>OW386290.2:147122760-148441597 GCA_936432065.2 Rutpela maculata | reverse complement strand
ATAGAAATAATTGATATTATGCTGAAAATAGAGCATTGTTATTGATTACTAAACAGATCTGATCTGACTTTTTTTTTTCTAAGGCGTTTATTATTAATTACTTGAAGTGACCAGTCAAAAGATTATAATGTGAAGGTAAAGGACTTTTTAAACAAAGCATATTTAAATTTAGGCGTAGTAAGTGAATATTGATGGAGTTTTAGCAATATATTCCCTTTAGATATAGAGGAGTAAATCAAATAACTAATGATTTTGAGAGTAAAGATCATTTGTTGTAATTCAATATGGGGACTTACACTATAGGTTAACAAATAAAACACTCAAATGATTTTTAAAATTTTTTCACTGGTTGCACTGGTGGCTTACATTTAACCAGTTTAAAATTTCAATTTCATGAGATACTAAATTAAATTTACGTCTGCCAAATATGAATCTGCACAAGTATTTTTAATTTTCTGTGGCCTTGATTTGTGAACGATATCAAAACAGTGCCAGTATAGTACAGGAAAAGATTGAAAAAAATGATCGTAACTCGAAAAAAAATTATGCAGACTTTAAACCTTGGTTATAAGTTTAAAATAGGTTCACGAAACAAAAAAAATTATGAGTTTTACGGATCCGCGGGAACCTATAGTGGGTAAAAAGTGGTATTTTTAATAAAAAAAAAAACGATTTTTCTCTATTTTCTCAGGAAATATGGCATTTACAAAAAAAAAAAAATTTGAAATAAAAGTTGTTTCTGGCAAAATAGTCTTTAATTTGGTGTTTTTAAATTAATTTTATAGCAATAATTAATCGAAATACGGCCATTTTTCAATGGGGGGGATGGCGGAGGGAATTTTTTTCTAAAACAAGTGTTTTAAAGGGACAAAATAAATTGAGCATCTAGATGATGCTATATATTAACGAAAAACAGCATTTTTGAAAGAAAAATTAATTACTCAGCAATTACAATAACAAAATGCCGATATTTTGTTAACAAAAATGTGAAAACGTACATAGAATCGGCCATAACTTCTTAATTTTTTGTGATGTAGAAACAAACAAAAATCATTTTAAAGATTGATTAATTACCTTTCATTTTGTTTCTTTTTGATAGAAGTGCCACAGTTTCTAAGATATTCAACATTTTAAACTAAATACTTCATCCTAAAAACGGTCGGATGTCATCTGTAAAATTAAATATCTCCGAAACAATCAACCCTACATAAATATATAAACAAAATAAATTTTTTTCTCAGTTTATAAGCTTCATTTTTGATGTCTACCATATTTTCTCTTAAACTAATATTTATTAAGATATTTACAGAGAAACAAGAATGTACGTTTTTTCTAAAATCCCTTTACAGTTTAAAATGCAATTTTTTTTTAAAGCAAGCGCTATAAACCGATGAAAAAATTTGAGCGTCTAGGTCACACTATATATTAACGAAAAACAGTGTATGGGAATATATTTTTTAATTACTGACTACTTACATTAACAAAAGTGCGATGTTTTTATTGAAAATAAAAAGTAAAAAGTACATTGTTTCTGTCATATCTTCTTTGTTTTTTATACTAAAAAAACAGGAAAAAAAATCATTTGAAAGCCTAATTAATAGTTTTTTTATTTTACTTATTAGCGTTTTCGGCCTAAGTGCCATAGTTTCTGAGATATTTAACATTTAAACTAAATACTTCCTCTTATAAACGTTCGAACGCCTCCTTTAGACTTCTAGATCTCCGAAACTATTAATTAAAAATTAGAAAAAGACGAAATTCATCCTTAATTTAGTAGCTTTCTTATTTGTCTCTAGCATGTTTTTGCTCAATGTAATACCTTTCGAGCTATTTGACGAAAATGTATTTGAAATATCTCCAATGTTTTTTTAGGTGCCACTCCCAGAAAAGGTGTACCATCCACTCCTAAGTGGAAGAGCGGGTGTACTACTGTACTACCGAACTTCGCCCTTTCATTTGTGTTGCTCTTTTTTATTGTATTTTAATTTGTATACACAATGAATAAAGGCATTTATTATTATTATTATTATTATAAATTAGCAAGCCTCGCATAATAATAATAATAATAATACTTTATTTACGGAACCATGTCCATTACAAAAATATAGAAACTTCTTTTTTTATGCATTTACTATTAAGCTGCTAAAAATGAACGAGATCTTCGGTTAATTATATTGCTATAAAATTAAATTTAAAAACAGAAAATTGAATATAATTTTGTCAGAAACAACTTTTATTTGAACTATTTTTTTGTAAATGCCATATTTCCCGAGAAAATAGAAAAAAATCGATTTTTTAATTAAAAATACCCTTTTTTAACCTTCCTTATAGGTTCCCGTGGATCCGTAAAACTCCTAAACTTTTTTGTCTCATGAACTTTAACTTATTTTGAACATTTAATCAAAGTTTAAGGTCTACACAATTTTTTTTCGAGTTAAAGTAAAATTTTCCTGTACTAGTTATACGAAACTACAGCAATAATTATAAACTGCCCTTATTATTGTCAAACCTAATTCCTGATTTAATTTATTAATATAGAATCGCAAAAATAGAAATAAATAATCCATAACTAGCTTGCATAATAATATTTTAAATTATTGTTTTGGTTCAATACCGTTGGAATGCACGTACCGGCATACTGCTGAGTCAACAAGGTTCTATTTAGTAAATAAAGTTAACATTGAACTGTAAACGAAATGTATCATCTACCGGGGTATTTAAAAGAAAATGTAAACAATGACGGGGAGTCTCTACGCGGGCACCGAAAGGGAGGCACTGCCTTCTGTCCTTTGAAAGCCCTTCAGTAACCACGTTGTGTCGTGGGTTTGTATATTGTGTTTGTGATATTTTTTGTAAGTATAGTGTTTTGTTTTATTGTTGTTATTAAATAAATATTGTTTGTTGAAGTGAGTGGATTTAATTTGCCATTTCAATTCAGATATTCGGGTATAATTTTCAGCTTGGGCACGTTTTAGGCGTGACATTATACCTATTTGCTTTGAATCAAATACGTAAGTTATGACTGAACAAACAATTTTAATAATCATCGTGGAACAAACAATTTTAATAATCATCGTGGAACAAATATTTCTGGACATAAAGTTTCATAACACAACTGTTGTTTCTTGGGTAGAAAAACCAATTTTTAAAAAACAAGAAGAAAACTTTATTTCACAAATTAGAGTACTTTACTATAACATGTAGAGCTTAAGACTGACTTATGAATTGAATTATAATAAAAGGTACAAATTGCTATGTTTCCAATTTTCCAACCTATTTACTTCATCTATTATGAGTGAGTCCCTTATCCTTTAATAAATAAACAATGGATCATTATATAACTCACATTAATACTTGAAATTTTATTTCTGTTGATAAAGGTTGACAAGTTTAGACCTTATTGGTGTAAAGAATACAACTTTTTTAAATAATCGACGTTACATCAGAATTTATTGACATCCTCAGGTCCATTTACGTGTGTTTGTAAAGATGTACTCTCATTTAAAAAGTACGTAACACATATAGAGAAACAAATACAACATTAACTCGATTTATGCTTGGGTTGACGGGGGTTGCAGGGATGAAAAATAAAAAAAATAATTTTCGTATGAGATGTGTTATTAAAAATTAAAATTGATCTATCCGAGGGTTTTTTGGAAAGGTAGCAGGTTCAAGAAATATTCAATTTACTCCATGCTTTTTATACAATTTAGGGTGGGCCGAAAAACACGAAAACTGAATTTGCAGGTGGGGTAGTTAAGAGGGATTGGCATTTTATTAATAATGCAAACAAAAAGTCCTTTTAAAACTATTTCATATCTGGTAGCAGCATAAAGGTTTATGTTGCGGGAGGAGAGGGTGCTTGTCATTGGGGGTTGGAGGTGTTGGGGGGTGTTTGGGTATTGTATAGTAGTAGGGGCAGCTTAGGGTGCAGTTTATTCAAAGGAAATATAATTTTCAAGTTGAAAAACATCTAAGCATGTGCGTTTAATGTAAACTGGTTCTATAATAATTTAATGGGGTTACATGAAGGGGGATGGGTTGGGGTAAGTTCTGTTTCCGGTGGAATAGATTAAATATTGAATACATATGATAAAAAAAAATTTGACCAAAAATAAAAAGGGCCGAAAACCGGCCTTATAGGCCCCACTCCTCCTTTGTCACTAAAACGTAGAATTGGACGAAAATAAGTTTTTTTTGTATAAAATTCTTAATTTCCCTGGAACTGAACAATATTTTATTCGGAGAACTCTTGCTACACGCTTTTAGACATTAATAAAGAGTCAAAAAAAATGTCAAATGTCAATTTGAAAAATGTAAAAATCGAAAATTTTGCCTTTTTTGTCATTTTCAAGGCCGTGGGGTCCCGGCTAGATATTAACCGATTTGTCTAAAAATTTACCCGAATTAGTTTTAGATACATAGTAATAAATTAGAAACTACCTCATCTGCAAATTCAAATTTTCATGTTTTTTGGCTCACCTTATTATACATGCCATATAATTTATTTAGGTGTTGTATTAAAGTATTGAGAGGTATATTTGTAACAGTTCTAATAAATTATTGCAAACGTGTATTATAGGCTACTGTAATGTAGTAAAATGACTGTTTCCATTATTCCGTACATTTGCACATGCAATAACTACCAATTCGGAGCACACTTGCATCGCACCGTTACTGCTGCCGACCCGTGACTTGCATATTATTATTAATGGACCACCCGGCATCCACCCCAATTCTCTGTCTAATGTAAAACTTATGCCCAACTAGTTTCTAGTATTGATGCAGTCCTGCCATAGCTAGGGAGCTGGTGGCAGAAATTTTTATATGATCTTATTGCGTGACTGAAATTGAAAAGTATAAAGACGTCATAATAAAACGTCATTACAGCGTTGCTGATTTTTTAATTAACAGTTAATTAAAAATGCAATAAAGAAAACGCTCCTATATGATTTTATTGTGCCAGCCACTTGTTTTAAACGTTGCTTGTCAATTTGGCATTGATATAAATGCAGTCGATATGGGTCGCGTGCGCGTGACGTCACAATCTGAGACCTTAGGAAAAACAAACAGAAATTCTTTAACTGTCAAATGGCAACTGATTGAACTTTTTGTAATATTATTGTTTCTATGTATATTATACATACAAAATGACAAGTTTTTGGTTTATTATTAATTGTGGAAGTGTGACAATCCAAAACAATGCCAGTTTTGATAAAATAACCTCAATTTACAACCAGAAGAAGTTAGAGGTTAAAATACTGCAACTGATTTCAAACAATTAAAATGAATGATTTTACGAGAGTCTTCCAAGGGTTTTTTTAGTGGTACGTTGTTGCATATTAATGTAAGAATTTGGTTTTTAACGTGGGTTTATGTTGTAGGAAAGACAGCCGTATTACAAGACCATTACGATACATCCAGTTTGGGCATCCTCCTCTCTCACAATATGTGAAACTGAAAGTGCTTATAATAATAATAACTGCTGCTCACATAAGCAATAAACAATTCATGGTAAAGAAAATTAACATTTTATATTGGTTTGACAGTATTTTTAATAATTATTTCTTTAAATTTTAGTTGAGCGAAAGGTGTGTAAAGCTGTGCCAAAGGAGAGAAAAGTGCAATGGTAGAAATTGTTTTAAATAAAGTGCACTCCGAGGAAGCAGGCTTCATAAAGATATTTGATAAAGTAGGTGCATAAATTAAGAAAGGAAATTCAAAGTACCTGCGGCCGTCGTCAACAAGTGCATGATGCAATTGTGCCCTTTCGAAGTATATCGTGTGGTGTTTAAAAACTCAGTGTTGGACTATTGAACACTGAAAAAGTTGAAAATTAAAACTCTGAAGTGGTCTACGGTCAGTGAACACATAAGCAAAGTCTGACTCGGCTTTGTTAGTGTTGAATTGTATAGCTATAAAAGCCCTTCGAGTTAAATGTTACTTATTGCTTAGATAGATATTACTTTAAAGTATATATATTATGTTATGTTAGGTACCTACATTACAATCATTTATTTTTTGTTACAATATTAACCTCTCTTATAACTTTCTTGTCGATTCTTCTTAGAAGTACTAATAGACCTTGGACAATGAATAACTTATTTAGTAAAGATATTTTGTTTTACTTTCAGTTACAAGTTCGACGTAACTGACAATTTCAATTTACTGCTAACAATATATAGTAGTAGAAGTGATAAATAAAACATAATAAAAAGAGTATATTTAATAAAATGATAATGAACAAACGAATTACATAAAATTATGAGACATTACATAACAATATATGAAAAATAAAATTTTTATAGAAATTACAATGGATTGTATAGACGAGAAGAAATTATGCACGTCTTACTACATACTTCAAATAGTTTATAGCACATCAGTCTTCATTGCTTAATTTATATGGTGTCTTTTTCACAAAATTTACGGCGGTTAATACCTTGATCATAGCCATGTTTACTGCTAAAAAGGAAATACTTCCTCTCTCAAGTAGTGGACATGTTTTGTCTAAACTAGCAACACATTCACAGTAAGTACTAAGAAACCATCTGAATCTGGAGTCAATGGCTTTTTTTCATGATGCCACGACAACCTGAAAAATGAATTTGTATGTTAGCAATTATTTCTAAAGCAACATTTAATTAGGCAAGTGTATATGAAAAGGATGGTAAATCATTGATAACAATTCTTACCTTTGCAACAAGGTTTTATTCTGTAAATTTTTTGCAGAGTACTTCTTTCACATAACCATAAACAGCTTTAAGACTTTTAAATGCCTTGAACTCATCCTTCTCTCTATACACTTCTCTCAAAAACCAAGTAATTCGCAGTATCTCTATGTGTACTATTTGGAAATACATCAATATTTACACTAAAGCATTTTTTTTTCAAAATATAAGGATTTAATTCCATGACAGCAGTATACCTAACCTCTACATCATGAGACAATTCTGCAAAATACGAACTAACCGTCATCCTGTCGAACAAAATTGAGTATATAAAAGTAATAAGAATAGCTGCAGATGTTAAATAATCCAGCATTAAACTTTTAAATGGCACAAACACAGTAAAATTCACTTTAAAGAAAAACATTCAATACGCGGATAATTCAATGATAGCTGTTTGTTTTTCCTAAGGTCTCAAAATCTGTGACGTCGGCGCACGCGACCCATACATGAAATCTTATGTTTCTGTGTTTTTTTGCAATTTAATTTTTTTTTGTTAATTTAGTATCTGTGTACCTTATATCAAAAGTTTTGCAAAGTGATAGGAAACAATAAAGCAAACTTCAGTCACCTGTGTACTGCTGCGTTTAATTGGGGTGAATTTTCAAAAACGGGGCGAAAAAAATGCTTCTACATTATTTTATTGTCAGCCACTTTGTAGGAAGCTTTGTTTGTTTGTAAAAACAAAAAAAATAGTGGCTGAAATCTGCTATGCTGATTTTTCATTGGCTGACGTTTCTTAATTATTGAAAAGTGAAAAAAAAATGTTTTTAAAAATAATTCGGCAACGCTCGATGCTACGAGAAAAATAAAAAAATCACCTCCAGTTTTGTTTGTAAATTATCTATAATAAACAAATTACACTGTATTATTGTTAATACCTTTCTACATCACAATGAGATTATATAGGGAAACTATTTCAAAGGACCCCGCAGAAACCTTAGGTAAATTGGCTCTCAGTCAAATTGTCTGAAATTGAGATATGTTATAGTTTATGAGGTCCTGATCAAAAGTTCTCATGGGCCCAACCCAAAGTAATGACTAGATTTTGACTTAGAAACGAGATAAAGTTCACTGATTTCAAGTATTCTCCGGGATATTGAGTTTTCTCAGGCTTTCTTTTAAATTATTGGGGATCAACCCCATAGAGGAAATTATTACTGGGATAATCTCTACTTTCTCCAGATTCCATAGCCTCTTTATTTCTCTCTTAAGGTCAGCATATTTATTAATTTTTTTGATGATGTTTTTGCTGCATATTATTATTACTAGGGACAGATATATCTATCAAAAGAGCTCTTTTTTCTTTTTTATATACGATGGTTATATCCGGTCTATTGTGTTCAACATTTTTGTCTGTGATGATACCTTTGTCCCAATATACTTTAAGTTCTTTATTCTCTATAACTGGCGGTGGCTTGATCCGGTAGTATGATTCTCGTTCTTCTAACTGAATTTTGTGCATCATAATTATTTCTAGGTAGATAATCGCAGCGACTTTATTGTGTCTATCTAAGTACTTTGTTCCTGCCATGTAGGGACACGATGATAGAATATGTTCTATAGTTTCAGGTTGGGAGATGCATTTTCTGCACGAGTCCGATGCCATTGGTTCCTTCAGAATGTAGTTTCTGGTACTGATTACATTATCCTGAATTCCAATCATAAATCCTTCTGTTTCAGGATACAAAGCACCTGCTGTTAGCCAGTGAAGGGAGGCTTTCCGGTTAACTGCATCACTACCCAGATCTTTATGGAACCTTCCGTGTAGTTCCTTAGAGGCCCATTCTATTTTATTTATTTCGTCAGTGACCATGTTTGGGAAAGGTAGATAATTTCGGTCGTTCAGATTTAATGGCGTACTTCCCAGGTCAGACTTCACCATTGCTTCATGCAAATCATTGACACATGTGTGAAAACATTTACGCAATTCGGTGTTTTCACAAATTTTAAAAGCTCATTGACTGTGAAGGTAATATTTAATTAAAACTAAAAACATTTGAATTTCCACAACCAGTTGGGTAATATCCAAGAAAAAGTATTTTTATATTTGAATTAAAATTTTACCGCCGAAAACAGTTAACTATATCGTTGACGTCATCGGTCATAAATACCTAACCTCAAAAATACATATCTTTTAAAAATTTCCGAGTAGTATGTCACTGTTATGAAAATTTCCGCTTGGTTCTCGTATTTTCAACTAAAATCTTGTTCAATGTAATGTTCATAAAGTTTTAAATATCTCCTCCCAATAAAATAAGGCGATTTTTGTAGGTTGCAAATCCATGTGAATATCAGTCGATATTCCGTTGAAGCAACGTCGAGCGCGGTTAGTACTTGGATGGGTGACCCACCTATCTTGGGAAATACAGCATTCTCGTCCCACCTTCTAGCGGCTTGTATATCAGTGTATACGCGGAAGTTACGTAATTTCAGACGAGGATTACATAGTGGATATACCATCCTTCGGAGAAAATGTAAAGCAGGCGGTCCCTTGTGTATTAAATGTTAGGCAAGTAAGAGATCCCTACTCTTCTTAAGGGAAGAGGTTCGGCAAAATTTCCAGGTTGGGGGTAGCTCGTCTCCTGGCATCGGTGATAGGCCCTGGTAGCGGAAATAGGCCGACGTTAAATAGTTAAAAAAAAAAAAGAAATCCAACCTATAATTAGCCGCCCATTTTTAGTAATCAACAATATTGGGGCATCATATGCGTCAATTTTTAAATGTTTGCTTGGAGCCATACTGGTTTCAAATGAGAAGGGCGGACATAATCATTAAAAATGACAATAAACTTAAAAAACCTAAAAGTTGAGGTTATGTTAATGCAACCGATGACGTCATAGCCCATTTTGTATAATACCCGTTCAGTTAGTCAGTTTTGTTATTTATTTGTTGAAATTTTAAACTGATATATTAAAGAATGGCGTTTAAATATTGGTAAGTGCTTTAATGTATGGAGTACTTCATTTTAATAATACCAAAAAAGCAAATTTGCATACAGTGAGAACACCTAATTGTGTGATCTGGGAGTTGCATACTTGTATCATCCAAAATCCCACGTCCCCGTTCGTGGCGAGGTAGGCTTACCCTTTGCTTAGATGACTGAGGATGGTGTATTCTATGAGCGGTCATCTTAACCCTAACATACCTATTTATTTGTTCTAGTTCTGTAAGTGTCCATTTAACTACTGCGAAAGAGTACCCTAGAACCGGTAGAACAAAGCTGTTGATGGCTTTTGTTAGGTTAAGAGAATTGCGTTTAGTTTTTAGGACAGCTTTGAGTCGTGACTCAAATTCTCTAGTAAGGATATCTTTAATTTTTTGATGTTCTATCTTATTCGTTTGTAAGAAACCTAGGTATTTGTAGGGATCTTCACTCATGCCTTGTATTACTGTTGAATCATCTAGTGTGACTTGTGCCGTGTCTCTCAGCTGGCTCCTTCTAACAGAGACTATTTGGCACTTGCTTGTTCCAAAGGTCATTCCAATGTCACTGCTGACTTTGTGTACCAGCTTCAAGATATTCTCCAGTTGCCTCTCGTTCGTAGCACTATTATTTTTTTTTTCGCGCACGCGATTCTGGACAGTTCTTCCGTGTCTCCGACATTCTCACGAGAGAAGCGCCAGCGAATTATTCACAGCCACTCCCCGCATCCCGCAGGGTCAGCGACTGTAAATTCCGGACTCATGTACTCTAAGCAAACGGAGGGACCCCAGGATAACTGCCTTCTGCATTTGGCCTGCCAACCATTCGGCTGACTTTTGGCAAGCTGGTATGGCCTTTAATTCCGAGAGCAGAGTAAGCCTTATTTCACCGAGTACACCGATTATCAGGACGACCATCTTGACCGAGTAGTCTGGGTATAGCGCTCGGAGCTCATACTGGAGATCTCGGTATTTAGTCCGTTTTTCCTTCTCCTTCAAGATGATGTTTGTCTCGGCAGGTGCAGAGAGATACATCACCTTGGTTTGGTGGTCGAGGAGTACTATGTCAGGCTTGTTTGCTTGTATCTGCCTTATTATTGTTATTATTATTATTTTTTTTTCCGGGTAGCCCGCTGTCGGACAGAACTTCCATGGCCTCCGACACCTCAGGGTAGCCGCGCCGCCGGCAAATTCCTTACAGCCACTCTCCACGACCTGTGGAGTTAGTGACTGCAAATACCTAAATCGTGTGCCCTAAGTAGACGAAGGGACCCCAAGATAACCGCCTTCTGCATCTGGCCTGCCAACCATTCTGCCGAATTCTGACAGGCCGGTATGATCTTCAATTCTGAGAGCAGCGAAGGCTTCATCCCTCCGAGTTATTATTATTATTTTTTTTTTTTTTGTAAAAGCCAGTCACCCTTTAAACTCTGTGGCTCCGACACTCACAGAGGGGAGCTGGTAGTACCGGTAGCCACTCCCTACGCCCGTGGGGTGAGTGACTACTGGGTCCGTGAATCGTGTGCCCTGAGCAGACGTAATGAACCGAGGATGACGGCCTTCTGCATTCTGCCGGCTAAGACCTCTGCCGAATTTCGGCATGCCGGTATGATCTTAAGTTCTGAAAGCAGTGTATGTCTCGTTCCACCGAGGGCTCCTATAATCAGTACCACTATCTTAACAGTATGGTCTGGATAGAGTCTGCGGAGTTCGAAGAGCAGATCTCGATATTTTGTCCGTTTTTCCTCCTCCTTCAAGACAATGTTGTTCTCCGCGGGAGCCGAGAACTCCACTACGAACATTGTCTTGAGTTGATGGTCGAGGAGTACTACGTCAGGCTTGTTGGCTTGTATTTGCCCGACGGTGGGAAAAGAGTAGTTCCAATAAATTAGACACTTCTCATTTCCCACAACGGACTCAATATCCCCCGTAGCGTAAGGCAGCACTGGTGTTTCGTCTATCCCATACGAGTGCCTTAAATGGTAGTAAAGCACTCGTAATGCTCCGTCGTGCCTTTGGATATAGGCCGAGACTGCATATGTCGGGCAAGCCGACAGCAAGTGCATAAGAGTCTCTGGCGCCCTGCGGCAGGCCCTGCAGCTGACATCAGGGACCTCTATACCCATGACACGACTACGATAGACGAGGGTGTTAAATACACCATCCTGGCAAGCCATTATGAATCCCTCGGTCTCAGACTTCAGCCCGGCTGACCTTAAGAAGGCAAAGGTCAGCCTTTCGGATAAGCCAAGGTTTTCTATATTTTTATAGAAAACTCCATGCATTGGCTTATCCGTGTGAAGCTGCAGAAAGTTGTTGTGTTCTGCAGCTTTAATTTGGGCTTTTCGCCGAGCAGGTTCCAACTCGGTGACAGAGTCGCGATTTACCCGCTCGACGTCGAAGGAGAGACCAAGTTCATCGGCTGCTCTCTGTGCTGCCTTAAACAGAAAGACTCCTACCCCTGCATTTTCATGGTCTCGGACCATGCAGAGGAGGGGATCCGAACTCCTGATGACCTTACAGGCTCCATCCAGAACCATCCTATTGTGGAGACTCTCCAAACTCAAGAGTCCACGGCCTCCCCGATGTCGTGGGAGGTATAGCCGTGGAACAGACGATTTAGGATGCAAACTCCTATTGAGATGCATCTTCTTGCGGGTTCCTACGTCGAGTTGACGCAACTCTTCTTGAGTCCATTTCACTACTCCAAAGGAGTAGAGAAGGATCGGAACGGCAAGCATGTTGGTAGCAGACACCTTGTTCTTCCCCGACAGCTCTGAAGACCAGATCTGTCGGAGTCGGTGCTGATACTTGCCGCGGAGAGCGTTTTTCACTACACTCACTTCTTGGGTGGAGCGTTGCTCGACACCCAAGTAAGTGTACGACTCTCCGGCATCTAGATGATGTAAGATGCTTCCGTCCACGAGCTGCGCGTCCTCTCCGTAGTTCCCGCATCGTCCTCTCTTGAGATGGACCAGTGCACATTTGTCTAATCCGAACTCCATGCCGACAGCCTGCGTGTACTCCTGTACCACCCTGAGGGACTGGTGTAGGTCCCTCTCTCCGGAGGCATAAAGTTTAAGGTCATCCATATAAAACAGATGGGTGACCTTATGCCTCCTATCGCCAGGGGTACCGCAGTTGTATCCACGGGTTTTCCGGAGCGAAACGGATAATGGCAGTAATGAGATGCAAAATAGAAGGGGGCTGAGGGAGTCTCCCTGAAATACTCCCCTTCTGAATGTTACCGACTCCGTCTGGACTCTATCATTACCCGATGTAATGGTAAAGCGAGTCCTCCAGAGCGGCATCAGTTCTTCGATGCATCTCACTACGGGACCAGGTACCGCAAGACATCGGAGCAAGTGTACAATAAGCTCGTGCGATGTCATGTCAAATGCCTTGCGGTAGTCGATCCAGGCCATGGAGAGGTTACGCTTATACTGCATGGAGTCCTGTGTGACACACCTGTCAATCAGCAGGTTCTCCTTACAGCCAGCGACACCTCTCTTTGACCCTCGTTGCTCATATATCCGCTCGTAAACCGGTTCAACTGCGTGGAGCACTCGCATGTACAAGATGCGCGTAAACACCTTGTAACATGCGTTTAAACAGGTTATCGGCCGGTAGTTCTTTGGGTTAGACAAATCTCCGTTCTTCGGGATCAGCACTGTCCGCCCCTCGACAACCCAGGAAGGAATTTGCTGCTCCCCACTCAGCCATGAATTGAAAATTCTGGCTAAATGGTGGTGGGTACTGGATAATTTTTTTCACCAAAAGTTATTGATCCCGTCGGGACCTGGAGTAGCAAAGTTCTTAGAGCCCTCAAGAGCTCTTCGAACCTCTTCTGGGGTTATCGGTTGGCACACCTGTTGTGGTTGCTGAAACCTTTGACAAAAGGTTTCAAAGTGTGCCAGGGCTGAAGAGTCTCTGTTGAGTGGAAGCTTCTGTTCGTACAACGTTTTCCAGAAGTTTTCCACCTGATCTGCAGTCGGCGGATTTTCAGCAACACGCTGAGGCGGTTCGAAAAGGCGCGAGGGCTTTTTGCGGAAAAGTTGATTTTCCGCTAGCCCCCTCGCCCGCCTCACTGGTGACTTCTTACAAGACACTAGCATCCGTATCCTGTCGAGGCAGTGCTGTTTGGTGGTTTGTAGCACTGCCCCATTGAGTGTGTGATGGACGCGTCTTAAGTTAGCAGCTACTCGCCGCACTTTAGGCGTGAAAGGCCTATTGGCCGCCATATAGTCCATCACACATTGGATACGGGATGCGTGTTGCCTCGCCGACCGGATCTTGGCTTCCATCTTGTGTATGCGCCGTCTCGCTCTCTCTTGTGGAGAAGCACTGTTCCGCCTCTCCACCTGAGACAAGCGTTGAGCGGCAGCATACACGGCACAATTTATGTGCCAGATGTCAGCCTCTTCTGGTAGCGCTGCACGAAGTTCCGCATCCACTCTGGCCAGATCTTGTGGCCCGGGGGGTTTTACGTTGTGCAACCCCCTTCTGGTACTGAGGCCCTCTGGTACTGGTGGAACGACTGGGACTGCAACCTCAACCGGTTCATTCGGTGGACCTTCGGCCACCTCATTCATCGGCTGAGGAGCAGTTCTCACGTAGCCCCTGCGACGAAGGTGGGACACATAATCACGCAGGTTTTGTGGCGTGAAGGCGTTGTGTTCTGGGTGCCTTGCACACCACAGAACGTGCATTCGCCCCATGTATCCCCTTCGCGCGGGCTCACTGCTTTCGTAGCACTGCATAAGGTCGTCCCTCAGTTCATCTGTCCACTCAAAGCGTCCTTGTTCATCGCGGTTGTCAACAATGGGCTGTCGATCTTGTTGGGCCCCACCACCTTGCCCTTGACCCCTATCCGAACGGGGTCGATCGTGGGGGCCCTGTCCTCGGCCAATAGGAACCGGAGGTTTGGGCTTGTGGGTGGTTAGCCCAGCAAGCCCACGACCGACACCAGAGGGGAAGATGCTCTCCCCTCCCGGATGCGCTAGGGCTGCCGGTTCGATTTTGCATCCCCAGCTGGAGTAAGTGGTGGCGCTACTCACCAAAGGCTAGATAGACGACGGTTAGCCCCCCCTGCTTATTATTATTATTATATAGACTTAACAGCGGCACACTTTCTCAGCCGTAGCTGGAAACTATTCACCGAATTCCTCGCGCGCGATTTAAATTCGGCTTTGTTGAAGCCCGTTCCAGGTGTTTAGGCCCTTCAGGCGACGTTGGTGATGTCCACTCCAACAGCTAAGAGTCCAGATCCCAACAAGGGATCACAGAGACTCCTAGTTCAGGACTTTCCTTAAAATATGCGCTGTTCCCAGTAGTGCGATCTACTGCACTTCTTGTGCGCTCGCTTGACCAGGCAGTTGTTGTAGACTCCGGTCATGGCCCTTCTTGACAGTTCCTAGGGCTCCTACAATTATTGGCACGACTGTGGTCTTTGCATTCCACATTCTGCTAACTTCTATTTGGAGGTCTTTGTACTTGCTCAACTTCTCTGTTTCCTTGAGCATTATATTGGTGCCATTCGGGATGGATACATCGATCAGCAAACGAGATTTCTCCTTTTTATTGTGTACGACGATGTCTGGTCGATTTGCGCGAATTTCTCTGTCTGTTATAATTGGCATATCCCACATAATTGTGACGTCGTTAGTACTTGTCCTTGCACATGACCCAGTGGAGATATCTAGCCACTTTGTTATGTCGGTGAGTGTACTCTGATGGTGCCAACGTAGTACATCCTGCCACCACATGACTGATGTGTTCTTCTTCTTCTTATTATTATTATAATTATTATTATTGTTAACTACAATGAAATCATATATCCTTATTGCCACTAGCTCCCTAGCTATCAAGCCCTATGTGTTTTATTAAATTATGAGCGCAGCAAGTTCACGGCAGGGAAGGAGTAGGGTATACACAGTATATAGGACAGAGCAACAGTCCGAACTCCGGAACTCGACATAAGGCGGTAGTAAACTACGAAAGTTATTTGGAATCACGAACTGCATATACTAACATACGAAATGTTCTGAGGAGAATCAGAGCCTTAGACCCTTCTAAATTAGCTTGTCTTTCTGGATGTAAATGGTACAAATGGTGCAACTTGTAAAGCATAGCAAACATAGCCCGACCGGCTTGCCGCCTGGTTGTTTGGAGATATATTTATTAACTGGTTGGAGTGACAAGTATTTACATTAGTAAATAGTGCACATATTAATGTACAGAGTGGACCAAAATAGATGAGATTTGAGGTTTTCTCTAAAATTATGGCAAATAGACAAAAACCAATATAGGTGTCATGAGCTCGGTTTTCGATAAAAAAACAATAGCGCAAACCGCGATCGTCCTGTCTTTTTCAACTACCGAGCTACAGAGCGTTTTTGGAAAATTCGCATTATTGGATGACCTCTATATCTCAATTACCAAGGGTCGAATCGAAAATCGAGTGACACATTCTTAAGGCACTGTTTCGAGTAGAATCCGTTGCTGATAAGAAGAAAATTATTATGCATACCTCAGTTTTCAAGATTTAGACATAACTTTTGTTTTTTTAAATAGAACACCCTGTAAATTATTTCATTATTCGGTCACAACTCAAATTAGCTATCCAACGATATATCATATGTCATATTTATCTCTAGGAAAAGTGGTTAATTTTCGAAAAAGGACACCGCACGTTTTATAGATACATTGGTGGCCTGTCGAATTCAATCAGTTTTTGATATATTGTAGTTCAAGTGATTCTAAACAATAAGTTCCTTTAGTACAGTGAATGAAGGTAAAAATCAACTATTACCTCCGATTTCGGTGAACCTTCATCGATTTGCATGAAAATTTGGGATTGAGTATATTTTACCCTCAACTTCAAAAGTGACATATGCTCGACTTGCGCTTTTTGCATTTTAGGGGTGAAATCCACCCCTTTTATTAAAAATGGGAAAAAAATGCAGATATAAGCATTCTGGCGTAAGTAATCTCGTTTAATTAGATAAAATAAATATTTTCCAACACTTATATGCATGATTTATGATTTTAATTAATTTTTCAACCCTTTTAGCAACCACCCCTTAAATCGAAAATCATGAAAAAATCATTTTTTGTATTTCTGAAATATGAAATCGCATATTAACATTACACAAACGGTTTGTTTAATGTTTATGATATAATTTTTGGTTGACTGTGAAATTTCAACCCTTAAAAACCACCCCCTTAATGCAGAATCATTGAAAAAATTGGTTTCAAGAAACTTTAATCATTTGAATAATACATTACTGAATTGAAATCTCATTTACTGAGTATATAATTATTTATTTATTGCGAAATTTTCCACCCTTAAAAACTATAACTTGTCATAAAAATAATGAAAATTTTTTTTTATCAGCTTTAATGATTTAGAATCTTTTTTATTACTAGAAAGCCCCACTATGTTTTCGAGCAGATGTTCAGAATTCCTTTCACTTTTTCTATCTTCAAAAGAAACATACACACACTCACACATGTATATTTTGTGAGCATGTACCTATCGACAAATCTACTTCTTACTGTCTATCTTTTTTCCTATATATGCATACAAAATCTCTGCTCAAAAATTTTTTCCAAAAAAATGTTATTGGTTTTTTTACAATAACTCCGTTAATTTTTATGATATCAGGTTCATCCAAAAACCATTTGAAAGGTAATTTCAAGGGCTATGAGATCGTATTAAATTTAATCATTTAAAGCCCTTATTTTTTAAAAGATAAAAGGTTAAAGGGCCCCGGTTACATGGTTCTCGCAGTAAAATTTAGGCTTTAAACGTTTCTATCTCGGTTATTTTTTATCCTACAAAAATAAAAAATAAACTAAAATCTTTGTTAAAAAAAACCTCAAATTTCGTTCTCTATTATTTTTTACATATATCGAGTATTTTTGGAGTTATTATCAAAAGAAAATGAAATTTACGAAAATTTGAAAAATTCTGATTTTTTAAATCATATTTTTTTTTTTCAAAAATATGCATTCTAAACCGGTCAAAATTTTTAAAGTCATTACTTATGCTAAAATAAAGAAAGTCTTATAGGGATTACTATAAATTTTAATTTTTGTGGAAATGGCGTAGGTTTTATTTTTCACTTTTTCCTAAAAAATTCGAAAGGGTCCTCTTATTTTCTTCATAAATATACATTCAATTACCTATAGCTCACTTTGGATTAATATTAAAAGGTTTTTTAAGGAAGGAATTTATTCGTTTTTTTATTAGCTTCAATTTTGGTAATGACAACTTTTTTGTAAAAACTTATAGTTTTGAGTTATTTATGAAAAACCGCTTTAAAACATGCATTTTTTTCACGAAAAATCAAAATCTTTGATCTTTAATAACTCAAAAAGTATTGATTTATTTTAATAACTTTATATAACAAATTTTGCTTAGAATTGGTCCCTCTATCGATTCCCGGGGTTATTTTTCAGAAAATAATTTCCACCCCCGAGAAAGGGTGGCATCCACCCCCAGGGTAAAAGCGCAAGTTGGCACTATGTCACTTTTGTTTCTTGAGGTATTCTCTAACTACTCACAAATTTTCATGAAAATCGATGGAGGTTCAACGAAATCGGAGGTGGAAACCTTCAGTGACTGTACTACTTTGGCAAAACTTCAAATTATAAACAGTTTCTCCGATAGACTGGACTTACCCTCGATACTATATCAACGATTTCTCAAAACGTACTCCAGTTATTGAAACGATAACTGCTGGAACTGAATAATCAGACTATTTACCATTATTTGGTCTTAGATTGATATGCCTGAACTTCCGGTTTTGCCAGAAGTGACATCAAATCACGTTTTTCACGTGCACAACACTCGTTTATTTCAATTTAATACAACACATATATAAGTAGCTTTGTTAAAATCCACTATGTTAATAAATAAGTAAGTTCGTGCATTGATTGATAGAACATTGATGCTAGCTTGATACCGGGTACATCATAATTTTGGTACAAAATAAAGTTGATTTTATTTTTCAAGATATACAATTGCAGTTGCGTCTAGTCAATGAAAACTAATTATTTGTGAGACCAGGCAGTTTTTATTTATTTATAATACATTAAACTATTATTTTTAGCAAAAATTGCATAGCTGATTATTTTTATTTTTTTAAATGTTTGCTTATTTTAACCATTCATTAAATTCCAGGGAATCAAAATAAAACGTTTTCATTACTGGTCTACTCTATAGGAGCAAATACCTACCCAGCCAATTCAACAGTTAACTACTTTTAAACTTCTTAGAATTCATATTGATTTTTTTCTAACTGGAAATCACATGTTTTTACTTTTAATAATGTATCTGGATATATATTAGACATCTTAAAGTTGGTAAACGAATACCAATATTAATCGAAACTTTTTGACTTATTACAATATGGAATTCATAGACTGAAACTTTAAAAACCCAACCCACATTATATGGGTTCTGTTCTCTTCAAAAAAATGAAGTAAAAAATATTGTAAGTGAAGGATTTATCACAACTGTTAAAACTCGCCAATATTTATTATCGTAAGCTAACAAATATGTAAACTTCAATTTATTTTTGATTATTTATTTATTGACCTGACCCATATCATTTTAAACATAAACAAACCACTTTTAGTAGACAACCTCCAAATCTAAAGCCAAGGTTATTCGGAAGGGGATTACAATTATTGTAAAAAAAAACGCAGGCAACATCCATTACCCATCCATATTGACGACATCAGAACTTGGGATTGAACCCAGTATACGATATACAGTGTGACCACGCGTGCCCGCCACTACATGCTTTAGCCCGCTGTGCTACCATGCCAGTTTAATTGCTCGAAGACTGCCTAGCAACTGTATGAATTCATCTCCACTTACGACTAACATATTATCTACAAATCTCAACTTAGAAATATTGGCTCTACTTATAGTTACTCCACATTGCCAGCTCCCAGCACATGTCACACCACGTGTTCACTACAGCTGTTAAAGAGGATTCGTCTCAGAAAACATATAAATATGTGAAATTACTTTCATTGCATAACGATATCGAGCCATACTTTTGGCTAGAATATCTATGTTGCTTCCAATCTAACCTCGCATCTATATTTACTCCCAGAAAAGATATTGTCTTTACCCCAAGTATCTCCTGGTTACCATTTCTAAAAACGTCAGTGGAATTTTGATATGAAAGTTTCGTTACTTGAGTTTTATTTACATGTAACACTAGATTATTTGCTTCATACCAAAGTGTTCAATGTATGAAAACTTTCTTCTCCAAAGCAAAGCTGAGAAATTTGTGTCTCTAATTATGACCGATATGCCATCTGCAAATAGTATCGTCCTGTGATTCATTAGTGATGGTACCTCGTTTGTGTATATAATGTAGAGTAAGGGCCCTATGATGGATCCTTGTGGAACACCTTTTTTGATCATTCGTGACTCTCACTTTACCATTTGTCCGGAGTTGTCCTTCTCAATGGCGCATTGTGTTCTTTCGTATAAATAACATTTTATCAAATTTGATGTGGTGCCTCTTATTCCATACCATTCTATTTTTTTTTTTTAACTGTTTAACGTCGGCCTATTTCCGCTACCAGGGCCTATCACCGACGCCAGGAGACGAGCTACCCCCAACCTGGAAATTTTGCCGAACCTCTTCCCTTAAGAAGAGTAGGGATCTTTTACTTGCCTAACATTTAATAGACAAGGGACCGCCTGCTTTACATCCCCTCCGAAGGATGGTATATCCACTACGTAATCCTCGTCTGAAATTATGTAACTTCCGAGTATACACTGATATACAAGCCTCTAGAAGGTGGGACGAGAACGCTGTATTTCCCAAGATGGGAGCCCATCCAAGTACTAACCGCGCTCGACGTTGCTTCAACGGAATTTCGACTGATATTCACATTGAAGTCGCCTCTACGCTCGCCCCCATACCGTTCTAGTATTTGTTAATAACACTAGCAAAGGCTTTTAATAGGTCTAGACACATAGTGAGGAGCGTTTCTATCACCTCACACAGAACTTGGTATATGGCTCTGGTTGTTGTTCTTTGGCTTGCGAAAACCGTTTTGATAATCTGTGAATAAATTTTGATTTCAAAGAAACATCAGTCTATTAGAGATGATCTCTTCAAAGATTTTATTATATAATATTATTTAACAGTTGAATGGGTCTGTAGTTGTTTACAACATATTTGTGACATTTTTTTGTGTACTGGTTTAATATGCACCACTTTTAATTTTTTTAGGGAACGTCCCAGTGGCAAGCATTAATTAGAAATGTAATAAAATTATAAACAGGTGATTCTGAAAGCTTACAAATTTCATTCAAAAGTAAAAATGGTATGAATAGTGGACAAAGGGCCCATTTCAAATAGTCTTCTTTATGGTGTCAACATGGTCGTAACGCGTGTCTTGAGCGTAATGTACTAATGTTAAAATTACTTCATAAAAGAGCAAAAATTATTCCTTTGTTAAAATCAGGAGATGTTGAGGATTTATCCAATTATAGACCATAGCGTTACTACCCATTTTAGCTAAAATATATGAAAAAATTATAGCTATTAGAATAATAAATTATTTTGAGTCTTTTAATATTTTTACAAACAGGCAATTTGGGTTCAGGAAAGGTAAAAATACGTCAATGGCAGTGCTAGAACTAGTAAATTTTATTGTGAGAGCTTTGAAAACGGGGACTCCACACTGGCACTTTTTCTAGATCTGAGTAAAGTATTTGATTGCGTTTCTAAAGAGATTCTATTCTACTTAATAAGCTAGAATTTTACGGTTTCAGAGGTGTAACACTTTAACTTATAAATTCTTACTTATCAGATAGATATCAGTATGTATTTTGTAAAGATAAACTTAGCAACATGCTGCCAATACAACATGGTGTTCCGCAAGGTAGTGTATTGGGGCCGCTACTATTTTTAATCTACGTAAATGACTTAACTGACGTTATGTCAACGTTTACGGTTCTTTTTGCAGACAATACTACTTTTGCGAGACAGCTGAAGGATGCTGGCAGTAATGTTGCTGACATTGCAAATGACATTATAATTAGAGCCTCTGACTGGTTTAATGCAAACAAGTTATGCTTAAATACAAATAAAACAAACTCATTACTTTTCTCTATGAAGAATAATATATTTTAGGTTTGACCTTGGATAATAAGTTGTCTTGGCATTCCCACATCAACAACTTAACTACGAAATTATCTAAAAAAATATACGCAATTAGACAGATTAAAAACAGGTCAAATCTGGATGCTGCACTCATGGCTTATCATATGCTATTCCACAGTACTATGATATATGGTTTAATCAACTGGGGTATATCCAACCAAACTTCAGATGTTTTTATTGTACAAAAAAGAGCCATAAGAGCTTTAGCGGGCGTGAATAAACTTGAAAGTTGTAAACCATGGTTTATTAAATTTAATATAATGACTTTACCATCAGAAGTAATCTACTGTCACTTAATTCATATAAAGGCACATTTGAGCGAATACGAAAAGAATGGTGAAACTCACAGTTACAATACCCGTAATCGGGATAAAATACAAACAACGCACCAGAGACTGACTTACACAAAAAGAATTAATTTTGGAATTGAATTATTTAATTCACTTCCAAATACTGTTAAGGAATTGTCCATTAGAGTTTCAAATAAAATTAAAACTGCATCTTTTAGCCAATGCTTACTATAATCTAACAGATTTTAATTATATGTAAATTTGTGTTATTATATGATATTTATGTTGTTTGTTATGGTGTTGACTAGATTCACATCATATCCTAATGTTTGTTATATACTTGTGTTTTATGTATGTATATGTTAATTATTTATATGTTACGTGCTCTCTTTGACTATATTAGGACTCTACCCTAATGTCATATGATATATTTTAGTCTTATGTGTTTTTTATTTATATTTTTTGTACTATTTTTATTTGACTTGTCAAAACACTACGGTGTTACTGTTTGATTAATAAAATTATTATTAATATTATTATACACCTAGTCAATTTCCTTGTTATATTTTATATTTATCACAAATAAATCCACATAAGCAAAATATAGAATTGACAAAAATAATAAATTAGTAGCAATATAAAAGTTAATTGACTAAATATACGTCATAAACCTGAATCAGTCCCCCGATGTAAAAATCAAATCAACTTCAGTGCAACAAAGCTCATGAAAATTAATGTTGCATATGCGATACGTCAATATGCAGAGTTAATTTGGATTTCTGTCAATTCGCCCGTAAAAAAAGATAAATTATCAAATAGTTTGATGTTGCACGTCATATATGCCTGTACCAAGCACAACAATATTTTTTAAAAGCAATGCACATTTTTACTTACGCCTTATAACCGCAGAAGTTCGGATAAAGGACCAAAATCATCAGGGACTAATGGTTTATTCGAAAAATATGTTATGAACTTAATATATTGAGTCCAAAAAGAATGGGCTCATTTAGTGATATTTAATTTACAATTCATTTTTGCATTTTCCGTAATAGTCAGAGAGTCGGCCGTCAAATATCCTATGAATAAGATACATGAAAAACTTCGTGTGAGTGATTAATACTACCACAGACTAAAGGGAGCCACCTTTTATACAAGCCAATTTTACCCGCGTCATGGAATTTTGACCTCACTTCCGGTTACGATTTTTAATATTTTCTTAAGTCATCAATAATCCCTTGAGATAAAGCTTTTATCCCACCGGACCGCAAGACTTGTACCCCCCCCCCCCGTTTTCGAGGGTGGGGAACACGATGATGACAATATTTTCGGACCTAGCGTTCAACCGCTACCCCCTTTTGCTGATTTTCCGGTGCTTGCGAGAGTTTGCCGGATCGGGTTTCTTTGGTCAGTTTGAATAAAATAAGTAAATATTGGCCACAGGTGACCTAACCCATCCCCGGGGGTTGAAACTACCCCCACCCCCAATAACTAAATTCCACGAAAACAGCGTAAATCAGCTGGAAAACGGTATATCCCCGTTTTCAAGGGCAAGGAATACGATGGTGATAATATTTCCCGACCTATCCTTCACCTACTACCCCTAAACCTGAATACCACCTCCTTTTCCGATTTTCCGGTGCTAAGCTTGCGAGAACCTGTCGTATCGTTTTTTTTTCTTTGGTCAGTTAGAATAAAATAGTCGAATATTTACCACAGGTGACCTAACCCACCCCCGGGGATTGAATCTACCCTCACCGCCAATAACTAAATGCCACGAAAACAACGAAAATCAGCTGGAAAGCAGTATACCCCGTTTTTGAAAGCGGAATAGGATGGTGACAATATAGTTTATAGTTCAATATACATTAATAACATTTTATGACCTTTCTAAGGCGATCGACTGTGTCTCATGATAGATTGATCATTAAAATTAAAAGGAATAGGTTTACCACTATCTTAATTAAAGTCGTATCTCTTAGATTGAAAATAGTGTTTTTTATCAAAAATTAATGTAATTACCGAGGTTACCGAGGGTCTGCCTCAGGGTTCTGTCTAGGGGCCTTTGCTTTTTATATTTGTATAAATGGTCTTATAAATTTCATGTCGTCTATAAAAGATGATCAATTTGCTGATGATACAGAGGCAATAACATCTAATGAAAATTATAATAATTTGATTCATGATTCAATTTATCTCAAAAAAAGCTGAGATCTGTTCGTTGCGAATAAACTTAAATTAAATGATAAAAAGATTCAGAAGCTTGTCTTTACTTTCAATAACAATTTATCTATAACAGGAAATATCGACCTGCTAGGTGAAGTTACAGATAATAATTTAAGTTGGTTAGGTCATGTTAATTATATTAGTAAGAAATTATCAATTATTCTGTTAGTTAGAATAGATATCTAAAACCTATTTATGCTTAAAATTCAGTTTGGAATCGGAAAGAGTGCTTTTAATTTTTTTCCCTAAAAACAAAAAGAATAAGAAAACATTAACACAGTTCATGTACAGGGTGAGGTAAAAAAATATTCAAGGAAATTAAGTTTCCTTTCTTATCAATATTTTCAAATTTATTTTAAATCACTGTACGTATGTTTAAAGGCCTTACAATTTGATATGCATAACATGGTCCTCGCTTAAAAAATAAGAAAGTTACAATTCTGGGGAGTTTTAAGTGGCGCACTCTGTATATAAGACTTCACATTAGTTTTATTATACTCATAGTACCATTTTGTTGTATACACTCTGATTGTTTCTGATCAAATTTGTTTTTATCCTATATGTGTTTATGACACTCTTTGTAGAGTGTATTTTACTTCCACATCCAGTGGAAGTATAGTAACGACAAAAAAAATTTTAAAAATTTTTATTGTTCAGATAGGCTTAGAATGTCATGAAACGTCGAGATTTTAAGTTTGAGCGAAAAAAAATTTTCTGACAGTCGGTCTGTAACTTTTTTTGTGCGCACGTTTACTCTGGAACCGTTTGAGATATTGACTTGAAATTTGGTACACATATGTACTTTAACGAGATTTAGAACTAGATTATATTTTCATTTTGTTCCGTCGAAGGGTTGGGGGGTAAATTGGGGTAAATTAGGGGTAAATAGGTAAATCAAGCAGGTAAGAGTTCATAAAATTGATATTTAGTATATACAAGAGAAGCTAAGGTCTCAAAAAAAATTTTGGCATTAGCCATCCCCATTACCACCCCCACCCCATTATTAAAGGGAATGAAAAAAAATTGTGATTTAGTGTGTGTAAAAGAACCAGAAACCTCAAAATATTTTTTTATTTTATCCACCCCCACTACCACCCCCACCCCACTACCGATGTGAGGTATCGTTTTATGGGTTTTTGGGGTAGAGGATTTCAAATATTATATTATTAAAGTTCCATAAACAATTATTTCCACATACAAAATTTTTCGTTGTGAGTGGCTTGAATAGAAAATCTGGATGTAGAAGTAGTGATTCCTTAGGCAGCGGTTTTTTGCACTGTATCCAACAAATTACTTGGTAATTTTTTTCTTGTTTATGTGTAAACTTTGATTAGCATATTTTTATGACTGATTAATTTTGTGACACACTTCTATTATATTGTACTTGCACAATGTAGATTTGATACCTATATTTTTACATTTTGCTCCGACCTGATTAGCACTCTATGTGTAATATAGGCAAATAATCATCTATCTATCTGCCCATCTTATGTGGTTGCAGACATGCACCCATTTTATCTGAGGTGTTTAATGCGAGTGGGCATATAATAAGACACACTACTACAACCATCTGGTGGTCTGCTGTATTTAATTTATAACTAACGTTTGCAGTTCGGTATATTACCAACTTAAAACCGATTCCAAGTCTCTCTTCAAACCCAAACCGAGAAGTGAAGCAACTGGGAAATTACACAAAAAACTACCCGACTTCATTATAATCATAACGTGTATGAATAGCTCGGGCTAGAATTAAATTTTCCTCTAAAAGTGTTTCTAGATACGCTTAATTTTCCCGAACCATACGATGTTCACGTAGCAAGATGTTCAGCCTATTTGATGTCTATTTTATTTCTCACTTCAGCTTCTTGGAGACACTGACGATACGAGTTTGTTCCATTTATTACGAAATTATTGTAATCAGACGCTCCGCCGGAAACTTCATTATTGAATTTAAAAATGCATCTGCGAGGATGGGTAGATGGCGAGGGGGAGAAAATTAGGAGGCAAAATGAATGGAATTGGCATCGACGTAACAGTAGTTGGCAAACTTACAACGAAGTTTCCAAATGCATCATTCACCGAAGTAACCGATTCTTTACTGCGGAGAAACCGAAAACACTACTGATACCACCATTCATTTCGTCAACATACAGGGTGTAGGGAAATACCTCGTACTGGATTTTTTTTGCTCAAGTCTGTTAATTGGGGGTCCAAAAAAGACTCTGAATATATGAATTTTAAGTCAGTTAGGAACTAGGATTTTTTTTGATATAAAAACAAAATCCTCGATTGGTCGATTTCTCTGCGTCCACATAAAAGCAGCTCTTAGAGAGAAAAAAAACTAAAAATATTCTACACACAACAAATAAAACCGCTGCCCAAGGGATCACTACTTCCACATCCAGATTTTCTATCCAAGTCTCACGGAACGAAAAAAATGTTGATACTATTATATTAAAAACACATAAAACGATATGTCACATCGGTAGTGGGGGTGAGAGTGGTGGTAGTGGAGGTGGCTGAAGTAAAAAAAATTGTTGAGGCCTTTGGTTCTTGTACACACACTAAATCACAACTTTATTTTTTCACTCCTTTTAATAGTGGGGTTGGTAATGGGAGTGGCTAAGGCCAACACATTTTTTGAGACCTTAACTTCTCTTATATATACTAAATACCAATGTTATGGACTTTTACTTGCCTGATTTATCTATTTACCTCCGAACCCTTCAACAGAATAAGATCAAAATATAATCTAGTTCCAGATCTTGTTAAAATACGTATGTGTACCAAATTTCAAGTCGATATCTTAAACGGTGCCAGAGTATCCTCTAACTGCACTATTGATGTAAGGGAACAGGTGTAAAGAGTATTTTCTAACTAGCTGTATTAGCTTGTTATTTTTTTATAGCTTATGTTTTTTTATCGTTAATACAGGAAAATATCAATAAAAACCGGAGAATAATTTTAATATTCATGATGTATTTTGTGTCGATAAAAAATTCGTTCGTCGTAAACGTAAAAGTAACGTAATAAATATAAAAGTGGCGAGGTAGCCAATCTAAATTAAAATTTTAAATCAAAACAATTTCTCTAGGGATAGGATAGTACGCAACGTCATTTACATCGATGCGACAGCCCTGATTAATCATATAAACGATTTTCTCACTATCTCTATAGCCCAGTCGATCTAGTCACAAATTCGTGAACATGGAAAATTAGATACTAATGTTTTATTTAATTTTTTATGAATGTTCATGGAAAAATGAGTGCAGTAGTTTTCCCTTACTGCACTTTTAGTGACAGCTGCCACTTTGGGTCAGACACTGGTTTTAACCGCCCACTTTGGGTCAGATACTACTGTTAATTCACAGACAATACCATTAAAATTGCTGCAACTAGGTTTTTGGGTATTTGTCGTCGAACCCTTAAAGAAATCGTTCTTCGGTAGCTTCGATTAAATAATGGCAGCGCTGCCGTCCACTATATGGGTTTGGAAACGTACGATACGAATTTCCTAGACAGCCCAGTTTGATTCTCCAAGAAATACGTCCCAAAATGCTGGTCTTCGGTATTGTATCCTCTCATTTTTCGGCCACATCAGCCAGACAGAGGACAATATAAAACGGTTGATAATTCAAGGAAAATCAGTGCCTTCGATTCCTTTTATTACTCTTCTTTGTTAGACACGCTAGATTATTATGGTGTAATGTAACAAACTATTTCAGTCATATCTTTTTTTTTTTTTAACTATTTAACGTCGGCCTATTTCCGCTATCAGGGCCTATCACCGACGCCAGGAGACGAGCTACCCCTAACCTGGAAATTTTGCCGAACCTCTCCCCTTAAGAAGAGTAGGGATCTTTTACTTGCCTAACATTTAATAGACAAGGGACCGCCTGCTTTACATCCCCTCCGAAGGATGGTATATCCACTACGTAATCCTCGTCTGAAATTACGTAACTTCCGAGTTTACACTGATATACAAGCCTCTAGAAGGTGGGACGAGAACGCTGTATTTCCCAAGATGGGTACCCCATCCAAGTACTAACCGCGCTCGACGTTGCTTCAACGGAATATCGACTGATATTCACATTGAAGTCGCCTCTACGCTCGCCCCTCAGTCATATCTAACTGATAGATTTCAAGTCACTGCTGTAACAACTTTTAAAAATGGAGTATTGCAAACTTTGTCAGATAAGGTTCATCTATTGCAAGAAGTGCCTCAAGGATCTATACTTGGGCCAATGTTATTTATTTTGTACACCACGACTTAAAAGATCACATCAATATACCGATAATAATTCATGTGTTATCTTATGTTTTCTCCAACTACTGATCTTGATTATTCATTGTGTCTCCAATTAAGAGATTCTTCATTTATACAAATGGAAAATGTGATATTTCTTTTCATACTGCCGGATAGTAGGGAATCTTACACTAATACACTTTGGTTTAGAGATTAAATTTGTCAAGTTATGTAAAAAGTTTTATGAGGAACAGCGTTATTTATATATCGAATGATGACAATAAAGCATAGACCTGATCTCAGAATATCAGTTTATCACCGTTTTTATGAAAAAGGCCCATATTACAACTGTGTTAAAGCTTATCATGTTCTGCCGTAAGAATAGGCCCCTTGCATGTGCCATATATTTTAAATTAATTTATATATATTGATATAGTGTTAATAAACATTAGCAATTATCAAATCTGTTTTAATAATTTCTAAGTAGAAAATATTTAAATCACCGACTAATATCTGGGAGAAACAGATACTAGGGGAGTGTCTAAGAACTGAGGTTGGACGTGACGTCATCTAACGGTATATCTCTGCGAGTGGAATGATTCGGACATATAATTCGTACAGTTTGCGGTTATTTCCTAAAAATATTATTTAGCTGTATTGTTGTATATAGTGTGTATTTAAGTGTACCATATTTAAAATTGTTTTAAACATGACTGAAAAAGGTTATTTCAAAGGTCAATCGGATAATTTACCCGGAGTCGTTTCCATGATGATCGCAGAGTTTTTTCAAAAAGTGTTTTGTATTCTTCTGCAGAAATGTTTCTTGCGCCGGGTTTATAGAAGAACGGAACACAATATGATTCATATTTTTGAATATAAATATGGTTTCTAAATTTGCATTAAACATGTTTACTTTAAGATGATGCAAAACCCAGCACACTGCAATAAACTTAATTGACCCATCCAAGTAGCTTTCTCTAATTTTAACTTTAAGGGCCCTTACGGATATTACAATCTATAGGTTTACAAGAAAGACATAATAGTAGTATGCTTATAAATCCTAAATAAATACATTAATATTGTTTGATAAGAAAAAAACATTTACGAAATATAAAATATGCCAAAGTATAACATTTTAAAGGTGACGGTGCTTAATTTTGTTTGTAACAGAACATAACATTTTTATTATTGTATAGGAAAATATTTGCCAGTGAAAACTGAAAAACACTGGTTTTCAGACACTCAATTATTTTTGATACCGCATTTGAAACGTTGTAGATCTCGCCCTCTATTAATTATGCACTTATTTTATGTAGAATATTATACGTAACAAAAAGTATATAGATATTTTTGATATAGCTTTTATCGTTCTTCTCGCATAAGGGAAGAAATCACCAAAATTAATTTTTCATTGCAATTTCTTATGTTCTTGTTGTTCAACCATCTAATTTTCTCCCATTTTGTACATACAAATTTATCAAATAAAATATCAGTATCTAATTTTTACCCGTTTCAACTATCTGATGACTAACCTATTACTCTGCGCAATTACAAAATTAGATAATTCCACTTCATTAATTAATTTAGAAGGATATTTGCCAACGCTCAACGCAGTGGATATACCCACTTTATATAAAACTGGTTCGTTAGGTTAAGTGCGGACTATTAACTGAAAAATTTGTATTTTCATTACGAATATTCTCAAGTACCTCTCCGAATGAAAGACAAATAATGGTAGTGACAACAGTTATTAAAACAAGACAGAACGCTGCCACCCTGCTTTGAAAGATGTCCTGGTGAATGACACTTAAATTTTGTAGAGGTCCTTTACTTTTAATACCTCAAGTAGTTGCTGTTACTTGAAAGTTGCGTCATATTTTACACCGATGTTTACATAGCATAAACACTTCTAAAGTCGCATTTGATAGTTTAGCTAGTAGTGGAGTACACTTAGACGAAATAGATAAGTTCGGAAACTATTCGACCTGAATGGATTTGCCTAAAAACTTTTTAAATTATATACTATAACCATAACTGAGGTTTGCTATCTTTTTTTGCTGAATATTTTTTTAGGCTTCTAAAAAAACCGTTTTCGTATGAAAAATTATATTGCGAATGTTTCAACTTGAAATATTTAAGTCACTTTGGTTGGAAAATATATCCCTAGAGGTTCTTGAGGTCGCTGATTCCAAATCTGGTATTGGAAAAAAAATAAAAAAATAAAATGACAGCTCTAAAATGACCAAATTTTAACCAAAATCATGTAAAAGTATTAATAAACATTTTTTATCAAAGTTCAAATATTCTAGCAAAGCTGTCTACTACTTTTAGTAACAAAAGTGACAATAAAAAATAAAAACAGAAAATGACGGACCCAAATTCCCCCCTTTAATTTGTACGCCACTGGCCAAATATTTATTTTCTTGGTTTTCTTTTATTTGTCAATATTTTTTACGTAAAAAAGGTACTCTTAAGGTGGGCGGTTCCGTGAACGTAGTTCGAAAATATCTCCTACATCCCTGAACCGATTGAAAAATTTTTTTGATAGGCTGTTAGAGACGGATTTATAGAATGGTACCAGACTATTGAAAACTACAGAAAAAAAATTTTTTTTTACTTGTGCGAAAATCAAAAAAAATTTTTTGACTTTTCAATAGTCTGGTACCATTGTATAATGTTGTCTATAAATGCCTGTCAAAAAATTTTTTGAATCGGTTCAGAGATGTAGGAGAAATTCTCGAATTACGAAATCATTTTCTTAAGCACGGCACCGGCACCCTTAATACATCGCTCTAGAGTACCTATTTCTCGAGATATTTGAATTCGAAAAAATTTGTAGTTTTTGCACCAAAGAATAGTCTCTGTGAGTGCCAACATTTTTTTCTCATGAAACGCTGAAGTTGTTTGACTGTAGTAGGTAAGGGAAAATTATTTATGACATCAATACGTTCAGAAGAAGGTAAAATGCCGGCTGAAGAAATATTGTGTCCTAAAAATGTTAAATGACTGACACCTAATATGCATTTTGACGGTTTAATATTTATGCCGTACAATTTTAACCTCTGAAAAACAAGTTTTAAGTGCTCTAAATGTTCCGAACTAGATTTACTTGCAATCAGGATGTCATCTAAATAGACGAAGATAAAGGGTAAACCTACTAAAACTTCATTCATGAAACGTTGAAAAGTTTGACCGGCGTTACGTAAACCGAAAGGCATACGACCAAATTCAAACAAACCGAAAGGAGTAGTAATCGCTGTTTTAAAAATGTCGCTTTTTGCGACAGGTATCTGGTGATAAGCACGTACCAAATCTATTTTTGAAAAAATAACACAATTATACAACTGCGAGTTAAAATCATGGAGGTGGGGCAACGGGTATCTGTCAGGAACAGTAATTGAATTTAGACGACGATAGTCCCCACAAGGTCTCCAGTCGCAGCTTTCTTTTTTTTTTTCATCCATATGCAATGGTGAGGAAACGGAAGAAGAAGAAGGTGCACAAATACCTTATTCTACCATATTATTGAATTCGTCCTGTGCTATCTTCAATTTAACGCTATCCAACCTACGTGGGCGTGAGAAAGGTAAATGACCTTCTGTAACAATGTGATGCTCAACTGAATGTTTAACTGGCAAATTGTAATTTGGGGAGATAATTAAAGTAGGAAATTGTAAAAGTAATGCAGTGAATTCATTTGATACGCTAAATAACTTAGGAGAATGTAACGGACCATTGTTTGAAAATAAATATGTTGACAAACACAAACTAGTCATATTGTCGATTAAACATTTATGTTTCAAATCAACAACTAAACCGAAATGAGCTAAAAAGTCTGCTCCGATAATGGCGATATTTATATCTGCTATATTAAAAACGAAAGGAAATAACCTACGTAAGTTTAAATCAATTTTCAAAAATTTCTTCCCGAAGGTATCTATAACTGAACCATTAGCTGCTGTTAGTACTACATCAGGGTTTCTCCTAGTATTCGTTAATAGATTCCGAGGTATAATTGATAAATCAGCGCCCGTGTCAATGAGGAATTCAGTTTTATTAGTATTATTAAATATAAAGAGACGAGGTTTACTATTCGAAATTTTAACGTCAGTTGTCAAAATATTATTGACATTTAGTCATCTCTGATTGTCGGTTTTGACATCTTTGGCGAACGTGCACCAATCTCCGAGACACTTAAATGCTTTACGACCATAAAGTTTTGGTCAAAGCATTATTCACTAAAACTGAAAGATCTCCCAGGCAAACTAGACATTTAGAATTCATTGCTCAATTTGCCTGCGAAATCAGACATATCAAAGGGAAAAATAACATTGTTGCAGACACTTTATCACGCGAACATGATACGTCTTCTTTGCAACAATTCATTTCCCCAATCGTTACTCAAAAGTCTAACCTAGTTGATACTAACTTTGACTTAAATTTATTGAGCAAAGCTCAAAAAGATGATTCTGACCTTAAATTTTTATTATAAGATACTTCATCGAACACAAAGAGAACTTTTCATTTAAAGAAAATTAAAATTCCATATTCTGACAAGTTTATTTGGTGTGACGTTTCTCGCCCTAAACTTCGTCGTTATGTTCCTATCGTTTATAGACGAACAATTTTTGATATATTTCATGGTTTATCTCACCCTGGTATCAAAGCGACTAGAACATTAGTTTCTACACATTATTTTTGGCCTAAAATGACTTCAGATTGTAATCTCTGGGCAAAAACTTGTATTAGTTGTCAAACTCATAAAGTGACAAGACATACGAGGAGCCCGATTACTGACTTCGATATACCTAAAGGACGATTCGATCACATACATATAGATTTAATAGGACCATTACCTCCTTCTAAAGGTTGTTCTTATATTCTCACTGTGATCGAACGTTTTACTAGATGGCCCGAGGCTTATCTACTGCAGGATATTACTGCGGAAACTGTAGCGCGTACGTTATTTCAGAATTATGTTTGTCGATTCGGTGTCCCTGTCACAGTGACAACCGACAATTTGAATCAAAACTGTTCAAAGAATTTTCAAAATTTTTGGGATTTCATAGGATTCGTACGACGCCATATCATCCTTCCTCGAATGGAATGATTGAACGGTTTAATAAATCTCTTAAAACTGCTCTGAGAGCTAGGACTTCTACACCACATTGGGTAGATGAACTTCCTATCATACTATTAGCTCTCAGAACTATCCCTAAAGACGATTTGCAATGTTTTTCCGCAGAACTCGTTTTTGGTCAAACATTACGAATACCTGGTGAATTTTTTATTAAATCATATACTTGTCCGGATATTCCTTATTTTATTACTAAATTACGTACTTCATTTAATAATTTAACGTTCATTCCACCAGTTCACCACGTTAATTACAAATCATTTGTCAGCCCAGACATCTCGAATTGTAGTTTTGTTTTCGTTCGGAAAGAACGTTTTAAAAAATATTTTACTCCGCTGTACGATGGACCTTTTAAAGTGTTGTCCCGTACAGATAAATTGGTTACTTTTGTTAAAGGAACTAAAGCCGTCACCGTAAACATTGACAGGATTAAACCAGCATATTTATTATCTGACAAATGTGATGTCACTCCACCTTTGATTAAGAAAGTTCGTTTTGCTATTGACGAATTGAATGACTGACTGATCTTTTTCTTAGCGGGGGAGTAGTGTGGCGGTCAGTTCACTTGCTGGGTAAATATAAGTCACACACCAGAAGCTTAAGTAACCAAGGAGGGGAATCAAGAAACAAAATATATTAGAATAACAATTTTTATCAAAAAATATAACAACATGTTTATTTAAAAATGTTAATTTAAAAACAACTTATTGGAATATATTCATATATATATATAAAAATTTTATTATTGAATTTTAACCCATATAGTAGTCTAGTTTTATTGTTGTTTTTATACTAAATAAATAAGATCATTTTTATGTAATTTTGAAGATACAATTATGTTTACTGCTTCCTTATGTACCATTGACGTCTTTATTGTGACAGTTGCAATACAAGCAGGTGCAACCGGAACTAGATTATATTTATGTTTAAACGAAAATTAATGTGTTAAATGAGAATTCCACAAATAAGTCCATAAAATTAATGATGTTTGATTACATCATTAATTTTACTGACGGTGTCTAATTAAGACCAGAATTATTATCCTATTAAAATATATGCGGCATTTATGTAACAACAGAAAAAGCTGCAGCCTCGACATTTCCTCATTACTTCATTTCTAAATTTATGGTAAACATTTAAGTATGTTGAATACTTTTTAAAAATGCCTCAATTATACAGATTCGATTTAATCAAATAGGTATATTATAATCGGACAAACCCTTACTAGTCATAGTAGAAAAAGACAATTACATAATTTATTATTGTCATTACAAACTGCGAAAATATTGGTTGTACCTGTTCAAAATTATTACATTCTCATTGTTTTTAACAACAATAATAAATTATTTTAAATAAATTCATTATGCACATGTGCATCTTTCTCTTTGTACGCCACTGACGGCTTTGTATAAACAAATAACATATACAAATAATATACCAATCGATAGAAAAAAATAATGGTCTTTATTTTTTATGTGTAGAATTTTGATTTATTGAGCCGTATAGCCAGGTATAGCCGTATAGAGAGGTATAGCCAAAACATGTGTCGTTGTTGGAAGGCTCCTCACACCTTTTTTTTGCTGTGGCGCCTTAAAAAAAAGAAAATAGCAAAAAGCAAATGGAGGCTTATGCAAAATTTTATACTCTATCGAATGGCGCCAAGAAATTCCTCTAACTCCTACCGTTTTTGAGAAAATAAAAATATATATATAGGCATATACAGGCAGCCCCTTTGAGGGGGGGCAGGGGGAGCAGGCATGATTTCTCGAGGTGGGTCTGTTCGAAAATCTACTTATTTTGACTAGTTCTATTCATGGTTAGAAGAATTTGCTATTACTCAAAAGAAGAAATATCAAAACATCCAATTCACTAAGAAATAACTCGTTTTTTGATTATAATGACCTTTGAGTAGGACATTTTTTGACGGCTTTGAGATTTTGAAACATCAGTATGTCATCATTAATTTTATATCAAATTCAGCTTGTAACAACGAAACCCCCACAGAACTTATTTTTATGCGTATATCTGGGCACCGAGCACTCTACTAGCTATCGTTGCTGAATTTCTTAAACTACTGAACCCGACAGAGTATACAGGGCATTGCTTCCGGCGAAGTTCTGCGTCTCTTGCGGCAGATGCTGACGTCGATTTAATCTCGATGAAACGGCTAGGAGGACGGAAGCAAGTTTTTTCACAATATGATTGCCTTTTTATTCTAAATAATAACTAATTTCAGGTCGTCCTCAGTGGCAGAGTCATATAGAAGAATCACTTAAGAAGAAAAAAGTATGCAGAATGTTAATGGGGGAGAAGAAAATCGAACCATCGAGTAACATAATATCGGTTACTACCGAAGCTACTACCACATCAAAAGAAATTAACACGATACCCTCGGGTTCGGGTATTTCGTTTGGGAGTAATAGTTTTGAAGGTGCTCAAAATTGTTCATTTAATTTTCATTTTGGGCCATAATCATTTAATTGTTATTAATTTAACTTACCAATCTAATAATTGCAGATGTACCTATTAGATTAAATAAAGTTGTTTAATTGTTGTATGAACTATTTTGCATTATTTACCTAAATAATCCTCAAAAGTTGCCGTGGTAACTTTTTGGGATTGAGTCCGGAAAAGATTCATTTTACGGACTCGAATGAGTCAGTAAAATAGCTGTTTTAGGGACCAAATATAAAAAACTCCGTTTCAAGACAGGCTATCTCAAATATCGAATACAAAACGTCTGAACTATTTTCTATAAAGTTAGTTTGTCATTAATTTTATTTTCGAAAATCTCGAAAATGTGTCAGTCAAATATATCCCCGTTATTTAACGGGGTGCGACAAAACTAAGACGAAAGTTCTTTGCAAAATACAGCCTTTTAATGAAGTATTATTTAAATTTTTTCAGAGCAGCTAGAATTCGAGATTTAATCTTCAAGCGTCAAAGAAAAAAGTCACTGCGTAAGAAGCTGAACCAATAAGTCTCGTTTGACTTTTATCTAAACATTTACTAAACACGAACATTTACCTAGGCAAATCTCCGGGTGCATACTTTTGAATAACGTTGTATATACATTGTAAAACTTTAAAAATTTTAACCTAAATAAACTTTTATTTAGCTGTTATATTCCGTCTAAGCATTGTGGTATATTTATGCTTATAGTATATACTATTACTGTATTTTTAATACTATATTTATTGCCAGCAACGATAGAAAGATTCGAGGTAACGCATTAAAACTTGGATATTGCATTAAATATTTAGCACAGAATGGCCTATTTTCCGTTCGATGGAATTGAAAAGTAGAAGAAATGTATTTTGTTGATGCATAAAAGCCGGTGTATTGCATCCTTTGTGCATTTTCCATTAGTTCTGGTGGTTTCATATGTGAATTTATTTCAACTAGTGTTAGTTCGTATAAACTGCGGCATAGTAGTGAGTAACTCCCTAGTTTACTAGTAACATATGTTACTTTACGGCTGATAACATTTTGATGCAATTAACTGTATAGTCAGTTTAGTAATTCAGGAAAGTTCTGCAAAAATATCAAAGGGAGTTCGTCCTACCATAGATGTAATATAATAAATAATATGTATTTACATAAAAATACAATTAGAAACAACATCAAAATTTGCCGTAAAATAAAATTAATGATCTAGTGATCTACAAAGTCAGAGATTTGTAGATAGGTATGGTAACTGCATTATTACACTGAAAATCTTATCTAACTTAAAAAATATATATTATACAGGGTGTAATCAGTTTCATGTCATTAAAAAAACTGGTAATGGGGACCGACTAGACAAACAAAAAGCCTTTATGACTTTTTCCCCTAGGGGCACTTTGAAAAAAACTGACCGAGGTCAGCAATTTAAATATTAGGGTAGGAAACATTTGCGAACCACTGCCTTTGTGGGTCAATGGACGTGTACTAGGTATAATTCTACAACTTTTAAATTGTCATAAAAAAGTGCAAAGATTACCGACCGACTCGCCGGCCGGGGGTTCAAAGCAAAGAACGGCGGTACCTTTGATGAGCGCCTCAACCGAACCAATTATAAAAATGTAAATAATTCGTTATCTCTTTTTGCAGAACTGCAAGCAATTCATAGGCGTAGAAGGGGTTTAAACACAGCATTTCTTTACATATGTGTTTTTTTTAATTTATCAGATTTAAATGTGATTTATTAACATTTGTAACCTAAATGAGTGTTCTGGGTTAAGCTTAAAAAAGTAATTATTTCATGACATTGGGAAATAAAGAGTTAGATGTCTGAGATACCATAACAGAAAATAATTATGTGTATTTTAAGTTAGGAAAAAATCTGATTTAGTTAACGAATTGCCAATCAGGTATTGAAAACTAAAATATTCAATAAATCTAGAACTTACCAATAAATTATTTTTGATTTACATAAATTGTTCGAATTGGCCTCCGTCTGCATCAATACACTTTTCGGCACGTCGAACTAAGGACATACGCACTCCGTTTCAACACATTTGGTAAATTAGGATCATTCTTTATGGTTTCTATGCACATTAAAATACGTTGCTGCAATTGTTCCAAAGTGTTAATTGGATCACGGTAAACCAGAGATTTAAGATGGCCCCAAAAATAAAAATCCATCGGATTTAAGTCGGGTGACCTAGCAGGCCATGGTACTGGTCCGCCACGCCCAATCCATCGTTGAGGAAACTCCGTGTTTAAAAAATTTCGAACAGCCAGCCTAAAATGAACTGGCGCGCCATCATGCATATACCACATTCTTCTACGCCTTGCCAAAGGTATATCTTCCAACAAATTTGGCAATGTTTGTTGTAAAAAGTTTAAGTATACATCACCATTTAATCTAGCAGGTAATCTATAGGTCTAATTATTTCATTACCGCAAATTCCTGCCCACAAATTACCGCTGAACCGTCGTTGAAAATGCGCCCTTCTTATTACATAGTGCATATTTTTAAAATTAAACACTCCACTTCTGGTAAAACACGACTCATCGGAGAAACAGAGAAAGTTTAAAAAACCCTCATTTGCCGCGTGTTTTCTCAAAATCCACCTACAAAATTGATAGAGGTGTAAGTTCATATCTCTTAAAGTCCACCACACCACAAAATGGGTTACTCCCACACGGTTCGCGATATCACGGGTGCTTGAACTTGGATCCTCTTCTACGAGTTCCAAAACTTGAACCTCCGCTTCAATGACCCTGTCTTCGCCGTTGTGGACCTCTTTCTCCTCCATGTCCATCGAGACGACCTGTTTCCCGAAGACGGTGAGCAATCCTTACAAATGTACGTGCACAAGGATGACGTCGATTAGGGAATCTTAAACGATAAAGCTGTTCCGCAGCTGCTGCATTTCCACGACATTCTCCATACATCAAGTGCATATCCGCGAGCTCTGGGTAAGTGTAATCTCCCATAGCGTTCAAAATCTGCGTTTTAAAATACCACACTAAACTATCAACTAACGTTGTCAATAAAGAAAATAAAAATAAAAACTTCCAAAATCCAAAATGTAACACAAAAAGAACGAACAAGTAGTGTCTGTACATAATCAACAACTTAACGACTTGAACGGTAATTTAATAAAATAAATCTTAACTGTAAATACGTGGCCTAAAATTCAAAAAGAAAGAAAACAACGAACGGGTTCGACGTGTGTACTTAACAAAGTGTCCACTGAAACTGAAATATTGCACAAGAGGGAGTATAGTTTTTTTCAGATCTACTAAGCACTCAGAAAACGCCGACGTCTTTCACTTTTACCGCAACGCTAAACACCTTAAGAGGTCTACAGAGGATCCAGCCAACCGTCCTTCTCGGTACACTTTGAAAATTGCCATAACAACTAAAATAAAAGTGAACTGGTCTGCTGGAATTCCAGATCCTCAAAGCGTACTGACAATCGAGCAGACCAGGTCAATCCAGTAGACCAGCTCACTTTTACGAGTTCGCATGGCAATCTTCAAAGTGTACCGAGAAGGTCGGTTGGTCTGCTCTCTGCCGCTGGGTCGTGTAGATCCCTTTACCTTACCTACTTTTAAAAAGTGTGATTATCAAGTTGTATCCTCGGCCGCGCGCGGTCTCTAACAAAAGAGCGCGATACTTTGAAAAAGCCGTATTAGCGTATTTGATGGGTTTCAGACCACATGTTATATAAGGTTTTTTTGTTCGTTTAGTCGTTCCCCACCACCAGTTGCTTTTAATGACATGAAAATTATTACACTCTGTATTATTATGTATACCTATACATTCGTTTGTTACGTTGGAATAAACTGCCATTTGCGAAAGAAAACTTGATTGCAGATGTACAGTTCATTCATTCAGAGCTTATAAATAAAAAATAAAAAAACAACAAGCTAAAAACGTACTCTTCGCCTGTTCACTGAACTTTTTATATAATTGTTACACATTATACCGTGCGTGTAATTTCCCATTAGGCATGTACATTCACGTAGCGCGAGAGATTTGACAACACCGGCAGCCGTAAATTCGTCCGTTGGTGGAGCATTCCAGCTCTGTTATTTCATTGCAGCCAGCTGGCACGCGCGATGTTGTAATTCTTCTACCCATGCCTAGCCCACGACTACACACACGGTATAGGATACTCTTCGCAGTTTTTTGTAAATAGTGTTAGTTTTAGACATATTTAATTTTACGGTACGAACTTAGTTGGTAAAAGACTCAGTGTAAAATAAAGTAAAAATAAAAAAACCATTTGGATTTCGAACCCGGGACCCTTGGATTCCGAGTCAAAAGCGTAAGAACTACACCACCACCTTACACGTAAAAAAATGTACATTTTTGACGAGCTGTGTGTGTGTGTTATGTTAAATGGCACTGGTCATAAACCAAATAGCCAGACATTTGTTGTCTATTCAACGGATTGTTAGAAATAATCAAGAGAGATTGGAATAAAAATTACACCTTTTAAAATATGTAATAAATAAAATTAATATACATTTTCATTTAAAGATTACAATCAAATAATAATTATCAAGTATAAACTGAATTGTTTTCAAACATTTGTTACAGAATATTTGTTCAGATACATACATATTGTTGTGATCCGCCGAGAGAGATACGGCCTAAATCAATTTTTGTTGTGATAAGATAGAAGAAGAATATAATTTTGCTGTTGAGCGCCAGATGGCCTAAACCATCAGATGCGACAGTCGAGAGAGAACTCGATGCTGCCACACCTCAGAGCATGAGGGTACCGCAACTGTGCAGTACAACTCCCTCTCAGATAGCCGGTTCCTGAAATGCAATGTACTCTCTAGCAAATGAAATAATACACCAATATTTCAAACAAAGATTAACAAAATTTAATGATCTGGACGAGGTAAATTTATGAATTTAACAAATACACAGTTTACATAAATAAAATTTAAGATGAATGGATAATTATGCGTTTTATTTATTGGCCTTTGCAAATATATTTAAAATTTTATCAACTGATCAGTGAAAATAATAACCGATAAGGTACCTTTATACTTTACCGCTATCGTAACGCCGCTGAGCTCAATCGCGCACAACTGCTGTGAGTACGCCTCTGGATTCTCGTTCAAAGCTGGTTACTGATGTTACCAACCGCAGGTGCTTGAAGATTACTAGAAGTTCAGATGATTGTATAAAGCTGGTTTATTTATTTTCCCTTATTTTCTTCCTTCGGGACACTTTATTTTAAGGAAATCACTTTCGAAGCACGGGTTTTTATAAGAGAATTAAATTTTACTTTAAGGTAAGTACCTTAGATATTTAAAATGTATAAATATGCGAGTCGGCTTTGGAAACTTTGAGTCTAGTTTACAACATTTTCATAACATTTATATTTTAAGCATAGAATACTTATCAAAATTATCATTCCTAACTCTTTTCAAAATTTTATATATGGTTACTTCCGTAAACACACGGTTTCAAACAATAGGGTAAATTTTCATTAAATAAATTTTAGGTTAGGACTTTTCAGGAGTAAATTCTATAACATGTTGCCTCTACGACCGCGTTTACTAGACTGTTTTTCCCACTTCTCGCGTTTTTATTCGCTGAGATTGACAGGAATACAAAAATCAGATAGTATGATTTTAATAAAGAATTTTGATTTTTATAAACATGTACTTTTTTATGCCTTTTACTTATCATATGCACATTTTAACATTGGAATGAGCTTTACTATGCACTCCCAATCCTTCTGGTACCCCATTTGTACCCCCATAATGATTTTTAAGACACTTTGATAAATATTCTATATTGCTATTTTCTGACCTTATTACTACATAAAACTACTTAAAATTCGACCAGATCTTACTTAACACACTAATTATTAATTATCTACAAACATTTATTACCTAGATAGGTTTAAAACATAATTATATGTGAACAAATATTTTAGGTACCCACCTCCAAGTTCATCGGTGAGCAGTGCCTAAACTGATACATAGTGTCCTATCAAAAGTTACACAAAACAACACTGGTGTCCTGAATTCACACCAGGATAAGAAATATTATATCTACATGGGTTTTAAGAAAAGTTGCAGTTCATTATATGTGAAGGTGTCTAGAATACACAAAGATTTATTAAGAAATACCTCTCAACGTGTCACAGTTCAGAGATTTTACGCTGCACTTCACTAACAGGTACTAGTCTTTGTTTCCTGTGAGTTTTATCTCATTACGATGTGTCCTTTTTGTAAAACCTTCATATATGTATGTTTGCCGAGAGATATTTTTTCAAATTTTCTTATAAGTAGATTTTACGTTAATTTTGCTCATTATTAGCGTTCATATACGTATTCTAATACTTAATACGTCATCATTGTCCACTATTATTGTCCTTTAGTCTAATTTGTAGCACTATTTTAATAAAATGTTTTAATTTTTTAGTTTGACGAGTCCACTACGAGAGTGTTCAGAGAGTTTATGGTTTCTACAAGAACAAAGCTTGATTCTACACATTTGAGCCCTTGCTGTGGTCTCTCTAATTAGTTATTTTAACATATTATAAGGTTTGTCTACTTTTTACATATGGTTTACCCTACTGGGTGTATCCTTTTATACCTAATCATCATAACTTATACTAAACATAATGTATGTGAGCTTTTTCAAATAGAGGTGTTTTACTTTAGTTGCCATATCACATTTTAAGTCTTACTTGAGGTCATTGACCTCCCCTAGCTTCGTCGAAGGGTTGTAAGTGCAGTTCCTCATACACGAAGGTAACAATATCGTGCAATGAGTTATGTACCTCTGTCTGTTGCTACGATGGCTTATTTTCTCTGGCTTTTGCCCTAAAATATATATATTTTTGCAAATGTCACGACAATATATATACACAAATCTACATACATATACACATATAAATATTTTTTGTTTAAACTTTTTTTTTTTATATTTTTATTTCTTTATTTTTTAATTACCCTTCATGGCCACAGTTATTACCTATTAGTATATTCCCTTTTTTGTTTTTTTTTTTGTTTTTTTTTTGTTTTTTTTTTGTTTTTTTTTTTGTGCCTTCTTTATACTTCTATTATGTTAATATTTCCTTTTTTTTTTAATTTTATTTTTTTTTTCAAAACACCTACGACAATTACTATCCTAAAATATAATATATACACTATATACATACATACGTATATATTCACATATATACACATACTTATATACTTTTACCTAACTGGTTTACAGCTCAATTTTGTTTTTTATTATAAATTCATAGAGTATTTTATACACATATTTGTTTTCTAATGCTAATAAGTTGGGGAGAATTGTAGGTAGTGAAATATTGTTGCGGGCAAGTTTAAAAAACATTTCACTTATTTCCTGGAACTTTAAAGGACATTCCATCAAGCAATGTTGTAAATTGCCTTCTTCTCCACAGGTGCAGTACGGATCTTCTTTGAGATTCAGTTTGTATTTGTATTGAAGGTAAAGACAATGTGAACTTCTAATTCGACACATTACTCTTACGAAATTTCGATTAATTTCACCATTAAACCAAGGATGTCTGATTTTAATTTTTGTCTGAAGTTTTTTGTAGTTTTCTCCTGCTGGGTAATTTAGATAGTGCTGCTGCCAATTTTCTCTAAGTCGTTCCTTTATCAGCCTATTAATATCTGTGCTGGGAATTTTAAAGTTGGGGATGATGTTACCAGTTTCAGTTGCTTCCTTTGCTAACTTGTCAACATATTCATTTTGTGTAATACCTGCGTGTCCCTTTATCCATGTTAGTTCAAGGGTCTTGTCTCGTTGTACTAATTGGTTGTAATATTTTATAATATCAATTATTATATAGTTTGCGTCAGACCTTGGGTTACAATTCTGTATTTTCAACGCCGCACTCTTACTGTCTGTGAATATAACAAATTTATTGTTCTTCTCATATTCTGAGCAATATTTAATTGCCTCCTTGATTGCTACTAGTTCTGCTACGAGTTGGTTGGTAAGAGGTACTTTTTAGATATATTTTCGTTTTCATGGTAAATAGCACAGCCGGTTTTGTTGTTTTTGAGTGGTTACACGAGCTAAAATCATATTTTCACGGTTGTATATTACATTATAAAATGTATATTTGTGAAATATTTAGATATTAAAGTGAAATATCATTCCACCAGATTTCTATTCAGTTACAAAAATAAAAATCAAAAATTTTTTTTCAAATTTAAATCATTAATAACATTTTTAGTTACGGTTCTTCCTCTAGCTAACATTAACTTACTGTCCAAATTTCAATACAATCGGATTTTTCTTTTTTGACTTATCGTGCTTACAAAAAACGTGACGGACGGACGGACGGACAGACGAGCATTTTGAAAATTGTTCAGAATTCGTTTTAGAAATGTGCCGATCAAATGCAATATACTCTTCGTTTTCGTATTTGCGAAGAGTATAATAATATAACAGAATGTAAAGACGGCATACTCTACTGATAATCATACTCATACTAACAATTAATTGCTGCATATACCGTGTGTGTAGTCGCGGGCTAGGCATGGGGAGTAAGGATTACAACATCGCGTGTGCCAGCTGGCTGAAATGAAATAACAGAGCTGGGATGCTCCACCGACGGACGAATTTACGGCTGCCGGTGTTGTCATATTTCTCGCGCTACGTGAATGTACATGCCTAATGGGAAATTACACGCACGGTATTATACTATGCATATGTCGTAGTCTTTTGATGAAATACGTCATTTTTATTGAAAATCCTAGGCAGTACATGAGCTGCCGGCATATCATGTAAATTCTTGAGGTTACACAATCTGCCTAGGCATTTCGTGAAACGCCATGGTCTTTTCGGCACATGATGTTTAAAGTGCAAATATTGATTAACATTTTTTTCGTTGTAAGAGACTTGGATAGGAAAGGATATGGAAGTAGCGATTCCTTAGGCAGCGGTTTTTTATGTGCATTCTGGTGTCTTATATAAAAAAGTTCTAGGTATCATTAATAGTTGTTTTAAATCGATAACAATTTTTACTTAAAACACTTCATATTTCAAATTTTTATTCGATGTTTTATTTACCCTAAGTAATAAAACTGCATAATTCAAAATGATAAATGCCTCTGTTTGTCTATTTCTAAATAATCGGCATTATAACATTAACGGTTCTTCGGGTATCTTAATTAAGAAAATTACCCTTATCGCTGTTTCGCCAGCAGAAGCCAATTATTTTGACAAGATGTCTTGCAACCGAGATGGGCCAACTTTAATAAGACGAAAGCCTTGAATAGAATATCGATTATTAAAGAAAATTTAATTAAAACGCAAAAAAGGGCGATGTAAAAAGGCAATCTTATAAATCACTTTTTTTCAATCGCTGCGGATTTTTTAAAAAATGGGTTTTCCTTTGTTCAATTAAAGCGTTGTACACGTGTTATTGATGTTGCTACAGAATTGTTCGCGTGCATCGGAAACACCTTGGTAGTTCAAGAAAAATAGGCGATGCCGTTCTATATGTTTTAGATGTTTTATTTAGAGCGTGAAATGAATTGGTAATGTATATTTTACAATACCTACCTCTTTAATTGTTGCACAGGTCAAAGTATCGAAATGGGCACCTGAACGGGATGATTATTATACTCTTCGCAAAAAACGAAGAGTATATTACATTTGATCGGCACATTTCTAAAACCGTAAATATCGCTCGCACACAAAAAATGTTCATATCATTGTATTGTAACTTTCAAAATGTCCGTCCGTCACGTTTCTTGTAAATATTATAGTTTGACTTTTTTTTTTATCTAGAATTAATTGATTTTCTAATAGCCAGTTTTGTACTACGGTCAATATTATGCTTGCTTCATCTATTATAAGTTTAATTGTTTTAATTCTGAGTTAACATAATAATATCAACAGCATGGCCTTTCAACGCTTCCGTATTTATCGTAGGTCAAGTATTATACGAAACTTTATCGCGGACAATTCGGTATTTTTAATTTTGCCATGCGGAGAAAATAAATAAAATAACAAACAGACAAAAAAATTCCAGCATGAATCGTTAAAATAAAGTAATGGACAAATTTAATCAAAAACCTCTCATTGCACTTGTCACAGCTAAACAAATTAAAACAATAAAATCGCTGCAGCAAGAAAATTTCTTATTCGCCTTTTTTTTAAATCCACTATATACAGGGTGCATCATGGTTAGTGGTCTATTTTAGAAAAACTACAAATTATTTGAGGCTTAGGTAGCGGGGTTTTCAGGGTTTTCTATTTAATGAAAAGAACGTCACGTATGTGACACTTTCCGTTATACCGGAAACTGACATCAACTTCCTCATTTTAAACTTGTTTATCTGATTTTTAATGCCGAATTCGAATTCTATTTTCTTATTTTAAGGTAACTGTCAATATCAGTCCCTATCTGAAAAACCAATAGTTTTTGAGATACTTTAATTTTAATGAAATCTAATGCGAAAACTAACCCGTAGTTGGAAATTACATGTTTTAGAGCTTTAATCATATTATTTAATTTTTTAATATTACTATCAAATCCACATTCATAAAAATTTTAAAAATTTAATCCTTAAATAAATTTATTGTAATTCATCTCTTCTTTTCTATAAACTACACCTTGATCTGACTTAATTTTAAAATTAAATCTTGAATATTAAAATTTTTATAAAATATTCAACCTATGACGATATGTAAATTATTACCGATGCGGTAGCTCAATCGGTTAAGGCGTATTGAGTGGAGAATATGCTGATCGACTGCCTAGCGCGCTCTGGGTTCGACCCCCAGCCCCGGTATTGACAACACCGGTGAGTGTAGATGTATGTCTGCGTTTTTCCATATGTGTAACCCCCTTCCGCACAGCCTTGGCTATGGATTTGGGGGTTGTCTACTATCTGTGGTGTGTTTATGTTTATGTTTTATGTTTTTTATTTAAAAAAGTAATATAAATCGTGGATTATTATCGATCACAGGACAGATTCCTCTGAATAGAGTAAAATACCGCCAATATCTCGCTATGGTAAATTCCGATAACCAATTTTTCTCCCATATGTTTATGAGAGATGGAGCTTATCTGGGCTTAAGTTACAAATGCCCCAAAATATACAGGGTGCCCAGAATATGAGATCCAACTTCGATCTCCATTAAATCACTTATTTTAAATGGAACATGCTATGTTTTATAAGCCTATTCGCTTTCCACTTTCATTTCACCTTTCAACCTATATAGAAATAGGAATCGGAAAGCATTCGGTTTGGTATGGCAATAAGAGCAAGCGAAAGCAGCAAGCGAGAGCGAAGCAAGCAATGATGTACATAATTCTCTTGAAGGGGTGTCACTTTTTGCCTCTGCTAGAGTACTGGTAGACGCCTTTATTGAGAGCGGTCGGTTAATACCGCAATACCAAATCCAGGACTTCCCGATTCTGTATGTGCATTTCCTATAGGCGTCTGAATTTAAGATGCCAGCGCCAAAGTGGAGAACTCGTGAACTAATTATAGGCTTTTTGTTTGTTTATATGGTGAATACTTATATTGATTTTGTTCTGTTTATTGTTGTTTTTGGCGTTAAAAATAATAACATTAATAATATATGACCTAAAGGTTTGCAAGATTTTGTTGTAAGTGATTTGCAAAATGTTAATGGCATTATTCAGCAAAATTCATATTTTTTTAGGTTATCTAGTTTTTCCCTTGAAAAGTACAGTTTCTTCGACATAAACGGTGTCTGGCCAGTTAAATATTAATAAACTTAAATATTTTTCTAAATTTATATACAGTTGTAGTTTAAATCACTTTTTTTTTTCAGGAAACGAGTGACATTTAGGTTAAGCATATTGCAATGTATGGAACATTAGTGAAGCACTAAAAATGTAAAAATTCTAAGTGTGTGTATGAAGGGGAATATGTTTTAAATGCAATACATATTATTTTGTGTGGTACAACCCATATTCAACACAAAACTTAAAAATGTGTATGCTCTATGTTTACAAACAAGTGTCTCAGATTCAAATACCCATGAAATTAGTGATACATTGAATATAAGTGAAAAGATATTTATTATAATTCTTTAAGTAAAATAAATGAAACAGTATTTTGTAAAATATGAAACAGAAATATTCAGGGGTAAGACATAATAGTGCATGGTGCAATAGTATATATTACTTTTAAATATACCTACTGGAATTACATATATTTACTTATTTCAAAAATTTCACTTACAATGTGTGATTGTCTAGGACATTATTATTGCTACTCGGGCCACGGTTATTTGCACCAGCTTTTCCCCTCTCAATGCCTGGTTAAAGGTGTCTACATTAAAGAGGGTATGCTTTGAACATTGCAGTGCAACTCAACTTTCACGAGTTGTCCCTGCAATCTACAAAGGATACCGACTAGGTTGGCTTCAGCCAATTGTAGCCCCTTTAAATGCTATCATATTTTTAATAACTTAGCATCTCAGTTTATCATTTACTTATTGTTGATATCATCGTACACTAAAAAGACAATGACAAAAAAGCCCATAATTAGTTTAACTGTAGACCACCAGGTGGCATACTCCTTATTTTCAGACGCCTATAGCTAAAATGTACGGTTATTGAGTTAAAGTTATTAACAGGGGGGGCACAACCATTAAAAATGCGCCGCCGCAAGCGAACGAACATCTTTTTTTCACTCGGAAATGAAAAAAATCACAAATTTTTTTTTACTCAACAATGAAAATTGATGAGTGGGGAGAAAAAATCAAAGACATTTTGTTTCACTCAGCAATAAAAATTGATGAGCGCGAAGAAGAAATTCACAAAATTAAAAATCAACACATTTCTCATGCTCCGGCCTTTTTGCCAAAATAAACGACAAGAGGGGCACGTACAGTACATTTGTAAATAATACAATAACAATTAATGAGAGAGCACAAAACACAAATAAATTGAACTTTTTACCATCCCTGATGAACTTTAACTAACTTTAATGAATCTACTGCGATTCTTTTACAAAATTATTGTAAATTACTGTATTCTTATAACACACTATTGTCGATAATGATGTTAATTTATACATTTTATTAAATAACTTTAAATAACCCAATACCCGTACATTTTAGCTATAGGGAATGCCTATACGGATTGAAATGTAATAAAAGAGGGAAGCGAATAGGCTTATAAAACAATATGTTCAATTTGAAATAAAATTATATAAAAAAAGTATTTTTAAGAAAAAGCTTTTATCTGAAAAAAACTACTAAAAAGTAAAAATTTTTTTTTTTAAATTCATACACATGGAAACCAAAAGCTTTGGGGGCGGTCATATAGTGATATTGCATAGTTACTTTGCTCAATTGACCACCCCCAAAGCTTTTGGTTTCCATGTGTATGAATTTAAAAAAAATTATTTTTACTTTTTAGTAGTTTTTTCAGATAAAAGCTTTTTCTTAAAAATACTTTTTTATATAATTTTATTTTTTACTTTTTAGTCCACGTATTTTACAAACGGACAGACAAAACCCTTTCATTTGCCACCACCATCCACCCCTCCCCTCTCCCGTCTTCTCACCCCTCTAACACTACTTCCCACTTCTTCCCTCTTTCCACCACTTCCCCTGCCCTTCCCCATCTCTCTCCACCTCTTCCCACCCCTTTCCCACCTCTTCCCACCCCTTTCCCATCCTTCCCACCTCTTCCCACTTCTTTCCCACTTCTTCCCACCTCTTCCCCACTTCTTCCCACCTCTTTCCCACTCTTCCCACCTCTTCCCCACCTCTTTCCACCACTTTCCCATCTCTTTCCCACCTCTTCCCACCCCTTTACCACCTCTTCCCACCTCTTTTTACCCCTTCCCCACCTCTCCCACGTCCGCCATATTGAATTTAGAATGACGTCACACACTTTATCGTATTTTATTCATCAAACCCTTTCATTTGACACCCATATCAACGGGGTTGCGACTAAAAAGCAGATCCGCCATCTTGGGACGTCCGCCATATTGGATTTAAGATGACGTCACATTGTTTATCGTATTTTACTCTTCAAACCCTTTCATTTGATACCCATATCAGGGATCTAAAAAGCCGATCCGCCATCTTGGGACGTCCTCCATATTGGATTTACACCGATAATGGCTATACTATATTGCATTGTCACCGGACTTATACACGTGTGCCAAATTTCAAAGCTCTAGCTTAATTAGAACTAGTCGAAATTCAGCTTGCAAGATTTGACCTAAACCAACAAACAAACATACAAACAAACATTGCAAGTTAAATAAAAGCTTTTAAAAAGCGATTTAATGGAAGTTGGACCTCATTTTCTGGGTACCCTCTATATTTCGGAACATTTACATCGTGAACCCACATAAGCTCCATATCTCATAGACATATGGGAGAAAAATTGGTTATCGAAATTTACCATAGCAAATGATATTCATTTCCAGCTATGGGTTAGTTTTCACATCAGATTTCATTAAAATCAAAACATCTCAGAAACTATTGGTTTCTCAGATAGGGAATGATATTGATAAGATAAGATAATTTATTGGTACTGATTATACAAAATAATATTTACACAGGTCAAAAGAGGGAAAATATAAAACAATAAAACAATACAACTTGTCCGAAATAAATGGTAGATACAATACAGTAAAACATATTAAAATAGATAAAAAGCAATACAACATGTAAGAAACAAATGGTAGATACAATACAGTAAAACATTAAAATAGATAAAAATTTAAAAATTATAATTTTGAATAAAAGTATGTGCAGACTAAGTATGTAAAACAATTTTAAAACAAGTATGGGTAAAAGGGGGACATGAAACATTTTCAATTACAGAATTGTTTAGTTATTATTTAAAGATATACATATACAATATACATACGGACGAGCAGATGCTTACGTAATTATATCGTAACTAATTTGCTGTTTAAAAATTCTTTTGTGTTATAGGAAGCATTTTTAATAGATACTGCTTCATTCTACCTTTAGAAGACGTTTGTGACAGGAGTTTTATTTCAAGTGGTAAGGCATTGTAGAGCTGAATCTCCCAAAATGTCGTACCAACTCTGGTTTTCGATAATCTTAAATAGGTGGTATCCAGATCATTCCTGTTACGTGTGTGATAAGTATGTATTTCATTACATTTAGTGCATATACGAATCATAATTCTAGATTCATTTTGATATGCTGTAGACATGCATGCATGTGCAAGGAACCGTTAAAAATTTTAATTCAATAAATTTGGATTTACAGTCATCTCTGAATTTGAGACTCGCAATTATTCTTATTCCTCGTCTTTGTAAGGAGAACACACCAGCAGTAGAGCTAGTATAGCATACGATATTACGGAATGAATGAGACTGTGATACGCAGTGATAAGGGTTTTTGTAGATACCTGATGAGTCAAACTGCGAAGTAGTTATATGTTTCTTGAAGTTTCCCTACATACAATGACATACATGAATCTGTATAGTAATTTGCTGTCCAAATAAATACCAGGAAATTTAACTGAGTCGGGATTATCAATTTGATCCATTTTTCTAAGACTAAAAATCATGGTCTCAGTCTCAGTGATGTTGAGATTTAATTGGTTCGCAAGGAACCAATCTTCTACTTTTGACTCTGTTTCTGCCATTGATACCTTCAAAACGGCTAAGTTAGTTTTTGTGGTAAGATTTGCGTCATCTGTAAACAGGATGGTTGAGGTTGAGGTTGTGTTGTCTATCGAAGAAAATAAATCGTTAATATAAATTAGAAACAGAACTGGACCAAGGACCGAGCCCTGTGGTACAATTTTTCATGTCAAGTCGTTGTATGCGACATACTGTCGCCTATTAAAAGTTACCTTAAAATAATGAATAGAATTAGAATCTGGCATAAAAATTAAGGCATGCCATTTAAAATAAGGAAGTTGATGTCAACTTCCGGTATAACCGGAAGTGTCATATACATGACGTTATTTTCGTTAAATAGAGTAAATCCTGAAACCAATCTCTTTCTAAATTTTCAGCTTCAAATGATTTGCAGTTTTTCTAAAGCATCTAATACGCCACTAACCGTGATGCAACCTGTATATTCTTTCTACTTGGCGTGAATTCGGTGCACTAAACCACCGACATTACTTTTTCATGTAAACCTTATCTCTGTCGTGCGTTAAGTTTCCCCATTCTAGTGAAATAAAAATAAGCTTGTCTCAGTCCATTCAAGCTCCCAACTTTATCAAATATAAAACAGCGCACTTTATTATCCCGCGTCCGGAATATAGCCGGTGCGCTCTCGAGACTCATACAGTTAAAAATTAAGCTCTCGATGCCACCCTGTAATGCCCACTAATCTGTTAGTGAATCTGAAAAGTTCGGTAAAGCTCTACGTGCCTGGAATTTCAGCGTCCCCGGAAGGTTTCAGGAAGAATCAAAGAATCATTTTTACAGCAACTAATGCAGTGCATTTAGATTAAAAAAAAGGTTCGTTAATCATTATATCATAACATCATTATATCAAAATAGTAATTTTTGATGCTAGATTGCGAAATGCCATTTTTGCATTCGAGAATGAAAGTCTTTTTGCGAGTGATAGCGAGCAAAAAAATTATTCGAGAATGCAAAAGAATTTCGCAATCGAGTATCAACCAACATTTCTTAGAAAACTCAGTAGCGGCTGGTGAAATTTCAATAATGTTTTCTCTTCAGTGGCGCATGGGACCCATACGAAATATGGGAAGTAACATCTAGAGAAGCTCTTCTCTAATGACCCGTAAAAAATTTTGATAAAGCAGTTTGCAAAATTCGGTTGCCCCCCCCCCCCCCCTGTAGGTCTAGGGACTCCTGTTAAAAATTATTTTTTTTGTCATATACATTTTACTTTTCATAAAAGTACGACAATAGGTTCTGGAGTTTATGAAAGTATTTTCATTATTAACTGAAATACAATGAACTGAAATTTTGTAATTTACAATTTAACAAATTATAAAATTTCAATTCGTTGTGCTTCAGTTAGTAATGAAAATATTTTCATAAACTCCAAAACGTATTACTGTATTTTTATGAAAAGTAAAATGTATATGACAAAAAAATAGTATATTAAAGTATAAGTGGATATTATAGTTATTAAGGTATCAAGGCTGTTATAAGGATAATAACGCACCGAGGTCGGCAGTGTACAATCCCGAGGGCCTCTGGCCCGAGGGACTGTACGTCGACCGAGGGCGTCATTATCCTATAACACCCGTGGTGCCTTCAACGTTTAATGTCCTGCAAGTCTGTTATTTAATTCGAATTTTTTTTTTAACATTTACGATTTATTAATTTGACATCTATTATGTTCAGAACGATTTGATTTAAAAGAGAGTAAAAATCAAAATTGTTTGTAAACGCCGCCGTTGCAGAGCAACGCATTTTGTTTGTCAATAACGCTATCATAATTTGTTTGTTTTGGGTTGTATTATAATTTTATAATGTCGTTATAGATATTCATAACGCCCTAGGGCGTTATTTTTCATTTAATGTATCTCAAAATAGGGTGGTCATAGTATCTCAAAATAGGGTGGTTATTGTAAAATAACAGACTTGTAGGACATTAAGGTCTTTAAAACACGCGCGATTTTTCGAGCACGACGGCGCAACCGGAGTGCTCGAAATAGAGCAAGTGTTTCAAAGACCAGTTATCCACGAATACTTTACGCTATTTGTTTTTATTGGTACACTTTGAAATCAAAATTATTACTACAAAAAATGGAAATAAGAATTAAGAATGTAAAATGGTTGAATTCGTGATGTGACATCAGGATACCTGTCAGTGTCATGAAAATGAGAAAACAAAAATTAATTTGCAATCTGTCACATAGGATTAATTATTGTCACTACAGTTGTCACTGATTGTATATTGGTTTAAAATGAGTTGTAACGCTGATTACTTAAATAGAAAAGCAGAATCGCGGTTAATACCGCAAACATCGGAAGACACTTATAAAAAACCGCTGCCCAAGGAATCACTACTTCCACATCCAATTCTCTATCCAAGTCACTCACAACGAAAAAACTTTGTATGTGGAAATAATTGTTTATGGAACTTTAATAATATAGTATTTGAAATCCTCTACCCCAAAAACCCATAAAACGATACCTCACATCGGTAGTGGGGTGGGGGTTGTGATAGGGGGGTGGTAGTGGGGGTGGATGAAGTAAAAAAATGTTTTGAGGTTTCTGGTTCTTGTACATACACTAAATCATAATTTTTTTTCATCCCTTTTAATAAGGGGTTGGTAATGGGGGGGTGGCTAATGCCAAAAATTTTTTGAGACCTTAGCTTTTCTTGTATATACTAAATACCAATTTTATGGACTCTTACCTGCTTGATTTACCCATTTACCCCAAACTTACCCCAATTTACCCCCCAACCCTTCGGCGGAACAAGATGAAAATATTATCTAGTTCTAGATCTCGTTAAAGTACATATGTGTACCAAATTTCAAGTCAATATCTCAAACGGTTCCAGAGTAAACGTGCGCACAAAAAAAAGTTACAGACAGACCGACAGACAGACCGACAGACAGACCTACAGACAGACAGACAGACAGACCGACAGACAGAAATTTTTTTTTCGCTCAAACTTAAAATCTCGACGTTTCATGACATTTTAAGCCTATTTGAACAATAAAAATTTTTAAAAATTTTTTTGTCGTTACTATACTTCCACTGGATGTGGAAGTAAAAGAATACGACAAGTTCATCAAATGGATGGAAGAGCAAAAGGTAACAGATACAGATGAACGAGTTGTACTTGCTTACCTTTGATGTTGCCATGGTAACTTTAAAACACGCGCGTTTTTAAAACTTGGATTTAAACACTCTGAGGCGTACTTTAAATAAGCAAAATAGGGTACCAATAAAAAAAAATAATTTTCAACAGGAGTCCCTAGACCTAGGGGGGGCAACCGAATTTTGAAAAAATTTTTCGCAAACTGCTTTTTCAAAATTTTTTACGGGTCGTTAGAGGAGTGCTTCTCTAGATGTTAATTCCCATATTTTGTAAGGGTCCCATTCGCCAGAGACGAGAAAAAAAATATTGAAATTTCGCCATCCGCCACTGAGAAAACTGTATCCCACAGTTCAAAAATTACTTAAAAATGTTAAGAAAAAATTTTGACATTTACAATAAATTTATTTGACGTGTATGTCATCTATAATTTGCTGCACATATTTTAATATCAAATATTCTTTGGCGCGTCAGTAATGATAGCAACGCAACAAACAAGCTTTAGTAAACAGTAAACAATTATGTTAAGAAAACATGTTTTTTTTTTAATCTTGAGTTGATGGCAGTTTCTTCAATAATTCTATCACTGGAATTGAATAAAAACATAAAACATATCAGAAAGTGATGAAGATCTACCATGTCAAGTGTTTGAAGCAGCGAAAAGTGCAATTTCTGGACTTATTCCCAGCAAATCGATCAGCTTACAAAGACTTTATGGAATGGTAAGAAATTAAAAAATGTGTCTGAAAGTGTGATCTTGGCGTATTTTGAATATAAAATTAAGAGAGTGCAGCCGACAACGTTATAGTCTATATATTCAATGCTGAAGAGAACACTAAACGTCAAAAAAATTATGGATATAGAGAAATATTCCAAGTACCGTATTTGAAAAATAAATGTGTAGAATATCGTCCAAAAAAGTCAAGTTTTAACACAAGCGGAGATTGAGAAATTCTTACAAAAAGCACCATATGAACGCTTCTTATTAATGAAGGTGAATCACATTAATTCATTAGTACATATTTTACTTCCACATCCAGTGGAAGCATAGTAACAACAAAAAATTTAAAAATTTTTATTGTTCAAATAGGCTTAGAATGTCATGAAACGTCGAGATTTTAAGTTTGAGTGAAAAAAATTTTCTGTCTGTCTGTCGGTCTGCCTGTAACTTTTTTTTGTGCGCACGTTTACTCTGGAATCGTTTGAGATATTGATTTGAAATTTGGTACACATATGTACTTTAACGAAATATAGAACTAGAATATATTTTCATCTTGTTCCGTCGAAGGATTGGGAGGTAAATTGGGGTAAATTTGGGGTAAATAAGTAAATCAAGCAGGTAAGTGTCCATAAAATTGGTATTTAGTATATACAAGAGAAGCTAAGGTATCAAAAAAAATTTTGACATTAGCCACCCCCACCACATTATTAAAGGGGATAAAAAAATGTGATTTAGTGTGTGTACAAGAACCAGAAACCTCAAAATATTTTTTTACCTCATCCACTAATAAAATTAGAAGTACTCCAAAAGAAATTGCAACATATTTAAAATTATCGGAACCAGAGAGCTATAATACTGGTCACTACTTCCAAAGATCATCTGCTACACTGCTAGCTGATTATGGAGCTGATTTCGCCAGTCTTAAGAGACATAGGTGCTAGCGGTCTTCGATGGTTGCGGAGGGATATATTGAGGAATCAGTTGAGAAGAAAATTGTAATTTCTGATGGTATCGTATCTGCTCCCAAACATGGTGCTTCTTCAATAATTATCCAGTGCCTTAATCAAGAAACATTGCATTGAGCGACTTACCATCCTCGAGCGGAGTTAGTTTTCACAATTGTACAATTACGGCTTTAAATTTAAACGGTAAAAGAAATTATTAACTGTTAAATTGATTGTTAATTAATGTAAAAGTCAACTTTTAAAGACAGTCTTTTAACTTTTAATGACACTCTGCGAAAAAATACTTTTAAAATGTGATAACTCAAACAATTTAAATGATAAAATTACGAAAAAATCATACAGGAGTTTTCGAGACTCCTGATTACGATTATGCCTAGTATAATTACAAAATTCAAAATGATGCATTCAAAATAGCTCACCAAACTTCAAAATCATGCATGTATCGTTAACAAGTACACAAAACTGTCGCGCATATTACAATACACACATTAAAATGAGAACGCTGCCAGAATGGTAAGAGAGAAAAAAAATGTACAAGCACAGTTGTAGAGAATTAAATTCTATACCAAAAAGTGAGAGCAAGAAGGCAGAGAAAATAAGTAAGGAAAATTTTGAAGGAGTGTGTTAGAAAAAGTGTGTGTTCAATTAGAGTATAGAACGCAGAGATCGGGTAAAAGGTTAAGCCAGACAACCATGTCTCCCTTGTATTCTCCGGAAGGGTATAGGGTATAGAAGGGGTGTAGAAGGCGTACCAACCCCTTCGGGGGGGGGGAATTGTTACGCCCTTGGCAATAATAAATGATATATACTCCTTTCCGTAGTGATACTGATATTCATAACTTTACATTTGTTTAAGGGATATTTTTGGCTCTGCACATAAATTTAATTTAATTTTTTTTTAATTCGGAGTACCATGGTGAGTCATCCAGATCACGATTTTCTTTTTGTGGTGCTGTGTATTTATTCGTATTTTGTATTTTATATAAAAATATTAATACTGATTATTGAATTATGGTAACCCTGGAATTTACTTGGTCAAATGCTGTGGAATCGGAAATGTTTTTTATAAATACGGAATAGAAGTTTTTAATGAGAAATGTCCAGATGTTAAAGTGACTCCCAAAACAGTACGTAAATAAATTTATAAATTTGATTCCACTGGGGATGTAAAAAATATAAAAAACCAAAAAACAATTAAATGAAGATGACGCTGCTACCATTGTAGTTTTAGACTCTGTACAAGAACACCCAAGATGGTCGTTAAGGAAAAGATCAATAAATTTAGGTATTAGGAAATCTCATATTCAGAGGATTTTAGTCAGCAACAAATTTTATGCATTCATTTACAAATTTCAAGTTGGAGATATTGCTCGTTGTTTGGACTATGGGTGAGAAAATTTTAGCAGCTAGATCATTTTATTCATGATGAATCTACCTTTACGACTAATGAGGTAGTCCTTTTCAAAATTGTAGGTACAGGGCTCAGGAAAATCTTAATTTCCGAATTGACAATGAAAGTTTAGAATTTAGGAGAAAAATAATTTTTCAACAAGATGGATGCCCAGCAATTCTAGTTAGACAATGGTAGACAATCACTTCCATGACAGGTGGATTTGCCAATAAGGACCAACAGCGTGGCCAGTCCGTTCACCAGATCTAAACCATTGGATTACTCTTTATGGGGTATTGAAAATAAAAAGTATACGCAAAAGATTTCAAAGTCGAGGAAGATTTACTAAAGCAAAAAATTGTGGATGCTGTTACACCATAAATGAAGATGTAATCTCATCTGTCTATGAAGAATTTAGAAAAATATTAGGACAATCTGTATTAGTAGGAGTACTACATGTGGAATAGTTTTCAACTTAGTTAAATAAAATGCTATTTTTTAGAAATTGTTATTTCCTTATTTTGCTACTAAACTCTGTATTTAAGCTTTTCTTCATAATTGAATAAACTTTCTTAAATAAAATTTCCGCCTCGACGAGATAAGAACTTGAAATTTGGCATCAAGATAGAAAGTACCTTCACGACTCCCAAGAAATGCAAAAGTTTCAACTTATAGCGGAGCATGAGCATCTTGCTAGTCCCACCTTCATCTACAAGACACTGGTATTGAAAAAAATGTTAAAAAATGTTTGTAAAAGTTATAGCTCTTGAAAAATTGCTAAATTTATCACGTACGATTTTCAAGTCCGGTTTTTTTTCGATACAGATGAAGTCATGAATTCGACAAGTATATATTTAAAAATAAAAACCGAAACCCATCTAATAGCTTTTTAAAACAATAGTCATTTCGCAAAGTAATTAATTTATTCGATACTTCTGCAGAACACTGTATACTGTAGACATTTCCAGTTTCGTGACAACTTAAATTGTCTACAAGTTAATTTAATCACTCAATTTTAACTAACTTGCGTTAAGACTTGAAACAACTGGAACTAATTTCTCTCACTGAACGTAATAAGATTACAGAATACGGCATAAACTTTTTAAAAAGACCACCTACGCGCCTTGTTTTAAATTAAACATAAAAGAACGAAATAATTAAGGATAGTCAATCGGGAAACATCCAAAACAGGAACTTCCTAAGCTATAAACGGTGATAAAAAAGACGTCCAGGATATACGAGATGCTCAAATACTTCGCAAACAACTCTTTGTGATTAATTTACTTTATCTACAGTTTTAATCTTACCAATCGAAAGTTGAACTGAAACTCGCTGAAAATTTGAGAGAATATTCTCAAAAATGGTAGAAAGGATAATCTGAAAGGTTTACAGAGTTAACCATTCTGCAATTTTTTTTATTTAACAAATAAGATGCAAAAATTTGGATTTTTTTAAATAATTTTGTTAATTTGATTTTTATTGAAAAATGATAAGAAACAAAATTACATAATAATTATTTTTACGTTTTCAATGCGCTACTAATAAAAGCGCGTTTTTTAGTTTTTTAAACTATGGTTTATTTTACTGTTTTTTAGTTTTATATTCATTGCGTCGCCCTTACTTAAAAGTCTAAAACTAATTAAGAAGTTTTCATGACCACCTCCATCATCCATTATCAGACCCTCCTGGTCACAATATATAACTAAAGCCACACAGCTAAAATACTGTAGCAAAAATTAAATTAATTGTACAGTAGTCGCAATGCATATTTTTTAAACTTTAAGAAAATGGTGAATGCGCCAGGATAATAGTAGCAGAGTCCAAATATAAAATTATAGTTTAAAAAAATTTAAAGAAAAGGTTTTTGGTACCATATTATTGTATTGTTTCCAGAATTGCATAAGTTTGCAAAGTTCCAAATCGATACGACAATTAGAAGTGGGTAAAAAGTGAGTTGTAAGATTTGCTTACAATGTTACAGACAAGCGAAAATGTATAGAAATTTCAACAGAAAAGAGCATAATATGGACATTTTTTTCTGTACTATCAATGAATTAAAGTCTAAATAGAATAATTTATAGTAAGTAGTTAAGTATATTAGTTTTGTATATATATTCTGTCAAGTTACATCTGACTGTATGTGCCCACCCTGTAATCGGAATGTAAATTCTGTTGGATTTGTAAAATAAAATAACATAAAAATAAATACATTTATATACGACTAACAAATACGAGTAATATGAACATTAAATGGGTGATTTTTGGTATATAATGCCATCAATTAATCCCACAGGGAATTATGATGAGGGAATTCTGGTCATTATACCCCCTCGTGTACCAATCAGAAAATTATGCATGAATCAGGTCTATCTGTGCACATTAAAAATGCCATAGAGATAACTATGAAAAAAAAAAACAGACGCCGTAAACAATCAAAGTAAAAGAGGGTTTTGTGGAATTGTGTTTGATTGTGTTAGTTTTGTGGTTGAAAGAATAGAAAGTGGTTCAGAAGATACTATCCCCTGTACCCACCAGAAATAACTGAAAGAGCAGAAACAACAGAATCTAATTTACTACCACAGAAATCAAAAAGTTTTTATTATAAAGCGTACCAAAGTTTTTTTCTGAATGCGCCAGCATTTAGAAAAAAACTAACTCGCTTTCTGAAAATATATTATTAGTATATTTTGCTGACTTAGCTGACAGATGCAAATCTTCTTCATTACGGTCATTTTATTCATGCTAAAAGCTGTTTTGAAAATAAAACACGACATAGATTTGGAAAAGTATGGAAAACTTCGTTCTTTTCTGGAAAGAAAACCTGAGGGATATGAAGCGAAAAAGGCCAAAACTTTGGCAACAGAAGAAATTAATAAATATATAAAGGAAGCACCCCATAGAGTTTATCTTTTATATAAGATAAATGTCTCAAATCTAACATATTAATTTATTTAAGGTCATATTAATCGTGGGAACTATGGGTGCATGTCGCTCTAATGAGCTCTCCCAAGTAGCACCTTAAGTTAGAACTACGTCATGTAGCCCTCGTTTTGGTCCCGTTTTCCCGTTTAACCTAACCTAATTGACTTAAAATTTACGTAAAATATAAGTATATGGGGAATGAGACGACGTCATGAATACCTCTTAAATAAGGCTGCTCAGTTATAATGACCCATTGGTTATAGAACATATTTCCCTGAACAGGTAATTTAAACGTAAAAATTTTGTTTAATTGTGGTCGTTGATAGGTAATATTTACCAAACCAGTTATCCTCTTTCAACTGCAATCTTTCTTTCTCATAACTAATAACTAATAAGATACGAAATACGAAATAAATAACGAAATAACTAATAAGATTTTATTTACAACAATAATGATTTACTCTTAAGTCACGAGGCATAAGCAGCAAAGACATAACTAGAAACCATCAGACATCTGTATTATAATGATGGAGTAGGAGTGCATCATATAATGTCATATGTAGTTGTGAAATAATGTGTCTACTTCCCCTCTGTGTGTGTTTTTTACTGCCAATCAATTTTCATTGTAAATATATCCATTCTACCTCGGAATATTAAAGGGGCCTCAAGTATGTTACGTTTTTAAAGAAAAAAAATTTTTTTTAGCTTAAATGTATTTTAAAAATGTTTGTAAAAGTCTCTTCAATTGCCCGGCAGGACTTTCCTGGGGCATAAAATATTGTACTTTGTATCTGTTAAATAACCTTATATTAATGATTTTTTTCAATTAGATACTCATCAAAATTTCATTGTAAAATGGCCTCTTACAGCTGGTTGAAAAATATGGCGAACATAGTGCCATGCGACTTCGAAGTATTCTCTCCCAATATTTTAGGCCTCATTGTCGTTTTTCCTTGAGAGGAAGTGTTAAAACTTATATTATTTACTTTAAAGTTAAATGGGACCAATATAGGTTAAAATAATTTTGTAGTCTTCAAAATTGTAAAGTCTTTAAAGTTCATGGAGAACTAAATTGGCCATATTTCCCAAATTAGGTTAGAGAATGCGGTAAATTGAGTGACGTCACTTCTGTTTCTAACCTCAAACTTCTTTGACTGCAATTGTTGTTTTGAGTTTGTGGTTTATTCCTTCAATTTTCTCTTGTATTTTCTCAATAAAAATGGATGTGTTTTGTTTTGAATGTGAGAAAGTATTCTCCAGCCAGTCAGCGTTAAATCGGCACAACAGAATTGTGTATAAATAAACAAATCCGACGTATTTATATCAAATCTACAGTGCCCAAAAGATACCTGTGCTTAGAGTGGAAATTGTGTTTTAACTTTAATAACGACTTGCGTTTGCATTTGATAGAAAAACACATCACTGATTCGGTGAATTTGGAATTTAAAAATATTTCAGGTAAAATAATTAATCTTTTGTTGGTTAGTTTAATACTTTATTTTTTATTTGAATAAATGTATTAACAGAAAACACATCATATGAAACTTGTTTTTTAATTCTTAATTACTACTTCCCCATCTATCAACTTAAATTTGTTCATAGGTATAGGTTTAAACCTTCTATAGGGCCATAAACCATTTTTACAACTTCTCTTCAGTGAGTACATTCAGGAACACTGAATACAATCCAAATAAAGTCACTCAGTTACACTACTATATATTGTACTAAACTCTCTGAAAGATTAACAACTGTTTTACCTGATATAATGTAGTCATTACTTCGGATGCAAACAAGTCGGTAATAGAAAAGTTGAAATACAATTACAAGTATCTTTAAGTACACCGCATATTCGATATAATTATAATTATGTCCTATGTGCTTATGCACTTTTCAGCTGTGCCGACTAAAGGTTGACTGGCTGTGGAATACTTTCTCGCATTTAAAACAAAACACCTCCAATTTTATTTTTAAAAACACGAAAACAGAAAACCCAAACAACAAAAAAATAAATTGCTACAAATTGCTACAAATTAGGACATTATCCCTCTAATAAAGTACAGTTGACACTGGGAAGAGCATCAACATAAAACAATCATTATAGTCCTTTTGAAGTAATTTAGACAATGAAAACGTAATTTTGCTTTCCAGGGAAGGGACCTAATTCTATTTTTTAAGTAAAAATAACTTTCAGGACATTTTATGAAGTAATATTTGCCTTTAGGTTAAACACATATGCTAGGTTAGAAGTAAAATTAAGGCAAATTTTACCTAAAATTGGAACTAGTTGTGACCATGGGGTTAAAGTTATAACCTAAATCTGACTACAAGGACAAGACAAAACTCAGGTTATACTTACGTAAAAAATTGCTAAAATTTCCCTGTTTTTATTCAGACAAAAGACAGCGACTCCAAACTTAATAATTTAGTCTAAAATTATATAATATTTTCTTACACATAGACCTCAATATGCACTTTAACTTTAGAGTTAAATTTTAAGTAACAGTAACGTAAACGTTTCTTGTAAATTACACTAAAGTCAATGTGACTTTATCAGGCATTTCATATGAAAATATTACCTAAATATTGCTTACTAAATTACCATTAAGTCCATATACCTTCAAAGTTGAAAGCAATGGTTGCAATTACGTTATATCAACTATCTTAGGTTAATATGGCTTTAAACTGGTAATATAAACTAATTGTGCTGCTTGGGCTACGAAATGGGAATTGAAGATGTGAAAGATCTAAGTACAACATTATTAATAACTGTATCTAAAACGAAAACCAGAGTGGTAAAAAGTTTTGTCATTACTGGTCAATTTTATGGGATTGTAAAAAAGTACATGGATCTTGGTCGTCGCACGTGACAATAAGCTCATTTTTTTTAAATTACCAAAGAGGTAAATGCACCATTCAACGAATTGGAAAAAAAATTGCAACTTATTTGAATTTGCCAAATCCTGAACTTTACACTGGTCATTGCTTTCGGAGATCTTCAGCTACACTATATGTGAATAGAGGGGTCCATATTACGGGGTTGAAGCGTCACAGAGGCTGGAAGTCCTCACTCGTAGCTGAATGATACATCGACCAATCTGTTGAAAATAAAATGATAACCGAAACTATTTCAAAGCAAGTGAACAATGAATGCTACGGCTTCTACTTCTACAGCTGCTAGAGTGGTTAATGCTGATAGTATTACTACCGTTGAAAATAGTGCTAATCAGACTATATCACAAAATATGCCCTCATCAGTTCAGTTTATTAACTGTAGTAACATTAACTTACATTTTGTTGAAAAGAAAGAAATAATTTAAAAATTAACATTTTTTATGCGTTTATATATTATGTATGTATCACTATATTTTATATACAGGTTAGTCGTATATAAAGTATAGTATACAACTCACTATAATGGCTAATATTACCTTGGATGGTTACAACACTGGCTCGCTCGAGTTGTAATCTTCATCCTCAATAATAATAGCCTTCATTAAAGCATCGTTGTATGATATACTATTATAATACTACTATTATATTAAAACATAAGAAATTCTTGATGATTGTGATTTATTAATGAAATCAATAATTATTGTTTTATTCAGTGATGGCAATATGTCAGAATTTTGAATATTCAGTATAATCATGCGTTATCAAGAACTGATATTTAAAAAAGAATCATCAAAATATGTCAAGGGGGAATCACTGTCTAGAAGAAAAATGCCTTGTTTTAAATATCTAAACACACAAAAAGTGTCAATAGAGAGGGGGATAGGGAAGATGCGAAAACTCTTTTACTGATTTTGTTAATTATATCTGTATCTTTATAGAAATATCCCACCATTCAGAAAATTTATTTTGTTAATATTTAGTGGGGTTCAGGAACATTTAAAAAAACTAATAGTTCATAATTTTTACACCCTGTAAATGTTTTTAATTTCCATTAAACTCTATATTACTGCATCATTGGTCTATGTTAGTAGAGGACTAATAGAACACATGCGATATTTAGTTAATAAATTATTTGTTAAAAATATTTGAGGGTGACTAATTTTTATTGGCAAATTAAGTAAACAAGGCACTTAATTTGTTTCATTTTTAGATATAATGAAAACTAATAATTCGCCAAAAAAAACATTTCTTGGTGAATCATAATAAGAATTTTTTTATTTATGTTGCTTTGTCGAATTACGTAGGTATCTATACTTTAATCATAACTCCTGATGTCAAAGGGAAACATATATAACTTTTAATTTGCCATAAGAGAAAGTTGGAGAAAGTCATTTATTGGCAAACTTTAAAATACCAAATTTGTTGAAGAGATAAAAAGTTTCTTAATAGCAATAAAAGTTCACCTCAGAATTAATGTGGTAAGCATCTATGAGAATGAAACAAATACCCTGCAATTTATATCAAACTTCGTTTGCTAATACCGAAAACAATAGAATTCTATTATAAGATAAAACTTATCTCGTATGATATTTTTATGACGCTGTCTCATATTCAAACTACCAAACTTCACTTTCTTTTAATCTAACACAAAGAAATCGGATGTTTTTAACTTATTTATATAATATAAACACACCACATATAGTAGACAACCCCCAATTCCAAACCCATGTCTGGAATATATAGGCTAGGGAAGTTGAACACAGCTTTCAATAGCTTATAATAATGTAGTTACAAAATAATTACCACTGCGGCAACTGTAATTAAATAGAAATGCCTACCAAGCAGGCAAATCAATTATTACCTGTGTACAACTCAAACACACTCACACAGATAACCTAAAAATATACTTACATACTAGTAATCCATCACAAAATAACAAGACGTTAATAATTCGGACAATCAAAACTATGCACTATACATTTTAATTTGTTTTACTTAAAGTTCTCCCTGCTAAAACAAGGAAACTTTAACTCAATTATTAAACTTCTCAGATTAAAAATAAGGATTAAATAGGTAAATATATATCACTAAACATTTTATTATATTATAAATTCTTGAAAAATTCAATGGAATATATAGTTAGGCGTGTGGTTTTAATGTAGCATTACTATCGTGCGTGTAATTTCCCATTAGGCATGTACATTCACGTAGCGCGAGAAATGTGACAACACCGGCAGCCGTAAATTCGTCCATCGGTGGAGCATTCCAGCTCTGTTATTTCATTTTAGCCAGCTGGCACACGCGATGTTGTAATTCTACTCCCCATGCCTAGCCCGCGACTACACACACGGTATATGGCGACACTAGAACAATATTTAATTTCTATTTCTGACATCGGCAACCTAGAACGTAAAGGCGAGAGATTGGTAATTACAGTAGGGCTCTCTCTTTCTGTCTTTACTCGTAATGTGATTGTTCGAAGCGTGCCCGAGAACTTTTTACCGTGATGACTACACAGTAGTTTTAGACTAGTCTATGCATTACAATACCTATGGTTCAACGTATTTTATTTTTCTTGATTGTAATTACATTTAAAATATGACGAATTCCGTGAACTTTAAGTTTCTGCAATGGCGTTTGTTAAATATTTATACCTACTCTGTTTTTACCAGATGAGTAGCTTTGGAAATATATTTCTGTGTGACGTAAATCATGAAATTGAAAATGAAAGTTAGTGAATACTAAAAAATGACAAGAAAACGTCTGAAGGCAATTAATTACTCTAATCACTAATGGTATTACATAAGATAAAAATGTATGTAGTGTTTCACAGCGATAAAGCTGCGTATTGGTGTTTTGTTAGTGCTATAGAAAGCTGATCTATCTTTAATATATCACTTAATAATGACCGGTCTCAAAAAGTGAGGTTATATTTGCTACCATGTTAATGAGTGTAATAGTCCTAATATAATCATAATCTAATACGCGAAAAGCGGTTCGAAAAGTGATTTTTTCACGATTGCAATATTTTCCCTCGGTAAGCGAGGGAAGTAAAAAGATGCCAAATATAGAGATATATTTTGTATAAATATTTTACAGATTTTTAAAATTACTTTCGTGTTGTGAAATTCTTTTCTTAAAACTTCTTCCAGTTTGTCCAATATGCATTAGTAAAACATTTTTCGTGACTATATATTTTTTAAATCAGCAAATGTAAGTCTTTTGGTAATTGTAAATCTAGTTTTGTCTCGCTCAGTATAAATATAGATTTTCATCAAATAAACAATTTTAAATTATTTTTCTTCCGCAAATTTGAATTTTCCAGTCTCTTACTCTCTTATCGCTTTTCATCTTAGCAAATCTAACATGTACACAGTTGAAATAAGTAGGTCAACCGTAAGCACACAGAACATCGCAAACTATTGCCAAATCACTTAAATACGTTGTCATCCTGCGAAAGACAGGCTCCTAGATGGGAGCAAATTGTCTCTAACTGTTGCATCTCCTACTGGTCGTGCGTTAACAGGGTATTAGCGAATAATCTAGGGCTGTATAGGGAGAATACGGGGTGATAAATGCTAGTAAAATGCTATTTCCTAGAGAATATCATAAAAATGAAGGCGTAATTGAAAATTAGTATAACCGATAGGTTATATCGAACTAAATGTACAAGCAAAAATTAAAGCAATGAAACTTTGCAGGAAGTCGGAAAATAAATAACGACTTTTAGGAAATCCAAAGACTAAATTTCATTAAACGAAAGGTTCGGGATTTAGGAAATTAGATGTAAGGATTTTAATTTAAATAATGTTGGACAAACAAAACGTTCAATTTTAACGAGACTCAAGGAACATATGGTAAATATCAAAAGTGGAAGAACTGAAAGGTCTAGTGTTGCCTAACATGCCTTTTATAGCAATGGGCTCATTTAGCATTTTCTTTTAATTCATATTTCGAAAGTATACCTTGTAGTTAATACATGTGCAAAATATTAGATTTTTTCAACTCCTCCCTCAAAATAAATAATGAAAATAGAGCGAGCGAAAACGCAGTGTGACTTCATACCTCTCCTGGTAGTCGACCGCTCACCTGTTCCCATATAGTTTCATACGGCACGTACGAGGGATGTAATTTCATTGATATCTTTTAAGTGTATTTTGCTATTAACGTGGATAAAAAAAATATATACAGGATGTCTCACCAGGAACTGCATCGATCGATATAGGGAAAAATACGCACCAGACCGTTTTGAAAATTTAGGGAGCTACTAATGGCAGTGTGGCCAAACCAACTAAAATTATTACAAGCATCTGGCACGTCCGGTTATACCGGAAGTCGAGACTGACTTGCTTATTTTAAACGGAACACCCTATATATTATAGGGTTTTCCAAAAGAGCATACAATTCTGAGTCAAAAACATGAAGATATGGAAAATTATAGGTATGTATTAAAATACCTTTTACCAAATAAGTTAAATAACATAAAACAACACAACACCCGAACCAGTGGAGTTGGAGAATTCGAAATCAAATATTAGCGTTAATATTAACACTAGCGGCCTAATTTTTTCACTATATACTTGAACGGATGAATACTTACGGAAAATGGAAAAATAAATTATAAAAATAAATATCACTAAATATAATAGATATTAATAGCTTAGCAAAGCAAAGCAAGCAAATAATGGACAGTTGAATACTTTTGAAAGCTTGGAAATCGCAGAATGTAAAAATGGTACAAATAATGACAATAATCCCAAATAGTCAGTTTTATTGGTTATTAGGTTACAGTTCGTTGAATGAGTTAAGTAGGGATGGCAAGATTGTTGAATGCGTTCAACCACGCTATCATTTCAGTATGGGAAAATCTTTAGCTGCACTTTAGTTTTCATTATCTCCAGATGATGTCAAAGTTGTTGACGTAACGCGCATTGCGTGATAATATTCGAGTGTAATGTTTGGGTCAGAGGCGAAGCGAGCCAACATTTTTGGGGGGTTATTTTCAAAATTTGCCAACTTCATAAACTTAAGAAGTCAACTCTGTAAATAAATAAATAGAAATTCCTCCAGAAAGTTAATGAGCGGGGGGAGAAAATTCAAACGAAATAAAAATTGATGAGCGAGGGAGGGGGAGAAAATTTAAAAAAAAAATCACCGAAATAAAAATTGACAACTTATATCTCAAATTTCTAACTTTTTCCCAACTTTTGCCAAGTATGACAAAGTTGGGGGGGGTAATGTACCCATACCCCCCCTTCGCTACGCCCCTGGTTTTGGTATTTATGGAGACTACTTCAGAGGTAGTTTCACACCGAAGCCCTCCAGCTCCTGCATATTTATATGATATTTTTTCAATTCTTCAAGTAGAATTAACATTTTTTCAACAATTTAAAAAAAAAATCTGCATAAGGTGCACACTTATAAAAATGTTTTTGAAAACTCTATTGTCGTTTCAGTTGTTTATTACCTCACTCTGTACTCTCCCTTGTGGTTATAACACAGAAACAGTTTTGTGCCGCTATAATTTTATGAAAATTGCAACCATTATCCCAGACGTAACAACCTGAATGCGTACATGTAGAAAACGAGTCTTGTAAAAAGAAAATTAGAACTAAAAAAGTAATCTAAAAAGTTAGTACGGCCAACTCCAAGACATCATAAGAAACTTTCAGACACTATTAGCAGATTTAATTAAACTGAATGAAAACTAAAAGTGAAAAACTTACCTCATGAAAGTCACTTTTATTTGACAATTTGTCTGATATAATAATTGAAAAGAGCCACTCAGCCGCGAGTAATAACAGTCACCAGCGCAGTGGGAGGAAATACATTTACTTGGAAAATTTCTCATTTGCATTTATATTTTACAGGTTTTTTTCACTGAACTTGGCGACTAGAATACTAAATAGCATGTACATTTCGAAAGAAGCTTAATTTTAATTTTAGTGTAAAATGTAGAGGTACATATGCTTGTTCAACGAATGGCAAAAGAACGTCACAAAAGGGTAGTTCATTTTACTTGTTTCGCTTTTTCAATGTGTCTTGTGAGTAGATTATTTAGCTGAATGAATATACAGGGGATCCTATATAACCAACTAGCCTATTTTCAGAATCCTGCTCCGGCAGTTCTGTCATCCGCATGAAAATCCTCACTCACTTTAACCATTGAGCTATGGCCGTGAATCATTTGCGGATTTGATGAATTATTGCATTGAAATCAAAGCACGAAATTTTTAAGCAACCAGATCTTCGATAATATATGCAGCGTGATCTACCATGATATGCGGAAAATAAAATGATGTACTAGACTTCAATGTGGAAAAGCCCCTTCAAAATTTTAGAGTGTTCTGAGGTAATCTAGTATATTAAATTAGTAGTAAATTTGCGAAGATACACAGTACTATTCTTGAGTAGATCAGTATTAGGGCGACGAACTTACTTGCGAAAGAACATATTGGAGATGTTTACATTTCTTTAATTGGCATAAAAAGTGAAGCCGGCAAGTGCGCTTAAAGCACAGATCAAAGTGCCGGGTTTTTTGCTTCCGGTCGAAAATCAGGACACCGGCCTGTTATTGATGGATTTAACTAAATATCTCTTATATCTACTTGTTCCAGAGTTCACTACAGCTGTTTCAATGTCTTTTCGATTTATTTGGATTTATTTCGCTATTTTTGTAATGTGATTTGATTAAAACCAAAAAATCACTTCTATCCTCGTCACCTTTGCTGTCAGTAGTGTCAATTCCAAGTCTGATAGATTGATATGGTTGTACCGCGTTACGTCAGATTAGTTAAATCACTGGCGGCGCATTTCTACGAAAAAATTACGTAATTTTAGTAAAAAAATATTTTGAGGTTTCTGGTTCCTGTACATACACTAAATCACAATTTTTTTTCATCCCCTTTAATAAGGGAGTGGGGGTGGTAATGGGGGTGGCTAATGCCAATTTTTTTTTTGAGACCTTAGCTTCTCTTGTATATACTAAATACCAATTTCGTGGACTCTTACCTGCTTGATTTACCCATTCACCCCAAATTTACCCCAATTTACACCCCAACTCTTCGACGGAACAAGATGAAAATATAATCTAGTTCTAGATTTCGTTAAAGTACATATGTGTACCAAATTTCAAGTCAATATCTTAAACGGTTCCAGAGTAAACGTGCGCACAAAAAAAAGTTAGACAGACCGACAGACAGACAGAAATTTTTTTTTCGCTCAAACTTAAAATCTCGACGTTTCATGACATTTTAAGCCTATTTGGACAATAAAAATTTTTTAAAATTTTTTTGTCGTTACTATACTTCCACTGGACGTGGATGTAATTAGATCCAGCAGAAACGTATGAAGAATGACACTTTCTGACATTTCGCGAAACGCGTTTGACTTTGTCGGAGCACTCTAGATGAGCATATAGAATGCATGGATATCATCTCCGCAAGTTGTATCTTCTAGTATCTCGAAGCCTTGGTAACGGGAATGGGGGAAATATTCTTGTCGTGGCAGTGGCGGTGATGAACGAACGCACGTATATTTGCGAAATTGTAGATATACTAACGATTAAAACTTATTTTTTCTACGATTGTTCTGAAAGTCAAATTTTCTAACTTCAAAATTACTGCAGAAAATATCACGCCTTGATTACATCTTCACACACCGGAATAAAATAATGTGTTTACCTTAAAGAATTTTATATTACTTAGGGCCAGTTGTACGAACTAAGTTGAGCCAAGTTCAGCTTGAACCAAGATCAAAAGCCAACGTTACGATTGTTACAATAATCGTAACCATGGATTCTGATCTTGGATCAAGCTGAACTTGGCTCAACTTAGTTCGTACAACTGGCCCTTACTGGCAATAATAATTAAATTCTATGAATCTACATTAATTACACATGAATTGCAGTTAGGGCCAGTTGTACGAAATAAGTTGAGCCAAGTTCAGCTTAAATCAAGATCAAAAGCCAAGGTTACGATTGTGACAATAATCGTAACCATGGCTTTTGACCTTGGTTCAAGCTGAACTTGGCTCAACTTAGTTCGTACAACTGGCCCTTATAAAGCCAAATTTTCTAACTTCAGAATGACTGCGGAAAATGTCACTTTAAATAAAATCTGACAGGCAGCAAATTTAAAATTTTGGAAAGACTTTAAAAAAGAGAAATAACTTCACAACCGTAGAAAAAATAGTATGTAACACACATGTGGCAAGCTTCATCGCAAAACTTGTACTTTCATACATCGTTTTGCAATGAAGCCCTTGCCACACTTTAGAGTGAGATCCCAGAGCCGCCAGACCTACGTCATTTTAGCAAAGCTAATATTTTGACAACAAATAGTGTAATATCTAGTTAAGAACGTATGCGTATTTGCTAGTTTGAAAGTGGGGCCCTTTTGCAGAAAACAGGTACAAAAGGTACATAAGAATTTTACTCAGTACGTTAAATTATGATAGCTGGATTATTTTATAAGTGACACGCTAACTACATGGTGTAAGCATCAGTCTCTAAATCCAATGGTCCGAGGTTCGATGCCTGAGCGTTCTCAGTTTTTTTTTTCAAATATACGTACTAAGAAAAAAAGTTATGGCCAAAAATTATAAATATTTCCCTTTCGTTGTCTCTTTCTTGGTAATCGCCACCTTAAGTTAATATTTGTTGAAAAAAAAAGCTGAGAACGCTCGGGATCAAACCTCGGACCTTCGGATTTGGAGGCTGACGTTTACACTATGTAGTTAGCGTGTCACTTGTAAAATAATCCAGCTATCATAATTTAACGTACTGAGTAAAATTCTTATGTACCTTTTGTACCTGTTTTCTGCAAAAGGGCCCCACTTTCAAACTAGCAAATACGCATACGTTCTTAACTAGATATTACACTATTTGTTGTCAAAATATTAGCTTTGCTAAAATGACGTAGGTCTGGCAGCTCTGGGATCTTGGACTACTTGTATTACAATCTACTATTATGTATTCACTGAAGTTTTCACACACTAGGGAAGAATCAGCACCAATATCAGCTAAAAATAAATATATGTGCAAAGATAAATGCATGAGACGCAAAAGATACGATGTCTCAGCTTCTAATTAATGTAGAAGGGTCTAATTTTTTTTAGTTGTTCGTTTTTCAGGACACTTTTAACAAATGACAAAAGTATTTGGCTGGATAATTTTATCTATACAAGAAACTCATTTTACAAAAATGCACGAAATGTACAACAAATTGATTTTTATTACCATTGTAAAGCACATTTAAAATGCCTCAATTTAAGAGAAACAAATTCTCAGTGTGACCAAGTGGCAGTGCCAGTGGCATAAGGCTTCAAAGTTTTTTTTTTTTAAATTAGGGACATACCGTTATCTCTGTAAAAGTCACATCGGGATAATAACACACCAGATATAGTAGACAAATCCAAAGCCAAAGCTGTCCGCAAGGGGTTACACATTTGGAAAAACGCAGACATACATCCATATCCACCGGTGTTGTCAGTACCGTGGCTGAGGCTCGAACCCAGAGAGCGATAGACAGTTGGTCAGCATATTCGCCACTCCATACGCCTTAACCGACTGAGCTACAGTGCCAATAGATAGGCAACAATGCGTCTCACAAAACAGACATCTTATTTTAGATCAGTAAAACATGGAGTGCCTCAGGGATCTGTGCTGGGACCTGTACTGTTTAAAATGTAAACGATTTATTTTATTACTTATTCCCTAGCAGTATGCTTATGTTTGATAATAACGCAACTCTTACAGCTAGTGCCAAGAATATTAACAGTTTACAAAATATTATTGATGAAACTGAAAGTCGAGCGGAACTTTGGTATAATGCTAATGTACTCAAACTAAATCGTGACAAAACATAAAAACTATTTTTTTCTACCAAATATGACGTAACGAAGGGAGAAAGTGTCAATTTACTCGGTATAGTTCTTGACGATACTTTAAATTGGTGCAATCATATTGAGCAAGCTATCAGGCTATTTGTTTCTTTTACGAAGATTATGAACCGTTCTACAACACACTTTGCTGTCAGTGTACTATTCATTAATCCACTCCCAAATAAGCTACGGGGTTATACTCTGGGGGAACTCGAGCAGCGCTGTAAACATATTTTGACAACAGAAAGAGTCTATAAGAATTATAACAAGAGCAGGTTTCAAAGAGCACTGTCATTGTTTATTAAATTTGCTATAATGCCCATTTCTAGCATAAGTATATATTTACTACTCTCTTTTAGAGATTCATAAAAATAAAAATGAGTATGTAACTCCATCTGAGGTACATAACTAGAACACGTGGTCGGCCAATTTGTTAAAACCTCCTAAATATCGCTTAACAATTAAAAACTCATTAAACTTGAACTTGTATAATAAATTACCTGAAAATATAAAAAAACAAAATTTTCACAAATTTAAAAGTATCATTAGAAACCATCTTGAAATTTTGTTTCTATACAACTGAAGATTTTATGACTACCTCCATGACGGTTATGTAATATACTGTGTAACTGACGTATATTTTAGGGCAGTTTTTTATTTATTATATTATCCTTGTTTTTACATTTTATATTTGTTTTATAAACTTGTATTATATTTTAAACTTCACTTTTAATATTATATGTATATTACCTATAGATAATACCAAAGTAATGACTTGCTACAAATGTATTTATATATGTAAATTAGTCAAATAAACTTCGATCTATCTATGTATTAAAGAAAAACGAGACAAAAACACGCCTTTCATTATTAAAACTTAATTTCCAAAAAAACACTTATCTCCCAGATTCGACAAAACTTTACTGTGGCATCCTGATAATATACAGATTTTCCTGTACTAAAGCACACTATTCCATTTCCCTTAAAGTAGTTTTAAACTTCTAAAATAACGAACATTTTACGTAGAACACTAAATTCTAAAGTATTCGCGTGCTTGATCCATCCTGGTGAGGCTTCAGAGAATCTATTTAGTAAACCATAAAATATACGGACCGTAGTATAATAAGTTTCGCAATAGTTCTCAGGAACCGGAAATGGTTTAATACTTTATCGCGATTTAGTGTCTCTTGTTGAGACGTTCGTTGGAAGTTGACTTCCTATGATGAAGTTTTGCAGTTTGCATACGACGCATTGTTTACGAGAAACTTCTTGGAAAGGTTACCATTATTATGAAAATTTAAGAATACATGCTACTACTGCATTTTTAACATTTACCGCTTTTGTTTAAAGAAATGTTTTAAATATGTGATAGTTTCATTTATTTGTTGTCGGCGTCGTGTTGATGAAGGTGGGTTTTCCATAAAGTTTCGTTTTTTGTTTATCTTCATTACTTAGTAAAGTACCTCAGTCAAAAATATGTAAAATTTTGGAATAATCTCATATTATGTAATAATAATTTTTCTTTGAGTTTTCATTGTAGAAAAAGATTCGGCCACTTGCTTTTAAGGGGTGAAAACCACTGACTGATTTATTTTTAAAACAGAATATTTTTGTTCTTGGGATCGTTGATTACGAATCTGAGATCAAAATAAAAAAAAAATTAAATGACGGCTCCAATATGGCGGATGGAAATTTCTCCTAGTGTTTCAAACGAACAAAAAAAATTGGACATCTGGATGATGCTATATATTGATGAAAAACAGTACTGTAAAAAAAATTATTGGACAATTACAATAACAAGATGGCTACATTGTATTTAAAAAAATGTGAAAATGCATATTGTTTCAGCCGACTTCTTTATTTTCCATGATACAGTCACAACCAAAAAATCAATTTAAAGACTGATTAATTATCTTTAAACAATTTTTAGCGGAAGCGTCATGGTTTTTAAGATATTCAACATTTAAACTAAATACTTCATGCTATAAATGATCCAATGCGATCTATAAACTTAAATATCCCCGAAACTACAAATCCAACATCAATATTAAGTCAAAACAAATTCATTCTCGGTGCATAAGCTTTATTTTTTATATCCTCCATTTTTTCACTAAAACTATTTATTGAGATTTTTGCAAAAAAGCAAAAATTTTACGTTTTTGCGAAAATCCCTTTACGGTTTAAAATGCAATTTTTTTCTAAAGCAAGTGCTCTAAAAGAGTGAAAAAATTTAAGCGTCTAGGTCATACTATATGTTGACAAAAACCAGTATATGAGAATATATATTTTCTTTTAGTTACTGATTACTTACTTCAGCAAAATGTGAAAGAACGTGAAGAACCACATTGTTTTTGCCATAACTTATTTGTTTTTTATGCTATAGAAACAGTAAAAAAATTATTTGAAAGTTCAATTAGTTGTCTTTCAATTTGGTCGAGCGGTATTGGTGTAAGGTTTCCGAGATATTTAACATATAAACTAAATACTTTGCCTTGTTGATTCGGACGCTATCTTTATTCTTTATTATCTCCGAAACCATTAAGTCTATAGAAATTAGAAAAAAATGAAATTCATCCTCAATTTAGTAGCTTTCTTATATCTTGTTTGTCTAACATGTTTTCGCTCAATGTAATAATTTTCTAATTATTTGACAACATCGTTTCGAAATACCTGTTTTTCAAGCTAAAATTCCAATTTTATAATAATAATAATAATAATATGACTTTTTTGTTTCAGGCGGATTCTAGCCCTAGCTATTCAACTCAACTTCAAGTTGTTATAACTTATAAAGACTACACAGGTTTACAAAAAAAAAAGTTGTCTGGATCTGGGGTCAGGCCATACGTTTCTTATGTATATTTTGATGCTGAATTCGAATTTATTTTTAGTTTTGCTCTATCACGTCCGATTTTGAGATATCCTAACCTAAAAGTGCAAAAAACATGGTTTTTTGACATATTTGAAGTTATGTAGCTTTGCGATTTTTTTTTCTCGAAAAACGATGTATGGGATCTTAAAGTACAAATCTTCCTCTTTAAAATGCCGTTGAGTTTGCTCAAATATCTTTTTTTTTTCACTGAGATATCGAATTTTTAAAATTGTCTGTTCATATCATATCTTTCCCAATACATTTAATTAGTACGGAAACCTTATGGTCATTATTTATATTGCAATATCTCGGCGAAAAAAAAAAAAGATATTTGAGCAAACTCAACGGCATTTGGAGGTCCTCGATTTATTGCTGTGTAGTTTGAGGGTCTCAGAGTTATTTTGTAAGGGCATAGGAGTAGGATTTTTGGGTTTTTTAAGTTTAATGTTTAGTAAATTGGTTGATGCGTTTGAGTTTTCACATTTGGAGTTTGTGGAGCTCAAAGAGAATTCAATTTTAAGAAGAAAATCTTCTATGCAACTTCTAATTTATTTTTAGTTTTGCTCTATCACGTCAGGATTTTGAGATATCCTAACCTAAAAGTGCAAAAAACACGGTTTTTTGACATGTTTGAAGTTATGTAGCTTTGCCAATTTTTTTTTTCTCGAAAAATCATGTATGGGATCTTAAAGTACAAATCTTCCTCTTTAAAATGCCGTTGAGTTTGCTGAAATATCTTTTTTTTTTCGCTGAGATATCGAATTTTTAAAATTGTCTGTTCATATCATATCTTTCCCAATACATTTAATTAGTACGGAAATCTTATGGTCATTATTTAAATTGCAATATCTCGGCGAAAAAAAAAAGATGGTGGGGGAGAAAGGGGAGGGTGAGTGGGGTTATAGGCTTAAAGTTCATTGCTTGAAGGTTTATTCTATACATCGACCTTAGTTAAGTATCATGTAAAATTAGGCAAATATTTTTTGTATCAAAAACGCTACGATATTTTTTCGAAGGTTTTCGGTGCGCTGAATCTGAATCCGGTCTCGGAATTGCTCTATCACGTCAGGATTTTGAGACATCGTAACCTAAAAGTGCAAAAAACACGTTTTTTTTTATATATTTGAGGTTATTTAGCTTCGAGATTTTTTTTCTCAAGAAACCATATGTGGGATCTTAAAGTACAAGTCTTCACCTTTAAAATGCCGTTGAGTTTTCTCAAATATCTTTTTTTTTTTTCGCCGAGATATTGCAATTTAAATAATGACCATAAGGTTTCCGTACTAATTAAATGTATTGGGAAAGATAGGATATGAACAGATAATTTTAAAAATTCGATATCTCAGCGAGATATTACCTCTAGTTACTCTAGTTACTGTACTATATAATACAAACGGGTTTCATGTGTGAAATTTCCTGTAATTGATAGATTTGTTTATATACACTATTTAAACCCATTCTTGTCATTTTGTCGTTTTATAATTAACAACTAGCTTCGTCTAGCCTCTAACTGATAAATCTTTGATGCAAACCCTTGCTAATTAATTGCACAATTCTGATGATTACACACAACAGGAATAACCAATTGCAGCTCCGACCCGAGCTAATTTCAGTTGCAATCTCCTGCATCTGCATGGTGACTGCTGTTAATACGTTACGTGTTGTGCTACTCATTGTTCGCATCGCATCGCATCGTTGGGAAATTAGTCAGTATAGTTGAAATTACAATATACACTGGAAGCACTAATTGTATGTTATCTGCATTTTTGGGCTTCAATTAGAAGGTTATTGCTGTAATACGCGGCAGATCGAAATGTTGGTCGCGTTTCATATATTTGAATCGGGGATATTATCCTGCGTCATTGCAGAGAAAGGAATAAGGTTTAGATATCCTAAAAACAGTTTATTTGTGAGGAAGAAATAAAAATACAAAGGAAAAATACGAGGTCTGCGAGGGGGCAATCACTTGAAATTATGCGTCCCACAATTGCAATATTGCACACATATTGCATAGATATTGCACGATATTGCACACCATTGCACATATACCTGTCCCACATAATGCATAAGTGATTACCCCCCTCGAAGGTTTGTTTGAAGTTTATCATGAGGGGAAGCATGTGGTCCGAGACAGAGTATCTTATCAGTAAGCCTGAAAGTTCAAATGTTTTAGTTGTCTGTTGGATTGATAAAAGTGAGAAATATAATACTCCGGTCATTTTAAGCTAAATTTTATCGAAACCGGTCTACTGAAAACAGCAACTAGATCTTGTACCTCAGATCTTTCCTGGATCTTGAAGACTTTCTTCTAGCCTTTACCGAATACAGCCGATTGGTGGGATGAAATGCAGGATCTTCACTTAGATGATTCTTTTTAACTTTTTCATCAACACTGTGGATGTTCCTTTAATGTTAGTTGTCGACTGAGAAAAATTACCATGAATAGTAATAGAACACAAAACTACAGAAAAGAGTGGCTAACATATGAGTTAATACAGCAGAGTAATTATATAAAAAACCTATATTGGCTAACGACTAACCTTCAAAGCATCAAAAGACTACAAATTGGAAAAATCAAATACAAAATTGGCTTTAAGTCGGTGAAGCAGAACGTTTAGAAAAACGTGCAATGCATCCACCAAAGTCAAAATCAACGTAATGATAAAAACATTGTTCTAAAATATAATAATGAACAAATTAGTGACAAAAACAAAATAGTAAATATATTTACATAGCACTTTGCTGATGACACCAAAAATAAATTATCTGAAAAATATTGGTTAAAATTTATCTTTGCCGTGTATTACCTACATCGAATTATAGGGAACGACAATTATAAAATTGAAAAATGAAAAGTCTATTTCTTTTGATGGTGGACCGACAACTAAATTTATTAAAAAATAAGATTAAAATACACACGTGTTACCAAATTTCAAGTCAATATCTTTAACGGTTCCAGAGTAATTGTGCACACAAAAATGGTACAGACAAACAGACCGACAGACAGAATTTTTTTGCTCAAACTTAAAATCTCGACGTTTCATGAGACTCTAAGCCTATTAGAGCAATAAAAAAAATGTTGTCCTATACTTCTCAGGGTTGAAAGAAAAACAGTTTTTTTTTTTCATTTTAAACAAAAAACTGTTTTTTATTTTAAACAGTTTTTTTAATGTTTTAAATGGTATGTTTAAAGCAGGTTTAAAACGTTTAAAATTCTATTAAACTAAAATTAAATGGTGCCAAGTTACCGTGTCTGCTACTACTACTTGATGCCAGATGACGCTCTTAAAGGGATTTTACAGCACTCTACAAATAAAACGTTCAATTTAGTGCAAGTGACCACTGAGGCCATTTTTTTGTTAGTGTGTTTACTGTTTCTATTGGAATTATTTATCAAAATGGACCATCATCGGCACTTTTCCTGCTTTTCCACAATCTTCAAAATAATACATTTGTTTAAAACATCGCACTGTGTTTTAAACTGTGTTTTAAATAGTTGTTTAAAACATCGCATTGTGTATTAAATATGTTTTAAACATTTATTTAAAACATGGTGCGATGTTTTGAACATCTTGTTTTAAACATGCCAACCCTGATACTTCCACTGGAGGTGGAAGTAAACTATTAAAAACAATGTAGGTAATGAATTATCTAGATTATTATCTAGAAAAAGGCTCTACGTAGTTTATGCAACAAGATTTGTACAGTATACTTTTCTACGGCCAGCTTAAGAAAAAACTACAAAATTTTGAAACATTTATTAAACATTAATATATTACACAAATACACACCGATAATTATTTTGACAGCTTACGCACTAACTTGAATTTTTTAAAACGAATAGTTGTCTATACACAAACTGATTGATCGGTTTCATATCCACTCTAAATAGTATATGAAATATATCCGTTCAGTTAACTGGAATTGTCTACTTATCCATTCTACAGACTATTCAGGAAAGAGCAGATTTAAAAGGTAGTAGTAAAAATAAAAATTATAGGCAAGTCTCTGTGTTAAATGTTTTATAAGATATTTGAAAGAATTGTTTCTAACATGGTTTTAGATCAAACAAATCCACAGAAAGAGCCTCGCTCCATTTGTTGTAATATATCTACATAAACTTAACAAGGGTTTGATACCGTTGACAAGACATATTAAAGGCATTTAAAGTGCCGCAAAAAATAAGAAGTTTCAAAAAAATAATTTTATATTCCTGAAATTTGGTATAGAGGTATAAAATTGCATTCTAAATAACTTTTCTTAGTGGAATTTTTTCATATTTTGAAAAATAAAGGTACTTTATTAGTGGTGATTTTGACAACTTTGCTTATAAAACACCCTGTAGAACACCAAATCAAGTCATTTTTAGTATACTTTAGTTTTACAACAAGCAGGACTCAATCCCCAAATACCATTCCAAAATTCCAAAATTTTTGGTCCATTACAACTCTTGTTACATCTATACTGGGACACACTGTACATATGTTAACGATCTTTCTAACCATCTCACTAAAGATTATCGAATGATCTTTGCTGTGGCCTTACGGTAACCTTATCAGCAGAAACACCTGAAGAACTATAAGAATAAGTCGATAAGTTAACAAAAAGGGCCGAATTAAAAAAAATTATATGCTTTTACAATAAAACAAAATTACATTTATTTTACAAAGTAGCCCATACATTATTTATACTGTAGCTCATAATATATAATTTTCCTGTACAGATTTTTCAAAACAAAAATGTGTACAATTTTATTTTTTTCTAAATGTTTATATTCAAACATCCTTGTTTTACAAAGGTTAACAATAAGAAATCATCATGCGTCGTCATCAGACCACGGTTATACGTGTACTGTGGCATCAGTCACGTCACGGAAGTGGAATAGTTTACTGTTCTATGTTCTTCGAAATATTTTTATTGAACTAAATACCATAAAACGGAAGCAACAGGGGCACAGCAATCTACAGTGCCCACTCCAACTTGACATTGGCAGTGTTAAGACATTGCCCTTGAGTATGGTATTCTAACTACATATATTGCGTTCGTTGTAGACGAATTTTTATTTTTATTTTTCAAATATATATCCTGTAGTTTAAAAAAGATATAACATCGAGTTTGTATGATGATGGAGGCGAAAAAAGCTTTTTTCTTTAGTTTTTTAAACTATAATTTTTTTAGATCGTAAATCTCATTTTTTTACGGATAAGTACGATAGAAGTCTACAGCGCCGGTGGCTCCATCTATTAAAAGATAATTATACTAATATGATGATTAATAATAAGCTGTTTTTGGAATATGGGATGTTATTAAACTGAACACAATATTAGGAAGACTATTCACCTTACTTACTCTTAATTTGAATTCAATGTCATTTATAATTTTTTTATTTAAATACTACATAGTAGTACATCATCAAACCACCCGAACTCACTCCCATGAATTTTAATTCAATGGCAATAGCAATTGTTTTCTTTTACATTCAACTATGAAGGAAAAAATTCCATGCCCACGGAAAGCAGGCCACCCTGTACGCCTTGACCGTTGACAACTCTATTTACAATGTTATAATTAATCACGTTATAGAAAATCAACTCGATATTAATCAGGAAAAGGACATGTCGGTCATCGTCATCCCGTCCCACGAGCTCTCGCCGGGTCGCTTCATTTGAGCTGTCAACTCATAAACCCAAGAGTGGATAACAGTTGTTCTTGACGGGGTAATTACACATGTAATAATCTGTGAAGGTGCAGCGAGTACGTTTAATTGGTGAAGTGAAGTGATGTCTTTATTACGTGTCGTTCACTCTCTAGAAATGTTTCACAAACAACTCCACCGTTTTTTAAAATCAATATTTACACTGTCGACAAGTTAGTACAGCTACGAGTGGCGTGAATTGTCGAGTTTTGTTTTTTTAACGACGGTTACTATTTCAACACTTGTTAATTCAATAAGAAGTACAGGGCTCTTAATGGTGATTACAAGAGATGTGACATGTTAATTCCAGTTAAGAATATTTGTCGTGTCTTCTAGTGAGACTTCTTATCTAGGCATATGTTTTCGTTTAATTCTTATTGATGGTATCTTCCGATGAACTAGAGAGCTAGTTCAGTCAATACAATGACCCGCGCCGCACAGTATCACGAATCGTTATCTTTTCGTTCAAAATTATCTAGAGCACTTGTTTCGCAACTGATTCGGATAATTTTTTTTCTAAATACTCGTTATTTAATTTCCAAAAAAACGTAACGATTTTTTAATTATGCTAACCAAAATTATTGAGCTTAGCCAAAATTGCCTTTTTTTATTTAAACCTTAATAAAACGTACAAAAAGAAACTTTTTCTTATCCTATTTACATAAATCTTATTATTCGGGGGTTTTTAAAGTCGCTGATTACGAATCTGATATCCAAATCGTCATACAAGATGGCGGAATCAATGGCGGCTATAAAATGCTAAAAAATGATGAAAAATGAAATATTTTTGTTAAAGTTTATGCTGAGATGTCTTGAATATTTCTGATAAGTACTTTTAAGTTAAAATAGACTAAATTTTAAGTTCCAGGAAGAAATGCAAGATGGCGGATCCAATATGGTGGAAATAAGATGATAGAATTAACTTAAAACTAAATTAAATGCATTAAATTAAATAGGCTATTGCTAAGAATTATTAAAAAATTTAAAAAGGAACAAATTTTTTGAAATTGTCAAATATATCCAATATGGCTGCCATACATTAATTATCAATCATAAATATGCGATTCAGTCCTCCATTAATTTTGGACATAGCCTTAAGTAGGTCATATTAATATTTCTTTTTTTTATCTGCTAATAATATAATAAATACCTAACACCAAGAACTTTAAAACAAGAATATTAAACCTAACATAACCTAAGGCATGAAATTTATAGCAATAACTCTGAACTAAGAAATATAAACCTAACACAACCTAAGACAATGCCTTAAGTTATGTTAGGTTTAGGATTCATACTATAAAATTCTTTATGTAATGATATTGTCTTAGGTTATGTTAGGTTTACAATTCTAGTATCTGATGTTGATGTCACTAAATAAGGAAGAAAAGAGAAAAGCTATTTTGTCCAATTCATTTGTTTGAAAAATTTTCATTAAGGCACCTACGTACAGCAATCGAATAATGTATAGAAGCAATATTTATTTAAAGAATAACTTTTTTTTTCTTCTTCATTTAGTGTCTGATGTTTCTTAAGTCGAATGACTACTTTATCTTTTTAGTAAACCTAACGGCTTTTATACAGGGCCAGTCGAAAAGTGAGAAAGTTTAAAGGACCCCGCAATAATCTTATGGAAATTGGGTTTCGGTCAAATCGTCTGAATTTTGGATATATTTTAGGTTTCGTCATCCCAAGCAAAAGTCTCAATGGGCACAAAGCTCGAAAATCAATACTTTGGCTGCTACGGAGCTTGAAAGCTCCAAAGCTCCACCACAGATTTATTTATTCGTGCAGTCTTTATAAATTTTTAAATAACTTATTTTTTCGATTTTAATGTCTAGGTTTATGTTTTTGAGGTTGCTGAATCCGATGTCAAATTGTCCAAATTGACACTTGACAGCTGTCAATTAGCTGTCAAAGTGCCTTAACAAAGTGCAAATCTTATTTTTATGTTATGAGTTTAGGTAACTCAGTTCATGTATGATGTGAATACAATAATTCGACAATTGGCAGCTGTCAACAGGCTGTCAGCTAGCTGTCAAAGTGCAATAGTGCTGAGTCATAACAAAGTCATAACAAAAAAATAAGATTTGCACTTTGTTATTGCACTTTGACAGCTAGCTGACAGCCTGTTGACAGCTGCCAATTGTCGAATTATTGTATTCACATCATACATGAACTGAGTTACCTAAACAGCATAAACTCATAACATAAAAATAAGATTTGCACTTTGTTAAGGCACTTTGACAGCTAATTGACAGCTGTCAAGTGTCAATTTGGACAATTTGACATCGGATTTGAATTCAGCAACCTCAAAAACATAAACCTAGACATTAAAATCGAAAAAATAAGTTATTTAAAAATCTATAAAGACTGCACGAATAAATAAATCTGTGGTGGAGCTTTGGAGCTTTCAAGCTCCGTAGCAGCCAAAGTATTGATTTTCGAGCTTTGTGCCCATTGAAACTTTTGCTTGGGATGACGAAACCTAAAACATATCCAAAATTCAGGCGATTTGACCGAAACCCAATTTCCATAAGATTATTGCGGGGTCCTTTGGCTATTGAATAACAATCACCCGATATGAAATTTTATATAAATGCATTCAAAACAACTGTGAATCGAATGCGCTATCGATCTCGAAATTTCGACCCACTTAGAGGAGCTTAGCAGGCCTTGAAAATACGGAAATTAAAATTTTTCCAAAACAGTCAAATAATAATAATAATAATAATAATAAAGTGTCTTTATTTAACAACATTCTCGGAGTCCAACTTAGGGGCTGCTCAGATACTCAACTATCAAGAATTTTACAGGAATTATATGACGAATAAATATAATAAGATAAAGATAAATAAAATATAAATGACAAAAAAAATAAATACATAATTTTACTCCTAGATCTTTGCTCACTAACCAAGAAGGAATATTTTGTAGTTAATTTTAAATGAGTTAACTGAGAATCGCTTGATGTTAGCAGGGATAGAGTTATATAGATTTGCAGCAGAATATGTGAAATATTTTTTGAAAAAGCTTATCGAGTGTTGAGGAAGTGTTGGGTATACCGCGTGCCTTAGGTTACGATCATGAATGAGGGAATCAATAGCTCTCTTAGGTATGGGAGATTTGCAGTATGAATTAATTTATATACGAAGTATGCAAGTTGTAGTTTCCTTCTAGTATCCATATTTAGCCATTCTAAAGATTTTAATTTATGGGACACATGATTGGTCTTTTTCAGGTTAAAAATGAACCTTATACACATATTTTGGATCTTTTGTATCCTGTAGGCATTGACCTAATTTAAGAATGGACCATAAACGATGTCTTCATAGTTAAAAAATGATAGAACATGAGATTCTGTTAAAAGTGTCTTTAATTTTTCATTTAAAAAATGACGACATGAGTATAATTTTTTTAATGCTGAATAGGAGTTTTTCATGAAGTTATTGATATGAGGTTGAAATTTGAAATTATGGTCGAAGAACAAGTCCAAGTTTTTTATTTTGTCCTTGTTAATGTTAATTTCTGATCTTCCACAAAAATCTCAATATTACGTACGATAAATTGTCTATTACCTTCCTTCCCAAAAACAATAACAGCAGACTTAGCTGCATTAATTTGCAAAGAGTGCTTACGTGAATATTTCACGAGGTTATTAATATCCTGATTTATGTTTTCAAGAGAGTGCTCAGTTCGTACTGGATCAAAAGTGCTGTAGATCTGGGTGTCATCCGCGTAAAAATGAGATTTACAGGTTGTCATGGCTGTAAACAAATCAGCAGTATATAGAATAAAAAAGAGGTCCCAGAATAGATCCTTGTGGGACACCAGATTCCAGCAACTTTGAGTCAGAAGTACAAGTACTCCTAACTATTACTTTTTGTTTACGGTTGGTGAAATAAGATTTTATTATTTCAGAGTGTTGGAGAAGCCGTAATATTTTAATTTAGATAGTAATAATCCGTGGTTAATAGTGTCGAACGCTTTGAAGTAGTCAAGCAACACTAAAGTAGTCGTTTTTCCTTTATCATAGCCTCTAACTATGTCGTCTAATATTTTAAGAAGTGCGCTCGGGGTACTGTGGCCTACTCTAAATCCAGACCGATTTAAAAGGGATTATTTGATGTTTTGTTGCATATCTAATGATCTGATCATACAAACGTTTTTCTATTATTTTTGACATAACTGGCAGCAAACTAATAGGACGAAGTTTTTGGCAGAATTAGATTTTTTAAGAGGTTTTACAAGAGCTTCCTTCCAGATATCTGGAAACACCTTGAAAAATACATTGTTTTAATATGAAAGTTTATAGACAAGTAAATCAGGAAAACATAATAAGAGCATTTTCTTGGATATAGAGTCCAAACCAGAAGCATTTGCCTTGATTGGATTTAACACAACATCTACTTGCTCCTTCGATATTTCTTCGAATGAGAAATGTTCAGCAATTTTAAAAATATTCAGATCAAAATAAATCAGTCGTTACAGGCAGGGTTATATTTACTCATTGAGGTAAAATATTCATTTACTCATTAGGATCTGAAAGGTGTGATGGAATCCCAGTCCTTAGAATGAATTACAATCATATTGTCTAATGTTCGCCATAACTCTTTAGTGTTCTTCGAATTCTGAACAAAATTTAAACATCCTTTTTTTACGCCTAATAGCTAAGGTCGTAAATTTTCGCAAATATTTGTAGTACTCCCAGTCCCTTAAATAAAAAAAATACCCAGCGGGACGACACTGTATCGTGCTGGATCGTGCCGAAGGTCTTCTTACCGCCTGTTAAGTGTTGTTTTCCAGAAGCCTAACAAAGTATAAGATATTAAAACGATAACTTCGTACACTAGACGCATTTGAATGATTGTGGGGTTTAAGATAGTAAGAATGAATCTCTTACGCTATGTCCTAACCAGGCCACCCGCATCAAATCATGGGCCCCGGTATTAAATTCACTGGCGGGCCTAATAATTGATGAGCGGGAAAACATTTTCTTGTCAAAATCTCTGGCGGGCCCTCGCTACGGGCCCCCGCGCTTAATTATTGATGAGCGGGGGGCAGGGCGGCTCAAGGTAAATTTTCCACCCGGGCGGGAGCACTTTTTGGCGCCCTTTCCTGACGGACATTTCACGGACGTACTTCATACTAACGTACAAGGATATCCCTTCGGACTCCGCGATCACTCCTTTTTTATCGCCTCATTGGGGGGGAGAGGCAAATAGAAATCCGTTAAAAAAAAAATTTATCGTCTTGAAAAAGTAACGAATACTTTTTTGCCCTTTGCGCCCCTCCTTTACCCTCAATTTGGCGCCCCTTAACGGGAGGGGGGGAAGAATTTGAAAAAAAAACCTTTTTGCCAAAATCTCCGGCGGGCCCTTCCAAAGCCAATGGGCCCCCGTACTTAATAATTGATGAGGGGGGGCAAGAGATTTGAAAAAAAAAATTGCCAAAATCTCTGGCGGGCCCCCACTACGGGCCCCTAAACTCAGTACCCAATAGACCCCCCCAGACAGGGGGCCTGGTCCTAACTGCACATCAAGCGAGCGCCGCGATGAAAAGTCAAACAGTACAAACTTGTGTATATGTCTAAATTAGCCCACGATAGGGCGGTTAGACGTGATTCCGTCGCTTCATCGCATGTTTTGTTTTTCAAACCAGTTTGTTTTTCGTCGCTCGCTCGCGTGTATATGTATACAAATATGTGAGATCCTCAGTCAGAATTATTAATTTCTGAAGTTTAGAAACTACTAATTCACAAGTGAAAAATAGGTTACTCGTAGACAAGGAATGGGACACTTGAATAAGAAGATGCTGAAATTCTCCAAATTTTGGCATTTTAAATGAATGTTATCACTTATAAAAGTATACGTTCGTACTGTTCACGTGGCATTCTACAAGTGACCAATTCGGACACAGCAACGATTAATTCGCGCATCAAAGCGATCATCGCGTCGCTCGTTCGCTCGCAGGATCAAACTATTTGTGCAGTTTGGACATAGATTTACAAGCAGCAAAACCTTAATCATCTCAAATGTAAGTCTGTGATAGAACGTAGTGAACGGCGATGCTGCTTGAGGTACAATTATACCTTTGATTAACATACCTCTCATTTTTTGCTCTACTGTCCACTCTTATTGCATGCTTTAGAGTAACTACTTATATTTTATTTTCTATTAAAAAAAGAATTCCAACTGAAAATGCAACAACAGCTGATTATATAATACGGTTGTACCGGCAATTACAAATGTAAAGAAAATAAAGTTTGAAAGGCGTGGCGCGGCGAATATTCCTGTACTGCATACACGCACATACCTGGCAAATCTTCCCTGTTATTTATGGAAAATGTTTTTAAACATTTTACAGCGAAATACATAAAACATCGCTTAAAATCCTCTCGCACCACGTTTTCGTCTGGGGTATTATATACGACACCGAGTTTAAATTAGCGCCTCGAAAGCTATAAATATTAATTTTATGTAAATACCTTTAATACGTTTTTTTAACTATGAATTTCATATCTGCGTGGCGGAAGTTACACTGATTATATACATATGAAACACTACCGCTACCACCAAGAAAGGAAAGCGTCTTAATTTTTGAACTAATTCTTTGCCCTTTGCCATTTAAAATTTTAGTGGTGGGTGTCCTACCACAAAACGGTTGAAGGTTAACGGTTAACAGTTAACGGTTGAAGTGGCGTCACTGTCAATATCCAATAAACGTGACAATAAAATCTACGGGTCCGAGCGTTTTTTGAAAGAATGATCATACGTGCCTTTTTCCAAAATAAATTTGAAAATATTATATCACCGAGATTTCAAGTCGGCAAAATCTGTACACGGTCTTTGAATTCGGTGAATACCATTATGATGTACAAATTTCAAAATTAAAAATGGCGGATTCAATATATTATACTCTCCCTAAAGTTGAAAATTTCAATAAGAATTAAATGTAAATACAGTCTTCGTAGGTTTCTCAGGTAATTAAACATAAATATGATATTCAAATTTATTGATTTTTTAAAAACTCATAATAACGGTGTTTTTTCCAAAACAGTTTTGAAAATATATCTCGGAGGTTTCAAATCACTTTGACGTCGAAATTATTACGCGGGTGACTGAGTTCGTTGGATACAATTATGATATCCTAGTTTGAAAATGGCGATTTCAGCATGGTTGCCCAGAATTACGAACAATTCATTAAAAACCATAAATGTTGTATTGTATTGTACTTTTAGGTTTTTGAGATCGTTAAATACAATTATAACGTTCAAATTTTAAAATTCAAAATGGCAGGCAGGGCTGTTGTAAATACCAATCAATCAATCAATCAATTTATTGGTATTATATACAAAAATGGTATTTGCATAAGTACTGAGCCTTGGGGTACCCCATGTATTATTTTTGTTTTATTTGAATGTGCATTATTTACTTTAATCGTTTGATATCTATTCGTTAAATATAATCTTGTTAAATAATGATATACTGTTATGGTAGAACTTATACCTCTTTAGCTTTTCTAGCAGTGCTGTGTGACAGACGCTGTCAAACGCTTTACTTGAGTCGCAAAATATGCTTCCGACCTTCGAAAGCTCCCAAAACCTGTTCTATCAAATCGAATATTGCAGAGGTGGTATTTTTTTATTTCCTAAAACCAAATTGCTTATTATAAAAAATATTGTTGGTCCCAAAGTACTTTGCTCTTTACTCTAAAAAGCATTTTTCCACTATTTTTGAAAAGAGTGGTAGTAATGACACAGGCCTATAGTTATTTGCATCTCCTTTTTTAAATATAAGAATTACAATAGCCTCTTTAAGACAGTCTGGAAAGCATGATTCTTCAATGCCCAAGTTTTCATAATGGTGATATGATCAAATTTTTAATAGTTTTAATTAGAAATATATTTAGGCCATAGATATCCTTACCCTTTTTGTTTTTTATTGAGTCTATGACTTCCCTGATATTACTATGAATTACTGGTTTGAAATTAGGGATTGCAATTTACCGGAAGTTTTAATAACCGGTAAATCGGTAAATAAAAATGTAAATAACCGGTTAACCGGTATTTACCGGTAATTTTTAAAATGGATGATTAGGGTGGCGAAAATGGCAGTTGTTTTTTTCCGTGTACAAAATTATCTAAATTTAACAAAAAACATTTTTATATACGTATATTTAATATAATAAGAATAGAATAGAATATTTATTTTTCAGTTTAGTACAATATAATACAATAATTCTAAGGCAATTTAATTGAAAAATAAATGTAGATAATCTACAAGAAGCCCAAGGCTTGACAGTAGATAGTAGGTATCGGCTAGTGAAAACAAATATTATCCTCTGAAACACGGTGTTTTTATAAACATAATCATAAAGCTCAACTGCAAAAGTCTGATGACTTGCTCGCAAGAATGAATTTCATTAAATGTTTATCTGATGTTTAAACAAAAAAATATATATATACATATACACATATATATATATATATATATATACACATATATACACACATATATACACACACATATACTCATTTTTAGGAAAATGAATGAATAATGAACAAACAAAAGTTTTTTTATCAACAGTAAAATCACAAGAGCTTTTTTTTTGTCGGATAAATTTCTCTTTGTAACGAAATCATTTAGCCAATCAGTAATTTTATAAGAAAAACTGACATGAAAAAACCGCGAGACCGGAGGTCGAGCGATTTTGTCAAATGTCAGTTTTTCGAGCACAATTACTGATTGGAAAAATTTTGAGTTAAAAAGAAATTTATCCATGAAAGAAAACCTCGAGTGTTTTTTGGCAAGATAAATTAACGACATGTGAACGAACAACAACAATAATTTATTAAAAATAATTATAATTTTCCCAAAAAGACTCATATTGTACAGTATAGTTTCCACAATACTTAAAAATTATAGCTGACAGTACAGATTTTAAAGTGACGTGCGACTACTAGATGTACTCTGCTTTTGAGGAATAGGCATTTTTATCGGTGATAAAAAACGATGCATCTTTTTTATCGCTGTCAAAGTGACAAAAATGTGACTGTCAAATAGACCTTTTTATATAGGAGTTAATTTGTCAAAAGGAAAAAATATAAATAAAATAAATTTAAATAAATAATTATTCTGTAAATAACAAAAATTATAAACAAAAACTCAAAAAGGGCATTTACTGAACACCTAATCTAAAAATACAATATTTTTTAAAAATAGCCTGTTAAAAGGGTTAGTTTTTCAAAGCTATATCTGTTAGTCGTCTGATATTTGTGCAATTGGTAATAACATACTTTTAAATGTATTCCACGGATATTTGCGGCAGTGAAATATTCAGTTTTCTATCGTAAGATATTGCCAATGTCTCTCTTGTATTTCTTAGGGTTTGGTGTTTGGAGTTTACTTTTTATAATATTATTTATTTATTGTTAAAATTGCTCGATACAGTCACTCTGTATTTAGTGAATACTAGTCAGTGACGTAAATAGAAACGTTGAATACGTGACATATCGTAAGTTCAGAGTTTACCGAAATAACCGGTAAAAATTTAAAATAACCGGTAATTATCGTCATGTGTTTTTTGTCCTGATAACCGGTTAACCGGTAATGCAATCCCTATTTGAAATCAAACGAGTTTATATTGGATAATTCAGTATGATGCATTTTATCAACAGGATCTATTTCACTATCACCTAACTCCTCTAAAAGATTTCAGTAACTTCACTGAAAAAGTGCTAAACTGGTTTGGAGACAAACTAATCTTTTTCTGTGTATGAAAATGTGTGTTTTTCCTTTTTTTATTTATGATTTGCCATATGGTTTTTATTGAATTTTGAGACTTTCTTATTAACTTCTTATTATTTTTTTTGCATTTATAATAACATTTCTATTTCTACCAACCAGAGCAACAAAAGAAATTGGGCTTAAATCAGAGTTGAGATTTTACCAATTACTGTCGAAAAACACGCACCAAAAAGAAAATGCTTCCAGATTTTCGCTTACCTCGAATAATAAATAAAGATGGTATAATCCTTATTTATTATTCGATTTGTTTTATGTCGGTCTGAAATCCAGCTAGTTCCCCTTAATACCAGCGGCTTTTTGTTACCCCAGAAAATTCCACTAATAAGGGATTATTGTTCCCGATATTTTAAATTCGGTTCAGAAGTCTCACAATCCAGATATCCGAGATTTTTCCCAACAATTCCATTAATTAGCTAAATCAAGCTCCTTTCTTTGGGCGATCATTTTATCTGACTGGAATTAATACCGGAAAGGGGAAAAAAGAAGTTAAATACAAGAAATAAGTTACAATCCTGCAAGAGGGAACAAAAGCAATCGAGAAAAAACACTTCGATACATTAATCAAAGCTTCTTAGAGCCCCGCTAAGTTTTAGCTAAGATTTTCACTTTACCGAGTGGAACAGGCAGAGAGTAAAACATTAAACTGGAAGACGTATTTATTATTTGTGTAACTGTGGGCTTAAATTGTAGAATTACGCGAAGAAAATGTATACTATTGCTTTTCTTAGAGAAATATCATTTTTTATATTCATACGTAATTTTGTTTTTATTGGTTATTATTTGAAACGGAGCTAGGATTGATTTTACTGGAATTTATTATACGCAACCTTAAAGGCTTCAGCAATATCATTCACTTCATCTATGTATATAATGTGCCAGCAGGATCCAAATATGCAAACATATACAGGTTGTTCCATTTAAAAATTTTATTTTCATGTAAATTGCATCAAAATCGAAAGTCAGCCCGTTTGGTTCCTTACATCACATAATTGGAAATTTCATCTCATACCACTACACCAAATTTGAAAAAATTCCATTCGCCCATCCAAAAGTTACAAAAGTTATCGGCTGAGACACCCGATATAACGATTTTGACGTTGGGGTGTCATACTGATTATTAAGGCGTTGAGCTAATGATTTATTAATAAATCAAAGTCAATATTGCGAGTACTACTACTTTTACTACCAGGTTTCATATTAAGAGAGCAAACCAACGTATTAAATTATCAAGAATTGTAAATAATTAGCTGCCGGTAAAAATGCCAATTTTCGATATTTTCATTTATTACTTGTACTTTTGTCCCTCAAATCCTATTTTAGCAGATGATAAATTTCTTGCAAGTGGTAACTATCTAGTAAAATGTTTTAAATTTTATTTTCAAATGTATTTTAAATCAGACATGAACATTATTCATTATACTCTTCGCAAACAGCATACTTATTGCACCTTTTATGTAATTATTGAAAATTCGATAGGATACTCTCCGCATATTTTATAATATGATTTCTTCCAAAAATACCTAAGAGCGACTACAAATATCAGTCAGAGATACAAGACAGACGTATTAGTCTTATGTTTCACTTATAGATAGCCTACAAGTTTTTAGAGGCTTTTATTTAACTTGCTTTGTACGTATGTTTGTTAGTTAGTATGTTTAGTTCAAATCTTGCAAATCGAATTTTGAACCACTTAAACGTCCAAATGAGCTGAAATTTTGCATACACGTGTAGTTCTGATAATACAACATTATGGTACCAATGACACAATATTATGAAACCTAACATTAATATAATGGAATCCCCTCGAGATACTAAGTCCAATTGAGCTAAAATGTTGCATACACATGTAGTTCTGATGACAATACGCTATTATGGAGTCCAACAATAATATAATGGAACCCTTCGAAATACGACGTCCAATTGAACTGAGTTTGCATACACGTGTATTTCTGATGACAATACAATATTATGGTACCATAATAATTATAGTACAATATTATGGAAGCCAACAATAATTATTTAATGGAACCCCCAAAGAAAATTTCGCTGAGGATCATCAAAGTCCAGAAATTTTTTTTGCAGTCTGACATTACGTGCGTATTGGCTTTGTATGGTGCAAGCAAAAATGTAGCTGACTTAAACTCATTTCGGTATCACTGCTTCGTGAAAGGAACTTCCGGAAAAATAAACAGTGTGAAGCTGTCTTCATTACCACCCACAGAAAATGCCTTGGAGCAGCACTGTAAAAGAGTGTATTTGCAGATGCAAACGTGGATGGGTAAGCATTTACATGCAGAGCTGGGGATGGAAGAAAGTCAATGGTAATTTATTACCTATACTAATGAGTCAACGACCTGCATCAGACAACATACTTAACATGATATTCTGTAGCTGCAAGAAAGGTTGCTGATCAGCATGTGGATGTAGAAAATCTGGTATTTTTTGCACTATGGCATGCTCCGCATGTAGTGGCCAGAGTTGTACAAATTGTTCTCCCTGCCAAGACATCGACGACTTACACGAAGAAAGCGACGAACTGGAGCAAGTACAATCAGAAGATTCAGAATGCTAAAAAGTTTTATCTGCCCTTTTCGTTCAACGTGTTTGTATTTAAAAATCAATTATCGGACAATCACTGTATATTCATAAATAAAGTCTTTTTTTATTACATTCTTGATTGAAAAACCGTATGTATCATATAGTTAAAATACTTCCTTTCATTGTAGTTTATAATAAAAGTATTTTTATAGTACATTGTGTTTATTTATATTAAACATTTTACATTTATCTACACAATTTTTATGAATTTGACATCAGATTCGTCATCAGCATACCCGAAAACCCGTAAAAACCCATTAATGCTCATTTTTGTGGCGAATTTCGCACTCTTAACATGTTTCGGTCGCAATTTTGTATCCGCCATTTTGAATTTTGCAAATCTGACATCAAATTCGTAATCAGCATACCAAAAACCCCTAGTACCTGATTTTCATGATTTTTCGAGATATTCCATTTAACAACTAATTTTGCAGTGTGTTGTTATTAATAAACAAATAGAGATTTAACGTACAATACCAACCGGTAGACTTTGAACTTAAACTTATTTAGACCACATTTAAAAAGTTTTTATGAATTTTTATGCAGTTACAAATTATTCTTTTTTGACTACGTTTACTCCACTATAGGTCCCTGAAACCGAATATGACAATAAAAGAAGGTTTTATCCAAATTTCCTCTGTTATTTATTTATTTATTCAATATTTCAAACAGAATATATTTCCAAGCATTGTTTCAGGCTGGCGGCGAATGTATCCTTTCAATCCCGTGTATACGAATCTAAAGGTTCCTAAATCAATAGATTTTCGTTATTTAGAGATCTGTAATTTACTGTTGTGAACCCTGAATAGCTTATAAACTTTTAAGCACACGTTTATTGTGTGTACGCTGCTTCGAGCTACAAAATAAATCTTTTGGTTAATACGTTTAGGCACATACCTACGGCTTTTCAATATTTAGTCTGCGCTAAATCTCATTCGTTATTATCACGGGTTTATCCTGCGTTTAGTATACTTATAATCTAGACGTGACTTTGAAACGGTAACTCTTAAAAATATCATACCGAATGGCAAAAAATAAAAACGACAGGTTACAGTGTACAGGACATTATCTATGCTTATTTAAAAAGAATAACAATAATGATAATAATAATAATAATAATAACAGATAACGATAGGCTCCGTAATCCTGGAACAAGCAAAGAAAAAGAACAGAGATATATAACATCGACACAAGCATAACTCGGTTCTTGAGAGACACTATGGCGGAGTGATCTACAAAGCTATGTATTAGAACACCGGATACCCTTGTTGAAACTAAGAACATCGACATAAAGCGAAGCATCTTTCAGAGCGACCCACTATCTACCTTATGGTTCTGTTTGGCGTTAAATCCTATCTCACGAATCCTCAACGAAACAGGCTACGGATTTTCTATAAAAGCAGGCAATGAAAGAGAAGTAATCAGCCAAATTTTCTATATGGATGACTTAAAAATATATGTTGCAAACAAAAAACAGCTAGAAACTGACTCATGAACTCAGTTCAGACATTGGAATGACCTTCGGAGTCAAGAAATGTCAGTCGGTCACCATAGAAAGAGGAAAACTGAAAGAATCACCACCCATGCAGCTAGATAACTTTACTGTTACCGAGGCTATGTCTTATGATCCATACTAATATCTGAGAATTTTCCAAACCAATAAGGTTGAGCATATGAAAATCAGTCAGATACTTACAGATCAATTTCATAAAAGGTTTCGCAACATCTTGAAGACCAGGCTCAACTCTAGAAACATAGTAAAGGCAATCAACAGCTATACCCTCTCTATTTTGCAATACTCCTTTGGTGTTGTAAAGTGGTCATGTACTGATCTGGAATCAATCAACAGACAGATCAGAACAGAGCTTACCCGGGCAAGAATGCACCATCCAAGGTCATCGATGGAAAGAGTCACAATACCTAGGGAGAAAGGGGGTAGAAACATGGTAACTGCATACCACCAATAAATTGACACCCTTAGAAAATACGTTTACTCCATAAGCACCGATCTACATAGGATGATAATACGGACCGGGCCGACTTATATACTCCACTCAACTTGGGCATTAGAGAACACCAACCATTTCCAGTTACAAAAACTGACGGAAAGACACAGGGGTTCGAAGGAAGGTTTTTATACGATCTCCAAAACCAGGCCGTAGACGCGGCATCTTCAGTAGGGTTGTTATAGAGCGGGAAACTGTATCCGGAGACGGAAGGATTCATGATCAGTATCCAGGATCAAGTAATGAACACCAGAAACTACAGAAGATACCTTATAAAAATACATCCCAATTGATATCTGATATCTGTACTATGTCTGAAACTGTAGGAAGTGCAACTAATACCAAGATCCTAGCCCGACAACCACGGCGAACATCACCGAGGTGGGTGTGAGAGTGGGCGGGATAGGCCGGTTCGGCTTGGAAATAAATACGACAGGAGGGGGGGGGCGGTCTAGAATCTCCTGTCTGCCAGGATTTCATTGCACAGAAGTGTATGGACTAGTAAGTATTCTCACACACACAAATATTTCATCTTATTAATATTTTGAATATTTCAATAATTTTAAAAAAGGGAAAATTGTTGTTCGATGATATCTATTTTTCGGGGGAAATGTTTTTACAACTCAAATTTCTAACTTTTCACTTTACTGCATTTGACCTCGAAGAACACTAGATTTTCGTTCGCGGCGTAAATTTACTGCTTTTTGTTTTAAAGGTAACCTTTCTTCAGAGTTAATTTTATTATGTGCCCCCCTGTTAATTTTTCTAGAGCCGCCACTGTTTGTTCGACCACTTACGAGTAGTACATCGTAATTAGAAAATAAGTAGGACATGAAACTTTAACATTTAAGAAAAATGAATATATTTTCGTTAACACAATAGATTTGCCGTTATACCAGTTAAAAGCTTAAAAACTTAATTACATCGTTTTACCTACCACGTTTTAATTAAATATGTTAATAAACGTGTTGACAAAGGCCTAGTATACAATGAGTTTTCATCATTATTAATTTCCATTATTACCGTCCCTTTATTGCCAAATAATTAGGTATTATATTATTTAGAAATGCCTGCCAGCTTTGTCATCTGCTGGCAGGCTGTAATAATAAGATTGGAATAAAAATGTTAACAATTCTTTCTTTATTGTTCTTTATAAACCAACGGTAAAAATCTGTCTACTATTTAGTCGGAGAACGAGCAATGTCTAAGATGCACCCTCTTATTAGATATAGGAAGTAAAGTTACATATCAAACAAACTATTTAGCATTAGTATTCTCGCACATTTTTTACAACTAAAATTATTGTAATGAGGCCGACTTGCTGATGTGAGAAACCTAAAACCTAGTTTATGTGAGAAAAAATAACTGAAATATAACAACATTACTGAATTATTTTTATAACTTTAACACCCTGTATCTCACTAAGTATTAATATTTGACCTCCAGTTATTAAGCAAAAAACCGCTGCCCAAGGAATCACTACTTCCACATCCAGATTCTCTATCCAAGTCACTCACAACGAAAAAACTTTGTATGTGAAAATAATTGTTTATGGAACTTTAATAATATAATATTTGAAATCCTCTACCCCAAAAACCCATAAAACGATACCCCACATCGGTAGTGGGGTGGGGGGTAGTGATAGGGGGGGTGATAGTGGGGGGGGGGGGTGGATGAAGTAAAAAAATATTTTGAGGTTTCTGGTTCCTGTACATACACTAACTCACAATTTTTTTCATCCCTTTTAATAAGGGTGTGGGGGGTAGTAATGCGGGTGGCTAATGCCAAAAATTTTTTGAGACCTTAGCTTCTCTTATATATACTAAATACCAATTTTATGGACTCTTACCTGCTTGATTGACCTATTTACCCCAAATTTACCCCCCCAACCCTTCGACGGAACAAGATGAAAATATAATCTAGTTCTAGATCTCGTTAAAGTACATATGTGTACCAAATTTCAAGTCAATATCTTAAACGGTTCCAGAGTAAACGTGCGCACAAAAAAAAAGTTACAGACAGACAGACAGACCGACAGACAGACCGACAGACAGAAATTTTTTTTTTCGCTCAAACTTAAAATCTCGACGTTTCATGACATTTTAAGCCTATTTGGACAATAAAAATTTTTAAAAATTATTTTGTCGTTACTATACTTCCACTGGACGTGGAAGTAAAATTAATGTTTTCCGCTATAGAATCTACAGGTAAAGTATTACCCATTCCTTATGAATCACCCTGTATAAGAAAATAAATAACAATAATTCACAAATGGAATATTTCATTTTATATTGTGTATGTTTCATTTAATAAAATAGGTATATTGCAGAAAAAAAGTGTTTAATAGACATCGTAAAAAAATGTTTATGTAGAAATTCATTCAATAACTTGCAGAACTCAAATATCGAAATGTGCGTAATGCTATCTATATTGAATATTGTGAGAAAACCGCAGCATAGACCCATCCCTTAATTATTAGAATACAAAGTGAAACTTTTTTCAATACACTTTATTTTTTCCTTTAATTTGCAGATTTTATACATCGAGATCGACAATAATACAAAAATGCCGTTTTCCAATCTCTTAGAAGGACAGGCCTTCAAGTTCTGAAAGGATAAATTAATTGAAACGTAAGGAAAAGAAACTTTGTAGCAAGAAGCTTTTCAGTAATTTAAACGGTTTCAATTTATCTCAATTCCTGAACGCTTCGACTTCAGTGAATTTTTCAGTACATTATCTGAATTTTTGCAACAGTATTCGTACTTCGTTTTCAATTATTTTTTCGCGTAGTTGTTCGGAGAAGTGTGCAGGTGTTTTACGGCTTGAGAGATTTCAATTATTTTGCACACGGACGACGACACTTCCAAATTACTGTTGGGAAATCTTATCGTGATTCCTGTCATGTTAGTATTGAAATACGTGCACTTTAAATGTTCCCTATACAGGGTGGACCATTAATAACAAGCCATAGTTCAAGGGTAGATTCTTTAATTTAATTTTGACTTCAGATTAGTAATCAGCGATGCCAAAAACATAACTATCCTACATTTCAAAAATAAATTCGTTATACTTTTTCTAATATTGAATATTTAAATTTAGGAGTGATTTTCACCCCTTGAGGGTAAAAGCCAGTATCCAGACCATATAGAAACTGAAGACGATACCTTTTACTACAATAACCCATAAAGAAAAATTATCATTACATATGAAATTATTCAGAAATTTGACATATTTTTTACCTCTAGGTACTGTATTATAGTCCACAGTACAGCGCCCTTTTTTTTTAATGATTAGTAACAGGCTGAATTTTCGTGAGTAGCTTCGTTTTGAAGAGACGCCCAACTTTTCTCTTTGCGAAAATTCTCGGTAGTGGTAGCTAATAGCTGCGCTTGGGTGTATACATGTCGATTGGGTGATTGTTAAAATTTTATTAGTAACAGTTAGTTTTTTAGTTAGATCTTGAGATAATTTGATAAAAAACACGAAAAAACGTTTGTTCTACAAAATCGATGGTTTGACCGAAGCGTCCCCCACCCCCGATATGTCCAAATAACGAGGTCAAAAAAATGATTAGTAACCAGCTGATTTTTTTTTGCTATTGCTTAATAAATATTTTTAAAATGAAATAGCCACATTGTCCTACAAATTGAATGGTATGTTTTTCCAGTCCTACGCTCGAAAATTGTCAGTTCCACGGTAACACTTTTCTCATTAGTAACAACCTAATTTTCGTTTTTTTCTCTTGAGAATAAAGTGTGGAACACGATTTTACTAATGTCCTACAAAAAAGTGGTATATATTGATAAACAATTAGAAACACTTATTTTGAAATTTCATTTCATAGGTAAAGTTTTATATTATTTTTCATTCGTTAAACGTTTGTTAAATAGTTTGTTGTTCGGTTGCCTTGGCTACGTTTGCGCGAGTTAATTATAATAAACCCCGTGTTTGTCCACAACAACATATTGCCAAAATAATTTGACAGGTTGTCGGATTGTCTAATTCGTACGAAATAAATAGTGACTATGAAGTGTTTTTTATGCAATTTACTGTGTGGAAAATCTGATTTTAAGGAAAAAAGATACGTCATTAAACATTAACATTTAATAAAATATATAAAAGTGCATGAAAAATTCAAATATTCACAACGAATGTAAATTTGCAAATTATGATTTAAAATCAACGAAAATGTTGTTTTTTGATAATCTGAATATATGTACCTCCGATTAAAGAACTTATATCTAGATACATAATGGCTACCTTTTCTTCATATACCTTATTTACTCCCAACATAGTCACATTATATGTCCATTAAAATGGATAGATGAACATCACATCCCATAGGCAACAGTGGCGGGTATGTGTAGAAGGGAAAATGTACAATATTGTACATATTTTATGTAATAATTGTTGGTTAACCTCTATGAACATAACCGCGGATTTAAAAAATATAATAGGTAGAGATGTTTTATTCAAGGAAAATATGTATTGAAAGGATATTATTTATAATATTATTATTACAACTGTAAACTGAAAGCCATCATGTTACGACTATGATCTATACTTACTTATGAAACGACAAATTTTCTTCTTTTCTAAACTGCCTTCTGCAAACGGCACAGCACTTCAACATGTAGCATTAAATTTTCACTGAACTGTGTAAATATGAATGAATAGAGAATATATGTACTTAGGTATTAAGCAAATCACAACTTAAAATAAAATTACTTTTTCATCACTTTTTGGTTGGAGAACACTAAAAACATTTATTGACATTAATGGCGGACACTGTCAAACTGAGATTATGATAAGGTGTATTCAAAAACCACTTAGCTGCACTAGTGCATATAATAGAAGGAGATAGAGTGAGACCCTACATAAGTTGAAGAGAGATGCATTTGCACTGGTGTAGAGAGTGGAGGATTTTTGAACAAAGCTATTATCAAACTGAACCGGTCGTGTAGAAAACAGCCACGAATAGGCCGATGGGCCAATCAGAAACTTATGGGAAGAAGTGCCTAGATTGTGAGTCATTCAGCAATAAATAAATCAATGCCATTATGTATCTAGATATAAGTTCTTTAATCGGAGATATGTACTAAATTTAGTAGATATCAGAATTCTGCTTAAGTAATAAAAGTATATTAATTTACCAAAACAGCAATTATAAAATAATTAGTTATTTAAAATTATTTTTTTCAGACTAGCGATACATACCAATTTTTTTGTAGGACACTATTTTATTTGGTCAGAGAATACACTAACCTATCATGTGTTATCTTTGTCCTACAGTTACTAATGAGAAAAGTGTTACCGTGGAACTGATAATTTCCGAGCGTAGGACTGGAAAAACATACCATTCAATTTGTAGGACAATGTGGCATTTCATTTTAAAAACATTTATTAAGCAATAGTAAAAAAATCAGCTGGTTACTAATCATTTTTTTGACCTCGTTATTTGGACATGTTGGGGGTGGGGGACGCTTCGGTCAAACCATCGATTTTGTAGGACAAACGTTTTTTCGTGTTTTTTATCAAATTATCTCAAGATCTAATTAAAAAATTAACTGTTATTAATAAAATTTTAACAATCATCCGATCGACATATATATACTCAAGCGCAGCTATTAGCTACCACTACCAAGAATTTTCGCAGAGAGAAAAGTTGGGCGTCTCGTCAAAACGAAGCTACTCACGAAAATTCAGCCTGTTACTAATCATTAAAAAAAAGGCGCTGTACTGTGGACTATAATGTTGACACGCAAACAAAACAAAAGCAAAGTCGAAAATTGAATCGTCGATTTTTTAAGTGCATCAAGTCGTTGAGCAAATTTTTATTTAATTGTAGCTTAAAACATATTTTTTTCATTTTTAAACCATTTTTTATTATTTTATTTAATTTTCTAATAAATATTTTGCCTAAAAATAAAAATATTAACATGTGTTAAAAGCACATATAGAAAGAAACAATTAAAAAAAAGTTTTTCCCACAACAATTGGAGGCCCAGATATGACATTCTTTTTGGGCAAAATATTGATGAGAAAAGTGAATTTGTTTATAAAAGAAATTAAACAAGTTAAGAAAAAATGGTTCCTCGAAATATGAGGATATAACCAAACATGCTTTAGTACATTGTTGCTGTGGAAAAATATACAGGGTGTCAAAATTCTAGTTTTTTTTTCCTTATTTTTGCAATATCTCAACTACCTCTAGACCGATCTTCTCCCAATTTGGTAAGGAGACATTTTTTAAGCTAAGAAACAATAATTTGTGTATTACATCACGCTAGCCAGTGGAGGGCGCCTCATGAGTTATACCTGATGATGAATATTTTTTTCTCTTTTTTACGAAACGTTGTGGTGCCACGAGCCTTTTGGTCAATAGCCAAAATTATCAAAATAGCACAAAAAAATATGATAATAAATTTTAGCAAGGTGATAGTGTTTGAGCTGCAGAGGCTCGCAACATGTGTGCCGAGAGCTAGCTCAGCTCTAGTCGGTTTAAGGTTGACACTACCAAAAAAAAGAAATATATATATATAACATATAATTATCAGAACTACAAATATATGCATAAAGGGCGCCACTACCAAAACAAAAACTGCAACTTAGCTAGAAGGCTCCCAAACACTATCTTTTAATTCCAAAATGAGGCATTAATTAAGAGGGTAAGTTTTATCATGGGGTGAATTAAAAAGGAAACACACCTCTTCAATCAAATTATGGGCAATAAGTTTATTCAATTTGGTGGCATGTATTCAGATGATAAAAAAAAATTAGGTATAAGTAGACAGCCGTAAGATTACCTATCGAAGTAATATTATCAAAATGTTAAGTACTTATTAATTTTCTTTACCGTACGTGATATCACGGAAGTTTCACAAATTTTGACCTTATATAATAATTAGTAAATGTACATTTAGCCTACCTAACAAATCACCCTGGGTGTATAACAACCCAGGTAAATAATGGCAAAAGACTGGCCCCGTTAATCACTACAGAATATTTTGCCAGTTAAAAGAAAAACCCTATATGTATAACCAGTTAAATAATGATAAATGTCTGGCCTTATTAATCGTAACAAAATATTTTGTCAGTTAAAAGGAAACTATATATGTATAACGCACCAGTTAAATAATAATAAAAGACCTCGTTAATCTAATCACTACAGAATATTTTGACGACTAAAAGGAAAAACTCGTAAATTGCCTCAAATTTGAAACTAATCTTAATAATTGATATTATCAATAACACCCCCCCCCCCCCCCATAATAATAATCTTATTTACAATGAAAATTCTGGACGATGCATAAAACTTTAAATTACTTTGACGTTAGCAAGGAAAAGGGTACTTAAATTTTTGGAATTTAACAAGTTACATAATTTAATGATTGCCGCAATAAATGTATTAAAATTATTTTTCTTGAGTTTTGAATAGCCAAACGAAAATAAAACAAAATATATATAATAGCTAAACACTGACCATTGAATCGATCAAGTCCATAATCACTCATATACTACATAAAAACCTGTAGGGCAAAACTGCTTTCCGGAGAAATCCTTGTCCCTTGTAGAGAAACTTCCACGTATGTTCCGGTTACCCAAAAGAAATCCAATTCACAATCCAAGATGATGCATAAGGTCGTAGTAATTAAAATCAATCCGGTGACCACAAGTGGTGTACAAGGCAAACACTGAAACCCAGAGTTTCTCGTGCACGTAAATGGTTGGAGCCAAACAAAACTAGAGTAATCTTAGTGCTAAGGCTTTCGCGGAGCTGGTGATCTGGCTGCTGGTTTCCGGGTCTTCTTCCGCGTAGACTTGGTTGAGTGCTTGACGTTTCGACCATCTTGTCGTGGTCTTCTTCTGAAGCGAAGTGAGCTCTGCTGGACTGAGCTCCTCTATTTATACAGGTTATCAGGAGGCGTGTTGCGGATCATTGCTCATGCGGAACATTGACTTCCACGTTATTGGTAGTTGTAGTCCGTTGTCACGGTTATAGTTATTCGGATGTTTATTTATTTCAATGGCTTCTCTGTATCTTCTTGGCCAATAGTTCTTGGTGTTGGCTAATTTCTTTGTTTTGTCGAATTTTATCAAATGGCCGGTTTCTTCTGAATGTTCGGCAACTGCTGATTTTGTAGAATTTCCCTTCTTTGTACTTCTAATGTGTTCTCTGAGTCTGGTGTCCGTACATCCTTGAATCGGAAGAGTTTTGGAGAAAAAGAACGTCAAAGTAATATATAATGCAAAACAGAAGGTGGCACAACATTTTCCCAAATACCAAGGTCCAGAAGAACTAGAAACACCAGGAGTATATAGTATCCCATGTTCCTGCGGACAAGTCTACATCGGAGAGACCAAACGACGTATAAACACCAGACTCAGAGAACACATTAGAAGTACAAAGAAGGGAAATTCTACAAAATCAGCAGTTGCCGAACATTCAGAAGAAACCGGCCATTTGATAAAATTCGACAAAACAAAGAAATTAGCCAACACCAAGAACTATTGGCCAAGAAGATACAGAGAAGCCATTGAAATAAATAAACATCCGAATAACTATAACCGTGACAACGGACTACAACTACCAATAACGTGGAAGTCAATGTTCCGCATGAGCAATGATCCGCAACACGCCTCCTGATAACCTGTATAAATAGAGGAGCTCAGTCCAGCAGAGCTCACTTCGCTTCAGAAGAAGACCACGACAAGATGGTCGAAACGTCAAGCACTCAACCAAGTCTACGCGGAAGAAGACCCGGAAACCAGCAGCCAGAAAACTAGAGTAAGTCCATACCCAAGGTAATGGAACTAACAACGACGTAAAATCGAACAAAACGAAGTATAAATGAAATGGAAATTAAGTAAAGTTGAACACATAAACGTGAAAAGGTAAAATTAGAAATTTAAATTGTATGGAAAAACTGCAATTAAAATTGAGAGCCCTGAAAAAAATACAGGTATATAAGTACATATACAGTGTGTCTCATTTTTCACCACTACACCCCAATATCTCAGCCATTTGTTGATCGATTTATATCAAATTTGGTATACTACTTTTGCTTCAGATTGTGATTAAAAAGTTATTTAAAAATTTTTTTTTCGAAATTAAATACGCCTACTATGATCAAAAGAAATTGGCAAAAATTAGGAATCTATATTAGCGATTGAGATAGGGTTTTTGTTTTTACAGAATCTTGTTCGGCATGACTTGAAACCCCTGTATACCAAATTTCGTTAAAAAATATTTATTCCTCTACAAAAAAATCATATCTAAGATTTCAATAATAGTCACCCTACTATTCGAGTTATTTATTGTCGTATATTTCCATAACTTGGTAGTCGTGTAATAAAGACGCTAATTAAGCATTAGGACACATTCTTTATCAAAAACACTATTATGAAATGAATATTTGAAAAATGGTAGCTATTTTTTAAAATACTTAGAACTCGGCATACCAATAGCTTTGTTAACATGGAGTGCTTTGGAATAGGTTTGATAATTGCATCGAATGTCAAATTAAACTTAAACATGGCTGCACAACAATTAATTATTGCTGATAAAATTGAAATAATAAGAATTGTCAAAACCCAACTTACTGAAAGATGGCGAGCGGCTCGAATGGATGATCCAAAATATCCAACCATTTGGATATAATCACGGCAAAATGGCTTTCTAAAATACCAGGAAAATACGTTGAAACCATTTGGATACAATCAAGACAAAATGGCTTTCTACAATAGTTAATGGAACACGTGCTCCATAGGTTAACAAACAAAAAATGCTACTTACAATTTCTTAAAAATCCGTCAAAACGAACATTGTGCGGCGTCCAAAATAACCAAAAATACACACACAAGTTAATGAACTTCTAAGATCCCATAATTAAATTAAATGGAAAGCCTATAAAAGGCAATTAAATACAAAAATTCACGAGAAAAATTTTACCAACGTGCCTGGTCAACCATTTGAGTAAAAACTGATTTTCTAGAATGCCTTCGAATGCGCCTACCCAGTGGTGCAGAGATTGGAAGGGAATCATCCTTAGGAGCTGCAACCCTCTTTACACCAACATGTAATCCTTTTTGTCTACTTTTGGCGATAACAATCCAGAAATTAAATAGCTTGCTTTTGACATGTAACAGTGGCACATTTGACTAGAAAATCTCATGCAGGAGACATTTTTATATAAAAAAGGTATACCTGGTAGAACTTGATAGAGAAAAAGAGAAAAAATATTCACCATCAGGTATGGCTCATAAGATGCCTTCCATGGGCTAGCATGATGTGATACACAAATTATTGTTTCCTAGCTTAAAGAATGTTTCCTTACCAAATTGGGAGATGATCGGTCAAGAGGTAGTTGAAATATTGCAAAAAAAAAGAAAAAAAAATACAATTTTGACACCCTGTATCTTTTTCCACAGCAAAAATTTACTAAAGCATATTTGGATATATCTTCATATTTTGATCAATAATAACAGAAATAAGGGGGGGGGGGGGGGTGAATATATAATGAATAACCCTGTACATTCAAAATATCCTGCTTTGGTTTTTTTGCAGCCAATAAATTATGAATAATAAATAATTAAAAATGCGACATTAACGGAACCTATTTCTAAATATAAGTACATGAAGAATTTAAAATATTTCTAAAATTATAAAAGCTTACATGTTCATTTCAGTTTTGAGTGACTTAGTGCTTTTCACTGAACTTATTTTTAATTCGTGCAGTTGTCAACTGTTTCTCTGAAACTCAATAATTCACAAAGGCAGAATAGAATGTCAGTGGTAACATTTTTCTGGCCAATAAAATTAATCAGTCCGCTTCGAATTTTTCAAGTGAATAATGAAGCTAGATGAATATTTCAGAATTTGGTGTTTTCACAAATTTTAAAATCTCATTGACTGTGAAGGTAATACTTAATTATAACTAAAAACATTTGAATTTCCACAACCAGTTGAGTAATATCCAAGAAAATGTATTTTTAAATTTGAATTAAAATTTTACCGCCCAAAACACTAAACTATATTGTTGACGTCATCGGTCATGAACACCTAACCTCAAAAATACATATCTTTTAAAAATTTCCGAGTAATATGTCACTATTATGAAAATTTCCGCTTGGTTCTCGTATTTTCAACTAAAATCTTGTTCAATGTAATGTTCATAAAGTTTTAAATATCTTCTCCCAATAAAATAAGGCGATTTTTGTGGGTTGGAAACCCAACCTATAATTAGCAGCCCATTTTTAGTTATCAACAATATTGAGACATCATATGCGTCAATTTTTAAATGTTTGCTTGGAGCCATACTGGTTTCAAATGAGAAGTGCGGATATAATCATTAAAAATGACAATAAACTTAAAAAACCTAAACGTTGAGGTTATGTTAATGCAACCGATGACGTCACAGCCCGTTTTGTATAATACCCGTTCAGTTATTCAGTTTTAATATTTATTTGTAGAAATCTTAAATTGATAGATGAAAGAATGGTGTTTAAATATTGGTAAGTGCCTTAATGTATGGAATACTTCATTTTAATAATGTCAAAAAAGCAAATTTGCATACAGTGAAAACACCTAATTATCAACAATTGGTTAGTTAAGTGGCATTAAAAATAGTTTTCTACATCTAAAGGTGTATATTAACACAACTATTGGATAACAAGTAAAATTGAAAATTTTTAAAAACCCCCGATCAATGTATCTAATCGTACTAGTTTCATATGACCGAATGAAAATGAGGCCAAAATCATGTTCGACTACCATAATTGTCTGCACATTTTCAATTTTACTTCAATCGGACAATTTCTAGAGAAGTTCAACATGGCGAATTCAAGATGGCGACTAAACATCAAAATCTAATATGGCCTATAATCTTCTCGACAAAATACTCTTTCAAAAAAAAAACTGCATCAAAATCTGATCACCCGTTGAAAAGATATGAAGCCACAGACAGACATACAAACATACGCGTCAAACTTCTTTTGGGTCGGGGGTTAAAAAGGCCCCCGTTTATAGGAAATAAAAACACTGCCTGATGATAATGTACAGGGTTATTCATTATTTAGGCCACCCTTTATGATTGTTATTATTGGAGACAGAAAAAAAAGCTTCGGACAAAAGTTGTAGGACTCTAACTGAACCTCTTTAATAAGTTAATGGCAGCACAGTGGCGTGCAGAAATTAGGGGTACAAGAAGCAATAATATTTTTTTAATCTAGTCTATGAAAATGACAAGTATTCTGTTATTATATGAAACTCTGACAGATTTAATATTCTTCAGCAAAAATAGGAAGGTACTATCTGAAAAAACGAAAGTTACGGATTAGACGGAGAGCTGGGCACGAAATTTCGATATAACTCGAGCCATGAAAAGTTTCCGCAACAATACGTCATACACTAAGGGAGGACCCTGAATTGGGAATATGCTGACAGCTCGAGGTGAAAAAATGGCGCACAAAAACAGTCTCTTTGAAATATCTCGCTTCGGGTGCCTCATACGGCAAAAAAGGTTCTTATGACAATAGCATTAAATTTTCTACAAAATATGTCCTATAGATTTTTTCGTTAAACTGAATAGTTTCGGTACAGCAGCCGAAATTATGATTTTTTGTAATTTCTCAATTTAGTGCGACTTTTATGAAGGAGTATTTTTGTGTTGAGACAAAATTTGTTTTCATACCTGAAAATCTTCAAATATTTTATTTGTCTTGCCTTGAGCTTTTCAGATTCTTATTAGAATTAGCTATAATGTAATTAATATGAGGAATAAAAGTTAGTGTAGAAACAACGATAACACCCAAGTCCTTGAATTCGGAATATCTGGTAATGGCTTCACTACCTATATTGTACGAAAAAGTCATTGAATTAATTTTCCTTGTGAAGTACATGGCATTACATTTCGATATATTTAACGGTAACTTATTAGTATTACACCAATTATTAATTTTTGTGAGATCTTGCTGTAATTTATCACAATCGCTTATTAACCTATATCGAGGTGAATAGCTTGAAGTCATCAGCGTTAGATATCTCAATGTCCTGACAAATATCAGTAATGAATAATATGAAGAGTAGAGGTCCAAGAACTGAGCCTTGCGGTACTCCCGATGTTGCCGACACTTGAACAGATGTGAAACACGACAATGTACATTTAATAGCCTATTAGACAGATATGAACAGAAAAAATTGAAAAGTGCGTGGTTGGTCCAAAGGTTGTTAATTTTTTCATTAAGATACCATGATCTAGCCTATCAAAAGCTTTAGAGAGGTCAGTATAAATTACATAAACCTGACCACCTTGATCAAGTGATGTAGCAAGATAATTGGTAATACTTACAAGATTAGTGGTTGTTGATCTACCAGCTAAGAATCCATGCTGATGAACTGATATTTAAGATTTCGTATGAAAAGATAAAATATCATATAAGATAACCTCAAAGAGCTTGCCAAAATTACAGAGGATAACTATAGGTCTATAAATCTCAATTGCATTCTTGTCACCTTTTTTGAATATAGGGCAAATTTTTTACCTACACTATGAATGGAACACCCTGAATATAGAACATTATATAGGTATAAAAACGTATATCTCGCAATTGCAACATTCCTAACTGTCGCGAACGGGATTAAATTTTGATTGTTTACGTAGTTTCTATTGTTTATCGCGGTGAAATAATGGAAATATAACAGAAAGCAGAATTTCACGAAGGATAATAACGCTTTTTTGCCATAACATATTACCTGGTTGTCATGCTATTTAGCGAATGCACGTCACGTCTGCCGGGTGATAAGCAATTTAGGTGGATTCACCTGTCAACAGGTTAGGCCTTTTATCTTGCATATTATACGCTCCTTCCTGTAGTCCAGTCTACAAAGGTTCAAAAAGGGGATGCACGTAGTGTAAGTTACAATGTAAGTTATAGTAGACATAATTTACATTTTAGTAATACAAATACAGACAAAGAATGTATATTTTGTATTGTCTGAAACGTAAATAAAAAATTGACTCATATATATTTTCTTTAATCTTTAATATATCTCAAAGGAATATACAAAACTATGCTTCATACTTGGATGGAAGTATAGTAACGCCATAACAATATATATTTTTTTGTTCGAATAGATTTAGAATGTCATGTCAATATTTGAAGTTTGAGCAAAAATAAATTTCTGTCCATCTGTCTGCAACTTTCTTTTTGTGGATACGATTATCCTGGAGTAGTTTATGATATTGACTTCAAATATGTAACGAGATCTGGAACTAGACTATATTTTGCTCTTATCCCATTAAAGGGCACGGGATAATGGGGATAAATAGGTAAAGCAAACAAGGATGTGTCCTTAATAATAATGATAATAATAATAAAACATCTTTATTCAATGATACCTTGCGGTGTAGAACGAGTCAAAAAAAAATAGAGTAGAATAATCTTGAATTTAGACTAGTTATAAAAACATTTAGTTGTTATAAATAATGATAAAAACAAACTAACAAAACATAAATTGACAAACAAATATGTATGTGCATATAAAACGAGTTAATAATGTGACGTGATTCCACCTCTAGGAAACCGCCCTTACAAAATCCGTGGGTTCCAAAAATTATAACAAGAGATAACCACTAACACACTTTATTAAATAACTTACTGGATACTTCACAATACTATTAAATACACTTTTACTGACTAAAAATAACCTTTAACAATGTTTATTACTCGATATTTACACTTTGTATCCACTTCGTACTTTTAACCTTACTTGTCAATTTAAACATGCACTTCCCGCCTAGAATGCAACCTTATATACTCATCAATTGCTTCTAGAACTTCTAGAAATGACGCGAACGTCATCTAGAGCAGTGTAGAAGATTCGATCTCCTTCTCCAATGTTCCAGAACGTTTCAACCGGTGTCTCACAGATAGTGTTGCCTAACCTCAAGGGGTATACTCGTGACAATAAACATAAATTGAAAACACGTTAAAAAAAACCGCTGCCCAAGGAATCACTACTTCCACATCCAGATTCTCTATCCAAGTCACTCACAACGAAAACACTTTGTATCTGAAAATAATTGTTTATGGAACTTTAATAATATAATATTTGAAATCCTCTACCGCAAAAACCCATAAAACGATACCCCACATCGGTAACGGGGGGGGGGGGGGGGGTGATAGGGGGGTGATAGTGGGGAGTGGATGAAGTAAAAAAATATTTTGAGGTTTCTGGTTCCTGTACATACACTAAATCACAATTTTTTTTCATCCCCTTTAATAAGAGGGTAGAGAGGGTAGGGGTGGTAATGGGGGTGGCTAATGCCAAAAAATTTTTTGAGACCTAAGTTCTCTTGTATATACTAAATACCAATTTTATGGACTCTTACCTGCTTGATTGACCTATTTACCCCAAATTTACCCCAATTTACCTCCCAACCCTTCGACGGAACAAAATGAAAATATAATCTAGTTCTAGATCTCGTTAAAGTACATATGTGTACCAAATTTCAAGTCAATATCTTAAACGGTTCCAGAGTAAACGTGCGCACAAAAAAAGTTACAGACAGACAGAAATTTTTTTCGCTCAAACTTAAAATCTCGACGTTTCATGACATTTTAAGCCTATTTGGACGATAAAAATTTTTTTAAATTTTTTTGTCGTTACTATACTTCCACTGGACGTGGAAGTAAAAACCGCTGCCCAAGGAATCACTACTTCCACATCCAGATTCTCTATCCAAGTCACTCACAACGAAAAAACTTTTTATGTGAAAATAATTGTTTATGGAACTTTAATAATATAATATTTGAAATCATCTACCCCAAAAACCCATAAAACGATACCCCACATCGGTAGTGGGGTGGGGGTGGTGGTAGGGGGGTGGTAGTGGGGGTGGATGAAGTAAAAAAATATTTTGAGGTTTCTGGTTCCTGTACATATACTAAATCACAATTTTTTTTAATCCCCTTTAATAAGGAGGTGGGGGTGGTAATGGGGGTGGCTAATGCCAAAAATTTTTTTGAGACCTTAGCTTCTCTTGTATATACTAAATACCAATTTCATGAACTCTTACCTGCTTGATTTACCCATTTACCCCAAATTTACCCCAATTTACCCCCCAACCCTTCGACGGAACAAGATGAAAATATAATCTAGTTCTAGATCTCGTTAAAGTACATATGTGTACCAAATTTCAAGTCAATATCTTAAACGGTTCCAGAGTAAACGTTAGCACAAAAAAAAGTTACAGACAGACCGACAGACAGACAGAAATTTTTTTTTCGCTCAAACTTAAAATCTCGACGTTTCATGACATTTTAAGCCTATTTGGACAATAAAAATTTTTAAAAATTTTTTTGTCGTTACTATACTTCCACTGGACGTGGAAGTAAAAGTAATAAAAATTACACTATTTAAAGATTACATACAATTTATTTGATATAAATGAGTGAATATGTTTTACTCTTATTGGGTATAAAAAAGTTATACATATTGTGTTTAAAAATGAATTTATTGAATATACAAAATAAAGTTTTTTTCTGTCCTCATTTTTTTTTTTCTTTAGATTGATTTCCTGTGTCGGACTCGCTGTCCGCTTCGTCTTGCATTTCTGCATACAGACAATCATTGTCATCATCGTCATTATTTATATCAATATTTCCAATAACTTCCTCATTTTCTTGCATTTCATCTATTAAATTTACACTAATTATCGATTTTTTTTCCATGGCCCATTTATATATATATAGACATGGAACTTTTTGTATGTGATAACACACACTCTGGGGAATATTCAGTTAAATTTTTAAGTAAAAATATTTTCCAATTTCGAAGTAATCACAAAAAGACGTGAATTCTTCATATCTCGGCTCCAAAGCATCGTAGCACATTTTTCTTTTTTTTTTTTTTGAAATTCGTGTTTTTTTATGATAATTGAAATGCCGTCGGATGCATTAAATTTTATGCAAAATCCACTGAGATATTTACATTTGTTTAAGTTGCAAAATTGATTTTTTGCGTAAAAAAGTCACAAATTAAAATTTTTTTGCAATATTCTTCTTGATTATGTAAATGTACATCAAATACGATGTTTTTACCGAAACAGTTCTGTTTCGGTAAAAACATTGTATTTGTAAAATATTAATATGATCTTTTAGTATAACAGTTTGAATTTTTTTTTTTATAAATTAATTGCAAATAAAATAATTAATATTTTGCAACGGGACAAAGTGCATTTCTTTAAGGATAAAAATGTGCACTATTTCTCATAATATCGTTAACATGCAGATTTTGTATTTGCTTCTACAATACTTCAAAGTTCGAGGATCTAAAAATTCAATGTTTTCAGTTTTTTGCCATAAAATGTTATTAATAATCAAAGATTCGTTCTTTGCGTATACCTGCCTTATAGGAGAACCCATGACGAAGAAATTGACGGGTAGAACGTTTTTCTATGACCATTAAAAGCGAAAATATAAGTAAAAAAGTAAGTTGCAAAATTCATTTTGTTTACAAAAAGTTAAATAACAATTAAAGCCGCCATTTTGAATGGTCAACACTATTTCTTTCGGATTCCTGAGGAAATTCTGTAGGGGGTAGACTAATGTTTGGATTGTCCCAAAATTTTCAGAGACATTTTCCTAATATCACCGGACTATGTAAGATATGATACTTTTATTAGTATTTCCTCTTATTCCCATACAATCAAGTTTCTTTGACAGATATTCAGAATTATTCCTGTTCCTACATGAAAACCGTTTAGACTGGACTACTGAGACTTACGTACGACTTTTTAGCAAAGTTACGATGAGATGTCACTACGTCAATTTATAATGTCGACGAGCGGGATCAACAGCTGATAATACAAAAATACGTTAATGAAACCTTATCGACTTTTGAGGAAATAATTTATGATATTTTAACGTTCCTTAATTAAAAGTGCTCCCTCTTTTTTTATTTGGTAAATACACTGAAGGCCTCCCGTTCGGTTGATCAAAAGGCCAGTTCAAGTGATGTAGTCAGGGCCGAGCGCCCCCCAAGCTGAACAAGTGCCAGCGTCAAATGAAAACAAATTAGTCTTCTAAGGAGCTATGAGTGACGGGATTTTAATGTGAATTAATTAAGAGTAGACAATGCTGTTTAAAAATCACGAGGCAGGAAGGGTAACGGAAACTTATTTGATATTTCAATTTAGAGATGCTTACATTTCAACGAAAAATTAACGCACTGTTGAAAGAAATTGTATTTTGGGGCGCTGAATCCGAGGTCAGAATTTACTTATTATGTCAGGATTTTGACATAACCTCAAAAATGGTCAAAATTCATTTAAAAGTAGATTTAAATACTTAAAACGACCAAACCACTTTACTTATATGAATTTTGAGACTCTGAAACTGAATCTCAGGTCAGAATTCTCGATCTTGTGAAGCAATTTGTTAAGGCCTTGAATAAGGAAGGTGAAACCTTTAGTTACCTGAACGAAAAATTATCAGCCATTTCTGAGGCAAAATTGAAAGAAGAAATATTTAATGGACCACAAATTCGGACTATGCTGAGGGATGAAGTATTTGTTACCAAGATGAATGACGTCGAAAAATCTGCATGGGTTAGTTTCAAAAACGTGTCGTGGAGAATTTTTTGGGAAACATAACCTATAAACGTGTAGTAGCAGAAATGGTTGAAAACTTTCAAAAATTCAGAGGTTTAATGAATTTAAAATTACATTTCCTAGATTCTTATGTTGATTACTTCCCAGAAAATCTAGGAAATTATATCGAGGAGCAAGGTGAACGGTTCCACCAAGATATAAGAGAGATGGAGCGTAGCTACCAAGGAAAATGGGACGTAAATATGACGGCCGATTACTGCTTAAAAGGGACTTGCCAGACAGTGGCAAGAAAAGGAAGAGAAACCCACTGCATAGGTCTTTTGAGTGAGAAGTAGGAATTAATTCTCTTCACGCGCCGCTTCACCGAAAATCGTATTCCTACACCACTTTCGATAGGAGGCCGCCAAATTCCAATAAAGCGGTACGTGAAGTATTTGGGGGTGAACTTGGACAGGAGACTGACGTTTAATACGCACGTAAACGAGACGATACGAAAGGTCTACTCCATGTCCAGGAGTCTGTATCCGCTCCTGGCGCGGGGTAGCGGACTAAACAGGACCAATAAGAAATTGCTGTATACGATGGATATCAGGCCGGCTATCACATACGCGGCGCCGGTGTGGTGCAGCATCCCGGCCACGACAATGCGAAAACTAAAAGTACTAGAACACAAATTTATGCGCCTCATTTCAGCCTCTGATAGGTACACCTCCCTCAGAGACCTCTATGCACGTTGCCACGACATAACCCCACTAGCGGACTTCGTCCAAAATACATCGCATAAATGCTATCAATTCAAATTAGGAGACGGTCCGCTAACCCGAGACATAACACGAATCAGACAGCATAATGCCGTACTTTTCAACATAAAACACCCATTACCATACCAGGCGTTGCCTATCTTTCGGCAACCTCCCTAGCCAAATCTTTCCTATACCCAAATTTCCATTTCATCACCTTTTTTACTTTCACCACCTTTTACTCTCAAATCCCTTCTCTATTCTCTCTATTAGTCTCATTTTTGTTAATTTTGTTAGTTTTTGTTCTTTTTTCCTTTTTTTGTCTCTTTTCAAAATCCCCTCTCGACCAATAACTTCTTGTAAATCAAAACTTTTTCAACTATAACTTCCCCTTCACCCTACCTTTCAGAAGGCAGACAGACCATCGGAAGATCGTTGTCATTGGCTCGAACGGGTTTTTTCGTTGAGCTATTCCCGTATCAGCAATCAGATCTCCTAACAAAAACCCATTTCCTTAGTCTTTAAGTGTTTTTAAAACTGTTCTAGTTATAGTAATCAAATTGTTAGGTAAAAGTCCCTTCCCCTGGACAGGAGTCCTAACTCTACATTCCACTTGTTGTTCCAACCTGAGTCGAACCCGCTTCATCCGACCGTACATTCACCACGACCCTGCGCGACGTGGTTGTGCGGTCGGCTCTGAACCGGGATCCGACTCGGGTGCTTATTTGTATGTTAAACTTTTAACAAATCTGTTTTGAATTGAATTGAATTGGTCTTTTGAGTCAAAACGAGTACGACATCACAGGAGGAAATAAAGAGCGATTTTTTGCGAATTCTCGAGGGTCGAGATTGTCTCGACCTTTATTTATCTTATAAACGTAATTTAGATTAGTCTCCACAGGTTTTTTGAGCCTGCGTCAAAAAGAAAACGTTTTAACGTGTGAATTCCATTCTGACACATATTCGATTTATTCGATTTTAATGACTAAAAATACGTACTGGTATGATGGCTCGCTCATTTAATCTTTTTTATTTTACCTGTACATGCATTTTTGACAATTTTTTAGGTGTTTTTTGAGGTTTTTCTGAGGTTATGTCAAAATTCTGACATGATAAGAAAACTTTGACCTCGGGATTCAGTTGCAGCGCACCAAAATACGTATAAAAACATGGGTCAACTCGTTTAATTTATCAATTTACTTTTTACGCGGCTTCAGGCTTGTTTTAAGCTGTTTTTTTTTAGCTTACATGAAAATATTGACCACATGTGATAATTCTGACCTCGGATTCGGTTTCAGCGCCCCAAAATACATATAGATGGTAGTCGGTAAAAAAGTACATTACCTTTTTTATTTTTTGTGTGCCTGTGTAAGTAATAATATATTATTCAACGAGCGGTAATGTAGGTAATAACTTACGCAGATGAAAATTTACAGCGCGAGCCGTAGGCGAGTGCTGTAATTCATCAAGTGAGTTATTACCATTACCTCAAGTTGAATACTATACTTTATCTAGGATTATAACAATAAATATTAAATTGAGAAAATTTTGTTTAAATTACTCAGTTTATTATTAAAATTAATTGCAAAATTTAATTTTTGTTATATTTGTTGTCTTCAAAGATTTACCCATCTTTAAGCAGAGGTTGAATGTGATTTTTAATTAAAATAGTGCATAAACTGCTTGTAGACAAAAAATCAGCTTTGTAGATTAATATTACGCGGCAGAAAATGCAAAACTTCTCCGCGAACTGGAATAGCCCGGAGCGCATACTCGGTCAAAAGTTTTTATGTTAGAGAAAAAATTTAAAAAGCGTCGGAAAGCTCAATCAATTCTCTTTACATAAGCTGTCTACAAATTTTTCGAAAAAAAACGATAATTACCGAGATATTCGAGGAAATGTAAGAAATTACACGTTTTCCTAGAGTGTATGTAAATCTTGAAAAAACAATTTTTCTCAGAAACCTTTGTTTCGAAGGGCCAAGATTAACGGAGCGTCAAAGTAGTACATGATATTAAGTGAACATCGTATATGAGATCGATTTCAGTTAATTACCGATTAATTACGATGACAAAATGGAGAAATTTTACCGAAAAAAAAAGTCCCAAATCCCGCCCCCTCTAATTCCTTCATTTTTGTCGGAATTCAAAAAATAAAAAAAGAGTTTTAGTAAATTTAATTCTACTTAAGTTAACTAAAGTAGTCTTTTGGCGTAGGAGCCAAGATTGAAAAGTTGCCAACTGTAGAAGCTCAAAATTTGCGATTTTTTGCGGTACATGGCCAACATTTCAGTAGTTATCTTCGAAACGAAAAAAAAATCAAAATTCTGAGAGTAGCAAAAGATTCGTAATGGAAAATACTCGTTTGACCTCGTTTTTTATTTCGAGCTAACTCCCATCGTTTCGGAGATATCTGCGAAAAATAATAAAAAACAGCTTACATTTCGGAGTCGAAAAAATTGCAAAAACATGCAATCTTGACACGTTCATATTTTTCGAAAAACACCATTTGGACGGCCGTACGATGTCGCGACGTAAAGAGAAAGTCTTGCAATTTGGCTTTTTCGATATTATAAAATAAAGTAGTTAATATATTAAAACACTTCCAAACATTTAAACAGCAAATATCTAAGAAACTATTCGCAATTAAGACAGATTAAAAACAGGCCAACCTACACGCTGCACTTATTGCTTATCATGCATTATTCCACAGTGCTTTGACATATAGCTTAATCAAAAAGGGTACTGCAGAAAAAGCCACAAGAACTTTAGCAAGCGTGAATCAACTAAAAAGTTGTACCATGGCTCATTAAATTTAATATAATGATTTTACTATCAGATATAAACTACTGTCACTTAATTCATATAAAGATACATATCTGTGCGAATATGCCAAGAATGGAGAAACTAACGAATACTTCACTCGAAATCTGGATAAATACAAACCCTTACTATATTTTTCTGTCGAATTATTTGAAGCAACCTCTATTGATGTACAGGGTTATTCATTATACAGTGTGTCCCAGGATAGATGTAACAAGAGGTGTAATGGACCAAAAAATTTGTAATTTTGGAATGGTATTTGGGGATTGAGTCCTGCTTATTGTAGAACTAAAGTATACCAAAAATGACTTGATTTGGGGTTTTACAGGGTGTTTTATAAGCAAAGTTGTAAAAATCACCACTAATAAAGTACCTTTATTTTTCAAAATATTAAAAAATTCCACTAGAATGCAATTTTATACCTCTATCCCAAATTTCAGGAATATAAAATTATTTTTTTGAAACTTCCCATTTTTTCAATAAATTAGTATTTTATTTTGAACCATTCAATTAAAACTGCATAGAAATTATTTTTTGTGAATTAATATTTAAAGTTATGTAGAAGCTAATAGTAGGCTATGAGAAAAGCAGTGGATACACATTTATCATTTATTATTGACATATCTGTCAAACGTAGTCAATATTATTCTTAATTTCTGTTTCAAATTAACGAACCAAGCATAAAAAATTAAGTGAACATGGTACTTACAGTGCGTGAAAAAATTTATACTGTGCAATGCTACGGAATTGGCGGTGAAAACTCGCTAAGAGAAGTGGTAAGCCAATTTAATTTGAAATTTCCAAACACTGCTTTGTCACGTACTCAGGCTATGAGAATAATTAAAAAGTTTCTGGCTACTAGTAGTGTTCTTAACATGAAGAGAAAAATAAAAGCATATGATGAAGACAATGTTGGGGCTATTATAGCTCATGCCTCTGTTATAGAAAATCCTAGGATGCCACTAAGAGAGAGATCAGCTCTTATTAATATTAGCAAGTCTGAACTCCAAAGAATTTACAAGACAAAGAAAATTAGGGCATATAAAGCAAATTATAAACATACGCTTGAAGAGGGAGATGACGGCCATAAGTTGGATTTTTGTTTGACCATTGGAGAAAAAATCATGGAAGAGAGATTTTTTCATCATTTCATAATTTTCTCAGATGAATCCACATTCACAAACAATGGTGTTGTTTGATGTCAGAATTGTCGGTTTTGGGCTTCTGAAAATCCAAATTTTAGAATTCATTGTAGAAAATATTATAAAAAAGTGAATGTGTGGTGTGCCGTTTCTTATCACGTTGGAGTTATTGGACGTTATTTCATTGAGGGAAGGTTAAACCAGCACACTTATTTACAGCTTCTTGAAAGATTTTCTGAAGAACATTTAAATATTTTAGTTCATTTTCAACATGGTGGTTGCCCTGGCCACTCCACAGAAATGGTTAATCGGTGGTTGAATTTAAATTTTGGAGAAAATTGGATTGCCAGGAATGGATCGATCAAGTGGCCGGCGAGATCCCCAGACCTATCAATATTGGATTTCTTTTATGGGGTCGCCTCAAGCAGTTGGTTTACGCTGAACTACTTCCTAACGATGTAGCAGTATTGAAGCAGAGAATTACAAATGCCGTAAACTCCATACCGTTAGATCATATTCGAAACAGTTTTAAGGACTTCAGGCGAAGGATCGAAATGTGTGTGGATGTGGGTGGTAGCTACGTTGAATATTAACATTGTTTTGTATTGGTCAATAATTAATTTGTTTGTGAATCTGTTATGTTTTTGACATTTATTACTTGTTATAATTTTTAAACCTCATTAATCTTCTGTTAGTAATTGTTTCTTGTTTTACAATTAGTTCGATTAACATTATACCTTCTTACATCTCGTATATTCAATTTTTTATTTACCAATAGCCTACTTTTTGAGATGATTAACATTTGCTCCTACACAACTTTAAATATGAATTCAACTCTTAATTCGCAAAAAATGGGAAGTTTCAAAAAAATAATTTCATATTCCTAAAATTTGGTATAGAGGTATAAAATTCCATTCTAAATAACTTTTCTTAGTGGAATTTTTTCATATTTTGAAAAATAAAGGTACTTTATTAGTGGTGATTTTTACAACTTTGCTTATAAAACACCCTGTAGAACACCAGATCAAGTCATTTTTGGTATACTTTAGTTTTACAACAAGCAGGGCTGAATCCCCAAATACCATTCCAAAATTCCAAAATTTTTGGTCCATTACACCTCTTGTTACATCTATCCTGGGACACACTCTATATTGACCCCCCCCCCCCCTTTATTTCTGTTATTATTGGAAATAAAAAAAAGTTTGTACAAAAGTTGTAGAATTGTAATATATATTGTTTAAATGCAATTAAAAAAACAATTGCTTGCATAGATCACGTGATATAACAATGAAGGTTGTTTTTAAAATTGAAAACCCTGTATGTTTTTACGTATTCTTTTAGATCTTATTTCCCTAGTTTACTTCATAAAACTCAAACTATCGAAATCCGACTCACTATTGCCCCATCCTGCATAGCATTCCCTAGATACTCATCTTTATTGCCAGTTTAAATCATTTACTTTAGAGAAAAATACACTTAAAATCGAAGAAATAATACGATGAGATCGTTTTGAACACCAACAACTTACTTTATGTCAACAAATATTGTTTTGAAAATGATGTTTGTAATAACGTAATTTGTTCCAGAACGTATGTATTCAAAAATTATTAGTCAATACTACTAAATGAAGCAATTTGAATTTAATTGTTGCTGTGCGTCTGACGAGAAAAACGCAAGAGACCCTTTATATATAGAATTGACCAGACTAATCGAAAAAAATATCCACATGGAAGAATGTCAGTGGCGTACCACTGGGTAAAAAATATCAGATGATATGCTTGCAGGGTCGCCACTAGTGGAGCGATAAAATAACTTTTTTAACTAAAATATGTGGTTCTATATTTTATTTTATTTTATTTTATTTGAATACACCATCCAACAGCCGTGGCCAATTATGAGATGGGAAAATACAGTTACAATAATTATACATTGGATAAATTAATTACACATTATACTTAACACATATTAAAATAACTAAATTAAGACTATCTATACATATATCATACTCTATATATAAAACAGTGTATGCATATCAAGTGTTATTTATTATATATTACTAGCTGACCCAGCAAACGTTGTTTTGCCATATAAATTATAAATTTTTGTCCAAAAAATAAAAAAAAAATTTCTGGATAGGGCCACCCTTATTACCTAGGGGTATAAAAAATAGCCTACGACCTATCCTCAGACCTACCGAATATACACCAAAAATTTCATAAAAATCGGTCAAGCCGTTTCGGAGGAGTTCGATAACAAACACTGTGACACGAGATTTTTATTTATTAGATATATTTTTACAGAGTACAAGTTAATCTATTGCTGCATTTATGTCATTCCTTAGTAAACAGTTGAAATCATACTGACGTATTGATTTAAACTGGAATTGAAAATATCAACTTGATCACCAACAGTATTATATAACTCCATCATAGAATAGTGGGACAGTAGAATAGAACATTTTGACGGGCTTCCAATCTAGGGACTCTAAAATTAATTTTTGACAATAGCTCAGGGCAGTCAATTAAATTATGGATTAGTTTATACAAGAATACTAAAATGGTCACCCTCCTTCTATTCTCCAAGGACTTCATGTTTAGGTTTATCAATAACAGTGTATTTGGGTATCCCCGTTCTGGATAGTAATTATCTATCTTGAAAACTAAGTACTTCATAAACCTGCGTTGAATCTTTTCCAGTGACTGTGAATGAATATTATAAATCGGATCCCAAATTATCGCACCATACTCAAGTTTTGAACGTTCAAGTGAGTAATGTCTTGAGCGCTTCTACATTAGAAAATTTTTTAATGTTTCTTAATATAAATCCTAGAGACTTAAGTGCAGAATTTGTTGACGCATCAATGTGGTTTTTGAAATCCAGTTTAGAGTCAAATAAAATACCTAAGTCTTTTGTTGTTTGACTTCTTATCAACTCCGTGTTGTTAAAAGTATACGAGAACTCGATAGTCTTCATTTTACGCGTGTATGATATAACCTTACATTTTGACACGTTCATTTCCAATTTGTTACACCTTGTGTAACTTCTGTTGTAACGTTGTGCACTCGTTCATATTGTTAATATTACAATATATTTTGAGATCATCGGCAAATAAAAGTTTTTCGCATTCTAATTCCTTACATAAATCATTTATAAATAAAATGAATAAAAGTGGTCCCAAGTTTGATCCTTGTGGCACCCCTGACGTTGCAAGGGAAGTATTCGACTTAAATCCATTATACTGGACATACTGCAACCTATTTTCTAAGTAGGATTTAAAGAAACTCAACAATAACTCATTAAAACCAAAGTGATTTAATTTTTCTATTAGTAATTTGTGATCTGTGCGATCAGAGGCTTTAGAGAAATCGGTATACACCACGTCAACTTGACCTCTCTTGTCTAGATCTTGTCTATATCCTATTAACACATACCAAAATAGAAAATAATATTTAAAGTACTTTCTGAGATATTAAAAAATAACGATTTAAAACAAAGATTCAACACCCTGAAGCAAAAAATTTAAGCCGTTGCAGACGTATATATGTTCATATGAATTTTTTTTATAAAATGACCTAGGGAATCACACCCTGAAATAGTACGTCGGATGGCAGGCTCTAGCGTTCACTAACCCAATACCGAGGTATAACCAAACAAAACTTATTTCATTTTATTCAGCAGTTTTTTTTACATAGGAAATCACTTTTGACGACACTCTCCATTGGTCGAGACTGAAGTTACAAGAAAAAAACAAAAAAAAATGAAAATAACAAAATTCAAATTCAAACACGAATAACTTTCAAACGAAAAAAGATAGAATTATATGTTTTTTTTAGTTTTAGAGTATAAACGATTCTCTTTAATTTGATGTATAATTTATTACAAAAATAATAACATTAACACTAGAAAATTGACGTTAATGTAGATGTTACACAAATTATCAATTTTTTTAAAAGCTCTAACTCGTTGTAACTCGCTTATGTATTGAGCTATTCGAATGTTCTTTTCACCAAAAACTGTCAAATTTCATAAACTTCATTTTGTCTCAATTAATGCTGGGTAAATAAAAGAGGCACAGCCTTTTAAACACAACGAAGCGCACTTCGGCGACGGAGTCGCAAGGCTTTCCCTCTCGTTCCCGGTACATCACGCGTTCGCCATAAACCGCGCAAGGCTATAATCAGCGAGCGTAACAAAAGCTTTACAATAATCTTCCTTTATTGTAAGATGATAAAATTAATAAATCAAATTGAATAATATGATATTAATTGGATATTAAATGGAAAATAATAGGTATCAGAGAGAGATAACTGATTTTCAGATATATCATTGTTAAACTCATGCCAGCTAGTAAAGTTTCTACTTTGCTTCGCAAATTTTAATATTTTCCATAAAGTGTCAGAGGTAACCACATAATCAAAACAGTTATTTGGCATGCTTTCACTAACTCGTAGAGGATCTCAACGATTAGTTGGATTTTTGTACATCTATATTTTTGTTTTCATGTAAACTGGAAGGGTTAAAATCAGTTAAAATTTATTGGATTGATATTCTTGTGTAAATAGGCCGATCTTTTTTTAAATAATACCATTCCAAGCAGTAATGGGAGTGGGATTTTTACCATCTAGCCTGTCTTAGTTTTGATCAAAATTGTCGATGTCGATGAATGTAATTGTTTTCTTCAGAACTTACTGGAGGAACTCCAGGTGGAATAAAAATGTTGTAGTTTTTACTAATACGTGACTGGCTAAAGATGTTAAATATCCGTATTTCATCGTAGGAATAACCATAGCCAAAAGAATAAAGCATATCATTTTTTCTTCTGACGGCACGATACACATGTAATTATATGTAAAGGATTAAAAAAGTGGTCTATGCTGGTTGCTTTTTTTTCATAATTATTAATATAAATTGCATTACTATAGAAATAACGTTTAAATCAAATTTGTCTGTGCCGACATATTTAGTATCCACGACATAAATGTTTATAACAAATCTGAAGCTTCTTGTTTACATTTATGATTATTCTGAATAGTAGTCGTGTTTTTTATAGTTTTAAAATGCCCACCTATAGCTTCATTTAAGATACTGGCAGCACTTGTGTCTGACAACAAAAATTCGTTAGTCTTTTTAGCTTTATTATCACTTGAATGAACTGTTGTATTTCCTTTGTGTTCCCAAAACACTTTCGTGATTTCTTCAAATATATCATTAAGAAGTGTTTTTAGAAATGTTAAAGTTAAGGATTCTTTTTTGCAAAACAGCAAGTTCAACCTCCCTAAATAAAATGTTTAACGCTACCTTAAATTCATTTTTTCTTTCAGTGGTTTAGTTTGTACATATTTAATTTTTTTTTGTTAATATATTTTGCATAACAAATTTTATGATAATTTCCGTCATCCCCAAATAAATCTGAATAAAAGTAAAACCTGCCTTTTATTTCTATATCACAATGCGTCACTGCAGCTTTAATATATATATTTTTTCTAGTTTCCGCACCCGTTCCTGTACAAATTGCTTCTTAAAAATGTTTTTAATTTATTCCTATTTTTTCTGGATTTTCCACAGATCATACAATGCTATATTATTTTAATCTGATTTTTATCTTCATTATAGGCTCACTTACATTTTTAATCACTTTACTAATATCAGAGACAATATGTCTTGTCTCTACTAATATCATTCTTATTACAAAAAGATGTCCGACAAGAATAATGAAATCAGTACCGAAGAGTGTGCAAATAAGTGCCACCACTTTATTTTATAAGAATTTTTTCTTTCATTTGCACAATGTATAATAGACCTGATGCCAGTAACAGTTGGTTTTTTACCATTAGATTTTCTCTGCTTTCAGCAGTTTCGCAAAAGTAACATGCAGTTTTTTTCATTGATAATGTATCTACAATATGCATAAACTGTAATATCCTAAATGTAAATAAAATAATATATACTTATATTAATACTTATCCAGACAATAATGAGGGAGCCTCGTGTGTTCGTCGTCGTAATGTGCTTCGTTGTGTTTCAAGGGCTGTAGCGCTTTTAGTTAAAAAATTAGATCTGGCATGAATCGAGACAAAATGAAGCCTATTAAATTTGTCAATTTTTGGTGAAAGAAAAAATTGAATAGCTCGTTATATAAGCGAGTTATGGCGACTTAAGAATTTGAAAAATGTTGCTGATTTGTGTATCCTTTTGAATTTTGCCAGTTTTTTTATGTTAATTTTTTAATTATTGCAATAAATTACACTTCAAATTAAACAGCAATGTTTATTTGTCAAAACCAGACAAAAATTTTCTTTTTCTGTTTTAGTTCTAAAGTTATATTTGATTAAATATTAAATTTCTAAATTTCTTTTTTTTTTTAGTTTTTTTGTTATATCTTCGGTCTCGACCAATGGAGAGTGTCGTCAATTTTGATTTCCTATGTAAAATAACATGCTTTAATAAGTAGTGAAGGTCCCATCTGGTTATACTTCAGTATTGGGTAGGTCAAGAAAGAGAAGGCTTTTCGCGCTCTGCCCGACGGGCTAATATATTAGCACGTCATTAAGAGACACCCTCTATAAGAATTTGTTACACTACATAAAGTGGTAAAAAGAAAACTTTATATCCACAGAATGGATTTTAAGACTGGAAGTTGGCAGCAACGAACATATCCGAACATATTATGATTTCACCACCGCCGCGTATGTAAACCATAATTAAATTACTACTCTGTCGTCCTGCGGCAGTTGCTGTCTTTTGATTTAATATTAAGGTGAGCTCGCATCAATCCATATTTAATGAACTAATAAGCTACTGGGTAATTACCTGATCTAATGAGTCGGTCGGGTCTATTGGTATAAAAGCTTCATCTCCTCTTACCTGTAACAAGAAAGTAAATACATGAATGAACATTTCGCCTTAGATTTTCATGTATTTATTTAAGTTAATTGTTTTGCTATCCTTTGTAACGGTTAGAACTAGATATCCCAGATATAGCCCAGTCCAACTAGACGGCTACAAAAGTTACAGAAGGTCAAAGGTCACTAAAATCAGTTTTTTCCAAATATCTCGTAAATTATCGGTTTTACGTTAATTTTGGTTATTATAAAATTTGTTTGTGAGATAAATCTGCACAAAAAAGGTTGTATACAAAATTTACGTAGAACCAACAGTTTTTGGGATATAGGTATTTTTACATGGTGTCCCCTGAAAGTCTAATTCATGGGTAACAAGTTATATTATAATTTTGTTGATTAATGTTATCTTTGCTGACTTCTTATTCTTCGTCTCCGTCTATCTCTTCTATTTCCACTTCTTCAGTATTTTCATGTTCATCAATAATCATCTCAGCGGAAGGTCGGCTTCATCATCGTTGAACTCAGATTCAACGGTTGTACCCTCGGATATCGTATTGAGGCACGACTGGCCCTACACTACGGAATATGGCAATCCCATTTTTCTGCATCCAATTGATGCCACAACCTTTTGTGCAACTGCAGAAAATTGAATTGAGAAGTTCATCTGGTGCAGGAGGAATCAGAGTAGTTGGCTCTAATAAATTATTGTTTAAAGTTCAACCCCATTGCTCAATTGACTTCAAAGCTGTTTCTATGATTAAGACATCAGCATCATCCGGCGCTTATATGCTATTAATTTTAAACATTTCTAATTTGGTCATTAGTAAAGAAATAAATCTATTTTTATTAAATTTTTTGAACAAGAATTGTTCTTGATTAGAAGCTATTGGCGTTGTCTCTTCGAAAAGCATATCAGTGGATTTTTAAGTTACTTTCATACGTCGAAGTTGCTCCATTGCTTTAATATGCTTCATTTTCTATACGTATATAATGGTGGCGCATGCACTCTCGGTCCAATATCTCAAAAATTGGTTCTATTGGTTCTATAGTATAGTACCTAGAGGTAAAAAATATACAAAACTTCGGAATAATGTCCTATTGAACGGATTTCGTTCATTTTTGGCAGTATAATAGTAAATGCTTCACAGAAAAGTTTCTATATTGTGCGGGGGCTTGCTAATTTATAGGGGGTGGATGCCACCCCCTCTCAGGGGGTGGTACTTAAAAAATATATATATTAATTGGAGCTGAAGTAGATTCAAATTTTAAGAAGAAAATGTTCTATGCAATTTTTCACATAAATTGATAGTTTTACTTCCACATCCAGTGGAAGTATAGTAACGACAAAAAAATTTTTAAAAATTTTTTTTGTTCAAATAGGCTTAGAATGTCATGAAACGTCGAGATTTCTTTTTTTGTGCGCACGTTTACTCTGGAACCGTTTGAGATATTGGCTTGAAATTTGGTACACATATGTACTTTAATGAGATCTAGACGAAGGGTTGGGGGGTAAATTGGGGTAAACTTGGAGTAAATAGGTAAATCAAGCAGGTAAGAGTTCATAAAATTGATATCTAGTATAGACAAGAGAAGCTAAGGTCTCAAAAAAAATTTTGGCATTAGCCACCCCCATTACCACTCCCACCCCATTATTAAAGGGGATAAAAAAAATGTGATTTAGTGTGTGTACAAGAACCAGAAACCTCAAAATATTTTTTTACTTTATCACTCCCACCCCCTGTCACCACCCCCACCCCACTACCGATGTGGTGTATCGTTTTATGGGTTTTTGGGGTAGAGGATTTCAAATATTATATTATTAAAGTTCCATAAACAATTATTTTCAGATACAAAATTTTTCGTTGTGTGACTTGGATAGAAAATCCGGATGTGGAAGTAGTGATTCCTTGGGCAGCGGTTTTTAAGTTATAACAACTTCAAAATTGCGATTTTAGCTTAAAAAAAAGTATTTCCAAACGGCTTTCGTTAAGTATCTCGAAAAGTATTACCTTATCGAAAAAATGTTACAGACCAATTACAGAAAGTACAAACTGGAAATTAATTATATTTTTTGTTTATTGATGTAGGATTAATAATTTCGGAGATATTTAAGTTTACATTTGGCATCCAAGTGTTCATAAGATAATTATTTAGAGTGAGAGTTAAATATCTCAGAAACTGTGACACCTACGTCAAGGATGCTAATAGGTAGAATAATAGGCCATTAATTAAGCTTTCAACTGATTTTTTATTTGTTTCTGTAGCATAAAAAACAAAGAAGTTATGACCGAAGCAATGTGCGTCTACACATTTTTTTATTAACAACGTCGCCATTTTGTTACTGTAATTAGCCAGTAATTAAAAAAAAGGAATTTCAAACACTGTTTCTCATTAATATATAGCATGACGTAGATGATCAAATGTTTTGGTTTGTATACAGTACTTGCTTTAGAAAAAAATACAGTTTAAACTATAAAGGTATTTTCGATAAAACGTAACACTTAGATACCAAATATAAACTTAAATATCTCCGAAAGTATTAATCCTACATCTACAATAAACAAACAATATAATTAGTTCCCAGTTTGTACTTTCTGTAACTGGTCTTTAACATTTTTTCTTCTTAAAATTTGATTCTACTTCAGCTCCAATAAATACATATTTTTTAAGTACCACCCCCTGAGAAGGGCATCCACCCCCTATAAATTAGCAAGCCCCCGTACAATATAGAAACTTTTCTGTGAGGCATTTACTATTATACTGCCAAAAATGAACGAAACCCGTTCAATATGACATTATTCCAAAGTTAAAACCTCTAGTTACTGTACTACTATTGGTTCTATGTAAATTTTGTATAGAACCTTTTTATGCAGATTTATCTCACGAACAAATTTCATAATAGCCAAAATTGACGTAAAACCAATCATATACGAGATATTTGAGAAAAATTGATTTTCGTGACCTTTGACCTTCTGTAACTTTTGTAGCCGTCCAGTTGGCTTTATGGACTTTTGAGAAATTATTTGTGACGTCAAAATAAAGAGAATCCCGCTGGAAAATCTTCGGTTAGATTTTTTTAGAGGTTTGGAGTTTCTTTTTGTATAGTAGTAAGTGACTGGGCTAATAGAAGCAGCAATGACATTAATAGGATAGTAATAAACCATTTAGTAACCACATTTAGTAAATAATTTCATTTTGTGTAGTAAAAAATTGAAAGTGACCAGCATTGAACAAAATTTTGCAGAGTACACCAATAGAAATGATCAGTAAAATAATACATGTTGCATGTTAAAAAGCGAAAATGACATGCAGAGTGTTTTATTAAATTTTGTACAGTATGAAGTGCGCAGTAAAGAAATACCAGATACATAGTATTCTATTCCAATTTGCCCAATACTAATAATAAACGTTCAGTAAAAACGACTTCGATCCTATTATTTTTGTTACTTTATACAGGATGATTCATGAGAAATGTTCCATGGCCTAATGGCAGTCTAGATCACCAACGAAAAAAATGTAAGATACAGGGTGTCTTATGTACCGTTTCGGTAAAAAAAAACACAAGACAATTTAACGCATCACGACTAACACTTTGACCGGGCATTATCTATGGAATGGTTTCATAGAGTCTATTCAAATGCTTCAGATCCATATCCCTTCTAAGATTTCACATAGTACATAGCAAAAAACTTTCCTACCTAGTAAGAAAAATACAAGGGCGTACTTGTGAAATGTTTGATTTTTTCTGAACTATCTATCTAAAATAATGAGATCTGAATGGATTATGGGTATAATTTAGAAAAAGCATGCATACATAAAATGTGTGCAATATCACCTTTTCCCCCAGTTGGCGGCTAAAGACCAAATGTGAACGAAACCTAGCCACCATCTAAGCTCAGTGGTTGGGTCGAGATTTGAGTCGTTTAAAAAACTAGTTTTGGGCACCAGTGGATTCAACAATACTTCAACAAAATTTTTAAGCAAAAACAAAACAAATCAGTTGCACTCTATAAATTTTCACAGGTGGACACAATCAAACCAGTTATTTAAAAAACTATAATTAATAAATTAGGTTAATAATACAATCTCTTTACAATGTTTAAATGAAGTTATGTTAAATTGAGAAAAACAAATTATAAAAAATTAATAAAAATGCTTCAAAGTTAATACTAAGTGAAAATATCAACTGGTTTACATTAATTTCTTCTGACCAAAATATTGCAGATGTTAGCTACAGAGATAGGTTGCCTTACGTAACTTTGATTAACGTTGACAATAACTGGTTCCTATCTTGCTTGTGCTCTCTCCAGATGGTGAGTGGTCCAGGTATCCACATAAAAATAAGCAATTATGAGGGACTACTTGATAATAAAAAAATGAAGGGCAAAAATAGTTAAATTTTGTTCAAGTAAATGAATAGGCAAAGATGTCAATATTTACTAACACTTTGACTTATGTGACTCTAGACAAAAACTGTAAAGTCTATCTAGAATTTACTACAAAAACATTTAAGAAAAATACTAAAATGCCCTCGGAATTACCAAGGTTAGATATAATGTCAGAAGTTATAAATTGACCAAAATAAAATTGTAAATGTACTCTAAATAGTACTACCCGTACCAAAATTCTACTATAAACAAAACCTCTGCTAGCAATAAAACTGTCAAAATAGTTATTGTTATAGGTTACTATTCTTTTTAATTTCAAAATCAAACTTAATCAGAACAATCATTTAGCTTATAATATATTAATATTGTTTTTTGTTCTTTTTATCGACTAGGTAGGAAGGTTTTTTGCTGTGTATTATGTGGATCTGAAGCATTTGAATAGACTCTATGAAACCATTTCATAATGTCCGGTCAAAGTGTTAGTCTTGACGCGCTAAATTGTTTTGTGATTTTTTGCCGAAACGGTTTAGATATGCCGTCAAAATTGACTCACTATTCTGATAGCATTTTTTCTGTACATTCCGAATCTGCCAATAGTTTTTCAGAAATGCGATAGATGTTTTTTTTGTCAAAAACGAGGAGGGCAGATTTTTTTCGGTTCCGGCCCTCGATGTTTCAAAACCAAGTAGGCCATTCTGACAAGTCCCAGCTGAGGAATATTATTAGTAAATTTCATTCGATTACACCCAACCGTTGCAGATAACTCCTTGAATTTTCAGACCAAACGCATAAAACACCCTGTATCCTTAGTAGTGTATTAGGCTATGGCATATTCCTCTCGAATCACCCTGTGTATACAAATAAACTTTTGCAACGCAACTGACTTTCTCTTTTCTCCAATTTGCAGTCTATTTTTATGATTCTATATATTGTAGGCAATACAGATTATCTGTAGTGCCATTAGGCGAGCATGTAAATACTACACTCAAAGAAAATGATAGGTAAATTCAACCAAAAAGAGCATATGAAATCGCGCCTATCTAGTTTCATAGTTAAATCAATCAGAAAAGAATAGTCATACAACTTTATTTGTTTTCGTAAACAAATAGTAGTTTAATAATCATATCTTCTTGTAACAAATTAAATAGTACAATGACATTTTTTTATGTTCACTAACCATTTTCAATTTGGTCTACAATTAAATAGTACAACGACTTTGTTTTTTGTTCACCAAGTAATTTTTAGGTTGATCTACACTTTATTGTATGATGAAGTTTTTTTGGTTAGCCAAAATCTCAGTATTGAGACATCAGACCACCCAAACCAAAGATTAGAGATCGTTTATAAGATCCATCCAAATATATCGATGATCCCTGAGAGAATTTGAACATTGCAATCATGTTATTAATTTTCTATAAATTCATAAGTGATTTGTATGTGGCGTCATCTGGGAATAATTTCTGTAATAGACTACGTGGTAAGCAAGCAAATTTTATGGTAATTCTTTTAAAACTTCTAGAAGACGACAGTAATATTGGTTTGTTTACCAAGTACAATAATACAGCGAACTAATACTCGGTCAGAATTACAATTCGATAATAGTTAAAAATAAAATATACTATTATCTAGTTTAATTTGACAGAGTTCAACAAAATAATAGTCAGACGAACAAAATAATAGTCTTATTCATCTATTTTTTAAGTTAATGTTTGTTTTGTTGTACGACAACTTTTTATTAATTAAAATAACAATCACGTCTTGTTTAAAAATACCATCAATATAGTTTGGTTTAACAAAATTAACGATATTGTTAGTTAACCATTTTTTTTTGTTGAATTTACCCATACTATTTCTTTTAGTGTATCGTTTGACTGAACAATTATTTATTAATGTACTGACCATTTATTATTTTTGTATCGATCATATATTATTTTATTAACCATTTATTGTTTTAACTAAAAAATTGTTATTTTTACTGAACTCTGTCATTTGCTGTTGATCACAACAACGAAACACAAAATATGTTTCAACATTTCATTATTTCCTGCCCACCTGCAGTAATGTTGGATGTTTTTGAGGTGGGCTAAAGGCGGCACCGGATATGGCGGCCATATCTCAAGTTCCGGCACCGGAGAGGGTTAAATTTATTATTCGGCAGAGATTTATTCCTGGCAGAAGCGTGAACGCTCTTGCTCCTCTAAATCCAGGAAGCAACGATCAGTGTAAGACACACAACAGTAGGCCGTACAAATTCCTGCACGATCGGTAGATAAGTAGGTGTGACTGAGAGACAGACTGTGACAAAGCCGACATAAATTCCGGAACATAATTATATAAAGGATAGTCGAAAAATTTGAGTAAATTTTAACCATGATTGTGGAGTCTTTAGTCACAGGCAGCGTTGCCAGTGGATCAAAAATTAACGTACTGGTATCGAAACAAAAAAGGTATTGATTTTGAGAAAAACTTACTGATGTAACTAAAATTGATGAGCGGGAGGGAGAAATCCGAAAAAAAATTATTTCATTTCCCGAATTAATTGTTTAAATTAGGAGTCTAAAGTTACAAGTTCATACTTCATATAAAAAATGTACTAACACAATGAAAGTAGCACTGACGTACTGATTGTGGTCAAAATGTACTGATTTCAGTACGAATGTACTGACAAGGGCAACGCTGGTCACAGACTAACTATATTCAGTAAATGAATTAGTGGCAGCTCTAAAAACGATACAGATAACACAGGACGACAAAATATTTTTGCGAGGTGCGCCAGACCTAGTGTAGCATATGTTTTTGGGCAGAGATGGGCAAAGTACTCATTTAAACTACTTTAAGTATCAAGTACCAAATAGTTAGTTGGGGTACTTATTGCATCAAGTATCAATTACTTTTCAAAAAGCAGAATACTTCAAGTATCAAGTACTTCGAGGTAGTACTTGCAATTTTGGGTGTAAGTACTACTTGTACTACTTCAATTAGTATTTAATTCTAAAAAGTACATTTAAATACTTCAAGTATTTTCTTGTTGTATCAAGTATCAATTACTAAGTACTGTTTAAAAAAGTAAAACACTGTACAATGTACTTGTAACATTTAACTACTTCAAGTACTTTAAATTTTTTATTTTTATCTAAACCAATCTTTATGTGTAAATATTTCTGTACATTGACATATTTTTATATTTAGGGTATATTTAAATAATAATACAGTTTTTTGAATTTGTTTTATTTATTTACTAAATGAGAAAATTTTGCTCCGAAAAAATATAACATTCCATTTCATTAATGTATTCTAAAATAACTAAAAGTAAAAATTTTTAAACAATTTTTCAGGTTTGACAAAATTTCTTGAATATTATAGTCTAGGAAATAGCTCGATATATGGGGCCTAGTATATAACATCAACTTCTTGAAATACTCACTCTGCATAATTAAATAAAGTTTATTACTTGAAAACAATCAAAAACGCCTTGCCACAATCCTCAAAAAACACTATATTGTTAAAATTTCAAGATACTTAGCCAGGCCAACGGAAAAACACAAACTGTTTTGACAAATGTTTAACGACTGTCAACAAATGTTTGACCGCCACGCCAAGTTGGAAGTCACGTGGTTTGGATTAATAAAAATAGACTGCTAATTACAGGTTAGATTTCCTACAAAAAGGGTCCTATTTTACTAGGACAAAGTATTTAAAACTTCATAAACATTACACTGTACTAGATTTTAGTTGAAAGTACGGGAACCAGGCAGAAATTTTAATAATAGCTACGTAATATTCTTGAATCTTTTTTCAGGTTAGCTGTGACGTCACGTACCATAACCAACATTCCATAAATCAACATTCACAAAGGTTACCAACCCAAATATTTTTGACAGATGGCAAAATACATTTTCCCCTAACAATAATACCAATAACATTTGTTGGATGCTGCCATGTGTGCACATATAACGAATTCTTTTTCATTTATTTAACGGAAACGAAATCGAAAGGGTGCAAGTGTGATATATCGTTGAAATTGGAATTTTTACTGCTTTTCAATGGTTCGATTACAAATTTTAATCATAAAATAAACAACTTGTTGTGCCAAAACGGCACTAAACGTAATCCGATCTCAACCAAAACCTTTTCAGATCTTCTGGAGCACTAAAGAAACCCTCATGCAAAGTTTCATCCAAATCCATTTAGTAGCTTCGCCGCTATCGTGCTACACATACACACACACATACACACTCACAAGACATTTTTTAAAAACCACTTTTTTAGGTTCCTTGAACCTCAAAACGTAAAGATTTGATATCTTAATTTTCGATTTTGGACTAAATTTAGTAACCTCCCACAATTCTATTGTGGGAAGGTTAAAAAAAAAACGTTGGCACGGCGCTTAAAAATTAAATTTGACATAGTAAAAAACATTTTTTCGATGATAGATCAATTTTTATGCATAGAGGAGATCTTAAATTTCATTTAAAAACAAAAATAAACGAGGTGTTACGAGATGCCTGACATCTATTTCATGCATGGATGCTGCGCTTTCAAAATTCAGTCTGACAAGAGGTAATTAACGTCCAGCCAGACAGGTTTTAATAGATAGTGAGGGGAAATCTTAAACTTCATTTCTAAACAAAAATATAGGAGGTGTTATGAAAAAAATTATTTATGGCAAAAGGTCTGTCAGATGTTAATTAACAAAAATTATCAGACAGACAAATTTTTAAAAAAATGATACATTATTTACCACAAATTGTGTAAATTTCAAGCAGGTGTTTTGAAAAGTAAATTCATTTTTTTTAGCTAATTTTAAAACTTAATTAAAAATAACAATTAACACATTTTTACTAGTCTAGCAGGCGTAACATGTTTATTACATGTTTTCCAATCATTTTCACCTTTTAAATTTGAGGTGTTCGATGGGGTACCTTCTTGTGCCATGGGAGCTTAGACTAGTAGGCTCGTTGGTGTTTTCGAATGCACAGTGGCGTTGCTTTGTGTTATATTTTTCTTGATGTATTTAATTTGATTTATTTAAAGGAAATTGAATTATAAGGATATATATAATACACCTATTGTAAATTTATAGTAATTTAAGTTAAATAAATAAATTAAAATATTGAATTGTTTTGGTTTCAAGTAAAAAATATGATAAAGCAAATATACAAAATAAATAAAGTTGCAGCTAAATCTTTTTTATTCATTAATAGAATTTTGTTAAATAAGTGTATGTAATCTTAAAATAAAAATATATACTTATATACTTTAAAGATTCAAGTTTCGTCTAAGAACACTACATCATTACATAACATAACTTGACCACAAAGATTAAAACTTACGTTACAGATTAGGTTACAAATAATATTTCAATAAAGACAAGGAAGGATAGAGCTCCGGACTATATGCCTTACACTATACAACCGGGATTCTATCAGCGAACAGACTTTAGTTGGTTGGTTTAGACTCGAAGTACAAGGGTCGCGAGTTCGTAATGCAGGTAGGTTGGATTGAACTTATTTTTTTAATTCATTTATACCGACGAGAGTTTCACCAACTGAGATGGTTCATAAAATTAAAAATGTCTAAAGCTAAGTAACATTATTTATAAAACTACAGACTATAGAATGTGCAAAAATTGAATAAAAGTTTCAATAAATCGGCGAAGAGTGTAATGTTTACTTTAGTTTATTTATTTATTTGTTTGTTTCGCTCTGTCCATGTTTACAATCTTTCCGTGCCACATTCCGAACTCAATAATCTCGCTATCTAAATAAAATCCCTCACTCCTCTATATGCCCACTTCTCTGACACCGACAGATTTCCAGCATCCGCTCTAAATTGTGTTGGTGTGGAATCATAACTCTTGCGAATTCCCATCGCTCCCGAATTAACATATTACATCGAGATCGGTTTCGCAGGTATCGTGATGTGGATACACCCAGATTGGGAATATTGAATGGGGGGGGGGGAAAGCGCTTTCCTGAGCACGGCATCTTTTGGGATTAGAGGGGCCATGTAGCTAAGTATCGATAAACTCGACTTATTAAATTATATTACGTAAATTCTCAAGGGTTATGGTCAGGTAACAGTATTTCAAAATATTTAATACATTATAGGTGCATCAAAGGAGCCCAGGGAGCGTGTTCGGGAATATTTAAGAGGATCTTGTAGTAAGGAAAAAAGTTAGAATGAAAACTTAAAAATACATCTTTGAGAGAGTCCTTTGATAATCATAATATTACCTTGTTTCATAATGATATCTTAATATTGTCTAAATGTTAGCTGTGGCTTCTCTTAATTTTACTTCCACATCCACGTAGTGGAGTGGAAGTAAGTACACTTGAAAAATAAAGTAATCCAGTTTTTACTAATGTTGAGTGGTGTGAATCAGTTTTTTGGAATTTAGATTTTTTATTTTCATTTAGGTTATAAAAAACTGATATTGATTGTAAAACGTCATGAGTAAGGTATTTGAATAATACTGTTAATTCAGAAGCAAAACATAGCTATTTTTGTTTTTCTTTACTTTTTTACACCATTCGATGGGAATGATTTCGATTGGAATGATTCCTGCTATTTGCAGGATGGTACACCCAAATATGTCCGTCATTGCAAGACTGAAAAAATTTTCCATCGGTAAACACAACATTGTTCCAAAACTCCATCGGGCGATAGACATAATTTAAACAAAACAGAATGCCGGCTTGCTTTTGTTCTTTCTGTTAATATGGTCTTCTTGGCACTTACACAGTTTTTTTATTCCGATTTTCCTATCCTTCGGCTAGCTGTTGACCTCGATTCTGGAAAATTTGTCATGTACACAGCATCTCCTGCTGTTTGAAATGGATTTTCCCTCAAATAGCAAAGGAGTGCTTCATCTTGAACGAGATTTGAACTTCTCGATCGGCCTGAACCGTCTTTTCTCTTTACGCTACCTTCCTCCTCCCACTTTTTCTTCACACTCATAACAGTATTTTATTTAGTAACTGCTTTGATAGACCATCTTTAATTTTAGAGAGAAATAAAAATTTTTCATGTTCAGTTCATTTTGACATTGCGAAAATATGACACTGACATTGACAAATAAATAAAGAATGATTTAATATAGCAAAAAATATTTTTTTGTGCAGCCGTAGGTGAAATGAGTATTTCACGTTCTCAAAACAGTCCGTGAAATTCAATTTCACGGCCGTTACCCTTAGTAACGGCCGAAAAACTAAAAGTCACTTTCATAATAATTGACGTTTAAGTCACTTCAAAATTGACATTTCTAAAATTTGACAAGCACAAATTGTTATATTTTAACTCGCTGTAACATATTTCGTATATCAGTTTGGATTTTTCTGGTATTACATCAGCAAGCGCCGAATTTATAATACTTTTTAACTCTTGGGGATTACAAGAAATTGAAATCTCATTATCGCTCTCAGACATTCTTACCATTAATCGAGAATTGTCAAGTATATATTCAAATATATCGTTTCCATAGAAACGCTCTGACGTTAAGACCACCGCGTTTATTTAGCAAAATATAGCATAAACGGTGGTGTTATTTTCACCATCTATACTAACTATAATTTACGGTTGCACAAAAAATAGTGTTTATACCATGGCCGCGAAATTTTTTTGCGCCCTCGAGATTATCTTGCCTCGGCCGCAAGCGGCCTCGGCGATAATTTTTCTCTCGGTACGTAAAAAGGAATTTCGCGGCCTTGGTATAAAAATACCTATTTTTGCTCAGATAGGCTTACAATGTCATCAAATGTCGCGATATTACGTTTGAGGGAAAAGAAATTTTCTCTCTGTCTGTTGGTCAATCGGTCGATCTGTCTGTCTGCAACTTTTTTTCTATGCAGGATTACTGTGGAACCGTTTATGATAATGGCTAGGATTTTGGTACACTTATATAATATAATGAGATCTGGAACTAGATTGTATTTTGATCTTAGTCCGGGGAAAGGGTTGGGGGTAAATGGGGTAAATATGTAAAGCAAGCAAGTAAGAGTCCATAAAATTGGGATTTAGTGTATGTACGAGAAGCCAAGGTCTCAACATTTTTTTGGGATAAACCACCCCCACTATCACCCCCATTTCCATCCCCACCCTATTATTCAAGGGAGTAAAAAAATAAAATTGCAATGTAGTGTATGTACAAGAACCAAAGGCCTCAAACATTTTCTGTTAATTTATTACTTGTATCGTGAAGAAATCCTTTTTTTATGTAGAAATTAGGAAAGATATAATCAGTGTATGTTCAAGAAAATTCAACCTTGTTGAGTAATTATTATACTGTATGCACAGACTCTTGTTGATTGTTTTTTCGATGAGAACTTTCGTGATATATGGAGTTTTTTAAAGAGGCAAATTAAATCTGATCATTTTTTTTTAATTTTTTGTTTGTTTTTATGTGATGGAAATTAAAGACTCTTCGTCTAGCATCAGTTGTGGACTGTTTCCAGAATTTGTCTTCTAACAATGACAATAAAAATTAGTACAATTAAAGCTGCTGTTTCTGCAACCGCATTTCATTGAAGTAGTTTTACAACTACACCGTATTATGCGTAACAAACTTTCAGATACCGCTGCACAGTAGGCGAGATTACTTATTAGTCCACTCAAATTAGGAAAAAAAACGCCGTTTTAAAGAAAGATTTTGAACAGCAGTTTCTTTGCATAGATAGTAAGTACTCAACTTTTAGAACAATTTTTTTGCTTATGCGCAGAAAAAAAAAGACATGATTTTTGAGATATATACATATAATGAATCTTATTCAGAATTGTCCAAAAACCTTAAGTCCAAAATTTAATCAAAATGAAAAAATCGAAAAATTGAAATTTTAAAAATTTTAAAAATAATTATTTAAAAAAAACTGCAAATTACTTGACAACTACCCGGCAGCTTGGGTTTAATTTCAAACAAAATTGTCACAGTACAGTTTTCTAAACAAAAAAACCCAATAAAATGATGTTTTCGGACTTGGATATTATTTTAATCAAAATTTCAATATTTTTTTATTTTGATTAAATTTTGGAAGTTTTTGGACAATTCCGAACAAGTTTCGTTAACAAAATTTTCCGATAATAAAATGCCTAATATCATTTCTTGATTTTTTTCGCTTATTTTGGTACCGTAGGTGGCTTTGCATTTGTAGGAGGCGAATGTTTTTCTTGTCATAATTAGGTACTAATTTGTTCTATACTTAAGTAAAATTTGATTCAAATCGCACAATAAATAAAAATTTTAGAGAGGTGCCCCGCTTTTAAATGGATCACTCTGTATATACGTTTCTTCGTGTTTTTTTTTTCATTTCATATCTCGAAAAGTACGCATTTTTAAGGCTAAATGAACATGGGTAAACGTGTTTAGAATACGATTTCTTACAAAAAAGGTTCTATACATTTTCCCGATTATCCCATTGGTTTTTCCGGAAAAGCGACTTGAAAAATATATCTATGTGTTTTTTCGTGTTTTTTTATCTTGAATGCAAATATCTCGAAAAGCACGCGATTTTAGGGCTAAATGAACATAAATAAACTTGCTCAGAATGAGATTTTCTACAAAAAACCTCCTATACATTTTTCGATTATCCCAATGGTTTTTCGGCTGTTTTGGGACACTTAAACTAGTTTCTTGAAAAAACACTCGGACAGGTCGATTCTTGATTTTTGGGGGACAATTTTTGATGTCAAACTTGACATTGATACATCCCCAGCAACCTCTACTCAAGAATTTAAATAAGCGTCATTTGAAGCGTCTTTCAATTCTTTATGCGACAGCATGGTCGAAATTAGTGTTTTTTCAATTTTTTTTTCGTCCCATGAAAACCACCCTCTAGATTAACTAAGGTGGGGGTGTTGTTTGGGAAAAATCCCGAAACACGTCACCTTTTATCTTTTGAACGGCACATTTTGATGTCAAATTTGATTTTGTCAGGTCAACCCCCTAGCCCCAACAACCCCCAACAAAAACAAAAATTACGGTAAGGTGGTCTCATTTTAAAGATCTTTTGATTCTCTATGCGCGTGCATGATTGTTTTTAGGTTTGATCGTGCTTTGTTTTAAACAACTGATAATATGCTTATTCATTTAAATTTTAAAAAAGTATGTAATACATTTTTATTTACCTTCGGTGTTTATAAAGAGAGACTCAGATACAGTGATTTGAAAGCCCTTTCTGCACTGAGTACTAAACGGTTAAAATTTTTCAAATTTATCGACTTGTCTTCGGGATTATTTAATATCAAAACTCGTTCTTCGTTTGTCGTTAAAAGGAAATTCAGTTGTTCAATCTGCTCTTACAAAAATGGGAAAGGGTAGAAAAAATATTGAAATATTAAAATTTAACGTCACAAGAAATTTTTATTAATGCTCAAATTGTTTCTTTTTAAGAATCCTGTAGTACACATGTTGTTCTTAAGAAGTAGGTTTCGTATAATTTTTTATTCTACATTTTCTTAGATATTTTTTTATTCTACTTTTTATTAGCCTCCTATACCACCTAACATATCTCATTTGTTTTCAATTTAAGCAGGTTTGTGAATTGTCATTGTGATTCAAAATAAACATTGGTTGTGCAAAAATGGTTTACTCTGTTGCGGAGAGGGTCGAAATGATCGCTTTGTTTTTTCAAAAATGGTGAGTGTGGCAATGGTGCGGCAGATTTATTTAATCAAGGGCATCTCGGTAAACACGTAGAAAGAAAATACGTGTTGGAATTGGTCACGAAGTTTAAAGAAACAGGTTCAGTAGCCAATAAAAAACGAGACCCTGAACGTGAACTCCCGGTGGCAAATGAGGCTACTGTGGTTGGACCTTTAGGACAAGTGGCTATAGACCCAACTCTAAGTACGAGGAAATTGGCCACTGTAACCAACATCCCTAGAACTACTTTTCGACGAATCCTGAAGCAGCATAAATTTCATCCGTACAAAATTCATTTAGTACATGAGCTGAATGAGGATGATCTCGATAGACGACAGCAGTTTTGCGAAGTTATGACAGATGCGAATTTTCTTTTCAACATTTATTTTTCTGACGAGTGTACATTTTTCTTAAACTCTACTGTAAATCGTCGGTTTTGGTCTGACGTGAATCCAAGAATTTTCCACGAAGTGCATACTCAACATCCACTAAAACTAAATGTTTGGGCCGGTATTTTTGGAGACTGCATGATTAGTTCAATTTTTCTTGATGGCAATCTGACGGGCGAACGTTACCTCGAAGTGTTGGAAGATCTTGTCCAACCATTGCTTTTAAATGTCGTTATCTAGAAGACCATTTGACTTTCCAACAAGATGGAGCTCCACCTCATTATGCGCTTGCTGTTCGGGAGTATCTGGACATAGTGTTCCTGGGACATTGGATTGAACGAAGAAGTGCTGGAATGGCCGGCCCGCTCACCAGATTTAAGTCCTCTGGACTTTTTCTTGTAGGGTCATCTAAAAAGTAAAATTTACGCAACGGAAGCAGGGTTTCTGGAAGAGTTGCGTCGACGCATTGTTGAAGAATGCCTCCAAATTTCGCCGCAGATCCTCCAAAATGTAAGGGAACGTTTCGAGCAGAATTTGTATCATTGTATGGAAGTTGGTGGCGCACAATTTAAGCATTTGTTGAACTAATGAAAATTTCTTCTGACGTTGAATTTTGATGTTTTAATTTTTTTTCTACACTTTTCCCATTTTTATAAACCTAAAAACAATCATGCACTCACATAGAGAATCAAAAGACCTTTAGAATGAAATGTCACTCGACCACCTTACCGTAATTTTTGTTTTTGTTAGGGTTTGTTGGGGCTAGGGGACTGACCTGACAAAGTCAAATTTGACATCAAAATGTGCCGTTCAAAAGATAAAAGGTGACGTGTTTCAGGATTTTTCCCAAACAACACCCCCACCTTAGTTAATCTAGAGGGTGGTTTTCATGGGGACGAAAAAAAAATTGAAAAAAACTAATTTCGACCATGCTGTCGCAGGGAATTGAAAGACGCTTCAAATTCTTGATTTGGGGGTTGCTGAGCTAGGGGGTTGATGTGTCGATGTCAAGTTTGACATCAAAAGTTGTTCGTTTTCAATGGCCCACCATGTATGTAAGTATGTATGTATAATAAGGTCTAAGGGACTGAATTTCGCCCATTTCTAATTCTTGTATCATCATGAAACTTAGCAATTGTGTGTAACTCTGATGACAATACAATATAATATACTCAATATTATATGGCGGATTATCATTTTCTTTACAACCCCCTTGATATGGGTATCAAAAGGAAGGGTTTGATAAATAGAAAACAAATATGTGATGAAAACTTAAAAATTCAAAATGGCGGCGGCGCAGATTACAATTATCCGGTCCGAGAACAGTTCAAAATGGTTCGAAAAACGCGCCACGCTTTTATACTCAAATATTACACTTAATTACAAACACGGCTTACACTAAGGCCCTTACAGGGTAGACAAAGAGAACAGGTTCGATGATTATTTTTGTTTTTAGTGCAGTATTTATAAAAATTTGTTTTTTTATTTTTTTAAACTATTAATTTTCCCTCTTCTTTAGAATTTACCTGACAAAAAGACTCCCGGTACTGAGTAACTCAAATATAGTAATGCACACTGATAAACCACCTAAATTCGACTATTTTAATTCAATTCAGCATAGAAGCAGTAATGTTTTTAATAGGCCCCAAGCGCACAATAGCAAACGAATAGTACTCATGCTTTTTAATTACACTTTTAACAACTAAAATTCCCATTTGTCATTTCAATTAGAGCAAATTCATGTTTTTGGATGAATATTGACTTTTGTTATTAAATTGGAATAATATTAGTGTACGTTTTGAACGACCCTCATTTACTTGGTCGCAATTATCAGTGTGCTGTTTACTCGCCAGGCGTAATTAAATAACATATGTCACAGTTTCGAATTAGTAGAAGCGCATACGCTACGGGAAAATTAGGAAATGTAATTAAACGAACTTCGGTAAAACTGGATTTTGTCACAGTCTCCGCTGAATGTGTAAAAACGTGCAAAATTGTGACATTTTATTTTTAGATCTAAGTGACAATCATTGATATGGTATGGTCCTTGTGGGCAGGGGCAGCTTTTAGGGGGCAGCAACATGGGCGAGGCCACACATAAACTAACATAATTATACAAATGATATATTAGAAGAAAATTACAAAGTCCTACGGAAGTTGGGGAAATTCTAAGTCAAATTTATTCATTTTTACTCAACAAGCATTGTTAATCCTATCCTCAAACGTCATATTTTGTTACCATTTTATTTACACCGTTCATCGAAAAAACAATCCATCATGAGGTTGTACAGGTTGGATCAAATTAGATGGTATTTGAGGGTTCCTCTAAAAATATGGCAGATGACAAAAACTAATATATCCTGAACTCGATTTATAATATAATTTTTTTTCCAAAAATAGGAAAAACTAAACTACAATAAATGTTCGAATTGTCTTCCATTGACATCTATGCATATTTATCGCATTTCTAATATTTACTGAGAAGGCCATGGTAACAAAAAGAAAATCGAAATAATCGTAAATGTCATAAACTAATTTGTGAGTTAATTGTGAGTGAGCATTTTTAAAAATGGTTCAATTTAGTAATGGTGAAGAATATGATATGATTAAGCGTTTTATAGAATACGGAGAAGATTCAAATTTAGCTTCCGAGCTTTATTTTAATAGGTAAGTTATAGACAGCAAAACTTTGCGCCAAAAGTGACGCCTAAACAATGATTTAGATATCCAGAAAAGAGACAGCCAGACATAAAATTATTCAAAGGATACAACCAAATTTAAAAGAATTTGGATCATGTAAAACCTTGAGCAAAAATATATAATAAAGCAGGTAGACAAGCTGTAGAAAATATTGTTTTAGAAACAGGGTGGCCACTTTTTGTCCTCAACAAATTTCCCTGACATTTCCCGGTTTTCCAGGCGATTTTTTAGTTTTTTCCCTGACTATTGTCATTCCATTTTGTCGTATATTATTTTCTTTACAACTGCTCGTTAAGTGAATGTGATTAGTTATATGATTTATCCCATTGACTTCAGCAGTTTTAAATGAAAATCAGTCTTTTCACTCATATTTTAAAAGTATATACAGAGTCATTCACGGAAAGCGGGTATTAGACGTTTCTTGGGATCTGTCGAGTTTAGAAATTTGAAAATTGGTATGAGGGGGTTTTTAGATATGGCGGATCCAACGAAAATATTTTTATGCTTGTGCTACTTCCGCTTATACCGGATGTAGCACCTAACTTTGTTATTTTAAATGGAACTCCCTGTATTTTATTGCATATTTCGATTCCTCATAAAATTTTAGCTTAGGTTTATGTACCATAACATACTCTTAAACATTCCGGTTTTCGAGATAATTAATATTTTAGGAGATTTTTTACGGTTCCCACCCTTCGGAAAAAAATCAATATCTTCTATCATGTAGCCGATTAGGAAATTTTCTTTTCAAACTCTTACAAGTATCCTATGACCTAACTAAAAGTTCTCTTATGTTTTCACAATATCATACAGAGTATTTTATTTTCACAGTCGAACATTGTTTTAGTTCAAACGTCAAAAAGTAATTTTTTTCAAATGGAACCCCCTGTATATTTTCACAGGATCTAATAGAGGATTGAATTCTGCATCGATTGGTATTACCATTCCCTATACCTATCTCTCTTTGTTTTCTTATTATGGACGAATATTTGTAAAACGTACAAACAAAGTCAGCACTGTTAGTTAGTAGGCAATACAAGTCACAACTCGGTTCCTTTTTTATCATAAACGAGAATAATCATGTAGATAATTGATAATCATTTGTTTTTGACAGCTTCAAAAACGAGAGATTAGATTTATAACAAATACTTTGGCACAAAAATTTACAAAATTAATGAGCACTGAATATAAATATTTAATGCAGCAACTGTTCAAAATTCTGCTCCAAACAAGCCAATATCCTGGAATTTACGGCACTTACAATGGCTCGGCGAATTTCGTGGGTATTTATTTACTGAAATGCAGTCCGTATTATTTTCTTTGGATCTTCTTTGGTAGTAGTCGTGGTGGCATAAACAACATTTTTGATAGTATCATATCTACGAGGAAAATTTAAATAGCAATAAATATGCGAAGATTTTGCAAACAGTAACTTTTATTGATAATTTGCCCCTAAATATTTATAATTCTATGTATTTTCAAATGAATGGTTGCGGTCTACGGGAAGTTTATGACGAATTAGTAGCGACGTTCGAAGATAGGTGGTTTGGCTACCGAGGACTTTGGAGATGGCCAGCAAGGTCCCCTGATTTGACCCCCTTAGACTTTGGACCTTTGAGGTATTAAAAATATTGTTTATGCCACCCCTGCTACTGCCAAAGAAGATCCAAAGAACAGAGAACGGGCTACATTTTAACAAATCCCCATGAATTAGCCAAGCCACTGTAAGTGCAAGTGGAGAGCATTTTGAACAGCTGCTGCATAAAATATTTATATTCAAAGTGTTCATTAATTTTGTAAATTTTTGTCCCAAAGTATTTGTTATAAATCTAATCTCTCGTTTTTGAAGCTGTCATCTTGATAATAAACAAATGATTATCAATTATCTACATGATTATTCTCGTTTATGATAAAAAAGGAACCAAGTTATGACTTGTATTGCCTACTAACAAACAGTGCTGATTTTGTTTGTACGTTTAACAAATATTCTTCCATAATAAGAAAACAAAGAGAGATAGGTATAGGGAATGGTAACATCAATCGATGCAAAATTCAATCCTCAATTAGATTCTGTGAAAATATACAGGGGGTTCCATTTGAAAAAAATGACTTTTTGACGTTTAAACTAAAACAATGTTCGACTGCGAAAATAAAATACTCTGTATGATATTGTGAAAACATAAGAGAACTTTTAGTTAGGTCATAGGATGGTTGTAAGAGTTTGAAAAGAAAATTTCCTAATCGGCTACATGATAGAAGATATTGATTTTTTTACCGAAGGGTGGGAACCGTCAAAAATCTCCAAAAATACTAATTATCTCGAAAACCGGTATGTTTAAGAGTATGTTATGGTACATAAACCTAAGCTAAAATTTTATGAGGAATCGAAATATGTAATAAAATACAGGGTGTTCCATTTAAAATAACAAAGTTAGGTGCTACATCCGGTATAAGCGGAAGTAGCACAAGCATGAAAATATTTTCGTTGAATCCGCCCTATCCAAAAACCCCCTCATACCAATTTTCAAATTCCTAAACTCGACAGATCCCAAGAAACGTCTAATACCCGCTTTCCTTGAATGACTCTGTATTAATAGAAAAGGTACATATCAAAAAGGACAAACGGCATTGACTGGATTTTCACCTATAATACACCTAGAGCATTAGCTCTAGAGCAGCTTAAAGGTAATACCACTCGGCATGCGGCCTCGGGCTACTACCAAGCAACACGCTTGAGTAAGTATTTATCAATGCTCGAGGTGTATTCGGTAAGATATTTTTTTACTCTCCATTCAATTCGTATTTTCTGATCGAACAAACTTCTAAAAACATTTTCCACGTATCCTTTTTACTTTTAACGGTTTTTGGGTGTATTTTCTAATACAATTTGATTAATTGAATCGTTTACCAAACCTTTGTGACATTTTTATAAATTGATTTTCAATTCGACATTTGTTGAATTTCAATCTGACATTTGAACATATCGTGTGCCTTACCTGATAACACCACATGTAGTGGTGTTATCGCTGTAATCTTTTACTGATTGGATGAATTTTGACACGACATGAAATGCAAAATTTTGATTGGTTAATACATTTAGTAAAAAATTATCACAAAAGTCCCTGGCTTTCACCAACATTCCCTGACATTTCCCTGACTTTTCCCGGTTTTCCAGAAAGTGGCCACCCTGTGGAAAGTCTAAGAGAAAATCCTAATATATCGTCTCTCAAAATACAGGAAAATTTAGGAATCCCAAAAACTGCGTTACGTTGCTTAAAAAAAAACAAATTCAAACCTTACAAAATTAGGATTAGACACCATCATACTCAAACGACTTTCAGAGGCGTCTCGATTTTTGCTAGTGGTTTTTGCGTCAGTGCAATGAATTGTCAGGATTTGAAGAAACAATTATATGGACAGACGAGGCCCATATAAGCAGTGCCGGAATTTTTCATCGGCATAATAACCACCATTGGGCTCATGAAAATCCGCTAAAGTTAATCGTCAAGGATGATTTGGATTTGGTGTATGGTGTGGTTTTATCAGATACCAAACAATAGGTCCTCATTTTTTCATGGTAATTTGAATAACGACAATTTTATTAACATTCTACGACAAGAAATAGAGCCCTTTTTAGACAATATGCCTGTAAGACAATTTCAAAGACTAATTTACCAACACGATGGCGCCCCAGGTCATACGTCAAATGAAACACGAAATTATTTAAATGCTCGATTTGGAGAAAATTGGATAGGTATCTGTATGTCACTCAGGACTAGTTTATCAATGTCTAGTTAGCTAAGTTAACTAAATTGATAATTAACAATTAATTTAGCTAACTGGACCTTAATAAACAACAAAGTAGTTTAGATATTGTTTAATTTTTAGGAAATAATGGTCCTATTTTAAGGCCAATAACAACATAGAAGAATTTGAAAACAAAACATTAGCTGCGTTTCGAACAATAACTCCTGTCATGATTGGAAATTCAACAAATGCTGTAAGGAGAAGGTGCCAAAAATGCATAGATGTCAATGGAAGACAATTCGAAGATTTATTGTAGTTTAGTTTTTCCTATTTTTGGCAAAATTATTTTATATTTTCTATTATAAGTGTTGTTGTTAATAGTTTTCTGGCCTCCTCACTTATATATTTAGTTTTTCGAAAATTTATCACTTTTTCTAGAGATAAAGATGACATATCGTGATCGAACAATGAAATACTTTACAGGGTGTTCCATTTAGAAAAACCCAAGTTGTGTCTATATCTAGAAAACTGAGGCATGCATAATTTTCTTCTTATCAGCAACGGATTCTACTCAAAAAAATGTTTTAAGAATGTGTTACTCGATTTTCGATTCGACACTTGGTAATAGAGAAGTTGCATGATTTTTTTTATAAAGAAAATCGATACAGCATCAAAAAAAAGTTATAAAAATGTAAAATTTACGATTTTTTTAATGTTAATACAGCGAGAAAATAAATAATTTCATCGGTGAGGAATTTGGATATTTCAAAACGGCAGTTATTTGGCGCCATTAACTGTGACGTTTTCCGTTATGATTTGTCCATCGAAATTAATAACAAACTGGAAGGTACACTCGACTAGAGAAAGTGACACAAAGAGAGAAACTTGCGTGCACTATTCCATCCTTTTTCTCGGTCTGTGTACAGACGGTTAAACCAATCGGACGTTTTCTTCAACCAATCAGATCTTGTCAGACAAGGACGGAATAGTGAACGGAAGTTTCTTTTTCCGTATAAACATGCTTCAGTAGTTTCGTATATCTAAAGCAATTTCGATGAGTTTGTCAAATGTCAGTTTACTGTTTATTGTTTACAGTCAGTTTACCAAGTTCTTGTTTGTGGTGTTATTGTGTTATTATTGGGTTAATGAGCTAGTGAACAACATTGTTATGACTTATGAATTACAAATATTGCATTGTGCCTAAATGTAAAACAAATTTGGTAATTTTACATTCAAGATTCTCCAAAATTAGTTCGTAGACAGATGTCAGCAAGAGGTTAGGACACCGCGTCTACTTTGGACAAATTATCCGACTAACGGATGTCGTCATTGACTTCACGCAATAAGAAACCGTTTCCAGTCACGTGGTTTTGTTTACAAATTACGGCATAATCTAAATATTAATTTTACGGAAAATAAATTTTATTTTGAATTTCTTTTGTTATAATCGTTTTCTGCGTAATGGAAATTAAGAGCAAATCACTTTTTCAAGCGTTTTAAAATTTCATGCATATAGAGGTTATCCAAAAATGCCAATTTTCCAAAAATGCTATGTAGCTCGGTAGTCGAAAAAGATAGACGGTCGCGGTTTGCACCATTGTTTGTTTCTCGAAAATCGAGCTCAGGACACCTGTATTGGTTTTTGTCTAGCTGTCATAGTTCTAGAGAATACCTCAAATTCCATCCAATTTGGTCCATCCTGTACGTTATTACATACCTTTAATTAATATTATATTGTTGTATCATCTACGTTTATTTAATATTGATTTATATTTTACCTTCTATGTCTATTAGTACAGTAACTAGAGGTTTTAACTTCGGAATAATGTCATGTTGAACGGATTTCGTTCATTTTTTGCTGTATAAGAGTAAATGCTTTACAGAAAAGTTTCTATATTGTGCGGGGGCTTGCTAATTTATAGGGGGTGGCACTTAAAAAATATATATTTATTGGAACTGAAATAGAATCAGATTTTAAGAAGAAAAGGTTCTATGCAATTTTTCACATAAATTGATAGTTTTTAAGTTATAACGACTTCAAAATTGCGATTTTAGCCAAAAAAAAAAGGTATTTCCAAACGACTTTCGTCAAGTATCTCGAAAAGTATTACTTTATCGAAAAAATGTTAAAGACCAATTACAGAAAGTACAAACTGGGAATTAATTATATTTTTTGTTTATTGATGTAGGATTAATAATTTCGGAGATATTTAAGTTTATATTTGGTATCCAAGTGTTTCGAAATTACCTTTAAAGTTGAAAATGCATTTTTTTCTAAAGCAAGTGCTTTAAGTGAGAAAAAAATTTGAGCATCTAGGTAATACTACACCTTAACGAAAAACTGTATTTGAAATAATGTTTTTAAATTTTTGGCTAATTAGAATAACAAAATGGCGACCTTTTTATATAAAAAAATATAAATACGCATATTTTTCAATCATAACTTCTTTATTTATTATGCTACAGGAACGAGTAAAAAATAATTTGAAAGCGCAATTAATTGTCTTTAACTTCTTTTCTTAGCATGCGAGACGTAAGTGTCACAATTTCTGAGATATTTAACATTTAAACTGCATTTCTAGTGTTATAAACGTTCGGACGCCATTTGTAAACTTTCATATCTCCGAAACTATTAAATCTATGTAAATAAATAAATAAGCGAAATTCATTATCAGTTTATGAGCTTTATTTTTGGTCTCAATAAAACTAATATTTACTGAGATATTTGGAAGAGGAAAAAAAATTACGTTTTATTGAAAATACCTTTATAGTTTAAACTGTATTTTTTTCTAAAGGAAGTGCTGTATACAAACCAAAAAATTTGAGCATCTACGTCATGCTGTATATTAATGAGAAACAATGTTTGAAATCCCTCTTTTTTAATTACTCTCTAATTACAGTAACAAAATGGCGACGTTGTTAATAAAAAAAATGTGTAGAGGCACATTTCTTTGGTCATAACTTCTTTGTTTTTTATGCTACATAAACAAATAAAAAAACAGTTGAAAGCTAACCTATTATTCTACCTATAAGTATCCTTGACGTAGGTATCACAGTTTCTGAGATATTTAACTCTCACTCTAAATAATTATCTTATGAACACTTGGATGCCAAATGTAAACTTAAATATCTCCGAAATTATTAATCCTACATCAATAAACAAAAAATATAATTAATTCCCAGTTTGTACTTTCTGCAATTGATCTGTAACGTTTTTTCGATAAAGTAATACTTTTCGAGATACTTGACGAAAGCCGTTTGGAAATACCTTTTTTTTTAAGCTAAAATCGCAATTTTAAAGTCGTTATAACTTAAAAACTATCAATTTATGTGAAAAATTACATAGAACCTTTACCTCTTAAAATTTGATTCTACTTCAGCTCCAATAAACGTTTTTTTTAAGTGCCACCCTTTGAGAGGGTGGCATCCACCCCCTATAAATTAGCAAGCCCCCGCACAATATAGAAACTTTTCTGTGAAGCATTTACTATTATACTGCCAAAAATGAACGAAATCCGCTCAATATGACATTATTCCGAAGTTTTGTATATTTTTTACCTCTAGGTACTGTACTATATCCTGTAATTGGAAATATGCTATGTTGGAGAGTGTATTTAAATAAATAAATATATATAACAAAAAATTCACCTCTTTGACCAGTGAACTAAAGTTTGTTATACGTATAAAATAATTGCGGTGTATGCACTTTTCATTTTACCAACGGTAATTATTATTATTTTTCACGTAGAACACTTAACGCCGCCCCTACTACTGAATGTCATTTTGGTCGTCCTGCATCCTGCCAGCCGGTGAACTTCGGTATCAACTATTCCCATTTTCGTGTGGTAGTTGACTGAACGAAAATTACCACTCCGGTCGGAATGAATAGAATAGCATCAAATGAATATTCATGTAGATTGCAGATGCCTGTGTTAACGATGTTTTTGCCTATTATAATGGTGTAAAAGGTGTTTATTGTTTCAAATATACAGAATCGCTGTTTTCTCGCTTACAATCTGATTAGACCCGTTTTGGGAACACATACAAAGCCAACGCAAGGTTAACTATTAATCTTTGTAACACATCCTGTTAATAGGGTTGTATGTGAGGAATTAATTAAATACATTTTATTAATATTCGTCTATTATCTCTCAACCTATTTCAGTCAACTCTATAGGAAAAAATGGAAAAGAAAAAGGACTTTGAATGTCTTATTTATTCTCTTGTTTAAAAATCTATAAATTGTTCCAAAGAAAAGGTTGTGGTCAAGCGGATAAGATTCGGTTTTTTATCATTTTTTGAACTGTCCATTTTAATATTAACAAACTCTTCAACTAAAGTGGTACTGTACTTAAAACTAAAAGAAGAAGAAATAAGCGGCCAGGCAATTTTCTTAATGCTATAAATTATTTGAAATAAATTTTATTCACTGATTTGGCGACATTCACCACCAACGGTGTAGGTATTTTACTTCCAAGTCCAGTGGAAGTATAGTAACGACAAAAAAATTTTTAAAAATTTTTATTGTCCAAATAGGCTTAAAATGTCATGAAACGCCGAGATTTTAAGTTTGAGCGAAAAAAAAATTTCTGTCTGTCTGTCGGTCTGTCTGTAACTTTTTTTTGTGCACACGTTTACTCTGGAACCGTTTAAGATATTGACTTGAAATTTGGTACACATATGTACTTTAACGAGATCTAGAACTAGATTATATTTTCATCTTGTTCCGTCGAAGGGTTGGGGGTAAATTGGGGTAAATTTGGGGTAAATAGGTCAATCAAGCAGGTAAGAGTCCATAAAATTGGTATTTAGTATATACAAGAGAAGCTAAGGTCTCAAAAAAATTTAAAGGGGATGAAAAAAAATTGTGATTTAATGTATGTACAGGAACCAGAAACCTGGATGTGGAAGTAGTGATTTCTTGGGCAGCGGTTTTTTGATTTTGAACGTTTTGTAATAAATTTTTGCTGTAGTTCTAACGCTAGGTAAAATACAGGGTGTTGTATCAGGAGAGGGACATAGCTTAATAGGAGGTAGAGAACATCAGTAGTAATCAGAACCTCCCATAGGGCCTTCACTATGAAGTTACAGGGTGTTTTATAATTTTTGGCAAAAACTACTTTTTGTCATTACTTTGACAGGGAATGGAATAATGGATTCATATTTGGTACAGCTAATACAGTAACGATCCTTCAGAAGTACATGTAAGACATGAAAAAAAATCCAGATCCGGAGTCACTAAAATTTAGGTTTCTTCTTTACCTCTAAAAAACAAGACCCAGTATGTTTTTTTTTTAAATTTTTATATGATATTCGAAAAGAACACAAAAAAAAAACCGCTGCCCAAGGAATCACTACTTCCACATCCAGATTCTTTTCCAAGTCACTCACAACGAAAAAATTTTTGTATGTGGAAATAATTGTTTATGGAACTTTAATAATATAATATTTGAAATCCTCTACCCCAAAAACCCATAAAACGGTACCCCACATCGGTAGCGGGGTGGGGGTGGTGATAAGGGGTGGATGAAGTAAAAAAACATTTTGAGGTTTCCGGTTCTTGTACACACACTAAATCACATTTTTTTTTCATCCCCTTTAATAATGGGGTAGGGGTGGTAAGGGGGGTGGCTAATGCCAAAATTTTTGGGACCTTAGCTTCTCTTGTATATACTAAATACCAATTTTATGGACTCTTACCTGCTTGATTTACCTATTTTCCCCAAATTTACCCCAATTTACCCCCCAACCCTTCGACGGAACAAGATGAAAATATAATCTAGTTCTAGATCTCGTTAAAGTACATATGTGTACCAAATTTCAAGTCAATATCTCAAACGGTTCCAGAGTAAACGTGCGCACAAAAAAAGTTACAGACAGACAGACCGACAGACAGACAGAAATTTTTTTTTTCGCTCAAACTTAAAATCTCGACGTTTCGTGACATTCTAAGCCTATTTGAACAATAAAAATTTTAAAAAAATTTTTTGTCGTTACTATACTTCCACTGGATGTGGAAGTAAAATAAGCAAAATGACCTATTTCACTTTTTTGTTACATGTTATTTAAATACGGTGTTAAATGAGCAAGAATATGGATTTCAGAACCATATTAAATGAAAATCACGTGAGATAAATAATTTTGTAACTAAAATTAGCAAAAATTCTATTAAGGCTAGGTGGTCTAGGTGAATCCTAATTCCGACACGTTTTAAAGATCAATTTCGGTAGAAAATGTAACGTAATCTAATAAGTAATCGGCTATAAATTAACAAAATATTTAATCAACCACAGTAGGCTTATTCAAAGTGATAGATAATAAAACTATTTAGGTCTAAGCAACAAGTTACTTTAATCAAGGAAATCAGCAACATTTCACACTTAATAAATATTGGAAAACGGAACAAGCTAAAACCGAAATAAATAAAATAATTTCCAATCAAGTAACAATTAATAACAACCCAATAACTAAATATGTTTAAAAATAAAAAAGAATAATTTGCACTAAAGCAAATTTTCAAAGTGGCCTCCCCCAGCTTCTGCGCATTCTCTTGCGCGTTTAGTTAGGTTACCAATTGCTCGACGTATCATTGCCGGATTATTCCGTATTTCGTTGCAGGTTGTAACGATGCGCTGGGTTAACTGTTGTCTACTATGAATTTCGACTATATAAACTTCGTTTTTTAAGTGGCCCCATAAAAAGTAATAGTAAGGGTTACAATTAGGAGACCTTGGTGGCCATTCATGTGGATCCCCACGACCAATCCATCTATTAGGATACTCATTATTTAAGTGTTCTCTTACTTGAATGCTAAAATGTGGTGGGGCCCCATCATGCTGAAACAACATGCTTCTAATATGGATATTTTCTAACATATTCGGTAAAATGTTTTGAAGAAAATTACAGTAGATATCACCATTTAATCTTTCTCCAAAAAAATGTGCATTCACAAGCCCGATGTGGCGATCAGTTCACTTGCTGGGTAAATATAAGTCACACCTTAATCTCAAGTAACCAGGAAAAAGAAAATAAACAAAAATAATAACAATTTGATATATCAAAATAATAACTTGTATTTTATTAAAATGTTAATTTATACCATTTTCTTCTTCGAATATATATTTATATATAACGAAATTTTATTTTATTTATGGAATATCAACCATAAATTGGTGACCCCGACAAGAATACACAATAGATACAAAGATATACACGAAATTTTTTTTTCTAACATTGGAAGAACTTGAAGAACAACGATAAAAAGCCAGCAAAATTAAAATGATATCTGAATTATAAGGAAGCAAAAGCGAGACGACAGAACAAAATAAAGAGTAAGAGATATCACAGAATTCTTAGTCGAGAGAAATTTAAACAAAAACTGTTCGAAGAACTCCAACGAACAAATCCAGAAGAAACTCTGAAAAAGTTGGAAAATATTAAGAAGCAAGAGCTGTGTTTGCGCTAATTTAGATAAGCTATGGATTACAACTATTCAGATCAAGCAAGAAATCTCTTTTAAAAACCTGGAAGATTAAAACAACAACAGGCTCCTGATATTCCGCATGCATGATACTATGAAATATATAGGATCATGTTCCGCATGAGTCCATAGAACCCATATATTTCTTGAGTCCAAATTCGACGACTTGGAAGTATATATTCCCAACATTCCCCTAAATCAATCCTAGACGGCGAAGAAGCAAAACTTTATTTACCTGGTAAGTGAATTGTTTTGCCATTTATCATTATTTCTTCGTTATTTAAAGGAATCAGTCAGTTATTTAAGGTTGACGTCTCATTCAGAAACATCACAAACAGCAGGTGATATTCAATCAATTCATCAATCAATCAATTAATCATCGATTTATTATTTCTTTCTTTTTAAAATGGTATGACCCAAACATTTACAGAAAACCTGTGTTGCGAATGGCGTTAGCGTGTCGTATGTGGGTTCTCCTGTGACCATTTATGATTATTTCTTGAGTAGTTTACTCCATCCTTCGTAAATTGTGCCTCATCCATAAATAAGGTTTTTTCTTTATCTATTTATTTAACGTCGGCCTATTTCCGCTACCAGAGCCTATCACCGACGCCAGGAGACGAGCTACCCCCCAACCTGGAAATTTTGCCGAACCTCTTCCCTTAAGAAGAGTAGGGATCTTTTACTTGCCTAACATTTAATAGACAAGGGACCGCCTGCTTTACATCCCCTCCGAAGGATGGTATATCCATTCCCTAATCCTCGTCTGAAATTACGTAGCTTCCACGTATACACTGATATACAAGCCGCTAGAAGGTGGGACGAGAACGCTGTATTTCCTAAGATGGGTCACCCATCCAAGTACTAACCGCGCTCGACGTTGCTTCAACGGAATATCGACTGACATTTACATTGAACGTAAATGAGGTTCTGTAAATGATCGGGTTAGACAACCAACGACAAAATGCCAGGTGGCGGATGTTGCCGCCTTGTTCAAGACGCTGTACCTGCTGGATATGATATGGAGGATAACGTTCTCTTTTTAGGGTTCTCCATACTCGCCAATGAAGAATACCAGTTGCAGAACTGATTCGTCTAGTGCTAATTTTTTGATGTTGTTGAACTATGTTTAAAATATTGTTTTGTTCCTGCACGCCCTGTTGTAAAACACGCTCCACAACTGCAAAAGTAGGAAACTTTCCATGTTGTCTTGAATACTGGAATACGGTACTAAAAGGTTTTGTGATTAGGGTGCCGATGACCAGGAAAATGCAGCCGATATTCTCTTTATGTCAGCAATTTCCACGTTTGTAAATATTAGTGGCATAGTTAAAATATTTTACACAAATATTCACAATTTAACGCACTTCACAAACTAAATGCGGATTATTGACACATTAAATTACAAACAATTAATTATTCAACTGTTTAGGAGGTCCTTTTTGATTATCTGTCACTTTGAATAAGCCTACTATAGTTGATTAAATATTGTGTTAATTTACTTCTGATTACTTATTAGACCTCAATAGAATTTTTGCAAATTTTAGTTACAGAATTATTTATTTCGCGTGACTCATTTAATATCGTTCTAAAATCCATATTCTTGTACATTTAACACTGTATTTAAATAATCACAAAATAGGTAATTTTGCTTATTTTTTTGTGTTCTTTTCGAATATCATGTAAAAATTTCAAAAAAATATACAGGGTCATGTTTTTTAAAGGTAAAGAAGAAACCTAAATTTTAGTGACTCCGGTCCTGGATTTTTTTCATGTCTTACATGTACTTCTGAAGGATCGTTACTGCACTAGCTGTACCAAATATGAATCCATTATTCCATTCCCTGTCAAAGTAATGACAGAAAGTAGTTTTTGCCAAAAATTATAAAACACCTTGTAACTTTGTAGTGAAGGCCCAATGAGACATTTCTATGTTCTTATGTTACCACTTATGTTCTCTACCTCCTATTAAGCTATGTCTCTCTCTCATTTTTGAGTGGACACTCTGTGTGTGGTGTGCCAATTGAAAATATATTGAAAATCATGAAAAGATGCGCCTTGGGGAGTTTCATTGCTGATAAAAATTTGAAATCGATCTATAAAATAATAACCGAAATATCAAGGTTTGTCCACTTGAGACGGAACACATCATATTATAAAGAAATCTAAATAACACACGCTCACTTCAAATATAATGTATTACTGTATACTAAACATAAACTTCTTTAACTCTAACTATAAAGAAACTTCTCATGAAATATGCATTTAAAATATATATAAACCAAAACTAAAGTTCTAAAGAAAAGTTCGTAAAACTTCGACCAGTCTCTGTGAACATGACATTCTCATGTGGAACTCTTTTGTTGCCTCTTGATATCATTTTCTGTTGAATAATATACAGGGCAATCTACCCAAAATTTAGTTGGACGAAATCATTTGAAGAAGGACCAGAAAATCACAAAATCCAATTCCAGTTCATCCTTCTAAGAGAAAATGGAGTTAAGTAAAATTAAAAAAAGTCGCTCTTTCAAAAAAACTACATTCTTACAATTATTGGCCCAAAATTCGAATTTTTGAGAGCTGTAACTTCTCAAGGTGCATTTTCGATCGTTTTCTAAGCCCTTCTTTCAGGAAAGCATTTCTCTTTGTATGTTCCATCCAATGTAAAAAATAGTTGAATTGGAATGAAAGAAGATCAAAATATGCGTGAAACTGCAAGAATTATTTTCTGGTCTTAATATTTTCCAATATACGCCCTACATTCAATTTTTTGGAAATAAAAAATCAGTTGATAATATATGAGTTCTTTGAAATTGCCTAGTTTCGAAATTATTACAACTAAAACATATTTTTTTACAGTTTTACGCGGAATTTTATGTTTTTATTTTAATTTAACCCATTTTTACATTAGATGCGCCTCTCCACCTTGGTATTCTCACGAATTTTCTAATTTTCTGACCACATCAACCGATGAGAGTACAATATGAGGACACATAATAATTATACAATTATATAAAAAAACCGCTGCCCAAGGAATCACTACTTCCACATCCAAATTTTTTATCCAAGTCACTCACAACGAAAAAAATTTGTATGTGGAAATAATTGTTTATGGAACTTTAATAATATAATAATAATGGGGGTGGCTAATGCCAAAACTTTTCTTGGGACCTTAGCTTCTCTTGTATATACTAAATACCAATTTTATGGACTCTTACCTGCTTGATTTACCTATTTTCCCCAAATTTACCCCAATTTACCCTTCGACGGAACAAGATGAAAATATAATCTAGTTCTAGATCTCGTTAAAGTACATATGTGTGCCAAATTTCAAGTCAATATCTCAAACGGTTCCAGAGTAAACGTGCGCACAAAAAAAGTTACAGACAGACAGACCGACAGACAGAAATTTTTTTTCGTTCAAACTTAAAATCTCGACGTTTCGTGATATTCTAAGCCTATTTGAACAATAAAAATTTTTAAAAATTTTTTTGTCGTTACTATACTTCCACTGGATGTGGAAGTAATAGCAAAATTATACAATTACTTCGTGTATCGTAAAAAAACCACCCTCAGAGATTTATCCGGATCGTCACGTTTTAGACTAAGAAAATTAAGGTATCTCAAATCCGCCAGTCTGTCTGCCTGTCTGTCTGAATGTATGTATGTCTGTTGGCTATATCTACAAGACCTGTTGAACGAAAAAAATAATATTTAGTAGTAAGTAATTTACGCTACTGCCAACGAAGAAATGAGATATACTTTTTCAAAAACAGTAGTTTCGTTTGTTTATTTAACATTAGCCACATACATTTTCTCATGGTAAAGGGCGATGCTATCAACTATTAATTATTTATCTTCAGATGGCGTAAGTCCCAAAACATTTCCGGTGAATAGGCAGACAACTTGCTTGTCAGAGGCGTGTCTTAATCTACCTCGTACGTTCGAACTTCTTTCTATCCATACAATATATAATGTAAAACCCAAAATTATCTTCCTTTGAATTTTCAGCATGCAATTAAAAGTGCTTTTAACGGCTTATAAGTACTGTAAATGCATGACTTATTCGACCCATTGTATACGAGTTTTTATCGCATTCGTTTTTGGAACGAATTTTTACAGGCTACTCCACATCTATCTATGTATTTGGTATGTACGAGTACGAGTTTGCTTTAGATTTATAGGCCTTATTACAACCTATAAATTTAGATTGACAGGAAAATAACCGTGCAAGAAATTAACATTATTAAAATAATTATTAGCTTTGATTTTATCCTGCGCTATATTTAGAGATTTTAATTATAATTATTGGATAATAACGGCTACAAATGATTTAATGTCTAAATTAATAGGCTGTTACGTGCCTATGTGTATTACGTATTTAGGTGCAACGGTTTTTTGTCTCATATTGATTGATTGGGAAATAAATTGCCCTCCTCTGGTTAAATTCACACCGACATAAAATGACGGCATTATCCTGCGTGTGATGAAGAGGACATATTCACATATGTCCTATACAGCACGACGCGCTGTAAAAGTTGATAAAATAAGCTTTTTAGTATACACAGATGTCACACTACTTATCAGTGTTTGAAGTCGAATCGGTGTGATCTGCCACTAAAAACTCTTATAAATTTATATTCGTGTAGTTTTTAGTACCAAAAATTAAATTAAATGTTTGCATTAAGTAGGGCATCTGATTCATCTCAAAAAATGGGGCTAAAGAAAGAAAAATGTTTTTTTTGTAAATGTCTCCGGTAAATACAAAGAAAGCTAAGAATACGTAAAATGTTAATCAAACCATGCTAGACATAATAGATAGGCTCAGTACGCTGCAGTCACTGGAAGTGCAGTTTTGAATACCATTTTTACTTATTGAAGAAATTCTGACGGTATTTTTTTTAATAATCGACATTTTTCCTTAGTGACTGAGTCTCGAAGAGATAGGTCGAGTGAGCGGATGTGCTGCGAACACTCCCATGTAACGCGAAAATACCGAGTAAAACTCCGTTAAATTTGATAAAGTTAAACTGAATTGTAGCTTAAAAAATTCCACGTAAATCGTAAATCGTCGTGTGTCATAACAAAAGAGCAAAGTTGTAATAGAATTATTATTTGAAAATAACTAATACAGAGTTATTTAGGGTTTCTCGTGGTCTGCGATTCAAAATGGCCAATATCACAGTGGCAATCGTGCGTCTATTTTATGTACTCCTGAGTAGGAAAACGGCATATTCAATAACATGCCCTTCATCACAGAAGAACTAATGAGCGTAAATCAACAATTAGCAGAAAAGTAGGAAAATGCGAGGAAATTAGTACGGGTATTTATTGTTATATAAATATTATCAAAACACAGGGAACATTTTAGATTTAAATTCTATATTTGTGTGGATAGGACAGCTACAAAAGCTATGAATGCTCAACTAATGAAAAACCGCTGCCCAAGGAATCACTACTTCCACATCCAGATTCTCTATCCAAGTCACTCACAACGAAAAAACTTTGTATGCGGAAATAATTGTTTATGGAACTTTAATAATATAATATTCGAAATACTCTACCTCAAAAACCCATAAAACGATACCCCACATCGGTTGTGGGGTGGGGGTGATGACAGGGGGTGGTAGTGGGGGTGCTAATGGGGATGGCTAATGCCAAAAAATTTTTTGAGACCTTAGCTTCCCTTGTATATATCAAATACCAATTTTATGGACTCTTACCTGCTTTACCCCAACCCTTCGACGGAACAAGATGAAAATATAATCTAGTTCCAGATCTCGTTAAAGTACATATGTGTACCAAATTTCAAGTCAATATCTTAAACGGTTCCAGAGTAAACGTGCGCACAAAAAAAGTTACAGACAGACCGACAGACAGAAAAGTTTTTTCGCTCAAACTTAAAATCTCGACGTTGCATAACATTTTAAGCCTATTTGAACAATAAAAATTTAAAAAATTTCTTCCACTGGATGTGGAAGTAAAATGAAGTAACTATGTTCTATTCAGGAGAAATGAACAAAAGAAAAAATCAATGTGAGAGATCAATTTTTTTGACATAGTGACTACTAGGTGGTAAATGATTGAATTAATGAGTTTACTACACTCAACTGATTTTCACTGCTATGGGGGTAGTTCAAAGAAATCACAGATGTGGAAATAAGACGAACAAGATCAGCATACTTAGCTGGAACAGCAGATAAAGATGGGGAAGTAAATCTCGCGAATCCATTGAAAATCTCGGGCCCCAAGAAACGAAACAGATGAATGGGGAGGCAATAATATTAATTAAGAATGTTTTTATTTGATTTTGATAAGTTCCAAAAATTGATTTGATTTTATATTTTATGTAATTATTACAGCTAAATTTTTATTTGTTTGGGTTTTTGTTCATTTCATATAAATAATTTGAAAATTTCCATATTTTGATTTCGACATTCATTCCAATTGATGCAGGCGCTTCTGTTCTTACTACTGCATGGTTTCCCATGTCAGGAATTTAGACAGATGGTATAGCAATATAGGAAAAGTCAGGAAATTTGGAAAATTTAATGAAAAGTCAGGGAATTTGCAAATAATTTAAGCTCCTCACCTCCACTCCTCAAAAAAATATCGAGTTTTGTGTTTCTAGTTTCGGGCATTGCTGGTGAGCTCAGTCTAGGAATATAGTATCTAATATGAAACCAATGATGGTATCGCGTATGGTACCAATGTTTGTATCCAATATGATGTCAATCTTGATCTACAGTATTACGCCAATATTTGAATACAATATTGGGCGTATAATATCAAGATCTGACGTTCAGTATATGTTGGCCCAATTATATTGGTGCCTATATTGGCCCAATCAACTTATGCTACAAGGTTGAAAAATCTGAACTGTTGTATGGAGTTTAACATATTTTCTCCATTGGGAAAGTCCAATGAATTTTTTCCAAATCAGATAATTCAATCCTCAAGGATACTTTAAAGAAATAACATTTTTAAAGCAATAGAATAATTTTTTTTTACCTATGTATTTCAAAATACTTCAATATAGAGAATTTTAATATCAACATACTAGAAAATTTCACGTACATGTAACATTCGCATATTTAGAATTAAACTAAATTGTTTTATGCTCGTGTAAAACATTAATCACATGAGTAGGTCTTGGCAGGTTGTAGAGTTCGATTACATTAGAGTTGTTATAGGTTTACAATCTAAATAACTCTTTTTGAAATATCGACATATTCGTAATACATACCTTAGGCAATATTCCAAGATTCCTTCAAGATTTATATTTGATACATTTTTCACGTACTTATTACATAAATAGGTTGTGTTTTCAATTTATATTAGATTTTACTAAACAGATTCTATCTAACAGGAGTGAACAGTCCCTTAAAATGAATTTTAACGATGATAACCATTTCTTATTGATAACCAAAAATATTTAAATTGGTTACATTCTTAGAATTAATTTTTCAACAACAGACCTTTACCAACAATTTTACATAGATAAAATTGTTTATTATACATTATCCCCCTTTTTTGTTTAACTACTCCAATTCCACATTCCCTGGGTGTGTGTAATTACAGATTTTCGAAAATGGATTAACTCTAAAATATGGTATCATTTTTACATTGATTTGAACTTTTATTGTGTCCTAATAGATAGATAGATAGTCTTTATTTCACCATTATATGTACATAAATCAACATTTGCAGCAAATCTGGGAAGAAGCTGGTAAACAGCAAATTATAATATACAACAAAATAAAACACAAAAACATATACAGTGTGTCTCAGGATAGATGTAACAAGAGGTGTAATGGACCAAAAATTCTGGAATTTTGGAATGGTATTTGGGGATTGAATCCTGCTTGTTGTAAAACTAAAGTATACCAAAAATGACTTGATTTGGTGTTCACCCTGTAGGTGTTTTATAAGCAAAGTTGTAAAAATCACCACTAATAAAGTACCTTTATTTTTCAAAATATGAAAAAATTCCACTAAGAAAAGTTATTTAGAATGCAATTTCATATCTCTATACCAAATTTCAGGAATATAAAATAATTTTTTTGAAACTTCCCATTTTTTCAATAAATTATTATTTTATTTTGAACCATTCAATCAAAACTGCATAGAAATTATTTTTTGCGAATTAATATTTAAAGTTATGTAGAAGCTAAAAGTAGGTTATAAGAAAAGCAGTGGATACACATTTACCATTTATTATTGTCTACTATCTGTGGTGTGTTTATGTTTATGTTTTATCTGTCAAACGTAGTCAATATTATCCTTAATTTCTGTTTCAAATTAACGAACCAAGCATAAAAAATTAAGTGAAAATGGTACTCACAGTGCGTGAAAGAATTTATATTGTGCAATGCTACTGAATTGGCGGTGAAAACTCGCAAAGAGAAGTGGTAAGCCAATTTAATTTGAAATTTCCAAACACTGCTTTGTCACGTACTCAGGCTATGAGAATAATTAAAAAGTTTCTGGCTACTGGTAGTGTCTTTAACATGAAAAGAAAAATAAAAACATATGATGAAGACAATGTTGGGGCTATTATAGCTCATGCCTCTGTTATAGAAAATCCTAGGATGCCACTAAGAGAGAGATCAGCTCTTATTAATATTAGCAAGTCTGAACTCCAAAAAATTTACAAGGCAAAGAAAATTGGGGCATATAAAGCAAATTATAAACATACGCTTGAAGAGGGAGATGACGGCCGTAGGTTGGATTTTTGTTTGACCATTGGAGAAAAAATCATGGAAGAGAGATTTTTTCATCATTTCATAATTTTCTCAGATGAATCCACATTCACAACCAATGGTGTTGTTTCATCTCAGAATTGTCTGTTTTGGGCTTCTGAAAATCCAAATTTTAGAATTCATTGTAGAAGACAATATGATAAAAAAGTGAATGTCTGGTGTGCCGTTTCTTATCACGTTGGAGAAAAAGGTAGGTACTTTATTAGTGGTGATTTTTACAACTTTGCTTATAAAACACCCTGTAGAACACCAAATCAAGTCATTTTTGGTATACTTTAGTTTTACAACAAGCAGGACTCAATCCCCAAATACCATTCCAAAATTCCATAATTTTTGGTCCATTACACCTCTTACTACATCTATCCTGGGACACACTGTATACTAACAGAAAATAAGCAAACCAAACGACGCCCGTCGATTGTTCCTTTATCTGCGCATGCTCTCACATCTGACGTGGCGATGGGCGCGAATTCAAAATTTCTTAATTTAAATAATTAATTTCACTATTAAAATGACTTTAGATTGTAAAATAAAAATAAAATTTAATAAAGTACTTGATTATAAAATTTTTAAAAAATGGTCAACGACCCTATTGACTAAGAGGTTGACATGTTCAATTTTATGTAGCTTGCTCTAGAGTAAGAAAAAATTCAATATTACTGCCTTAACTCTAATAGGCAAAATAAAATACAGTGTATATAATGAAGCCCTGATTTAATCTAACTGACAAACTGTCTTTGCAATGCCAATAATTCATTTGATTGTTTATAAAAAATAATATCCCTTGCGAAGAACTACTAGTAATTAATAGATTGAGTAAAATGATCGTAATCGATGTTAGAGGCGGCTTCTACATTGTTTGCTACACGCCACACGCGTCTTTAAACAAACCCTTCGCATGAGTGCCCCACAAAGGGCAAACTAAAACCAATAATTTCCATTCGACGGTTAGCTCCTTAAAGGCGGACCGGAGCCGCAAACCAGATCGTTAATAGAATACCGAATAATCCTATTAAACACTACCATCAGACGGCGAGGCCAGCTTAAAATTCTGCGGTCTCTGTCGAAAGCCTGAAAATGCTTTTAATATTAAAAAGCCATCAGGTGCTAGTGCTGAGCGATGCTCTGCTCTGGCGTGAAAGCAAAAGGCAAAGGAGAGTGCCAGGCGGCGCGACGCGAGGCGTGAGAGCAGTCAGATAATGAATGATCGAACCAAATCCCATCAGATGTAGTGCGGCGGCTACATAGTGTTACAGGCGAGGTTACATTTCAGTGGTGCAGTAGAATGGGAGGGCCTTCTAACGACGCTGTTGACTCTTAATTCTTTTAGATTAATTTTATTTCAGGTTATTTTTAGAAATAACAATGGCACAATATGTTTTTTTGTTAGGAATAGAAGGATCTGCTTAGTCATAAGACAAATGACATTTTTATATTCGCAGTAACATATTTGTTTTCTTGTTTATTTCCGTTGCGGGATATAAATAGGTCATTTTAGTTAGGCAAAATTGTTTTCAAATTCCAGAAAAGTGCACATAGTTTGCCTCAATAATTTTGGAGTTGTGTAGAAAATAAGAGAGGATCCACCAATATATTTAACACCATGATATATGATAACAGACAATTAGATAATCCTATAGAGGTACTAAATTTATTTGCATATTTTTTTATTATCTTATCCTCAGCCATCCCCTAATGATCATATTAAGCCTATAATAAAATCTTCATAATACATATAGTTAAGAAAAAAAAAATAAAATTTGGACCAAACCCGGAACAAAGTAACAAGCTAATTTCTTCAGGATTGTATTCTAGGGCTATCCAGGAATCTCTGACTGAAAATCCCAAAAAATCCACCGTGCAGAAATAAAGAAAAAATGCTCCGCCATGTTGAAATTAGGCACTTTTTTCCTTTAATCGGTAATAGCCCACACGGATGACACTTTAGGGAAAAAAGTAAAGAGACAAAATTTTGAGAGACAGAGCTAAGCTTCAATATGGTATAAATTGGTTAAATATTAACAAAGCTATGATTGTCAAAATGACAGATTCTTCTCAAAAAAGGGTATTTTTTGTGTTTTAACATCGTAAGAATATAGCAATAGTCAAAAAAAAACTTTTGTTGGTAATGCTAATTAAACATGGTTTACTTAAATATGAAATAAAAAAAATACCGGTTGGTTTATTTGACGATATTCCGTTTCGAAAAACAACAAAATCATCTCTTTTTTTCTTATTTTGATAAAAAACTTACACCAAGTCCAACTTTGTCTGAAAGTGCTAAACAGTTTCTCCTTAGAAAAGTTGTGTGGCAACGCCCGGCTCAATGTAAAGATATTGTTCATCAGTGTGTTTCATTTGTTCGTTATCATTATGGTTTAAATTGTATTATTATTTTCGATGGCTATTTTAACAAAAGCACTTCCGTTAAATTTACAGAATATCAAAGAAGAGCTAAAAATGCATTTCAGAAAGAAATTAATATTGACCCACAAAGAAGTAGTAGAGATATCTCAAAACGAATTTTTAGCATCAGTGTCAAATAAATTAAACTACTAACATCAAATTTCAATCAAAATAATATCACAGTCAAATGTGCGGATGAAAATGCTGATTATTTAATTGTAAAAGCTGCTATTAATTGCTCAGCTGATATAGTTGTTGGTCAAGATGCAGACTTAATAACTACTTATTGAGCATTGCAAAACAAAAAATGTATAGATGATGATTGATTGAGGTAAATAATGAATATCTGCAAGTTATGTTCAGAACTAAGTGAAAATGTAAAAAATAATCTATTTGCACAAGCCATATTAGGATGCGATACCACCTCTGCATTCTATAAAAATGGCAAAAAACAGTATTTTCAGTTTTCGAAAATAATACTGAACTAAGTAGCAGCCTATTAATTTTCAAAAGTTTTGCTGAAGCAAATCAGCTTGCAGTAATTGAGGAACAATTTATTTTAAGATGTAAAAAAACTAATAGTTTAAATGATTACAAGTTTGTTAGGAATAATCAGATTTTTCCTAGGCAAAATATTTTCCAGCACTTCGATCTAACAGTTCCTCCGCCAACATCCGATGCCACTAAATATCATACTTAGAGAGTGTATTAGCAAATTCAAGTTAGGCGACAATCTTAATCCAGAGAACTGGGGTTGAAAAAACAGCGGATATCTAAAACCAATAAAAACAGTACAAAAGTGTGCTCCTGATTTCTTTTTAAATATTTTATTCCGTGGTTGCAAGAAAAATTGCAAACAGTCTTGAAAATGTAAAAAATATAACATTAAGTGCAGTGTAAATTGTATTGGACAGGACTGTGGCAATGCGTCAGAGTTACTTTCTGAGAATGAGGCTAGTTTTTAGTTAGAGCTCGTATTTGAGAGTTTTTTATGCTTATTTAATTTATTCATGCTTTTTAGAGAGTTTATAGTTTATTTTTTCGCTATTTATGATTTCTGTTATTGTGTTTGTTATTACGTTCTTTTGTTTTTAGAATGGATTTTATTTTACGAATGTATTACTACTTAATTAATACTACCAGTAATAATTGTTGTTAACTTTTGTTGCCTTTTATGGTATCAAAATACAAGATTTTTTTTTATATACAAATCTGTCATTTTGACAACCTTAATTTGCTAATATTTAACCGATCGCAAAAAAAAATTATATCACTTTAAAACTTAGCTCTTTCACTCAAAATTCTGCCTCTTTACTTTTTTCCTAAAGTGTCATCCGTACGGGCTATTACCGATTAAAGGAAGAAAGTGCCTAATTTCAACATGGAGGTGCATTTTTTTTTTATTTCTGCACGGCGGATTTTTTGGGATTTGGATGTGGAAAAGTGGTGGAACAGCACCGATTTGAAAAATTTTTTCATAGACCCCCAGGAACATTCATCAGCATTGACCCCTTACCCGAAAATGAGAAAGTTAGGGGGGTTTGAAGTGCCCCAAAAAGTAGCTTCCATAAAAAGAATTATAAAATTAAATTTCGCCTCGGAAATGGGCTTTAGGGGGTTTTTGGGTCGCTGATCACGAATTCGAGGTCCAAATTCAGGAATTCCATATTCCAGTATGGAATTCGTGCCATTTTTTAATGAAAATTCCACTTTTTCTGGCGGAAATTTAAATATGAATATTGTGCTGCAGAAGTGTGTTCTAGGGTTTTTTTGGGTCGCTGATCATGATTTTGAAGTCCAAATTCAAGAATTCCATATTCTGTACTGGAGTTTGTGCCACTTTTCGTGTCAAATTTCACTTTGAAGAAAAAAAGTTATGTATGAATATTACGAGCACTTCAAATTAATATACAGTTTTATATATTATGCAGGAATGCATGCAATTTTTTTCTTCTTTCAAGTGAGATGATTAAAGGTGATTAAAAGATAACAATTTTTATAAAAATATAGCATTTATTGTGTTGGTGCAAATGGTGGTATTCTGTGTGATAAAATCAATTTATCATTATTTTTTTATATAATTTACATCAATCATAATCTGAATCATATTATTACAATATCTTAAAAATTGAAAATAAACACAAAACACAAACATTTTAAAAAGAAAATCAGATATGATAAGAGACAATATAAAATAATAAAGATTGTTGAATTTATGATGAATAAAAACTTAACAAATTATATTCTGTTAAATAAAAGAATCAGAATATATGAAAAAGTCTAAAAATGTTTAAAAAAGGACTCGATATTATGAAAATGGAGTGATGTATATCATTAATTAAGTTACAGTTACAATATTCAAGGAGTGGGGAGATAATTACTTCCACGTCCAGTGGAAGTATAGTAACGACAAAAAATTTTTTTAAAATTTTTATTGTCCAAATAGGCTTAAAATGTTATGAAACGTCGAGATTTTAAGTTTGAGCGAAAAAAAAATTTCTGTCTGTCTGTCTGTCGGTCTGTCTGTCTAACTTTTTCTTCTGCGCACGTTTACTCTGGAACCGTTTAAGATATTGACTTGAAATTTGGTACACATATGTACTTTAACGAGATCTAGAATTAGATTATATTTTCATCTTGTTCCGTCGAAGGGTTGGGGGGTAAATTGGGGTAAATTTGGGGTAAATAGGTCAATCAAGCAGGTAAGAGTCCATAAAATTAGTATTTAGTATATACAAGAGAAGCTAAGGTCTCAAAAAAATTTTTGGCATTAGCCACCCCCATTACAACCCCCACCCCCTTATTAAAGGGGATGAAAAAAATTGTGATTTAGTGTAGGTACAGGAACCAGAAACCTCAAAATATTTTTTTACTTCATCCACCCCCCACTATCACCACCCCCCACCCCACTACCGATGTGGGGTATCGTTTTATGGGTTTTTGGGGTAGAGGATTTCAAATATTATATTATTAAAGTTCCATAAACAATTATTTTCACATACAAAGTTTTTTCGTTGTGAGTGACTTGGATAGAGAATCTGGATGTGGAAGTAGTGATTCCTTGGGCAGCGGTTTTTTTTTTCAAACGTACGTTATGTCCTCAATAGTGCTTTATGTGATGTAATTCAAAAAGTTTTAGTTATGGATCATTTCCAACTAGCAGAGAGAGGAATATAATCATTTTGGAACAATATGCGCAAATTTCAAGAAAAAATATCAATGTGTTTACTTATAATCAACTAAAACGCAAAAACTAACGTATCACGGATTCAAATGCAAGTAGAACATCATTCTTTTTGTTAAACATTGTGTTAGTGAACGAATTCTGAACGACTTTCAAAATGTCCGTCTGTCCGTCCGTCCGTCCGTCCGTCCATCTGTCCGTCCGTCACGTTTCTTGTAAGTACGATAACTCAAGAAAGAAAAATCCGATTGTATTGAAATTTGGATAGTAAGTTAGTGTTAGCTAGAGGAAGAGCCCTATTATTTTTGAACAAAATCGATCGGTAAATAAAAATGTTATTAATGATTTAAATTTGAAAAAAAAAATTTTGATTTTTATGTTTTTGTAATTGAATAGAAATTTGGTGGAATGATATTTCATTTTAATATCCAAATATTTATATATTTTACAAATATACATTTCATAATGTAATATACAACCGTGAAAATATGATTTTAGCTCGTGTACATTTTTTTACGTGTAAGGTGGTGGTGTAGTTCTTACCCTTTTAATTGAAATTGACTCGGAGTCCAAGGGTCCCGGGTTCGAAATCCAAATTGGGTTTGGTATGGTTTTTTATTTTTACTTTATTTTACACTGAGTCTTTTACCAACTAAGTTCGTACTATAAAATTAAAAATGTCTAAAACTAACATTATTTACAAAAAACTGCGAAGAGTATCTTATAGAATGTGTAACAATTATATAAAAAGTTCAGTGAACAGGCGAAGAGTACGTTTTTAGCTTGTTTGAAATTGTTTATACGTGCAATATCCATAATTACAATTAAATTCCAAAAAATTAGTTTAATTTTTTTTCTTTCTAAACACCACCGTAAAGTACATGTAAAACCCTACACTTTAAAAGAAAAATTGTCCTACTACGAGTCGATGCATTTAAACAAAATGCGATGGATATTTCGAAATTATTGTTGATTTTTAGCCGTTTGAATAAATATTTTGCTCTAAAATTTAACACGGAGGTTTAGTTCAATAAAGCGCATGGTTCCACCAACTTTCGTTAAAATTGATGGATTATTACATCATATTTCTTAAACTGTTAAAAAAAGGGAATATTTGGTGGTTTTTATTTTTTTACAAATTTACAAATTCATATGCCTAGTCTTATTCAAAATTTTATAGCGAACAGTTTGGTATTTTTATTATTGTAATACGATTACTATGACAAGAGATAATAGGAAAAATAGCAGAAAATTTCTGTGTTGAAAAATAAATTGTTAAAATTCTACAAGAAGCAATGGACGGATTTAGCAAAAAAATGCTCAGAGCACTTGTTATTATACCTACAACAAATTAAAACAATAAAATTGCTGTAGCGAGAATTCCTTATTAACCTATTTTGATCCTTAACTTGACGCTACTATCAATATTTAAATTTTTTCTAAAAAAAATGGAATTTTTCATGGCACGTATTCCAGCCTGCAATATGGAATTCTTAAATTTGGACCTCAAAATCATGATCAGCGACCAAAAAAATCTCCTAAAGCAACATTAATATTTAATTTTTTTCTGAAAAAATGGAATTTTCCATCGCACATATTCCAGCCTGGAATATGGAATTCTTAAATTTGGACCTCAAAACCATGATCAGCGACCAAAAAACCTCCTGAAGCATATTTTCGTGGAAAACGTAAATATTTAATTTTTTTCTGAAAAAATGGAATTTTCCATGGCACTTATTCCAGTCTGGAATATGAAATTGCTCAATTTGGACTTCAAAATCATGATCACCGACCAAAAAAACCTCCTAGAGCACACTTCCGAAGTTCAATATTCATATTTAAATTTCCTCCCAAAAAAGTGGAATTTTTATCAAAAACTGGCACGAATTTCATACTGGAATATGGACCTCGGATTCGTGATCAGCGACCCAAAAAAAAAACTCTAGAGCCCATTTCCTAGGCGAAATATGAATTTTATAAATTTTTTTATGACAGCTACTTTTTGAGGCACTTCAAACCTCCCTAACTTTCTCACTTTCGGAGGTAATGCAGGGGTCAATGTTGATGAATGTTCCTGGGGGTCTAGGGAATACGTGAAAAAAGGAATTTTTCAAATCGGTGCTATTCCCCCACTTTTCCACATTTTACACTTTTTTCCTGCTTATTTACTGGATTGTGAATCCTTTTTCAAAAATGTCAATTCTTAATAAAAGTACTTGTTTGAACGGCAATGTCCTCGGTGGTAAGCCACTGAGCACAGTTGATACAAGGCCCTACCAGGGTCCTGAACAACGTAAACCGTGGCGAAAGGCTGATTGCATGTCTACTTATCAAATTAGTGACGCCGATCGAGCAATTAGCCCACGCTACACCGTGCCGGAGCTCTATATTTCACTCCGTTCGCTACCTACGAAACTACCTTCTGTCACACGGGGCACGAGCAGAGCAGACACAGGCACAGGTAAATTACACGTAAGGTCCGGCCTATGGCGATGCAAAATTGAATTTGACGGAATTTACATAAAGTCGAATGAAGATTGTTCCGCGTATACAGGGCGGACCAAATTAGATGGGATTTGAGGTTTTCTCTAAAACTATGGCAGATAGACAATATAGGGGTGTCCTGAGCTCGATTTTCGATTTACTACCCTTTTTCAACTACCGAGCTACAGAGCGTTTTTGGAAAATTGACATTTGCATTGGCAAATAACTAAATTACGACGACAAAAATAGATAAAATTATTTTTTTCTACGATTGTGCTGAAACTCAAATTTTCTAACTTCAAAATGACTGCAGAAAATATCACTTTGCCGCACGCCGCACAGTGGCGAGAAATGCCAGTGTTCCACCCAAATTACTCTAGAGGTCGTAAATTTTAAGTTATTGAGACATTCTTTTTTTTAAAATGTTCATCTTGAATTTACCTATCGATCCCTCTAGCCGGATTTTGAAATTTCATTTTTCGTTTTTTTTAATTTTTAATAGAAAATGATATTTTTACAGAAAAATACTGTTTTTTCAATTAAATTTATTCTAAATAGATATATATTGTTTTTGATCTGTTTGATTTAGTAATTGACAGGAAAATATGAGTTTTAAATTTGGCAGCTATCATAATTGTTGCCAATTTTCAAAATACAGTACTTATTAATTTTAAAAATGCACTATAAATGTATAGTAAAATAGATATATATTGTTTTTAAACTGCAAGATTTAGTAGTTGACAGGGAAATAGGGTTTTTAAATTTGGCAGCTACCATAATCGCTGTCAAATTTAAGAAAATAGAAGTTAGAGCTTATTAACTTTAAAAATACCCTGTGAATATATAGCAAGACGGATACAAATTGTTTTTAATGTACCTGGTTCCGAAGTTGACAGGAAAATGTGATATCTAAATTTGGCAGCTGCCAAATTTAAAAATAATATTTTCCTGTCCGTTCATAAATCAGGAAGATAAAAAATAATATATATATCTATTTGTCTATACATTCAAAGGGTATTTTTGAAATTAATAACTTCTAATCTGCACACCTTAAAACTTGACAGTAATCATGGCAGCTGCCAAATTTAAAAATTATATCTTCCTATTACTTACGAAACCAGATAGATCAAAAATAATATACATCAATTTTTCTATACATTTATAAGGTATTTTTAAAGTTAATAAGCTCTTACCTCCATGTTTTGAAATTTCACAGCAATTAGGTATGTCAGCTGCCAAATTTAAAAATGATATTTTCCATCAGTTACGAAAATCAGACAGATAATAATAGACAAAAATAATATATATCTATTTTTCTACACATTTATAGGGTGTTTTTAAAATTTATAAGCTCTTACTATATTTTGATGTGAGACAGCAATTATGACAGCTGCCAAATTTAGAAATCATATTTTCCTGTCAACTTCGGAACCAGGTACATTAGAAACAATTTGTATCCGTTTTGCTATATATTTACAGGGTATTTTTAAAGTTAATAGCTCTAACTTCTATTTTTTGAAATTTGACAGAAATTATGGTAGCTGCCAAATTTAAAAACCATATTTCCCTGTCAACTACTAAATCTGGCAGTTTAAAAACAATATATATCTATTTATTAATTAATAAGGTGTTACCTCCCTATTTTGAAAATTGACAGCTGCCAAATTTAAAACTCATATTTTCCTGTCAATTACTAAATCAAACGGATCAAAAACAATATATATCTATTTTTCTATACATGTACAGGGTATTTTTAAAATTAATAAGCTCTTCCATCTATCTTTGGAAATTTGACAACAATTATGGCAGCTGCCAAATTTAGAAATACATATTTTCCTGTCAACTTCGGAACCAGATACACTGAAAACACTATATATATTTTTCTGAACACCAACCTGTTATTGTATGAATTATTTATCTAAAAATCGTATTTTTTTATATTTGACAGTCATTTTGACAGTTATCAACAACTAAATCAAAAACTCATGTAGACAGATCAATAGCTGATTAAAAGACGAAGATTTGAAAAAAAAATTTGTTACGAAAACTAAAATTTACGGCCCGTTAGAATAAATTTAATAGAAAAAACAGTATTTTTCTGTAAAAATATGATTTTCTATTAAAAATTTAAAAAAATGAAAAATGGAATTTCAAAATCCGGCTAGAGGGATCGATAGGTGATTTCAAGACGAACATTAAAAAAAAAAGAATGTCTCAATAACTTAAAATTTACGACCTCTAGAGTAATTTGGGTGGAACACTGACATTTCTCGCCATTGTGCGCCGTGCGGCAAAGAATTTGCCACACGCCTTGATTACATCTCCACACACCGGAATAAAATAATGTGTTTACCTTAAAGAATTTTATATTACTTACTGGTAATAACAATTAAATTCTATAAATGTACATTAATTACACATGAATTGCAATTACAAAGTCAAATTTTAACTTCAGAATGACTGCGGAAAATGTCACTTTAAATAAAATCTGACAGGCAGCAAATTTAAAATTTTGGAAAGACTTTAAAAAAGGAAAATAACTTCACAACCGTAGAAAAAATAGTATGTAACACACATGTGGCAAGCTTCATTGCAAAACTCGTATGATAGGAACACTCGCTGCGCTCGTGTTCCTACTTTCATACATCGTTTTGCAATGAAGCCCTTGCCACACTTGTATTACAATCTACTATTTTCAAACTGATCACAAATACCTTCAAAAGGTTTTCTATAAACCAGTCCGCAATGCACCGTAGGAATTTATTTTGTTAATGCAACACAATAGCCTGCGCGTGTGCGCAAAGTTGGATTATCTTTCACACGGCCAATGCCGGTTAGTTGAGCATGAATAGTTGACGGAGTAACTACGCTGGTCCTATTTTCCTAAATTTAAAAACACAAAGTTTTCAACATGGATATTGAAGTGTGTGTCTGCAATTGTTACTAACATAACAGTTGTACGGAGTATAGATATAATAAACGTTTTATGAAATACTATTTTTGTTTAAAAAAAAGTTGAAATGCTTGCTTTAGCTAGAGTTATACAAAAACTTCCAAAAAGTACACCGATTTGTTTTTACTAGTTCGAAAAAATATCTTATAACTAATATAAAAAGGTAAGATACAAGTCCCCTTGTTTCCCCTTTTGCTAAATCGAGGGTATTCTTTTAGGTAGTCGTGGCTTTAAAGGAAATGAAGCAAGTATGAGGTGCAAATGCAAAAGAAAGAGTAAAGGAAAGAAAAAGTAAAATAACGACTGAGTTTTATAAAGAAATTGGCCTCGTTGTTGATTGACCAAAATAAGATGGAGGCAATAAAGAATTAATAGAAAAATTTCCAAATATACTTTCCATCATTTCTTGTGGACACTACGTCAAAGAAGAAATATTTAAAAATTATTGCTTTGAAATTGCACAAATGACTATTTCACTTTATAGTTGGCACAAAATTAGTGCTAGTGTTCAGAAACTGTTAATACACGGAACTGATATTATAAAATCTCTACCTTTGTCAGTAGGTCAACTGTGAGAAGATGTAATTGACGCACGCCATAAAGACTATAAAAAATTAATATTCCAGAAAAACTTCAAGAATCAACACCAGTACTGATATATAACTGGATGCTGGTATCCTTCTTATTACAAATAAGGGAAAAAAAAAACAAACGCAATTCAGTTGTATTAAGCATGCTAAGACCGTCTACTTTCAGTGATGGTTATTATGAAGGTAATGGTGATCAGGAGTCTGATGATGATGATGATGATGATGATGAGGATAATGGGGATGTAGATGTAGAACAATATTTTAATCAAAATTGTATATTATGTGCCTATTTCACTAATTCAAAATACAGAAATAATTTAATATGAAATTGTTTTTTTTTTAATTAGAATACTATGAACACCTCACCCCCAACTAACCTAATTAGATATTTTTCTGAAAGATAATTATTAATTAGTCTCCTCATAAGCATTTCTGATCAGAATATCAAATAAAATCATATTTTATATTTTTTGTCGTCGTAAATTGTTAATTTGGCCTTATGTGGGTCGATTCAAAAATCGAGTAACACATTCTTTAGGAACTTTTTTGAGCAGAATCCGTTGCTGATAAGAAGAAAATTATTCATGCCTCAGTTTTAGAGATATAGTTTTAATGTAAATTATTTCATCATTCAATCACAACTTAAATAGCTATCCAACGATATATCATATGTCATATTTATCAACAGTAAAATCACAAGAGCTTTTCTTTTATCGGATAAACTCTTTGTAATGAAATAATTTTGCCAATCAGTGATTTTATAAGAAAAACTGACGTGAAAAAATCACGAGACCGGAGGTCGAGCGATTTTGTCAAATGTCAGTTTTTCGAGTAAAATTACTGATTGGCAAAATTTTTGAGTTAAAAAGAAATTTATCCATAAAAGAAAAGCTCGAGTGAGTGTTTTTTGGCTAGATAAATTAACGAACAGCAACAATAGTTATTACAAATAATTATAATTTTCCCAAAACGACTCATATTGTACAGTATAGTTTCCACAATACTTAAACATTATAGCTGACAGTACAGATTTTAAAGTGACGTGCGACTACTAGATGTACTCTGCTTTTGAGGAACAGGCATTCTTATCGGTGATAAAAAACGATGCACCTTTTTTATCGCTGTCAAAATGACAAAAATGTGACTGTCAAAGAGACTTTTTTATATAGGAGTAAATTTATCTATCTATCTTTAGAAAAAGTGGTTGATTTTAGAAAAATTTAATATATTTGTGAGGAGGCCATGGAAAACTATTAACAACAACAAACACTTCTTATAATATAAAATAATTTTGCCAAAAATAGGAAAACTAAGCTACAATAAATGTTCGAATTGTCCTCCATTGACATCTTTGCTTATTTATCGCATTTCTAATATTTATGGTCAAAAACTAATTTGTGAGTTAATTGTTAGTGAGCATTGTTAAAAATTGTGAAAAATATGATATGATTAAGTGTTTTATAGAATGCGGAGAAGATTCAAATTTAGCTTCCGAGCTTTAATTAAATAGGTAAGTCATAGACAGCAAAACTTCGTGCTAAAAGTGCCACCTAAACAATATTTTTAAATATCAAGAAAAGAGACAGCCAGACAAAAATATTCAAAAGGCTACAACAAAATTTAAAAGAATTTGGATCAACTGCGTTACGTTGCTAAAAAATAAATAAATTGAAACCCTACAAAATTAGGATTAGTCACTAACTATACCTACACTGAGAAGCTATAAGAATGTCCACGAAGGAATTCAAATAATTTTATTATTGAATTTATTTTTTCTAAACTGATTTAAGCAAACACACCATCAGACTTATTGAAGATAAAATGGAATTTGAAATTTATAAAGCGTAGAGTGGCACTATAACCTCTCTAAGGCCGATTTAAAAGGTAATAAAAAGACATCAGGTATGACAAAAAAATTAAAACCAACGGAAGTTTATCGTTAAAACTACATAAGAAAGGCCCAAAAAACAAGAACCGCTCAGAAATAATAATGATTTTAATATCCATACAAAATTTGCATAGACGCGTAATCAGCAAATTTAAAAAAGTAGGCTGCTTCTCGGTAATTTTCAGTCGTTTCTTGTAAGAGTCTAGTTTTGTAATGGCCTTTAATAAGTACTAATAGGAATTGAAAATGTCTAGTTTTAAAAAGGATTTAAAATGCATTTATTGCAAATATGTTAAAACCACAAAGAATAATTTAAAGCCTCTTTAAATCTAAATGGAATTTAAGACGTTAATAAAACTAATTCGCTTTATGGACAGTTTTATGTAGGTATGATAAACCCATTACAAATACATATTATTCTAGAAGCAAATTAGCTTTATAATTAGATCTTACAGAATGCTTTAAAACTTACCATATGAGAGCAAGTATACTTGAAGCCTAGAAGGCCTTAACTACAACATCAATAAAGCACAAGACTATTTCCTAACCCTGACAAACCTTTCTTAAAACCTCCTCAAGTCCAAATGACTTTTAAATTGTTCCTTGAGTAGAAATCTGTCCTTGTTTGATCAGAATAAATCGTGGATTTTGCCTAAAGGGAAGCCACGTAAAAAAAAAGCGCCAAGTACTCTTAGTGGAGTCAAATTAGGATTTTAATGTGAAATGTCTGGTCAGGGTAGTTTTTCTGTTTTAACGTGTTCAGGAGGTCAACTTAAGTTCACAGCTCAGTTTTGTAGTTTCTGCGAGGTCGGCGCACAGTGGGCCAGAATCCGAAAAAGCTGGGCCATAATTCAAAAAATTGAGTAACGGTTTTGAAATCCTCATTTTCGAGGTTGCTGATTACGAATTTGCAGTTTTTTCAAAAACAATATGGCGACAAACATTTGAGGAAGTTAATCATTTCAATTGAAAATTGGTACTCGAGGTCGCTGATTACGAACTTGATTATGGTTTCTCCAAAAACAAAATGGCGGCTCCATTATGGCGACAAAAATTTGAAGAAAGTTAACCATTTCAGTTGAAAATTGATACTCATGGGTTTTCGAGGCCGCTGATTACGAATTTGGTAATAGTTTTTTCAAACGCAAAATGGCGGCTCCAATATGGCGACAAATATTTGAGAAAAGTTAATCATTTCATTTGGAAATTGGTATTCGGGGGTTTTCGAGGTCGCTGATTACGAATTTCAATTCAAATTTAAATAATTAAATTAATTAATTAATTTAAATTCAATTTTACATACCTACTTTTAGACTTTTTCTAAATTCCAACAAAAAAATAAATAATTTTTCAATAATTATTTTTGACATAGCAAAATGCATCAATTTTTTCAAAAATTGTTTATAACACATAAACATTATAAATTGTTACGTTTACATAGAATCTTTAAATAGCTAAAACATAACTATAAACCAAAGCTAACGCGACGCTGTCAGAATAACGATCACAAAAACAAGAGTGGAACCTAAAGGCAGCCAATTTTTACATATTTCATTACAGGAATGTTCAACTAACAACTGGAAAAAATTCCATTGAACGAGTGTGAACGAGTCATAAACATTTCCCTTGATAAAGAAAAAAATGTTTTCTTTATTCTATGAAAAAACCACCTCCTATTGAATGTTAATAAATTTTTACAAATTAATAATTACGAAATTTCACCTCCGACTTTTAATTATATATATCTTGTGGAGAAGAATCCATTTTAATGTATTCTAATGTCACTATTTTCTAAATTTTTACTGCACCTTCTGTTGACTACAACAACGCGTGTGAAACAAATGGCTCGGTACGCTTCGTGTGATGGTCACATTCAGAATGAAGTTACACAGAGCTCAAGGGATGCCAGCTCCTTGGGACCGGTTTATATTATACCTGGGGTCACCTACTAAACGTTCTGGGACAGAAAAGTCCTAAATTCTAAACTCGATTTTTCGACTTTTGGCCAGCTTTTTCGGATTCTGGCCCACTGTGCGGCGTATTGTTTATGTATACAATTTAATTTTTTAGACTGTGTTTTCGATCAGTTTTCTTTGAATATCTCGAAATCTGTAAGTCCTATGGAAAACAATAAAAAGAAGGAAAATGTTCATTTTAAGCTGTACAATAAAGGTACATAAACTATAATTAATTCCAAGAATTTCACAAGGGTGCAAAGTTTTAGCAACATTGTATATTCGAGCCGTTTTAATAATAACTTTGATTTGAAATTTTAAGTGGTGATTGGACTTTATAAGAGCTATATTTCTCCAAAATTTCATTTAATATTGTCCATTATTTTTGAAAGAACAGTGACTTGTTTAGAAACGCATAATTTTGCAATATTCATAATTTTTAAATAATAGTAACAATTGAAATGAATTATAGTTTATCTACTTTCATTGCACAGCTCATAAAGAACATTTTCCTTCTTGTTGTTTTCCATAGGTTTTCGAGATATTCAAAGAAACCAATGGAAAACATGGTCTAAGAAATTACATTTTTTAAATAAACAATACGCCGACCTCGCAGAAACTGCAAAACTGAACTGTGAACTTCAGATGATCCCCTGAACACGATAAAACAAAAAAACTGCCCTGATCAGACAATTCATATTGCGAATTTCTTAGTCCTAATTTGACTCCACTATTTACCTTGAAGGTAATGCGAAAAATAGTGCGTATTATACAAAATATGAACTTTCCAACTTTTGAAATTGCGATATCTCACGAAAAATCATTTGTAGGAAAAAAGCGTGAAGTACGTTGTATTCATTAAAAAAGCGTACAAGTGAATGAAAGACGATCTTTATCATATTTGTGTAAAATCGACTGTTTGTTATTGGATGTTAGTACATGTCAGAAATGCAAAGCGTTGTCGTTGGAATTATTATTTTTGAAAGTGCATGGAGGTAGAGTTTGACGAACTTTTTACACAAATATGGTTCTAATACTTATACACTTTTTTAATGAATACGACTATACAAAGACTTTTTTTTTTGTAGAAAATCTTATAATCTACAAATTTTGTAACAATTATTTTTACGATAAAACTTGCCATTTAAGAGATATTTGCGAAAAAATTATTTCTTTGACCCTTGACCTTAAATAAAATTTTTATTTTTTTTGTCTATTTTTACTGGATTACTGGTATTTTCTAAAATATGGTGAATGCGCCGGGAATGTAAATTAAAAACCTAGGTTTGGATTTATAATGATATTTCTTTACAAATGATAGGGTATTATTGCTCGATTATGGTTCAGTTATAATTTTTTCATCAAGTTACGTTCTGCACACAGTGTGCCATACTAAAAAACTGAAGAAATTCATATTTTGTTGGAATTGCATTAAAATTAGTGGTATTTTCGGACTAGCAAATTATGAGTCTAATGTAAAAATTAAAAAATCCCGATATACATACAAGCTGCTCATCTTATCAAGACCGTGGAGGATATTTCGCTTAATATCAATAGCACAAGAAAATTATTTTCACAAAAATTTTGCCGATTTTTATAAACTACAAAATGGTTTAAAGACATTTGAAATCCATGGCGTACTTTAAGGGAACACGTTAGTATAACAAGAAATCTTCCTTAAGAGATATCTTATCAACTTCTTTCATACACTTAATTAAAAATATTGATTTTTGAAAATGCGGAATGTGTATAGTAGTACGGTCGAATTGATTTAATTTATTTTACCTACGATCACTACTGTAAATAGTAAAAAACACACTACCTGCCATCCATGTAAATTGAATTTTACGTATTGTAAACAAAACGCACTGTAAACAAATCGCACGGTAAACAAAACGCACAGGACACCCAATTATAGGTGGCTTATATCGCTGACGCGGGGTTTAAAAAGAACAAATGCGCCTACGTAATTTTCAAACGCTGTCAAAACTGACATAATATTTGTTGAATGACATATTGTTGACTAGTAAACTAAATCCAGATTTTACTAAATAAATAAATAAATATGATCGTAGGTAAAGTGTAGTACATAATTCGAGTTGTAAAGCAATTACGCACTCATGGAAATACGCACTCGTCGCTACGCGGCATCGCGCGTAACTTTTCCATTCGTGCGTAATATGCTTCTTACAATTCTCATTACGTAATATACTATTACTTCCACATGCAGTGGAAGTATAGTAACGACAAAAAAATTTTTAAAAATTTTTATTGTTCAAATAGGCTTAAAATGTTATGAAACGTCGAGATTTTAAGTTTGAACAAAAAAAAAATTCTGTCTGTCGGTCTGTAACTTTTTTTGTGCGCACGTTTACTCTAGAACCGTTTAAGATATTGACTTGAAATTTGGTACACATATGTACTTTAACGAGATCTAGATCTAGATTACATTTTCAACTTGTTCCGTCGAAGAGTTGGGGGGTAAATTGGGGTAAATTTGGTGTAAATGAGTAAATCAAGCAGGTAAGAGTCCAAAAATTGGTATTTAGTATATACAAGAGAAGCTAAGATCCCAAAAAAATTTTTGGCATTAGCCACCCCCATTACCACCCCCATTATTAAAGGGGATGAAAAAAAAATTGTGATTTAGTGTATGTACAAGAACCGGAAGCCTCAAAATATTTTTTTACTTCATCCACCCCCACTACCACCCCCCTATCACCACCACCCACTACCGATGTGGGGTATCGTTTTATGAGTTTCTGGGGTAGAGGATTTCAAATATTATATTATTAAAGTTCCATGAACAATTATTTCCACATACAAAGTTTTTTCGATATGAGTGACTTGGATAGAGAATCTGGATGTGGAAGTAGTGATTTCTTGGGCAGCGGTTTTTTTTTTCAGTGACAGCATTCCACCTGAAATATTATTGTTGATTCTTATGTATTATGACCTTGTGATTAGGAAAAAAAATATGTTTTTTTTTACCGAATTTTCATCGAAACAAAATGATATATACTATAGAAAGTCTCGTATAAAATTTAATACATTGAATCCTTTTGTGCCCGTCTTCGGCGCTGATGCCTTAAATATGTTATGCTCTAAATTAATTGTCTTTTGTTAAGTTTTTTCCTAAGTCGAAGTTTTTATTTATTCTTCGACTTAGGTCGATTCTGGGAGGTTCTATAACAATAACACTGACGATCTTGACAAATGCTTATAAAACGATATTTTACAAAACATTAAAATCTACAATTTAAACCTAGTTAAACTCTAGTTTAATCTGAACCCATAAAACCGGCCCTAAGGCAGATATTTCCATTATTTAAAGGGATACGGAAAAACTTCTAAGACGATTTTTTTTTGCTACAAAGAGCCTTATTAGTCTTAACTCTTCAAGAGTTAAGACTAATAAGGTTTTAAGGGAGTCTCATCTGATTCAGTTTCTCGACAGGATAGGCTAGCGGTATATTAAATAATATTACATAATGAAATATACACATTCTAGTTGGATTGACGTAGAGTGGATGAAAATAAATTAAAAATGAAAGAGGTATGAACACAACAAACAATCAACATGCATTTCCATTATTTTAAGTGCTCTGTTAATTACTATAGGATGTTAAGGGCATTTTTCATCCCCATTTCCACAGTGTTTTGCGTTTGTGTAATGCAATTGCTGTTAAAGTTGTAATTTTTGTTAAAACTAGCAGAAAACATTTCGAACAACCCATTCATTGTTGTTTATTTATTCAAAAGTAAAATTATCAAATAACATTCATATTATACCGTGTGTGACAAGAGCATGGCATATATCCAATTATTTCTTAATTTTTGCAGATGAATTATTGAAACTACACCATCTTGTACTTAATAATAATAATAATAATAATAATAATTTTCTACTTCCTGTTTCAGCGGAAGTGGCATCAACTCTTGATTTTCAAATGGAGCGCCATATGTATTATTACATTTTTAGATTCTTCATGGTTTTCTGAATACGGTGATATCGCATTTCTTATGTAAAACTTTTCTTTAGTTTATTCAAATAAGTAGTTAATGTTTACTTCATAACCTCGCAACTCTAAAACCTCATAACTGTATTAATCGGGGCATACAACCCTTCACAACCACAAAACTCTGAGTAAACAGAAATTTTACACATCTGACTTCAAAAACGATGAAGCCGGAGTGTTCGAGCTTTTAAGACCCCATAACTTCTAAATCCTGTAATTTCATAACCCCAAAACCCGGGGCATCTTAACATCGTGCTCTGCAGCAAGCAGGCTTTTATCAATGGATCAATAGGGAATATTTACTCATCAGCTCAAATATGAGCTTTTGTGCGTGAATCGGGAAATGGGCAGCTTGATGAATCTTAAACTGGATTTTTTGGATTCTCATATTGACTACTTCCCAGAAAATCTTCAGTGAAGAGCAGGGTGAATTATTTCACCAGAGGATTTCAAAGATTGGAGCGGCGATGCCAAAGAATGTGGAATAAACATATCATGGCTGACTCACTCAAAGAAAATGATAGGTAAATTCAACCAAAAAAGAGCATATGAGATCGCGCCTATCTAGTTTCATAGTTAAATCAATCAGAAAAGAATAGTCATACAACTTTATTTGTTTTCGTAAACAAATAGTAGTTTAATAATCATATCTTCTTGTAACAAATTAAATAGTACAATGACATTTTTTTATGTTCACTAACCATTTTCAATTTGGTCTACAATTAAATAGTACGACTTTGTTTTTTGTTCACCAACTAATTACTTTCACGTCCAGTGGAAGTATGGTAACGACAAAAAAATTTTTAAAAATTTTTATGGTCCAAATAGGCTTAAAATGTCATAAAACGTCGAGATTTTAAGTTTGAGCGAAAAAAAATTTCTGTCTGTCTGTCGGTCTGTCTGTCTGTACCTTTTTTTTTGTGCGCACGTTTACTCTGGAACCGTTTAAGATATTGACTAGAAATTTGGTACACTTATGTACTTTAACGAGATCTAGAACTAGATTATATTTTCATCTTGTTCCGTCGAAGGGTTGGGGAGTAAATTGGAGTAAATTTGGGGTAAATTGGTCAATCAAGCAGGTAAGAGTCCATAAAATTGGTATTTAGTATATACAAGAGAAGCGAAGGTCTCAAAAAAATTTTTGGCATTAGCCACCCCCATTACCATGGGGATGAAAAAAAATTGTGATTTAGTGTATGTACAGGAACCAGAAACCTCAAAATATTTTTTTACTTCATCCACCCCCCACTATCACCACCCCCCATCCCACTACGGATGTGGGGTATCGCTTTATGGGTTTTTGGGGTAGAGGATTTCAAATATTATATTATTAAAGTTCCATAAACAATTATTTTCACATACAAAGTTTTTTCGTTGTGAGTGACTTGGATAGAGAATCTGGATGTGGAAGTAGTGATTCCTCGGGCAGCGGTTTTTTTTAGGTTGATCTACACTTTATTGTTTGATGAAGTTTTTCTTGGTTAGCCAAAATCTCAGTATTGAGACATCAGACCACCCAAACCAAAGATTAGAGATCGTTTATAAGATCCATCCAAATATATCGATGATCCCTGAGAGAATTTGAACATTGCAATCATGTTACTAATTTTCTATAAATTCATAAGAGTATAAGATAATGCATGATTGATTATTGTCAGTGATTTGTATGTGGCGTCATCTGGGAATAATTTCTGTAATAGACTACGTGGTAAGCAAGCAAATTTTTTGGTAATTCTTTTAGAACTTCTAGAAGACGACAATAATATTGGTTTGTCTACCAAGTACAATAATACAGCGAACTAATACTGGGTTAGAATTACAATTCGATAATAGTTAAAAATAAAATATACTATTATCTAGTTTAATTTGACAGAATTCAACAAAATAATAGTCAGACGAAATTTTTAAGTTAATGTTTGTTTTGTTGTACGACAACTTTTTATTAATTAAAATAACAATCACCTCTTGTTTAAAAATACAATCAATATAGTTTAGTTTAACAAAATTAACGATATTGTTAGTTAACCATTTTTTTTTGTTAAATTTACCCATACTATTCCTTTGAGTGCTACTGCTGGATGCTAGCGCTAGATATGTCTGAGAGAGGACGAAAACGTAAAAACGGCCATTGCACAGATCTTTCGAGAATAAGAAAACTCGATATCACAAAAAAAGAGAGAATGAATTGTATATGCTAATCACGCACAGAAGCTCAGATTTGAGCTGATGAGCACTAGATATGAAAGATAACACAGGCACACAAAATAAAAAAAAGGTCATGTACTCGGGGACCAACCTATATGTCGGTATGTATTTTCGTCCGCTGAACCCGAATCCGGGGTCAGAATTGACTCATCCGGTCAAATTTGGCCGAAGAAATCAAAAAATAGCCGGAAATTCGCCAAAATTCGGATCACAAAACATTGAAGGGATTGACGTAACTTAACCCATACCGGTATGTATTTTCACCCGCTGAACCCGAATTCGGGGTCAGAATTGGCCCTTCGGATCAAAATTGGCCGGAAATATCAAAAAATGGCCGGAAATTCGCCAAAATTCGGGTAAAAAAACATAACATAAACATAACTTAACCCATATACCGGTATGTATTTTCACTCGCTGAACCCGAATCCGGGGTCAGAATTGGCCCATCGGGTCAAAATTGTCCGGAAAAAAAATGGCCGGAAATTCGCCAAAATCTGGGGTCAAAAAACATTAAATGATATTGAAGTGACTACCCTTATATCGGTATGTATTTTTCCCGCTGGATCTAACTCTGGAGTCAGAATTAGCCCAACCGGTCAAAGCCAACAAATGGCTCAAAATTGCCCAAAATTTGGGGCAAAGAATATTGAATGACGTTCAGGTGACTCGACTATTGTGTTAGTATGTATTTTTGTCCACTGAATCTGAATCCGTTGGTCAATAACGTCAAAAGAACGAACATGTGCAAGCGAATTTCCCTGCATTTTTTGCCCCACTCAGCCTCCATTTTTTCCAAACCATATTGCCCCCGAAACAAGCAAGTCCCTGTTGAGCATTCTCAAAAAATCTACCTGAGGGTTTTTCCTTTATTCATCTTTGTTTGTGTATGTAGTATGTATCGGGCTGCATCCCACTTTTCATTAGAAGTACTCGCATTGGCCTTAATCTACAGGCAAACTCTAGGAAACCATGTACGAAGTACAGCTCGTTAACTGGAATCAGCCTGCATAAGCAGCATCTTCTTCTTATCTCCCGGTCACTGTGGGGGTCCTAAAACTCATTCCGGTACGTTTTTAACAATTGGTTACCCATGCAGTTACAGCTCGTTTCGGCAAAACATACACCGCTTTAAATCCTGCTATCGCAATAGATGTTGGGAGCGATGACAACTGCCCTGAAGGGGATGTGTAGATTGATTCGCTTTCCGTCTATTGTGGTAATGAAACCAGCGAAGGCACGCTGTCACGCAGGGGAGCATCAGGGTGTGAGGATGAAGCCCTAGTGTGTCTGACGACGAGATGTAACATTCCTCGTCAAGGTCAGAAAGCCCTCATACTTAGGCCTGGGGAGGTATAAGGGTTATCACCCCCAGAAACAGGAAAACTTGCTTGAACATGTTGGAGGCTATTTGGCAGTCAATTTTTCCAGCCAATTTTGGCCCCATGGGCTAATTCTGACCCCAGATTCGGTTTCAGCGGGTAAAAATACACACCGATATAAAGGTAAAGTCACTTCAACACCATTTAATGTTTCTTGGCCCCAGATTTTGGCGTATTTCCTGCCATTGTTTTATTTTTCCGGACAATTTTGACCGGATGGGCCAATTCTGACCCCGGATTCGGGTTCAGCGGGCGAAAATACATACCTGTATATGGGTTAAGTCACGTCAATCCCTTCAATGTTTTTTTAACCCGAACTTTGGCGAATTTCCCGCCATTTTTTTATTTTTCCGGCCAATTTTGGCCCGATGGGCCAATTCTGACCCCAGATCCGGGTTGAGCGGGCGAAAATACATACCGGTATATGAGTTAAGTCACGTCAATCCCTTCAATGTTTTTTTACCCGAATTTTGGCGAGTTTCCGGCCATTTTTTGATTTTTCCGGCCAATTCTGACCCCGGATTCGCATTCAGCGAGAGAAAATACATACCGGTATCTAGGTCGATCCCCGAGTACATGACCTTTTTTTTTGTGTGTGTGCCTGTGTAATTATTCCCTGGTAATGTACTGACAAAAACCTGCTTAATAGGGTTATGGAGTTGTAAAGTTATGTGGTTGTGGCGTTATGTGGTTATGTAATAAACATATTTGGAAAAACAATTAAAAAAACTACTGATTTGCATGTGAAAGGCGAAAAACCGGCTTTTCACCAGTGTTTTTTAAAGTTAGTTATGAAAAATGAGAATTTGACAATTCTGACGGATTCGTATTTAGCGGGTCAAAATATATAAGGATGCACTGATCTAATCCGCCGCACAGTGGAGCCTTTTGTAAAAATTAGGCGTCAAAAATCTGTCACCACGATAAAAATTAACAAAATTTGGTACACAAAAGGATTTGGGTACTCTGAATTCAGTTTTCTGTCTAAATTTTGTATTTCAAAATGGCGGCTTCAAAATTTCGGTCAGAATAAGGAAAAAAGGTGAATAAAATCAATAAAATCATTGTCTAAGTTTGAAATTCAGTAAAAATGATGTCTAATTTATGTTAAAATGTTGTTTTTGGATGTTTACATTGATACATAAGTAATTTTAGTGCAGATATATTCTAAATTTAAAATAGCAAATCCAATATGGTGCCCAATGTGGCCAAAGGATCATAGTCACTATGAGAACTATTTTTGTCGTATTGCTTTAATTTTTTTCAGCTGTCAAAACAGTGTCAAATTACCGTTAATTATTGAAAACTTGAAATAATTTTATATCTTTGTGGTTTTGAGGTCGCTGAATTCAAATTTCAAGTAAGATTAACGATTTTGGCGGCTGTCAACTACACTGAGTAATAGACATATTTTGCATTAAATTTTTATTCTAAAAACCTAGAAAAATTACAATAAGGAACAAAAAAAAACTTTTTTCTTCAAGCGTATTAAAATGTTTAAATTATGTCACCAAAAACAGAAGTAGAAGTAGGACATTGTTTTACTAGTAACAAAATGTTAGTACCGAACGCCACCGTAGTGGACATTGTTTTACTAGTAACATAATGTTAGTTCCGAAAGCGCCGCCGTAGTGGGTATTGTTTTACTAGTAACATAATGTTAATACCGAAAGCCACCGGTGGAGCGCTATACACTAGCCACTTGTCATATTGTGTCAACATGTAAGACTGTAGTTTGAATATTTGTACATTTATGATAAATAAATGAATTTTTGCATTTTAATACGCTTGAAGAAAAAATAGTATATATTACACGGAGTAGAACGCCTTTTTTTGTGTTTCACCCTGTTTGCGGCTTCGGCTTCGCCTCAGCCGCAAATCCTGGGCTCAACACAAAAAAAGTGCGTTCTACTCCTAGTAATATAATATACTATTATTACAGATTGAACCTGCTTTCTCAATTTTATAAGAGCTGCTAATAGTTTTAAATAGTTTTTTAAATAATGTTTTTCTTCAAAGGTCAGAAAAATACGACATTTCTTAACTCATTTCATGACATTAAAGTTTGACTTTTTAGACGGCTATCCGTTGCCATTAACAACGGAGGTAAGAGTACTTTTTCTGACGCTATGAGCGGCAGAAAAAGTAATATCCATAGCAACGCGTATTTTATTTAATTTTTTATTTTTCAGGTTATGAACACAGCATCATGAACAAAAGCCATTGGACTATTGCAGATTCAGAATGTTCCTTAGTAGTCACTGTGATTGTGTTGCTAGTCTAGGCAAAACATGTTCACCACTCAGTGGCAGGAAATCTTTTCTTTTAGTTTTTTTAGCAATAAAAAAGGCTATGGTTGATGGGTTAACCGCTATAAGTTTTGTGAAAAAGACACTATATAAATTGAACAATGTAGGACTGACGTACTGTAAACTATTTGAAATGTGTATGTAATAAAGACATACACAATTTCTTCTAGCTGTTAACCTCTCGTTTATAATATATCTATAGATTGGTAACAACTTTGTTTTGTCATCATATTATTATATAATATGTCAACAATGCAAGGGGTAAGTCACTTTATGATTATATAACTGGTAACAACCTTATTGTAAGCAACAGGGGCTGTACACCAACATTTATAAACTCCAGAAGTCAAACCATAATAGATATAACACTAACAACGTGGCATATATCCAGCCTAATTCAAAACTGGCATGTGTCTGACTGCGTAACACTATCAGACCACCAATGGATAAACTTTGAAATCAACCTTATTAAGACACCGAAAAAACCCTTCCGAGATCCCCGGAGGACTGACAAAGACGTATATCGATGTCAACTCAGGGAGAACCTGGAAGGAGTTAGCGTAAGGACACCCGGAAGTAGTGGTGAAATAGAGCAATATGTTAAAATATTGCAAACAGCAATGAGACAAGCTTTTGAGACATCCTGCCCCTTGAGGTCCTCGCAACAGTCCAACGAGGCCACCAAGTGGTGGTGTCAGGGGCTGACTGACCTCAAGAAAAAGGCTAGGGCCTCGTTCAACAAAGCAAAATTAACTAGACAGGAATCATATTGGGAGTCATACAAAACCAACCTGAAAGAGTTTAAGAAACTAGTCAGACAAAGACAAAGAGAAGCGTGGAGAACCTACTGTGAGGAAATCGAAGACTACTCACAGACCGCTAGGCTTTGCAAAATCCTCGCCAAAGATAAAGACCATGTGACCTTTGCCTACTAAAAAAGGACGATGGCACAAGAACTACCGACCTTCGTGGAAGCCTAGAGTTACTTATGGAAACTCACTTCCCGGAATCTGTGATAACAGAACGGAAGGAATGGCCAAACGAAGTCGACACTCAGCCCTCAGACCTGGATTGGCAAATGGCCAACCAAGTAGTGAGCGAAGACAGGATAAGATGGGCAATACAGAGCTTCTCTCCTTTCAAATCACCAGGCATTGACGGCATCTATCCCGCCCTACTGCAATGGGGACTGGATGAACTGTTGCCGCACCTGGTCGGAGTATTTAGGGCGAGCTTGGCACACCTTCATATTCCAGAGATATGGAGAGAAGTGAAAGTTGTGTTCATTCCAAAGACAGGGCGGATGGATTATACCACCCCCAAAGCATATAGGCCTGTCAGCCTAACCTCGTTTCTCCTCAAGACGATGGAGAAGCTATGTGAACGATACATAAGGGATGTCGTAGTGAAAGACAACCCTTTGCATCCCAACCAACATGCATACACATTGGGAAGATCCACCGACACCGCCCTCCATGCGGTCGCGAGTCGGATTGAGAAATCCTTGGACAATAAAGAGTCCACCCTAGGTGTATTCATAGACATAGAAGGTGCGTTTGATAAAACCACCTTCCCAAAAATCACGGCAGCCCTAGTGGAGAGAAACGTCCCCACGATTATGGGAAGCTGGATATCCAACATGCTCTCCAAAAGAACTGTACAAATCAGTGTGGGAGACGCTTCTGTACGAGGAATGGTCGCGAAAGGCTGCCCGCAGGGAGGTGTAATATCACCACTGCTATGGAACTTAGTTCTCGACAGCCTCTTGCGCCACCTCAACTCAGAGGGTTTCCACACAATCGCCTACGCAGATGATGTAACAATACTGCTCAACGGAAAATTTGAAGGAGTCCTCTGTGAAAGGATGCAGGGGGCTCTAAGAATAATTGAAAAATGGTGCAGAGAACACTCGCTGTCTGTTAATCCCAGGAAGACGGAGATGGTTCTCTTCACAAGAAAAAGGAAACCAGGAGCACTGAAAGCACCAGTTCTCCTGGACACAACACTAAGTTTCGCATCAGAAGTGAAATACCTTGGAGTAACCTTCGACGCCAAACTAACATGGAATCTTCACTTAGACAGAAGACTAAAAAAGGCTTACATTTCTTATGAGCAGTGCCGCAGGACCGTGGGGAAAACCTGGGGAATGAAACCCAAAGTGGTCATGTGGATATACACTGCCATCATAAGACCAATGATAACCTATGGAGCTGTGGTCTGGTGGCCTAAGAGTAAACAAACTACAGCGAGAGCCAAGCTCAGCCAAGTGCAGAGAGTTGCCTGCCTAAGCATAACAGGAGCTATGCGAACAACGCCGACGAGAGCAATGGAGGTAATGCTGTGTTTGCCACCACTGGATTTACATCTAGGAGAAGTGGCCTTAATAACAATGGCACGCCTCAAGTCCGTTGGCTTACAACCAAATTTAGGCTGTGGGGAGACCAGAAGTCGCCTGTGGAACGAGGCTGTCAGGAAGACGCCTCTTTTACAGGCATGCACAGATGGCATCTCTCCCCGATTTGTCTTTGATAGACCCTACACAATACAGACAAACAGTGAAAACGAGACCGCTGGTGAAGGTGTGATTAACATTTTCACAGACGGATCAAGGAAGAAGGAGGGGGCAGGATGTGGAATATATTCCAGAAGCCTGCAAATCCAATATAAATGGACTATGGATGAGCGAGCCAGCATAGTACAAACTGAACTGGCGGGCATAACCATAGCCGCAAAAGAGATTGTCCGCAGACAAACTACGGGCAAAATAATCAGGATCTACACAGACTGTAGACAATCACTACTAGCCCTGAGAAGTTACAAAATAACCACAGGAGCAGTATGGGAATGTCATCAAGCACTTGTGGGTGCCTCCAGTACGAACAACATCTCGGTATGCTGGGTGAAAGGACACGCACAGTGCAGTGGCAACAAAAAAGCTGACAAACTGGCCAAGAAGGCAGCAGGCCAACTTATTTTTGGACCAGGCCCGGCCAGTCTGTTACCGATTACGGCGATAATACAATTAATTAAGGAGAACACCCACAACGAATTTAAGAAGCTGTGAGATGAAACAAGCAGCTGTCAGCTCGCTAGGAAACTACTCACGTATCCCAACAAGAAAACAGCAATGGACTACCTGGCAATGACCAGAAGGAATCTACGTTTTATAACAGGAATCCAGACTGGACACTGTCCGCTAAGGAAACATCTATACAATATGAGATTAAGCGAAACACCTCTTTGCAGAGGTTGTGAACAAGAAGATGAGACGGTTCAACACGTACTCTGTGACTGTTCAGCCGTCTCATCAATTAGAGAATCCATCCTGGGAGAGCGTTGGCCTACCTTGGCCAATGTAAGGGAGATGCCCCTAGGCAACATCACCACCTACTTCGAAAGAATAGGTTGGCTGGAGGCCTAGGCGAGTGTCTGCCTAAAGGGAGGATGTACAAGGGGTCCAATGGGGCCTAAGTGCTGTGGTTTTTGACCACCCTCCTGCTAATTCCATACTCCATATATAATATGTCTAACATGTATTTTATTATTTCATGTAGGTCAATTGTTAACTATGCCTTGTATTTTATTAAATTTTCATTTATTATATTTTAGTTTTACTTATCACTCCTACTGCTCATTAGCAGCAAATTGAAATAGTCAATTACGTTGAACTTGTATATAGGCGCATGTATTTAACTGAAAGTAAAATAAAATAACTACTAACAAAATTATGACCATTCGATATTAACACAGTGCGTTTTTGGTGGGTGAAGTTCGAGATTTTTTATCATTATTAAATAGCATGTTTTATTTGGAGTAAAAGCCACTTTTTGTGGCTCGTGACTTCGTTCGTCCGGAAAACCTACAGACTCATATCACAAAAGTATCACTTTTATTCCTAATAAAACAATATACTGTTTTCTATCTTACTGTCAGAAAATTTCTTAGCTGCTCAGAGTTGCAACTCTGTCAAAGTCAAACCCTGTTAATCCGAGTTAAAGAAAGTTTGAAAGTTATTGGAATTAATAGTAGGTACTTAAAGTAAAATATTTTTAAAGACTTTTTCGCTAGGACTTCTGGTCAAAGGTAATAATAAAATTTTACTTTTAGTAAAAACCATTTTTTTCTAGGCCTATGTAACCAAAATGATTTTACATTCCAGAAGAATTAATTCACAAAAAAAAAACGAAAATCAAACAAACGGTTTAGGAAAAAATCAAGTTTAAAATCACGCTCAATTTTGGGTGTGCGTTAATTTTAGTTGTTAATGTATATTCAGTTCCTTATTCACTGAACGTAAACAAAAGTCTTTAATTAACTCTATTTATTGAAAACATAATCTCTATGTAACCTCAATCCTGATGAATTGAGCCATTCATGGCTTTTACAATCAATATTAAGAAATGTTCACAAATTATTTTCTTTAATAATAATGAACAAACTTAAAATTAACATACAACCTAACTATTGTTCAACTCCTCCAGTTTAATTAACCGTCCATTAAATTAACTTTCGATTCTAATTTCCAATTACGTTCCTCTCTGGTAAATAATAAAACGCTCCTAATTGCGAGAACTCCAATAGTTCTGCATTAGTCAAGTTGTCATAGGCGCCCGTGACTATTCATTATGTTAATGGGCTAGACAGAGTTTATTTTAAGAGCTTTCTCACTTTATTATAACCACGGTAATAAGAAGAATGAGGGAAAGGAACATTTACCGCTGCTCGCTGAATAAAAGTGTGATAGGTCACACTGTGTCTATACACAGTCACGGCGGAACAGCTTTGTCTTTAAGCGCTGGAGAAATGTCATGTGTCTACTTTCGTTTTGAATTAAGGCAAAATGTTTCTCTGCGTTTTGATGTAGGGCGTGAATAACGATGGTAAAAAGACGATAATGGGCTTGCAGATGCGGTTAAATTATGTTTTTTAAAGAATACGTCTACTGTTTTTAATATGTTGAAAAAGTTCAAGCAAAACAAAGCTGTACCCAAATCTTCCGCTTTCCAACGCTGTATACAAAAACAATATATGTTTTGATATGACTGAAAAATAAATAAGTATTAATAAACGAGGTACCACTTTTGAATACTTTACAGCGATAAAGTGTGGATCGAGGTAACTTTTTTATTTTTCAAAATAACTGTATACTGTAAGGAGTAAGCTGTAGCTAATGTAATGAGGAAGTTTTTTATTTGGAGCGTTTTTTCATAAAATGTATATTAAGTGAGAAAAAGACCGTGTAACATGAATCATACGCGGCGCTCTGGCTCGCAATCCTTAACCGCGTCGAGCAACAGATAGTTTTTATTTTAATACGTTCTATGTGAGTAAGGAGTGTTATAGTTCAATGCTGTTACTTTTTTTAGAACACATTATTGTAAACATTGTTGTATTTAAAAAAATACATAATATTCTCAATATTTTCAAGTGGTTTATGACTCACCGTATTGGTATAACATGTAGAGATCGGGTGAGAAATTTTTACTGTAAACATGGGCACAATCCTAAATATAATTTTTAAGCTCTATCTGTGGTCAGCATTGACTTTGATCAGTGTATTGTGTGTCAGGCAGGAACTTCAGAAACTGTTTAAAATGTTACAGAAGAAAACTATACAAAACTATGGATGGAATTTACCCGATTCTGCTCCAAAAAGGGCAGGATATAATAGTACCACATCTGTGCAAAATATTCAGAGCCTGCCTGGCCTGGAAATACATACCACACATGTGGCGGAAGGTGAAGGTCACCTACCTACCAAAAGTAGGCAGGATATCAGACCAAACGCCCAAGTCATACAGACCCATAAGCCTGTCCTCTTTCCTACTTAAAACGTTGGAAAGACTACTGGACAGGTACATTAGAGACGAGGTACTAAGGGAAAACCCCCTTAGTGAACGTCAATATGCATACCAGCCGGGAAAGTCAACAGACCTCGCGCTGGATGATTTAAACAGGCTACTGTCAAAGTCATTGGATGACAAAGAAATAGCAGTAGCAACATTTCTTGATATAGAAGGAGCGTTCAACAACGCGACAACGCAATCATTAACGAACTCGTTGTCAAATAGAGGAGTCCCAACAGTACTCTGCCAGTGGATTAAGGCCAGCCTAGATAAGAGGGTAATAGTATCCAATCTGGGCGAGGCTACCATTGAGGCGAAGGTGAGTACAGGCTGCCCTCAAGGAGGAGTACTATCTCCACTACTGTGGGCAACCCTCGTTGACGAACTCCTCCGGAAAGTTTCCGCAGAAGGCTTTTATTGCCTAGGATACGCTGACGACCTAGCAATAGTAGTCAAGGGGCGATTTGCGAACACCATATCAGAGCGTTCGCAAAGAGCCATAAACATTGTTGACAGGTGGTGTAGTGAGGAAGGACTATCCATAAATCCTCACAAAACCACAGTGGTCACTTTCACACGAAAAAGATCCTTGGGAGGCCTAAAACCCCTAAGGCTCAATGGAGTGGAAATTCCATTTGCCAGTGAGGCTAAATACCTAGGAGTCATTTTTGACCAAAAACTGATATGGAATACCCACATCCAAAAAGTCACACAAAAAGCAACGATTGCCCTGGGAAGGTGCAGGCAGATGTGTGGAAAAAACTGGGGATTAAACCCCAAGATGTCCCTATGGTTATATACTAGGGTCGTTAGACCCATGATAACCTATGGATCGGTGGTATGGTGGACCAAGACATTGCAGCCGGGAGCAGTAAGGCTATTAAGTGGCGCACAAAGGCTTGCTTGCCTGTGCGCCACAGGGGCCATAAAATCTGCTCCCACGGCGGCTTTGGAGGTCCTTCTAGATTTGCCACCACTACACATTTTCATCCAGGGGGAAGCTCGTTCGGTGTTGCACAGGCTAATGCAAGGCACAACGCCCATAAGGCAGCAACACGGTACAGAGCACCAAAAGTTATACTCAGAGCTGAAGGCAGACCCCATTCTGGGAATGCCCACGGACAGCATGGTCCCAAAGTATAACTTCTATAAAAACTTTCAAATCAAGATACCAGATAGAGGGGACTGGAAGAATGGCCCTCCGATATCAGCACAAATAGTCTGGTACACGGACGGCTCCAAGACAGAACATGGAGCAGGAGCTGGGATTTACGGGATAAGGTCGAAAACGGAAATCCCGATAAGTCTAGGAATGCATGCCACAGTATTTCAGGCAGAGGTGGCCGCTATACAGTGGTGTGCAAGGGAAATAATGAGGCAAGGAACTGTCAACCAGTCAATTGCCATTTTTTCCGACAGCCAAGCGGCGCTAAAGGCAATCGATTCCATGCAGGTCGACAGTCAGAACAAAGTGACCGTGGCATGGGTACCAGGACATGAGGGACACAGGGGAAATGAAAAGGCTGATGAGCTGGCTCGGGAAGGCGCATCTAATGCCCTGGTAGGCCCCGAACCCTTTTGTGGCGTGGCTAAGCCATGCAAACGAGAATCCATTAATAAATGGGTACAGGACAAATCTCTAGAATGGTGGAAAAGTTTCCCGCGACAGAGACAGGCCAAAGAGTTCATTAAAGAACGGTCGGCCAAATTCACGGAAGATCTACTAGGCCAAAGTAGACAGGCCATTAGGATAATAGTGGGTCTTCTAACTGGACATTGTAGACTCAATAGGCATATGAGTCTAATGGGTCTGGCAGATGATGCAACATGCAGATTCTGTCAAGAGGAAGAGGAAACCTCAGTACATGTGCTGTGCCATTGTGAAGGCCTAGCCAGACTGAGATTCCAAATACTTGGTGAGGAAAAACCAAGAGCGGATAGCTATACTAAGGAGCCCCTATCAAGGCTATGGAGTCTGGTACAAAAGACAAAGCTGGATGAGGAACTCTAAATGAATTAGATTAGGAGCGCCACAATAGATCCAAAGGGGTCGCGGTGGCCAAGGCTAAGCGGCCAGCTCCTCCCTTCAATCTAATCTAATCTAATCTAAGGAGTAAGCTGTAGCTAATGTAATGAGGAAGTTTTTTATTTGGAGCGTTTTTTCATAAAATGTATATTAAGTGAGAAAAAGACCGTGTAACATGAATCATACGCGCGGCGCTCTGGCTCGCAATCCCTAACCGCGTCGAGCAACAGATAGTTTTTATTTTAATACGTTCTATGTGAGTAAGGAGTGTTATAGTTCAATGCTGTTACTTTTTTTAGTAAACATTGTTGTATTTAAAAAAATACATAATATTCTCAATATTTTCAAGTGGTTTATGACTCACCGTATTGGTATAACATGTAGAGATGGGGTGAGAAATTTTTACTGTAAACATGGGCACAATCCTAAATATAATTTTTAAGCTCTATCTGTGGTCAGCATTGACTTTGATCAGTGTATTGTGTGTCAGGCAGGAACTTCAGAAACTGTTTAAAATGTTACAGAAGAAAACTATACAAAACTATTACACTCAGCGTCATTTAAAGGGTCTACAGACGATTCAGCTGCCGGGACCCAACATTGTCGGTATGCTTTGAAGATAATTGGAATTCCAGCGGACCAGTTCACTTTTACGAATGAGTTCAAAGCAAGCCGGCAAGGCTGGCGCCCTCTCGCTGGATCGTGTTTGAATCGGACAATATATCAGTGGCCTTGAGAGCGCATTTGGAAAATAAGATTCTTTTTTCTAAGAATTCCCAGTGTAGAAGATCGTATACGAGGATTTTTTATCAAAACATACATATTCCTATGAAAAATGCCGACAGTAAAGGCATTACTTCAAAATTACAAACCAGATTGAGTATGTCTATACGGATACAAAAAATGTCTTACTTGATATAAAGAACGCGACATTAAAGGAAACCAAAAGCAACCTTATGTAAGGTCATTTAACTGGCAAAACGAAATTTTTCAAAAAGCTAAGGAATTAAATGACGAGGAAATACTATATAGAATTCAAAGATTCGGCTACAGTTTCATAGACATGACAACAAATATCACAATTTATGTTGGTATGTTAGATTCTTGGAAAAAAACTAATACTTCAAAGAAACAAAACAAAGCTAATATTCTTCAATTTAAAGACCTGTTTTTGCAAAATTACCCAATATAATATTATCAATATTACTTTATGAATACATCTCGAAACGAATGCCGTACCGTGTCATTTCATATTATCTATGCTGGCGCTGTCTGATGGTACATGGTGAACCCAAAATTTAATGCATCGCGTACAATGCTTAAGCTTATTACACTTTTATGTCCACCAAACTGTTGTAAACAACGATTTCATGTTTTTCAAAAATTAATTCAGACCTTAAACTACATTTCACTCGCTTATACTAGTACTCTATCTTCAATAATAAAAACGTTTCCTCAATACACACTTTTTCAATGTCGCTACTGAAAAATTCATGTGATCTCGGGTCAAAATATTTTTTTTCCACCAGATATTTTATCTGTGATATAATTTTATGTATGGAAATCGATTCATCATATTTCAAAATGTTCAAATTTTCAAGCCCAGTTAATTGTTATTACCAAAGTTATGGGATGAGAAACGTAAAATATTGTATTTTCGTGGAATTTCATAGAAAAGTGGAAAAGTGCAATTTTCTCCGATTTCGCAATTTCAAATCAAATCGCGACCTCCATATTTGAATTCGGCAGGTCATTTTACATCAGAATATGACTTTAGTTTTTGTGTGTTCGCGAGTTGCATAGGCCACTTTTATTTTGCATATTTCGAGGCTATGTGTATTGATTTTAGATATTAATTTGTGTTTTCTAATGTACTTCTCGAAAATTCTCCTCTTTTCATTCACAATATCTTGCCACACTTTTTGTGATTCATGCATTATTCTAGTTGGCCTACGTTTGCTGTATACCACGTCTGACACCATCACGTCTTCTGTTGCGAAAGCTGCCTCTCATGGAAATATCAGCTCAATGTTTTGTTTTTTTTTTTTTAACTATTTAACGTCGGCCTATTTCCGCTACCAGGGCCTATCACCGACGCCAGGAGACGAGCTACCCCCAACCTGGAAATTTTGCCGAACCTCTTCCCTTAAGAATAGTAGGGATCTTTTACTTGCCTAACATTTAATAGACAAGGGACCGCCTGCTTTACATCCCCTCCGAAGGATGGTATATCCACTACGTAATCCTCGTCTGAAATTACGTAACTTCCGAGTATACACTGATATACAAGCCTCTAGAAGGTGGGACGAGAACGCTGTATTTCCCAAGATGGGAGCCCATCCAAGTACTAACCGCGCTCGACGTTGCTTCAACGGAATATCGACTGATATTCACATTGAAGTCGCCTCTACGCTCGCCCCCTCAATGTTTTGTTGGCCGTCCTTTTCGTCTCTTACCATCTGGTTTTCCCTAAGCTATCAACCATTCTATATTGTCCTCCTGATACTTCTTAAACACCACATTGTTCTCAACTGGCAAGTTCGATTTTGCTAGCTGTATTCTTCACGGAATCTCATATTCGCAGTTGCTAATATTGCCCACAATGGCTCCAAAATATACCATCTTGATTACTACCACATAGTCACCATCTTCCTCAACGTGTTTGGGTGGTTATCATATGCTCTGTCTATAGTCATAATTTTGCAAATCTCAAGTTATAAATCTTAGTTTCGCCTATAGTACCCCAGGGCTCTGTCCTAGTGCCGCTTTTTTTGTTATTTTTAATCTATATGAATGACTTTCCTCAATTTATGCCAAGCAAATCAACTCTGTTCGCTGATGATACCACTCGCTTGTGGTCTGACCGCAACATTGCCAATCTGTTGCAACGTAGAATTCCAGGCAAGACTGGTTCATCTTTCGCAAACCTACTCAATCAAGACAAAACTCAGAGACATGATATTTTCAAATAAATATGTATTCAAAGGTGAGCACCTTAAACTTCTAGGTATATATTTAGATAATAACCTTGACAGGACAAACCATATCGATAAATTAAATAGAAGGCTCTTAGAACGATTGTCCTCCATTGGAAATTAAAAAGCATTCTCGAATTCGATGCCCTAAAAATACCTTCTTTTCTCTTCTTCATTCTAGATTTTCCTACATGTGGTAACTTCCAGCATGCGTCAGAAATATTCCGACAATAAAAGAGTACCTGTAAATGTAAAGTTTACGAACATTTTCATTAAACTTATTATGGGCCTCCCTTTACTTTTTATTTACTATAGTCTTGTCGAGACTCACAGGAGTGTGTCCAATCTCTTTACCCAGTCTATCAACTCTTCTTTTATTTCTTCTATATTAATCACGATAAAGGTCTTTCAACACAAAGGCGTGTGTTTTACCCTCCTTAGCCGTATAGGTAAGGTATTTTAATGTATCCAAATCAATTTCTTTTTCTTGACTACTTAATATTCATAACTATTGACCTGTCGTTTAACACAGTCGTGTGAGAGAAGTGCTTCGAGTGGAACATTTTAGTTTTGATGGTAAAAGTTGTTTAAATATTTGTGATTTTTCACTACTCAATGGATTTTAATGGGTGGTGGATGTCTTCTAGGTCTGATATGTGTCTTTCAGGTTGTTTAGGTGAAATGATGTGCGTACCATTGTCAACAATTAGATAAAAATAGATAAAACTGATAGATAGATTGACAGAATAGATATAATTGATAAATTTCACTGTCGTCAGTGATTCTCCTTTCCTTACTTTTAAGTGTAAATGCTTCCATCGTTTCTTAATCTTCATCATTTTCATCTTCCTTTCTATCTACTATTCCTTCTGGAGTCTTCTTTAGATTTCTCTCAACAATGTTTACTTGACTCGCTTCTGAGTGCGTATCTGTTGGATTTTCTGTCATTTATAGTCTCTTAAGAATTTTTCGTTCTTTGCTTGGGTCCAAATTTTGTTCATTTTCTGTGTCAGTTGTTTTTGCTTTCATGGTCTATATGCCATGTCGCTATTTCACGCAAGATTGCTCACTTTATTGCTATTGTGAAATTCAACCGACTAGGGTGGGGGTACTTTTTAGTTAAAAACTTAAGTAAATTGATTATTTTCGGTTGACGTCACGCTGTCGGCGAGGAGGGCACACAACTCATTATTTTGTTTTCTAGAGATGGATACAAGCTGTTATTTTTCAATAACAGGTTTAAACCTCTTCTGCTGTTTTGAAATATCAGTTTAAAAATAACAAATCGCTGAGAAGTACCGGCATTCGCATATCGCAGTGCGCAGTTTGTAGTATGCAAATTTTTCGGTCACGTGAATTTGTCGCACCTGTCTGAAGGGCATACGAAACTTCATTTATTTACTGTTTGTTTATCATTGTGTGCACAAGGTTTTCAGAGTGTGTTTCGGGTTTGACAGCTTTTGTTATTTTCTCCACGGTCTTTTAAAATAGCAGGAATTCTAAAGAAACTAACGTTGTCTCTTTCTCCTCCATTACCACAATTCACTACTGAACAGAACAAAGGCATTTTCGTAACTGTTGCAAATGAAAACAGCGCCTATTATAACAATCACACTTTAATAAAGAAATGCAAATGAAAACAATGAATTGTCTGCCCTTTACGCAAAATGACGCCGACAACAGCGTGACGTCAACCGAAAATAGAATCTTGGTATCTTGGCTACTGCTATCTGTTATTTTCGAACAGAAATAACAGAGTGTTAATGCTATTTACAAATAACAGTCATAAAATAATAGGTTTTATTAAATAGCAACTCATCTCTAATTGTATTCATTTGCATTGCCTGTTATTGGATGAGGTTTTGTGTGCCCTCCAGACAGCGGCGTCAAAGTCACATGACAGAAAATGATCAATTGAACTTATTATACCCTAGTGAAATTTTAGGTTATGTATTTCATTTTACTTTAGGTTAATTTTTAATCTAAAAATAACCGAGAGTTGTAGAGGAATATTTAAAGAAAAACGCATTCTTATAGTACCGTTGATATACAGATTCGGAAAGTGTTGATTTTGGTATTGCAGATTTAACCGACCGCCCACAATAAAGGTGTCAATCAGTACTCTAGCAGAGGGGCAAGGAGTGACCGCCCCATGTACGATGTGTTATATGATCAAAAAGAATAGCCAAGGTTGCTTCGCTCTCTTGCTCTTATTGCCATACCAAAATCAACACTTTCCGAACGTGTATAACCTGAAATGCTTAACATTATTTTCAGGAAAAAGGTCTAATCTCGTAATTCAACAAGACATGGTAATCTCTTGTATGTGTGTGTGTACCTAGTCACCATATGAGTGCATTTGAGAGATCATGTGTCTATAATTGTGTAATTTAATAAAATTCTCTCCCTAGAGATATTGGTGATATTTCCAACTATACGAAATTTAAAACTGATAGTTGAAATAGTATTTATCTAGTAAAGGCTATTAAAGTATTGTATCAGACTTCATTGAAGCAAAATAATGCTACTTCTACTTTTTATTTATTTTATTTGTTGTTACTTATTAACTTACTAATTCAATTTTTTTGTGTTGACGTGTGTTTTTTTTGTTTGTATGGATGTGGTACATCATCATAATACTTTATATGTACATATGATGTAAACGTTGTATGCGATGTTATATTTGCTAGACGTTTGTTAGTTTTATAATGTTAAAGTTATTTGTCTTATTCTTCTTCACTTTATTGTAATTATTTTTTTCTTCAAGCGTATTAAAATGTTTAAATTATGTCACCAAAAACAGAAGTAGAAGTAGGACATTGTTTTACTAGTAACAAAATGTTAGTACCGAACGCCACCGTAGTGGACATTGTTTTACTAGTAACATAATGTTAGTTCCGAAAGCGCCACCGCAGTGGGTATTGTTTTACTAGTAACATAATGTTAATACCGAAAGCCACCGGTGGCGCGCTATCCACTAGCCACTTGTCATATTGTGTCAACATGTAAGACTGTAGTTCGAATATTTGTATATTTATGATAAATAAATGAATTTTTGCATTTTAATACGCTTGAAGAAAAAATAGTATATATTACACGGAGTAGAACGCCTTTTTTTGTGTTTCGCCCAGTTTGCGGCTTCGGCTTCGCCTCAGCCGCAAATCCTGGGCTCAACACAAAAAAAGAGTGCGTTCTACTCAGAGCTGGGCAAATATGTACTTACAAATACCTCATAAGTATTTAAATACTAGAAAGTATTTAAATACCGAGTATTTAAATACTTCTTGCAACAAGTATTTGTATTTATACTTGCAAATACTTTATCTGAAATATTTACTACTTAGTATTTGTGAAAATGATCCTAAAGTATTTATAAATACTTAAACTATTTAAATAACTGGGAAGTATTTAAATACTTCTAGAAAAGTATTTAAATCCTTTTCTGACAAAATTTAAATACTTTCAGAAGTATTTGAATCTGAAAAGTATTTAAATAAATATAACAGATATAATCAAATACACCAGGGAGACAGGCAGATACTCGTCAAGAATCAAGACATGTATTATACTATCTGTACATGTACTATACTATGTAGTTAATAAATTAATTGCATCATTCAGTCTTCAGTCGTTCACGTCTTAATTCCCAGAAAGTTGGTTGAGAGCAGACAGTAAATGTTAACTGTTAATGTATATGTTTTGTGATTGAGAACAGTTGAACTAGTGCCATAGTCTCTGTGCTTTATTTGGGTATTTGCAGAAGACGCAAAGGTCTAGCTCTACGAATAAGTAAAAGTCCAATACCCAACTAGAACTGATTAAGTATAGAGGTATTAAAATAGTGTTGTAGAAGTTCATGAAAGTCATGAAACCTAAAATTTTGACACCTCAAATAGACAAATAGTATTTAATATAATAATGATAATAATAAGTCTTTATTGATTTCTACAAAAATAGAAAATACAATTTGGCGTAGTAGCCCAAATGACAGAGAACATTTTATAGTGAAACCCACAAAAACTTGCAAACTAAATAATTTTTTTTTAAAGAGTGTGAAAGTTTATAGAATAATATCCTGAAAAGTTTACATTCTGCCCGAATGCAAAACACAAAAAAAAGGGAAAGAAAAAAATGTTAAATTAAGTTAGGGTAGAAAAAAACAAAAAATACAGGTAAACAGACCACGTATTTCTGAACAAAAAATGTTCTAATAAAATTTATCGCTAAAGCCAGGGTATTCCTGGAAAAAAATAATGAAGTAACTTTGTCACTCTGCGCGACCAAGCAGCGCACGGTTAAATGCATACTACGGAACCTCTAAAAATTCTTAGTAGTTCTAACGAATAAAATAAAGCTTTCTTCTCTTTCTGATTACACATTTTTAACATTTTTCTTAGTGAATAGGAGGATAAATAGTGAGTCTGGAGGGAAAATATATAATTATCAACGCATACACAGACACCATACATAGCCGCTGAATCGCTAGCATTAATTTTTACGTGCCTTTACTGTATTGTATTTACTACAGGTACACCTATCCACATTTCAGCTATATCCAATGGATTCCTTATACATTTGTTAATGTATTGGAAAAGTTCCAGAATTTATATTCAAAACAATCAAAGATATTTTCATAGTTATAAGGATAAGATTGTGAAATTTGCAATTTCTTATCATGATCTGATTGATCATATTTTCGAAAAAATGCATACAAGTAAACGAATTTGTGTTTGAACATTCGAAAAATAAAATTTTTTTCCAAAATAGTGATATTTTATTTTTTCCAATGGGTCAAGTTCTCGGCAAGTTACAGCCTCCAATATATATATTTATCAAAAAAATCATCAAGCAAGGAAATTAAAATGATCTGAAATGCACTTTTTTTTTAATTCCACGTTACTACAATTTAATAAACCATAATAATCATGAAGTGTACATACTTTTTAACAGATCTCAATGAAGAAAGAATTTTTTTGAAGGGCTTTTACTTTTTTCTATATTACTTCCACATCCAGTGGAAGTATAGTAACGAAAAAAAATTTCAAAAAAATTTTATTGTTCAAATAGGCTTAAAATGTCATGAAACGTCGAGATTTTAAGTTTGAACGAAAAAAAATTTTCTGTCTGTCTGTCGGTCTGTCTGTCTGTCTGTAACTTTTTTTTGTGCGCACGTTTACTCTGGAACCGTTTAAGATATTGACTTGAAATTTGGTACACGTATGTACTTTAACGAGATCTGGAACTAGATTATATTTTCATGTTGTTTCGACGAAGGGTTGGGGGGTAAATTGGGGTAAATTTGGGGTAAATGTGTAAATCAAGCAGGTAAGAGTCGATAAAATTAGTATTTAGTATATAGCTAGGGTCTCAAAAAATTTTTTGGCATTAGCCACCCCCATTACCACCCCCATCCCCTTATTAAAGGGGATGAAAAGAAATTGTGATTTAGTGTATGTATAAGAACCAGAAACCTCAAAATATTTTTTTACTTCATCCACCCCCACTACCACCCTCTATCATCACCCCCACCCCACTACCGATGTGGGGTATCGTTTTATGGGTTTTTGGGGTACAGGATTTCAAATATTATATTATTAAAGCTCTATAAACAATTATTTCCACATCCAAAGTTTTTTCGTTGTGAGTGACTTGGATAGAGAATCTGGATGTGGAAGTAGTGATTCCTTGGGCAGCGGTTTTTTTTATTGCGACGATTGAGTTCGGGCGTGATAATATATATAAGTATATTTTTCCCATCCATCCTTTGCTTGTATTGTTTAAAACAAAAAAGCATCAGAAAGCTGCAATTTCAATCTTTTAAATGAACCAACACTCATGTAGATTGAACAAATTCTGATTTAGTAACATGTAATTCAGTGCGTCGTTGTCACAGGCATGCGTATTCAAGCGCGTGCACGCATGTATCTCGCTCCGATTTATGATAGTCCACAGTACATCGCCCTTTTTTTTTTAATGATTAGTAACAGGCTCAATTTTCGAGAGTAGCTTTGTTTTGACGAGACGCCCAAATTTTCTCTCTGCGAAAATTCTCAGTAGTGGTAGCTAATAGTAAAAATTATTTTTTCTATTTCACATGAATTAGACAATTCGGCAACCTGTCAAATTATGTTGTTGTGGACAAACACGGGGCTTATTATAATTAACTCGCGCAAACGTAACCAAGGCAATCGAAAAACAAACTCTTTAACAAACGTTTAATGAATGAAAAATATATTGCCAAAATAATTTGACAGGTTGTCGAATTGTCCACTACCGAGAATTTTCGCAGTGAGAAGAGTTGAGCGTCTCGTCAAAACGAAGCTAGTCACGAAAATTTAGCCTGTTACTAATCATTAAAAAAAGGGCGATGTACTGTGGACTATAACATTACAGTTGATTATTTTTTCCGGGAAAACCGTGGCTTTAGCGGTAAATTTTGTTAGGACATTTTTTGTTCATAAATACGTGATCTAACCATTTGTATTTTTTATTTCTTCCTAGCTTGACTTAATTTCAAAATTTTGAAAAAATGGATGAAAAAATTTTTTTTCACATTTTTTTTTATGTTCTGCATCCGAGCGAAATTATTCTATACACTTTCACGAACTTATTTAAAAAAAATTATTCAGTTCGCAAATATTTGTAGGTAAATACCTACATCGACTGGGCTAAAGTTTAGCCATTATAGGCTATTTTTACACTTAACTATGCTTCAAAATATTTCAGTATTATCAAAGTATTTAAATATTCGAAAAGTATTTAAATACTAAGTTTAAACTATTTAATTACTTTTGTTATATATTATTTAAATACTTTTATCTTTTGAAAATACTTAATATTTAAATACTTTCAATTTTCTGAAAGTATTTAGTATTTAATATTTAAATACTTTTTCAAAGTATTTGCCCAGCTCTGGTTCTACTCCTAGTAATATAATATACTATTATTTGTTCTTTGACCTATCATATGTACAACATATCTACCAATGCCAATAAATGATTATTATTATTATTATTATTCCAAAATAAACTGATTTCAATTTTAACGAATATATTTCACACTTTTGCCGCTCACATATCTATTAAATTCTGAGTATTATAAAGCAAATGCATACATTTTGAGACATTAAAAAAATTTCTGCCTCTCTGGGTTGCTTCGTGTCATTATTAAAGAAGATTTTACAACATCCTCGGATCAGTCGTCTTTTAACAAGGATTTAAAAAATAATAAGAATGTTACCGCAAGAGAAAGATTAAAGCGACGCATAAGTGTGGACATTCTCAAGCCTTACCGGCTGTAAAAAATGCGGATAGCACTCATGAGATACAAGAACTGCGAACAGTTGAATAACATCCAATTAATTTTTTCCTCCATCACAAAGCGCCTCTGTTTGGTTTCATTCTTGTTCCGGGCAATTAACTTCGTTATGGATAGTTAGTTATAAAAATATTAAATCTCGACTTGAGGTAATGATATACTGATGGTTGTGTTTAATGGTGGGTTAAATGACAGCCCTGGAAAAACGATTTACTGATTGAAAAAATGTATGCTACGATTTGGTGGATGCGCCGATGCGAATTAGAATTGGAAATATTTTTATTTAGCAGTATTAGCGAAGCAGACTGAAGTATTTGGTGCGAGGGATTTAATACTTGAAATAGACTGTCAATTTGCAGGAATTACATTCTAGACTGTTAAAAACAACTATTTTTTTAACAATTTTTCTTCGTAATGGTTGCCGCATGTTTGACCCAAGTTTTTGATAGGCAACTTATTTTTTCAGTGTTCTACAAACCGAGAGTTATTAATTCAGTCGAATTGTCACGAATAGTATTAAAATGTGGCGAAAATAGATAACCATGATTTTATTGTTTTAATTTAATGGGTTGGACATCCAAAACAAGCCCTTATTGCGTGCCAACAGATGTTGAAAAATCGATTTTTCGCTTTTAAATAGAAGGCTAATAATCTATTTAAATGGGAAAGCTATAAGTATTAAAAAAGCCTATAAAATGAGCTCTCGAACGTTAAGATAGCTTTTTTAGGTCAGGGGTAAATTCAAAAGAACGTAAATTATGTCAGCAAAATTTTAGAAAAATTTTTGAAATTTTACTAAAGTACGTGTTATATAGGAGGAAATATCTGGTAAAAATTTCAGACCGATATCTGCAATATTTTTCGATAGATTCAATTTTTTGGAAAAAAAAGGGTCTTCGAAAGATGGCTATAAGTACTTCACTTTCTGTCAGATTTTGCTATGAGAAGAAAAATTCTGTTCTTCGAGAGTTGTTCAACAATTACAAATATTTTCTATATGGTCATTATTTAGAAAAATGTGGTGAAAATTGAATTTGAAAAATAGAAGATTTTTTTGCATAAAAAATTCCAATTAAACTTAAATATCTTTTGAATTGAATGCAGAGTCGAAAAATCATGTGTACCATTTTGAAGTGCCTATCTATTTAGTTCACCTCAAAAAAAAAAACATTACTCTATGATAATTGGTTTTCGAAAAATATGAAAAAGTAGTGTGCGCAAGCTTAACGGTGAGCGGATTGGGCAGTCAGGCGACTGTGTTTAAAAAACAAGTTTGTATCTTACATTTTTATACTCTTCGCAAAAACGAAGAGTATATTTTGTATTTGATCGGCACATTTCTAAAATCGTAAATATCGCTCGTAGAGAAAAAATTTTCATATCATTATGTTAGTGAACGAATTCTGAACAACTTTCAAAATGTCCGTCTGTACGTCCGTCCGTCACGTTTCTTGTAAGCACGATAACTCAAGAAAGAAAAATCCGATTGTAGTGAAATTTGGACAGTAAATTAGTGTTAGCTAGAGGAAGAACAAAATGGATCGGTAAATAAAAATGTTATTAATGATTTAAATTTGAAAAAAATTTTTTTTTATTTTTATGTTTTTGTAATTGAATAGGAATCTGGTGAAATGATATTTCATTTTCATATCTAATATTCATATATTTTACAAATATACATTTCATAATGTAATATGCAACCGTGAAAATATGATTTTAGCTCGTGTCTTATAATGTAAAAATTTACATCTTTTTACGTGTAAGGTGGCGGTGTAGTTCTTACGATTTTGACTTGGAATTCGAAACCCAGAAGAGGTATGGTATAGTTTTTTTTATTTTTACTTTATTTTACACTGAGTATTTTACCAACTAAGTTCGTACTATATAATTAAAAATGTCTAAAACTAACATTATTTACAAAAAAACTGCGAAGAGTATCCTATAGAATGTGTAATAGAGCGAGATCCCAGAGCCGCCAGACTTACGTCATTTTAGCAAAGCTAATATTTTGACAACAAATAGTGTAATATTTAGTTAAAAATGTATGCGTATTTGCTAGTTTGAAAGCGGGGCCCTTTTGCAGAAAACAGGTACAAAAGGTACATAAGAATTTTACTCAGTACGTTAATTTATGATAGCTGGATTATTTTACAAGTGACACGCTAACTACATGGTGTAAGCGTCAACCTCCAAATCTTCGGTTCGATCCCTGAGCGTTCTCAGTTTTTTTTTTTTTTCTAATATACGTACTAAGAAAAAACGTTATGGCCAAAAATAATAAATGTTTCCCTTTCGGTTGTCTCTTTCTTGGTAATCGCCTCCTTAAGTTAATATTTCTTGAAAAAAAAAAGCTGAGAACGCTCAGGATCGAACCTCGGACCTTAAGATTAGGAGGTTGACAACAACAACAACAACAAAAGAAATGTATTACGTGTTTAACGAACATAAATGCGCCTCGCCGGATCCCGGCCCGGAGCCAGCTCAACAATCCCGGCGTGCATCGTCGTGGTAAATGTGGGGCTGGGCGGGACGGCTCCGGTTCGGCGTAACAGTAATTAAATTGGGAATAGAAATAGAAACTCCTGTCTGCCGCAGGCAGACTTAAGAACTAATTAAAAATGAAAAAACATGTGCCCACATGGGCCTAAAACTAATTAAAATACACTATAAATAACTAAAAACTCACTAGGCAAACGCACTTTTGGAAAATTTTAATTGTTGATACGGGAAAACAGAGTTAACGAAAAAACCCATTCGAACAAATGACGACCTCGTGGTCTGACCGCCGTCGAGGAAGGTAGAGTAGGTTAAAAGTTATATGATTTAAAAAGTTTAGATTTATAGGATGTTATCGGCCTAGAGGGAATTTGGAAATACAAAAAGAGGACAAAAAGAACAAAAAAGATAAAGGAACAAAATTGTACAAACATAACAAGGTGGAAAGGGGTTAAAGATGTAAAGTTGGCGAAATATAAAGGGTAGGGTAGACATAGGTTATGGTAGAGGGAAGGTGTGGCTGGAAGATAGGCAACGCCTGGTATGGTAGGGTGTGTCTTATATCGAAAAGTATTGCGTTATGCTGTCTGATTCGGGTAATGTTGCGGGTTAGCGGACTACCGTCCAGTTTGAACTGATAGAATTTTTGCGATGTTTCTTGGACGTAGTCCGCTAGTGGGGTTATGTCGTGACAACGTGCATAGAGATCTCCGAGGGAGGTGTACCTATTAGAGTCTGAAATGAGGCGCATAAATTTGTGTTCTAATACTCTCAACTTCCGCATTGTCGTGGCCGGGATGCTGCACCACACCGGCGCCGCGTATGTGATGACCGGCCTGATTACCATCGTGTACAACAACTTTTTATTAGTCCTGTTGAGTCCGCTACCCCGTGCCAGGAGCGGATACAGACTCCTGGACATGGAGTAGACCTTGCGTATCGTTTCGTTAATGTGTGTATTAAACGTCAATCTTTTGTCTAGGTTCACCCCCAAATACTTCACGCACCGCTTAATTGGAATTTCTCTACCCCCGATCGAAAGTGGCGTTAGAATCCGGTTTTCTGTGAAGCGGCGCGTGAAGAGAATCGACTCGGACTTCTCGGCGTTGATCCGAATTTTCCACTTGTCGTAATACGCCGTGGCACGGGCCATGTGCACTTTCAGTAGCATATTAGCCGCCTGCGCGTTATGCGAACGCATGTCCATGGCTGTGTCGTCGGCGTACTTGGCAAGGTTCCAATTCGGGAATTCCGGGAAGTCGGAGACGTACAAGTTGTACAACTTTGGAGATAGGCTCGACCCCTGGGGGACGCCCGCGCGAATGTCCCGCCGAGTTGATAGTTTATTATTCACCCTAACCTCCAACGATCTGCCAGACAGGAAGGAGTGAATAAGTTTCGTGATGTGCGTTGGGAAGTCCAATGAGTTTCGTTTTAGTTTTCTGCAAAAGGGCCCCGCTTTCAAACTAGCAAATAAGCATACGTTCTTAACTAGATATTACACTATTTGTTGTCAAAATATTAGCTTTGCTAAAATGACGTAGGTCTGGCAGCTCTGGGATCTTGGACTATAACAGTTATATGAAAAGTTCAGTGAACAGGCAAAGAGTATGTTTTTGGCTTGTTTATATCTATAATTATTTTTAATACACCTTCAGAATATGAGTAACACAATTTTGCAAAATGTAATTGAAATTTACTTTATTGTATAACAATTAATTAAATATTTTATCGTTATACAATTTATTGATTTATTATACATGGCATTACAATTGTATTATTATTATTACATTTAAATGTAATGATTTCGTTGAATCATACATTATTCCTATATTACAAGGATTTAGAAACCTTTATTTTCTTGAAACTTTTACAATTTAAAGGTTTACGTATATACCGGGTGACATAGGAGATATGTAACACCCCGTAGCATGTTTATTTAAAAAGATATTATTTTGAAATTAGACTTATATAATGCGTGATTGTCCTTTTTTGGTATAAACAAGAAATTTTTTCTACTTCTGGTTTCACCGGAAGTGACATCCACTTCGTTATTTTAAATGGCACCCTGTATATATTTTTTTCCTGTCTGATTCTACTTAAATTTCTCTTTTCAACTATGTATACCAAGATGACATTCGTTTTTAAAATGGCTGCTGAAAACCATTTTATTGCACTAAGTCAAGTTGGCTATGGAATGAAATGTGGCGGTAATTAATGCTTAATGTGCTGCGATATCAAAAGAACCCTGGTACACAATTTTGTGTTTCATATTTGTTTTGTTCTAATCAGTAGCCGAAGAGACTTTGGAGAATTTTTATGTTAAATAAAAATCTCTAGATTAAATCCCCGAAATCATAAAAACTAAGATAGAAACACTAATTTTAAATTTGACCCATTTGTAAAATATTTATTCATCTTTCACTTTTATCCAATACAATTCATTGCTTGCTTTTAAATAAAATTGTTTTCGAAGAATCTCAAAATGCTGGCCATTATTTTCCCTGCAGCGTCGAATTCTTGTAACCAGTACCTCTAAGCACACTTTCCAAGTGCAATTCAGTAAACTAATTTATTGCTAACCTAACTCTCATTTTTAAGTCTTCCCTATTTTGCAGTGGAGTTTTATTAACTATTTCCTTGAGATGGCCCCATATGAAAAAATCAAGTGGCGTAAAATCTGGACACCTCGGGGACCATCTAATTGGTAAAAGTGAAATATGAATAAATATTTTACAAATGGATAAAATTTAAAATTAGTGTTTCTATCTTAGTTTTTGTGATTTCGTGGATTTAGTCTAGAGATTTTTCTTTAATATAAAAATTGTACAAAGTCTCTTAGGCTACTGATTAGAACAAAACAAATATGAAACACAAAATTGTGTACCACGGTTCTTTTGATATTGCAGCACACTAAGCATTAATTACCGCTACATTTCATACCATAGCCAACTTGACTTAATGCAATAAAATGGTTTTCAGTAGCCATTTTAAAAATGAATGCCACCTTGCTATACATAGTTGGAAAGAGGAATTTAAGAAGAACCAGATAGGAAAAAATATATACAGGATGCCATTTAAAATAACAAAGTAGATGTCACTTCCGGTGAAACCGAAAGTGGAAAAAATTTCTTGTTTATACTAATCATACATTATACAAGTCTATCAAATTTCAAAATAATCTTTTTAAATAAACATGCTACGGGGTGTTACATATCTCCTGTGTCACTCGGTATAACTTATACTTTAGTAAAATTTCAAAAATGTTTCTAAAATTTTGCTGAAATTAAAATTTTTTTCAAAATTTCGGTTTTTTTGAATTTACTCCTGAAACAATAAAGCTATCTTAATGTTCGAGGGCTCATTTTATAGGTTTTTTTAATACCTATAACTCTCCCATTTGAACTTTCCTCTCAGATTATTAGCCTTCTATTTAAACGCGATAACCGATTAATTATAATAATTTTTTTTTCCGTAGTGATCTCATTGTCGATTTTTAATATTTTCTTTAAAACACCAAAATAAATCGATTTAAAAAAAAATGAAGGATGTATTTTGTTAGATCAGAAAAGTCTAATTTCATTGGATTATTAAGTTTTAAATTGAGCTAAGAATACTTTAATACGACCTATTTTTAATTAGCTGTTAAACCACCGCTGTCTTGTTACTGAGAATAACGATCAATAAATTAGGGTTTAATTATCTGCAGTGATGGCTCTATGAATTATAGTTATTGTCAGTTTAGTTACTATCGTATATTTATTAGTAATTATTATTTGATTTATTTCAGGTTAACTGTTTATAAGGCAAAGAATTTTTGTGTTTTAATTTTATTAAATTAATTAAAATATATTTCTGAGGGTCAACGTCGTTGCGGCAGATATCACTGTTTCGAAATCGTTGTGCCTCACCGTTTCAACACGTAAAAAATACTAAAATTTCGTGTTAATTTAAGTGTCTAAAATTTAGGGATATTATAAATAAGGATAAAAAATAAACCAGGCTTTAAAATAGAAACCAATTACAGAACTCATATTCACTCTTGCAAATTTACGTTTTCGCGCGCTGTCAGGAACTGCGCAGTCGTACTTAAAATCATCTAAGGAATCCAAAAATACAAAAATAGACAGGGTGTTCCATTTAAAATTTCAAAGTTGGGGTCATTTCAAGGGAAACCGGAAGTGATGGAAAAGTGTCAAATTATGAAAAATTTTATGTTTTTTGTACATATTACCCCTGCCAAATTTAAGACTTATATCTTAAAAGTCTGGAAACTATGGCTTGTCTAATGGTTCCGTTGACACCCGGTATATTTATGTTTTACATTTATTTATATCGTTATGTGTGTATTTATATTAGTCCAAGATCCCAGAGCTGCCAGACCTACGTCATTTTAGCAAAGCTAATATTTTGACAACGAATAGTGTAATATCTAGTCAGAAAACAGGTACAAAAGGTACGTAAGAATTTTACTCAGTACGTTAAATTATGATAGCTGGATTATTTTACAAGTGACACGCTAACTACATGGTGTAAGCGTCAGCCTCCAAATCCGAATGTTCGAGGTTCGATCCTGGGCGTTCTCAGCTTTTTTTTTTTCAACAAATATTAACTTAAGGTGGCGATTACCAAGAAAGAGACAACCGAAAGGGAAATATTTATTATTTTTGGCCATAACTTTTTTTTTTAGTACGTATATTTGAAAAAAAAGTGAGAACGCTCAGGTATCGAACCTCGGACCTACGGACACAGATCAGAAACAAATCAGATATTTCACTTATGACGTATCATGGTTTAGATAATAAATCAACTCCTGGCAGGTACCAATTTGTGCCGTGATCTGCGCATTGTCCAATCAGTCTTAACCAGCGAGTATAGTCTCAGGAGGGACCTTATGATGCGTAAAGTAACCTAATAAATACTCAAAAAACCACTTTAATGTATAACAATAACAACACTAACCTTCAATACAATACACCACATTCCAAAATAATTAATATCACCGGCGGGGCTGTCGACTACTTCCGTCTCTGAGATTTCAGTACTAAATACTCCCTCCTGTGAGATTAAACTCGCTGGTCTTAACTTCCATGTCAACCGCAAGATTTCTCTGTTTATGTCTTCTGCGCAGAATCCTGGCAGGTATACGTCACATCACAAAAAATGAAACTGGTAACATAGGGAATACTATTGAGTGAAACATCTGATTTGTTTTAGTCTGTGCTTCGGATTTAGAGACTGACGCTTACACCATGTAGTTAGCGTGTCACTTGTAAAATAATCCAACTATCATAATTTAACGTACTGAGTAAAATTCTTATGTACCTTTTGTACCTGTTTTCTGCAAAAGGGCCCCACTTTCAAACTAGCAAATAAGCATACGTTCTTAACTAGATATTACACTATTTGTTGTCAAAATATTAGCTTTGCTAAAATGACGCAGGTCTGGCGGCTCTGGGATCTCACTCTATATTGTTATGTAATCGTGTGTATTTCTGCGTGCTTATGCATATATGTATTATTGTATCATCATTTTGGGTACATGTACCATATCCTGAAATTGGGCGTAAGCCTGTTGGATTTTTATGAAATAAACAAATAAAAATATATAAAGTATCGTTATCATTTGTATTTTGTGCGTACGGAATAAAATTTGAGATCAACGGACGTAAATAATAACTCACAGAGTCGTTCGAAAAAGAAGTGATCGACATTATAATATACGGTTCTCGTACAAAAGATATTTTGTCGCGGGTAAAGAATTGCAGGTTTGCAGGAAATATTCAATACATCAATCACATAGTTACGCAGGTCTTTCAGTACAGCTATGAGTTACTGTTATAGTTATTATCATGTCATGCCGTTCCCAGGCCCTCACTAAATAATAATATTAAATATCCTTATGCGTTCAAGAACTGCATTCAAGAGTAATTACTTAGAATTAGTAAGTGATTACTGCATCCATCGAGACTAGGTTACGAAAAAATGCTTGTAGTCTTTAATAAAAATACCTAACATTCATTTTAAAACATGAAATTCAAAAATGGGAACGGCAAATGTTAGTATTAAAAACATAATAATAATAGTATATTATTCAACAAACGTGTAATGATGGCTACTACTCAAGAGGACGACGTTACGGCACGAGCCGAAGGCGTGTCGTAATTCACCCAAGTGAGTAATAGCTATTATACGCGAGTAAAATACTCTGCTTTTTCTACGACTACTCATATTTACAAAAAATAAATACGTGATACACTTATAGAACCTTGATGTGTTGTAAAATAAACTGGATATAGTCACAAGATGATGTAAGATCATCTGATGGTGACTGAGTTAAGACGTGTATAAGTGATAGTGATAAAAATTTCCTTATTTGTGTGACCCATTTCAAGTGGAAACACCTTCCTAACTCAGTTATTGGTCATCCATGTTCAACTAAATTTAGATCGGTATCATAGATCTTTACTATATCCTTTTTGAGTAAAACAAAACTTATTTCAGTCATTGGCGTACATTATTTCGAGAAGTCATATTAGGCATTTTTTTTTTCGAAAGAAAGCCGTTTTTTATTTTCTCTTTAAATTCATTTTTTCTACCACCCCATCATCATACTTTCAAATTCGGTAATCCTTAATTCCCGAATAATTTACAGGTGTGATAACCCAAAATTGCTAGTAATTTTTCAATGAAAATTCTTGGCCTTCGAAATTTGAAAGTTTCGATGATATGGAATAGTAGAAAAAATGAATTTAAAGAGAAAATGAAGAATGACTTTTTTTCAAAAAAAATTTTGTTGTTATTTGACTATTTGTAGGGATATCGAAAATAGAATTAATATATATTATAAATAGGACTATACCTAAAACCGTTCCTTGAAGCATCCCGAACTCTATTTTTCTTGATTCACTCTGGGTATTATGGGTATTATTAACATAAGCTCTTTGCTGTCTATTTTCTAGATTTCCTACCAATTTCTATATCGTATGTCTGCTTCCCTAACGGCCCATATCTCAGAGGTGTAACAAAAGATGGAGAAAACTAGGGCATGTCTAATCCTTGTAAGTTTTTGTCATTTTTGCCACAGTGTCACACCAAATATTGCTTAACCGGCATGACGCTATTCTTGCCATCATTATTTTACGCCGAATCTCATATTCACAGATGCCATTTATGTCGACAAAGGCTCCAAATATGGAGTGAAATTATTTAGAGGAAGATAACAATGTCACGGCTTCGCGTATAACAGTTGGCATAATATCAGTGCCGTGCCATCCATTTTTTATTTAAATATTAATGGTAGTAGGCAGTGCGACGCCCATGCAGCTGTAAAAATAGGATCGTTACGTAGCACGCGGTAACGATATCGGTCTCTGCGCATTCTATGGCGATATTATCTTCTCTAAGTAATTTCACTCTACCACATTAAAGAGGAATGATGACAGAATATTAATCTGACGCCTTTGGGAACTTTACATTTGTCGGAATTCGTATTGTCTACTAACTCTGCCTCTGTGTCTGGTCCTATATTCACTTTTTCATAAATCCCCATTAAACAAGGTCGAATAAATCTATGAACTTTAAGGGGACCTATTGACGTATGCCTTTCGAGTCTGGCGATGTTATGGCGCTCTTTTATAGTATTGTGAGCTGTTGAGTGTCAACTCTCTCTCTCTTTCTCTTCCCCCAGCAATGTACTGTCTTACCTGCAGATTCTGACAAGTCGCCATTGTGGTGCCAGGAAGCTTCCGACCAATTCAATAATCCTGCACAGATCATTGAAATACGTAATCTTTGAAAAACAAATTTTCCTTTCTTAAGTGTCATGTAAGTTGAAATAGTGCCAAATTTAAATAACGCAAATGGAACTTTGTATTGTCCAGATGCTCATTAAATGCATAATATACATTTTACTTTGTCCATTTGTTCCGGAATATAAATTTTCATTCCTGTAAAAGTAGATTTTGCACTCAGTTCCAGTAAAAGCTCACCAAGATCCATTTAAAATACGCGACATTCAACAACATAAAATACAAATATTTGAATGCTTTAAACTAGTGAAGTGGCATTGGGGCAATGCCGAGACATTTTCAATCTTCAAAAATTATTTTGGATTTTATTCGGTTTTTCTATTTCTAAACAAAAATTGTTGAGTGTTGATTCAAGTAATTTGAAGTATTTTACTATCAGATGGGACAAAAGAAAAGATCGAATTATTTTATATTTATATTACCAAGTTTGGTAAATATTAGATCTACAGATTAGAAGCGAAATCATTACAGTGAAACCGCTTCACTCGAAACAATTTGCCTATCAACCTGGCAAATCAACAATAAATGCTCTACATGGCCTGGTTAAAGGCATCGAAAAGACATTTACTGCCAAGGAACTGGCTCTGTGTGCTTTCATAGATATAGAGGGTGCCTTTGATAACACCTCCTATGAATCCATACAAAGAGCCGCGGAAAAAGGGGGTATACAATCCCCAACAATCAAATGGATACAATCCATGCTAAGAAGCAGAATAATTACCACGGATATGGGGGGTGAGTCGACCACCGTGACTGCAGTTAGGGGCTGTCCACAAGGTGGAGTCTTATCGCCCTTGCTGTGGTTAATGGTGGTCGACGATCTCCTCCATAAGCTGAGCAATTATTGCTTCAACGTTCAGGGCTACGCTGATGACCTGGTCGTTACTGTCAGGGGCAGGCATGAGGTTATGATCTCAAACCACATGCAAATTGCCCTAAACATAATATCCAAATGGTGCTCGTCAGAGGGTCTTAGTGTCAATCCGAGCAAAACAGTTATTGTTCCATTCACCAAAAGGAGAAAACTCAACTTGAGAGCTCCTATGTTGAATGGAACAGTACTAACCTTTTCCAGTGAGGTCAAGTATCTAGGAGTAATTCTGGACCAAAAACTCACCTGGAACTCACATTTAGAAAGGACACAGTTACCAAGGCAACAACGGCCATTTGGACGCGCCGTAGGCTGTTTGGTAAGACTTGGGGTCTAAAGCCGAAAATGATACATTGGTCATACCTATCGGTTGTGAGACCTATGGTTACCTACGCATCATGCATATGGTGGCCAAAAACAGAAGAAAAAGTAGCACAAGGAAAGTTGCAGAAATTGCAACGCCTTGCCTGTCTAGGGACTACAGGAGCAATGCGCTCGTGTCCCACAGCAGCTATGGAGGCAATGCTGGACTTACTCCCTCTGCATTTGCATGTGAGGAAGGAGGCAGCACTTAGTGCCTTAAGGCTGCATCAGGCACTTAAATTCAGACCAGGCGACCTGGTTGGTCACTTAAGGATTCTGAAGTTAATCCAATTCGAATCCATGACCAAACCCACTGACTCAATGCCAATCAAATATGACTTTGACTGCCCGTTTGATGTGCTGATTGAAAGCCGTCAAGCGGGCAGGGCCGGAGCATTGCGGTTGGAGAAAGAGTCACACATCTGGCACACAGACGGATCCAAGATGGATGAAGGGGGTAGCAGGGCCTAAATGCAGGCTATCTAAAGCCCTTGGTAACACCCCAACCATCTTCCAAGCAGAAATTTATGCTATAGATCTATGCGCCCAGGAATGCCTAAATAGAGGCACTCGAAGGGCAAATACCTTTGAAGTCAAAAAATTGCTTGGGAATGCAGACAATCCCTGAAGCAACTGGAAAAAAACAACAAGGTTACCTTGATGTGGGTGCCAGGGCATGAGGGGATAGAAGGCAACGAATTAGCTGATAGCCTCGCAAGAAAAGGGGCTGAAGCCCCGTTTTTTGGACCCGAACCGTTCTGTGGCCTATCCAGGGGACACATAACGGAGGAGGTCCTAAAATGGGAAAAGGAACAAAAAGAGTCCTACTGGAGGAACACTTCAGGACAAAGACAAGCAAAAAGGTTTATAACCTATTCTACAAAGAATGCCACAAGGCTTCTCGAACTGGAAAAGTCTGATTTAAGGCTGATCACAGGCCTTCTAACTGGCCATTGCCCCTTGAGATACCATCTCAAGAACATGGGCATGGCAGTAGATGACAAATGCAGATACTGTGAAGCTGCAACCGAAACTGCGGAACATATACTTTGTGAATGCAAGGTGTTAATCCGCATTAGGCTAAAGTACCTAGAACAGGCGGAATTAACGCCTGAAGACATAGGGAAATTAGCCCCCAGGAAAATCGCAAGCTTTGCAAAAAGTCTTGGAATCCTGGGTAACATCTAGATGCAGGGTAATTCACAAAAGACCTTTTAGGTCGAGGTGAAGAAAGGCCAACCCAGGGCCAAGCGACCCCCTTAAACAATCTACAATCTACATCTACCAAGTTTGGTGATAAAGAGGTTGAACGAGATATACACCATATTTAGACTGAGAAAGAGCAAACATAATTTGGAAATGAGAAGATATTTGGCAGTTATCACTCTTTAAATCCCATATCATTTGATTTTGTCAAATATTCTATTCGCTAATACTTTCCAAAATATGTTCCTCCAAAGGAGCACATTTGTTAAAAGTTTTGTCTCAAGATCATACTTTTCAGATTTTTTTCAAGTATAGTTGTTCCTGATAATCATAAGTAAAAATGATAGCTTGTTGTACTAAACTTTTAACCACTTATTTGTACTGCAGATCGTAGTAAAATTCATTAAAAATAATAAAACAACAATTATTTTCTACAGTTTTGGCTAATTCATTTTTTTTAGTTTTTTCGGACCTTTCATGAATGATGACTATTTTAAAGATGTTCCAATGGCTACACGAACTTAAAAAAAAATCTTATAATTAACATAAACCAAGGTTAATTTTTAACATTATGTTTACATCGTCGTCGAATAGTTTTTATTACAACTATCGTTTGGAAATAGGACTTTTTTTAATGGCATTGGACCTAATCCATTACCCAGTTACATATATTAAAAGCTAACCTAAACAGCGTAGTGGAGAAATTGGACTTATTTTCTCATAAATAGCAATTTTAGCAAAAAACCAGAGATGTGCCGAGGAAACTTTCCATATTTGATAAAAGTCTGTAAAAGTCATGTAAATAAACTTCCTGGAAAGTTCTCAATAAGTTTTCCTCCGAACTTTCCATTGATAGCCTATTTTATGCTGAAATCTGATTCGTGACGATGCAAGCTTCATTTTCATACCAAATAAGTGTATACAAGTATATTATTTACATGACTTTTACATATTTTTATCAAATATGGAAAGTTTCCTCGGTACATCGCTGCAAAAAAACAAAAAAAAAGGCATTTACGTTAGTCATGAAAACAAATTTGATACTTTATCTGGTTGCTACATTACCAAAATCTGTCTATGTAAAGCTTCAGGTAAAAACACGGAGTAGTTTTGGCATAGGACCCGTAGGAAATTTCTCAAAAATCACCAAAGTCCGAATAACTTTTAAACCGTCGCCTTTCAAATAACCCTCTACGTGTTCAGAAGGCTGATACTGATGTCCCTATCACCAAGTTTAACTTTGACTACTGCCTTTGGGACACCCTGTATAAAAATGATTAAAATTGACACATGTATAAGATACAGTGCATCATATCAACAAAAGGAGTGACATCGAAGCTCTAGGCTATTTTTGCTTTCTTAGTATATCACAGGACTCAGATCCTAAGTCGTCTCTTAAACATTTTGTAATGAATCACCCTAAGAATAGAAAGATACCGTCAAACGTTTCACAGAGCATGACTGGCACTCTCAGCATATAAATTCTTGTTGTGTTCTTCAGACGCAAATTGGTAAGATCTTCTACACTTAATTTGACACGGTAGCTCGGAGAGCTAAAGCGTATTGTGGCGAGCTTGATCACACTATCTATCGTGTACTAGGTTCAATCCCCAGCTCCGGCGCATGCAATATCGGTAGATAGTGGATATTATCTGCGTCTTTCGTAAGACCCTTTCGGACAGTCTATATTTAATTACTCTAATAGTCCACGCAATTTGGACATTTTAGAAGAAATAATTTATAAAGTAATAATATTTTAGATGCATACTCTAGATAGGGTAGAGTACGGGGCTTAAAGAAAAGGTTTAAGAGATAAAAAATTTGTCGTTAAATTCTGCATAAAAATGTCCTATTAACCTTGTAGCTTAACCTGACCTATTTCGCGCTAACAGCCTCCACGTAGTTTGGACCGCACAGGTAAAAATCAATCTTATTTGAAGTTTCACAGCGGATATCTTAAAACCGGTTACTTTAACGAGAAAAATGCTCAGGAATGAATTTATAGAACAGAATTCTCTCTATAAGATGCATGTATAGCGGGTTTTGCCGCAAGTGATTTTTATTTATTTTCCCTTTTTTTCACAAAGCTGTATTTTTTAATTTGAGCTCGTTTCCACGTCACCCTCGAGGTAGAGCTCTCGGTGCGTTTTTTTTAAGTGGTTTTCCCTGCAGGCCTATTCCACTAAAATTCTGTTCAATTTTACTCACTAAGGGGTTCTTCTTCGACGAGCTTTTCTTCTTTGAAATTTAAACATCCTTGCCCATGGCAATTAGAGCACATTGTTGAGCAGAGCAATCCAACCTTAACACAGCTTGTCCGACGATGAAAAAGGAAAATAAATAAAAATCACTTGCGTCAAAACCCGCTATACATGCATCTTATAAAGTGAATTGAGCTCTAGAAATTCATTCCTGAGCATTTTTCTCGTTATAAAGTAACCGGTTTTAAGATATTCGCTGTGAAACTTCGAATGGGATTGATTTCTACCTGTGCACTCCAAACTACCCTTCTGGGCCTCTATTCTTGAGCGTGATAGAATAGAACGTTTCCCGGGGAGCGTTCCCCAGATTTGTTCTACTACCATTCTATTGCAAGCATTAAACTGTATTCTTGAACAGAAAGGAGAGAACAAAATCTTAGGGAATAAACCGCAGCGTTGCCAAACTTATTCACCAACCATAGACGAGCAATTTCTGACAATCGACATCGGTTATCTGCATTACCATAGTTCATAACAATAACAATATTAACAATCATATTCAAAGACACGCAGAGCTGCTAGAACCTGAAAATGAAGCAGTGTCTTGAAAAATTCGGTGTAATAAAAAATAAGCGGCAATATAATTATTATATTTTGAAAATAGATGAGAATGTTGTCATATGTGCCGGGGTACCAATATGTATTCTTAAGAACAGAGTTGAGCCCAAAGTAGGTATTATTATTTGAAAAATAATGCTTACCCTAAGAAGACCACAAAACCCCAATAATATCATCAACGACGAGAAATAATATGAAATCCTGCAGACAGTGCAATTAAATATCTAGGAGTATACTTATATAAACGACTAACACGGAGCTACCACATCAATAAAAAACTTAACGATGGTTACGCAAGGTTATCAATGCTATATCCCATTATTAATAGAAAATCGAAGCTCAGAGTTAAGTGCGCGACATTAATATGTAATCGATCTTAAGACCATTGGTAACTTACAGCTGTGTGATAAGGGGAACTGCTAGCAAAACTAATATTAAAAAGGTGCAAACATTTCAAAATAAAGTGTTGAGATCTGCTATAAATGCCCATTGGCTTATAAGAAACACTCAAATCCATCGAGAGCTTGACGTGCCACAAATTGAAGACTATGAAATCATGTGCAAAGACATTTTTCAAAACTATAAACAACTGTGCAAGTGCCAGAAATTTAAACCTAAATGAAAAGACTCGTAATAATAGGTTAAGAAAAAGACTACCACAAGATATCTTACTTCCAGTAGCGATTCCGCTTGATATTAATATCAATATTCTTCTATTGTTATGTTAAACCAAATATTTTGTTTCTGTTCTTTATTTTATTTTCAATTGTTATGTACTGTCTTACTACACACTACCATGTATAACATTAATTTGTTGATCTGATATTTTTAAATAAACAAAAAAAAAATGCTACCTATTACAACTTAAAATATATTTTGTACATAGTTTGTACAGACAGGGAAGATTTCTATTTATTTAACGTCGGCCTATTTCCGCTACCAGGGCCTGTCACCGATGCCAGGAGACGGGCCACCCCCAACCTGGAAATTTTGCCGAACCTCTTCTCGTAAGAAGAGTAGGGATCTTTTACTTGCCTAACATTTAATAGACAAGGGACCGACTGCTTTACAGGATTTAATAGAGATCTTAGAGATCTCTATTAAATCCTGGCAAACGGGCTTAGTCAGACAGAGCAATGTCATAAATTTTTCATTTGATAATAAAAACTGATCTCTGAGGAAGAATCTGTCTCTAGAAGTTCTTGACAATCGTTCACGTTGTGGCTTATTTCGTCCCAATATATTACTTCAGGCAGATTCATCTTTATATTAAGTCCAAAATCACAAGAATATTAATCAAAAGTGAAATAAAACGTTCAGTTTTTGACAACATTCACTTTTCTAGGTTAGAAAAACAGAAAATGGCGGCATTCCCCGATTGTTCCCTGAAAATAACCAAGAGAAGCATCAGGGAGTAATGTTCATCAATTTTTGATAGAAGCGACGATAGAAATATGTTCAAGAATACCGTTTTGTGAATTTCAATAGAGACACGCCCACTTTCTCTCGATTGTTCTATTCTACTGCCCCGTTCGAACGCTGTTAGCACGAAATAGATGAAGATAAGCTACATGGTTAATAGAACATTTTTTATGCAGAATTTAACGACAAATTTTTTTCCTATACTTTTTTCTCTTCCGACGAACGGTTTACAAGATAAAAGTGAAAAAACAGCTTTAAGTCCCTATCGGGGGAACTTTTCGGGTATCTATTTCTAACCCCATCTAGAGTACGCATCTCAAATATTATTACTTTATAAATTATTTCATTTATTCACTGTTTTTTTAATCTAATTTGCGTGTACTATAAAGTGTGTGGTGTGTCCTGTTTTGTGTGAAATATTTATAAAGATAAGGAATAAGAAGCTCTATTATTATTATTATGTGTAAGATCTATCCTTTGTTGAATACATGAACAACGTTCATGGTGTCAAAATTCGTTGTTATTTTTGTTGTTTTTTATAGTACGCCTTTGTATACACGGAAATGAAATTTTTCACCGGAAATGTAATATCCGGAAAAATCAGATAGAAATTTTAATTTAAAAGAGATATTTTAAATCCTCAATGTGGTGAAAGGCTAAAAAATAATATGTGGAAGTAAAAATTCTGCATGATAGAAAGCATAAATTTGATTTAATTTCGCGGTACATTGTCTTTTATCACCGATCTTATCAACTTAAGTTATGGCGAAAAACGCCGTAAAATAGGTCACTAATTTTCCGTTTATTCGGATAAACGCCGTCTTTCCGAAAAACCCTTTTTAGCATAAAGCGCATGAAATACGAGTCGGGGAATAATAGAAAATATTAAAAATGAATACCAGTCCCTCAAAGACGCATATTCATTTCGAGTTTTAATTTTCATTAATAAAATAATTCAATTATTTCGGATTAGACCTAAAGTAACGGAGATCCACATTCTCATAAAGCATCTCGAGGAAGCATACCGCTTTTGTGTACTCCGTACCATTATTTTTAATTTCGTAAATTCGAGCAGTAAGTACCGATGTTACATTCTCTTTGACGATGGCTTCGGGTTAAATTACTTTTTAATTTGGCTTTATCTTCAGCATTCAACTGTTTCAGACTCTTTAAATACACTTCTGTACACGGAGGATAACGATAACCGTTCAACGTGTCCAGATTCGTACGATTACTTGTAATAACATAATTAGTTTTAAAGCAACGAAAAACCCGCGAACGCAAAGGGACAGTCAAACTAAAGAAAATCACCGCTAATATAAAAATGTAATGTTAACCTCTGCAGTCGGAGTCCCACTTCCACACATAATTTATGCACAAACTAATTATGTACCACAATCTCCTCCTTTATGATTACATAAACACATGTAGTTCTCGTCTCTGAGTGGTTGAGTCACAATGTTTAAAGTGAATTTCTGCTACTCATTCCCTCCTACACACCTTACCGGTTGTGCCTGGCCATAATCACTTTGTTTTCTTAATTTTATTTGTGTAATCTTCAGAATGGTGTATATAAATTACACTGGTGAAGTAGGGAACGTATTCGTGAACGCCTAAATGGAGAATTAGAGAAGCTGCAGGCTTAAATGAAAAGTATGATTCATTAAACGTAGAGAATTGTTATATGTCAAATTAGTGGACTGACGTTGTTTCGAGGTAATTTACACAGGTATTTTTATCATACTAACACAGTCAAATGACTATTTGGTGTTTTATAAAAATCTCATGGGCCTATGTCTAGGTGCCAAATAATTTGTAATTCGTATGAATCTACATGAATAATTTCCGCATAATTTAATTACGTGCAAAAGGCTATTGCGAAACCGTGAAATGCAGTTAGCCCGTTTTTATCGAGAACCTTATCCCAGCTCTCTTTTCTTGGAATTAAATTGACATAAAATCAAGGGGGTTTTCCACAATTACTAAAGACCTCGGGAAAGTATTCATATATGTAGTTTAAGATGAAAAACAGAAGTCATGATTACCTGATCTTCGGCTTTTTGCAATATGTAGTATGCTTTTCTTGTAGAAAACTGTAAATTATTTATAGTTCACCCCATTTATATAGTCGGCCAAAGAAACCATGCCAAAAACCTTCAAAGATACCGCACTCTGCTTATATCAAGAAGGAAAAACAGGACCGGCTTTAGTTTTTAATAAATATTGACAATTAATTTTGAGCCAAACTTAATAGTTCAATAATTATTTACATCAAAAAGATCTTCCAAGTAACAATTTAAATTTTATCGTGATCTTCTTGAAGTCTATTTAATAAAACTTCTGATAAAACTATATATCTTTAACAAACACTATTAAACCTTTATAAAGCATGTTTAAAGCTAAGATGTACCATTCTTAAGAGTTCTGAGGACATTTTTTAAAAGTCATTTTAAAACCAATTGGTTTTATACTAAACAGCGATTATAAGGTTCTGAGGGCCTTGATAAAACTATTCATAAAACCAACAATAAATCCTCAAAGCATAATTTTGGCTTTAAGGGACTATCTACAAACAGTTGTTTAAACTATTATAAAACCACTTCGTAAAGTCATCATAAAACTAAAATGCTCTAGAACTGTAGTTAAAAAAGTTATTTGCTCTGTTAATATGGTTATTTTTAATAAAAAGGTTTTATGCTGGCCATCATATTAAAACTGGCAAATTAGTCGCGTGTTGGTAATGGATATTATAATAAGCATTTGCTGCTGTGCAGCTTTCAGCTGGTCTCTCTATACTGGTTAAAATTATCAAGTTCAGTAGGTAGTCACCGTGAGTGAAAATTTAGCTACGCATTAAATTGTACTGATGATATCACAACTAGTAGGTCGAAAAATACAGAGGCCCTTGAAAAATATTGAAAATTTTGCAAATTTTAAAAAATATTTTAAAATTCATTTTTTTAAAAAAGGTTTATTTTTTGTTGATATAAACTTAAATCACACGTTGGTAATAATAATCATGATTTTAGTCCTTATTACCCATAAATTGTTGCAAAAATTGCAACTAAGTAATTGTTCATTTGAATAAGTCCACCATGACAGCTTTTGTTACAAAGATATTTCTGTAGAAAAATGGCGATTTTTGATTAAAACCTGTTGGTTGCCCGCAATACCACAATAAGAGTATTTGATCCTAAAATTGTCACAATGCTCTCGTACAAGAACATTTGCTACTAATTACAACCAATTTAAGTCTTCTTACATTTATGTAAGTCCATTTGGTATTGTCTAATACCAGTTTGTCTTGTCTAACACCATTTGACCTATATTAAGATTGGGATTGGGGATTGGGCAATAAGCCCAAAGATATTTGACTTTTTTGGCGATTATTTACATATAACCTCACACTTGTTAATTACTTCTTCCTTACCTTAGCTGTGCTGTGATTTCTCTGAAAGGGTCGGCTATATGCCCTTATACCCAGATGCAGTGAACTGCACTGAAATGTGAATAAAAGAGAAAAAAGATATAAATAATAAGATGAAGATAACCTCTCACATTTAATTGATTATTTTGATTAGTCAAATTAGTGGAGTCAAAAAAAAGAGGAAAAGTCGCTTCCTTCTCGAGTTTTTTTTTTAATCTTAGAACAAACCTAGATATATACCATTTCATTAAGTAGGTCGATGTTCATTAGAACTCATGAAATACGACATTTTTTAGTGGTCACGGACATTGTTATTTTTAAAAAGGTGTGAAATTTTTTTTTTTTTTAATCATGTTTTTTTGAACATCTAATGCCATAACTCAAAAACGAATGGAGCTATCGACATGAACTTTTTTTCGTTATAAAACACACACTTAAGCGCTTCTATCTGTGTATAGTATTGTTAACTAAAACATTTTTAAGTTTGTTAAAAACTTAGATAACCTTGAAAGTTCAGAAAATACGCAGTCAAATTTTCACTAAGCTACAAACTTTTTTGTTTTTGGAAATTTTGTATAACATGCAGCGAAGAAAATAAAGCCAAAAGACCAAAAAAGTTTTTGATAGCATAAATTTTGTTGTGTCTTTTACAGTTTAGGTACAGTGATTTTTTTTAGAGCGCGCGAATTGCAGAAATTGAATATTAATACGCCCGCGTCCACTAAAACTAACTAGTCTCAGGGTGGTGTACTATCAACGTTATTCGTTTTCGTCGAAGGTCAAATTATAAAACCGCTGCCCAAGGAATCACTACTTCCACATCCAGATCTTCTATCCAAGTCTCTCAGAACGAAAAAAATTTGAATGTGGAAATCATTTTTTATGGAACTTTAATAATATAATATTTGAAATCGTCTACTCCAAAAACCTATAAAACGATATGCCACATCGGTAGTGAAGCTGAGAGTGGTGGAAGGGGGGTAGTAGTAGTGGTGGTGGATAAAGTAAAAAAAAATTGAGGCCTTTGGTTCTTGTACACACACTAAATGACAATTTTATTTTTTTCGCCCCCTTGAATAATGGGGTGGGAGTTGGTATTGTGGGTGGTTAATGCCAAAAAAAATTTTGAGAGCTTAGCTTCTCTTATATATACTAAATACCAGTTTTATGGACTCTTACTTGCTTGATTTGTCTATTTACCTCCATTTACCCCCAACCCTTTTACCCAGATCTCGTTGAAATACATGGTACGTGTACCAAATTTCAAGTCAATAACTTAAACGGTTCCAGAGTAATCGTGCGCACAAAAAAGTTACAGATAGACCGATAGACAGAATTTTTTTTGCTCAAACTTAAAATCTCGGCGTTTCATGACATTCTAAGCCTATTTGGATAATACAAATTTTCAAAAATATTTTTGTCCATACTATATTTCCACTGAATGTGGAAGTAAAATGTGTAACCATATTCTTTCTCTTATTACCACTTGTATTATATTGTAGAACGTATGGTCATTGTGCGAATTGTGCGTGGATTATCTACTTAAAAAATATTTAAGATAAATAAGCAATCTAAGTTTCATTGTAAAATGGAATGAATTTTATGTGGCGTAGTAATAGAGGAAAACGATAAACTTGTGCACAAGCCATGGAAACAGAGTTTAGAGACTATAATTAGGAAATTAAAAAAGACTTAATTTAGGATGTTTTTTTTTTGTTACCTAATTTAGGCGAAAATAACACGTTTACTCAATTCACAGGTCTACAAAAAAAAAAAATTCTTCTCCGAGGACTAAACCTATCATGCCTTAAGTATTTTTGTGTGCTGAATATGAATTTTCAATTAAAAAAATTTTCTACCGCGTAGATTTCGAGTAAATTCCGGTTTTTATTGTCAAAAAAAACCGTGTTTTAACGATAAAAACCGGGATTTACTCGAAATTTACGCGGTAAAAATTTTCTTTAATTGAAAATTCGGATTCAGCATACAAAAATACATAAGAAATGATAGATTTAGTCATTGGAACAGAATTTCTTTTTCTGTAGACCTGTGTACAAAGTGCACCTGTGCCACAGATCTACAAGAAAAAAGTTCTGTTCCAAGGACTAAACTTAGCATTCCTTATGTATTTTTGTGTGCTGAATCCGAATTTTCAATTTAAAATTTTTTTTACCGCGTAGATTTCGAGTAAATCCCGGTTTTTGTCGTCAAAATACGATTTTATGATAATGTTTGACGTTTGCTCGAAATCTAAGTGGAAAATTCGGATTCAGCATACAAAAATACTTAAGGCATGATAGATTTAGTCCTTGGAGTAGATTTTTTTTTTTGTCGACCTGTGTTATTGTGTGGATCTAGGGTAAAAATGCAATGCATGGAAGTTTCGGATAGGGACTCTGACAGAGGAAATGTCGGATACAAATATTAAGATTGCCACGTGCTTTAAGAAACTGTCTTTTTTATTTAGCTCCAATAATAACGCAAAAAAAGGAAAACTCGATAGTTTACTTTTTATCAAAACACTCCAAAATTGTTACTTTTCCTAAACTTCTGTTTATGGGATTTTATTAACCCCCTAGTTGCGCAACATTTTTTCCATTTTACTATAATATACCGTTTCCGAGATCCCAATGCAATGCATACTCCATTTAAGATGTTTAATTCCTTTTTGCCTTCAACCTTAGTCCTTAATGTGTCACTGGAAAAAATAAGTTATCCTTTCAGATCCTAAAACGTGATAAAACAGTCCTAAACATTAAAAAATAATAATGAAAAGTTCCGTTACACACAATACATCATCATTATTATTCTAAGTACGGCGCGCGTACGCTTCGACAATTCCTCCATACTAAAAAATTCGTAACTAGCAAACTATTGCTAATAATGAACATATTTTTTTTCTAAAAACTTTTTTAGTCTATTGACTTCATTTTCTTCACAGCATGTTACACAAAATTTCCAAAAACAAAAAATTTCCTCGCTTAGTGAAAATTTGATGGCGTATTCTCTAAACTTCCAGGGTCATCTACGTTTTTGGCATGTTTACATTTTTTTTTATTAGCAATTCTATGAATAGAGAGAAGCGCTTAAGTGTGTGTTTTATAACAAAAAAAAGTTCACATCGATAGCTCAATCCATTTTTGAGAAATGGCAATGGATGTACAAAAAAAACATGATTTAAAAAAAAATTAAATTTTACACTTTTTTTTTAAATAAGAATATCTGTGACCACTAAAAAATGTCGTATTTTGTGTTTTTATATGTAAAATGATGTTGTTGGTAATACCCACTGAGTCTGATCTTGTTCTAAGCTCATAAAAAAAAAACGACACAATTTTACCTCTTTTTCGCTCCACTAAATGTGTGGTGTGGCTCTAATTGTTTAAAGTAACCGCTTTTTTTATTTTCATCCTCGTTTGTGAAAAATGCGCCTTAAGGTATTTCACACAAAAGTAATTAAAGATTAAAATTAAATAAATAAAATCTATTTATCCACCTGTCAAAATGCAACTTTTGCGGTTTTATGAGGGCATTTGTCCAGACTAAATGGTTCTTATGTTACATTTGGCATTATACGAGCCAATACAGCTTTATAGCAGTTTTATGATTAATATATTCAGTCTAAATTCAGTCTTCATATTCACTCTAAAACTCTTAAGCATACTGGTTTTATGAACGTTGTCTGTAAGGTAAATTGGTTTCCTAGGCCAAATGATTTTATTATGGTAGTGCTGACCACCTCCATAAAACCTTTACAAGTGCCAATAGACTCTATTTAAAACAAATTCTAAATGGTATTGAAATTCAGCCTCCAGGAGGTTACTACAACTCTTAATAAAACTGCTTAGGCTGAAAGAGTTGTTGGCCTGCAATACTACCGCTATAAAGCCATTTAGCAAACTTACATCCTCAATAAAGCTATTACAAAACTTATTCAAGTCCACATAGCATTTAAACTGTTACTTGGGCTGGGAGCCGATTCTGCACTGTGCCAGCACCTTCTTACGATGTTAGAAATTAGTGAATGCGATCTGCGCATTATTATTTAATTTTACATGCGACAGAAATATAACGACTTCGCCGCGTATTTCACTCTGTAGAGATAACGTACAGTGTAATAATTATCTTCCAAACAATAATATGACCAATGACATTAAGACGCCAACACACTATTCATGTTTCAGATTTCATATGCGCATGACTCCACTTGCCCTTCATTTAGAGCGGGTAGCCTTCTTTGCAATTTTTTCACCCCAATATAGAAATGTGGAGAAATATACATCCTTGCTTTATTTTATTTTTTCATAGTTTGTAACTCAAAAACTTAAATATCATTAAAATCTTCATGATATTCACATAATTATTAATACTTGCATTAAAACAGATTTCATTTCTTTAAATATGAACATGTGTTTATGTAATCATAAAGAAGGAGATTGTGAGATATAATTGGAAAATTAATCGACTTACCTGAAGATTAATTTAAAGTATGTGAATAATCTCCTCCGAAATTATTACATCTCGCCTACCCTTACAAACATCACTTTAAACATTGCGAGTCGATCCCGGTGATTTTACGCAATAGTCAAATGATGGTCCGATACAGATATCACGGGTGTCATAACTCAATTAACCCCAGTATTTTCATTACCTGAAATATAAGTTATCTTCGCCGAAAACTCATTACTTTGAATGGAGATGCAGGATAATCAACGTTGAGGAAGTCAAACAATCCCATTCCCTTCGAATTCCTCCTATTTCGGTTCACCTTGTACCGTTCCGTGACGTTACACCGGCCTAGGACTCCAACAAAAAACAGTGGGTTGTTCAGATTACACTACTAAGTGGCAGTTAGAAAGGCAGTAATATCCTGTGTGCATGTTTTGGAATGTAGATTATGCGGATCTCTGTAATAAAATAGTAATACTGGCGCCTTTTCTAAGTCAGAGTAGGAAATTTGACTTGAACATCAGTGGTAATGAAGGTATTATGTGTAGCGGGCTTTAATCCTAATGAAGAGCCACAGTATATGTGCCTTTCAATCTACTTCAAAAAAAGATGAGGAGGTTTGCAATTTAACATAAAAACATAGAGTGAATATAAAAAGTACAGTGTAAAGCGAGACTAACAGTTGGCAGGTCGCAAAAGATTAAAAATAAATTTAGGTTAGAGACAGACTTGTTGCATTCAACTGGATGATAACTGGATATGTTATTCATATTACACAACCCCACAAAAAAAAAGTTCAAAGCAACGAACGAGATCCATATATTCCTATGTATTTTCGGTTGCTGAATCCGAATCCGGGGTCAAAAAAAATCGTATACCCCCAAACGTTGCTGCACTTCGGTGATCTCGTGTAGGTCCGGTCCCATACCCACCTAACGTCTCACCCACTGTTAGACATTACAGAGATAAGAACGAAATTTAAAATTTGAAAAATTATACGCGTAAGTAAAATCTTCCACTACGGTTTTGTCCATTTAGTTAGAGCCCACTTCATCTCAGAAATCAGCTGTTTGTTGTTTTTCATGCATATGCGCGTTGCGGGTCAATATGCTGCTAGGTAATTTTTACGTGATTCTTATACAATCAATTACTTACTTTCGCAATATTTTGGCAACTTTTTTAAAATAAATATGTTAGAATTGTGTTGCAAATGCTGTCACTGAGACAGCCTTGGCGCAATTTGCATAATTAACCTAAAAATCAGATTTTTAAAGTTTTTTTCATCGTCATAAATCTGATATTTTTAATTTCTACTTTAGCACGTACGATCTACACCAAGTCTGCTCAGTGTTAGACATAAGTTCTAATGAAATGTAAACACACAGCTGACATGGGAAATCAATTGCTTCAAATATATTTTATAGCATAGTTAGCAGCAGCGTTTTTAAGTTCACGTAAACAATTTTATTTTGTAACTATTTTATTGCCGTTGCCATATTGTAGTAGATTGCAACGCTATATAATAATTATGTAGCAGACTCTGGATCAACAATTTACTTTCAATAGCAAAAATGTTCCAAATAGTGCTTTAATATAATTGTTTTATAAGACAATAGGAAACAACTATAAAATAATTTTATTATATATTTATAAAGGTGCTGAAAATAATGCCGAACATTACTAAAAAAGCGCTGTAAAATTATTTAGTTTTATAAGCTGAAATATTTTATAACTTAGTCACGGAAACGTTTCAAAAATAATTTCTTAACTGCTTTATAAGATATTTTATAATTTTGCGGTAAAAACGTTTTAATGATAAATTAATAAAGCAGCTCAGTTGCAGACAACCAAATAGTGTTTTCTGCAACTCTAATATAATCAATTAGCATTTTAGAAGCATTAATAAAATAACAATAAAACAAAATAATTGTATAACATTTAAATTATAAAACAAATTTGCCGGTTGGGGTCTATTTTGAGTAAAATATAACTTATTTCAGTCATTGGCGTGCATTTTGATTAAGAAAAAAATTGGTCGATTTTTCGAGGTCATATTAGGTATTTTTTCTCTAAAATTAACCACTGGCTGTGGAAGTAAAATGAACTAATAGCGAACAGCTTAATCTATATATATTTTCATTATGCTATACATAAAATAAATATAGGTTAATTAAAAGGTCACAGAATTTGAATAAAACTTCGATTTCCGCATATTAGTAAAACGCCAGCTGAAAATTTTCGCCGCTGATTGCACAACGAGTCTATGATGTAGTTAACATGCAAGTACATAACTATGTTGTCAATAGCTGAAAAAAAACGACCGCAGGATATAATGGGACACGCTTTGAAAGCTCAAGTGACATCGTTTGCGGTATGTAATATGCGGCAGCATTGTTGCGTCATTATATGCAAATAGGGAATTAAAAAAGTGCACGGCATGCAAATGTCCAAACGTAAAACCTATCAATCACATCGCATTGCGAACTAATGATGCAGAAAAAGGATTTTTATCTCGTATCTTAGATAACGAAGGCGATTTATGCTTTTTAAAAAGACATAGCTTGAGCTCATGTAAAATGAGATCTACAGAATAGACCGACGACCGAACAAATGAAGGCTCAATGCAGACGGCATCATCAGAGAAAATCTATTAAAGTTCTATGTCGAACGCAGCACGGACTATATAGATTTAAAAATAGTTAAGAAGACATATATTAATTTTAATGCTTTTGTTTTATTATATTAAGTCAATGTACACTTGAAATAAATTAAAGGACGTGTCGTAATACATATTAAGAAACTTAAAAAACAAAAATCGGACTAAGAAAGAAAACGCAGCTAGCAAACTACAATACAATAAAACGTAAATAATATACTTATACATCAGTCTTGGCACATTTTCAGTTTTTCTCATTTTTTAACCACCCTTTAACTACCTACTAACATTATTGCGAAATTCTGAGAATAAGAAAAACTTTTCATGAAGAATGACTTTTTTCCTAAAATGCAAAATGAGGAAAATTACAAGTATGATTAAATCCATCTACAATGTATAATAGGTGCTATTAGTCCACAGTACAGCGCCCTTTTTTTTAACGATTAGTAACAAGCTGAATGTTCGTGAGTAGCTTCGTTCTGACGAGACGCCCAACTTTTCTATCTGCGAAAATTCTCGGTAACGGTAGCTAATAACTGCGCTTGGGTGTATATATGTCGATCGGGTGATTGTTTAAATTTTATTAGTAACAGTTAGTTTTTTAGTTAAATAAAACATAAACACACACCACAGATAGTAGACAACCCCCAAATCCATAGCCAAGGCTGTGCGGAAGGGGGTTACACGTTCGGAAAAACACATACATCCACACCCACCGGTGTTGTCAATACCGGGGCTGGGGGTCGAACCCAGAGCGCGGTAGACAGTCGATCAGCATATTTGCCACTCAATACGCCTTAACCCACTGAGCTACCGCGTCTTGAGATAATTCGATAAAAAACACGAAAGAACGTTTATCCTACTAAATCGATGGTTTGACCGAAGCGTCCCCCACCCCCAACATGTCCAAATAACGAGGTCACAAAAATGATTAGTAACCAGCTTATTTTTTTATTATTGCTTAATAAATGTTTTTAAAATTAAATGGCCACATTGCCCTAGCAATTGAATGGTGTTTTTCCAGTCCTACGCTCGGAAATTGTCAGTTCCACGATAACACTTTCATCATTAGTAACTGTAGGACAAAGATAACACATGATAGGTTACTGTATTCTCTGCCCAAATAAAATAGTGTCCTACAAAAAAATTGGTATGTATCGCTAGTCCGACAAAAATTATTAGTCAGGAATCAGGAGCCACTAAATCGATCATAGGGTGTGAACTCGAAGATATAGTTTTTAAAAAATACATTCATTATCCGAAATGACGGATCTGAATCCAGAGGGCGCCATTCTGTCCGAAAAAAATTTTTTCCGAAAATTTTTGTGTCACTAATTATTGATTCATTTTATATTCCCACCGCATTTACAGGCTTAATTTTTAACATTTCTTAATGATTTTCAAACCAACGGAAAGCTTATTCTTTCTAGATTCCGGTGCTGCTAAATACTTCTCATAATTGTTGTTAACAAATGCTACAGAAATTGTTTAAACAAAGAGAGCCCAAAGAGTGCACGGTAAATTTCAGCATCGAGACATTTTTAAAACTATTATCGATAGATGCATACTTCTATGACATGAAATCTGCAAAACATAATGGAGCAATTTTTAGAGAAAGAATTATCTACATTGCGTTATTGTTGTAAAAGATACGATTATTTTTGTACAGCACGCGTTGTGATCCGGCTCGTCTTTTGGTAGATATACAGTGTACATGTATGTCTGGCATTGCCTCGCTCTCTTTAGGCTTGTTGACTACCTGCTGAGGTGTAGTGTAATAAAAAAATCTTATGAGTAGCGTATACAGTAACTGTGTTGTTTATAAATTCATGTAAAATATATTTAAAATAATTTTTGTATTAGTTTAATAGCCTGTATGTTTCCATTATTATTGCAGAGTATCCGATGAAATTACAAAAATAATAGCGCAATTGCATTTTTCTCATCATAATCATAATGAAGCCGACACTAGAATATTTGCGATCATCCTATATTATCAAATCTGGAGTATGGTAGAATAATAATAGAAGCTACAACAGATATTTTTGTCTTATCCCTGTATTTTGTGTCTAGAATAATGGTGCCGTAGATTTGATGTATTTATTTATACCGATTCATCATGCTGTGCGAGAATTAACTATAGAGAAGACAATAAGTGCTCAAATGAATTTGGGTAATTTATTTTTGTGCATTTATGCTTTGACTGACTGTGATACAGTCAGTTTTCTATTTAAAAAAGGAAAAACTAACGCTGTAAAAAATGTTTAAGACATACAGAAGATAAAGAACTACAAAGAATACTTCAATGATTTCATTACTATTCAAAATCTGGCCCGGTATTTTTTTAAAAACCGCTGGAAGGAATTCACTACTTCCACATCCAGATTTTCCATCCATGTCTCTCAGAAGGAATAATTTTTTTATGTGGAAATAATTGTTTATTTTACTTTAATAATATAATTTTTGAAATCATCTACCCCCAAAAACCCATAAAACGATATCCCTCATCGGTAGTGGGGTGGAGGTGGTGATAGAGGGGGGTGGATGAAGTAAAAAAATATTCTGAGGTTTTTGATTCTTGTACACATACTAAATCACAATTGTTTAATTCCCTTTAATAATGGGGTAGGGGTGGTAATGGGGGTGGCTAATGCCAAAAAAACTTTTGAGACCTTATAACTTCTCTTGTAAATACTAAATACCACTTTTATGAACTCTTTCCTGCTTGATTTATCTATTTACTCCAGTTTACTCCCCATCCCTTCAACGGAATAAGATGAAAATATAATCTAGTGCCAGATCACCTTAAAATACATACGCGTACGTACCAAATTTCAAGTCAATAACTTAAAACGGTTCCAGAGTAATCGTGCGCACAAAAAACATTACAGACAGACAGATCGACAAACAGAATTTTTTTTCACTCAAACTTGAAATCTCGACGTTTTATGACATTCTAAGCCTATTTGAACAATAAAACTTTTCAAATTTTTTCCTGTCGTTACTATACTTGCACTGGATGTGGAAGTAAATGTTATATGGTCGACGATAAGTCTGATATAAGGAATTTATCGCCTACCGAAGATTCTTTTTATCAACATATGTTGAGAGCTGCGTATCAAATTATTCTGTGGAAGAGTGCAACTGAGATAAACCCAGAAATTCCCGATCCAATTGATTTTGGTTGGGATTTGAAAAATAACGTACTTATTACTAAATTAATAACTATAAATGTTCGTCCCAATATAACTTCTCAAAATGTATTTTGTAAATGTAAATTTAAAAAATGTATCGGAAACTGCAGTCGTAGCAAAGCTGGGTTGGAATGCATAATAGATTGCTACTGAGAGGGTAAATGTATTAGCTGTTAATTTAGTTTAAGTATAATGTATGTATATATATTATTATTTTTGTATTTCTATTTTTCAAGCACAAAAAGTAAATTTAAGTTCATTTAATTAGTTATATGGTTTTCTGTCTCTAATCAATATTTTAAGTTAAAATATAATAATTTTGGTTCTCAAAAGTAAACTAATCTTTAAATACCTTCGTTTTTTTTCATAATGACAAATGATAATATTTACGTATAAGTAATACGCATCGTAATTTTTTTGCAATCACAGTATATTGTCAGCAAGTTACCGATCGGCCACAGCGCGCGAACGTGTCAGCCATAACGATAGCGGAAATAACGGAGCGCTGTACAAAAATAGTCATATCTTTTACAACAATAAAACAATGAAGATAATTCTTTCACCAAAAACTGCTCCATTCTATTCCGCAAATTTCATATCATAGAAGTATGCATCTATCTATAATAGTTTTTAAAATGTCTCGATACTGAAATTTACCGTGCACTCTTCGGGCACAATTTCTGTAGCATTTGTTAACAATAATTTCGAAAATTATTTGGCAGTACCAAAATCTAGAAGAAATAAGCTTTCCATTAGTTTGAAAATCATTAGGAAATATTAAAAAATAACCCTGTAAATGAGATGGGAACATAAAATTAATCAATTTTCAGTGACACAAAAATTCTCGGAAAAAATTTTTTTATGCTTTTTTGCAATCGCGGACAGAATGGCGCCCTCTGGATTTAGATGCGCAAAGTTATTCCAGATAATGTACTTTATTTTTCTAAAGTATATCTTTGAGTTCACACCCTGGCATTTTAGGAGCGTCTTTTGAGAAGATTGATTCCCGACTATATGATAAATAACGAATTATTTTATAATTGCGGTTTTGGTAAATTATTATACTGTTATTACTTAAGCGGAATTCTGATATCTACCAAATTTAGCACATACCTTCAGATTATAATATAAATAAATAAATAAATAAATAGTGAAAAAAAAAATATGTAAAAAAATTTTTTTTTTTTGAATAGCCAAAAACCAGAAAACATTGCAAAGCCACCTATCTGCGGTACCAAAATATGCGGAAAAATCAAAAAATCATATTAGGCATTTTTTATCGGAAAATTTCTTTAATGAAACTTGTTTATAATTATCCAAAAACTTCATCCAAAATTTAATCAAAATAAAAAAATTGAAAAATTAGAATTTTAATTTTAAAAATAATTATTTAACAAAAAAAACTGCAAATTGCTTGACAACTACCTGGCAGCTTGGGTTAAATTTCAAAACAAAATTGTCATAGTATAGTTTTCTAAACAAAAAAAAACCCTTAAAGTGACATTTTTCGACTTTGACATTATTTTAATCAAAATTTCAATGTCGTTTTATTCCTATTCAATTTTGGACAGTTTTTTGACAATTCTGAACAAGTTTCATTAACAAAATTTTCCGATAAAGGAATGCCTAATATGGTTTTTTTCATTATTTCCGCATATTTTGGTACCGCGGGTAGCTTTGCATTTGTAAGAGGCGAATGTTTTTCTGATGGTAATTAGATCCTAATTTATTCTGTATTTGAGTAAAATTCAATTCAAATCGGAAAAAGTAAAAAAGTTATAAGGGTGTCTTCATCTTAAGTAAGTCACACTGTATATACAACCGTTTTAAAATTATTGTAGAAAATTTGTAATGATCCGCTTTTTGTATGTTTTTTTTACATGTTTAAAAAAAATTATGATTTAAAATATGACACGGGCTGGCCATTAACAAGCATTTTAGGATTTACGCACTTCTAGGTGTAATTTAATATTTTTTAACAGACTCTATAAATTATTAAAATATATTAAAATAATATATTATTATAATTAAGATATTAGATTTCGGAGCACCTCTATTATTAATTTTGTACAACTTATTTTCATCAACTCAATTAAAATATTTAAAGAATAATATAAAACTTTACCTATGGAATGAAATTTCAAAATAAGTGTTTTTAATTTTTTATCAATATATACCACTTTTTTGTAGGACATTAATAAATCATGTTCCACACTTTATTCCCAAGAGAAAAAAACGAAAATTACGTTGTTACTAATGAGAAATGTGTTACCGTGGAACTGACAATTTCCGAGCGTAGGACTGGAAAAACATACCATTCTATTTGTAGGACAATTTTAAAAACATTTATTAAGCAATAGTAAAAAAATCAGCTGGTTACTAATCATTTTTATGACCTCGTTATTTGGACATGTTGAGGGTGGGGGACGCTTCGGTCAAACCATCGATTTTGTAGGACAAACATTTTTTCGTGTTTTTTATCAAATTATCTCAAGATTTATCTAAAAAACTAACTGTTACTAATAAAATTTGAACAATCACCCAATCGACATATATACACCCAAGCGCAGTTATTAGCTACCACTACCGACAATTTTCGCAGATATAAAAGTTGGGCGTCTCGTCAAAACGAAGCTACTCACGAAAATTCAGCCTGTTACTAATCATTAAAAAAAAGGGCGCTGTACTGTGGACTATAATATGTCCTAATCCATAAAAGAAATGTATTGAATAAAAGTAAAATGTTGCGGCGAGCCGCCCTCGTTTACCTGCTCCGATTTTACTATTTGTGGCGCTGCGTGTGTTTCATGTGCGCGTTATTGTTTTGCTTGTGTGCGTAACATAACAACCAGAGCTACTAGGGTGTTATGATAAATATATAATTACCACCAAGGATAATATCGGTCTCTAGTCTTACCTGTTCAAAATTCAAATATTCATTTGTGCTATAGTAACCACCTAGCTGACATCCTCGCAAGAAATCGAACCGAACCGTTCTGTGGCGTATCTAAGGGACACATAATGGAGAAGGTCCAAAAATGGGAAAAGAAACAAAAGAAGTTTCACTGGAGGAGTAGTCCAGGCCAAAGACAAGCGAAAAAATGTATAACCCATTCAACAAAGAATGCCACAAGGTTTCTCGAACTTGAAAAGTCCGACCTAAAGCTGATCACAGGCCTTCTAACTGGCCATTGCCCCTTGAGATGATCACCTCAAGAACATGGGCATGGCAGAAGATGACAAATGCATATACTGTGAAGTTGCAACTGAAACTGCGGAACATGTACTTTGTGAATGCAAGGTACTAATCCGCATTAGGCTAAAGTACCTAGAACAGACGGAATTAATGCCTGAAGATATAGGGACATTAGCTACCAGGAAAATCACAAGCTTTGCAAAAAGTCTTGTAATTCTGGGCAACAACTAGTTGTAGGGTAATTCACAAAAGACCTTTTAGGTCGAGGCGAAGAAAGGCCAATTCAGGGCCCCTTAAACAATCTACATTATCTACAATCTACAACCACCTTCTAAAAGCACGTCTTTTGCTGCGTTTTTTAACTATTATACTGTGAAAACATTCTGATTTCTTGTGATGGTTATTAAGTAATACTATACAGTTGTAATGTGGAGTGTGTTTAAATGTTGCTGTCAAGTGATTTGGTATGCTCAACAAATCACCGTTATATGGATGATACTTGTTTTTTTTAACGAAAAGGTCCATATTTTTTAATGTAACAAAGGAATTTAAACATAAAAATGCATGGTGCCATGAGGATTTTTTATGTTTGTATATTACTCTGCAACTCTCATTATAACCCATATTAAATATTAAAATTATTATCCTCTTTTGACACATGAAGACTCTGTCCCTGTTTTAGCACTTCCCCAGCCTTATTATGTTATATATCGAATATATGTGAATAAGCTGATGCACGGTAAATGTTTATATAGAAGTCCGGATTCATCTAGTGTATTTTTCAGTTGCAAAATAGCGAAATATGCTTTATTCAACTGGCTAGAGACATGTTCAAAATGCAAATCCCATGACATTATTACGACGATTTTCAGGTAGAGGCTGTTTTTTTTTTAATTCATTACATACTCTAAATACTAGTTAAAACAACAAATATTTTGGTTATCTAATTAATTCAGCTTTGGATGAATTTTATTCTTTGTTTATATGAATCTTATTCTTTGGAAAATATACTATGTAGCATGTGAATAAGATTAGCCTGATAATTTTACTTTCCAACATAAATCAAGTAGCCGCGCGATTCAGAAAATCATAAATCATAATAAAGTTTTCATTATTATACGGAAAACTTATAAATATGGTAAACAAAACTTTTCTTTACTACCTACTTAAATATTTGGTTCATAAACATAAATATATCAAACAAATGGTTTGACCTACATATAAAATCATTTTTATATTAAAGACTATGCGATATTCCATGAGATCTACAATTATTAACGACTTGCATTGTCTTTTTTAATATTTAAATAATTTAAATAGGGTCAATAATTTTCTGTAATGAAAACTGGTCTCTGATCTCTCTTATTGTGGTTTTTATATAATTTGTTGCTAATAAGAAATATTTAATATAGGTATAGGTACCAATATTTTGTCAGTTGGCAAAGTCAGCGTTAGTAACTGATAGAAATAGCAATAATAATATGATTTAAAAAACCTGAAACATGTTTAAGAATATCCCGTCAGAGTGATATAGCATTTTTCTGACAACGTTTTTTTCTCTTTTAACCGACTCATGTAGTTGACAGGTGTGGTCAAAAACTATAGCTGGAGCGATGCTCAAATCCACTATTAAAAGCCGCAAGATTTTTTCATTGCTATTAGTTTTTAATTTTGATGAATCATCGATTGTTAGTTGTTAAACAAAAACATTGTTAGTTTGCCAATCGGTACTTAATTAAAAAATATTAGTCTGCTATTTGATCATACAGGGTTAGCCAAAAGTATGGACCGGCCTACTGAGGCAATAGTTTTACAGAGAACACAAAAATAAATGATATAAAAAATTATATTATAATAACACAGCAACTTAAAAATAAAGTATATTGTACAAGAAACTAGACCATCATACTTCCAAGTATTTTGGCGTGTTAAATCCGAAGTCCAAATTAAATTCTGGTGTGTCATTTTTTTTGTAAATCGGAAAAAAGTGATTTTTTTCTGAAATTAATCAAGATTGTCTACTTTTTCGGCGCAATTTCAGATCTCAAAATACGCTATTCTAGTATTTTAATTCGTTGTCAAGCAACTGTCATGAAATAGTCTGTTTTTTCTACTATTTTATACATAAAAGTTACTTTCCGGGCCTAGGCCGGTAAAGTGGCTTTCCCGGATGGATATATTTTAATATGTACATATATTTTTATTTTTATATGTTTATAATAATATTGATTTCAGAAAAAATAGTATGTGTAAAAACATAAAAATCAAAAAAAAATTTTTTTCAAATTTAAATCATTAATAACATTTTTATTTACCGATCGATTTTGTTAAAAAAACAATAAGGTTCTTCCTCTAACCAACACTAACTTACTGTCCAAATTTCAGTACAATCGGATTTTTCCTTTTTGAGTTATCGTGCTTACAAGAAACGTGACGGACGGGCAGACAGACGGACATTTTGAAAGTTGTTCAGAATTCGTTCTCTAACACAATGATATGAAAATTTTTTTATCTGCGAGCGATATTTACGGTTTTAGAAATGTGCCGATCAAATGCAATATATAAAATATTATTTTGGGTATTCAGCAGATAACTTTCAAAGAAATCATTCGTTCCTTTCATATATTATTGATCTAAATCTGATCAAGCTAGAATATCAATGAGTAGTCCGCTTACAAACAAACTTGTCAATTTCTTTATACATTTACTATGTCTAACATTCAATATGAAAAACAAGAAAATAACCATTCTTTCTATATATTGAAGATCTAAGTCTGATCATGCCAATATATTGTCAGAAATCCACCCTTAAGAGGAAATCTTTCAAGCATCTCTAGCCCTACCTAGAGGATACTCCATTCAATACGATAAACAAGAAAATAACCATTCTTTCTATATATTGATGATCTAAGTCTGATCATGCCAATATATTATCAAAAATCCACCCTTGCGAGGAAATCTTTCAAGCATCTCTAGCCCTACCTATTACTATACACTCATGGTTCCGAGATGGACATAGAGAGCGCCATCTAGCGCTACCGCTACTAGAGTTATATTCCATAATAATTGTTCATTGATTCATATTTACGTATTTAATCCTTATTTTTAACTTACGAAGTTTACAAATTATGTTGAGGTTTGCTTCGTTAGGCAGAGTGAATTTTAAATTCAACAAATTAAAATATTGCACAGCTTTGATTCAACTAGTTACTTTTTGATAGATTACCGTATGTAAGTAGGTACCTAGGTACATTTTTAGTTTGTTTCCAGAGCGAATGTGTTTACTTGACATTTATAATAAATTATTTTTTATTTATTTGCTTTTATCATGTTTAGCGAATATTATTTAGGTATTATGCAAATCACATCTTACACACTTTTTTATTTATTATGAAAATACCTACTTTCTGTATATTGTTGCCCTAATCTGGGCACGCTAATATACTAGTTAGGTAAATACTTTAAAACACTCATTATTGGAGAACCAATCAAAACAACTACTCTTCTAGCTAATACTGACGAAGTATTGAATTACATGATAGGATTCTTAGCATTTTAAAGAAAAAAAACGATTGAAATATTTTCAATATATTTTTTTTCTTTAAAATGCTAAGAATCCTATCATGTAATTCAATACTTCGTCAGTATTAGCTAGAAGAGTAGTTGTTTTGATTGGTTCTCCAATAATGAGTGTTTTAAAGTATTTACCTAACTAGTATATTAGCGTGCCCAGATTAGGGCAACAATATACAGAAAGTAGGTATTTTCATAATAAATAAAAAAGTGTGTAAGATGTGATTTGCATAATACCTAAATAATATTCGCTAAATATTTATAATAAATGATTTGCTTAACTTTGTAACTACGTTATTTAGCTATTGAAAGCTGTGCTTGACTTGTTCATGTATTATGAGCTAAGTAAAACCTTGGTATATTATTATTAGGTACCTGATTGAAAAGTAGTCAAATTGAAATAGTTACAGATAGGCAAGGCTTATAGCCTATATATTTCAGACAGGCTTCTCTTTGGAACTGACGATTGTTTACTATATATGTGGTGTGTTTATGTTTGCTAGTACATAATACAATATTACAATTTACAAGGTAAGTTAACAATTAGTAAAAAGCTAGAGAAGATATTTATAGATAAAATTTAAAAGCGTGAGTTGCCCTATTTGCCGAAAATATTTCACGAAACAAAACGTCAAAAAATTATCGCAGTATTTGCCGCCGCAGCGGCATAAAAAATTAGAGCGATAAATTTTGCATGTTGGTACTGTCAAAAGCCGATCTAGCTTGAATTACCACTAATAATGACATTTGATTGGTGCAATGTTGTGAAAAAACGAGCTCTCATTGGCTATAGCGTTAATGAGTGAAATAATTCCTGTAATAACCCCGATCTGTCAAGCTCTCACAAGCGTATTATGGAAAACTTAGAACAAGGGCAGTAGTAGTTTTTTTGAGGGAAAAAGTACACCACCATCATTTCCGTGGTACGATAGAACGTTGGAAGAATGTGACTAGAGCCATTTTAAATGATTCAGAAGTTTCATTTCAACGTGTGTCGTTCTATTAAATTTAATAGCCATTTAACCCCGAATTTAGGGATGAAATATCAATTTGTGAAAAATTGAGCAGTGAAACATTTTTGACGTGGTATTTGGGTACTCTGTTACCAGATGAGACCACGGTAGCGTCAATACTTTCATTTTGTTCTTCTGGAGCGTTAATTGTGGTGGTGTACTACGTGACATCAACTCAACGTTTTAGTACAGTAAGTAAAGCTTTTAAATCCCAGCCCGAAAACGATGTAATGAATTTCCAAATTTTTTTCTTCAACATATTTCATAAAGTATGTACATAAGAATCTATATTGTCATTTCTCCCGCTTTTTGGGTTGGGGTGGTTTCTTGGGGGTGGGAAACAAAAAATACACATAATCTGATAGAGAATCAAATTATAAGAAAGAAAGGTCTTATAAACTGTTTTGCTAAAATAGATATTGTGAACTGAATATTGCAATTTTCACCCCCTAAAATCAGTATTCCTAGACGTTCTTTTTTAAATTACTCGAAAAATGTGGACTTTAATAAAAAAATGCAAGGGTACAAAATTGAAGCTTTTACGAAAACAAATCGAATGGTTTTTTTCTCTTTTTTTCTCCGATGTTCAGTTTTTGGAAATATAGCATTTTCAAAATGGCGCCGAAACGTTCAGAAAAAATATACGACGTTAAAATATAATATTACTGAAAAACTAAAACTGTGAGAAAAATTTTTATTCTTGTAAAAATTAAAGGTATTAAAATTTTCTTTCGATTGAGACGTATTGCGACCTTTTATAATGGAAACTAAAAAAGTTACGAACAAAAACGTAGCGCATTTAAACATTTAGGCGCCATTTTTTTTTAGTCTTATTGCTCTAATTTCTTATTTATTTATTCAAAATTTTTTTAAATCCTTTTAGATATTGTTAACGCCAACTAACATGCTCAAATTTTTTAGAATCTTTAAAATAATTATTTTTCATTGTGTACCCATTTTCAATAATGAAAGTTTTCATAATTTTTTGAAAAAAATCGGATTTTTGGAAACTGCTCGGAAAATATTTTTTTATAAAAAATGGTAAGAATACAAAAATGAAGCTTATAAAAAAATGAATAGTTCAGTTTTTTTTAATTTTTCTACGACAAACTGTTCCAGAGATATCAAGGTTTAAAGATGGCGCTTGATCGCATACGCAAGAAAATTATGTATTTAAAATTGAAAAATCTCAAAAACTATAAGATTGATAAAAACATAATATAAGAATGAAATGAAGCTTATAAAAAAACGAAGAGTTTCGGTTCTATATGCTTCCACGTCCAGTGGAAGTATTTTAAAAATTTTTATTGTTCAAATAGGCTTAGAATGTCATGAAACGTCGAGATTTCAAGTTTGAGAGAAAAAAAAATTTGTCTGTCGGTCTGTAACTTTTTTTGTGCGCACGTTTACTATGGAACCGTTTGAGATATTGACTTGAAATTTGGTACACATATGTACTTTAACAAGATCTAGAACTAGATCATCTTGTTCCGTCGAAGGGTTGGGGGGTAAATTGGAGTAAATAGATAAAATAGGTAAAACAAGCAGGTAAGAGTTCATAAAATTGATATTTAGTATAGACAAGAGAAGTTAAGGTTTCAAAAAAAATTTTGGCATTAGCCACCCCCATTACCGCCCCCACCCCATTATTAAAGGAGATGAAAAAAAAAAATGTAATTTAGTGTGTGTACAAGAACCAGAAACCTCAAAATATTTTTTTACTTTATCCACCCCCCACCCCCCACCCCCTGTCATCACCCCCACCCCACTACCGATGTGGGGTATCGTTTTATGGGTTTTTGGGATAGAGGATTTCAAATATTATATTATTAAAGTTCCATAAATAATTATTTCCAGATACAAAATGTTTTCGTTGTATGACTTGGATAGAAAATCCGGATGTGGAAGTAGTGATTCCTTGGGCAGCGGCATTCGTAAAATTAGAAGAGTTACTAATTTTTAAAAATAAAAAGCAGGTAATGCGACAATATAGATTTTGATGTACGTATTTTATAAAGCATATTGCAAAAAAAAATTAAGGAAATTCCTTTCATCGTTTTCGGGCCGGGAATTTTACCATTTTTACTGCTTCACTTACTGTACTATTTGATGTTTAGTTAAAAATTTAAGAAAACATATTTTTAAATTTGTACGTATAATCGACTATAGGTTTAACTACGCCTCTGTATGATCAACAACCTTTAGGGTAATATAAAAATCCGGCAATTTCACCACAAATAGAGTCTAGCACAACATTAACATTAAATTGATTACTCTGCAAATAAAATGTAAATAATCTTGAGCAGAAACTGCCAGTAATTCATTCACACATGCCAAAATGTAGTCATCTTGACAGCAGTGACTACTAAAAGTATATCATTAGTATCGTATGAAACTTTTTATTGGTGTTTTTATATCCTTGATTATTACGGTACAGGCGCATTATAAACCAATAAAAATAACGTCAATAACCCCCAAATGTTATGCCATTTCCATTCTGCTAAATCGCAAATTGATTAAACAGCTAAATGATGCTTTTATTAAAATATACAAATTAAATTCAAACTGTCATTTGCAGTTTGTAATTTTGTGGAGAAATTTATTAGTTTATAGGTAAAAGTTTTATTCTAACTTGAGAATCATCAATATGGACAATTGTAGGAGCGGGGGGTATCTAAGCAACTGCCATGAGAAAATAATGCAAATTCACATAGATTCATCTCTAAAATTGTGCACAATGTTTAAATTTCTTGTTATATCTAAAATTATATTGTGTATGAATAAAGCTGTGCTTTTTTATCAATTGTTTGGCCAAACCAGATCCCCCACCTTGAATCCTTTAGGAAGAAACTGTCGACTAAAAGAAAATCTGCACGCAGCGCCGTGGCAATTGAAAAATTGGACGGGGCAGATCCGGTTCGGTTTAACAGATACAGATTTAGGAGAAATTAGTTCTCTTGTTCATAAGGAGTGAACTTAAAACTAATAATACAATTAAAAACATCATCTGTGCGATTTTAAAACGATTAAAAGAACTTAAAACCAAATGCTGGTGGAGCACTAATAAATTTTGGTTGTTGACATGGGAAAGCGCAACAAAAAAACCCGTTCGAAACAACTACGGTGGTCTCTCTGTCGCTAGAAAATATGGTTTATTAAAAGGTGGAATTTAAAAAGTTTGAATTTCCAAGGAGGTTATCGGCCGAGGGGGAATTTATAGGGGGAAAAGAAGACAAAAAGTACAAAAGGAGTAAAGAACAAGAACAATATTAAACAAACAGAAAGAGAGAGGAGAGGATTGAAAGTTTGCAGAGGAAAAGATCATAAGGAGGGAAATGGCAGGTTATCGTACAGGAAAGTATGGCTGTTGAAGTTGCTGGAAAATAGGCAACGCTTGGTATGGTAGGTGGTATCTGATCTGGAATGAGGCATTATGCTGTCTGATTTGTGTTATTTTGCCTGTTAGCGGACTATCGCCCAGTTTGAAAGGATAGAATTTTTGTGAAATTTCTTAGACCCGCGCACCGTCGAGTCATATGAAGTCGAACTAATGACATATATGTTGAAAAAAAATGTTTTTCGCGATTTAAAAAAATAGTGGTAAATTTCGCAATTTGGACCATAAATTCGTATTCAGCTATTCAAAATACTCTGGAAAAAACATTTCTTGTGCAGAGCTGGGTACTACTTCAAGTAAAAGTAGTATAAAGTGTACTTTAGTTACTTTTATTACTTGAAGTCAGAGCTGGGCAAATACTTTGAAAAAGTATTTAAATATTAAATACTAAATACTTTCAGAAAATTGAAAGTATTTAAATATTAAGTATTTTCAAAAGATAAAAGTATTTAAATAATAAATAACAAAAGTAATTAAATAGTTTAAACTTAGTATTTAAATACTTTTCGAATATTTAAATACTTTGATAACACTGAAATATTTTGAAGCATAGTTAAGTGTAAAAATAGCCTATAATGGCTAAACTTTAGCCCAGTCGATGTAGGTATTTACCTACAAATATTTGCGAACTGAATAATTTTTTTTAAATAAGTTCGTGAAAGTGTATAGAATAATTTCGCTCGGATGCAGAACATAAAAAAAAATGTGAAAAAAAATTTTTTCATCCATTTTTTCAAAATTTTGAAATTAAGTTAAGCTAGGAAGAAATAAAAAATACAGATGGTTAGATCACGTATTTATGAACAAAAAATGTCCTAACAAAATTTACCGCTAAAGCCACGGTTTTCCCGGAAAAAATAATCAACTGTAATGTTATAGTCCACAGCACATCGCCCATTTTTTAATGATTAGTAACAGGCTGAATTCTCGTGACTAGCTTCGTTTTGACGAGACGCTCAACTCTTCTCACTGTGAAAATTCTCGGTAGTGGACAATTCGACAACCTGTCAAATTATTTTGGCAATATATTTTTCATTCATTAAACGTTTGTTAAAGAGTTTGTTTTTCGATTGCCTTGGTTACGTTTGCGCGAGTTAATTATAATAAGCCCCGTGTTTGTCCACAACAACATAATTTGACAGGTTGCCGAATTGTCTAATTCATGTGAAATAGAAAAAATAATTTTTACTATTAGCTACCACTACTGAGAATTTTCGCAGAGAGAAAATTTGGGCGTCTCGTCAAAACAAAGCTACTCTCGAAAATTCAGCCTATTACTAATCATTAAAAAAAAAAAGGGCGATGTACTGTGGACTATCATAAATCGGAGCGAGATACATGCGTGCACGCGCTTGAATACGCATGCCTGTGACACCGACGCACTGAATTACATGTTACTAAATCAGAATTTGTTCAATCTACATGAGTGTTGGTTCATTTAAAAGATTGAAATTGCAGCTTTCTGATGCTTTTTTGTTTTAAACAATACAAGCAAAGGATGGATGGGAAAAATATACTTATATATATTATCACGCCCGAACTCAATCGTCGCAATAAAAAAAACCGCTGCCCAAGGAATCACTACTTCCACATCCAGATTCTCTATCCAAGTCACTCACAACGAAAAAACTTTGGATGTGGAAATAATTGTTTATAGAGCTTTAATAATATAATATTTGAAATCCTGTACCCCAAAAACCCATAAAACGATACCCCACATCGGTAGTGGGGTGGGGGTGATGATAGGGGGTGGTAGTGGGGGTGGATGAAGTAAAAAAATATTTTGAGGTTTCTGGTTCTTATACATACACTAAATCACAATTTCTTTTCATCCCCTTTAATAAGGGGATGGGGGTGGTAATGGGGGTGACTAATGCCAAAAAATTTTTTGAGACCCTAGCTATATACTAAATACTAATTTTATCGACTCTTACCTGCTTGATTTACACATTTACCCCAAATTTACCCCAATTTACCCCCCAACCCTTCGTCGGAACAACATGAAAATATAATCTAGTTCCAGATCTCGTTAAAGTACATACGTGTACCAAATTTCAAGTCAATATCTTAAACGGTTCCAGAATAAACGTGCGCACAAAAAAAAGTTACAGACAGACAGACCGACAGACAGACCGACAGACAGACCGACAGACAGACCGACAGACAGACCGACAGACAGACAGAAAATTTTTTTTTCGTTCAAACTTAAAATCTCGACGTTTCATGACATTTTAAGCCTATTTGAACAATAAAATTTTTTTTAAATTTTTTTTCGTTACTATACTTCCACTGGATGTGGAAGTAATATAGAAAAAAGTAAAAGCCCTTCAAAAAAATTCTTTCTTCATTGAGATCTGTTAAAAAGTATGTACACTTCATGATTATTATGGTTTATTAAATTGTAGTAACGTGGAATTAAAAAAAAAGTGCATTTCAGATCATTTTAATTTCCTTGCTTGATGATTTTTTTGATAAATATATATACATTGGAGGCTGTAACTTGCCGAGAACTTGACCCATTGGAAAAAATAAAATATCACTATTTTGGAAAAAAAAATTATTTTTCGAATGTTCAAACACAAATTCGTTTACTTGTATGCATTTTTTCGAAAATATGATCAATCAGATCATGATAAGAAATTGCAATTTTCACAATCTTATCCTTATAACTATGAAAATATCTTTGATTGTTTTGAATATAAATTCTGGAACTTTTCCAATACATTAACAAATGTATAAGGAATCCATTGGATATAGCTGAAATGTGGATAGGTGTACCTGTAGTAAATACAATACAGTAAAGGCACGTAAAAATTAATGCTAGCGATTCAGCGGCTATGTATGGTGTCTGTGTATGCGTTGATAATTACATATTTTCCCTCCAGACTCACTATTTATCCTCCTATTCACTAAGAAAAATGTTAAAAATGTGTAATCAGAAAGAGAAGAAAGCTTTATTTTATTCGTTAGAACTACTAAGAATTTTTAGAGGTTCCGTAGTATGCATTTAACCGTGCGCTGCTTGGTCGCGCAGAGTGACAAAGTTACTTCATTATTTTTTTCCAGGAATACCCTGGCTTTAGCGATAAATTTTATTAGAACATTTTTTGTTCAGAAATACGTGGTCTGTTTACCTGTATTTTTTGTTTTTTTCTACCCTAACTTAATTTAACATTTTTTTCTTTCCCTTTTTTTTGTGTTTTGCATTCGGGCAGAATGTAAACTTTTCAGGATATTATTCTATAAACTTTCACACTCTTTAAAAAAAAATTATTTAGTTTGCAAGTTTTTGTGGGTTTCACTATAAAATGTTCTCTGTCATTTGGGCTACTACGCCAAATTGTATTTTCTATTTTTGTAGAAATCAATAAAGACTTATTATTATCATTATTATATTAAATACTATTTGTCTATTTGAGGTGTCAAAATTTTAGGTTTCATGACTTTCATGAACTTCTACAACACTATTTTAATACCTCTATACTTAATCAGTTCTAGTTGGGTATTGGACTTTTACTTATTCGTAGAGCTAGACCTTTGCGTCTTCTGCAAATACCCAAATAAAGCACAGAGACTATGGCACTAGTTCAACTGTTCTCAATCACAAAACATATACATTAACAGTTAACATTTACTGTCTGCTCTCAACCAACTTTCTGGGAATTAAGACGTGAACGACTGAAGACTGAATGATGCAATTAATTTATTAACTACATAGTACAGTACATGTACAGATAGTATAATACATGTCTTGATTCTTGACGAGTATCTGCCTGTCTCCCTGGTGTATTTGATTATATCTGTTATATTTATTTAAATACTTTTCAGATTCAAATACTTCTGAAAGTATTTAAATACTGTCAGAAAAGGATTTAAATACTTTTCTAGAAGTATTTAAATACTTCCCAGTTATTTAAATAGTTTAAGTATTTATAAATACTTTAGGATCATTTTCACAAATACTAAGTAGTAAATATTTCAGATAAAGTATTTGCAAGTATAAATACAAATACTTGTTGCAAGAAGTATTTAAATACTCGGTATTTAAATACTTTCTAGTATTTAAATACTTATGAGGTATTTGTAAGTACATATTTGCCCAGCTCTGCTTGAAGTATTTTACTTCAAATACCCGAAGAAATGAGTACTTGGTACTTGATACTTGCAGATATTTTAGAATAGTACTTAGTACTTGTTAAACGAAATTACAGTACTTAAAGTAAGTTACAATTTACTTCAGTATTTAACGTACTTGATCACTACTTCAAGAATCTTAGGTACTGCAAGTAAGTTTACAATCCAGTTGAAACCTACAGAGACTGGTAAGAGCAGTTATTCGTTATTGCCTTTACTTTGTATTAGACAGTATTAGACAGACATAGTGTATATAGTCCTATATTGAGAGTATTTATTATGTGTTAGTGTGTTCAGGTATTCTTTGGTACCGAAACTACAAATTTGAGAAGGTGCCAAGATTTTGAAAAGCATCAGTTTTAGCCCGTTTTGTTAGAATTAAATGACTAATTGAAGTAGTTTAAATGTGTGTGTGCGCCTGTGTAATTTGATTAAATAGAAAAAAACACTCATACATATAAAATATTCGACATGTTGCTGCTCTTTCTTCGAAGAAATCTTGGGGACGTCCCAGAGCCAACACTAAAATATGACATTTCAAACTTAAAATAAATGAACTCAGTTTTCCAACCCACGCATATTAATAAATAAAATTTCGAAATCGACTAATTCTTGCACGAACTAAAGCAATATGTCGAATGTCAACTATATTTTTAATAAAAACCGAGTAGGAAAAATTGCCTGCCGTTGGTGTGACACCTATAAGTAATCATTTACAAATAAAATATGGCTGCAGAGTATTCAGGCACGTTCGGTTAGATTAAGACACAAATCAGGGAGTTAACAAGCCTAATTAATAGTGACATTTTGTTAAATCGACGTATTAAAAACGAACATTTAATGAACACGTTTTAACACATACAGTTAAGTGATGCGACCTTTCCTCAGGAATAATGAAAATTTATGAAACCTACAACTAATAGTAGAGTCCCCAAAGGCAGATTAGTACAGTCGTCGTTACAAGAAGGTTTACAACCTGAAGCAGATAAAAGCTGCAGGATTGTTATCAGTTCCTCTTCTGGTTTGTTTCTGCACAATTGGGTTGTGGACGAATTTTCAAAAATGGTGAAATGTGGTAGTAGAGACGTTAATTTAGTTACATATTTAATTTGGAAGAAAAATTCTAAGCGCAACATATTTAAAAAAAATTATTAAACTTCGACTATTTGAATCTGTCATGAAAACGGTAGTGACATCATAACGGCACTGAAAAAAGGATATTTATAGCTACAATTCAACGCATTCGTAGCCATCGACTGGTTTGTTCCACAGTTTTCACAGACCACTTTCACAGTTTGTTTCATAGCTTTTTAACGTTGAGTTTTTAAATTTCCTTTCTTAATTTATGGATCATCCTAGTATAGGGCGTCTAGGGAGCTTCGTAAATAATAATCAGTAGCTAACAAAAACAACTACACTTTATTTTAACATAAATTAGATAAAATACATAAAAGCACATTAAAGCCATTTCCCTCCTTTTAAGAAGTCAAAGGGGCGAGCGTAGAGGCGACTTCAATGTGAATATCAGTCGATATTCCGTTGAAGCAACGTCGAGCGCGGTTAGTACTTGGATGGGCTCCCATCTTGGGAAATACAGCATTCTCGTCCCACCTTCTAGGGGCTTGTATATCAGTGTATACTCGGAAGTTACGTAATTTCAGACGAGGATTACGTAGTGGATATACCATCCTTCGGAGGGGATGTAAAGCAGGCGGTCTCTTGTCTATTAAATGTTAGGCAAGTAAAAGATCCCTACTCTTCTTAAGGGAAGAGGTTCGGCAAAATTTCCAGGTTGGGGGTAGGGGTAGCTCGTCTCCTGTCGTCGGTGATAGGCCCTGGTAGCGGAAATGGGCCGACGTTAAATAGTTAAAAAAGAAAAAAAAAGCATGAATAACATTCTAATCTAGACCCGTTAAGAATACACTCTGCTTTATCCACCACTTTGGCGGGTAATTTAAATTTGTAACAGCTAGAACACTATACTAGTCTTGTAATACGGCCGTTTTTCCTACAACATAAACCCATGTTAAAAATCAAATTCCTACATTAAGATGCAACAACTTACCATAAATAAAACGGTTAGAACACATCTGTAATTTGTTGCTTTCTTTGAGACTGGGATGGTCTCCACAATAAAAAGACTTTGTCCTTGTCTGGTGGCTTTGAATGATTCATTTTTACATTTAGCATTCATTTATTACACTTAAGAACCGTTTTTCTGGTGAATTGGTGGTATTATTTACACAATGCAGCAGGAAACACCATCTCTACTTATATTTATCTATAACTGGATGCTGTTAAACTATACCGAATTATAACTTATGAACGTCAGTTGAATTTGACTTTAAATATAATGGCAGATTCAACTGACGTGATTCTCTTTTTTCTCCGTCGCTATCTAAATTGGCACCCGTTTTTCGTCGTTTTATAACTGACTTCTCTGCAAACTGCCGTTATGATGTCATCTCCGTTTTAAATGCATGTATTTTTATAATTGATATTACAATATTATAAGGCTTTATTTAACTTCTACATGTTTCTAATGATTTTTTATGAATAATTGTTATTGTTTAACACAGATTCTCCTCTAATTTTAACTTGTGCAACAACCAAATTGTAAAATATTGAAAACATGGATGACGTCTCTTTGGATACCTTTAGGCATACAAATCTGCGACGTTTCTGGAATTTTTGTGTCATTCTCCAAAAATTAATAACATGTCGACTTTTTCATTCATTGTATACATGTTAAACAATAATAACAATAAAATTAACAAACAACAACATTTAAAGATAAAGAGTAAACTTATTAAGTTAACATTACACACGTAACATTATCTGTCAAACTTCTTTTTCTTTCCACAGCACACTTCTTTTATTTACAGCGTTAATTTGTCTTTATTCAGTTTCCACCTGCACCATACTTACTTGATAATCCTATTTTCTCGGTATTTTAATTATTATCCAACAAAGAACTTATGTATTTGGGTTAATATCAAACCGATTTTCGATTTGAAGGTATCAATGGATTTGTCGTGAAAATTAGTACTTACTGGGTGTCTAAAAGATGTTGCCATTTGAAAAAGTTGACATAATTACAATTAGTGATATCGTCAATTTCGATTTGTGTAAGCTTATTAAACCATTTCGAAAAATCTCACGTTTACATTTTTCTCTTATTATTTTGGTCAAAAGCAGTCTCAAAAAATCGGCTCCGGAATCCAATAATGTAAAAATATACAGGGTGTTCCATTTAGAAATTCTAAGTTAGGGTCATTTCCGGGGAAACCGGAAGTGATGGAAATGTGTCAAATTATGAAAAATTTGCCGTTTTTGGTATATATTACCTGAAAAATTTATATCTTGAAAACTCTGGAAACTATGGCTTGTCTAACGATGCCGTTGACACCCGGTATATGCATAATTTGCTGAGGTAAACAACGATTTACTGAAACAAACCCATGAAAAATGGCAATTTTGTTTCAACGAACTGGAAACAATTTTAATCAAAATTAGTAAAAGTGGAAATAATAAAAGGATTTAAAAACGAGTTTATTGGCTTTAGGTTTTAATTCGGAAGTTTGAAATTAAAAATTGTTATTAAAGGGAAACTGTAAATCAATATGTAGACGTACCTTCATGTTTTAATATTGTAAACAATAGGCTTGCCATCAGGGCCGGCGCTAGCATTATTAGCACAGTTTGTCTCTTCCCTGTCAGTTTTAGTCAATGTTACCGCTATTGTGCGAGAAAATATCGATTTCCAAGTCGAAGTAAACAAACTTTTTGATAAATAAGAAAAATATTCAAGGATAAGAAACTCCCAGCTTCTAAACTGTTTTTATCCTCACTCCGGTATTTTGTTAGTTAAAAATAAAAACATCTTGAATAATTCATAGTTAAAATTAAAGTTAATATTGTTGAGAATGTTATAGAACGTTAGTAAAATTAATCAAATATAATAAAACAACAATTTTTTTCAAACTGTCATCCTGTGGACAGTTAAATAGTTTCGGGTCTATAAATCTTGGAGACTCACTTGTGATTTTTAATCTGGCACAAGGTTTATGGAGTTTATTATGGAGTTTATTTTTTTGTCTTGTATTGTCATTATGGTAGTCACTATTTAAAATAAAACTATTTCTATTTCTAAAAACATATATACAAATTTCGAAAATATATATGCTAGGTAAGGTAAGAATTTTATTTTCTATAAAGATATTCTTGCACGTGTGAGTATTCGGTATACCACATCGTAGTATACGTTTTTGTGCAATAAATACATTTGAAGACATGGTGGAGTTTCCCCAAAAACAGATACCATACCTTAAACGTGAATCAACTTGGGCATAATACAAATTAATAGTTGTTCTCTTGATAATATTTCAGAGGTATACCATAGAAGAAATTGTGGATATCAAAGTTTCGCAATGATACTTCCAATTTAGACATTTGTTCAAATATACCCCCAAAAACTTAACATTGTCCTCAGTATTAGAAATATTTGTATTGTCTATTTTAATATTTAAGTTATCACATTCCTTTCGCCTACCGTGGAATCTGATGACTTGAAATACAGGGTATTATCAGAAAACCAATGGTTTAAAGTATTTAAAACAGCATTGTCATTTTGTTCCAAAACATTATCAGATGGATTTGATATTTTCACAGACATATCGTTAGCATACATTGTAAAATGTGCGGTTGATGGCAAAAAAATCAATATCATTAATAAATGAAATAAAAAGCACAGGGCCTAAAATAGAGCCCTGTGGAACAACTATTGTTGAATTTAAACATTCTGAATTAACATTACATACGGTGTTATCGTTTTTATATTTTAAACTTACACATTGCCTCCGATCCTCCAGGAATGTAGTGATCCAATTTAATGACAGATCCCGTATACCATAATCAAGTAATTTAGATATTCGGATATGTATATTTTAAATATATATTTTAGCCGAATATATGTAACATCGAAAACTGTTATTTCCGTAGAAAGACTTAAACTGTTTGAATTTTTACGAAATGAGAAGTTACTGCCTAGTGGAGCACCAATAAGGAATATTTACAAAGTAGTTGAACATACAAAATATTAAAGAAAGAGCTAGAGGAAAACAGTAAGTATACATTAGACTTTATTCGCTTGAAATCGTCGAAAAAAGGTATGAAGTTCCTAACACGTAGGTAATTAATTGCCAAAACATTTTAAATAGAAATATACAGGGTGCTCCGTTTGATAAAATTGAATTACGACAGTTTAAATATATAAAAGTTTGAATCATTGTGGAGAACACCCTGTAGAATTAGGTTTAATCTGAGAGTCTTGCAATTTAGTACATGGTCTTGACTTACATTAAAAAAGCAAAATTTACGAAAATACATCCTTGGGTGTTTCATTTAAGAAATTAATTTGCTATTAACTTGCCATTACTCTGTGAAACGCCCTGTATATTTGGAAATAATGTTAAAATATAGCACTTTAGATCTCCTACAATATTTATCTGAAATATTGTTTCAAATTTCAAATGGTTGAGGAGTTGACCGTTCACACACTACTGTCTCATCCTGAATATATTTATGTATGTATTTTTTGTGCATCATATCGTGAATTTAACGCCTTTAAACAAGAATGTACTTCTCAACAAAAATATAGCTAAAAATGAAGTGTTAATAATATTTTTCTCCTAAATATGGCAAATTGACTGCGCGGCGGTTTTTTTTTTTTTTTTTTCGGGAGTGACAATAATGCCTACCGTACGCTGATAAATCAAATCTATGTTATCTGGAATTTGTGTGTGTAAATTTGTACAAGTAGTATGTTCAAAGCAGTTGGAGTTGAAAGCAATATTTGTGATATTAAACACGGAGTTCCACAGGGGTCAGTTTTGGGACCACTTTTATATATAATATTTGCTAACGATGTGGTTAGTCATCAACAAAAAATACCAAATGTTCATATAATCTGTTATGCTGATGATACAAACATTCTAGTTACCGGCAACAACCTAATTGAAGCAAAAGTAACCACTGAAATAGTTTATCAAGAAATCATACATTGGTCTCAAAATAATAACCTAATTCAAAATAAAACAAAGACACTGTTAATACAATTTTCATTGAATAATAATTCCGAGAGCCTAACACTTTTTACTGGTTCTGACTGGGAAATAAAAACTTGTGTTGATGGTATACTCTTAGGTGTTACTTTTGATAAACACGTACAATGGACTCAACATATCGAAAAATCATGTATAAAGCTAAGAACGACTTGTTAGGCTCTAACATTTACGTCAAAACATTGTAGCCAGGGAATTCTTGAAGTACTCTATTATGCTAATTTTCATTCACATCGGTACGGAATTGGAAACTGGGGCAATAGTTGTAATGTGACTACGGTATTTTTCTTACAGAAATATGCAATTCGTATTTTATTAAAGTTAAATTGCATTGATGCCTTTAAAAATTTTAAAAGTTTGACTGCTGCTGGTCTATACACTCTTGAGGTGTGCTCATATGTTCATAAACATAAATCAATCTTTTTAAGAAATCAAGTGAGTCATTTACATAACACTAGAGCAAAGAATTTTCTACTCCCTGATTCTCATAGAACTGCTATGCACCAGAAAAGTTTTCTTTATGGGTGTGAGCTTTATAATTCATTAGATGAAGATGTTAGGTCTTCGGGTAGCATACACATTTTCAAACATAAATTTAAAAAAATATTACTAGACAAAAATTGCTACACGATAAATGAATTTTTTGTAATTTAATATAATAACTACGAGATGTCTTTTATGTGCATCTGTTTTATATATTTTATTTTATTGTTTTTTTTTTCTGTTAACTGTTTGTTAATTTTTCTTGTGACGTTTTCTATATTGAGTTTATTGTATACTTTTATTTGTATATAATTTTTTTGCAATGGTGAAGTAAAGACTATTATTATAATAATAATTATTATTATTACAGAAGATATTTTTAGAACCAAATTAATTTAGATGCAATAGTAGCTGTAGATTCAAATGGAATATTACAAATCATATTTCCCACGTTTAAATTGTTTGCCGTGCATCGGCTTAACGCGTAGTCCATACACAATATTCATTTTCTATTCCACTTCTCAATATAATATGCAATTTTCTAGGCGGTATGCAAATCTCTCTTTAATTTATTTCGAATTCCTGCTCTGCGATTTTTTTCACTATCAATTTGGGGCTTTCCGCGAGCTTTCAGCATCCATTTCCATATTTTATACATAATACATTAAAGGCAACGACGACGAGTTGCGAGAACTACACACAAAGTTCACAGTTGTTGGGGCCAATGAAAAGGCACTTATGCACAAAAATACGAAATAAACGTTGGACAGCGGCCGGATAAAATTTAAAATTGACTGGAGAGCGATAAACGTTGGACGGAGGATGAAGGTAATCCTGTTTTTTTACGCAACGCTAACCTTAACGAGAAATTGTTCGATTTAATATTGATAGAGGTTAAGATACAAAATTCGTATCCCTGTTGTAGAGGGAGATCGTGTTAGTATAAGCTTACAGATGATTTTTAAGTATTGTTAAAATTAATTACACAGCCCCACAAAAAAAAAATCAGACCAGCGAGACCATGTATCCCTATGTATTTTCGGTCGCTGAATCCGAATCCGAGGTCAAAAAAAATCGTACACCCCCAAAATCATTAGCTAGAGCCAAAAACACCCCTGGAGTGGGGTAAAAAAAAAGATTAAGCTACGAGAATAGTTGTTACATCTTAATAAATCGAAGTATTCAAATTAAGGTTAAACAGCAGCATACATACATAATAGATATGAAACACACTCCAAGGGAGGGGCGACAACTATCCTCCATATATAAAAAAATCGATCCAAAACTCTCTGAGCTCATTTTTAAGAGAAAAATATTTCCTTTTATGAATCGACGAGCTTTTTATCAATATTATTCATTTATAATAAACTTTGCTCATAGCCATATCTAGTTGTCAGCTTTACTTGCTCTAGCTCGTAAAAAATACAGAATTTTTTTCTTACCAAGGACGGTGGGAGTGGGACAAACACATGATGGTAGACTTCTCTTATCTTCTCTAGAAACGAGTGAAAAACATAAACGGCAGTCTGTAAGACGATCATTCGAAACTAAAGTAAAAAGATATAAAAAGAAAAAATGAATCGACTTCCGTTTATCTTTTGTGGGGAGGGTGGTTCAAGCACAGCGTCGAACTTACTCTGATTTCTTCTAACCCCCTCAAAACGCAGACGTTTCGAGTTTTTTCAGAAGTCACTGTAACTTATAGTTTATTATTACACAGGGGGTAGTTTTCACCCCGCGGCCGCTCTAGCTCTTTTGCCGTCCTGGGAGAAATGGAATTTTGCCGCCCTCCCCCCCTCCGTGCACTGTAAGCAAAATATAAATATTCTCTTTTTTATAAGATATACTTTACTTTAAAATATTCGTATCTCTACGCCGAAAATGCCGCACTCACAATTTTGGCGCCCTGGACGGCCTCCCACTATGCCCACCGTGCGGAGCGGCCCCTGTTTTCACCCCCTAGGGGAGTGGAATTGATAACAGTGGTACGTGACTTTCTATGTTTAACTCTAAGTACTACGCAATTTTAACCAATCATGGCATCCATAAAAATGGAAATACTTTTAGATCAATGTTTTTTTCTTGTTTTTCTGTGTCATTTAAGATGCAGCACTGCTAATTGAGCCAAAGCTACTGCAGACTATTCTCACCTTTACAATCCTCCGCAGTTTTGAGTTTTTTTCGAGGGTCACTGCAGCTTTTTTCAAGTTGAATTTTGAATGGATGTAGTTTTCACACCCTCTATAGGACGTCGATGGTATGTAAGTTTCTAGTTCTATTTTAGAGTACTACGCAATTTCAGCCAATCATAGCATCCATGAAAATAGAAATTCTGTTGGATTTAACGTTTTTATTGTTTTTCTCCTCTCCTTTAAACTTACAGGTTGTTCTCAACCCTATAGAGGCAGTTTATGAAGATTACGTCGGACCTGATGCAGTTTCTTATCACTTTAACAAAACTTAGACATTTCGAGCTTTTTCAGCAGTCATTGCTGTTTTGAATCGATTTTTTTATATATGCGGGGTAGTTTTTGCCCTTCCCTGGGAGTGTGTTTCATATCTATTGTATGCACGCTGCTGTTTAACCTTAATTTGTATAATTCGATTGATTATAATGTAACAACTATTCTCGTAGCTAACTTAATCTTCTTTTTACCCCATTCCAGGGGTGGGTTTTGGCTCTAGCTAATGATTTTGTCATAAAAGTTTAATGAACAGTTTTATTAAATATTTGTGTTGAAATGAATAGTTTATTTTGTTTAACAGTAAAACTAAAATTTACAAAAATAAATAATTGTTAAGAAGATGATCGTGATAAAATGAAAATGAAGAGTAAAGAAACGGTTTTTAATTAATCCTTGAAAGAACGCTCGACACTATTGTAACATGTTTTCTTCGCTGTTCAATAAAATTTAATTTTCATCAAGTGTTTGAGAGTCTTACTGCACTTTATGTTATTTGAAGAAAAAATATTACTACCCCAGTAGCTCAGAGACTCGGCAGATGAGTCATGGGTAAGAAAATGCTTTACGAATGGTTTTACGTGTTAGGTAGATAAAGATTAATAAATGATAGATGTTTTTATAAATTTATCTTAAAGAGATGTTAATTTCACTTAGATAATGGTAAGTTTTCCAGAATAACGGGGCGCCAATCTTTCTATAATTATAATTTACACTGAAACTGAAGTTTGATTATAAGAAAGATAAACTAATCAAAATTTAGAGAAAGTACTAGTTGTATAAAAAAAAAGATGTAAATTAATAATTCAAATTTAGCACAAGTCAAGATTAGATTGATATCTCTGAATATTACTAAAGGATGTTCAATTTTTTATCAAAGATTAAATAATTAATACAGTAAGTTATATCGGAATATTTAGTTTGTAAAGTTTGGTTTGTATCAAAATACCTGAAATAAGTGGACAATGTGATTATAAAATTGATTTTATTATAAACCAATCAAACTTGGTGTGTTTTTATTATAAAACAACTAAACTGAGGCCTTAAAATTAAGTGAAATTATATACAAAAAAAATATCGACTGGACGATAAAATGTTATGCAGATATTATTTATAATATTGTCTAGAACATGAATCGACAATATGGTGATTAAAAGTCAAATTTTATTATATAACTATACCTAAATGTTTCGTAGAGATTGTGATCACAAAGTCTTTACAGAACCTTTTATATAATTTGTTTTTAAATAGACGTAGCGTCGATAATTTATACCTTAATAAAATAGTATATGTAACTGTTCATTGAAACATGTTAATAATAAAATTGAGAATAGAAATAGTTTTTTTTAAAAAAATAGAACATGATATTTTAAAACTCTAAAAATGTTAAAAGGTAAAAATATGAAGTATTTATATAAAAACGTTAGATAAAAAAAAAAACTTATTTGTGACACTTATCTGGAATTTTTCTGTGAATGAAAATGGTGACTTTAGTAGGGGATGATGTTGGTGAAATCCAACCCACAGTGATTTAATTGTTGGTTTCTAGAAGAGCTCGGGATCAGGTTTAGAAGTTTCCAATACCATATTCGACGCTTCCAAAAATTCCATAAGGACAAATCCCAACTATCCTACCATACTATCGTCGCGATCTCCATAAAAAATTTGTTTCCAACCCAAAATTTAATATGACGTTAATAAGCAATGCATAACTACAATGTGCATCCCAAGATTGATAAAACTTGCTTCCAATTTTAGAAGATTTGCATTTTTATAAAAAAACTTGCATCTAATACAAAAATTCTTTGTCCAATACTAACATTTTTCGTCCAAAACTATATTATTTGGATTCAATAATAAAATTGTTTATCCAATAGTGAAATTTTTTTATCCAATAGTAAAATATTTTTTTACCCCATAGTAAAACCCTGGAAAGAAATGAAGTGTAAGCGTGAGTTGTAAAATGGCCGCTGCCAAAAAAAAATTATTTCTTTATAAATTACTTACGGATTAAACCGGTGAAGATAATTAGGCCTGCTTCATAATTAAGAAGAGGGACTATCAACCCTTTTGGTATTGAAGTCTTCAAGAAAAAATTTAATGAAAATACATCACTATTTAAAAGTTCATCGAGCAATCGACGTTCTAACCTCGAGTAACGGAAAACGAAATCGTTCTGCTTTCTTTTTCGGTGCGTATAAATCGCATCGTTTCGTTACCCTCTCCACTCATAAAGATAAGCTGATTTTAGGCGTAACTCTGGTTGCATACCGTTGTGTTTAATTAAAAAGCAATTTTAAGAAATATATTTAAATCTACCACGGACATTCACGCTTAAGTTAAAATATTATATGATTTATGGGGCGGCAATATGCCTGCTACACTATGGAAGTAGACCACGTGATGAGTTGAAAATGGATTAAAATTATGTGGAATCTGATATATTTGAGAAATGGTTTGAGCATACGCTAATTCCGAATTTGAAACCTAACATCGTTATTGTTATGGATAATGCATCTTATCATTCAAGACAAATTGAAAAAATTCCAAATACTTCATCAAATAAGGAAGAAATACAAATTTTTCTGATGAATTACGATCTCTACTTTGACGAATGTTATAGGAAGAGCCAATTGAAGTATTGCGTACCAAAACATTTGAAAAAAAGCATGTTGTCGAGAATATCGCGAGGCAATATGGAAACTGTTTTAAGATTACCTCCTTATTTCATGTAATCAAAGATGAAGAATTATGAAAATGATTATAGAAAACTGGGCCAAATCTTTACAAATAACGGAAATAAATTCATCATCGACGTGAGAGGGGACAGTGGCAATGGCGAAGAATTCGAATAATAATAATAATAATAATAATAATAATAATAATAATAATAATAATAATAATAATAATAATAATAATAATAATAATAATAATATGTGTATGCTGCCGCTCAACGCTTGTCTCAGGTGGAGAGGCGGAACAGTGCTTCTCCACAAGAGAGAGCGAGACGGCGCATACACAAGATGGAAGCCAAGATCCGGTCGGCGAGGCAACACGCATCCCGTATCCAATGTGTGATGGACTATATGGCGGCCAATAGGCCTTTCACGCCTAAAGTGCGGCGAGTAGCTGCTAACTTAAGACGCGTCCATCACACACTTAATGGGGCAGTGCTACAAACCACCAAACAGCACTGCCTCGACAGGATACGGATGCTAGTGTCTTGTAAGAAGTCACTAGTGAGGCGGGCGAGGGGGCTAGCGGAAAATCAACTTTTCCGCAAAAAGCCCTCGCGCCTTTTCGAACCGCCTCAGCGTGTTGCTGAAAATCCGCCGACTGCAGATCAGGTGGAAAACTTCTGGAAAACGTTGTACGAACAGAAGCTTCCACTCAACAGAGACTCTCCAGCCCTGGCACACTTTGAAACCTTTTGTCAAAGGTTTCAGCAACCACAACAGGTGTGCCAACCGATAACCCCAGAAGAGGTTCGAAGAGCTCTTGAGGGCTCTAAGAACTTTGCTGCTCCAGGTCCCGACGGGATCAATAACTTTTGGTGGAAAAAATTATCCAGTACCCACCACCATTTAGCCAGAATTTTCAATTCATGGCTAAATGGGGAGCAGCAAATTCCTTCTTGGGTTGTCGAGGGGCGGACAGTGCTGATCCCGAAGAACGGAGATTTGTCTAACCCAAAGAACTACCGGCCGATAACCTGTTTAAACGCATGTTACAAGGTGTTTACGCGCATCTTGTACATGCGAGTGCTCCACGCAGTTGAACCGGTTTACGAGCGGATATATGAGCAACGAGGGTCAAAGAGAGGTGTCGCTGGCTGTAAGGAGAACCTGCTGATTGACAGGTGTGTCACACAGGACTCCATGCAGTATAAGCGTAACCTCTCCATGGCCTGGATCGACTACCGCAAGGCATTTGACATGACATCGCACGAGCTTATTGTACACTTGCTCCGATGTCTTGCGGTACCTGGTCCCGTAGTGAGATGCATCGAAGAACTGATGCCGCTCTGGAGGACTCGCTTTACCATTACATCGGGTAATGATAGAGTCCAGACGGAGTCGGTAACATTCAGAAGGGGAGTATTTCAGGGAGACTCCCTCAGCCCCCTTCTATTTTGCATCTCATTACTGCCATTATCCGTTTCGCTCCGGAAAACCCGTGGATACAACTGCGGTACCCCTGGCGATAGGAGGCATAAGGTCACCCATCTGTTTTATATGGATGACCTTAAACTTTATGCCTCCGGAGAGAGGGACCTACACCAGTCCCTCAGGGTGGTACAGGAGTACACGCAGGCTGTCGGCATGGAGTTCGGATTAGACAAATGTGCACTGGTCCATCTCAAGAGAGGACGATGCGGGAACTACGGAGAGGACGCGCAGCTCGTGGACGGAAGCATCTTACATCATCTAGATGCCGGAGAGTCGTACACTTATTTGGGTGTCGAGCAACGCTCCACCCAAGAAGTGAGTGTAGTGAAAAATGCTCTCCGCGGCAAGTATCAGCACCGACTCCGACAGATCTGGTCTTCAGAGCTGTCGGGGAAGAACAAGGTGTCTGCTACCAACATGCTTGCCGTTCCGATCCTTCTCTACTCCTTTGGAGTAGTGAAATGGACTCAAGAAGAGTTGCGTCAACTCGACGTAGGAACCCGCAAGAAGATGCATCTCAATAGGAGTTTGCATCCTAAATCGTCTGTTCCACGGCTATACCTCCCACGACATCGGGGAGGCCGTGGACTCTTGAGTTTGGAGAGTCTCCATAATAGGATGGTTCTGGATGGAGCCTGTAAGGTCATCGGGAGTTCGGATCCCCTCCTCTGCATGGTCCGAGACCATGAAAATGCAGGGGTAGGAGCCTTTCTGTTTAAGGCAGCACAGAGAGCAGCCGATGAACTTGGTCTCTCCTTCGACGTCGAGCGGGTAAATCGCGACTCTGTCACCGAGTTGGAACCTGTTCGGCGAAAAGCCCAAATTAAAGCTGCAGAACACAACAACTTTCTGCAGCTTCACACGGATAAGCCAATGCATGGAGTTTTCTATAAAAATATAGAAAACCTTGGCTTATCCGAAAGGCTGACCTTTGCCTTCTTAAGGTCAGCCGGGCTGAAGTCTGAGACCGAGGGATTCATAATGGCTTGCCAGGATGGTGTATTTAACACCCTCATCTATCGTAGTCGTGTCATGGGTATAGAGGTCCCAGATGTCAGCTGCAGGGCCTGCCGCAGGGCGCCAGAGACTCTTATGCACTTGCTGTCGGCTTGCCCGACATATGCAGTCTCGGCCTATATCCAAAGGCACGACGGAGCATTACGAGTGCTTTACTACCATTTAAGGCACTCGTATGGGATAGACGAAACACCAGTGCTGCCTTACGCTACGGGGGATATTGAGTCCGTTGTGGGAAATGAGAAGTGTCTAATTTATTGGAACTACTCTTTTCCCACCGTCAGGCAAATACAAGCCAACAAGCCTGACGTAGTACTCCTCGACCATCAACTCAAGACAATGTTCGTCGTGGAGTTCTCGGCTCCCGCGGAGAACAACATTGTCTTGAAGGAGGAGGAAAAACGGACAAAATATCGAGATCTGCTCTTCGAACTCCGCAGACTGTATCCAGACCATACTGTTAAGATAGTGGTACTGATTATAGGAGCCCTCGGTGGAACGAGACACACACTGCTTTCGGAACTTAAGATCATACCGGCATGCCGAAACTCGGCAGAGGTCTTAGCCGGCAGAATGCAGAAGGCCGTCATTCTCAGTTCATTACGTCTGCTCAGGGCACACGATTCAAGGACCCAGTAGTCACTCACCCCACGGGCGTGGGGAGTGGCTACCGGTACTACCAGCTCCCCTCTGTGAGGGTCGGAGCCACAGAGAAGGGTGACTGGTTTTTAGCTAGCTATAATAATAATAATAATAATAATAATAATAATAATAATAATAATAATAATAATAATCGACTAGGCTGACATTCGCCTTTTTAAGGTCAGCTGGGCTTAAGTCGGAGACCGAGGGATTCATTGTGGCCTGTCAGGATGGTGTAATAAACACCTTGGTCTACCGAAGCCGCGTAATGGGTGTAGAGGTCCCTGATATCAACTGCAGGACCTGCCGTCAGGCGCCGGAATCGCTGATGCATTTGCTTTCAGCATGCCCGATATACGCGATTTCGGCCTACATCCACCGCCATAACGCGGCTTTACGAGTGCTATACTACCATCTACGGCACTCGTACGGGGTAGATCAAACACCAGTGCTGCCTTACATCCCCGGAGATATTGAGTCCGTTGTCGAGAACGAGAGGTGCCGAATTTATTGGAACTACTCGTTCCCGACCATCAGGCTAATTCAAGCCAACAAGCCTGACATAGTACTCCTCGACCATCAGAACAAAGTGATGTTTGTCATCGAATTCTCAGCACCTGCTGAGACAAACATCGCTTTGAAGGAGGGGGAAAAACGGACCAAATATCGTGATCTCCGGTATGAGCTCCAAGTGCTGTACCCAGACTACTCGGTCAAGATGGTCGTCCTAATAATCGGCGTACTCGGAGGGATGAAGCCTTCGCTGCTCTCAGAATTAAAGATCATACCGGCCTGTCAAAATTCGGCAGAATGGTTGGCAGGTCAGATGCAGAAGGCGGTTATCTTGGGGTCCCTTCGCCTGCTTAGGGCACATGATTCAGGTGTTTACAGTCACTAACTCCACAGGTCGTGGAGAGTGGCTGTAATGAATTAGCCGGCGCGGCTACCGTGTGGTGTCGGAGGCCACGGAGGCCCTGTCCGGCAGCGGGAAACCGAAAAAAAAAAAATAATAATAATAATAATAATAATAATGGAACTACTCTTTTCCCACCGTCAGGCAAATACAAGCCAACAAGCCTGACGTAGTACTCCTCGACCATCAACTCAAGACAATGTTTGTCGTGGAGTTCTCGGCTCCCGCGGAGAACAACATTGTCTTGAAGGAGGAGGAAAAACGGACAAAATATCGAGATCTGCTCTTCGAACTCCGCAGACTGTATCCAGACCATACTGTTAAGATAGTGGTACTGATTATAGGAGCCCTCGGTGGAACGAGACACACACTGCTTTCAGAACTTAAGATCATACCGGCATGCCGAAATTCGGCAGAGGTCTTAGCCGGCAGAATGCAGAAGGCCGTCATCCTCGGTTCATTACGTCTGCTCAGGGCACACGATTCCCAGACCCAGTAGTCACTTACCCCACGGGTGTGGGGAGTGGCTGCCGGTACTACTAGCTCCCCTCTGTGAGGGTCGGAGCCACAGAGAAGGGTGACTGGTTTTTAACAAAAAAAAAAAAAAAAAAAAAAAAAAATAAATAATAATAATAATAATAATAATAATAATAATAATAATAATAATAATAATAATAATAATAATAATAATAATAATAATAATAATAATAATAATAATAATAATAATAGGTGTTTAGGGTGTTTATCGCTCCCATCATTCTGTCATCAACTGGTGTTATCCCGACAACTGTGAAGAAGAGTCTGGACACAATCGGTATTAACCAACACATTATTGGTCTGATCCAGAAAGCTACAATACTCAGCACCTGTAATATAGTCCGAAAGTTCTTAAATATACCAGTTACATAAATATGCAATAGAAGCTTATTATCTTGCCTCATGGGGGGGCCGATTATAAGCTAATTCCACTCTAAACGTGAGAAAACTTAAAATGAAATAATAATAATAATACGGTTCATTACGTCTGCTCAGGGCACACGATTCCCGGACCCAGTAGTCACTTACCCCACGGGCGTGGGGAGTGGCTACCGGTACTACCAGCTCCCTTCTGTGAGGGTCGGAGCCACAGAGAAGGGTGACTGGTTTTTAGCTCGCTAAAATAATAATAATAATAATAATAATAATAATAATAATAATGTCCGTAGACATCACAATCCCGCTACCTGAAAACATAGAGAAAAAATATAGGGAAAAAATTTCAAAGTACCTACCCTTGGCCGAAGAGGTAGAGGACATGTGGCGACAGGAACAAGTTACCGTGATACCAATAGTGATTGGCGCCACTGGAGAGATACCGGTCACACTCAAGCCCGCTCTAGTCGAGCTAGGAATAAAAGAGAACGCCTATATTACGATGCAAAAAGCAGTCCTGATCGATACATGCAGCCTGACCCGTGCGTTTCTCAATCAAACGCAATAGAGAGGAACCCAAGTTGCCCCCAGGGGCCCTTGGGTACTGCAATTACTTGTCGGACATGACAATGAATCCGCAACATAATAATAATAATAATAATAATAATAATAATAATAAAACGAAGAACACTCACAAACACACTAACAACTAGAATAAAACAAATAATGAAGTCACAACTATCGGGAAGAAACAAATGTAAAGCCATTAACACCTATGCTATACCTGCACTAGTCTATAGCTTTGGAGTGATCAAATGGACAAAAACGGAACTGGAACAACTAAACAGATTAGTCAGAACATTACATACAAAATACAGAGCACACCATCCAAGATGCTCACAAGAAAGGTTTCACATGCCAAGGAAACTGGGTGGAAGAGGAATAACCGACATCGCCAATGCCCACTACATACAAGTAATTAAACTAAGAAAATACTTCCACGATAAAGCAACATCTAGACTGCACGAAATAATAACGAAAATGGACGACAAAATGACACCGCTTAACCTAGCAAATATATACTACGACCCAAACATCAATATAGATACGAATGACGCCAAAATAGAAAGATGGATGAGTAAAGAAATGCACGGCAGGTATATAAACCAACTCAATAAGAACAACATTGATAGGGAAAAATCATGTGCGTGGCTAACACATGGGAGTCTATTCGCCGAAACGGAAGGGCATATGATGGCAATCCAAGACCAAGTAGTCGCCACGAGAAACTACAGAAAAGCCATCATCAAAGAGCGAGATATGCCAACAGACAAGTGCAGAATGTGTGACAAAACATCAGAAAATATCGAACACATAATAGGGGGATGTACAACCCTGGCACCAAAGGAATATACCAAAAGGCATAACAACGTAGCCAGAACTGTCCATCAAAAAATCCTAAGAAACTTAAAACTAATAGATGAGGAAGTACCCTACTATAAATACACCCCAACATCAGTTATAGACACAGAAACCTACAAGATATACTGGGATAGACAAGTGATAACAGAACACTTCACAGAACACAATAGACCAGACATAATAATTACAAACAAAATAGAAAAAAAGACATTCCTGATAGATATAGCCGTACCTCTTGTACACAATATCATGAAAACAAAGACAGACAAAATACATAAATATCTGGAATTGGCACAGGAGATAAAAAACATGTGGCACCAAGAAGAGGTAACGATAATACCAATAATAATAGGGGCAACAGCAGAAATACCAAAATTCACCCTAGACAGCCTAAGAACACTAGAAATAGCTGAACATACAATATATGAGCTCCAAAAAATAGTCGTGCTAGAGACATGTTCAATAGTGAGAAAGGTCCTCAACAACAATAGCTGAAACACAATTACATCTTGCTCCACAGCCGATGTAACTGCTCTACCGAAGCTCAAGCTTCGTGAACAAAGAACGAAATAATAATAATAATAATTCATTGTGGCCTGTCGGGATGGTGTAATAAACACCTTAGTCTACCGAAGCCGCGTAATGGGTGTAGAGGTAACTGATATCAACTGCAGGACCTGCCGTCACCCGCCGGAATCGCTGATGCATTTGCTTTCAGCATGCCCGATATACGCGATTTCGGCCTATATCCACCGCCATAACGCAGCTTTACGAGTGCTATACTACCATCTACGGCACTCGTACGGGGTAGATCAAACACCAGTGCTGCCTTACATCCCCGGAGATATTGAGTCCGTTGTCGAGAACGAGAGGTGCCGAATTTATTGGAACTACTCGTTCCCGACCGTCAGGCTAATTCAAGCCAACAAGCCTGACATAGTACTCCTCGACCATCAGAACAAAGTGATGTTTGTCATCGAATTCTCAGCACCTGCTGAGACAAACATCGCTTTGAAGGAGGGGGAAAAACGGACCAAATATCGTAATCTCCGGTATGAGCTCCAAGTGCTGTACCCAGACTACTCGGTCAAGATGGTCGTCCTAATAATCGGCGTACTCGGAGGGATGAAGCCTTCGCTGCTCTCAGAATTACAGATCATACCGGCCTGTCAGAATTCGGCAGAATGGTTGGCAGGTCAGATGCAGAAGGCGGTTATCTTGGGGTCCCTTCGTCTGCTTAGGGCACATGATTCAGGTGTTTACAGTCACTAACTCCACAGGTCGTGGAGAGTGGCTGTAATGAAGTAGCCGGCGCGGCTACCGTGTGGTGTCGGAGGCCACGGAAGCCCTGTCCGGCAGCGGGAAACCGAAAAAAAAAATAATAATAATAATAATAAGTTTATTCATCCTGTTATTTTGGTTACACATGTGCGTTTATAATTTCTAAAATTAAGAATAAACTAGAGAGTAGTAGTACTTTGGCGATTATATATAAGTTTGATAAAAAAGTCATTAAGGTTGTTTGTCAACATTACAATTCACAGAAGAAATCTTGTTTATGAATGTAATATTGCAAGTATTCTTATGTAGCTTTTTTTTTAAATTTTATTTTATCGAGTAGAATGGATCCAATCATTTTAGAGACATGATATTAGGATGTTCTCTAGCTTTTTTTTTATAATATATGTACATATACATGCGTAGACATATATTTATGTTGTTGTTTATTTATCATGTGGGAACATTTTATAAATATATACTATTTTTAGAATGCACAAAACCATTTACCTGCGCCTGCTAGTTCAATATTTCTCATTTATAAGAGTATGTATTTTCAGTCGAGGTTATCTAATAGCCAATATAGCCATCCTTTTGTGTGTTTTTTAAACATGTTTATTGAATTTATTTGTTTAATATAATGTGGTAAATTATTATATATTTTTGGGTATAAGTATATAAAGCTTCGTTGCCCCATAGTTCTTGACATTTTGGGTATTTTTATAGAAGCTATTTTGTATCTAGTTTGATAGCAATGGTCAATATTTGGTGTAGCTCTTTATTTTTGAAGTTTATTAATATTCTTAATGCATATAATTGTCTAATGTCTAGTATACGAGCTTCTTTATAGAGATTATCACTGGAAAAGGTAGGTTCCTTGTTAAATATTATTTTCAGTATCCATTTTTGAATTATTTCTAATTTGTTGATATATATGTTAATAGCAGCGCCCCATGCAAGAATACCATAGGATAATTGAGATTCTACTAAGGCGAAGTATACCATCTTTAGTTGATTTATTTCAATAATTGTTTCCAATAGTTTGAATTTAGGTAATAATCCTCTTAGTTTTCTTATAAGCGAGTCGATGTGAATGTTCCATCTAAGGTGGGGGTCTAGTGTTAGGCCAAGGTATTTGACCGATTTTGATGCTTTAATTGTAAATTCACTCTCGTCACACTTTATAGTAAGAGACTCAATATCCGGTATGTTGGATTTATAGCTAGTGAAGTAGAGGTAGTTTGTTTTTTTGAAGTTTATCGTTAGCAGTTTATGATCAAAGTAGTCTTTAATTAGTACCATGTCTTTTTCAACAGTAGATTGTATGTCAGCCCAGTTGTCACTAGTATAAAAAATGGCTGTGTCGTCGGTGAAACTGATTATATTTCCTTTAGTTGTAAGTGCAAACAAGTCATTTATATAGATTGTAAAGAGTAAGGGTCCGAGAACAGTTCCTTGGGGAACGCCAAATCTTAAACCTCTTTTTGTGCTTAAACTGTTTCCTATTTTTACGCACTGTTCCCTCTCGGATAGATAACTTTTTAATAATTCTTGGGTTTTATCACGAATTCCATAGTTATTTAATGATTCTATTAGTTGGGAGTGGCTAACTGTGTCAAAGGCTTTTGCTAGATCAACAAGAATACTCAGGGATGCTTTTTTGTCATCGAGAGCGTTATATATTTTTGACATTAGTGCGGCAATTGCATTCTGCGTCGATTTACCTTCTCTGAACCCGAATTGTTGATTTGATAGTAGTTTGAATTTATTTAAATAGGATGTTAATCTGATTTTTATAACTTTTTCGAACATTTTTGTGAAGATTGTTATGAGGGAAATAGGTCTGTGAGGTAAAGATTTCTATATTTAATTTAATTCACTGTTTATATTTAACGTTCCGTGGGTACATTTATGACAGTAACAGTGGCAATGATAGTGAGTGAGTGGTATTCTGTGATAGTGTTAGTGATTGTGTCAAGGTTCATTATTTTTATTTTAGAAAAGTGTTATTTCTGGTAAGTTTAAAACATGTTTTATTTGCAACATTTAAAAAAATGTATTTATTTTATTTATTTTACTGTAGGAAAATGCTATTAATTTTCTTACTAATTTAATGTTTTTTTTTTGTATTCTCTTGTTGAGTTTACCTATTTATTTATTTTTATTCAGTTTTTCCTTTGAAACTTTATTATGTTATTTTAATAAGAAATTTTATTACGTTGTTATTTTGTAGAATAGTTAGTTATTTTTGACTGAAATATACTGGTTTATTTTTTTTTAATCGTCTTACTCCCTAATTAACAATTCTATCACCATTCTATCCTGGCAAGGGATATGCTTATACCTCCTCGTTGGTCCTTGCTAGGCATTACGAAAAACTGGTATCGTTGAAGTTTGTGTACATTTTTGTAAACATACTTATTTTACACATCTGATGTCAGATATCGTATTATTTACTGTTAAAAAAATTATGTCCTTAAAAGAACACCAGTTTTTGTGGCTAAGATGAGCATAAAAACGTGGATTTAATTGTATTTTATGTAATTACCCTCTATTTGTTATTAGTATAGTTCACTACACAATTCTTAAGCGTGTAAAGAATGTCTGCGTCCTTGGCGATGCGGTAAAGATCAAAGGCGCCGGCATTTTTACCTGCCAAGAACGGTGTAGTCAACTTTACAATTGAATGAGAATTAAAATGTTTTAATTCAACGTTTGAAACTGAAAATACATTTTAAGTCCAGTCCTGTGTACTGCTCAACCTAACGCCGGCGGTACACTAACCAAAAGCGGTCGGTGTCCTTTGTGCTTTTTGCGAGCTTTTTTATATCACTGAATTATATACGGAACCTACTATACCTACTCTACCTTCGTTTATGAGAAGAATATAAAAACCAAATCGTTGACAATAAAATTTGGAATAAGACTGAAACTATAAAAACTTCGTGATAATTTGTTAACTTCGAAAAAATAAAAACCAATAATCGTTGAAGCAAAAGAATTTCATTCAAAATTTATTGGAAATATTTCGTAGGCTTAGTCATCGCAGTAGATTTTAGAAGAAATGAGCGCTGGACGTTGCAGCTGGATGACATTGAAGATAAAATTGGATCTTATTGGCAGCTATTGCTTACAATTCCGCAGTTTATTGTGCACATTTCGTTTAAATTGTGAAGATACCACACACTTAGATTGAAACCTGTTGCTAAAATTATGCCTACATTTTAGCATTCATGTCAAACCTCTAGTCATTTATTTAGTTAATATGCAAATCCCGCTTTAAAAATTAAGAAAACGCCAGTCCCATAAGAGCTCTGGACCCCGCAATGTCCTCATATAATCTTTTCAAGACGGCAATAACCATAAAAGCAATTCTCTTCTAGTTTTTATAAAATTACTCACGTAACCACTTATAAATTAAAATTGCCGTTTTTACTGCCAATATGTTGTATTATTTTTATTTATCTAGCTGTGCTGTCGACAATGATGGCCTCCATAAAATTTTTATTAGGCGCTTAAACCGGAGGCAGTTAAATCCTCAGTACTGTCGGCTGTAGAGGTACTCAAATCTTTTATTCCATTATTATTTACTTTCCTGACATTCGATGTTGTCATTCTACTCTGTTTTTTCTAGTTTGTGTTATAGCCGTTATTGAATAATGCAAGGCAGGCGCGTGTCCTGAAGGAGCAGAGGGGTATGTGAGCTTATACTCATTTGGAAGCCAATAAACAAAAAAATATACTACTACTTTTAGCTTTACTCTAATTATTTTTTTTGCTTCAGAAGTATTGATTTTATTAGACAATATGATCAGGCCGTTTTAATTAATCCACAGAAATATCTCCTCGGGAAAGGAGATTAGCGAAAAATATTTCAGACAAAAGTTGTTCCATTCAGAGCGGGACATTTTTTGGGCAGAACAATTTTCCACCCCCCAACCGTGATGAGCGGGGGGTGGGGGTAACTTTTGAATTTTTAATGGCACTCTTCAGTTTTGATCGCGTATTCTGATTCTACGAAAAAAATTGCATAACTTTTGTACCAAACATTTCTTTCTCCCCCCCCTCTCTGATTAACGGGGATGGCGGTGTAACTTTCGATTTTTCAAAATCCTGCAGGCGAACATCTCTGAACTAGGGCATTTTTAGGAAAAACGTTTCAAACAAAAGATGCCCCTCTCTGAACTAAAAACTTTTGTTTGAAATATTTTACCTAAAAATGCCCTAGTTCAGAGATGTTCCTCTGCAGGTTTTTGAAAATTCGAAAGTGACAACCTCCGTCCCCGCTCATCAGGATGGAGGGGAGAAAAAAATGTTTGGTACAAAAGTTATGTATTTTTTTTTCATAGAATCAGAATACGCGATCAAAAGTGGAGAGTGCCATTAAAAATTCAGAAGTTACCCCCACCCCAAGCTCATCAGGGGTGGGAGGTGGGAAAATATTCTACCCAAAAGATGCCCCCTTCTGAACGGAACAACTTTTGTCTGAAACATTTTAGCGTGTTGGATAGGCCTACTTTATTAAGAAAACACACGTTTTTAAATATTGAGATGGTGGCAGTTTATTCAATAATTTTATCATTGGAATTGAATAAAAACACAAAACGTGTTATCAGAAAGTGATGAAGATATACCATGTGATGTGTCTGAAACAACGAAAAGTGCAAGTTCTGGACCTATTCCCAGCAAATCGATTAGGCAATATGAATCTGCTTATAAAGACTTTATTGAATGGTATGATTCTAAGAAATTAAAAAATGTGTCTGAAAGTGTGATCTTGGCATATTTTGAATATAAAATTAAGACAGTGCAGCATATATTCAATGCTGAAGAGAACACTAAACGTCAAACAAAATATAGATATAGAGAAATATTCCAAGTCAGTACCGTATTTGAAAAATAAATGTGTCCAAAAAAGTCAAAAGTTTTAACAAAAGCGGAGATTGAGAAATTCTTACAAGAGGCATCAGATCAGGATTGAAAAACTGACACTCAAAGAACATTTGCCATTTCAAATTTGACCTGCATTAAATTACACCGAAAATATTATACTTTGTGTCCAGAGTTCACTACCAACCGTAGATTTTTTATTAGATATGTGAATAAAAAATGTGTAAAGCAGGTTATTGGTATTAATAAAATAAGAAATACTCCACACGAAATTGTAACATATTTAAAATGATCGGAAGCAGAGAGCTATACTGACCATTGCTTCCGAATATCATCTGCTACACTGCTAGCTGATTCTGGAGCTGATTTCGCCAGTTTTAAAAGACATGAGGCTGGCGGTCTTCGACGATTGCGGAGGGATATATTGTAGAATCAATTAAGAAGAAAATTGTAATTTCTAATAGTATCTTATCTGCTCCCAAATCTGGTGCTTCTTCAATAATTACCCAGTGCCTTAATCAAGAAACTATTGCAGTGAGCGACTTACCATCCTTGAGTGGAGTCAGTTTTCACAATTGTACAATTACGATTTTAAATTTAAACGGTAACAGAAATGATTAACTGTTAAATTGATTGTTAATTAAATTGATTATTAATGATTGATTGTTAAAATTTATGTTTTTGTTGATAATAATAAATAAACTGGGTAACTGATTCTATCATCTGTAATTTCATTGATTTTTGTAGGTGGATGTAGTCTTTTACATCCTGGATGTAATAGTATATTATGCAACGATCATTTAATGATAGCTATTAAGACACGGGGATGAAAATTATGACATGAGCCGTAGGCAAATGTCAAAATGAATGTGAGTGTCTTAATAGCCATTAAATTCAAATTCTTTATTTGCCTTTTCAGTGTAATTACACAATCAGACACGTCAATATAATATACAATGTTTAAAAATTAAAAAAATTGGTACATACATACATTGAGATATATATAAAACTTAATATAAAACATAAAATCGAGGAAACAGGTGCATAATTACAAACAGAAATATACGTACTTGGTTACATATACAAAAGATACACTGTGATAACAAATTAAAATTAATAATTTATGTCAGCATTTAAGAACTCATCAAAATTATAAAATGCATTTTCTCTAAGAATTCCTTTTATCTTTTGTTTGAATCTCTTAAAATCTAGATGTATAAATGTGAGTTGCATACACTATTTTTTTATACGACCAGTCAAAATGAAATAGAAAATTAAAATTTTCTGAAACTGCTAGGTAAACATGACATGACTGATGACTTGTCAAAATTGGTAAATTTTAGATCTGTCAGATATTCAAGGCAATAGTTGGTGTTGACAGAATATTGCTGTTTGTCGCGTTTCTATTGGTTATAAACTTGTATCGTAATGAATGTCATTAAAGTACAGGTAGGGAATGTCTAAAAAATGAATTAAAGCATGTGAATAGAAAAAAGAATTTTACGTTCTGTAGACAAAAGACTCTCGTTTTGACATTCAATAAATATCATGTAAAAGTCAACTTTTAATAACAGTTTTCGAAAAATAATACTTAGATTGCAGTTGTACTCCAGTGAAATTAGACTTTTCTGACCTAACAAAATATATCCTTAATTTTTTTAAAATCGATATATTTTGGTGTTTTAAAGAAAATATTAAAAATCGGCAACGAGATCACTACGGCATAAAAAATTATTCAAGGTCAAAGTTCACAGAAAACGGTTTTTGCGAATATCGCGCTTTCTATGGCTCGGAGGCCAATTGAGGTTGTTATGAAAATGAAAGATAATGAAATTTGGCACACAAATGATCTCTTCTATTTTTTATGTACAACGAACGATTTAGGCATTGTACGTAAAATATTAATACAATATTTTTCGTTCAAAATTTTTGTACCTGTAATGTGTAAGCACATTATACAAATTTTTACAGTATAGTAATTTTGATTGGATTTTTTTTCATGTATATATTATATTAACTAAGGTTAGTATGAAAATGAAAGATAATCAAATTTTGAACGAAAAATGTTTTATTCATTTTTTACATACAATGCCTAAACCGTTTGTTGTACATAGAAAATGGAAGAGATCATTTTTGTGCAGAATTTCATCATCTTTATATTGTCTAAATGTTGGTTGTGGCATTTTCTTAATTACTTCCACATCCAGTGGAAGTATAGTAACAACAAAAAATTTTTTAAAAATTTGTATTGTTCAAATAGGCTTAGAATGTCATGAAACGTCGAGATTTCAAGTTTGAGCGAAAAAAAATTTCTGTCTGTCTGTCGGTCTGTAACTTTTTTTGTGCGCACGTTTACTCTGGAACCGTTGGAGATATTGACTTGAAATTTGGTACACATATGTACTTTAACGAGATCTAGAACTAGATTATATTTCATCTTGTTCCGTCGAAGGGTTGAGGGGTAAATTGGGGTAAATTTGGAGCAAATAGGTAAATCAAGCAGGTAAGAGTTCATAAAATTGATATTTAGTATAGACAAGAGAAGCTAAGGTCTCAAAAAAAAATTTTTGGCATTAGCCACCCCCATTACCACCCCCACCCCATTATTAAAGGTGATGAAAAAAAAATGTGATTTAGTGAGCACAAGTGAGTATCACCTTGATTCTCGCATATAACGTCAAATATTTTACTTTCCATTACACATTTAAAAATCTTTGAAGTACTCCTCGAAGTACTCCTCGAAGTACTCTTTTGTGCTCGGTATAAAACAAGCAATCAAAAGCACAAAATATAGTGATTTTTCACGTATTTTGGATCTTAATCAATGGTAAAAATTTGAACTACGTAAAATACATATTTTTCATCGTATCTTCAAATGTTGAAGTTTGAAAAAATAGTAATTTTTTTATTTTGCCTCGTATTTAAAAAAAGTGTTATTTTCTCATTACATACTGTTCATACTTAAAAAAAATTAAAACCATGACATCACCGCAACAAAACAATTTCATTCAAAATTGATTTCGACTCTACCATTAACCTAGGAATGCAAAAAAAAATATAGGATTGATTTTCCAATTACCTTGAGTTTTTCCTATCAAAAATGCATCAGCTAAACCCCAAGCGAAAAATTAAAAGTCAACCAAAACGACAACCAAATCTAAATCAAAACACCACCACACATCGCCGAAAAGAAAACAACCAACAACAAAAAACAAACACCACACGTGTCCGAATGGGGTACGAGATTCCGCGCCGCGATCTCGAGCCTGTCGTGATCGCAGGATCGCAGTGAGCTTTGGCGACGACGGCTTCGGCGTTGAAACTGGCGCTCAGCCTCCTACGTTTCAAGCGCCGGTCCGCGAGATGAGCCAGCAGGAGGCCTAACGCGAAAACTGTGCGCCTCCTGAATCGTGTGCGCCCCACCAGAGCAACAGTCGTTCATTCATGATTACTTGATTATACTCATTGCTCGCATAGCTCAGGTGGTGAGGACCGGCTAATACCCCCAGCATAGAATTAAGATTATTTTGCCGAAAATTTCACACCACATTTTTTAACCAATCATAGGCTTGTTTTTTGTTAAGTTACCATGGCAACCCAATAAATTTCCGGAAATTTTTTACATTCTGTCAAATTAATAAGTGGAAATTTTTCTGTCAATTAAAATGTCAAAGTAAAGACGCGGGAGTTGGAGTGCTTTCAGAATTAAATTTATTTGGCGACGCAAAAGAGGATATTCACGAGGATATTATAAGTACACAAATTAATATGTCTTATAACCTGGAGCCATTTTTGTGCTATATGCTCATGCACTTTATTCTTATGGCTGATAATCAAATTTTGTTATGATTAGAATGTAAAAATTGATCTAATTGACGTCTGTAAGTGCGGCAGCCATTACTATCTTGTTACCTTTCATTATTCCATGGCCGCCTAGAAGGTGTTAATTATTGTCTCTGCGACAAGAATGAATACATTCCCTGTGCTCGCATTTAAGTAATATCAGAAATAAATGATGTTCCACCAATTTTAGTAGATCAAAGTAAATAAAAAACGGAAATATAATATGTTTTTAAGTTACTTATAAAAAGTTCATGTAACTAAACTTGGAGAATGGTATATTATTTCACTAAGAAATTTCGTATTTTATTAAACATATTAATCTTGAAGTAGGTGGGTACTTTAGAATAATTATCAAAAATAAATGATGTTCCACCAATTTTAGTAGACCAAAGTTAATAAAAAACAGAAATATAATATGTTTTTAAGTTATTTATAAAAAGTTCATGTAACTAAACTTGGAGAATGGTATGTTATTTCACTAAGAAATTTCGTATTTTATTAACCACCAGTTGTTATTCCATGGCTCACTATAATGAATGAATTTGTGTCATTCGTAATAAAAATGTTCAATTTTGGCATAATATTTATAAAATAATGGTGTGAAATTTTCTTGCCGAATATCCCACGAGCTTAAATTAATATCCGGAAATTTTTCCTCGTTCATGAATATTTTAAGAAAATTATCTCTCGCCTGCGGCTCGGGATAATTTTCAAAATATTCATGACCTCGAAAAAATTTCCGGAAATAATTTAAGCTCTAGGGATATTATAAGTGAAAATTTTATACCAATTAGCCAATCGGACACGTTTATTTGGTCATTGTTTCTATGTCCAAATTTTTTGGAAATCTTACTTACCCATGAGCACCTACCTATGTGATTAATATGTGGAAATTTCCCTGGTTTGACAGCAATGGTTAGACAATGGCGTTTATATTATGAAAAATATTTTTATATTTATTTTAAATTAAATGAGTACAATTCTGGCTTACTATGTTTCCTTACATCATTAACTAATTCCAAATGCTTTAAAAATTCCACTTGTACATCTTCTTTCCTCAGAAAATAAAACACAGAGCCGTTTTATGACATATTCCAAGACACTTGTGATTCCATGGCTAACTATTAGCGATTTTTTTAGGGGATATTATTTGTCACCACTTTAAATCACGGCAAATATCATTTATTTCATCTTGGTTTCCCTTTACTGTAGTATAAAGATTGCATACGAAATAAATTATTATGACTAATATTAATTCGCTATATTATTTTTTTTGCGACTAGAGCGTAGGGAATATAAGAAATAAGTATACTAAACTTGTTTTAATTTTACTAAGATTTGAGGAAACAACATAAAAAAATAAAAACTGGAAAAATTAATCTAACACCGGCACCAGGTTACAAGATTTTGCAAACATTTCTAAAGTTTTTTTTTGTCAAGTAATTTTGGTCTAAAATTTTCTTACCGAATCTCCCTCGTTCTTGAATTAAAAATCCGAAAATTTTTTCTCGCTCACGAATTTTTAAAGAACCTCAAAAAAAATTCCGGAAATAATTTAAGCACTAGGGAGACTACAAGTGAGACTTTGGCAAAGCCGTCAGTGATAATTGAATTTCATATTTAATTTTGTAAAAAAAAATTTTAATTCTGTCGGAAAATTCAACTTTTTTCTATAAATTGTATTTTTATAATAAATGTTTTTTTTTAATCTAAAATAAACTTTACTATTGTGTAAGTACATTAATTCGTAGGGCAATGATATTCATTTGAACCTTTTTTTTTAATTTTCAAAATTCCCAGCCTAAAAAGTCTCGCCTGTTAAGTATGTGGAATTGGGCCCACCGGCTTATTGGGCTATCACTCTCATGAACATGGCTTATAACTAGGAATGCTCAATCTAGATATATAAAAGAATACCCTGACTGACTCACTGATCTATCAACGCACAGCTCAAACCGCCGGGTCTAGAAACATCAAATTTTGCATGGAGGTTCCTCGAATGGCGTAGACAACCACTAAGGGATTTTTCGAAATTCAACCTTTAAGGTTTTAAGGATGAAAAAGAGGGTTGAAATTCCACGCAGACGAAGCCGCGGGCATCAGCTAGTAAAATATATAATAAACCTCTATCCCCTATATTACCAGAGTTATGGCAGTAGCAACCCTCAACTTTAATTTTTTTTTTTTTTCAAAACTATTGAAGATGATTAAATGAAGTTAATAAGAGACGTTGATATAAAATAGCTTTATAGTTTACATTTTTTTTACATTCCTATTTAATAATAATTTGATTTTTGAGGGTGCTGTTTTTATATCAACCCTCTAGTCACATCTACCAAATAAATCTATATTATTTAACACTAACATAATTATCGTGTGTAAAAATTTCTTTAAGGTCAGATTGGTGGAAGATGATTAAAAATATAAACCTAGGTAATGAACACAGGCACACAAAAAAAAATTAAATGCGAAGACCTAGACTTAATTCCTACTCATTTGGAAGCTAATAATCGAAAAAATATACTACTCTTTTAGCTTGGCTCTCAACATTTGTTTTTGCTTAACAAGAAGTATTGATTTCATTAGACAATATGGTTAAGCCATTTTAATTAATATTTTAATAAATCCACAGTAATATCTCTAGTACAGGGAAAGATTGAACAAAATCACTGTAACTCGAAGAAAATTTGTGCAGATTTTAAACTTTGGTTATAGGTCCAAAATAGGCCACTGTTCACGAATCAAAAAAGTTTAGGAGTTTTACGGATCCGCGGGAACCCATAGAGAGGTGAAAAGGGGTATTTTTAATTAAAAAATCAATTTTTCTTTATTTTCTCGGGAAATATGGCATATACAAAAAAATAGTTCAAATTAAAATTATTTCTCGCAAAATTATGCTTACTTTTGTGTTTTTGAATTAATTTTATAACAATAATTAACCGAAATACGGCCATTTTTCGATGACGGGATGACGGATGGAACTTTTTTCAAAAACAAGTTTTTTAATGGACAAAATAAATTGAGAATCTAGGTGATGCTATATATTAACGAAAAACAGAATTTTTGGAAGAAAAACCGCTGCCCAAGGAATCACTACTTCCACATCCAGATTCTCTATCCAAGTCACTCACAACGAAAAAATTTTGTATGTGAAAATAATTGTTTATGGAACTTTAATAATATAATATTTGAAATCCTCTACCCCAAAAACCCATAAAACGATACCCCACATCGGTAGTGGGGTGGATGGTGGTGATAGGGGGGTGATAGTGGTGGGTGGATGAAGTAAAAAATATTTTGAGGTTTCTGGTTCCTGTACATACATTAAATCACAATTTTTTTTCATCCACTTTAATAAGGGGGTGGGGGTGGTAATGGGGGTGGCTAATGCCAAAAATTTTTTTGAGACCTTAGCTTTTCTTGTATATACTAAATACCAATTTTATGGACTCTTACCTGCTTGATTGACCTATTTACCCCAAATTTACCCCCCAACCCTTCGACAGAACAAGATGAAAATATAATCTAGTTCTAGATTCCGTTAAAGTACATATGTATACCAAATTTCAAGTCAATATATTAAACGGTTCCAGAGTAAACGTGCGCACAAAAAAAAGTTACAGACAGAGACCGACAGACAGACCGACAGACAGATCGACAGACAGACCGACAGACAGACAGAAATTTTTTTTTCGCTCAAACTTAAAATCTCGACGTTTCATGACATTTTAAGCCTATTTGAACAATAAAAATTTTTTTAAATTTTTTTGTCGTTACTATACTTCCACTGGACGTGGAAGTAAAATTAATTACTGAGCAATTACAATAACGAAATGCCGACCTTTTGTTAACAAAAATGTGAAAACCGGTGCCACTCAATTGCGCTCACATCCCTAATGAACTCCTAATTTGACACTCGAACTGCGCCCACTTTGGTTCACTGTTATAGATTTCACATTTTCAAGACATGTAAATTTTCATTTTTAGTTAAGATAACACAATTTTTCCAAATTTGTCTCATATGTAAAACAACGCTTCGTATAATTATTGTTTATTGGTTGGATATATTAAAAAAAAAAGGAAATATTAGACAGTCATAAAAACATAAAAATATTAAATTTTATTGAGATTGTACGCTTAACAAGCAACCACGATAAAAGACGTGCTGCTGTTAGACGTACGATGAAACAAAGGGAGACCGAGCAAAATATATAGTAATGTCTATTATGACTTGTGGTATCTACTCTCATATGTAAAACAACGCTTTTTATAATGATTGTTTATCTCACAGAGTTAGACATGGGTGATAGGCAGGGTTCAAATTACATCCACCATGTTGGGTCTGCCATATTAGATGCACCATGTGGTATCCGCCATATTGATTAAGTTAGGTCCGGTTCACTTTTAAACTTTGAGTGAAATGATTCACATGTATTTGTGGTCTTTAAAAAAACCGCTGCCCAAGGAATCACTACTTCCACATCCAGATTCTCTATCCAAGTCACTCACAACTAAAAAAACTTTGTATGTGAAAATAACTGTTTATGGAACTTTAATAATATAATATTTGAAATCCTCTACCCCAAAAACCCATAAAACTTACATCGGTAGTGGGGTGGGGGGTGGTGATAGGGGAGTGGTAGTGGGGGTGGATGAAGTAAAAAAATATTTTGAGGTTTCTGGTTCCTGTACATAGGTACACTAAATCACAATTTTTTTCATCCCCTTTAATAAGGGGGAGGGGGTGGTAAAGGGGGGTGGCTAATGCCAAAAATTTTTTGAGACCTTAGCTTCTCTTGTATATACTAAATACCAATTTTATGGACTATTACCTGCATGATTGACCTATTTACCGCAAATTTACCCCAATTTACCCCCAATCCTTCGACGGAACAAGATAAAAATATAATCTAGTTCTAGATCTCGTTAAAGTACAAATGTGTACCAAATTTCAAGTCAATATCTTAAACGGTTCCAGAGTAAACGTGCGCACAAAAAAAGTTACAGACAGACAGACAGAAATTTTTTTCGCTCAAACTTAAAATCTCGACGTTTCATGACATTTTAAGCCTATTTGGACAATAAAAATTTTAAAAAAATTTTTTGTCGTTATACTTCCACTGGACGTGGAAGTAAAACTACTTGCTGTTTTTGCAACCCATATTGTCGGTGGAAATAGAGAGTCACCTTCGATATAATTTTCCACTAAAAAATGTATAAACTGATCCACTCGACTGTATTGTGGTTTTTCGCTCATAAAATCTTCGTTAGTTAGTTAGTTTGTTTTTTGTTTGTTTGTTAGTTTGTTAGATTGTTAGTTTGTTAGTTTGTTAGTTATTCCTTAATTTGTCTGTATCCCAATAAGAAACAGAAAAATTAAGAAAATGCCACAACCAACATTTAGACAATATTTAGTTATTCCTACTTTTAGTGCCTGGGAGCAGTGAGCGCAGTTCAGTATGTGTAATGTGAGCGCAATTCGAGTGTGACCCCTCATTAATGTGTGCGCAATTCGAGTGTCCCCGTGAAAACGCACATTGAATCGGCCATAACTTCTTTATTTTTTATTTTTGATGTGGAAAAAAAAATCATTTTAAAGATTGATTAATTATCTTTAATTTTGTTTCTTACAACTTTTGATGGAAGTGTCACAGTTTCTAAGATATTCAACATTTTAAACTAAATACTTCATCCTAAAAACGGTCGGATGCCATCTATAAAATTAAATATCTCAGAAACAATCAACCCTACACAAATATATAAACAAAGTAAATTTATTCTCAGTTTATAAGCTTCATTTTTGATGTCCACCATATTTCCTCTTAAACTAATATTTATTGAGATATTTGTAGAGAAACAACGTTTTTTCTAAAATCCCTTTACAGTTTAAAATGCAATTTTTTTTCTAAAGCAAGCGCTGTTAGCCGATAAAAAAATTTGAGCGTCTAGGTTACACTATATATTAACGAAAAACAGTATATAGGAATATATTTTTTTAATTACTGACTACTTACATTAACAAAATTGCGACGTTTTTATTTAAAAAAATGTGAAAAAGTACATTGTACATAACTTCTTTGTTTTTTATACTATAAAAATAGGAAATAAATCATTTTGAAAGCCTAATTAATAGTTTTTCATTCTGGTTATTAGCGTTTTTGGCTTAAGTGCCATAGTTTCTGAAATATTTAACATTTAAACTAAATACTTCGTCTTATAAACGTTCGGACGCCACCTTTAGAGTTCAAGATCTCCGAAACCATTAACTCTACAATTATTAGAAAAAAACGAAATTCATTCTTAATTTAGTAGCTTTCTTATTTGTCTGTAGCTTGTTTTTGCTCAATGTAATAACTTAACTCGAGTTATTTGACGAAAACGTATTTGAAATACCACTTTTTCAAGCTAAAATCCCAAATTTTAATTATTTCAATTATTGCTATAAAATTAAATTTCAAACACCAAATTACAGATAATTTTGTCAGAAACGACTTCTATTTGAACTATTTTTTTAAAAATGCCATATTTCCCGAGAAAATAGAGAAAAATCGATTTTTTAATTAAAAATACCCCTATAGGTTCTCGCCAATCCGTAAAACTATTAAACTTTTTTGTTTCGTGAACTTTGTCCTAAAAGTTTAAGGTCTGCACAAAGGGCATAGCCGGGTAAGCATGGTGTAACTGCCCCCAAGCTTCTCGGGCTTATATTTGTGCAGTAGGAAGCAATCTTGGAAAGTAGCAATTTCACAAAATATTAGCCCGAAAAAGGGACCGGTTTGGGGTGAGTAAGGGAGGGTTGGTTTTAGCAAAACTATTTTTTTCTAAGAAACGGCGCATTCAATCGTTTTGTAAAAAATATATGTTAAAGACCTACTGAGAAAGTACTAAATAAAAAATCATGCTCAAATTCCGAAAACAGATACAGTAAATAAAAACATATATATTATTTTCAAATTTTTTTTAGGGTAACTTATCCCTGGGGTACCAGCCTGAATTTTTTTCTGTAGCATGTCTGGGGATTCACTTATGTTATATTTTTTCCCAGTCTTGTGCGAAGATTACGCCATACTTAAAAAAAATGCCGAAGTGTGCAGTGTCGTATGCATATTTTGTGGACAATTAACCCCTTGCAAGTAAAAAAGGCCAAAATGCAAAGTAAATATGGATACCTGAGTAGTGTATACATACTAGTGATTAGTGATTATGGAGATGGTGAACGTAGTAAGAGAAACCAATATAACGCTGCAACGCTGACAGTTAATTAGGTGATCAATAAAGTTTAAGTCTCTTGCGCCGCAAAAATCAGTTTATAGCCGGAATGTTAAATATCATTAAGGGTAAAAACTAAAGTTAGCAGTACTATCGATATTACCGTCGGTGGGGATAAGAGCTTGGTCTTAACAGTCATGTATTGTTAACAATTTGCAGCACTAAATCGTAGCATTACTAACCTGTGATAGATATGGATGTTAATCGTCCTCACTGTCATCTGCAATTACTGCACTCATGCTATCCTTCTGAAACAATAGAGAAAGAACTTCTGTCGGTTTAAGTATCCTTGATAGATATCGTCATTGCGAAAGATAATGCACGACAGCAGCTACATGGGAACAACGTCCAACAGTTCGATTCCCACTGGCACATTCAAAGAAATTGCAAAACTGCCTTTTGTAGATATTTCCAGCAAAGATGTACCGGACTTTCCAGAAATTACGGATTTAAAACTGTTTTTTACCGGATCGTATCAATATAAACAAACGATTTCGTACCTTGAAGTCATAAATGAAGACGGAACGAACACTTAATCTTCAGTACGTTAAGGACCAGTCCAATGTACTCAAAATACAAATTTGTTCACGTCACATCAAAACGAAGGTTTACCGATGTTCCATCGACTATATTCCCCACAGTGTCGGAAGTTCCGGCGTTAGAAGACATTTCTGTGAATGTGCAAATGGGTATCGAACCGTTGGATGTTGTTCCCATGTAGCTGCTGTCCTGTATTACCTTTCGTACGGACGATATCTAGCAAGCATACCTTAAACCAGCAGAAATTCTCTCCCTATTGTTCCAGAAGGATAGCATGAGTGCAGTGATTGCAGATGACAGTGAGGAAGATTAACATCTATATCCTTCTCAGGTTAGTAATGCTACGATTTAGAGCTGTAAATTGTTAACAACCAAGCTCTTATCCCCGCCGACGGTAATATGTGAATAATGACAGGCTTTGACAAGGTACTTCATAGTACCGCTGACTTTAGTTTTTACCCTTAATGATATTTAACATTACGGCTATTAACTGATTTTTGCGGCGCAAGAGAATTCAACTATATTGAGCACCTAATTAACTGTCAGCGTTACAGCTTATATTGGTTTCTCTTACAACTTTCACCATCCTCATAATCACTAATCACTAATATTTATACACTACTCAAGTATCCATATTTACTTTGCAGGTTGGCCTTTTTTACTTGCAAGGGGTTAATTGTCCACAAAATATGCATACAGCACTGCACACTTCGACATTTTTTTTAAGTATGGCGTAATCTTCGGACAAGACTGGGAAAAATACAACATAAGTGAGTCCCTAGACATACTACAGAAAAAAATTCACGCTGGTACCCCAGAGATAAGTTACCCTAAAAAAATTTGAAAATAATATATTTGTTTTTTTTACTGTATCTGTTTTCGGAATTATGATTTTTTATTTGGTATTTTCTCAGTAGGTCTTTAACATATATTTTTTACAAAACGATTGAATGCGCCGTTTCTTAGAAAAAAAATAGTTGTGCTAAAATCAACCCTCCCTTACTCACCCCAAACAGGTCCCTTTTTCGGCTTAATATTTTGTGAAATTTCTACTTTCCAAAATTGCTTCCTACTGCACAAATATAAGCGCCAGACGGGGGCAGTTACACCATGTTTACCCGGCTATGCCCTTTTTTTCGAGTTATAGTAAAGTTTTCCTATACTACTCCTCAGGAAAAAGTTGTTCCGTTCAGAGGGAGACATCTTTTGGGCAGAACAGTTTTCCACACCTCACCTCTAATGAGTTTTTTATCGCGTATTCTGATTCTACGGAAGAAATTAGATAACTTTTATACCAAACATTTTTTTCTCTTCCCCTATCCTGATGAGCAGGGATGGGGCGGTAACTTTTGAATTTTCAAAAATCTGCAGGGGAACATCTCTGGACTAGGGCATTTTTAGGAAAAATGTTTCAAACATAAGTTGTTTAGTTCAGAGAGGGACATCGTCTAAGTTATTTGAATTTGTTTACGACTATAATTTTGACAAAAAAATACGTTATAAAGGTAGATATTTATTACTTTTTTCTTAATACCATTGTAAAATATAAAAAAAAATTGTCCTCCTACGAGTTCGATGCACTTAAACAACAAGCGATGATATTATTATCGGTTTTAACCATTTGAATAATTATTTTGCACTAAAATTTGGCACAAAGATTTAGTCCAGTAAAAAGCATGGTTTCACCAACTTTTGTTAAAATTGATGCATTATTACGTTATATTTCTTAAATTGTCAGATAAGGCAATTTTTGGTGGTTTTCATTTTTTTACAAATTAACAAATTATCAAAAAGTTTTGTCATAGATCTAGTCTTGTTTAAAATGTTATTGGGAATAATGTGGTATTTTTATTTTTGTGATATGATTACTAAGACCGGAGATAATATGGAAAATAGCAGAAAATGTCAGTGTTGAAAAAAAAACAATAAAACTACTGTAGCCAAATAGTTCCATTCAAAATTTATTTTGACTCCACTACTTAGTCCATATTAAATTTACTTTAATGGATTATGATTCTTTATTAATAATAAATCACACCGGCACAGACAAAACCTGTCAAAACAAAACCTGTCAAAATTTATGTATTTTTTTTGTGCGCTGAATCCGAATCTGCCATCACATTTGGCCTGTCATCGGAATTTTTTTCTACATTCGATGAAATTCGAACATTTTTCTTGGGACGTTTGACTTTCATCAAATGTAGAAAAAAATTCTGATGACAGGCCAAATCTTACTTAGGAGGGTAGTTAGATTTATTGGTAACTGAACTTATTCTTTGAGTACTGTAGATATCAGTTTTGTGGTAGCCGGATAGTTATTTTTACAATTAAAAAATATATGATTAAGGTCGCCGATTGATATGTTATCACAAGGGCAATAAGGAGTAGAAGCGATTCCAATACGGTGGAGATGATAGGGGAAACGCGCATGATTTAATTTTAGTCTAATTATTGTTGATGTGTAGTATTTAAGAGTTGTGTTTTCAGTGGAAGTATTGGGGGGTAGATTAGGGTGAATTATCGCGTAGAGATTGCACTGGATTTTGCAACAAATTTCGTCCATAAATTCTCCCACCGGTTGTTTTCTGAAATGATATTGTAGATCAGTTGGATGGAAAAATTGATGTTCCACTCCTGTATCTTTAAGTGCCTCTTTAGCTAGTTGATCAACCGATTTAGAGTCAGATATAATGCTGATATCCTTCAAGTTTTGGTAATCTTATTATAACATTCTAGTACCCAACGCTTGTTCAGTAGCAGTTGCTTCAGCAATATAATTAGAGCACTCCTTATTGAGCCTATATTTTGCAGAGATTTCTAACTGGGAGGCATAGAGAACACAACTCGTCCCTAATTCAGATTTTGAGCCATCTGTAAAAATATTTAACATCGAATAGTGATATGCAATGGCAGCACAAAAATACATAAATTGATAGGTTTTGTTTCAGATTCACGACTTTTTTTTGTGTGTGTCGGTGTTATATTCCATAAAAGTGATTGAAATAAGTTCCTCTCAATTTTGTTTTTTTAACTATTTCTTGAACACCCAGTACAGCTAGAACCGAGGCTAGAACATACTGAATCATTTTTATATTATTGGTTAGTTTGTAAAATCCAAGAGATCTCAGTAGTGGGACATTTCTGTACAGATTATTGAGTAGAAGAATTAAGTAAGTATCCAATCTTAAAAAAAACAAAATTTCATCATTGTAGCTTTGGATTAGGTATCTTCAAATAGCAGAAACAAAATAATAATCATTGGAGAAGAACCAGCCCAAATTTCAAGAAGAAATATCGATTTGTTTATTTATAAGTGACCTTAACGTAAAAATTAACGTATCTCAGCTCCAAATGCAAGTAGAGCATTATTTTTTTTTCAAAAGTTGGCTTTTTTAATCCACTTTCATTACTCCTTTACCGTTATTTATTTTATAAAAAAAAACAGAGAGTTACTCAAATTTGTTTATACCTAAAATTTCGAAAACTATAAACAACTGCAATAAATCGTGTTTAAATTTTGAAACAAAAATGTTTTTCTCAGTGATCCTAAAGTACTTATCGAATGCTATAATTTGAGTCATCGTACACATTTCTTGGTCTTGATGACAGGATTTCACAAGGGTGAAACTTTTAGCAACAATTGAATATTTGACCCATTTTAGTACTTAATCATTTTGATTTAAAATTTTATGTGGTGATTGTACTTTATAAGAGCTATATTTTCCAAAATTTAATTGAATATTATAATATTATTATTTTTGTTAATAATATTTGTTTAAAAACGCATTATTCTCCAATGTTCATTTTTTTAAAATAATAATAACAATTTGAATGATTTATAGTTTATGTACTTTTATTGTACAGCTCAAAAGGAACATTTTCCTTCTTTTTATTGTTTGCCATATGACTTATAGATTTCGAGATATTCAAAGAAAACCGATGGAAAATACACGGTCTAAAAAATTAAATTGTTTAAATAAACAATACGCCGACCTCGCAGAAACCGCAAAACTGAGCTGTGTGAACTTAAGTTGACCCCCTGAATACGTTAAAACAGAAAAACTGCTCTGACCAGACAATTCACATTAGAATTCTAATTTGACTATACTATAACGTATAGTATAAATATCGGAAGTAGCTACACGGTAGCTATGGAATTGATTATTATTATCAAACACGATATACTTTTATTTTTTGAATAGCTTGCTGCTTTTTCATGTTTCCTGGTATGTAGATGTAGATTTTGATTATTAGAGGGTCAGTAACCTTTCAGCAATCAACAACCCTTACCAAAGTATGACTGAAGATAATTTATTAGATAGTACGAAAAGAACTACCTAGGAATCAATAGAAATAATCATACACCGCTCTCCGTTCGTTTATTAGTCATTTATTAATGAATAGTGAATAAATAACTTTTAAAAGTAATGAAATAATTAATAATTTGGTACACTTACTTTTAGTGATTATTAATTTGCACCTCCTGTGTTGTAAACACACAAATACACAAGCACCAATACCACGCGACCACATTTTAAATGTAAACAATCAACTTTTTATACACAAAAACACAACGTGCATATTGCACAACAAAAACGTTTCAAATTCGTTCGCAGCTACACAGTGGCTAGACGAAGTTGGCCAGTGCGCCACGCGCGGATGTCATTAAAAGCTTCATTCTGTTTTCGCCTTTGCTAGGCCTTGTGTAAATTAGTCCATGTAAAACGCGGGGTTTGACGCTCGGAAAAATGCCAAAATCGGTTTTTTTCGCGGTAATGTGAATAATACTGTAAAATAATGTTATGAATGTGCTAATTGTAATGATATTTTGCCAGTTCAGTATGTTCATCTAAAATAAGGACAAATTTTATGCTGAGGATTAAGCAGACCCTAAATTTTTTTTCACTTTTTGATTTGAGTTTAGATGAATGGGGATTGTACAATGAAGAAAAATTTTTTCCAACCCATCAGGGGTGAAAACTATATCGCTTTTAAATTGAACTAACGCTTAGAAAATAAGTAGAGATGTATACTTTTTACTTTACTTGTAATTTCTGATAAACTTTCTAACTAAAGTTAGAAGGAAAACTTCCTAGAAACTTTCGGAGTTTTCAAAACGGAAAGTTTCCAGGAAGTTTTCTTTCTAACTTTTCATTGGCCTATTTTATGGTGAAATCTGATTCGTGATGATGCAAGGCTTCATTTTGATACCAAATAAGTGCATACAGTTATATTATTTACATGACTTTTACCGAGGGGGCAACCACTGAGGGGAAATAGTGTACAAATCGGAGGAATTAGGAAGGAGTTGAAGGTATTTCGGAAGGAATTATTAGGTATTAAGGGAATTACAGGGGAATTTGGAGGAAATAAATATTATTACGAGGTATTAGAAGGGAATTAAGAGGAAATAAAAGGTATTAGGAGGGAATTAGAGCGTAAAAATATTGAAATGGAATGTTTATCTTGAAGAATTACATACCAATTCTTATATAAAGGACGTCAGTGTTGTAAAAACATTAGCGCCGAGGTTAGCGCTAAAAATATCTAGTAAAGAAAAAATATTTAATTTGATTAAACTACCAATGATACTATGAACTTCTAGTTCAGTAATATAACGATTTATATTGGACAAAATTCATAAAGTTTTGAAAATTGGTAGAAATGTTAAGGAAAGCATAAGAATTACTAAACCGAAAAGTTCCCACTCCTAAATAGTGTGCTTCATCCCCTAGGACGCCGTTTCCACCCCCCATTTTGAGGTTTTCTAGATTATCTCGGGAACGGATCACTTTTTGATCAATTATTCCTTATAAAATTATCTATCAAAAACATGTCTAGAGTTTTTTCCTAAAATTAATAGTACCGTGGGAAATAAGGCGCACACATAAGGGTTGGTTCCGGTCAACACAATAAATTGTAATCTTTACTATAATCTACTTTAAAGTTCAATGCTTAACGCTAAAGCAGTAGCTAATAAACTCCACCGAAAATTATAATAAATGTATCACGTCCACCCTCTCACCTCTATAAAATGACGCGATTTTTAAAGAAGCGAGAATATTGTATAGTGTACTTGTTTCTACGCCACCCTAGAGGTAAGGTACTTGGCGTGTGGTGTCCCTTGTAGGCCGATTCCACTAATTATCAAAAGATTACCTACATTAATTAATCTTCATCGTCTTCCATAGACTCGACATTCATGCATGCTTGTCCGTGGTAATATTAACACTTTGTGGAGCAACGTAAGCCTGCTCTTCTGCAACCATGGGCGCAGCCAGGGGGGGAGCCATGGGCCCGCCCCCCCCCCCCCCCCCTCTTCCATGAGCCAAAAAATAAAGAAGCAGTACAAAGCAGTATCTAAATTATCCCTTGAAATAAATGTTTTGTTATTAATGCCAATATTATCTAATAGAGGAATCTAGATACACATCCGTTTTCAACCATTTTCTGAAAAATTTTCCTCATCCTCTGGGGAGGCCGGTTGGCCCCCCCCAGATGAATTTTCTGGCTGCGCCACTGTCTGCAACTGCACCTGTTTTCGCACCTTAATTTGCATGAACAAGAAATTAGTGTTATAACAGATTCGGGAGCCGGTTCTTTTGTTCGGGTTAATATACCGCCAACGTTTTTCCATGTTTGAATTTGGTAAAAAACGCGATATGAGTGTTGCCGAGCAGCAGCAGAAGTTGTTGGTAGTTTTGATAATATTACAGTATTGTTCGCTTTACCAACAAGTTTGTTAAATGTTATGAATCTGTATACATCTAGACTTTTTTCTGCAGAGGTAGAGTTGTATAAAGCTAGAACAAATCGCTCTCCTACGTCTACAATTTCCGCATGATTAGCTTTTTCATTATTAAAACTTTGCACGATGTCTTGTAATACTTCAGTAATATAACAGTTAAAATTGTAATATATTGGACAAGATTCATAAAGTTTCAAAAATTGCGTGCTTCATCCCCTAGAGGAAGTCGTTTCCATCCCCATTTTGAGGTTTTCTAGATTATTTCTGGAATGGTGCATTTTTTCCATAAAAAAACCTATATACAGAATTATTCCTTATAAAATTCTCTATGAAAAACTTCTCTAAACTTTTTTCCTAAAATTAATAGTACTTTGGTAAATGAGACGCAAATGTAATCAGCGCAGGTCATATAACTCGCTGAATATCGGTATGGCTATTTCCTAAGCTGTCTTTAGGCGAAAAAAGTATTAATATCTATACACCACCACAATGTAAAAAATTTCAATTTCTCCCATTACATCTCAGGCGACCCAAGGTAACTGCATTAATTTAGAGCTTGCTGAAAACGCTGTTACTGTTCAGGGCTGCCAATGTGCGGGATTTTATGCAAAAACCGGGTATTTTAAACCCACTTTCGGATAAAATCGAAACCGGAAGTCGGCCATTTTGGTTCTTTACATTATATAATTGGAAATTATATCCCATATCACTACTACACCAAATTTGAAAAAAAAATTCATTCTCCCATTCAAAAATTACAACAGTGTCCCCATCGGCTGAGCGACCCGGTATACAATATTTTCGCTTCATCAAAAATCGCGTTATTTTATAGGGGTGAGAGGAATTTATTATAATTTTAGGCAGACTTTAGTAGCTACTGCTTTAGCGTTAAGTATTGAACTTTAAAGTAGATTATAGGAAAGATTATAATTTATTGTGTTGAGCGGAACCAACCCTTATGTGTGCGCCTTATTCCCCACGGTACTATTAATTTTAGGAAAAAAGTGTAGAGACGTTTTTGATAGAGAATTTTATAAGGAACAATTTTGTATATAGGTATTTTTATCAAAAAGTGCACCGTTCCCGAGATAATCTAGAAAATATTAAGGTATTAGGAGGAAATAAAGGTATTTGAGGAATTAGGGGAATTACAAGGAATTAAAGGGAAAATGAAGGGTATTTTTCTAGATTAGGTATTAGGTGTACAAAATTTCGCCAGCGGTTGCCCCCTCGACTTTTACAGATAGACTTTTATCAAATATGGAAAGTTTCCTCCATTTCTTCAAAAATCTGCAACGAAGCATAAATTATCACCTTTCTAATGGCTGTAAATCATAACACAATAGAGAAAAATAGTTTAAACAGAAGTTGTAGCTTTTTTCATTTTCTATAATACTGGTAATACCTAATTTTAGGATTGAATAGGGGAGGAGAAAAATCTATTTTGACCCTCATTTTTTTCAACATGGCGGCCGTAGCAGCAGCTATATTTTTGTAGAAAACTTTAGTTATTGATTGTGGCAACCCGCAGTGTATTTTTGGTGATTTTTTTCTACGTATCCATGGGCCCCAAGAGGCCCTATATCTGCGTTTTAAACCGAAATTACAAGTAGGTAAATAATATACGTAAAGTGAAGTATCAAACTTAACTCAAGAAATTACAGACATCGATACGTCCGATGAAAGTACCAAATATGCTGATAAATTGAGAAAGCATTATTGTCTGCATTACAGGTCTCCTCAAAACAATTATTAGGGTAAAAATGTCACCTTACGCATGAAGGTGCTCGTGTATAGTGAAGCCTCGACTCGAAGAAAGAATGAAATGTGTTTATTACTTCCACGTCCAGTGGAAGTATAGTAACGACAAAAAAATTTTTTAAAATTTTTATTGTCCAAATAGGCTTAAAATGTCATGAAACGTCGAGATTTTAAGTTTGAGCGAAAAAAAAATTTCTGTCTGTCGGTCTATCTGTAACTTTTTTTTGTGCGCATGTTAACTCTGGAACCGCTTGAGATATTGACTTGAAATTTGGTATGCATATGTACTTTAACGAGATCTAGAACTAGATTATATTTTCATCTTGTTCCGTCGAAAGGTTGGGGGGTAAATTTGGGGTAAATGGGTAAATCAAGCAGGTAAGAGTCCATGAAATTGGTATTTAGTACAAGAGAAGCTCAGGACCTCTATTCTGTAATTATGGGGAGAGTGAGTATTCATCGTGCGAAGCGAGAGCTCCCATCACACGCATCTCACCCGACCGTCCTAGATTGCATTCCGTGAGTGCAGTGAATAGGTGATAAACGTGAAGCGATTCATCGAGAATAGCCGAATTTACAACCAATTAGGTTGACACAAAAGCATCAGCTGTTCAGTGGTCGATTAATGATGCAAAGGGTTAATCTTATGAAGAACTTGCCGTTCCCCTTCCAAATCCTCCTCGGCATCACGAAGATGTCATAAAACCTAGAATTTATTTATTGACCAAAAATTCCGTAAGGATATAACCTCATTATTGGTAATGTATATTTAAAAAAATATGAGTATAATAAACTAAAAGAGTAATTGTAATATTTGCTAAGAATTATATTATTACTACCACATTGGCGATGAGCAAATCCGCAATGTCCATTCTGGTTCACAGATTTATCAACAATAATTTTTGGTTGACGCAAACTGTCATATAAGTACGGTTAGAATTGCCGTTCTCTCGGGGAACTGACTGATTCTCTCACGATATACCAGCGACCTATATTCCGTAATTATGGGGAGAGTGAGCATTCATCGTGCGAAGCGAGAGCTCCCAACACACGCATCTCACCCAACCGTCCTAGATTGTATTCTGTAAGTGCAGTGAATAGGTGGTGAACGTGAAGTGATTCAGCGAGAATAGCCGAATTTACAACAAATTAGATTGGCGCAAAAGCATCAGCTGTTCAGTGTTCCGTTGTTATTTTATTGGGTCCACCTTTGGAGAAACTTAGTGTTAGTATTTACTTTATGCTCGATGGTGATTCCTGAACGTCGTATGGGGGCTTGCATGAAAGGATTATATCACGGGCAAGTTCTTTGCTGACCCTCCTTATAAATGCTCGGTCGGTTAATGGTCAAAAGGGTTAATCTTATGAAGTACAACTTGCCGTTCCCCTTGCAAATCCTCCTCGGCATCAGGAAGACCTCGTAATACCTAGAATTTATTTATTGACCAAAAATTCCGTAAGGATATACCCTCGTTATTGGAAACATATATTTAAAAAAATATGACTATAATAAAATAAAAGAGAAATTGTAATATTTGCTAAGAATTATATTATTGTTAACTCATTGACGATGAACAACTCCGCAATGTCTATTGGAGTCACAGATTTAACAACAATAATTTTTGGCCGACGCAAACTGTCATAAAAGTACGGTTAGGATCGCCGTTCTCCCGGGGAGCTGACGGATTCCCTCACGATTTACCAGTAGAAGTAAGTTCACGCATTTTTCGCACGAGGTGATCACACCTTTAGTTACAGAATAGACTTTTATTAATTTTCAAGTGAACTCCGCCCACTTCTCACGGGAATGTGCTTTCATGCTTTTACAGAATAGAGGTTCAGTAGAAGTAAGTTAGCGCATTTTTCGTACGAGGTGATCACTCCCGTAGTTACAGAATAGCGTTTTATTCATTTTCAAGTGAACTCCGCCCACTTCTCACGGGAATGTGCTTTCACGCTTTTACAGAATAGAGGTCCTGGTCTCAAAAAAATTTTTGGCATTAGCCACTCCCATTACCACCCCCACCTCCTTATTAAAGGGGATGAAAAAAAATGTGATTTAGTGCATGTACAGGAACTAGAAACCTCAATATATTTTTGTACTTCATCCACCCCCCACTACCACGCCCCTATCACCACCACCACCCCACTACCGATGTGGGGTATCGTTTTATGGGTTTTTGGGATAGAGGATTTCAAATATTATATTATTAAAGTTCCATAAACAATTATTTTCACATACAAAGTTTTTTCGTTGTGAGTGACTTGGATAGAGAATCTGGATGTGGAAGTAGTGATTCCTTGGGCAGCGATTTTTTACTTTCACATTGTGGAAATATAGTAGGTAAGAAAAAGTTAATTCTTATTATTCAAATAGGCTTAGAATGTCATATAATGATATAAGGTCGAGATTTTAAGTTTGAGTGAAGAAAAAATGTCTGTCTGTCGGTCTGTAACTGTTTTTTTTTTGCGCACGATTAGTCTGGAACCGTTTAAGATATTGACTTGAAATTTGGTACACGCATATGTATTTTAACTAGATTGTATTTTGATCGTATTCCGTTAAAGGGTTGGTGGATAAATGGGGTTACATAAGTAAAGCAAGCAAGCAAGAGTCCATAAAATTGAGATTTGGTATAGGCACTAGAAGCTAAGGTCGCAAACATGTTTTTGCATTAGCGACCCCCACTGCCACCCCCATTGTCACCCCCACACCATTATTAAAGTGGGCAAAGAAAATAAAATTGTGATTTAGCGTGTGTTCAAGAATTAAAGGCCTCAGATTTTTAAATTAAAAAAATGTTTGTATAAATTTTCGTTTTACTGCGTAACAGGTATCCAATACGCAAAAGTATCAACATGCCTTGGCCACCCCCCACCCCCCTCTACATTATACAAACAAAAAAATTCCTTGCAGGTTATTCATGAGTTAAATGCAGGCTTGGAAAAAAAAACGGTTTTTTTCATTTTAAACATAAAACTGTTTTTTTTTGTTTAAAACAGTTTTTTCCAATGTTTTAAATGGTATGTTTATAACAAGTTTAAAATGTTTAAATCTCTGTGCAACTAAAATTAAATGGTGCCAAGTTACCAGGGGCATGTTTAAAACATCGCACTGTGTTTTAAACAAATGGTTAAAACATATTTAATACACAATTCGATGTTTTAAACAACTGTGTAAAACACAGTTTAAAACGCAGTGCGATATTTTAAACAAATGCATTATTTTGGAGTTAGCAGGAAAAGTGCCGATGAAGGTTCATTCCGATAAATAACACCTATATAAATAGTAAACTCACTCGCAAAAAAATAACTTCTGTACTCTCATTCATATGAGTCAAATGATCAGTGGTCACATGCACTAAACTGACCATTTTATTTGTAGAGTGCTGTAAAGTCCGTTTTAAAGCGCCATCCGGCATCAAGTAATAGTAGTAGACACAGTAACTTGGCACCATTTAATTACTTCCACGTCCAGTGGAAGTATAGTAACGACAAAAAAATTTTTTTAAATTTTTATTGTCCAAATAGGCTTAAAATGTCATGAAACGTCGAGATTTTAAGTTTGAGCGAAAAAAAATTCTGTCTGTCTGTCGGCCTGTCTGTCTGTAACTTTTTTTGTGCGCACGTTTACTCGGGAACCGTTTAAGATATTGACTTGAAATTTGGTGCACATATGTATTTTAACGAGATCTAGAACTAGATTATATTTTCATCTTGTTCCGTCGAAGGGTTGGGGGGTAAATTGGGGTAAATTTGGGGTAAATAGGTCAATCAAGCAGGTAAGAGTCCATAAAATTGGTATTTAGTATATACAAGAGAAGCTAAGGTCTCAAAAAAATTTTTGGCATTAGCCACCCCCATTACCACCCTTATTAAAGGGGATGAAAAAAAATTGTGATTTAGTGTATGTACAGGAACCAGAAACCTCAAAATATTTTTTTACTTCATTCACCCTCCACCCCACTACCGATGTGGGGTATCGTTTTATGGGTTTTTGGGGTAGAAGATTTCAAATATTATATTATTAAAGTTCCATAAACAATTATTTTCACATACAAAGTTTTTTCGTTGTAGTGACTTGGATAGAGAATCTGGATGTGGAAGTAGTGATTCCTTGGGCAGCGGTTTTTTAGTTGAATAGAGTTTGAAACGTTTTAAACATACCATTTAAAATATTGGAACAAAAACTGTTTTGAACAAAAAAAAAACAGTTTTTTTGTTTAAAATCAAAAAAATCTGTTTATTTTTCCAACCCTGCAAGTTACTGTGTCTGCTATTACTACTTAATTCCAGATGGAACTCTTAAATGGATTTTACAGTACTCTACAAATAAAATGCTCAGTTTAGTGCATATGACCACTGACCATTTGACTCATATGATTAAGAGTACAGAGGCTATTTTTCTGTGAGTGTGTTTACTGTGTATATCGGAATTATTTATAGGAATGGACCATCATCGGCACTTTTCCTGCCTTTCTACAAACCCCAAAATAATACATTTGTTTAAAACAACGTACTGCGTTTTAAACTGTGTTTTAAGCAGTTGTTTAATACATCGCATTGTGTATTAAATATATTTTAAAGATTTATTTAAATCACGGTGCGATATTTTAAACATGTTTTAAACATGCCAACTCTAGTCAAATGAGAACCTGTATATTGTTTGAACAATTTATTATTTTTTCATCTTTTTTCAGGATAAAGCTGAAGAGTTGTACTTTTTTAACGACTGTCTCTATTCATATACCTATAGAAAATACAGAACATTTTTTAAACAGCTGATTTTGTTTTCTTAAAATAAGTCAGTCCGAACTTTTATATAAACGGATTGATTTTTTTCAACAATAACCAACTCCCTACTCTACAATCTATTAAATACTACACAATCACTTGACTGCAAAACCGATTACAAGCGGCTACTTCAGTCCATTGTATGAAGTGTGCTCAAAAAGACGCCGACGCGACGCAATCTTTAAAACATTTTCTTGCGAGCACTATTCGATGTGATAAAGTACTAGTTTACTACAAAAGATTACTTGATTAATCTGATGGCGAAAAGTATACGAAATTCAGGTTGAAATTATAAGTCTAGCAATAGTTAGGATATGTATATATACAGCGTGTCTTGATATTACTTTATCATATTCTCCATAAATAAAAAACAAATTCAAAGAGTCTTCGTTGGTGTAATTTAAACGCGGTGGCATTTTTTTGACATAAGAGAATGACATTACTGATTGTTTCTAGAGAAAATCGCAAATATTTCAAAAAGTTGTAACTTAAACCACCACAATGCTGATATCAGAAAAAAAGATATTTAATTTTACATAACTTGATTTAAAAAAATATAGGGTGTTCCATTTAACCCAAACAAGTTTTCGCGGTTTGAAATTTACAAAATGTAACGTCAAAAATGGAACACTTGCAGCTCCCCTTGTGTTCTTTTTACGTGCCAAAAAGCAAATGAGTATCTTTTACACAAAGAAAGTTACAAAGGTTATTGTAAACCATGACACCTGTCAAATTTCTCTTTAAATGTCACATATCTCTGAAACGGCTGGGTTTAGGCATCCTACATGTTTTTGACTCAGAATTTTATGCTCTTTTCGAAAACCCTAAGATATATAGGATGTTCCATCCCTGTCAAAAAATCCTATTTCAAACTTATAGATAATTATAAATTTTTTATGGGTAATCATAAGAGCCTATCTGGTTTGTAAGGTTTTATACAGTATGTTAATTTTGCCATATAGAAATTATATTGGGATGAATAAGTATCTAAAGGAGTCTTAATTGAGTTGGAATATCCATGTTGTTGTAAGTGTTTATACTAAAAACAGTTTTTATATGGCATTACAACTTTTAATTTGATAAGTTCTCATGGGATCTGAATAGTGTTGAAACTGAAAAGGTTTCATCAGTAAAATCAAATACGAGTTCTGTAATCTTTTATAAGAAACAATTAGTATATGGTTTTTGTAAGATCTGAGAGGTTGTTATCAGTTTAGTTTATATAATAATTTAATGAGGATTTATAAGGATACGTATTAAAAAGTGTTAATAAGGTATTACATCGAATATTTTTGTGGCTTTTTATGGGATCTGAAGAGTAATGAAATTGAAAAGATATACTAAGGAGTTCCTAGCAGACCTTTTATACATTTTTATAAGGATATATTTGTACTTATTTTTATAAGATTTCATGGGAATATATCAGTTTAGTTTATATAAGAATTTAATGGAAACGTGTAAGGATGCATGTTAAAAATTATGAATAAGGTATTATCGAATACTTTTGTGAGTTTTTTGGAATCTGAAGAGTAATGAAATTGAAAAGATATACCAAGGAGTTCCTATAGTAGGCATTTTATACATTTTTTTATAAGACTTCATGGGTCCATATCAGTTTAGTTTATATAAGAATTTAATAAGGATTTATAGGGACATCTATTAAAAAGTATTAATAATGATTTACAACTATTAATTTGATAAGTGTTCATGGGGTTCCAATATTAGTAAAACTAATAATGTTTCATCAGGAAACTAGGGATGAATTTTATAACATTTAATAAGAAATAATTAGTATATATAAGATTTGAAGGGTTATTATTAGTTTAGTTTTATATAAGAATTTAATAAGGATTTCTCAGTGCACCCATTGAAACGTATTATTTACAATAACTATTAATTTGAAAATTTTTCATGAGATTTCAATAGTAGTCAACCTAAAAAAATTACAATACTTACTAAACTAAACTTATTAATACAATAGATTTCATATAATTTACATTAAAATCCATTGTAAGATTAAAATCCATTGTAAGTATGCACATTGTATTTTAGAAAACCCTCTTATTCCCATAAAAGCATAAAAATTTTACAATAGACCTCAAGCGAGGAATATACATTAAAAACTCACAGAATCTATAAAATTTTCGTGTTTCAAACGCCATAAATACTTATAGGCCTCGTACTGAGAGTTTACATCAATATCTTTCAAATTCATATAAAAACCTATAAAACTTCGCAATTGAATTACCATAAATACTTATAAATATACTGATAGACCTCATTCAGAGAATTTACTTTAAAACCCCATTGCATATCCTCATAGAATTTTATAAAAACTTCGTGTTTAGTATTAAAACGTGCAAGTGTTGATAGTCTTCAGGCAAGGAATTTACATTCAAAACACATTTCAAATATTTCAAGAACTTAGACACATCTGAACCTTTAAAATCTTCGTATTTCAAACACCATATAAGAACTTACAAATACTGATAGGCCTCGTATGGAGAATTTTCATTAAAAATACTTTTCAAATACATATAAAATATCTATAACACTTCATATTTCAATTACCGTGAAAACGTATAACTACTGATAGACTCCATACAGGGAATTTACATTAAAAACCCATTGTACGCAGCAAATCATATAAAAACTTCGTATTTCCCATTAATATATGCAAATGCTGATAGACATCAGGTAAGAAATTTACATTAAAAACACATCTCAAATAGCCACATCAAACCATATTCAGAACTTATAAAAAACTTTGTATTTTAAATACTATGAAAACTTAAATCAGAGTAAAGAGCTTAACAGATAGAGTAGTCCCACTGTACAGCAAGAATATATAACCTCGTGGGTCCAAGTTTTATTTTTTTTCCTCTTCTGCGCACATATCATAGGGTACCACGCGCATATAGGGGAATAATTATATACGAGGGTTATTCAATAAAAACATACGAGGGTATTCCGAAAATTACTGTCATTCAAACTTGGATATGCAAATGAATAATAAAATTTTTAGGTGATAATCTATTAGCAAAAACATACATAATGGAAAAGATACTTAATGAAACATAATAACTGGACTAATTGTTATTAAATTTTAACGAAACGAATACTTCAATAACAAATAATTTATGATTAAGGCACACAATAATGTTATAGATGATGGCATCATATTACTTATTATGGTTTATTTACATATCATCAAGGGCGGATCTGGACCTTAAGCTTGGGGGGGTAACACAGCCGCGTACTGAAAATAACAAAAATAATTTTCCTCGAAAATTAAAATTGATAAGCGGGGGTAAATCACAAAAAATTTTCTAGCATAGAAAAAAAATTATAAACACAATTAAATATATTCAAAAATATAAAATTAACTAATAAATATGAAATTTTAAAAAGAAATTTGATGCTTTACCCCCTAAGAACACCGAAAGTTGGCCCTTCATTGGGCCAGAAATGAAACTTCTGGCCCAGTGATGGGCCGATCTTCGGTGTTTGTTGGGTCCCCCATAAATCCGCGCTTGCATATATATCAAATCATTGAATATTTTTAATACGGCTACAGATGCAAAGAAGTAATATAGGTATCTTCAGTTTCAATATAATTACTGTTGTTTTTGTCCTTTACCGAGTTAATGATACAAAAGACATACCTATGTGCTTAATGATTTTGGACAATGGACAGGTCCAATTACAATTATCATTTTCTCGATTAATTGCTATTTTGCATAATTATAAATGAAGGATTCAACCAAATCGAGGTTACGTGTCACTGTACAGACATTTGGCTCTTCACAAACTAGTGTTGGGGAGAATCGGACATTTTTAAAAATCTATTACTCTGTATGCGAAAACAATCAAAAATCGAGTATTATCCAAGAAACGGACTTTGCTAATTTAGATAAAATTATTTTCCTAAACACTTGATTTGTTTATTTTTTTTGGTAATTTATTATATTTCTATTCTAAGTAGTTTATTATTTATGTTTTGTTTTTGTAATACAAGAATTTAAAATATTTCATTATTATTTTTGTTCGTTTTATTTGTTATTATAATTTGGAATTAATTTCTTTAATAAATATTATAGATACACTTGTGTTGTGTCCCCATACTTTCACACAAAACAAAAGACAGAGCAGGACAACAAACTATTAAATAAGTCAGTGAGCCGGTTGCCATATGTTGAATTAGCCTGACACCTATATCGATGCTGATTCGGTTTAGAATTATCGTGAAATGAGTTAGCGTCATAGTACGCTGGTAGGGTCGAGTACATAATGACTATAACGTTCACAACTCTGCAGGCTTAAAATTGAAAAATCGAAACGAGGTGTTAAAGTATTCGAGTCGATTACCACTACTCGGGTAGAGTGAAATTACTTAGAAAAAATAACATACGTCACGGCTTCGCATATAACCCGCCGTGTGATTCAAGTACAAGTAGCGACAGATCGACGGAAGTTCAAACTAAACACGCTGTGGGAGTGCGCAGGGCCTGGAACCAAAAAGGATCACTGAACACATAACCACAATTTATACAATATGGCTACGGCTGCGGTGGGGAATGGGGACTGGTTTTGTGCGCAGGGTACCACGCGTTCATTAGTATAGTGGGGGGTCCAGAACAAAATTGTAGGGGAAGTGCAACTACTCTATCTGTTAAGCTCTTTACTCTGCTTAAATATACTAATACGTATAACTACTGATAGACTCCATATAGGTAATTTACATTAAAAACCCATTGTACGCAGCAAATATTATAAAAATTTCGCCTTTCCTATTAATATATGCAAATGCTGATAGACCTCAGGCAAGGAATTCACATTAAAAACACATTTCAAATAACCGCACATCAGACCACATTTAGAACTTATAAAAAAACTTTGTATTTCAAATACTATAAAAACTTACGTATATGAATAGGTTTCATACGAGGAATGTACATTTAAAACACATACACACATAATTAAAACTTATGAAAGTTTAGTGTTACATACTCCAGCCTCCAGTAGAGGGAGCAGTTATACATGTCGCTAATTCATATCTAATGTAATGTGACCTAAGAAACTAACGTGGGCTTGGTCAATTAAAAGTAAAGCAGTCAGTCTCTTTTACTGCTAACTTATTAACTGCGTTTAGGCTAGAACGCTAGAGCAAACAAGAGGACTTTTGCAGTATTTAGTGTTTACCACTATATTACTATTGATATTTGAAATATTAATAGCAAGTAAATACAGTGTTGCCAACGAGTAGATTTTAAATACCCACAAAATGACAAAGAAGATACCCGCATTACCCACCAACTATATGAAATTACCCACCAAAATACCCACACTGGAAAAACAGATAGGCATTGTAATGTTTTTTAGTTTTTTGTGGCTTGGTTTGGTGCCAAACATTTTTACCGGTTTAATAGTGATGATCGTACGAAGGAATGGGAAGATAATAAAACAATATAAATACATAATTTAATGGGTATTTTTTAAATAAATATAAAACGCAATATAAACTTTAAAAAAATAACAAAACTCTAACAATGTAATAACAAAAATATAAATATAATACATTATACAAAAATAAATATAATGGGTAATGACACCGCGTAAGCCAGTGAGCTCTATACATAATAGCTGTTTTCTTTCGTGCAGAACGAGTGCAATCACTAAACAGCCAATCAAATTAAGGTATTTTTGAAAACTTTGATCTCTATTGGTTGCTTACTGATTGTGTTCACTTTGAAGGAGCACGAAAGAAAACAGCCAATGGAGTGAACTCGAACAATAGCGCACTCCCTCGCACTTCTTAAACTATGTATTGAGCAACAGAGCACACTCCAGTATGTATACAGCTCACTGGTGCCAGATCTCTAAATACCCGCATTTTACTCACATGAAGCCATTACCCACCAAAATACCCACACATCACTAAAATCCCCGCAATTCGGGTAAATACCCACCAATCGGTAACACTGAGTAAATAATATTTACTTACCTATGTAAGTTTATGGGATTTGGCATTAAAAATATATTTCAAATCACAACCACAGACTAAAACAAATCAGATGTTTCACTCAATAGTATTCCCTATGTTACCAGTTTCATTTTTTGTGATGTGACGTATACCTGCCAGGATTCTGCGCAGAAGACATAAACAGAGAAATCTTGCGGTTGACATGGAAGTTAAGACCAGCGAGTATAATCTCACAGGAGCGAGTATTTAGTACTGAAATCTCAGAGACGGAAGTAGTCAACAGCTCCACCGGTGATATTAATTATTTTGGAATGTGGTGTATTGTATTGAAGGTTAGAGTTGTTACTGTTATACATTTAAGTGGTTTTTTGAGTATTTATTGGGTTACTTTACGCATCATAAGGTCCCTCCTGTGACTATACTCGCTGGTTAAGACTGATTGGACAATTCGCAGATCACGACACAAATTGGTACCTGCTGGGAGTTGATTTATTATCTAAACCATGATACGTCATAAGTGAAATATCTGATTTGTTTTAGTCTGTGTCACAACCAAAATCTGTAAAAAAACCTATTAATACTAATAGAATTTCTATGGGAAATTTACATTCACAACACTATACAAACCTATAAAAACCTATAGAAACTTTTAATTACATGTTCTATAAAAACTCATCAATACTAATAGATATCATATGCGAATTTATATTCAAAACACTATAAAAATCTATAAAAACTTTTAATTAAATATACTATAACAACTCATCATTACTGGTAGATACCATATGAGAATTTACAGTTAAAACACATTTCAAATACACACATCAAAAATTATAAAAACTTATACATTTTTTTTATAAGTTTTTATTTGGATTTTTTTGACAGGGATTTAAAATAAGCAAGTTGGTATCGACTTCCGGTATAACCGGAAGTGCCAGATGCTTGTAATTATTTTAGTTGGATTGGCCACACTGTCATTAGTAGCTCCCTAAATTTTCAAAATTTTCTGGTGCGTACTTTTCCCTATTTCGATCGACGCAGTTCCTGGTGAGACACCCTGTATATAAATGAGTCTTTAGACTTAACAACATTTGATTGTAGTCAGAGACGTCCGATTCTAGGATGGAAAAAGGAGGTCGATTTTCAAAAAAAGAAAGTATTAGCGATTTTTTAGAATAAAACTGGTACGATGTTCTTAATCAGCACCTTTAGAAATCCCTTTGTACAAGATTACATCGTAGTGGGCTCAAAGGTGTTTGAGATATTGACCGTCAAAAAAAAAGAATTTTTTCAACTAAACATGATTTTTATCCGTCTAACGGATTCTCAAATGAAAAAAAATGCATTCTTCATTTTTTGTTCAGAATAATGTATTGTACATACGTATATTCAACTTTAAACAATAATACATTCTCTCCCAGTTACTCAATTAAAATTGTTAGTGTGTCCCACATTTTTATTTGTCAAGAAGTCCTTAATATAAAATATTTCTCAAACAATTAAATTAACCACAGTAGAGAGGTTTCCTCTCCTTTATTTTTCCAATTAAAATGATTAAAATTCTGGTTGTAGTAACTTTGAATATGTTTCCTCTTCTTAATTTAAAGATATGGGAAGCGGACTTGGGCAACGCAGATTAATGAGTCCATTTATTTCTTTCCTTCTTTTAAGCTTCCCTTAGTTGTTATGGATACAGTCTTTATCTTTATATTCTTCTTCCGATGTCGAACACGGCTAGGGCAATTAGAATAATGAACCTGCAGAATGTCAAATCAGTAAGTTTTAAATCGTGAACATGCGAATAACATCATTAAATGAATGTGCAATTACCTTCATCAATACACATAATATAAATAAGAAAAAAATACACAATAAATAAAACAAATAAATAACAAAGTACAGTAAATAACCATATAGCACATAGAATAAGGAACAAAATAATCATTGACACACAGTAAGTTTATAAAATTAAACGAGAAAATTCAGTTGACAGGAATTAGTCAAAACCATAGAATGCATTTTCAAGGAGGAATCGTTTGATTACATATTTAAACAGTGGCTTACATAGGGGGGGGGGGGAGGCAGGCGGATATTTGAAATTCTTAAAAAATCACAATAACCTTCAACATTCCCAACCAGCTTGGCATCGGTGTGCACAACTTTTACAACTTTTACAGGAAAGACCGAAGAGAGTGAAGTTTGTTGAGGGACTACTGTTTGGCAAATCATTAAGATAAATAAGAAATAAAACCGGTCCCAAAACTGAGCCCTGAGGGACGCCAAATTTAATATCAATGTTACCAGAATTAGCATGAAAATGAACAAATTGATGACGATCAATCAAATACGACATAATCAATTGTCTGCTACCCTCAGAGAATTTGTAAGATTTCAGTTTGTTCACTAAAATATTGTGAGGCACACAGGAAACCTTACTTAGGTCTAAAAATTGCACATGCACAGACTCTTTGGCCTCGAATCCTTTATTTATTGCATTTATCAACGAATTAATTGCTAACGTCGTTGACAATTTTGACCTGAAGCCATATTGACAACTATTAAAAAGATTACAATTTTCAAAATAATTCGTGATTTGAGATTTGAGAATTACCTATTAATTCTTTATGTGGATACTCGCGATTGGGAAAATGTATAGCAGAATTTTAAATTGACAGGCATTGAATTAGTTACAGTATACTACTTACTTTTGTTTATTATGCCTATAGTTACAACAAGAAATTACGTTCGAAGGCAGCGTATGCATATCAAGCCTGTGTTTGTTCCAACGAGAACGAACCCAATCAGCGCCGCTTGCCCTGCTAACTAAGATAATAATTAGCAATAACTTGATCACTGGGCAGGTGACCTAGTCAGAACTCGCTACCCATTTGCTCACTTCTCGCACGACCGCCTCTTTACGCCCCACGACTTTCCTTCCACCGTTTTCTAATTTTCTCCCACGCGTTGATTTCAATAATTCGTGTCACTTAATTCACGCGTGTGCAGCCAGGTTCGAAATTACTTTGTTCCTCGATCTCCTTTACGACTTCAAATCGAATCAGGGTCGAGTCGTGCGTGCGTTATTATTCTGGATATTATGAATTAGTAGGGTCCCTTAGGACAATCCTCAGAGAGGAAAAATCGATTCAAATGAAAAATATTTAAATTCCCGCCGCTTGTGACAATACTTATTTGACTGTGGAAGGCAACACTTAAGATCAAGTTGTATGGGAATTAGCTTTGATTTTGGTGTCAAGTCGCCATCTTAAGAAAATGGCGGACAGGGAGGTCCGGGCCCCGTCAAGTCACCTCCTCATAACTTTTAAAATAATCTGCTTTACCATCACTCCATATGTTACAATTTTGTCTTTTTTGTCTTATTTCTTGGAGTCAAACCTGAGAAAATATCGTAATTTTTCTAACAAGCCACCAATAATTTATTGTCTTTTTGGTCTTTTTCTGCCTTATCTTAATTTAAAATTAATTGTTATCCTTTTGGCATTATCTTAAAATAGATTATCTTTTGCTTATCTTAAATTAATTTAGCTTTTGTCTTATAGACGTTATACATTAATTTTTCCTTATTTTTCTTGTAAAATTATGCTAATCACATAATACTTAATATTTAGTACAGACTTTCCTTGTTTTTATTTGAATATTTCCCTTACTTATTTTCGTGTAAATTTCATGTTTTTTTCATTGCCGCAGAAATTAATATTTTCAAGTAAGTATCTTCCAAAAATCATTTCAATACAGTTAAAAGTCGAATTTCGGAGTTCTGAGCTTTACCTTGGTTTTTTTATATGGAACACCTCGTATATTTTTACACCATTTGATAGGCTATATAAAAACCTTTTCAATGGTGTATGACATATAGTATTTTTCCTAAAAACTATAGTAGATATTAAGTTTCATATTTTCTTACATTAAGTCCGAAAAATATATATCAGTTATTGAAATTCTCCATTTTATTTAAAATAAAGTGAAATTAGATACTTGATAAATTGTAAATTGATAGTAAATCAGACAATTTTTTTAAAGATAAATACTATATCATATATAATTAAAAAGGTTTTTTATGGCCTTTCAAATGGTGTAAATATATATGGAGTGTTCCATTTAAAAAAATCAAAGTAAAGTTCATATGTCCGAAATGCGACTTTCAATTGCTATTCTGAAATAATTTTTGGAAAATACCTATGGTTGGCCCTAGGGATAACCAAAGACTATCCCTAGGGCCATCCATAGGTCAACTTGTTGGGCTAATGTAGGTCCCAAATTCATGATAATTGATAAATTCGCCTAAGGTACAAATGAGAATTTTTTTATTTAGTTTATATTTGCATTATATTTTCATTGTGACGAATGCATTTTATTGACGGAAGACATTACTTATAAAATATGGTCCTAATAACAGCCAGAATAGGATAACCTATATGACTATCTATAGGATAGCCTTTTTAGGGTTATTTAAAACCTATATAGGGATAACAAAAGACTATCCCTAGGGTCGTCCATAGGCAACTTGTTGGGCTAATGTAGGTTCCAAATTCATGATAATTGATAAATTCACCTAAAGTACAAATGAGAATTTTTTTTTTTTAGTTTATATTTGCATTATACTTTCATTGTGACGAATGAATTTTATTGACGGAAGACATTACTCACCTAGTAAGCCTGAAACCCCTGGTTGTGTAATCTATCCACTACGCAGGAAATGCACATATCTTGCAAATGCCTCTTTTATGAGAGTTAATTTTTTTGCAAGATGAGATTTATTTATTACACAATTTTAAATTGTCTACAGTAATCACGATTTTATACAAGATCAATTTTGATCCTGTGTAAATACTATTTGTAACCAGATGCAACTATGTGTGGATGTCTGTGGTTGACAAAGATTTTAACCTAAATTGGTTCCTTTTTCATCCTATGGACAACCACGGGCTATCCTATTGTGGACGTCTGTAGGTTATCCCGATTTTAACCCAAATTGGTCTCTTTTTCTTCCTATGGACGACCATGGGCTATCCCGTTGAAGACATCCATGGGCAAACCCGATTTGCACCAAAAGGATACTCACAGGAGCTCCGAAATCGGGATTAACCCCGTTTAGGACGTCCCCAGGACGTCCCGCTTATCCTCCAAGTATGGCCAGTGGTTGGCCTAATGCGAGTGCTGTCTGGGTAAGAGTTGGCAGCATAATGCATTTCCATTTAAGAAACTGCATAAATGGCCAGAGGGTGGTCCTTTGATGGCCCATTATTGTATACTGTTGGCAAATTGAAGTATGGCCGACTGCTGGCCGGTGGGACATTTCGCTTCGGGTTCGTTTATGGCCTTCCATAAAAGAAATTATGATAATGCTGGCAATGGTGCGCGTTACCATCTATTAAGAGTATTTGTTGGCTAGTACAGGCTCGTTGAATAGTATACTATTATACGACTGTTAAAAAAACTGTACCTACTTTTTTTTCATTATTTTTTGCGTGCAAAACATATATTTATAGTAAGAGTGAAAAAAAGTAAAAAGCATATCGATCAGATTAAAATTATGTATAATAGTATTTTTTTCGTTATCTGTATTTATTTAACCAAAATTAAACTGATCCTCACTTTCCTGGCTCTTTTAACAACTTGTCTGACAGTATTAGACCAATTATGTTAAATATTTCTAAGTAGGCCACGATATCTTACCGCGGCAACAAACGGGGGTTAATGCGACAATTTGTAGAGACGCTATCAGGTGCTGAGACATTATTTCCGCCTGAACTTCTACATGTTATTATGTTATCTGTTGCCATTTGATTCCAAATACTAGACAGACCTCGTATCATCGCAAGTTTACGAGTGGGTTAATTGTATGAATGGTGGCAGGAGGTCTTTATCTATTCTATTTGGAAACGAAACATACAAGGTGGAATGTAAATAAAAATAATAATAATAATAATAATAAGATAAGTGAATACAAGAGTTATGTGTATAAATAGCAAGTATTAAGAGTTGAAACATGACCATAACTTCTAAAATATTGATTGTAAAAACACCCTTGAACAGATCGCTTTTTATTTTAAATAAGTAGGTACGCAACTTTTGGCACAATTTATAATTATTATTGTTAGTTTCACACACACTCTCATTTCCAACCACCTCTACTTTATTTTTTAAATAGCAATCTACGTTTGTGATACCTCAAAAGAAAGGCATTTTAATATGCTATTCAACGTCATCGAGATCCGTTGAAGGAGATTTCAAAATAAATGCAATTTGTTCTTAAGGAAAAGAAAAGATTTTATCACTAAAAAAGATTAACAAATTGTCTAACAAGATGCTCTAATTTTGCTCCATTAGGAGACTTCGTTAAAGAGAAGACTTTGTTTTTATGAAATCTGAAGAGAGATATATTTTACCATTCTAAATGTCTATAAAAAAGTTATGACAAAAAAACTACCCCTATAAACTACCCGTAACTCCTTACAAAATACACAGGACCACAAAAAAAAAATTGTTTTCGTGGCGTTGAACACGAATCTGAAGTCAGAATACCAGCTTGTGGACGAATTTTCGAGCTAGAAGTAAGAATTGGACGAAAATCGTGAAAACTCGGGATTTGTGATATTTCCAGGTTTGAAATGAATAGAAAAAATTTGGGAGACATGGAAATATCATTTTTGGGAGAAAAAATACAGTATTTTCAAATGTATTCCATTAGTTGATAAAACCTCAGGTACGGGTGAGTTCACTTTGGACTTTGCACTACTATACAAAATTTTCGAGGATATTGCTCCCAACCCAAGGAACAATTTTAGTTTCTTAAATGTATACAATGGTGCTATAAAACTATTTATAAAATGCCTTGAAAAATCTATTTTGCTGTAACAATATCCTTAATACCATCATAAAGCGACTTGTAAACTCATAGGGCCCACCCTTATGAAGGTTGTTAAGGCCTATTTTAAATTCCATCATAAAACTCCTTAGTGAGGCATAGTGGTGCTCTTGAAAACCTTGTACGGGCCGTTTTAAAACCTTTCTTAAAACCTATTTTAAAGCTGTCAGAAGCTTTTCTATTAACTTCCTGCATTTCTAGAAAACACCTAGAAGGCTACCTTAAAACTGGTTTTTAAAACCATATTAGAACTGAGAAGCTATAAGAATGTCCACGAAGGAATCCAAATAATTTTATTATTGCATTTATTTTTTCTAAACTGATTTAAGCAAACACACCATCAGACTTATTGAAGATAAAATGGAATTTGAAATGTATAAAGCGTAGAGCACTATAACCTCTCTAAGGAGTCTAAGGCCGATTTAAAAGATAATAAAAGGCCATCAGGTATGACAAAAAAATTAAAACCAACGGCAGTTTATCGTTAAAACTACATAAGAAAGGCCCAAAAAACAAGAGCCCCTCAGAGATAATAATGATTTTAATATCCATACAAAATTTGCATAGACACACGTAATCAGCAAATTTAAAAACGTGAGCTGCTTCTCGGTTCCCACGGTAATTTTCAGTCGTTTCTTGTAATTCTACCCTTAATTTGCTAACAAAAAAGTGATAATTATTGATAATCATAATTGTGTGATTGACCTTGAATATTTTTATATAACAAGAAAAACGTGGCCGGCCAACTAAAAACCTAATTGTCATTTTACAGTCCTCTCCAGTGTTGACAGGTCTAGTGAAATTTCACTAGATCTGTTTTTTTTTAAATCTAGTGATTTAGTGAAAACTTTTATGAAAATTCCCATTTTTAATGATTTTTGAATCATCCAATTTATTGCCCTCTACTGGTAGGTAGACAAACATTAAATTCGAGTTGCGATACATTTAATACAGAACTGTTCACGTCCGCTACCACGGTCAGTAAACTCTACGGTTACCTTCTCGATCAGCAGCTCTTAGACGAGAGAGACGCGCAGAGCGGGGAATCGAATGAAAGAGACAGACAAATCTGATTTCCGTGCAAAAGACACAAACAAAGATGCCTGTAGTGTCTACAGCTGACGTAGGCTGTAGACCCTAAAAGAAATCTTTCATTCGATTCCCCCGCTCCGCGCGTCTCTCTCGTCTAAAAGCTGCTAATTGAGGTAACCGTATAGTTTCTAATATTTGGACATGCACGTGGAATTATAAACATCATTTGTTTTGGTTCTGATACCGCACATATTCTGACAGTAAACGGTGAAATTCGTTAGGTAGTCATCACTATTTAAGCTAACGGATAATACCCTTCGTGGTAACATTGTTGGTGGATGACGTGGATGTGATTGGTGCGAGTGATTGCTATTGATTAGATAGTATGCCTAATAGCACACGATGTCCACCTCTGAATGTCCATTTTATGTACGGGAAGTATCTACATTTTAAGTCCATATAGGGACAGCATATGGACGTCCCTCAGCTAACATGCTAACGTCATATTAACGTGTTTTTAAAGTAATTTACCGGTCAGCGACGTAAGTGACCAATAATATGACGTGATAGTTACGTCATAAAATAAACGTCTCTATGACATACATTGTTGGTGCTTGAATATATGAATTTATGACGTCATTATGGTAACGTCTATATGAGGCAGATTATCGGTGTATTGTGTAAAATGCTTGCTTACCATGTAGTATGTAGCAGAAATTATTTCTAGATGTCGCCACATACACACCACTGACAATAATTAGTCATAGTTTATCTTATACTCTTATAAAGTTATAGAAAATAAATAACATAGATTGCAATGTTCAAATTCTTTCAGGGAACAATGATTTATTTGGATGGATCTTATAACAATCAGGTGTTAAGGATCATTTATTCTGTAGCTAGACTGAAGCTAGCATACAGGTATTATGCTATCTGTTTAATGGGTTTAAGAACTCACTGGTTTTATGATGAAACCAGCGGGTGCTTAACCTATGAATTGTTCATTCATCTACATAGCGGCCCATCCTGTAACCCATCATATATTGGAAAATGTAGACCTCCTAGACCTGGAATCCTTAAACGTGCGTTAGTAAGAGACATACTAATGACGTAACAACAATTATGACGTCATTTTTACGTACAATAAACGACAAGTTACGTCACCTCAGACATACTTAAGACGTCATGTAATAAGTGGATAAGACGTCATCGAATGACGTCTCTTAGATGTGACAGATTTTCGTCATTTTCTCGTCAATAATACGTAACATTTGATGTAAGTACTGACCAAATAATGTCCAATTATTGACGTAATGATGACGTCACTGTTAGCTGGGCCATTTCGTGTCCGTTGATTTTAATGTTGTATTTGTTTAATAAATGATAGAATGTCCATACCGCTTTCTCTTGAACACGTTTCCGAGATATCTATACATACCAGCGAATACCACTGAACGTCCATCATATGTGCCGCAACGAACGTCCTCTGGATGACCAATTTATGTTCGGAAGTACACACGTTTTAAGTCCCTGCATATGGATGGAGAAAGACAACTAAACAATCTTATAAATAAATAATTCGATAAAAATTCAATTATAACCCAAAGGTAATTTCACTCTTTAAAGTAGCGAACATAAAAACTTCGCACGAAAACGAATTCAAGGGAAGCAGATAGAACGGAGATTAAAAGGCGATATTTGCCTTCCATGTGATGTTGTATAAGTAAAATAAAACACGTTTCTATTTTTAACACTGCATTGGCCCCAAGTAGACATCTGAGTGTTGCCTTTATATTGGCTTTTTGGAGGACCGAGAGAAAGTCGGCTGGAAAGCAGAAAAGAAAAACAATTAATTAACAACAATTCACACGCCTACTACGAAATTCATTCGCAATCGCAGGGAACGCCGTATTTCCTCGCCCAGGTGCTGCACCTGAATGTTGTGTAGGTTTTAATTTTGAATATATTTGTGTTTCCTCCGTTTCACAAGGATTTATAGCCTTTGTTTGATGTATTAATATGAATAATACGGTCCTTGTTCAGAAAATACTAAAGTATAATCTACCATGAAATGCGTGTATTTTTAACCCCCGACCCCAAAAGAGTTATAAGTTTGACGCGTATGTTTGTCTGTCTGTCTGCCTGCCTGCCTGCCTGCCTGCCTGCCCGCAACTTACCCGAAAAATTTTAACCATACATGCACCTTTAGTGAAATTTCTGTGCTTGACAAATGAGAATAGGACAGATTTGTAACGTAAATGGAATAATGGATTCTCATTTGTCAATGCAGAGAACTTTCACTTTCAAGCGCAATTGAAATTGAATGTAAAATGTACCTTTAAACGTAAAATTGAGATCGAGATTGTTTTGTTATTCTTCGACTGTACAGTCTATGTAGAACCAACAGGCGCGTGCTGACCCACCTGGATACCGGGAGTTTCCCGGTGGGCCCTCGATAAAGGGGCCCTTCATGTAGGGCCCTGCCCTGTTGAATAAGTTTTATTTTGTAGGGTAGGAGGTTTTTTTTGAGATTTCGCCCCCCGCTCATCAATTTTGCAAGTGACAGGAAATTTTCTTTTGAGATTTTCTCCCCCCGTTCATCAATTTTCATTTTCGAGATAAAAAAATTTTCAGATTTCTGCCTGGGGCCCTTGCTAAGGTGTTTTCCCGGGGCCCAAAATCGTCCCAGCACGCGCCTGAGAACCAATAACAACTGAGATACTTTTGAAAAATCGGGCGCCATTTCTCCAAGATGGTGGACGCAATTCGAGGAGGAAAGATGGAGAATTTTGGCATATTTATTTCTAAATTATTAAATAACACCATATTCAAAATTCAGTTACATTATATTTTGCTATTTTACTGCTTTAAAAATTGACTTGGACTTGTTGGTTTTGAAATTAAAAACAATTAAATGAATATCTACTATTTTTAAGCAGTCGTACATTTGTGTCTGAAAGTTTTAAAAAATCGACAAAGCAAAATAACTATTATGTATTACAATATCTAAAATTGTTATGATAGGTGTGTTTTTTGTTTACTTTGGATTAATACACGAGCTAGAATTTGGGGTACATAAATCTCAATAAAAACACTTCCGGGTTATAGAGTATAAAACCTAAACAACTTTATTTTAGGAAAATAAACCACTGTGGCTGCCTCGGTATTTAAATGAGGCACAATTTGACAGGGGAAGAAATTTATTGGAATTTTCAGATCTAGCGTCCTGAATTTAAAAATAGGAAGAGGAAGCTAGTACAATAAAAAAAAAAAGAAAACACTATTCACCACATCTGTTGATTAAGTAAAGTCGTGCTAGCGAAAATTCAAAGCGTTATTCAAGTTTATTATTTGTTATAAACAATTTCATATTTTTGTCATAATTATTAAATAGAAAATAAAAACAAAAATAATTATTTTTTTATTGGTTTGTTTTTTATATCCATTCATTTTTTTATTGTTTTGTTTTATTAGCGAACTACAATTCAAGAGAATTTTTGTGGCCATTGGGTGAAGCAACTTACAGGGAGTGCACTTTTGCCTTTACCAAGGATTTTAGTAATTATTTCCACATCCAGTGGAAGTACAGTAACGCAAAAAGAAATTTAAATTTTTTATTGTTCAAATATGCTTAGAATGTCATGAAACGTTTTGAACAAAAAAATTTCTGTCTGTCGTTCTGTCGGTCTATCCGTCTGCCTGGAACCGTTTAAGACATTGACTTTATAACGACACTTGGCATTTTCTCAAACAAGAGGTGTATTAACTTAGCTCCTGCTAGCTCAACGCAGGTCAGTGGGTCTTTTATATTTTTTATGAACTTTATTCGTGACTTGTATTAGGCCATAAGGGTGCCAGCATATTTTTAAACAACCACTTGACAAAAACAAAAATAATGTTCTTGAATATAGTTGTGAGTTAAGAATAATTACACAAAGGAAGAAAATTTTAACAATTTATTACATAAAAGTTACAATTTCTTTACAACATAATCTTCAACATTTAACTTTAAAAAAATAATAATTAGAGATGTGAAAAGTGATTAAATCAAATATTAATATCACAATTTAAGTTGGTTAAGAAAATTTAAAAAAAATAAATAGGAACTAATGAATAAAAATTTAACAAAATTACTGTTTTTTAGAAGAATCTTCTGACCAAAATTTTTTGACAGTAGAGTACAAAATCTTACATAACTTTTGTTTTGGCCAATGAGGTTGGAAGCTGCCAAAAGCTCGGTAGGTAATGAGGGATGGCTGAGCTGGGATCCATAAAAAAATCTTCTTATAGCGTGGAGTAAAAGCTCTGTCCTCTCTCAACGTGGATGCTTTCCAGACTACCAAATTCTTCACAACAGATCAAATGATGGGCATTGACTTGCACTGTGCTTCTCTTGGTCCAAGAATTTAATACATAAAATGGGAAAAACCAGTAAGGAGAAGATAAAATAATTATGATAACGACTTCGATAATAAATACTATGTACCAGTGGCGGCTCGTCAGGGGAGGCAGAGGAGGCTGAGCCTCCCTTTGGAAGAATCAGCAAATCTTCGAGTCTTCCAAATTAATATCTTTTACTTGTAGAAATTTCTCTAATTGTCTTTCAAAATATCAAGCCTCCTCTGCAGACAATATCACGAGCCGCCACTGTTATGTACTGAGATACAAAATATGTTCAAAGTTGAACTATTAACTACAATTTTTTACTACTACACTAAGCTTGCCTAGCTTGAAATTGTAAGTTACGATAAAATAATTAAGATGGGAAAATGTTACGTTAAAGAAAAGTTGATGACCAAAATTTATATAAAAGTTACTCTGCAAAATGATAATATTATTTCAAAAACAAACGATATTGTAGGTAAGATTAAAATTTGACTACAAAAAAATTGGTATAGTACATATGATTTCTCATAACTTTTATTTTTGAACTTTTTTACGTAACTCCAAAAATAACGAAGTTAAATGAGGTTCCATCGTTCGCGCGACCACCCTGTACAGTTGACTATAATAAGGAACTCTAGTCTAGATAAAATAAAAAACACGTTCTCAAACAAATTGAAAATATTCTGATAGTATATACTAATAATAATAATTTATTGTTTGTATGTGCCTTTGATATTTTTCAAAAAATTTGCCGCTCCTGGATTTTGCCCCTCTGGGCTGTAGCCTGGACTGGACCAAGATTGGTAGGGACTGGACTACTATGTGAGTTGAAATTTGGATTGTTTTCACGAGCGCAAGCTGTACACGTGACAGGGCTACCAACTGCATTTCCCGAAGTAGATGATTGAGGGGCGATCCATAAATGACGTCACGCTCCAGGGGGGGGGGGGGTCGTAATCACGTGACTAAGTGTGTTAAGGGGGAGGGAGGGGGTCTGACTCAGTGTGACGTAACGAATGGTAAACGAATCAAGAAAAGAAAAATATTGTAAATTTTTTTCTTTTTTGATTTTTAATAACAATGCGCCCATGAGGCGATAAAAAATTTTTTTTGGTTTTTCACTAGCACCTTCCCCCCATGAGGCGGTAAATTTTTGGATTTCTACTAGCACCCTCTCCATGAGGCGGAAAAATTTTTTTTGGACCTCTACTACCACCTCCCCCCCCCCCATGAGGCGGTAAAAAAAATTTTTGGACTTTTACTAGCACCCCCTCATGAGGCGGAAAAATGTTTACTATCAACCCCCCCCCCTCCCATGAGGCGAAAAATATCGTGAATAATAAATAATGAAATTGAAAAAACATAAGGGGGGGGGGGTCTCTATAAGTGTGACGTATTTTTTTTGGGGTGTAACTCAGCGTGACAAAACGTTACAATGGGGAGGAGGGGGTCTAAAATCTCAAAAATTGGCGTGACGTCATTTATAGATGGCCCCTGAATGCATTTTTTAATTGCTGATGTGATTCCTCATAGTTCAAAGCATGTCTGAATAGTTTCTTTACGAGTTTGCGAGCGATTTTCGACTCAGTTTTTGTGTCACCCCTATACTTACTCACAGTGGCGGATGCAGGGGGGGATTAAAGGGGCACATGCCCCCCCCCCCCGCCCCCTGTCGTTTATTTTGGTATTCGTTTTTTACTAAATAATAGTGATTTATGAACAACAATATTAATTGTTACTGTACTATATACAAGGTGAGCCACGGTGGATGGAGTATTAAAAGTATATGGAGAACGGATCAACCAATTGCTTTGAAATTTTGGCTACCAAGATAATCGAGTATGATCTCTCCAACTAAAATATTTTCGAAAGTGCGGTGTTGCCACTTATACGTAAAACTGGCAACATCTTCGTTATTTTAAATGGAATACTCTATAATATTTTTGCATTTTTTGGATCGTCGTCTTTCTGAGTAACTTTTTTTTGGCTAGGCAAAGCCTGGCGGCATCTCTTCCATCAATCAAATGTTTCGAATATCATACAGGGTGAGTTAGAGAACGCTTTCTATAAGTGACTTAGAAAAATCCACGAAAGTCAATTTTTTTAAATGGAATGCCCTCTATATTATTATACTCTTCGCAAATACGAAAACGAAGAGTATATTGTATTTGATCGGCACATTTCTAAAACCGTGAATATCGCTCGCAGATAAAAAAATTTCATATCATTGTGTTAGTGAACGAATTCTGAACAACTTTCGAAATGTCCGTCTGTCCGTCCGTCACGTTTCTTGTAAGCACGATAACTCAAGAAAGAAAAATCCGATTATACTGAAATTTGGACAGTAAATTAGTGTTAGCTAGAGGAAGAACCCTATTGAATAAAATCGATCAGTAAATAAAAATGTTATTAACGATTTAAATTTGAAAAAAAAATTTTTTTGTTTTTTATTTTTTTGTAATTAAATGGAAATCTGGTGAAATGATGTTTCATTTTAATATCTAAATATTTATATATTTTACAAATATACATTTCATAATGTAATATACAATCGTGAAAATATGATTTTAGCTCGTGTCTTATAATCTAAAAATGTACATTTTTTTACGTGTAAGGTGGTGGTGTAGTTCTTACACTTTTGACTCGGAATCCAAGGGTCCCGGGTTCGAAACCCAAATGGAGTATCATATAAGTTTTATTTTTATTTTATTTTACACTGAGTCTTCTACTAAGTTCGTACTATCAAAATAAAAATGTCTAAAACTAACATTATTTACAAAAAACTGCGAGAGTATCCTATAGAATGTGTAACAATTATATAAAAAGTTCAGTGAGCAGGCGAAGAGTACGTTTTTATAGCTTCTTCTAGTTATCATGGGTATCACATTACATAGTTTTTCAATACCATTTTGATACATATTAACATTTTTTATAATACATGATGCTAGAACTTCATAAAATGTTTACAAATTAATCACAATGACGTAGCCAGGGGAGAGGTCCAGGGGCTCCCCCACCACCGAAATTAATTGACATTTAAATAATTGACACACAGGATATTTAAAATTATTATATTAATTTTATTTTCGGTTTTTGTTGAAAATTTTTCTCGTTAACTTCAAGTTTCTATTCCAGCCAGCCTTGTTACTGATTCTGAAAGGTGATATATTTACCTATTTAAAAAGGTATATACCCTATTATACCTAATGCGCATCGTTTTTGATTTATGGGCACTTTTCTGTAATCTTACCAAGAATATTAGTCTTTTGGTATATCATAACGGGTGGGCCATGAAATTTTTATTTTGTCATTTTGTAATGACAACGGACATGCTGTTTTTCTAAATAAATTTGACGTTAGTGATATTTGCACTTAATTTGAATAGCTGTAGTACAAATATGGCGAAAATAATTATACAAACAGTTTTAATGGATTCGTTTATTATCCATGGAAAGTGCAATAAGATTATCAGCAGAACTTGTACAAGATTTAATGAGAAATATCCGAATTTGCTGCAGATGAACAACATAAAGTTTCTACGAACTTTGGTTCGTCATTAACACTCAATTTATAAACTTGACGTTACCGTTCCCGTTCGACGTTCGACGATGAAACATAAAAAACAATTGAGGACGTGCACGTGACGTCACACCTAACCTGAAAAATATATATTTCTTAAAAATTACAAATATTTCGTAGCTATTGTTAAAATTTCTGCCTGATTCCCGTACTTTAAAATAAAATCTAGTTCAATGTAATGTTTATAAAGTTTTAAATAGTTTGTTCCAATAAAATAAGACACTTTTTGTAGATTGGAAATCTAACCTATAATTAGCTGTCTATTTTTATTAATCAACAGCTTTAAAAAAAATTTTGCCTGTATTTTTAAATATTCGTTTGGAGCCAGTATGGCCCCAAGCTAAAATTGCGGATATAAATATTAAAGATGAGAATAAACTTCAAAAACTTGAAATTTGAGGTTATGTTAGTTACATAATGCAATTAGGCAATCCAACGACCTGTCAAAATTATTTTTCAATATGGCGCTGAGGGCAAACATGGGGTTTATTTTAATTAACTTGCGGAAACGTAGCCAAGGCAACCGAAAAAAAAACTCATTTAACGAATGAAAATAAAGGATTGCCGGATGTTTGCCCTCAGCGCCATGTTGGAAGTCACGTGGTTTGGATTGCCTAATTAGGCAATCCAACGACCTGTCAAAATTATTTTTCAATATGGCGCTGAGGGCAAACATGGGGTTTATTTTAATTAACTCGCGGAAACGTAGCCAAGGCAACCGAAAAAAAACTCATTTAACGAATGAAAATAAAGGATTGCCGGATGTTTGCCCTCAACGCCATGTTAAAAGTCACGTGGTTTGGATTGCTTAATTAGGCAATCCAAACCACGTGACTTCCAACATGGCGCTGAGGGCAAACATCCGGCAATCCTTTATTTTCATTCGTTAAATGAGTTTTTTTTTCGGTTGCCTTGGCTACGTTTCCGCGAGTTAATTAAAATAAACCCCATGTTTGCCCTCAGCGCCATATTGAAAAATAATTTTGACAGGTCGTTGGATTGCCTAATTGATCAATGAAAGTCATTAATATTGACGTTAACATCGTTTCTCACTGTATCAAAAGTTGCCGTAACAGAACAATAACAGTGTCAGTATTAGGAAAAACTAATACCTAAGCAGCAATAACAGTAACAAAGTCTAAGTAGCAATAACAAATAATACCAACTAGAGGATGCATTATACTCTTCGCCGATTTGCTGAGCTTTTTATATAATTGTTACACATTCTATAGATAATTGATAGATAATTTATTGCCCAAGTTACATATACATGTTTAAGGTTGTCAGTGGTTATAATGCTAGTATCTAAGATATAAATGAGTGTATGAGTGTATAATAACAACACAATAAAAAAAAGTACATAAGTTTGTAAAAGTAAACCTACACAATACATATATATATATATATATATATATATATATATATATATATATATATATATATATATATATATATATATATATATATATATATATATATATATATATATATATATATATATATATATATATATATATATATATATATATATATATATATATATATATATATATGTATATATATATATATATATATATATATATATATATATATATATATATATATATATATATATATTAAAATAAACCCCATGTTTGCCCTCAGCGCCATATTGAAAAATAATTTTGACAGGTCGTTGGATTGCCTAATTAGGCAATCCAAACCACGTGACTTCCAACATGGCGCTGAGGGCAAACATCCGGCAATCCTTTATTTTCATTCGTTAAATGAGTTTTTTTTCGGTTGCCTTGGCTACGTTTCCGCGAGTTAATTAAAATAAACCCCATGTTTGCCCTCAGCGCCATATTGAAAAATAATTTTGACAGGTCGTTGGATTGCCTAATTGATCAATGAAAGTCATTAATATTGACGTTAACATCGTTTCTCACTGTATCAAAAGTTGCCGTAACAGAACAATAACAGTGTCAGTATTAGGAAAAACTAATACCTAAGCAGCAATAACAGTAACAAAGTCTAAGTAGCAATAACAAATAATACCAACTAGAGGATGCATTATACTCTTCGCCGATTTGCTGAGCTTTTTATATAATTGTTACACATTCTATAGATAATTGATAGATAATTTATTGCCCAAGTTACATATACATGTTTAAGGTTGTCAGTGGTTATAATGCTAGTATCTAAGATATAAATGAGTGTATGAGTGTATAATAACAACACAATAAAAAAAAGTACATAAGTTTGTAAAAGTAAACCTACACAATACATATATATATATATATATATATATATATATATATATATATATATATATATATATATATATATATATATATATATATATATATATATATATATATATATATATATATATATATATATATATATATATATATATATATATATATATATATATATATATATATATATATATATACAAATTTACCACAAAGAAAGATAATTAAATTGAAGAATTTAACTGAAAGTCATAACTGAGAAATTCAGCAGTACTATAAAAAGGATGTGCAATTAATATTTTCTTAAGAGATGAGTTTAATGCCCTGATCGACTTATCCTTCAAATAATGTGGTAGCTTGTTATATAATTTTATAGCTAAGTAGTTAATAGGTTGTTGAGTCCTACATAAGCGGTGATAGGGTATGGTTACATCGTCCTTATTTCTCGTATTATAATTATGATAGGTAGAGTTTGTAGGGAGGGAGTTATTTTCTTTAATATACATTATACAATGCAGTATAAATACACCAGGTAGTGTTATAATATTAAAATGTTTGAATAAGGGTCTACAATGTTCCCTATTGCCTGCAGAGGCCAATATTCTAATCATTCTCTTTTGTATCTTAAAGATTCTGTCAAATTCTGTAGAGTCTCCCCAAATTAAAATGCCATAGCTAATTAAGCTGTAGAAGTTACTATAATAAAAGGTGATAGCTGTTTCGAGGGTAGTTAATTCGATAAGTTTCCTCGTTTGGTAAAGTACCTTATTTAATTTTTTGGCTAAATAATCGATATGAGTGTTCCATTTTAGCTGGGAGTCTATGTAAACACCCAATAATTTTACAGAAGAAATTTCCATTTTTGGAGAAAATATTATTGTTTGGGTTTTATCGGAATTATTTTTTAATTTATTGGGTACAAACCAGCTAATAGCATCTGTTACAGCTGTGGAGCTTTTAATTTTTACGTCATCTACATTTGATGCAGAAGTAACGAAAGTAGCATCATCGGCATAAAGTGTTATGCCTTCTGATCGTACATTCACTGGTAAGTCATTAATAAAAACTAAGAAGAAAATTGGTCCCAATATTGACCCCTGTGGTACCCCAATATTTACCGGTAGTGTATTTGATGTGTCACCTGTTGGCAAGGCTACTGCTTGACGTCTATTGTGTAGATATGATCTAATCAGATTCAAAGCACTTCCTCTAATGCCATAATAATCAAGCTTTTGTAAGAGATATTCATGAGTTACGCAGTCGAAAGCTTTGCTTAGATCTAAAAGCGTTGCACATGGCACAAGATTTTGGTCGATTGCTTCTAGTAATTTTTCAATTATATTGACAATAGCTTTTAAGGTAGATTTGTTTTCCCTGTAACCATACTGATTTTGAACAAACAGGTTGTTAGCTTCGAAAAATTGTACAATTCTATTTTTTATTAAAATTTCAAAAATTTTCGATATGATAGGTAGAACAGAGATGGGCCTAAAATTATTCATATCTTCCACGTCTCCATTCTTGGGAATGGGGACCACTTTTGCTATTTTCAGTACGTCAGGAAACGTCTGTTGCTCTATACATTTATTAAATATTTCAGTTAAAATAGGCACCAAGTTATCTTTAATGTATTTTATAACTTTTGAATTAAATCCATAAATGTCCCTGCTATTTGAATTTTTTAAATTTGTAATTATGTTATTGATTTCATGGATGTCAGTAGGAGACATATAAAAGGAGAAAGATGGGGATATATGGTTTTTATTTAGGAAGTGCTTAAAATCTGTATTAGAGTGTGGTATATCTTTGATGATCTTATTTGCAACATTTACAAAAAAGTTATTAAAATTTTCGGCCGGAATTAGAGAATTAGAATTGTTTCCGTTTTTCAACTCATTGTTTATGAGCTGCCATGTTGCTTTACTTTTATTCGTCGAGGAATCTATGAACTTTTTGTTTGCTGTTCTCTTGGCCTGTTGAATACTATTTCTATAGTCTTGCTTTAATGTTTTGTAATATATATGGACATCCTCAGAGTCAGTGTTATCTTTAATTATCGAAAAAATTTCTAAACAATTTCTCATCTGTTTCAAATCATTATTAAACCATTTAATATCAACATTGTCATTATGTTTCATATTTTTTTCAGGAAAATGTGTATTAAACTTATTGCATAGAATACTAAAAAAGGAGGTAAATAATTCATTGGCATTATAGAAATTTTGTAAGAAAGACCAGTCATAATTTGACAAATCCGATTTAAAACACTTTAAATTTTTCTCAGAAATTATGTGTATCTTTCTTATTTTTGTGGTATTATTATTTATGATGTCGAATTTGGTTTGAATCCCGAAGTGATCAGAGAGATGTAAGTCAATTACCTTAATTGTTATATTTGAATGATCAATATTTGTTAAAACATTATCAATGCAACTTTTGCATGTTTTATCGCGAATTTTAGCAACCCTAGTTGGAGTATTTATACCAAATCTAAAGTTAAAAGAGTTTATTATGTCGGAGAATTTTTTTGTATCTTTATGTTCTATATTACTTATATTAATATTAAAGTCTCCATTTACAATTATGCTTAAATTCATATTTTGGGTTATTTCTAACATACAATAAAATTTATGAAAGAATAAATTTATGTCTCCATCTGGAGATCTGTATATTGTTACAATTAAGGTATTCATGTTGGTTAGCTGAACAGCGGCACATTCAAAATGTTTTTCCTCACATAGGACGTCAAAGCAATTAACAATTTTAAAAGCTATATTTCTTTTTAAAAAGATGACTATACCACCGTGAATGGATAGGCTTCTACAGTGAAAACTGGCAATATTATAATTTCTCATGTTAAATAGATCAATTTCCACATTTTGTAGCCAACTTTCAGTTAAGCATATTACGTCGAAATTATTTTCACTGGCGATTATTTCTATTTCATTTATCTTATTTCTAAGGCATTGTATATTATAGTAACATATATTAACACATTTGGTCTTAGAAAGATTCTCAGCAATTCCACTAGTGATGGTGGTCCGTTCTTCGGTTAGGAAAGCGTTTTCTCGGAAACTGAAATGTCTTCTTCCGAAATAAATATTCGGACACTTCAATACCTTTTGGCCATATTTCTGCATTGAGGATCAAGTCCTTCATTTCCAAGTCCACGGCGATTTTAAACGAGTTAAACGTGCCCCAGTTATTATTCGTCTGACTGCAGAAAAAATTTTTATTAGGAAATTTGGTTTCAAGATATTCTTGCAAATTCTCTATGGTATATGATGTTTTATACTTGGATACAAATATCCAGGCTTTCTCCTCAGCTGCCACGTTACATTCGTTTACGTCTGAGCCTATAATTTTTTTATTATTATTCGACTTTTTTCTGATTTGTTCGCTTTTTTCCTGGTTAACAGTACCATTTGTCTGGATTTTTTGTTGCGTCTCTAGGAGTGGCGTCGAAACAACACTTGATGCACTAGAGCTTGCATTTTCTAGTGACGTATGCTTTGTTTTTTTCATGAAAACAGGGTCAGAATTTCTCAAAGCAATTTTTGATTGATTTGAATGATGGTTCACAGTTTTGGTAGGTGAACGAACCATGTCGTCTAGATGTTGGGAAATAATTTTCACATTGGCAACGTCGCCCGACACTCGGACATTGTTTATGTTATTATTTTCATTTTTAAGTAATAGAATGATAGTTTCTAGGTAGGATACTCTTCGCATTTTTCTTGTAAATAATGCTAGTTTTTGGACATTCTAAATTTTGTGATACCAGCTTTGTTGTGAAAAAAAAAACATATGAAAAAAAAAATCACGACGTGAGGGATCGAACCCGGGACCCTTGGATTGCGAGACGAGAGAAAGAGAGAGAAAACAAATTTATTTGACATTTCTTGTTACAAGAATGCACCTCATCGGATCCCGGCCCGGAGCCAACCAGACAACCACGGCGCGTAGCGTCGTGGAAAATGTGTGGTTGGACGAGGCGGGTCCGATTTGGTTTAACGATAATGCTTGTTGCAGCTAGGACACCTGTCCGCCTTAGGCAGACTTAAAACTAGGTTAAAATTAGGGAATGTGCTCGCACGAGCCTAAAACTAATAAATAAAAAACTTAAAACTAACACTTGCGCTGCACTTACAAATTTTTGGTTGCTGATACAGGAAAACAGAATTAAACGAAAAAACCCGTTCGAGCAAATGGATTGCGAGACGAAACTCTTGCCGCTACACCACCATTTCTTATTATTAAAGTTGTTAATGAGTGTAATATATACCATTAGAAAATTTATTGTGATTATTAGGAAACACACATTAGTAAAATGTATTTAAAAAAAAAATAGTGATAGGAAATAACATTTCGCAAGGTTTCTATTTATTATAAACCATGAAAAAATGTAAAAAATATTTTTTTAAATTTTAAATTACTAATAACTTTTTTATTTACCAATCTATTTTGTTAAAAAACAATAGGGTTCTTCCTCTAGCTAACACTAAGTTACTCTCCAAATTTCAATACAATCGGATTTTTCTTTCTTGAGTTATCGTGCTTACAAGAAACGTGACGGACAGACAGACGGACGGACGGACGGACAGACAGACGGACATTTTGAAAGTTGTTCAGAATTCGTTCACTAACATAACGATATAAAAAAATTTTCTCTACGAGCGATATTTACTGATTTAGAAATGTGCCGATCAAATACAATATACTCTTCGTTTTTGCGAAGAGTATAATAACAGTTATAAAAATCTTAAAACTATTGTAATAATTGTTCGAAATGTAGACCGTTAACTTCCAGACACTTTTGTATACGACGATGAACGACGTTTGTTGTAGCCACTGCGTTTGTATAATTATTTTCTGCCATATTTGTGCTACAGCTATTAAAATTATGTGCAATTATTACTAACGTCAAATTTATTTAGAAAAATAGCATGTCTGTTGTCATTACAAAATGACAAAATAAAAATTTCATGGTCCACCCGTTATGATATACCAAAAGACTAATATTCTTGGTAAGGTTACAGAAAAGTGCCCATAAATCAAAAACGATGCGCATTCGGTATAGGGTATACCTTTTTAAATAGGTAAATGTATCACCTTTCCGAATCAGTAATAATATACAGGGCATTCCATTTAAAAAATTGACTTTCGTGCATATTCTAAGTCACTTATAGAAAGCGTTCTCTCCCACTCACCCTGTATGATTAATGGAGGAGATGCACCCAGTCCTTGCCTAGCCGCAACTAAAAAATTATCTTTTAATTGCTGCGTAGATAGGAGAAAACACGATTTAATGAAAGTCAAATTTATGGCAATAAATTCTGAAAAGAATTATTATCTCGAAAACGGCTTGAGATAGGTATAGAGAAATATTAACAAAAGTTACTCAAAAAGTGACGACGATTCAAAAAATGTAAAAATATACAGGATATTCCATTTAAAATAACGAAGATGTTGCCATTTTTACATATAAGTGGCAACACTGCACTTTTGAGAGATCATACTCGATTATCTTGGTAACCAAAATTTCAAAGCAATCGGTTGATCCGTTCTCCATATACTTTTAATACTCCACCCACCCAGCAAACACAAAAATTGCGGTTCTTAAATGGACCATTGTAGCGATCAATGGCTTTCTTATGGCATAGGCTAACCTTTTGTGGTCCATAATAAATTATATACAGGCGTACCATAGCTTCATGTTGTTATGAATTGCCACATAATAACCAGAAATGGTCAATTATTGTGCAACCATAAAAAATGCTGCTTCGGTTTATACGTTGATGGTACTTTTATGGTAATATGCAATCTAATATTTTTATGATTACGCACATGCGCATTGTGAAAAATCTCTCAAGGCTTTACCGAGCATAGCATCCGCCATTTGCATTTTCGTTCTATGCTTGGCCTGTGGGTTATTAAAATTTGTGTAATCTGTCTTAATCTGACCGTTATTTCTGTAAAATTTGTAGTTTATTTTTTATAGTAAGTAATTTGTAATTTGTCATTAATAACTTAATTGTAACGTTTTTTGTAAATTATTATTAATGATATTATTTGAGACTACTCGTAAACATTTATTAAACATTCAAATACTTTCTACATTTTGAAATAAATAGCTACATATTCACATAATATAATAAAGACTTCATACACATCCCCATAAATACTGCTTTTAGCATCCGTAATAACGGTTATTAAGATAGCTCAGTTGGTAGAAGAGTCAGTATTGTAATACGGACATCGGAGACATGCAGGTTCGAACCCCACCGACCGCAATTGCATTAATGATTACTTCATTTTTATCAAGTAAAATACTTACATGTCAAAACTGTACTTTGTCGTAAATAGCGCCATGAATAATGTATCTATATAAAAAACCGCTGCCCAAGGAATCACTACTTCCACATCCAGATTCTCTATCCAAGTCACTCACAACGAAAAAACTTTATATGTGAAAATAATTATTTATGGAACTTTAATAATATAATATTTGAAATCGTCTACCCCAAAAACCTATAAAACGATATGCTACATCAGTAGTGGGGGTGGGGGTGGTGGTAGATGGTTGGTAGTGGGGGTGGATGAAGTAAAAAAATATTTTGAAGCTTTTGGTTCTTGTACACACACTAAATCACAATTTTTTTCATCCCTTTTAATAAGGGGGTGGGGGTGGTAATGGGGGTGGCTAATGCCAAAAGTTTTTTTGAGACCTTAGCTTCTCTTGTATATACTAAATACCAATTTTATGGACTCTTACCTGCTTGATTGACCTATTTACCCCAAATTTACCCCAATTTACCCCCCAACCCTTCGACGGAACAAGATGAAAATATAATCTAGTTCTAGATCTCGTTAAAGTACATTATGTGTACCAAATTTCAAGTCAATATCTTAAACGGTTTCAGAGTAAACGTGCGCATAAAAAAAAGTTAGACAGACCGACAGACAGACAGAAAATTTTTTTTCGCTCAAACTTAAAATCTCGACATTTCATGACATTTTAAGCCTATTTGGACAATAAAAATTTTTAAAATTTTTTTTGTCGTTACTATACTTCCACTGGACGTGGAAGTAAAAAGTGGAATCTCCATACATCACACTTTATGTATGTATAAATATTGTACACTGTTGGCAAATTGAAGGATGTCCAGCTGCTGGCCGGTGGGACATTTCGCCAATGGTCCGCTTGTGGCTCCCCATAAAAGTGCCAATTATGATAATGCTGGCGACGGGGCGTATGACCATTTATGTGCCAATTATGAGTGTTTGCTGGGCACCGTGGTTCACCCTGAATACATATGTACTGCATGCGTCCCCCCTGTCGTTTATTTTGGCAAAAAGGCGGGAGCACGAAAAATTTGTAAGTGGAAAAATTTTATTTTCATTTTCTTCATAGCTATACTCAAAAACACTTCATTTATGCTTACCCCGATTAAGTATTTGTTTAGCTGACAAAACGAATTAAATGTTTTAAATCTAGTTTTATTCAATTTCCACGGCATATTTGATAAACGGAATTTTTTCGATCATTCGCCAAAGAATTGATGTATTTGGGTCAGTGGCGCAGCCAGAAAATTCATCGGGGGGGGGGCAATACCACCGGCCTCCCCAGAGGATGAGGAAAATTTTTCAGAAAATGGTTGAAAACGGATGTGTATGTAGATTCCTCTATTAGAAAATATTGGCATTAATTATAAAATATTTATTTCAAGGGATAATTTAGATACTGCTTTGTGCTTTTGCTTCTTTATTTTTTGGCTCATGGAAGACGGCTTGGGGGGGGGGCATGGCTCCCCCCTGGCTGCGCCCATGATTTGGGTCAATATCAAATCGATTTTCTATTTGAAATAATCAACGGATTTGTCGTGAAAATCAGTATTTAACTACTGGGTGTCTAAAAGGCCATTTGAAAAAGCCTGGGAAAAAAATTACTAATTAGCGACTTCGAAAATTTTGTTAGTGCACTCGTAACCAATAGTATTTGTATTTAATCGAACAAATACTTCTATATTTTATTTTTATTATTGATTATGTACTACACAATACATTTTATATTTTATTTTAAGATAAATATTAATGTACACGTTTCTTCTTGCCTGACATCTAATGGTAAAGACTGAGTTAAGAATTTATCCTATCTCAATAACTGCAGTTTTCTGGTGCTACATGCATGTTTGAGACAAACGTTTGGCATGGAAAAAAGAAATCTGTTAGATGTTCCACGAGGAAAATTTCATTTCCCATAATCTGCAATAGCAATGTAATTCCCATATTGATGGCGAGATGGCGCTGTACGGGCAGTGTTAATTAATGTTAAATTGTTAAATGATGGCCGTTTTTTTGTGTAAGCAATTCTAATTTTTTACGAGTTATATGCCAACTCGAAAAGTGTAAAGTTATCTGAATTAAAGTGGGTAATTCTGCATTTTAGCGTAACATCCGAATTTTTGCGAATTTTTTTCAGGATACACTAATTTGGGGTCGAAGAACGCGAATCTGAAGTCAGTTTTCGGCGCAAATGCATAGTTTTTCCAAAAAAAATTTTTGAAATTTTCCACCATAACACTCACTCTCCGTCACTGTAAACATTAAAAAACCATTAATTTTGACCGACCTCGATCTCGTGATTTCAACGAACGAAAGATGACGTCACAATAACGTGTAATTTTTGGGATACTTTAAGAGGAGATATTTAGGTGATATAATTAAAAAATACACAACACGCTTCAATCAAAAAAGTTATTTAGCTACATCTAAACTCGAAAATATATTGGATTGTTTGAGCTTACAACTTTTATGACGTTAAATATATACAAATGTTAGTAAAGTAAAAACGAACACGCGATACACACGTTTCAACGTTAAAAAGTGGCTCATATTTAGTTGCATATTTACAATAGCAGCTGTTCTTTCGTACTGAACGAACTGATTGCAATTACTAAACAGTCAATCAAATCGAAGTATTTTTGAAATACTTGATCCCTATATTGCAAAAACGCCTAAAATATTTCTTGCCCTTCTCGAAGAAAAAAATTTTTGCGCAAAACTGTTTTATTTTATTTGCTTCAAGTCAGGTCAATTTTGACCCGGTCAGATGTGACCCAAGTGAACGAATCCTCATACAAATAAAAGACTACTAATAAGGTCGATGTGAGAAATAGGATGGAATAGTTAGAGTGGGAGTAAAACCAAAGATGTTTTGTAGTTAAAGATCTTTGAGTAAAACGTCACACTATTTCGGTCCATTACTCATTAGTGATTTCGAGAATTGGGTTGTTGCACTAAGTTAAAATTTAAGGAGAATCTATGTTAAACAATAACAATTATTCATAAAAAATCATTAGAAACATGTAGAAGTTGATAAGAAAGTCTTATAATATTATAATATTAATTACAAAAGTACATGCATTTAAAACGGAGATGACATAATAGGCCTTTTCATCATAGTTGCGCGCATGCGTCGCCGCCATGTTTGTTAGCGGGAATTACGAAATGTTCGGACAGTTTCTTATGTCAAAATGGCTGGGCCGGTCTCATTTTTTCAGATTAATTTAAACGAAAGTGTGATTGACGGTGCAAAATTAGTGCACAAAGTTGTGGAAGAACACACTTGCGCACAATTAAGGCGCTGGCTCAAGTGTCATGGCCGTAAAGTAACTGGAAGCAAGAAGGAACTGGTTGCAAGGTTATAGTTCAACTATCAATATATCAATGTTTATTGTTTATACAAGTGTATTAAGAGGAAACAAATGTGTTTAGTCTACAATATGTGTCAGGGGATGACGGCACAGACACAAATATTTAAACCACAAGTAACATTTGACACCTTTATTTAAGAATGAGCTGCTGCTAGCTCTATCAATGCTACACAGTAACTGACTTATCTACTAGTAATATATACATCGAGACACATCTATATAGATTACTCATCGTTATGTAAGAGTTCCATCGACGCTGTACAATGATATACTGGGCGTCATCCAACAATAAGGCCATTCTATTCTGAAGGAATAGTGAAGATAATCTAAAAAAATAAAATTTGATAATAACTTCTTTTCACAAATAATGCAGCGTGAAACAAGCCTTGATACTTGAATCGTTGTTGAAAATATCTTAAGCAACAAACCTTGATACCTGATGCTTTCTATTCTATATATTGCATTCATCGTAGGTCTTAATTCCTGCAGCAGTTAGTAAAATAGCTCCATAGGTCTTGATACCTATGGTGCAATCTTTCTATAGGCCTTTACACTTTAAGTATAGCGAGACTCTTTACTTAAAGAGTAACATATTTAACTACAGGCCTTTATACCTCACAGCTAGACTCTATAAGCCTTTATACTTAAAGAGTCAAACATATATTTCTATTTACCATGTTTCTATTTGAATGGGACACATGTAGTAGAATAAGTATATAGTACATAGAGGAGGTGAGGCCCTTTCGAGGCACTTTGTGAGGGCCCATCAGGAAACTCCCGGTATCCCAGTGGGCCAGCACGCGCCTGCTAGAAGATAACTATTCCCTTTTACACCTATTTTTCATACCATATTTTTGACAGTGTCCTGCAGCTTATTTAAGGTTTGGTTGTCTCAGTTCAACATTAGTCACTAACGCATTAAACTTGGGTATCGCCTTTGATGTTATTTAATTTTTTCAGACACTAGAGAAACTGGAAAACCACTTAGTCCTACCTTATTACTAGTACTAGTACGTCTTTTTTGTCCTTTTTGATTTTGCTTTACGTATCTTACATCTGTTGTCAGAACTTCGCGAGCTCTAAAAATTCGAAGAACTAGAGGAACTTGAATTACTAGTTGATGACGAACGCCTTCTTCGTTTTCCCATTTTAACGTGAGTAACAACCACTTCTGATGTTAGAGGATGACGGCACAGACACTAATATTCAAACCACAAGTAACATTTGACATCTTTATTTAATAACGAGCTGCTAGCTCAATCAATGCTACACAGTAACTGACTAATCTATTAGTAATATATACTTCGAGACTACTTTTGTAATTGTCTAATGCTAAGTTATTGTGATTTTTTTTTTAATATTTGAAGCTCATGTTTGCTGACTTGTACAATAATAATAATCTAATAATAATCTTTATTTCTCAACCACAATATGTTACAAAGAAACTCTGATAACACAAGTAATTGTAGAAAGCGTCAACAGATAACAACATGTGTGAACTTATAAAGAAACCGACTTATCGGACAAACACAAAAAGTATATAAAACATACATATTCGTAAACAAATAAACTATACATACATATATATACATGTATACATAAACATATTAAGTATAAAACCAATCACATAAAGAATTCCTCAAAAGAATAACAATTTTTTTCAATTAACAGCTTTTTTAGACTTGTCTTAAAAATGTTAATATTTGCAGTTTGTTTTATTGCGTCAGGTAAAAAATTAAAGAATTTGCAACCATTATACAGAGGACCTTTCTGATAAAGGTGTGGTATGTTGGTCAGGATTCAGAGTACCTTTGAATCTAGTCGAATAAGCATGGTTTACTCGATTACGATGAAATATGCGCTTATGTTTAAAAACAAAACAGCAGATTTCATAAATGTATACATTAAAGACTGTTATAGTTATTAAGGTACCAAGGGTGTTATAAGGATAATAACGCACCGAGGTCGACAATGTACAATCCCAAGGGCCTCTGGCCCGAGGGAGTGTACGTCGACCGAGGGCGTCATTATCCTATAACACCCGTGGTGCCTTCAACGTTTAATGTCCTGCAAGTCTGTTATTTAATTCGATTTTTGTTTTTTTGACATTTATGATTTATTAATTTGACATCTATTATGTTCAGAACGATTTGATTTAAAAGAGAGTAAAAATCAAAATTGTTTGTAAACGCCGCCTTTGCATAGCAACGCATTTTGTTTCTCAATAACGCTATCATAATTTGCTTGTTTTGGGTTGTATTATAATTTTATAATGCCCTAGGGCGTTATAGATATTCATAATGCCCTAGGGCATTATTTTTCATTTAATGTATCTCAAAATAAGGTGGTTATTGTAAAATAACAGACTTGTAGGACATTAAAATCTTTAACTTCTTAAAGTAATCTCTGCAGGATTCTCTACTAGCCAACCCTTCTAATATTCTAACAGCATATTTTTGTAGAATAAAGACTCGCTGGATTTGACTACTATTACAAGTACCTCAAGTTAAAATTCCATATCTAAGAGTTGAGTAGTACAAAGTAAGCAGAACATTTAGGCTGCAATGATATTTTATTGCTCGAAGAGCGTAACAATTTTTCCTTAGTTTTTCACAAATCAGGTTCATTTGATTAGACCACGGGTGGTCAAAGGTAATACCTAGTATTAATTGTGGTCAAAGGTAATACCTAGTATCTTGGCCGAGTTACTAAAATTAAAATTACAATTCAGTATATTGTCCCTAGTACGAAATATATTCTATCCTATTCTATTCTATTCATCTATATAGATTACTCATCATTATCCATCAACCCTGTACGATGATATACGGGCGTCACCCAACATATGTGAATGTTGAAGACTTGACAACATTCTTCGAGTGCATTAATTGATAACGCAGTAATAATATTTTGGTTTTTTTTTTTACGAAAATATAGGGTCAAAAATGCAATTGAAAATGAAGTTTCCGTCGATCCTTCTGTGGATAAAGGAAAATGGTTTGACGAAGAAGAGAAGAAGCAGCGCAGCATTCTCAACAATAATATCCCCAAATTTGCAGACAATTGGAAAATTTTCCCCTCAACGACAATACCATCCAATTTCAATGATTCATCAATATACGACTACATCATTTCAACTTGCATTGTCTCTGGTGTTAACAGCAGTGATGACAGCGATGTTTGCCCGGAACCAAGTAAAGAAGATTACAGCACTTCAAAACCTTTGAAAAGAGGAAGAGTTTATGTTGATAGTGATCACGTATACGAAGTGTTCGATGGTTCGTCACCTGAACAGTATTATTGTGTTAAATGTAAAGTCCAAGCTTCGTTTAAAGCTGGTACCTTTTATAATGTTAAATTGATGATTAATCCCATTAATGGAAAGGTTATTGTTGGTGAATGCAATTGTAAAGCTTCTGGATTAGGCCGTTGTTCCCACGTCGTAGCTTTATTGTACACTTTATTGGACTTTCAAAAAGAACACGATAAAGAAAATGCTTGTACAACTTAGTTGTGTGTTTGGAATCGGGGTCGTAAAAGAAAGCAACCACACACTGCTGATGAGAAGCAGTACTCAAATAAGCGTAGTTCCAGAGAGAAAAAACTTTATGACCCTGCTGATACTTTGAAATGTCAAATGAATATGCAAAAAGTGAGTGAATTACTAGCAGATTTACAAAAAAGTAGCACTTTGTCTAATAAAGAACCTTGCATGTGGGAACTACTGCTTGTTCCTAGGTACGAAGAGTACGAACTAAGCTTAAGTAGGAAAAGCATTTTGCGAACTCTTGTATTTAGATTGACAATGAATCTTACCAAGAAACTAGTAGGGCCTTTTGACGTTACGTGTGGCATTCAAAGTGACAGTGAGGAATGGTGGCAACTACGAAGACTATTGGTAACTGCATCCAATATTAAATATTTTTCATCCGACAAAAGCAAGGAACAAATTTTTGCTGTAGTAGAATCACAATTGTGGCGTGATAACAGAATTAGTACGGAAGCTATAAAGTATGGGAAAACTAATGAAAAAAATGCAAAAGAACATTACAAGGCCTTTGGCATTTTCGACGTTTCAGATACTGGTTTATGGGTAAATTCTAAATTCCCAGGATTGGGGGCATCGCCAGATGCACTTGTGACAGATTTGAAGAATAATTCTCAAGGATTGCTGGAAATTAAATGCCCCAAAATTCTCGAGAATTTCTTGCCTACAGATTTGCACAAATTGACACCTTCCCAGAAAAGTTCATTTTGTTGTACCCTTATTGAAAGATACAAAATGACTTTGAAAAGAACACATAAGTACTATTACCAAGTACAAATGCAAATGGCGATTACTGAAAGATTGTGGTGCGACTTTGTTATTTGGACTCCCCAAGGTTTTCATTTAGAAAGAATATTTTACAACAAAGATTTTATAATGCCAGTGTTAAATCGCGCCATTGCTTTTCATCAAAACATTTTGTGTCCCGAGTATTTCGAAATGCGTATTCCACGAAAATTACCACCTTTCGACTTATCTAAGCAATAAAAAAAGCAAATGTCTACATCTTTATTATTATACACTGTAAAAAGTCAGGGTAAATTCACAGTGCAGTTACATTAAATATTGATGTAAATTTGACGGACATTTTTACATAAAATCTGTGAATATAATAATTTTGGAAAAGATAGTGTAAAAACACTGGAATGTGTATTTTTACATACGTATTACAAAAACGAATGATTATACTTATAAAAGTCACACAATTCCTTAAATTCACAGCTAATTTTACATTAAATAATCATGCTATTTTACAGTACTCTCCTTACAAATATTCTACAATGTACTCGTGAATTCATTTCACTTAAAATTTCACAGCCTATATTGCTAGCAACAAGTAACCCATTTTAACTACTGGAATTTTGCAGTATTCCTTTTTACAGTGTATATAACATTGTTACAATATGTCAATTTGCCAAAAAGCAACAATAGTGAAAAATAATATAATTATAATAATAATTTATTTGTTCCTTAAAAATACGTTAATAATTTAAACATTTCTTGTGTTTGTTGGGTATTTTGCCACTGTAAAAATATTTAAAAATTTTGATGAATGAAACCTTTGCGCCAAAAGGATCAGACAGAGGCTGGTTTTTATACTTCTATTACGAAATGTCCCACACCTAAAAATATATAAACTGAAACAAAAATATTAAATGATAATGACAAAATCGGAAGCTGTTAACGTTTCAGAAAATATTTCTATTTCCGTTATCAAAACTTTGACTTCTAATCATGTTAAACTTGACAGTTTGTTGTTTATGTATTTCCATGAGACATAATGCGTGAGTGTTACCAGAGAGAGGTGAGGTGAAGAACAGAGGGGTTTTAGCCAGGTAGGAGTCCGGCACTCCCGGTAGCATAAGACCCAAGCTCCGGGGTCCATGTAGGATTTCCCCTCCACTGAAAAAAAAAAAAAAAGTCTTACGAGGCATTAAATCATTATTATTATATTGTTAAATGAGGATAAATGTGTTTCTAATTATTCTATAGATTTCTGTACCAGCTGGTTTCCGATCCTCAGAGACGAAGTAATTAAAAATAAAATAAATATATTTTAATGTCTCACATGACTATAGAAATACATAAACAACAAACTGTCATGTTTGACACGATTAGAGATCAAAGTTTTGATAACGAAAAAATAAATATTTTCCGAAACGTTAACTATCTTAGATGTAATTTTTGTCATTATCATTTAATATTTTTGTTTCAGTTTAGATATTTTTAGGTGCAAGACATTTTGTAATAGGAGTATTAAAAAACAAACCTCTGTCTGATCCCTTTGGTGCAGAGGTTTCTTTCATCAAAATTTTTAAATATTTTTATAGTGGCAAAATACCCAACAAACAAAATAAACCATGAATTATAAACAATATTTAATTTAAACATTGTTCAACCTACGTACATTGTAAAAAGTTCGTGCAATGTCAAACTGAATTGGTCAAAACATGTCAATATATTATCAAACCGTTTAAATTCAGCACTACACTGCAAAAAATGTATGTAAAAACAGCAATTTTCTATGAGATTATATATAATTAATTTATTTTTACCAGGGCTTTCAGGGTAAAGTTAAACATAACAAAGTAAATTAAAACTACACACATTCATGTATCTTTACTACAGTTAATGTAATTTTCCATATAATCATTATTACATAATAAAATGTATAAATTCATAGTTAATTCGTTGAATTACATCAGTAACGCGCTGGCGCAAGTGCTTTTGTACCCAATTATATGGAATGTTTACAGGAAAGCACGAAACACTTCATACATTTGTGTACCATTACCAGAATAATTGCTGACAAATGGACCATCGATTATCTATATAATTGCGATTATATGTAAAATCGATGGTCTATTTGTTTCTACACCATAAATATGTTTAACTTTACCCTGAAAGTCCTGGTAAAAATAAATAAATCATGTAAAATTTCATAGAAAATTGAACTAATTTTACCTTAACATTCAAAGTATTTTTACATCCATAATGTATTTTTGCATCCATTTTTTACAGTGTATATACAGTGTCGGCATAAATTCTCAAGTTCAACGTTTTTATTTTTATTGGGCCAACATTTTTCATGTTCAAAGTTTATTTAAAAGGAAACTTGAATTTCTTCACAAGATATCATCATCGAAAACAATCGGAGTTTGAAAATTAACTAGACACCCGCATACAAATACAATTTGTGACATTAATCCACGCATATTGAGAGGAATTTCCCTTTGCAAAATACGAAAATTCTTTATTCGGCCAACTATGTGTTCGATATATATGCGTTGCTTCGCTATACGCTTTGTAAGCATCTCCTCTTGAGGTGTTAAACGATTCCTATCGTTAAGAAAAGGAGGAATACTGAGGGAAGCTTTCTTAGATTCAATGACATCGTGCACCGTAAAACCTCTGTCTGCTAACACCAAGTCACCAGGTTCCAAATGATCAGCGAATTTAGATTGTATTACAATCTCACGGTCAGAAATCGATCCCTCGAATGCATCTGACACGAAACAAATTGAACCATTTGGGGTTGAACCGATCAAAACTTTAAAAGTTGAGTGGGCTTTGTAAGCTGAATACAGATTTCCCTGTTGCTCAAAATTCATCGGTGATTGGCAGTAAAACTCCGTACAGTCGATTATGACTCTAATGTTCTTCATCGATTTGAAAATTTGAGGAAGTGTTTCTTTTACTATATGCCTTGAAGGAAACATTAGTGGCTTCAGGTGTACCGTGAATTCGTTGTACAAAAACTGAATCCATGTTGTGCATATTTTCGAAATAAGTCCAACTGAAATGTCAAATCTATAAGACAAATCTTCCGTCAGTAAACCTGCACGCAATCTTATTAGTACGAGCAACAATTGTTGTAACGAAGTTAACTTATTACATTGTTTATTTCTGCTTATACCTGATTGTGACTTTTCTTGACTTCCCCAATAATTCAAATTTTCACATTGAGGACTTAAAAATTTGTGCAAAGATATGACTTGATCATACCTTAAATTTGTATAAAACAAACATTGCTTTTCGTTGCTTGCAACAGATTTTTCGAATGTTTTCATAGAATTATGTTCAGGAAAATTTACCTGAATTCTTTTATTTCGAGTTTTCAAAGTGTCAGTTGCACAAAAATTATCACATGTTTCAATTTCAGTTTGAGTACAATTACCACGTGTTTCCACCACCACTAAACGTCTTCCTTCTTCATCTTGCACTTGGAGTTTTCTGTACACACCAAATCCTTCCTCTATACAATTTGCTTCAGATATATCCTCTCCTTGTAATTTAGTTTGCACTCGGTCACCCACTGTTACTTCCTCGACAAACCCATTGACATCTATGTGTTCAGAAATGTCGATGTGTACTGGTTGCTCACCAACAGAAACACTTCCAGCTCCGTTCTCTGATAACTCCTCATTACAATCCTGCAATACATTGAAAAATTGATGTTGAATTATATGAAACAATTCATAATATAATATTTGACAACTCATATTATTAATTATTATCATGTTTTGGTCAGAGATAGTACTTACCAATCAATAAAAAAATAAGTCTGCCAATGTAATACAGGCCTGTAGCTAGAAAGTGCTTTAATTTTTCAGCCTTAAAAATATGAAACAGTTGCAAGAACGTTGGAATTAAATGATTTTGCAACCACTCTTAATAGCAAACATTTTTTGTCTGTTAGTTTGGTATTTGCTATAGTTTCCGAGATCAATTTTATTTTTTAACAAAGAATGAAACTGTAAACCTAGATTTTTTTTATTTAAAATTCGTAATTCGAAAAAATAAAATGGATACTGATCATAAAGAGCAGAAACGTTGCTTTCCTAAATTTGACTACATAATATATAGAATATTTCCAAACATGAGGAACAAAAAGTAAGTTTCATAAAAATTTGAAAAAAACGCGTAAGAAATATTTGAAATCTAGTAATTTACACAAAAACGCCGCCTATATATCGGAAACTATAGAAAACATCAAAATAATACTTTAAACAAAAGATGTTTGCTATTTACTTAGGTACTTTTAAAATATCTTGCTTTTCAACGTTCCTGCAATTGTTTTACATTTTAAAGACGTCACGAGTCACGACGCCAAACTCAAAGGTCGGATCATATTATGGGTGTATCAACTCTATTTAATACCATAGAATATGTGCCATTTATTGAATAAAAATATCTTTTTAATACCAGAAACAACTTTAATATTATTATTTAGTGTGCAGGGAGTTTCTAAGTATATTCAGTAAAGGTTTAAGCAATATTTAGAGGCTCATTGTAGCAATTAAATTGTAAAAGTTTGTTACTGGTTGCTGATAAACCGAACAATAAATGAAGAAACTAATTTGCATTAAATATCATTCGTAGTCAGTCGCTCCCTCATTATTTTCTGTGGTCGCCATAGGACGGGCAAAAATTATACCAGGACGTGCATAGCCCGTCCTGGCCCACCCCTAGCTACAGGCCTGATGTAATAATTTGTATAATTAACAAACAAAAATAAAAGTTCATTTTTGTTCCTGATTAAATAAATGCCTATCTGTTTATTGCCTTTCCACACGGATATCTCAACAATTGAAATATGCTTCACTTTACAATATAAATACTACATTCATGCCAATGTCATACCTCTTGCAATTGAAGAATATCGTTGCAATCCTGACCCATAACGTGAGATTTTTCTTCTCTACTAACAATAGCACAACTCTCTTCTTTGTTTCCTTTGTATTTTTCGGAGAAGCTCGTTCTTTTCGTTACTTTCTAAAAGTAGTAAAATAACGCGCTATTTTCTCAAATATAGGGTTAGCAGACCTGAAGCATGAAAAGTTGACTACAGCAATAATTACCTTCTCAATTTTCTTTTTGGTATTGTCTACTGGAATTTCGTTTTCGTTGTTAAGACCTCTTTCCTCTTCAAAATGAAGAGAACAGATGTATGTATCTTTATTAACATTGTCTATCGACGAAAATCTTCCATCACCACGTCGGCAAGCTTTCACCGACTCGCATTTCTTGCACTGTTGACAATGTCTTACATGTTTCTTTCTTGAGCATTCAATACGACCTTTTCTGTACGCAGTACATGACTTAGGGAATGGCAGAAAATGGTAAAAAGAGTTTCTGAAAGATTTGGAACGAGAGTCGCTCTTACATGCGCCAAAACAACAGCGTTTATTTGCTCCTTTGCCCATAGTTCCTTTTTTGAAATTTTTTCAGATAGTTAAACTATACGCTTTCGCACTACCTGTTTTCAGAAAATCGGCAGTAGATCCATCATTACTTCTTTAAAAACCGTATTGTTTATATCAAATCCAATATTGACATTATTGACATATATGAAAACTGTCCGAACAAACATGGCGGAACTCGACGCATGCGCACAAAAATTATCTTACGATGAAAAGGTCTATAACGGCAGTCTGTAGAGAAGTTAGTTATAAAACGACGAGAAACGCGTACTAATTTAGAAGCGGCGACGGAGAAAAAAGACAATCACGACAGTTTAATCTGACATTATATTTAACGTCAAATTCAACTGACGTTCATAGGTTACAATTCGGTATAGTTTAACAGCATCTAGTTATGGATAAATATAAGTACAAATAGTGTTTTCTGCCGTACTGTGTAAATAATACCACCAATTCACCAGAAAAACTGTTGTGTTCCAATAATAAACGCTGAACGTAATAATGAATGATTCAAAGCCACCAGAGAAAGACCAAGTCTTCTTATTGTGGAGACCATTTCAATGTCAAGTAAAGTAACAAATTACAATGTATTCTAAGCGTTTTATTTGTGGTAAGTTGCATCTTAATGTAGGAATTTGATTTTTAATATGGGTTTATGTTGTAGGAAAAACGGCCGCATTACAAGACTTGTGTGGCGTTCTAGCTGTTACAAATTTAAATTACCCGCCAAACTGGTGGATAAAACAGGGTGTACTACTGTATTTTTAACGGCTCTAGATTAGAATGTTATTCATGCTTTGACTTCCCAAAAGAAGGAAAATTGCTTTAATCTGCTTTTATGTATTTTATCTAGTTTATGTTGGAATAAAGTGCAGTTGTTTTTGTTAGCTATTGATTATTTATGAAGCTCCCTAGACGCCCCATAATACTAGGATGATCAATAAATTAAGAAAGGAAATTTAAAAACTCGCCGTTGAAAAACTATATGAAACAAACTGTGAAAGTCGTCTAAAGTCGGTGAACACAATCAGTCGGAAATGGCTACGAATGCGTTGGATTATAGTTATAAATGCCCTTTGAATTATGTGTTATAAATATACATATCATTGTTTATTGCTTAGATAGATACTAGCATAAAGTACTTACCTATTTATTATTTTTTGTTATATTTATTTTTATTTTTTGTTATATTTTGATATCTTCGTAAGTCTCATTCTCTTCTTAGAAGTGAGTATCAATGGATAATAAATAATTTCTTTAGTAGATAAACTTATTTTGTTGTTTTCAGTTAGATAGGCATGTATATAGTTAATAGGAAATAAAACAATGAAAAGGAAATATTTAATAAAATACAAAGTATAGTTAACAAATTCATCTAAATTAAATAATAAAATACATATTAGACATATGTATTATGTAATATTAATAAGATAAGATAAAGGAAGTTCTTGCAGAAATTACAATAGTTTGTACTGTCTATAGCAGCTGTAACGTAAGTACCTACCTTGCAGCTTTTGCACTTCCAACCATTGCAATGTCAAAACGATCGTCTCTTTTTAAAAATTCGCTGACCATAAATATATCTACCGCAAGTAGAATGTCAGAATTAGCTTTTACAGATATACTGCCTTAGTGGTTTTGTAAAAAAATATTAACAATAACTGCAAACATCAATCACTGCTAGCTAAACGTCAAATTTACTTTTGACATATGAGGTTATTTTCTTTCTTGTCAGCAATGTCAACTTATTCGTCTTCATCTGTTCTGCTTATAAGTTCACATCTAACTGCCGTTATGATGTCACTACCGTTTTCGCAGCACATTCAAATAGTCGAAGTTTAACAATTTTTTAAAATATGTTGCGCTAAGAATTTTCCTTCCAAATTAAATATATAACTAAATTAAGTCCTCCACTACCATATTTCACCATTTTTGAAAATTCGTCAACAACCCAATTTTGTTAGTGCATTCGTAACCAATAGTATTTGAATTTAATCGAACAAATATCTATATTTTATTTTTATTATTAATTAAGTATGTACTACACAATACTTTTATATTTTAATATTTTATTTTAAAATAAATATTAATGTATACGTTTCTTTTTGCCTGACATCTAATGATAAGAGAATATTATTTAGGTATTATGCAAATCACAACTTACACACTTTTTATTTATTATAAATACCTACTTTCTGTATATTGTTGCCCTAATGTAAGTTGTGATTTGCATAATACCTAAATAATATTCTCTAATCATGATAAAAGCAAATAAATAAAAAATAATTAATTGTAAAAATCTAATGATAAAGACTGAAAGTTAAAAATTTATCCCATCTCAATAATTACAGTTTTCTGGTGCAACTTAAATGTTTGAGACAAACCACGGTGCATGAAGGTAGAATATGGAGGTAGAATATAAATAAGGAGTAGCCATAAAGCTTATATCCTATAATGAGAAATGGCCGCAGAAGGCGTGGCTTGTGATCATACTGTCATGAACGGCTCGCCAGGTCCTGATTTTAAAAAAAGTTTATACAGTATTTGAGGAGATACATGTTAGTTGGCTTTACGCACATTGACACTACCATATATCAAGCCAGTAGAGTAATGAATGAGATGATGGTTTCACATTTCAAGCAAATATAATATAATATAACTTAAAATACAATCTAAAATAAATAGAAAATAGTTTCAACATATCTTTTGAGTACCTACAGACCTTTAACCTATGAAAAGTGATTCTAAAACATTTCTTCTTATCGATACTACTTTGAATTGTACAGCTACTTGGCGGACACGAAATCATATGTTAATGCGAAAAACACTATTTTCTATCAAAAACATTTATTTTATAATAATATTAAACCAAGATACATGTCGCGTTTTGTTGACGTTTCGATCATACTAAAATGAGGAATGTGCTGCCACATTCTACTTCTTATGGCGACTCCTTATTTATTCAACCTCCTTGCCACGGTGTATTAAATACATACCTGGACGGTTTGGCCACAGAAAAGAGAACTAGTAGTTCCTTTACTGCGTTGCCAGGTGTACGCCCATACAGCACACCAAATAACGATTACGAAGTGTTCGCATTGTGACGATGTATCTAGATGCAGACACAAGGTTACACAATTCTACGATGTAAATGTGCTACGTTTACACATTGTAGGCAAACACGTATGCACAAAGGTTAAACGTCCGCCTCACAATGTAGCCACAGTATACCATTTACATACACACAAATAATTTGATCCACAGTGTGTTATCGGATGCACAGTGATTGACTTCCTAATGTGTCAGACGAATGACGTCTTATGCTAGACGTTAATTTTTTCAGGTTATATTTGGTAATCCCCCCACAGGTTTTTAGCAATGGGAACATATAAAACTACATACTAGTTAGTAAGTCTACTTGATACAAATAAAGTAATTAATTGCATATACGTTTTGTCCTATGAATTTATTTGTTAGCCATCCGTATATTTTATTTACATTAACTATCTAATATTGTTTACCATCACTCCAATTTCTTCTAACAAGGGTTGCCTGTAAATTATAATGTTTATTAAGTTATTAAATTCATTTTTACTTACCTTTGCCAATTGTGGTGGGTAGGGATCGAACCTACACGTTTCTGTTGTCCGTATTACAGTACTGACGCTTCTACCAACTGAGCTATCGTGGTGATTGTTATTTCGGATGCTAAAAGCAGTATTTATGATGTGTATGAAGTCTTTATTATGTGTGAAATTGAATTTCTAGCCTTATTTAAAATATATGAAAATCTTTCAAGTTCTCTTTTTTTTTCTATTTTTTACGTGTTCCCAAACCTGAATTTTTCGAGTTACTAGTATTTTTATTTATTTATAATTATTAAGAACTTATTTAATTTAATTAAACTGTCACCAGTGTCACCTGAGTTAAGAATTAAAGTTTTAATACAAACCTGGGAAACGTGTTGGAGAAAAAACGGTCAGGTATAATATATCATTTACAACATAAATAGAATATTTAATAGTCTAAAACAGACCTAAAATTGAAAAGAAGTATATTCGTACATCGGTTTTATAAGCAATTATTACCTTGAAAAAAACAACTGAAAGTTTTTTCGCAACTATTTTAACAAAAAAAAAAAAAAAGACAGAGTGAGCACGGATCGAACCGCGTACCTCTTGCCTCGCCGCCTAATGTTTAACTCACTCAACCACTGACTTCTGTTTGAATACCTGCTTAAAGACTTAATAGTAGAACACGCAACGACTAGATTTTGCTTTTTAATGCATTTTAATCTAATTTTATTATTAAAAGAACTCGATATCTTTAAAACTGCCGAATCTTTACAAACTCTTTCGAATATAAATTGTTTTGGATATTGTTAAAAAACAAAAATGCCTGCTGTATGTGTGGCTATGACCACTCTTATAGAAGAAAGAGGACACATGAGATACACATGGCTGGTATGCTCACGCTGACGCTTTGCGCGCGCACACTGTTCCATGCTCGAATAGTCGAATGTAGACACGACAAGACACAACTAAAAAGTGTATATATAGTTATTTGTATCATGTATATATATCGCACTTTTATGTGGTGTATGCAGTAGGCACAAGTATTATATAAAGCATCACACATACATATGACTTAAACCTTGTAGGCATCTTCTACGGACGTCAAATTGCAACATTCTAATGATCCTTCTTTACGTTATATAAAAATGTTTAGAATCTTGAGTGCATACAGTATACAATTATTAAACGTTGTATCACATAAATCTGTCAATATAAACATAAGTGTATCTCATATGTGTACGTCAGTACTAGTTTAACAATTAGATCTACCTTAACATATTTTGTTTCTCATGTATATATCTTGTAGAGACGTAATTACAATTGGACGTGCTGTTTGGGCGATAATTATCGTTTTGTAGGATAATTTTAGCTTCTGCACAATGTACGATAGTACATGTACGATAATCGTAAAAAATACAATAATTTTAGTATAACAGCAAAACAATTGTTTTGTTAAATTACAAATGAAAGCGACTTTTTAAAGCATAAAGCAACTATAATCAAGAATAATATTACAATGTGGCAACTGCGCGAAACCACTGTTGATCCATCCAGTGAGCTCGAACAATGGCGGGAAGGTTCTCTGTCTCTCTCGCACTTGTAAACTATGTACTATGCAACAGAAACAGGGAACCTGCACAGCTAAACAGCGTTGACGGCTCTTACTGTAATTACTAATTATTAGATTAATACTTACGCTCAAGGGCGAGCGTAGAGGCGACTTCAATGTGAATGTCAGTCGATATTCCGTTGAAGCAACGTCGAACGCGGTTAGTACTTGGATGGGTGACCCATCTTGGGAAATACAGCGTTCTCGTCCCACCTTATAGCGGCTTGTATATCAGTGTATACGCGGAAGCTACGTAATGTCAGACGAGGATTACGTAGTGGATATACCATCCTTCGGAGGGGATGTAAAGCAGGCGGTCCCTTGTCTATTAAATGTTAGGCAAGTAAAAGATCTCTACTCTTCTTAAGGGAAGAGGTTCGGTAAAATTTCCAGGTTGGGGGTAGCTCGTCTCCTGGCGTCGGTGATAGGCCCTGGTAGCGGAAATAGGTCGACGTTAAATAAATAGATAAAAAAAATTTCGTTCGAAGCGTGCGACACGGGGCCGTGTGTCGCTGTCGCCTGTTTCTGTCTCGGTTTCCCGTCACTGTGGCGTGTTGCGAAAGTCTAACTTAAAGGTCACCTTTTATTTTATTGTTTTGTAACAGAAAAATAAAACATCGTAGAATATATTTTTAAATTTAGCGCTTTGTTATGTTGGTATTTAAGTTGCTGAAAACGAAATGTTACTAGACGGTTTTGAAAGGGAAAACAGTAGAAAACGGCAAGGTTGGTAGACTTTAAGGTGGCCTAATAACTCACAATCCCCACCAAAAAATGGCAATAGCCAATGAACAGCTGGTGTGAGATTACACCAGATGCAGGACCTTATTCAAAATATTGTAAGAATTTGTGTAATGTTAATTAAGCAAAGCACTCGTAACTGGAACGGGCTCACAATAACCCGCTTTTGAGGTCGGGGGTAATTATCCTCGCATTTTGAGTCACTGTTCTGCATGCTGGTAATGAGGATAAGTTGTAGAATGTAACACTACAGATCATAGTAACGTCACCGAGCCAGTACGGACGGTTCTTCTAGAGTGAGATAACTGCGCCGCTACTGCGCGTTCGAAGAACAAAGATAGTCTGACCTTTCACCCCCGACTTCTTCGCCTAAAAGCTGTGTATTAAGGAACCTCATAGTCTACCAATCTTGAGAAAACGGTGTCTGTAGAAAAATGTGGATTCTTATGAAATTAATAAAATAAGTTTAAAAAATCAATGTATTTATAGTTTTTTATGGCCATCCTAACATCATTTCAATTTTATGATTTTGTAATTTCTTTTTCCAATAAAAAATAAGTAAGTAGGATAATATGTACGATAAAATACGATAATTTTGACAACATTGTACGATTTTTAGATTTAAACGACCTGGCAACGCTTTTTCCTTATTCTGTGGTGGTTTGGCATGGTAAGAAACATCTGTTGGATGTTTCACGAGGAAGATTTCATTTCCCATAACATGCAATAGCGACGTAATCACAGCATAGATAGAGAGACAGCAAAGAAACTCTCGTGTGTTGGCGTGACTAAAATCATTCACCTTGAAGTCGCCATTTCGGGTAAAAAGTCAGAGTTGGATTCCAAACAATTTAAATGTTTCTGACAGGACCGTATTATCCAATTCAAATTAAACAGTCTGTGTGCTTGAAAATGTAGACTAGAAACTACGAAACTGTACCTAGTCATAAACAGAGAAAATATTGTGATATTTAACAAGAAAAATTTGTATTCGTTACCTGTTATAATGGAATATCACAAAGTAACAGACAACTCTATTGATTTCTTTAAATACACAATAATTTTAGATATCTAAAAAAGTCATATGTAATTTTTTTTCCAACTTGTAAAAATAGGAAGTAAAAGCGTATGAAACAGAATTTTCTTTTATAAATACATGCATGATATAATTTTTTTTTAGTATTCTTTCAAATAAAAATAGCTCAAAAAAATAGAACAATAGTTTCTTCATACCTTCATTTGGGGTGTTTCATAACAGAAGGGCCTTCGTTACTTGAGTTAAGTGATGATAATTATATTATATCAAATAGTAGAATGCCTGCACTACGGGTTCATTATAACTAAAAATAATGAGTAATATAACACCCTCCATCCAATTTTTATCATAAAAATCAGACTATCAAATAATATGACAATCTATAAATTATCCAACACAGAAAGTTCCTAAAAAAGTTGACTCAAATTTAGGCCGCTATAGTGAGCCGGCCATTTGGACTTTCCAATTTTATTAATTTTCTTGAAACAGATATAGCCGTTATATGACTTATTAACTACGTCGAGGCATCTTGCGAACTAAACAGTAGAGATGAGTTGCTATTTAACAACCTGTTATTTTATAACTGTTATTTGTAAATAGCATTAGCAGCCTGTTATTTCTGTACGAAAATAACAGATAAGAAATACGACCGTTGAGTGAATAGACTCTTCAATCAACGACACGACGTAGTAAAAATGTTCTTGCTGACTGCTATTAACCTGTTATTCAGAAAACAGCAGTAGCAGATAATGAAATCGCAACGCAACCGCTAATGTAGTGAAGTTGAATTGGGTATCTTGAGTCATCGGCTTTATGTATACACTTCTTAGTTGCTTTTTAATCATAACATATTCAAATCTTTTCGATTTTTTTCTCCGTGTGTATATATTCGATTACCCGCATACCAAGTTTAAAAATGAAGGAATGCCAGAGTTGAGTTGAATATTTTTGTAGAAATCTCGAGCCATCCGCTTTACGTACTGACTTTTAGCTGTTTTTTAAATCATAATATGTTCAGAGCTTTTATATTTTCTTCTCCATATGTATATTTTCGTTTACCTGCATCTCCAATGTTGTCATTGCATACGCTGTTTGGCGTGTTTCTATGCTGGTATTTCTTTATTAATTTAACATAACATAATAATAATTAAAAGTTGAGGCTTAAAAAATGATTTATATAAATAAAATTATTTATATTTTATTTATATGTATATGTACGTAAGAAAAAATTAATTAATACCTCTATAAAACATAACAATTAAAGAATTTTTTCTGCCCGTCGGCCAGCGGCAGCAGCATAATGTATAATATAACGTCTATGAACTAACAGTTGCAAACTGCGCGATGCGGTATACCAATGTCAGTACTTCTCAGCGATTCGTTATTTTTAAACATTTACTTTAAACTGTTATTTCAAAATAGCAGTAGCAGTTTAAACCTGTTATTAAAAAATAACAGCTTTTATCCATCACTACTAAACAGAGTAAAAAGTAAATAAACTAAATACATAGAACAGAATAGAAGGGAATTTATGTAATAATTTATAATTAAGCAATTTTATGTACATAACAGTGACGTAGCCAGGGGAGGGGTCCAGGGGGTCTGGACCCCCCCCCCGAAATTAATTGACATTTAAATAATTGACAGACATGATATTTAAAATTATTATATTAATTTTATTTTTGGTTTCTGTTGAAATTTTTTCTAATTGATTTAAATCTCCATTCCAGCCAGCCCTGTTGCAAATTATGGTGTGGTTTCCTGCAATTTTATTGCAGCCATATTAATAGGGCGGAGTCAACAGTGTGCCAATTTGAGGCGGCGCGATCTAGCGCAACCCGAATCTGATTTAATCTTAAGTAACCTGCTGCATATGTATATGACTGATGTGATGTGATTGTAGAAATCTAATTCCTTTTCATAATGAAGCGTTCCAGAGGTTCCTCAATTACTTTTTTTTTCAAGAAAATAAACAGAACTGAACAAGACGAAGTAAAGAAAATTGTTTCTTTATAGTTTACTACTAGATGCTTGGTCACATGCGTATGGGACCAACACTAGCGCGCCCCGCTCATTAAAAAAACAATGCATTTCAATATGTGATATTATATTTGAAATGATTTCGCTTTTGAACAGAACTATAAATACAGGATTTTCCACTTAAAACTCTGAGCGAAAATTCTCGAAAAAAAAATGGAGATTTTGGAATTCTGCAAAAAAGGTTCATATGTGAAACAACTAGTATTTCTTCAAAGTGATAGAATTTCGACGCCTTCAATAAGCTGGGCGTCGCGACGCCTCGAAAATATAAATCGACTAAAGGGACTTTTAAAGTGCGGAAAGAAAGCACGTTTAATTTAAAGATGTTTTTGTCATATATTCCAACTGGATTACTGTACTCGTATCTGAGTAATACCTTCAAAATGTTCGGACCCCCCCCCCGAAAAAAAATCCTGGCTACGTCACTGTACATAAAACAAAACGCATCGAAATTTTTCTACCTGCGATAATTCCTTATTTACAGGTAAAGAGTACCTATATTTTATTGCTTTGGCAATATATGCATTTAAATTCGTTCAATCCGCATTAAGCCACACTGTACGCTTTCTGTGCACATAAGTATTAAAAAAGATACACACGTATGCACTCACATTCTTTTTTTGTAGAAAATTTAATTCTCTATACAAGTATCTGTAACTAAAAAGTTTCAGTTAATTTTACCTACCTATTATTATGATCAGTAGGGAATCTAAAAAAGACTTTTTGCACAAATAACGTTTGTTCTGGAAATATTTTGCAGCACAAACAGAGCCCATACTTGAAAATAATAGAGAAATGTTAAACAATAAATAACACAATAACACTAAGTACGTCAATGAACTAAATAAATTGTACCCAAATTGTACCTACTACGCCCGCACTGTTTTCCAAGGTTTTAACCCAAAATGGTTCGTGCGCGGCGATCTGCGCAAATCGTTCCCGCCATTCAAGTTTCCCTGCTGTCTCTCTTTCTCTGCTGTGACGTAATTCTCATATTGATACCGAGATGGCGCTATGCAGGCAGCATGAATGCATGCATGAATGTTCAAGAAGTATCCATTTTTGCTCTTTGGTATAAATGATAGCCGTTTTTTGTGATAATAGAGTTGTTTTGATGGATATTCCCGCAATTTTAATTTTTATGATTTATATGCCAACTCGAAACGTATAAGTAAATTTATCTGAGTTAAAGTGTAGGTATTTCAAGACGTGCGTGTTTTTAAAAGCAACGTTTAATATCTTATGAAATACAACTTGGAAATTTCCCTCCAAAATGTCTGCAAATAACCCTAGCACGTCTAGGTACGTTCCAGAATATCTTGTACTACGAATTTTGTTAAAAATTAAACTTTTAGATCGAGTGCATCACCGCTGGGAGCCTTGCCTCGTTTTCCTTTAAGCGAAATAAAAACAATGCAAGATGCAATTCGAAAATATGTTACTGCCTCATCCATCTCACCTGGACCAATCGAGAGCAGTATAGATGATCAGAAACAAATATCGGCCATAGTTCATCTGCATCCCAGGAAGGGTAAAGGTTATAAAGTAAAATGATTTAGCAAAAATGTTGAAGATGTACCTATGAAGTTTTAAAAGTTTAATTTTTGTCCATTCGTTAATTTGCTTGTCGACTAAGTACTTAGGTATTTAGAATTTGAAAATATTCATCGAGCTTTGTTGGTGCTGAAAGATACATACATATCTTCCTATATAATATGATATATTACCACTTACAAGCTCTATATGGTGAAAGGCATTGTAACTGCAGAAAAAAATTACTATAGCCATAGCCAAAAACATGAAAAATTAAAAAAAAAAAATTCTTGAACATTGAGCTTTGTCGATGCCCAGACATACGTACATATCATTGTACTTATATACTACCACCTACAACCTCTATATGGTGAGAGGAACAGCTATTCTGTCCAATCCATTTGTTTGAAAAATTTTCATCAAAGTGCCATAATGAAAATTTTTCAAGCAACAGCAGTCTAATAATATATATAGAACAATTTATTTAAAAAACTTTTCTTCCTCATTTAGTATCTGATGTTCCTTAAGTCGGATGACTACTTTACCTTTTTAGTAAATCTAACCAACTTTTATACAGGGCTAGTCGAAAAGTGAGAAATCTTAAAATTTGGCTATTAAATTAGCCTATATAAGATATCAAGCTAAAATTTTCTATAGAGGTATTTGAGACAACTGTGAATCGAATATTCCATCCAGTTTGCTGATAAAAATTGCCTAATAGTCGAACTTCCATAACTCGAACTTCCCTTTCTCGAAATCTTCTATATCTCGAAGCAATTCAAAACAATACATATCTTTACAATTAATTATTTTTTGTTCATTTGCTTTTATCATAAGTAGAGCATATTATTTAGGTATTAAGCAAATCACAATTTCCACACTTTTTATTTCTTATGAAAATACCTACTTTCTGTATATTGTTGCCCTAATGTGAGCACGCTAATATACTATTTCGGTAAATACTTTAACACAGTTATGATTGGAGAACCAATCAAAACAACTACTCTTCTAGCTAATACTGACGAAGTATTGAATTACATAAATATAAATATCTATTATTTTTACTAAAAAGTTCTCATAACTCAAAGTTTCTCTAAATCAAGTTTATTAAATCCCCTTGGGGATTCGAGTTATGGAGGTTCAACTGTAGTCGAATTTCGACCCATTTAGAGTAACTTATAGTAGACCTTGAAAATATGAAAATTAGAAATTTTTCAAAACAGTTGAGCACTGTATCTCAAAAAAAAAATTTTAATCGGGCAATACATTCCAAAATAACGTGGTGTTGCGATATTAAATGGTACGCACTGTATTATATATATGAAGTGTTGTTATACTTCCAGGTGTTTTCCATGTAGTTGATAGGCTTCTGCTGGAGCCACATTGACTAAACTGTGGTTCCAACAGGACCCTCTCAACTACGTGGGAAAACGCCTGAAAGTACAAAAACACTCCATTTAACACCTGTGAAAACCTAAGAAACAACAATATATATTATTTGATAAATATTATTTTAGCAGGATCAGAAATGAAGGCCACCACAGACGTAGAGACACCTGCCCCAAGAGACGTAAAGATGACTCTGTCCACCGCCATAGCCGGACCCAGCGGCATTAAAGGTAAGCAGTTACAATTTGTGATAACTTCAAACTGTAATCATGTTCACTTCGAGCAACAACAAGCAACAGTGGGCAGCTATCAGTGAGAAACTGAGGATGGGAGATTTGATTTTGCCGAAACGAATGTGCTGTCATCTTTTACCGTAAAAAATTGCCTAATACAGCTCTTGGAATTTTTACCAATATGCATTCAGCTAAAAGTTCCCGGACCATATTATCAAAAAATTAATAAAACCATGTGAAATTTGTAAATGGCGCATGGTTGATACCAAAAAAGGACATAAATAGAGTTGGTTTACAGCAAATGTACTAAGCGTAAATGATAGCAAAACTCAAACATTTAAAGCACTTGCTTTAAAAAAAATGCATTTTAAATTTTAAAGGTAATTTCGAAACACTTGGATGCAAAATATAAACTTAAATATCTCCGAAATTATTAATCCTACATCAATAAACAGAAAATATAATTAATTCCCAGTTTGTACTTTCTGTAATTGGTCTGTAACATTTTTTCGATAAAGTAATACTTTTCGAGATACTTGACGAAAGCCGTTTGGAAATACCTTTTTTTTAAGCTAAAATCGTAAGTTTGAAGTCGTTATAACTTAAAAACTATCAATTTATGTGAAAAATTACATAGAACCTTTTCTTCTTAAAATTTGATTCTTTTTCAGCTCCAATAAATATATATATTGTTTAAGTGTCACCCCCCCCCCCCCCTGAGAAGGGGTGGATGCCATCCCCTATAAATTAACAAGCCCCCATACAATATAGAAACTTTTCTGTGAAGCGTTTACTATAATACTGCCAAAAATGAACGAAATCCGTTCAATATGACATTATTCCGAAGTTAAAACCTCTAGTTACTGTACTATATATAATACAAGGTTTGATCTACATAGAAAATAATTAATTTTCTTGGTAAGGGATAAAAAATATCCTTATTACATAAAAATGTTATTGCAGATTGTAGCATGAAGGCGGAGGAAGTGGGCCGACCAGCAGCCCAACCGGTGGCTGTGGTACCACCTTCTGCCCCCTCTGTGGCTCCTTCGCCGGCCTCATACCCGGAAAATCGTAAGTATCTTAAAGAGTTATTAGAGCAGTAGTTGAATAAACTGAAAAATTCTTTCAAAGCTATTAGTCGGTACGTTTTATGATAGCTTAAAAATGGTTCTGATCGCACATTGGACAAATTCAGTATTTTAGCTAAGGCAAAATAATGTATTTTTAAAAGGTTATCAGAGTTATAGTAAACTATGTATTTATTTAAACAAATAGCATGAAACATCTAAAATTTACAAGTTTGAATTAAAAAAAATTAAGTCTCTTTAATCCAGTCAAATTGTGTTTTTACCAGGAAAGTTTTGATTTCTTCCATTATATACTTTTTTTTTGAGATGCTGAATCCGAATCTGAGGTTTGCTAACAAAATTTCGTGACGCAACCGCGAAAAAAATGCAAAAAATGGTAAAGAATCTCAATTTTTGGCGGTTATTTGCTTATAACTCAAAAACTATCATCTTTTCGTAAATAACCTCTATTTAAGGTAGTACTGTCGATACTGCAGGAGTCAAAAGTATACACTGTCTCGCTTGACTTCCGCAGTATTTAGACTAGGCAACGTCGCAATGGAGTGAGAGAGAACTGACAATGATTTATCAAAATCGTCGCTTTAACTGCCTTCGAAATCACTAAACGTCAAAAAATGCCACTTTCGATTTGTTTGTGCCGAGCCGAATTTTCCAATTACGATATGCGATTTACGATCAGGTTTAACTGGAAGTCTTCCTCTTTACGTCGCGACATCGTACGGCCGTCTCGCTAGTGTTTTTCCAAAAATATGAACGTGTCTAGATCGCATGTTTTTGCAATTTTTCCGGTTCCGAAATGCGAGCTATTATTCTTTGCTATTTTTCTTTTGCGAATGTTTGCTATTTTTCGCAGATATCTCCGGAACCATGAGAGCTAGCTCGAAATTAAAAATAAGGTTAAAGAAGTATTTTCCACTACAAATCTTTTGTTACCATCAGCATTTGGGCGGAATTGGAAACTTTTCGTTTTCCGGTAAAATTATTTTGTCGCCATAATTAATCGATACCTAATTAATTGAAATTGATCTCGATACGATGTCCACTTCAAATCATGTATCAACTAGACGCTCCATTAATCTCCACCCTTCAAAACAAAGGTTTGTGGGAAAGATGATTTTTTTAAGATGAAATGGTTAAAAATGTATATAAAAAAATAAATATAATGATTTATTAAACATTTTAGGGAAAGTTGAGAATAGTGTTGTTAAAGTTACCAGACACAAAAAATATTACAGGGAATTTTTAATTTTTTAGAAAATAAAGAAAAAAAATAACCAAGAAATCTCGTTATTATAAGATTAATTACTAACAAAATGAAATATTCTCATATTCCATGCATTTTTAAATTTCGGGAGCATTGTAACTTCTTTTACGATGTTGCCACGTCTAATAAACTATGATATAAAAAGTAGACTTTTAACATTTATCCGCTAATTACTACTATCACATGCTCTGAAGCTGTACTTTTAACAATAGAAAATGTTTTGTATATTATTTTCTCTCGTTTTCTCCTTTTTAATAGAAATCTGAACGGTACTTTTTGTAAAATATGATGAAACCTGTGATTTCTCATAAGGACCAATGTTCATTGCTAATAATTACTACTATCACATGCTTTAAAGCTGTACTTTTAAGTGTCTAAAATGTTTTGTATAATATTTTCTCTTGTTTTCTCCTTTTTTAATTGAAATCTGAACGGTACTTTTTGTAAAATATGATAAAACCTGTGATTTCTCAATGTTAAAAGCATAAAATTTCAAATGTCAATATTTTTTTACTGGTTCTCTGTAGCTCTTCAAAAATTTAATTGGATCATTATCTTACCATAATCTACCAATATACCGAATTTTATTAAATTCTGAACATTAATTCTAATACCGACAGTACTACCTTAAAATGAAAGTACATAAAATTTCCTACAAATTTCATAATTTAGGTTTTCTTTCTCCGTGCTCAAGCGCTACTTGAAAATTGGCGTATTTCGGCTGTCTCCGCAAAAACCCACTTTTTCCACTCCGAAACTCTAATTCATTATTAAAGGCTGTCATTTAGTGAATTCCTCCTAGTTTTAAGTTGAATACAATCTAGACTGGTTTCAACTGTTGTGCCATCTCCAGTACTAAAAGAAAAGCATTTTCAAAATCACATTGTATTTAAATTCTGTGCAAATATAATTCCGTCTTGTACATTTTTCATTTTATTTATTCCCTCCCGACCTCCCTAAATGATTTAATAACTCCCCCCGTCTGGTTTAGAAACCCTCTTTCCTTCCATTCGACTGACCAAACTCTATCAGACCATTTATTGTTCCTGCACGCGATGATTGGTTGTTTCACCACTTCTGCTTTGTTTAATCAGGGTAAACTGTCCCGCAGAAGAACAGTGACTTGCAGCCAGTGATTGATGCTTTCAAAGACTCTCATGCACACCAGGACGAGATTGCCGAAGCAGGAAACGTGTTTCTCATGGCTCTGTATGGGAAAGGACATGAGACTAGCCTGAACAATTTGATATACAGGCAGTACGTATCTTCATCGTACAAAAGGAAAATCAACATTGCGTCACCTACTCCCAACGAAGCTGCTGCACGACAACATTCACTGAGAATTTACTTTCAGGTGCAGCAGTGGTTATCTGGTCAAACCACACTCGATGAGCAACAAAGTGACCCAAACGAGTGGGGGTGGAAAAAAAAACAAGGAGTGGTCTCGTGCCAGTGCCATCCACTTTGAACCCTGCATCGAACTCAATACTCCGGCACATTTCTTGTAAATGTAAAAGAGGCTGCCAACGCAAATGTGGATGCAGGAAGACAGGCCTCCATAGTTACCCGATTTGCACATCGTGCGAAAACGTCGAGCCACCGAAATACAGCATTGACTTAGATGAAGAAGAGACCGAAGAAAAATACCGAGAACAGACTGAAGAAAGACGCTTACACATGCGGAAGGTATGTCTGATCTCACAATCTATTTCGTAATCATTCATCTCTCCTTGAGATATGATCACAAGTTGTTGTTTTCTCACCACCTCTTTCATTTTCCTGATGAACAAGCCCCGACGCTGACGGTAGAACAATTCTGTGCCAGGACCCTTTAAACGATAACGGCTCGTATAATTTTTGCTGGGAAGAATTCACTAATTGACAGCCTTTAATAATAAATTAGAGTTTTAGAGTGGAAAAAGTGGGTTTTTGCGGAGACAGACAAAATACGTAAATTTTCAACTAGCGCTTGAGCCCGTCGGAGAAAAAAAAACCTTAATAATGAAATTTGTAGGAAATTTTATGTACTTTCGTTTTGAATTGGGAGGTTATTTACGAAAAGTTGATAGTTTTCTACAGTGTCCTTGAAGGTGGAAAAATTATAATGAAAATGAGTCCAAAGTCGGTTTGCGCAGGCTGATTCTACATTAAAAGTAGATTCAAAATTTATGAAATTTAAAATCGTAGCGTTTTATCCACATTTTTGGATTTTAACCCTTTGCAATACAGTAACTCGTATACATCAACTTTTTCTTCGAGCACTTAGCACTTTTAGAAATAAGACTATCGTAAATAAGTTTATTATATCTTGTAAATACAGTTCTTTAATTAAAAAAACTTACTCGACAATATTCCATTACTAAAAATTAAATTTAATTTGTTGTAAAACACTTGGAAATAACCAAGAAACAAAAACGTTTAATTAAAATGTAATTATCTTTTTACTTGTAAGTGTTTTAATGTTTATACATTTTTTCATTACTGACAAAATAATTTATTTGGATTACACTCTTTGCCGCTGGGTAGCTACTCGTATTTTGTTTCCAAACATAAAGTGTAAATCTCAAAAGTATATTGTCTACTTTTTTCCAGAACCAAAAAATAAAAAAAAATGTCATTGGTTAAAAGTCTGTCAAATTATAACGATTTCAAATGAGCCATGGAAATAAATCCTCTCACGAGGATAATCGAAAAGAGGTATGTGCTCCATGTGGAAAAAAATTATATTTGGGAAAAAAAAAACAGAAAAATTTTTCACAACTGAAAAAGACCATTTCAGAAAATGCCTAATTATACAGATGTCATATTACCAAAGGATACTCGTACATCACAAAATACATGCAACTGTTATGTTTGACTAATCGTTTCAAAGACCACGTTAAAATTGTAAAAGGTAAAGGACATAAAAGAGATTTAGAAAACAAAATTGATGTTTCTACGGGACTTTATGGGCGTTCAGCAATAGATAGCCTGCCGATTTCATCTACAGAAATTTGTTGTGTGGTGATTGTTTTCAAGAGATTGGAAGGGGTAAAAGTCACATTTGTAAAAATAGCAAAGAAAATGTATTAAAAATTGTAGAATAGCTCACTAAAAAAATCAAAATCAAATTCTAAGTACTATTATTAAAAAAAAGGTTCAATCTGCTAGTCGTCTTACAACTAAGAAAAATGAAAATTTTAGTTTTAATGTATCTGCTGGTGGTCGGGAGATAAAAGTTGTTTTAAATCCGAGTAATGAATAATAATAGGGAAGTAACAAATCAATTTAATAATTATTTCAATAATGTTCCGAAAAATCTACTCCAAAGTTCAGATGCAAGAATAAAAACCCTAACTATTAATAGAAGAAATCCAAACTCTTTTTTTTTTAAGCCTGTTACAGAAGCAGAAGTTTTGGAAGTAATCTCGCAGCTAAAAAATTCAAATTCGTCAGGGGAGGATAATATTAGTAACAACTTATTAAAGAAATGTAAGAATCTGATAAGTAAACCCTTAACAGATTTGATAAATAGTTCATTAAGTCAAGGTATATTTCCAGATAAGCTAAAATTAGCCAAAATTATACCCATATACAAATCAGGCGATAAAAGTAAATTGGAAAACTACAGACCTGTTTCTTTGGCGAAAGTCTTTGAGAAAGTTGTTGCTAAGAGAATTGTAAATTTCTTTGATAAATATAATATATTTAACTGCAATCAGTTTGGGTTTCGAAAAGGTCTATCTACAACTACAGCCATTACTCATGTATTAAATCTATTATACAAGAATTTAGATCAACATAAAAAATGTGTGGGGATTTTCTTAGATCTAAGCAAAGCCTTTGATCTAGTAAATCATGAAATTCTTATAGACAAACTAGAATGTTATGGTGTTAGAGGTAAAGCTTTAGACTGGTTCAAGAGTTACTTAGATAATAGAAGACACTACGTATATGTTAATGATAGTAAGTCGGACAATCTCGAATCAACTATTGGTGTACCACAAGGTTCTATCCTTGGGCCACTACTTTACATAATATATGTAAATGATTTCAGGTTTAACAACTCTATAATGTATGCTGATGATACATCTTTGTTAATATGTGAACCAAAAATAGTGGAGGTAACTAGTAATGCAAATACCCAACTCCAAAACATACAACAGTGGTACAATAATAATGATTTAATACTAAACAATAGAAAATCTAGCTTCATGAGATTTAATGTATTCAATAATAAACTAGATAATAGTTTGTTAATAAAAATCGATGGTAGATCTGTGGAACAAAGGAACAGTATAAAATTCTTGGAAATACATATATCTGATAACTGCTCTTGGAATGTACATATAGAGGCTGTATGTAAAAGAATTGCACCCGTTTGCTATTGTATAAATCAGTTGAGAAAAATTATTGATCAATCTACACTTCTGATTTACTATTATGCTCACTTTCACTCAGTGATTTCATCTAGTATTATTGCTTGGGGTAGTTCTAAGGAAAGTGAGAGGATTTTTAAAATGCAGAAAAGGGCAATAAGACATATAGTAGGGGTGAATCAGAGAACACATTGTAAACCTATCTTTTCTGAGTTGGCAATATTGAGATTACCTTGTATCTACTTACTACAGTTATTAATATATGCAAAATCTGAAATTAACCAGCTGAGTCATTTAAATAAAAATCATGATTATAACACTCGAAATAACTTAATGCTAGAAATTCCTCAACATAATTTACATCTCCTTGAAAAAAGCCCTGAATATGTTGCTATTAAAGTTTACAATAAATTACCTAATAAATACAAAAGCTTAAATGAAATAATCTTTAAACAAAATATCAAAAAATTATTATTGAATAAGTGTTACTACTCAACTGATGAATATTTCAGTGATAACGAGCTTTAAATTTGTACACTGAGGAAAAACATTTGTAGCCACAACTAAAAAACTCATAACCACAGCAAATTTTCCTAATAAAATAGAGGACAGGACGGTAGGTTTGTTGTCGTAATTAAATTCAATTTGTTAGAAGTTCTTAGTAGTCATTACTAAATAATTTTAGTTAAAATCAACTAGTTGCACTTATTAAATATTATTAGTTACTGTAACAAATGAAAAATGTTATGACAACTACATTTTTTAATTGTGACTAAACATTTATTAAATATTTTTGGTTACAATAATAAATGGTTTTGTTGTCACAAGAAATACAAAGTCTTGTCACAACTATATTTTTTAGTTGTGGCTAAAAAATATGGTAGGTATGGTAACTAATTCACTTAGTTGCCACTATTAGTAAGAAATAGTAAAATAGGAGCATAAAAGTGCAGCGGCGGCTGGTGAAATTTGAGATCGTCATATCTCGATTACGAAACAAGGGACCCTTATTATATATTAGGTAATGACTATTAGGGCCTCATAGCATTATAGTGATTTTATTTTTATTGAATTTGCGAAAAAATGGTACAAAAATGTGGCCGCCGCGCCGGTACCTGCCTATTTCAACTATGGTCTAATAAAATATTTGCAAGATATTTTTTATAATTAAGAGACTAGAACAAGAACATATGTTTATTTATTGTATACAAAATTTATACTTTTCTGAAAGTTATGCCATTTGCATTTTAATTTGGAATTAACCCTTTATATTTCACAAATTTTAAAATCCTGATGTAGGTAACTTTTAAAAAAATCAACTTGTATAATAAATAATTACAGAGAAAAACGTGTTCTTGTATTATAACAGAATAACAGTCTCTTGATTGTAAAAAAAAATTTTTGCAAATATTCCACAGACCCTTCTATTGATTTGGTACCTAGGCGACCCCATTCTCATATTTATTCGCAAATTTCAATAACAGATTTTTCACTATAAATCGTTGTTATACGGGCCAGTCATCACGTAAAATATGGTGTGGGTCCCACGTTTTGTTATCAAGATATGAACATCTCAAATTTCACCACTCGACACTGAAAAGTAGAAAACTTCGCACACAACACAAGAGAAACACGTCCTAACACTTCAACGAGCAAAGACAAAGTGACCGGGGAATGGCCGACTAGATCGAGATCGTAAAATATCGGAAGCAGCCGAGTATAAAGTTACAAACATTTATTATTACTGCAATTACTTATTTTGTTACAGCTAATAAAAATGCAGTTGTGTTTTAGTTGTCACAAATGGCCAACTAGTTGTCACAAATCAAAGTAAATTAAATATTTACTGTTAGTTGTTCCAAATAGAAATATTTTAACAGTAACAAGTTTGGGTTATTAAATAAAGAGAATAACACACTTACTTAATTGTGGCTACAATATTCTTATTTACTGCTACTAGAGGTGGAAAAATAGATTTTTTAGTAGTGGTAAATAGCAAGGCTGTGTTACTGCAACACAAATTACATGGAAATTTATTTATGGTAACTAAGAAAATTCCAACTAACATTTTTAGTTGAAGGGATTTTCTCAGTGTAGTTTTTTTTGCTCTTTTGTATTTTCTATGTTATGTTTTGTGTTATATTATTCGGTTTATATGTAGCTTTGTATCTCTTTCTTGTATGTATATATAATACTTGATGTCCTTATACATTAAGGACAGTTTTACTTATTGTATTGTAGACACATATTTTTCCCTTTTTTTTTTATATATATATTTTTAATGTTTTTAAATGACATGTAATTGTACACTGACATACCATATATACATTTTTTGTATCTGAAATGGTGAATAAAGATGATTGATGATTGATTGATATTAAAAAAAGTGTTTTATTTGATGAAGAGAGCTTAGATAACTTTAGGAGTTTCAGGTAATCAAATGAGAAAAATAACTAATTTTGTAAGATGTAACGTAGGTAGAAAGTCTATTCCATCGTACTATACAAAGCATTTATCAGATAAATCTAAAGTTTTAGATAATGTATACAAACACGGTATATAAGTTGAAAATTTATGTTTGTACGAGAAAATACAATTTTTGGATTTTGATAATTTTCAAGTGTTTTATAACAAATGAAATTTAATTTTTAGTAATGGAATATTGTCGAGTAAGTTCTTTTAATTAAAGAACTGTATTTACAAGATATAATAAACTTAATTACGATAGTTTTATTTCTAAAAGTGCTAAGTACTCGAAGAAAAAGTTGATGTATACGAGTTACTGTATTGCAAAGGGTTAAAATCCAAAAATGTGGATAAATCGTGAAAGGGATCAGCTACGATTTTAAATTTCATAAATTTTAAATCCACTTTTAATGTAGAATCAGCCTGCGCAAACCGATTTTGGACTCATTTTCGTCATAATTTTTTCACCTTCAAGCACACTATGTCTAGTTATAAGCAAGAGAACCGCCATAAATTGAAATTAAATTTTTTACATTTTTTGCATTTTTTTCAATGTTGCTTCACGAAATTTTGTTAGCAAACCTCGGATTCGGATTTAGCACCCCAAAAAACTTATAAAATGGAAGGAATCAAACCTACCCCACAACTTTCTCGCTAAGGGCCCTTTTGAGCACAAATTGACTGGAGTATTTAACGATAACTTTTATTAGGACATTTTATAATATTTTAACCAAACACATTTTTATCCAAACTAGGCATATTATCTATTTTAAAATTAATTTTAATTACTGTTGTCGTCCTCTATTTATTTTCACTCTTACCATTTGTTAGTGTTTCAATTTTATTATGATATGTATTTTTTACATTAATATTAACTATATTCTTTTTTTCTGTTGTATTCTCTTCATGTTTTTGACGTGTTCTACACCCAATGAGGTATTGTATTTAAAAATGAAAAATAAATGTATCTATCCACCCACATTCCTTATGGACCACAATAACGACTCCACACCAGATGTAATACTCCATACCTTAAATATGACAGGAAACATACATAAAGTAGAAAACATAACAGATCTAGCCTCAGACCACCTCGGCTTCAAAATAGATATTGACATGCAGACCCCAGCCATCAGCTCCAAAATAGAAAGATACAACTTTAACAAAACAAACATAAGTAAAGTCAACAACATAATGTCAAGATATGTTGAAAGCATAAACGATCACGATATTAGTCGAGACAACATCTCTGAATTTAACAATAAATTAAGTAAGGTCATCATAGAAAATACTCCAAAACAAGAAGTTCGCTATTTCACTCAGGAATTGCCACCTTTTATTTTGAGGTTGATCAAAAATAAAAGAAAAATATATAGAGACTATAAGAATAATGGGAGCGCCGAGCTTAAAAAAGAAATTAATAAATACAATAAAAATATACAACAGCTTATACAACAATACAGAGAGCATAAATGGATCTCCACATGTGAAGACATTAATCGCAAAAGAGGAAAACACTATTGGAATGAAATAAAAAAACTTTCTAAGTACAAAAACAAAAATCAAAATACTACACCTTTAATAATAATGGACACACTTTTGATACAGCCGAAGAGAAAGCTCAAAAATTTGCTGAACATTTTGAAAACTTGTATAAAGCGAGCCAGGATGACGATTTCGACAACATCCACCAGGAAGACATTGAAACATGGTTTAATACACACTTTGAGGAAAACAATCAAATTATACATTACCCAAACGAGTATATAATAGAGGAAGAAGAATATTATAACATATTAAACCAGGGAAAAAATTCTGCACCTGGACACGACTACATAAAAAGAGCTTTATTAAAACAACTGGATGACAAAATACACAAACACATAATCAAAATTTATGAATTCTGCTTAAAGTACAGCTTCTTTCCAAAAGAATGGAAGACAGGTATTATTATTACCATCCCTAAACCAAACCTGGATCATTCATTAGCCAGCAATCATAGACCCATAACGTTACTACCAGTTCTTGGAAAAAACCTAGAGAAAATCATCAAGAATAGACTAGAAAATACAATAGGAAATAAAATACCTGGATACCAATTTGGTTTTAGAGATCACCGATCAACAACACACCCACTAGCTGTATTATCAAATAATGTAGAAACATCCAGATTAAATGGAAATAACACCGCAGCAATATTCCTGGACATAAACAAAGCTTTTGACAGCGTATGGTTGTTAGGGCTCATATATAAACTGGATAGACTCGACTGCCCTAAATATTTAATTCATATAATTATAAACCTGCTTACAGAAAGAACGCTCAAAGTGAAAGTACAACACAAAATGTCAAATGAATTTTCACCACAGCAAGGAATCCCACAGGGCTCACCCCTCTTTCGCCAATCCTCTACAATATCTACTGCTCGGATATATACCACGAAGACCCACAACACTTTGCCCTGGATAAATATATTCTGCAATACGCAGACGACACCACACTAATTGCACATGGAAAGAATATCAGAGCAACAATAGAAAAGGTACAGGAGCTGACGAATTTAGTGGTGTTGTGGTTTAAAAAATGGAGACTAAAGCCTAATCCTAGAAAATCCCATTTAATAATTTTCTTCCATAACCCTATACCAACTACCCCCACTATTAACATAGATAATCACACCCTTCACGCCAAGAACAATGTTAAGTACCTAGGAATAACAATCGACAATAAAATTAATTATAACCTGCACACTAAAAACGTTAAAAAACTAACAATTGCAAGAGCACGACATTTCACAAGCCTCTCTAAAAGTGAAACTGGTATTAATACCAGAACAAAAATACAAATCTACAAGCTGATCTGCAGACCCATAATAGAATATGGAAGTATCCTTTCTTTAAATATGAAGAACCCTGCGAAGAAAAACCTCAAAGTTGCAGAAACCACAGCTATCAGAAAAATCACAAAAATCCGACACCCTAATAACCACCTTCACAATCCGCCAAATGCATTGTTATATCAGCTGACCCAAGTACAACCCATAGAAGAACGACTGTCCAAACAAGCGGCCAACTTTAGTCAATCCCAGACAAACAAAGATCTACTTTCCCCTTTCTGCATAAGAAGAAACAGACCAATTAGAAACCGCTACACACACCCGGTACAAACGCTGTGGGAAAGGATTGATCAATGAAACTCCCAAATTAAATAATTTTTTTTTTTTTTTTACGTTTATTTATATGTTAATTGAAACATAACTGTTAATAATTATTATATTAATATTAAGAAACAGGCTGAAGGACCTCGGTCGATGGCCTATTGAGTGTTGGTATGTATTGTATGTGCTTAATACTTAATAAAGAACATTTATTATTTATTATTTAAATGTATCTATCTATCTATGTTCATAAAAACGTGCTCTATCCATCTGTATTTTTGAAAAGTAGCATTGTTCTTTCGTCTGTAGCTCTTAAACAAAGAGTTTTCTGCAAAAATGTCAAGAATAATAAAATGTTCAAAATTAATTTTCTCAACTTTTCTGTCTCTTGAGAAATTTTCGAACAATATGCTTCATTTACGAGTTATATTGCAGATAAAGCGAAAAATGGCAAAAAATGGACGATTCTTGAATTTTAAAGTGTGTTGCCTCACCTGTCACGCGTGCGGATAGTTGGCATATGTTTGTGGATACTTTAAGAAAAAAAATGGCAGGCAAACGACATTTCCGTAAAATGATCATTTCTCCATTTATTCTGACAGCTAATATTGATAAATATCAATTTAAGATTTAAATGTATCTGATGACATAATTTATTTTATAGAGACATATCGCGGTAAAGGTAGATGGAGGCGTGACCAAGGGGAAAGACGCCGCCAAGGGTGGAGGCGCCGTGGTGGACGTGGCCGCGGGTGGCGGGGCCGCGAATGGAGGGGCCCGCTCCCCGGATCATTGGAAGAGGGGGGCTCAAGCAGACAGACAGGGGAGAGGATCTCTGTCAAGACTGCCGAGGCCATGATAGAGATCCTGCAATATATTGTGAACGAATTCATAAATAAAGATTAAAAAACATTTCTTTTTTTTGCCTTATTTCCTGTCCATTTGGATTTCTCTTTGGAGAAAGATAATCTTTGGAGAAAGTTAATCAACAGGTGGCAGTGCTGCAGCCAAACGTATCTATAGCAGCCAAAAGCTCATAGGTAGCCTTAAAGGCTTCTCTGCATTTGTATAAAACCTCCATCTTGCTCTTCTTATTTTTCCATTTAATATAATTTAAAATACATTTTACAGATAAATAATGAAATGTAAAAAAAATCACAAATCTAGGTAACCAAAACTAAACACTGCCCCTCTTTACAATAATTTGATGTCATAAAAGTTGCAACACTGCCACTCGATTTTATAATAAGTACCTAAATCATTCCCAAAAAATTTTCGGAAATATTAAGTCGGCAATCAGGAAATTTCCTGTAACTATATACATTCTATCTTAATGACTAAACTCTTATTTAAATAGATATTCGTAGTCGGCCACTACCTCATTATTTTCTGCGGTCACCGTAGGACAGACAAAAATTATTCCAGGACGTGCTTCGCCCGTCCTGCTACAGGCCTGAATTGTCAGCATGATTAATAAGCTAAGAATTTTTATGATTGACTAAGTATTTTACGATTAAATATGGAAATAGATACTTACAACGAACCCAATGCATAATAATTCATCGAAAAGATGGCTTATATATTTTCCACCTTTAGATGAAACTAAAACAGCAGGTCTTAATGGGAAATGATATTTACGGTTTTAGAAATGTGCCGATCAAATGCAATATACTTTTCGTTATCGTATTTGCGAAGAGTATAATAACCCAATAGCTATATGTTTCTTTCATTTAAGCTTTTGTGAGGTCAATTTCATTAATTAGTTCAAAAGTTACAACAAATTTAGTGTAGCGCTCCCGAGGCCGCGCGCGCTTCGCTTGCCGTAATTACGTGTCTTCGCGTTCCATTTTCGTGCGTAAACAAAAAAATCTGGAGCCTACATTTTTGATCGTACAAAAAAACTTCATATACATTTTTGATGTGAAATTTCCCATACTGTCGAATGGCGCAATTACCTTTTGAAAGAAAAAAATATTTTAAGATATATTTGACATTTTGTAATTAATTTGTTTAATAACAAATTACGCTCAAGAACTATACCCAAGCAGCATTCAAAGTGATGGGAACTGGCATCTGAGGCATCGGAACTTTAATATAGTAGGAATAACATAACTGTTACTAATTTTGCGACTTCAGGGTAATATTCACTTTGTGGTATGCATTTGTAGTGACAATTAAGTAGATTCTACTGAATTTAGGCACTGTATAGTTAACACTTTCAAGTAACTGCTGGAGAATCTGCAACGTCGCGGATACTACTCTGCTTTGAAGCATTCTCAACTGCAAAGTGAAAATTGGTAGTAATGCCGACTGCACAGCTTTACCAAAGGACCACTTGAAAGTAGTCTAACTTATTAGTGACATCTCGAGTAAAAATGAGGTTATTTCTACACGAACATAGGGGCTTTGAAGTTATCTTTACTACTCCCCACTAATTGAAAATTACTTAAAAGTCACATATACCTTGAAAATCTACTATAGAGTAATATTAACTTTTAAGACAATTTATATAATTATTGGCATTGAATAAAATGGCGGCATCTGAAATGCTCAGTGAAAGCAAAATAAAGTTTATCAGCACTAATCCACGTTTTATAGAAAACTGAAGAAACAGTTAAACAGTAGTAGAGAAATAGTGATTAGTGATTCTTCTTATTTCGCCACAGCAAAACCATCATCTTTGGCAACAAGTGCAAAAGTGCTCCCATCAACACAAGAAGAGTAATCGAAAACTATAACAGTTGTAGTGATTAATGATACTGTGTACTGCTCGAAAATTACAACTTGTCTTTAACACACAGATTGACCCATAGTTCAGTTAGTGATCCACTGAGCATATTAAATGAATTTGCCGATTAAAAACTCCAAATTTAATAAATATTGTGTCGATGGGGAACGGACAATGTCGGTATAACGGCATAAGACATTATTTATGTACAATAAATTGAATTGAATGAAATTAAATGTAAACTGATCACTAAATAAATACGAAAACTGTTATGTATTTTTTCCATTATTACTCACCTTACGTTAATAAATATATTTGTCCAACACTTTCATATAAAGTGATCTTTATTCATAAGACTTTGAAGGTATAAAGTATTGGAATTACCACTTTAATGTAAGAAACTACTTTTCTATTGACAGACAACTTTTATTAATATTCTTGTTTACAAAACAATTGACAAACCAATAATTAACAACAACATTGATAAATACAAATATCATAACTATTAATTCCAACACCCCCCTTCAATTTGACAATCCAAGCCCTTCACGTAATTTTTCAAATTGAATTCGTCCTAAACCTTTGGTCATAATATCTGCTATTTGATTTTCACTGTTTATGTACACCAATTTGATTAAATTAAGATCAACTTTGTTTTTCACAAAATTATATCTCACATCTATATGCTTCAATCGAGTAAATTGTTTAATCTCACATGCTAATTTGATGCAGGATTGATTATCTTCAAAAATGTGTATAGGACCATCAATAATTATATCCAAATCATGTAAAAGTTTCTTTAACCACATAGACTCGCAAATAGCATTACTCAAAGATATATATTCAGCTTCAGTTGATGAGAGAGATACACAATTTTGTTTTCTCGAACCCCATGACACAGTATTTCCCAAAAATTTAAAAATATAACCTGATGTTGATTTTCGATCTACTACGTCACTAGCCCAGTCTGCATCTACATATCCAACTAATAATGATTTCGATTTTATTTTTGCATCAAATACCAATTTTAAGTCTCTTGTCAATTTTATATATCTTATACGTTTGACATAATTCCAATGCTCATCAGTAGCACATGTTTGAAAACGACTAAAATAACTAATAGCAAAACTAATATCTGGCCTTGAACACAACATTAAATACATTAAACATCCTATTAAGTTTTTATATGGTTTCTGTGTCAAATCCTTTGATGCTTTTGTTAGCTTTAATCCAGTTTCCATTGGTGTCATACTAGTCTTGCAATCTTCCATATGAAATTTCTTTATTAAACCATCAATATAACATTCTTGGCTAATTGTCATTATCTTCTTTTCAAAATTTCTACTTATCTTCATTCCAAGAAAATAATTTATTTCAGCTAAATCTTTCATTTTGAAATTTGTTGACAGTTCTTTTTTAGTAATTATCAATTCTGTCATATCATTGCTCACTAAAATCATGTCATCCACATAAACTAGAATAAATATTTTGGAGGACTTATTTACTCTTTTATACAGACATTGATCGCTTTCCATTTGCTCAAAAGATAATTTCTTCATAAATTCATCAAATTTTGCATTCCATTGCCTAGAAGCCTGTTTTAAGCCGTATAATGCCTTGTTCAGTTTACAAACTTTTCCTTCACTTTTTAAACATTCTGGTGGTTTCATATAAATTGTTTCTTCAAGCTCACCGTTTAGAAAAGCGTTTTTTACATCCATGTGATGTGCCAGTAGTCCCTCTTTGTTTGCCAAGCATAATAGAACTCTAACTGTTGTTAATTTTGCCACAGGTGCATATGTTTCCCAGAAGTCTACTCCTTCTTGTTGAGTAAAACCCCTTGCTACAAGTCTTGCCTTGTAATTATCAATATTTCCATCTGAGTTTCTTTTAATTTTAAAAACCCATTTGCAGTCAATAATGTTTACATTTTTAGGTGCTTCTACTAGAGTCCATGTATTATTTTCTGCTAAAGATTTTAATTCTTCATTAATTGCTCTTTCCCACAACAAACGATCATTTCTATTTTTAATATCTTCCACAGATACTATGGCAGATTTTCAACTATCGCCTCTGTATGTAAAGCAAACGTTGTGTATGACATTTCATAATCCTTTTGCCATTCAGGTACCCTTCTAGCTCTCTTATCGGTAATAGATTTTTCACTGGCTTCAGTAACTTTATCTTCAACTATTTCTGAATTAATTATGTCTTCGGGTTCATTTTCATTTTCTAGATATGTTGTTTCTAATGTATCTTTTACCTCTTTAATTACCTCAAAATTAGATTTTTCATTAAATTTAACATTTCTAGCTAAAACAACAGTTTTGTTTTCTGGATCCCAAAGACGATATCCATTTGTACAGTAACCTACCATAAACATTTTTACACATTTTGGATCAAATTTGCTACGTTTCTGCATAGGTATAAAATTATATGCCACACATCCAAAAATTTTAAGTTTATTAATATTCGGTTTTTGTTTATACCACAGTTCTGCAGGAGTACACCGTTTCAAGACTTTTGTCGGGCTACGGTTTGAAATATATGCTGCAGCTATAATTGCTTCGCCCCATAAATATTTCGGTGATTTTCCATCAAATATCATTGCTCTTGCTTTATCCAGTAATGTTCTGTTGAACCTTTCTGCTACCCCATTTTGTTCAGGATTATATGCCATAGTATATTCAGTTCTTATTCCATTTTGCTCACAAAATTCAATAATTTCACTTGAGATATATTCCCCTCCATTGTCACAGCGAATACGAGATATTTTTCGATTAAATTGTGTTTCAGCAATAGCTTTATATTTTTTAAAATGTGCAAAAACTTCACTTTTATGCTTCATTAAATAAACTTTTATGAAATGCGTATAATCATCCACAAATGTAACATAATACCTTTTGCCATCCCATGTCAATGGTTTCATAGGTCCCCAAACGTCAGTATGAATTAATTCCAAAACTTCCTGTGATCTAGGTTTTTCTAAACTTTTGAAAGGTAATCTAGTCATTTTTGCATTGACACAGGTCTCACAAAAATTTATTTCATTATTATACAATAAAGGTGCACCTTCAATCAAATTTTCCGTAAACAATGTTTTAAGAGATTCCTTATTTAAATGACCCAAGCGTCTATGCCAAGTATACAATTCATTTTCATTAAGCACATTTGCATTATAGGCAATTTCATTTTTAATTAGTAGAAAATTTATTTCGTATAGTTTATTCTGACGTTCACTTTCAGCGATGACAATGTTTTCTCTCATTATCTTGACAGCATTTTTATCAAATAAAACTGAATATCCTCTTTCTTCCAGACGTTTTACAGAGAGCAAATTACATTTTAAATCTGGTACGTAAAGTACATTTTTAATAGTGCACTGTCGTTCTTTTTCTTTACTCTTCAGTATCACTCTGATATCACCGCTTTTATTTGATGAAAGTGAATAACCAGATTTTGCCACAGTTATTGTTATTGGAATGTCCATATTGCTTAATTTACAAAATAAATTAATATTGTTGACCATATGGTCTGACGCACCAGAATCAATAACCCATTTTATATCATCATCAATTTTTGAATCAACATTGGCAATGAAGCACTCTTCCTCAACTGCATCTTCACAAACATTTGCTGATGTATTATGTTTTCTTAAATTATTCTGCCTGTTTCTGAAATAACATTCCGACTTTTTGTGACCAATTTTACCACAATTGTAACATTTAAGAACAAATTTATGCCTTGTGTTAAAAGCAGTTTGATCAGTTGATTTTATTTCTTCATTTGGAACTATATTTTGTCTTTTGATACTCTCGTCAAGTAGACGTGCTTTCACAAATTCTAAATTTAACTTTGATTGCTCCATAGTTTCTAAAGCTGTTACAACTGCATCATAAGACGGAGGTAGTGTTAATAACATGTGACATATCACATCAGTTTGATCCATTTTAGCACCAGAGGCTTTAAGTTCTCGTACCAATTTATCAAATTTAAGCATATGTTCAGTTAAATCTTCATTTTCTCGTAACTTCATTGTTAACAACTTTTTGCGTAAATACAATTGGCTAGAAACACTTTTTCTTTGAAAAACAGCTCTCAGTGAATCAATAATATCTTTCGCAGTTTCTTTGTCCTTTATAAGTTCCAATTGATTGTCATCAACACGTTGAACTATTAGTGACTTGCATTTGCGCTCAGCCTTTCTTATATTCTCAATTTTTTGCGCCTTCTGATTAACATCTGTTATCTGATCATCATCCTTGACTTCCTGTATTATTTCTTCTGCATTATTTTCTATATGTTTCAGCAAACCCTGTTCTTCTAATAATGTTTCCATCCGGAATAACCAATTTCCAAAATTGGAACCATTAAAAAGAGCAATTCGATAAATTTCATGTTTATCTATTTCATCGACCATGTCTGGGCCCATAACCAATTGGAATTACCACTTTAATGTAAGAAACTACTTTTCTATTGACAGACAACTTTTATTAATATTCTTGTTTACAAAACAATTGACAAACCAATAATTAACAACAACATTGATAAATACAAATATCATAACTATTAATTCCAACATAAAGTGACCCATAAGTCACTAGTGAGATAAAGTAGTAAGCTAAAGTGAGGTAAAGTGATTTAGTCACTAAAGAGTAATTTTAATATAAAATAAAGTCCAAGGAATTTATTTATTGTCTCCATTATATGGAAAATTAACAAAACAAAGAATCCATGCACTAACACTTATTTATATTTATGTTAACATTTATTGTCATCATATTCGATTTTTCACAAAGAAAACTGCTCTTCTGTACACAATTTTTCTCTATACTAGTAACGACGTCTGTAATGCCTGACTCGTGCTGCTCTCCCTGAATTTTTTTAGCAATAACAATCTTGTTGAGACTGAATCTTCCAAATAACCCTCCGCCACGGTGGATGATTTCCACACACCGTGACGTTTAAGGGTGGTAATGTCACCCCCAGCATTGGCCAAGAGTTGATGAGGAATGGCGCATGCTATGGCCAGTATACAAATCTGCATCAGGCAATTGCAAATAATCAGCTACAATTCTTGGAATTTTTGAGAGCTTATTTAATCCAACGCATTGGACAGTGCACTTTCCCTTTTGAAAATTTACGAAAAATCTTTTGTGAGACACATTTTGCGGTCTTAAAGACATATTTCCTAATCGAATCAAGTGAGTTCACCGAAAATCCTTCATTTAAAACTGTGAAACTTCTTGATTTATTCGTCTTGGTATCTGGTATGGATATATATAGATATTATTCTTTATCTCATATCTTCGATGCTTAAGAAGGTCAGTTCACCGCAACGGCAGGCACCGCAAACTCCCAATATCAATGCAACCTAAAAAACCCAAACATTTAAATAGGTATATAAAAGCAAGATCATAAAAAACACCTACCTCTGACATAAGATGCTCACCGTCAGGGGCATCCATCAAATATTGTTCGATATGTGCTCTTTCCAAATAATATCAGATAATAAAAAGTACTTAAAAAGTATAATAATTGTTATTTTTAATAATCCACATATTCCCATCCATCGACCTACTATAAATAGACTGCGCGTCCCAAAAAATTGTGTTGTCAGCATCTTAGGCAACCAGCAATACAGATTAAGGGCATTAAGGGTAATGTTTATTATTCACACAACCCTCACAAATAACTTATTTATGTTTAATTTCAGGGACTAACTACAAAATATGCCATAAATTTAAAATTACATTTTGGAATTAGTAGGTTTCTTTATTTTATTTTTAAATGTACTTAATTTTTTGTAATTTGAACAATTGTTGTATTTCTTCTATATTTGTGATAAACAATTATAACTAATATTGTTTTCAATTAAAAACCAGTCAAAAATCGTATTTGTAACAATTTGTAGTATTCTCTTTAACAACACCTTATGTTTCTAATAGAATTACGGAGCTTTTTGCCCTTAATGCGTAATGTGGGTTGCCTAAAATGACTCTATTATGTTGACAACATTCCACTTGCATTCTAACATAAGGAACGCGCAGTCCATTGTGTAGTATGTCAATGTTCCCATCGCACACAGTGACAGTGACACTTTAACAGTTATTACCGCGTTGCCAATTAAAAAAAAAGAAATTACCTATCTCGTATCTGCCAATTGTACCAACATGAAAATAAGTTGATAGCAATAGTTACCAAGATCTTATACCGTCATTGGTCCCATTTGCCACATCTAGGTAAATATAACTACACAGTGAAATTGTTGCAGTTGCCGTCTCCACTTTTAAAGTAACAACAACTATAACGTTGGTGGCATCTGCTACTTTATAGTAAATGTAACTTGTAGGGAAATAATTTTGGTTTTTTCAACCACTAAGTTACTGCAATTAAAATCGTCATTTTTCTGTTGTTGAATGAAGACGCCATATTGACACGGATAAAAATATAATTCAATAAAAAATTTCTTTTTATTATAGTCATTTACAAATATGTTTTCTAAATAGATTATTACTTTATAATATATAAAATTAAAAAAAACGTTTTCCATAAAAAATTTTGCAGTTTTGCTTGTACACATAATTTTTGCAAAAAATTTTTTTTCCGAAAAAACCATTTTCTCAAGGGGGCGTCTTTTTTATCGAAGCATCATGATAACATTTTACAGAAAACAAGTGGTGGTTTTAATATCCACACCCAGGGTAAATGCAAAACATCATGATTTATAATATATGCTTATGCATGTTGTATATAATCACCTTATAACTTGGACCTTGGACATATCATGTGCTTAAACTCAGTAAGTCATTAATTTGCTATTCGAACAGAGAGCCAAATATATAGTTTGCGCTCTCATTTCGGTCAGCTGAGCTGTTCCAAAAGTTAGTCATTTCTACTACTTGGTTACGTCCCGTTTACGTAATAACCTAGTCTTCAACACGGTAATGGTAGAAGTACCGGAATAGTAATTTGCTACGTAATTATTATTCCCCATTTTGGTGAATACTTGGTAGAAGGATGGTTCCCATTACGTAACAGTCCTTAGTTGCGGAAACCTTTAAAGTTCCCCTAATGGCAACTATTACATAGAAACTACTAAAATTGCTGTTTGGGTATTGTTGGTAACTAACTAACGTATGTTGTTTCTGACATGTTCAGAGATGTATTCTCAAAAGTTACCGCTTCCCGAGATTTTTCCGAAGTGAAAATCTCTATTGACTCCACTATATATGTCACTGCAGTGTTCTTCATCCAAGATATTGTTGATTGCGGTATTTGTAACGAGGAGATAACGTTTTTTCACCTAAGCTCTAAGCTAGCCCTACCACACATCAAAAAAAGATGTAGACGTAGATTTGTTTTCTTTCTACCAGTGAACTGGGCTAAACTTCCCAGGTAGCAAGGGTACGTTATAATGACGTCAAAATCTGGTGATTCTGGTCAAAAAGACGTCAGGGCACTAAAAATCGACGACAGAATGACTTCTTATAAATGACATTAAAATGACGTGCTACACATCACGTCATATTGTCGTCTTTTTTCGGTGTTAAATTTATTTATATTTTATCGGATTACAAACTTTAACTCGCTAATGGCATTTTGTTATCGTAAGCAGAGTGTAAAGTTTAAAAAAAAAAAAAACGTGTCGTGAGAGATAAGTATTGGCGTTTTTATTCGAGGATATAATGTTTTTTAACATTATCCAAAATAAATTATATTCGAAAGAGTTTGCAAAGATTCGGCAATTTATTTGTTTAAATTATATTTCTATCTATTCTTTTAATAATAAAATTAGATTAAAAAGCAAAATCTATCCATTATTGCATGTTCCAACTATAAAGTCTTTAGGTAAGTTTCCTCAGAAAGGTTGGTGGCAGAGTGCTTAAGGCGTCGTCTTTCAAGTCATGAGGTCGGCAGTTTGGCCCCTGCTCATTCCGTTTTTTTTTTATTGCGAAAAAAATTTTAGTTGTTTTTTTTAAGGTAATAATTGCTTATTGGTTTCTTTCAATTTTAGGTCTGTTTTAAACCATTAAATATTCTATTTATATTGTAGATGACGATATTACACCTTTACCGTTTTTTCTCCAACACACTTCCCAGGTTTGTATAAGTACCTCAACTTAAAACTTTAATCCTTAAAATAGTTGACTCCTGACTTCCCCTCCACCGCTCATCAAATTTGAGATAAGGAAATTTTTTTTTTCGGATTTCTTCCTCTCTGCTCTTGAATTTCGAGATCTGGGGAAAATATATTTTTTTTAACGAACCGCCACTAATACTAATTAATGTAATAATTACATGTTCAACAACTACTCGTACTTCTCAGGTGGTACTGGTGACAGTTTAATTAAATTAAATAAGTTCTTCCTAATAATTATAAATAAATAAAAATACTAGTAACTCGAAGCGAGAACCTGAAAGATTTTCATATATTTTAAATAAGGCAAGAAATTCAATTTCACATAATAAAGACTTCATTCACCACCATAAATACTGCTTTTAGCATCCGAAATAGCGGTCGCCAAGCTAGCTCAGTTGGTTGAAGCGTCAGTTAGTACTGTAATACGGACAACGGGAGACATGTAGGTTCGAATCCTACGGACCGCAATTGGTAAAGGTAAGTAAAAATGAATTCAATAACTTAATAAACATTATAATTTGCAGGCAACCCTTGTGAGAAAAAGTTGGAGTGATGGTAAACAATATTAGATATGTTAATGTAAATAAAATTACGGATGGGTAACAAACAAATTCATTAGGACAAAACTTATTTATGCATTAATTATTTTATTTTTATCAAGTAGATTACTAACTAGTACGTAGTTTTATATATATGTTCCTATTACTGAAAAACTTTGGGGGGATTACCAAGTATAACCTGAAAAAGACGTCATTCGTCTGAGACATTAGGAAGTCATTTTCACGTTTCATTTACGTCATCTAACTCGTCATTTCTTGTCACGCCTGACCATTTTTTCACGTCATTTTCACGTGCCTTTGCTACCTGGGTTAATAAACCTTAGTAGGTGTAATTATTATTGTTTTTTGACCTGTTCCACACCCTTTGGGTATTGTAAATTTTTTTACATGAATTAATAAAGACATATCTATCTATCTATTTAATGTCCTGCAAGTCTGTTATTTTACAATAACCACCCTATTTTGAGATACATTAAATGAAAAATAACGCCCTAGGGCGTTATGAATATCTATAACGCCCTAGGGCATTATAAAATTATAACACACAACTCAAAACAAGCAAATTATGATAGCGTTATTGACAAACAAAATGCGTTGCTATGCAACGACGGCGTTTACAAACAATTTTGATTTTTACTCTCTTTTAAATCAAATCGTTCTGAACATAATAGATGTCAAATTAATAAATCGTAAATGTCAAAAAAAAATTCGAATTAAATAACAGACTTGTAGGATATTAAACGTTGAAGGCACCACGGGTGTTATAGGATCGACGTACATTCCCTCGGGCCAGAGGCCCTCGGGATGTACACTGCCGACCTCGGTGCGTTATTATCCTTATAACACCCTTGGTACCTTAATAACTATAACCACTGTGTGTCTAAAAGGCCATTTGAAAAAGCCTGGGAAAAAATAGAAATTAGTGATTTCAAAAATTGTGTTAGTGCACTCGTAACCTACAGTATTTGAATTTAATCGAACAAATACCTATATTTTATTTTTATTATTAATTAAGTATGTACTACACAATACTTTTTATATTTTAATATTTTATTCTTGTCTGACATCTAATGGTAAAGACTGAAAGTTACAAATTTATCCCACCTCAATTACAGTTTTCTGGTGCTACATAAATATTTGAGACAAACGTTTGGCATGGAAAAAAGAAATCTGTTGTATGTTCCACGAGGAAGATTTCATTTCCCATAATATACAGTAGTAATGTAATTCTCATATTGATGGCGAGATGGCGCCATGAGGCCAGCGTGATTTGTGAATATTAAATAATGATGGCCGTTTTTTTGTACTGATGGAGTTGTGAGTTGTTTTGATGTAAATTTCTGCAGTTCTAATTTTTATGAATTATATGCCAACTCGAAAAGTGTAAATTTATCTGAGCTTGTGTATTTCAAGACATGTACGTGTTTTTTGATAGAAACGTTTAATATCTCATGAAATAACATAAAACTTGGAATTGCCCTCCAAAATGTCTGCAAATAACCCCAGCACGTCAAGGTATATTCCAGAATATCTTATACTATGTATTTTGTTAAAAATTAAACTTTTAGATCGAGAGCACCACCGCTAGGAGTCTTACCTCGTGTTCCTTTAAGTGTATTAAAAACAATCCGAGTTGCTGTTCGTAGAGGTAATGTTACTGCCTCATCCAGCTCACCTGGACCAATCGAAAGAAGTATAGATGATCCGAAACAAATATCGGCCATAGTTCATGCCAGGAAGGGTAAAGGTTATAAAGTAAAATGCTTTAGCAAAAATGTTGAAGATGTACGAAGTTTTGGAAGTTCAATTTTTGTCCATTCATTAATTTGCTAGTCGAATACTTAGTATTCGAAAATATTCATCGAATATCAAAAGAGTAGGGACGTTAAAGCAGGGGCTTTAACTTGGTATTTAGCTCAAAAATAACGTGTGAATTTTAATAGAGCTTTGTAAGCCTTAACCTTTTTGCTAAAGTGTTGATAGTTTTTTATAGCTTTTATATTTTCTCGAAATAACTGGTCTAGTACCATATCTTATATTATGAAAACATTAAATATTGTCAATTAGAAGAGAACGAAATCCTTTTTTAACTGTTCCATGTCAACTTTGTAAGCATATTATCAAAGCAAAAACATTAGTTTTATCATATTCTTACATTTTATGTAAAACAAATAATTAATAAATGAACCGTTTCATTTTCGCAATAATAATTATTTAATAATCTAAATTAAATGTTGAGGTTAAGTCAACTTTATGACGCGGAGACTTCAGTTGCATTTCTTAAATGTCTGTCCAACATGTTGTCACTTTCAAATCAAAATGGCTGCTGGGGTATAAACGTGTCAATCAGACCTGTGATGGAACGTTTACGTTATTTAACATACACCTGTTATGTTGAGTGCTCACCAAAAAATATGACAGTGAGAGAGGCAGACGAGGCCTGATTATCAGAACGGCGTATGGCAACAATTTTTAGGTTAAATCAAATGGCGTCATTTTCTTTTCTATTAAACGATACAACGACCTTTCAAAGTTTTTTTTCAATATGGCGTGGAGGGCAAACACGGGATTATTTTTATTAAATTTCGGAAATGTAATCAAGACAACAGAAAAACACAAACGTTTAACGAATGAAAACGAATGTTTGCCCTCCGCGCCATGTTGGAAGTCATGTGGTTTGGATTGCCTAATTCATTTTATTATTAACCTTTTTAAATGCTTTTCGATCGTGATTTTTCCTGTGTAACTGCTGTTTTACATTTTAAAAGTAAAACTAATCTAAATGAAAGTGAAAAGAATGTCACGACTAGAATTATTTGTTAGAAACATTTACGACAATATTATGGCATTTCTTAAAGAAGCAATAATTTCCTATGCATTGGGATTCTTTACCGCAGTTCGAGTATTTAAACTACAGAAGAAAGCTGTGCGTTCTATAGTAGGTGTAAATAAAAGAAATAGCTGTAGGAACATTTTCAAACAATTGGGAATTCGCCACTCCCTAGTATATTTCTATTCTACTGAATGTATTACAGTAATACATATTACTCTATGCAAAGTCCGAATTTTGTCTGATTTTAGTAATCTAAACACAATTAACCATAATTACAACACCAGAAACTCAACTACCTTAGCAATTCTTACCCATCACTTAGCATTATACACTCAAAGAAAATGATAGGTAAATTCAACCAAAAAGAGCAAATGAAATCGCGCCTATCTAGTTTCATAGTTAAATCAATCAGAAAAGAATAGTCATACAACTTACATATACAAATTAAATAGTACAATGACATTTTTTTATGTTCACTAACCATTTTCAATTTGGTCTACAATTTAATAGTACAACAACTTTGTTTTTTGTTCACCAACTAATTTTTAGGTTGATCTACACTTTATTGTATGATGAAGTTTTTTTTGGTTAGCCAAAATCTCAGTATTGAGACCACCCAAACCAAAGATTAGAGATCGTTTATAAGATCCATCCAAATATATCGATGATCCCTGAGAGAATTTGAACATTGCAATCATGTTATTAATTTTCTATAAATTCATAAGAGTATAAGATAATGCATGATTGATTATTGTCAGTGATTTGTATGTGGCGTCATCTGGGAATAATTTCTGTAATAGACTACGTGGTAAGCAAGCAAATTTTATGGTAATTCTTTTAGAACTTCTAGAAGACGACAATAATATTGGTTTGTCGACCAAGTACAATAATACAGCGAACTAATACTGGGTTAGAATTACAATTCAATAATAGTTAAAAGTGAAATATACTATTATCTAGTTTAATTTGACAGAATTCAACAAAATAATAGTCAGACGAAAAAAATAATAGTCTTATTCATCTATTTTTTAAGTTAATGTTTGTTTTGTTGTACGACAACTTTTTATTAATTAAAATAACAATCACCTCTTGTTTAAAAATACCATCAATATAATTTAGTTTAACAAAATTAACGATATTGTTAGTTAACCATTTTTTTTTGTTGAATTTACCCATACTATTTCTTTGAGTGTATGACATGGCTATAAAGGTGTTTAATAAACTGCCAAATTTTTATAAAGGACTTGTGACAAGGAATTTAAAAATAAAGTCAAGTCCAGACTGAGGGAACAATCTTATTCTTTGAACAAATATTTTACTGACGACTTTTAATTTAATTTATTATTTCATATTTAAATAGGTAGTTAAACTTTAATGTTTTTTTAGACTTATCCTATATCATATAAAATGATCTATTGGACAAATAAAGATTATTAAAGATTATTATTATTATTATTCTGGGGACTCCAGCACTAGCACAATAAAACGAAATTGCAATTTTATTGTGATCTGTCTATTATGTTTACATTCACTTTCATAGAGACCAAAAGCTACACTATTTTAGAAATTGTTGAAGTAACAGTTTTCGATACCTTATAGTACAGGAAAACTTTACATTAACTCTAGCCGTGACGTGACGTCAATGGTTACGCATGCGCAGTATAGTTCAAGCAGTAAATTTGAATGGCAGCCATGAAATGCAAACTTCACCATTAACTATTTTGATGTGTGACTGACATTTTGTTTTGCCGTTTTCGCTAAATGTCAAAAAATACTAGTTTTGCTTCACTCTTCCTATTTGCGTCGCGGCATCGTTCGGCCCTCCCGCAGGTGTTTTTCGAAAAATATGAATGTTTTAAGAAATGCATGTTTTTTTTACTATTTTTCGCCGATATCTCTGAAAGGGTAGGAACTAGCCCAAAATAAAAATACTGTAAAAGGAGTTCGTTTCGTAACGAATCTTTTGGTTCCATCAGAATTTTGCTTTAATTTTTCGTTTCGGAGATATTTACTGAAATGTGTGACGATCTTCAGCAAAAATCGTACATTTCTTGTTTAACAAGTTGGTAGCTCCTTAACCTTGGCTCCTAGGCCAAAAAACTATTCTAACGAATTTAAATAGAATTAAATTTGCTAAAAGTCTTATTTTAATCTTTTCTTGCGATAAAAATGAGGGAAACAGAAGGGGCGGAAGTGAGAACTTTTTTTTTTCGGTAAAATTTCGCCATTTTGTCACCGTAATTAATCGGTAATTAACTGAAATTGATCTCAATTACGATGTACTCTTAATATCATGTGTTACCTAGACGCTCCATTAATCTCGGCCCTTCAAAGCGAACTCAGTTCATTAATCAGTATATAACCTAATAAGAGTAGATAAACAAATTTACACCACAGCGGCCATTTTGTGTTAGGATAGGTTAGGTTTCTCTTACATGAAAACTTATTACTTATTTTTAGTGTTCTTATCTAAAGACATTTATTTGATATTAGAAAGTTGACAAGTTTTTCAAAAATACATGAAAATGGTGGAAAATTACCCACAGTGACATTACGGCTGTTCATTAGAAATACCTTTGTGCAGTGCACTTAGGCGACCATTTGATCCATATTCCTCATAGTGATGTGCTATGACAGGTCTTTTCAGATAATTAATGTAGTTTTGCTCTTTTAATGAAATAATTGGAAAATTAGTAATAAATAAATACCCAGATAGCCGATACAGATCATGAATATTATGAATAATAAATGAAGGTTGGGAAGCAGCTTAATCTCTTGCATTTTTACCATTGATAAAATTCCTTTACAGAAATGTTAGCTGTTGCGACTGATTCTATAAAATTATTTCCTGGTACTAATTGGTTAGTATCATCTGCATAAATCATTGCCTTAAAGGACCTAGAGTTGAACCCCGAGGAACTCCAAAAGTAACTTGTTTCAACTCGGATTTAGGGGCGAGCGTAGAGGCGACTTCAATGGGAATATCAGTCGATATTCCGTTGAAGCAACGTCGAGCGCGGTTAGTACTTGGATGGGCTCACATCTTGGGAAATACAGCGTTCTCGTCCCACCTTCTAGAGGCTTGTATATCAGTGTATACTCGGAAGTTACGTAATTTCAGATGAGGATTACGTAGTGGATATACCATCCTTCGGGGTGTAAAGCAGGCGGTCCCTTGTCTATTAAATGTTAGGCAAGTAAAAGATCCCTACTCTTCTTAAGGGAAGAGGTTCGGCAAAATTTCCAGGTTGGGGGTAGCTCGTCTCCTGGCGTCGGTGATAGGCCCTGGTAGCGGAAATAGGCCGACGTTAAATAGTTAAAAAAAAAAAACGGATTTATATTTATCTATGACCCCAGTCTGTGTTCTCCCTCGTAAATATGATTCCACCCAATCACAGGTAACATCTTGTACGCCAACATGATACGATTTCTCCAGGAACAGATCAGTCGTATCGAAGGCCCAGGATAAGTCAAAATAAAGAGCGATTGGAAATTGTCAATTGTCATTGAGGCATTCATAAACATTACTGCAATTGCTGTGTTGGCATGAATTTGTTAATTCTAATCCCATGTTGTGAGTTGTTTAATAAGACTTTGCAAGCAAACATTTAAAACAATAAAATAAGTAACTATTATTTCATCTCTAGATCCTCTATTTTTTTAAATTCGTACTGATTTAGATAGTTTTAGTGCATTTGGATACTCTCCTTCACAAAATTATTCATTAATTAAATAAGATAAAGGTATACTTATTAAGTCACTTATTTCCTTGGACATAAATACATGTTGAACCTGTGAAATAGCAACTGCATCATCTGGATTTAATTGTACTCATTTTATGCCATCAAAGTAACAATAATAGTATGATAGTGCCTGTATCCAAGTTCTCCATCATGTTAAAATGGGTAAAATAGAGGTAATGGTATATTTGGAAGAATTGCATTCTTTAAAAAAAAACTTTGTTTACACTAGATATTTATCAACACAACGAAGAGTCTCAGCAATTCTATAAGGTCCATGAGCTAGACATGTTACTGAAGCACAAAATATAGCTTCAAATTTGTTAATCTGATCACGGCACATCACTAATTCCCCATCGGCCTCTTTGGAATTTGTTTTATTTTTTTTTATTTCTTTCAGATTTTATTTGGTAAAATTAAATAGAAATAGAAAATAGCTTTTTCATTTTCATGGGGATTGACAAAGGATTATCTTTCATAATTTTGTCATACCTCAGAAAGAAAGGAATTCATATTTTATTTATTTATATAAGCGGGCTGAAGGACCTTGATCAATTGCCCTTTGATTGTTAGTCAATGAAGATTATATTTATTATCATTATTTATTTATATATTAGTTTTAATAGAGCAGTCAGCTTACTGCAAAATCCCCAATATTTTCACCACGACCTTTGTAATAGAGGTTAAATGTATTCTTCTCTGCAAGACATCAGAAACTGTAGATCTGCGAGGAACTATACAGAATTCGGAAGGATTATGCTTATAAAAACATATTTTTTAATATTAAGCTTAACTATTTCTAAGTGTTTTTTGTAGTTAAATTTTCTGGAAATGTAGGTATTTCAGCGGATTGAATCTACAAGAGAGTAGCATCATGAGGAAACACACAGAAGATAGAAGAAAGAAGTTTGAAGCTCTCAATTGAATACCAGATTTGTAAGTAATTTTTTAAATAATTGTGCTTGTAAACATGACTAATGAAAAATTTTCTCATTTTCTTGCTACAAAAGTAATAGTAGATTTTTTTTGACTTATATATTTTTTTAATTCATTATAATCACTAAAATTGGCTTTGGAATGAAGTAACGTAGATAGGTATTCGGGAAGAAACAGACATTCTATGAAGAACAAAACTTGAAGAAGAAGGCATTTATGAAGAAACTGGAAGTAGTTTGTTTTCCAAGAAAACACTTGCTGTCATTAAATTTTTGAAATATTTGTTGAATTAAATTAGTAATTGCTTAGTTTTTTGCAGTATTTAAAATCAGTTTAAAGTATTATCATTACTGTTAGTTATGAAGTAGTTTAAATAAAGTAAGAAGTTATTGTTCTTGCCATTATACAAAGAATTTAAATTTAAACATTATGCTGATTTCACTTGAAGAGAGAAGAAAGAAGATGTGAAGAAAGAAGAGACCACCGCAGATTCTTTTCTCATACATGAACATTTTCATTCTTACACATCGTTAATTTTTTTCTTTCCTAATTAGTATTTCTTATCTGTGTACGATTAGCTATAAGTAATTTTCAGAGGCGACTTCATTATCTCTAAGTAATCGTACCGTTTTCAGATGAGGCGCGAAAGTCGAAATCGATATTTGACAGAGAAGACGTCATGGTAAACCAAGAGGAAAAATCGGAGACACGCAAGTCAAGGAGCTACAGTCGATCTAAATCGAGAAGCCCCAAGAAAGAGCGGAGCAATTCCTCGAGCTATCGGAGACGAACCAGAAGCAGTTCGCGCAGTAGAAGTGGGAGCAGAAGTTTAGATAAAGAGAAGGACAGACGAAAGGTTATAAATACCGAGAGAAGAAAGAGCATCGGTAGAGAGAGCGATAGAACTTTAGGTAGAGATAAAGATAAAAGGGATTTGGACAGACGGAGGAGTTTGGATAGAGATGGTGATAGAAGTTTAGATAGGGAGAAAGAAAGAAGTGTGGACCGAGGTAGAAGACTGTACAAAGATAGACCGCATTCCAGGGAGAGAGAGGAGGAGAGATATAGGAGAAAGTCTAGGACGCCACTTAGGCCTGGGGAGTATCGGCCGTCTCATGCTGATTTGCGACGTAGGAGCAAGTCTAGAGATAGGGAGCCCCCACATGATAAATACAGGTACGTGTATATTATATTTTAACAGTAATAATAAAAGTATTATATCGATACCACCCAGAGACCATCGACGGAAGTCTTTCAGCCTGTTAAAAATAAATTTATGTAGATGTTTTATGTCATTACAGCATAATTGTATTATGAGGAGAAAAGAAAAAGATACAAAAGTTTCAGTGCAGATTATTCAATGCGGTGATGTGATCCTGTACAGTTAACTTTGGATATTACCTGCTCTTGGGTATTTCGTGTTTTCTTATTCTGCTAAGGGGTTGAATGGTTTCTACATTATTTGCTTCTCTAGGAAATTATGTGTTAAGGGATTATACTTTGGTCGATAGCTGTTAAGGTATTATTGGGATATGTTTAATTTCATAGAGATGGTTATAAAGAGAATTTCTGGGGTCTCTAGTTTTGGTAATGGGTCACAATGTTGATATCTCTCCTATTTCTAGGTTTTTATTGACTGGTCTTCTTGTACATGGTCTTCATTAAAGATGATACGACATATGACCAATTTGAATTTTACTCTCGTCATATTTAAGTCAGGCAAATAGTAGTGTTATGAGAAAATGCTCGCAGAAGCATGTACAGGAACGAGTTTGTACACACCGTCATTCTAAGCCAATGAGAACAAACTATGTCATATTCAATGTCGAAACCAGCGGCACTGGTAGACTGCAGTAGAGTTGTGTTCGCCGGCGGTGATTAATTTAAGTAATATAAACCTATTTTGGGTGCGAAATATTTTCACATTCTTTCTCTACTGCATTATACAGCTCCTTGACCGTGAAAATTTTATTGCAATTACAAATCCTAATACCCCAGATGTCGCTATGCCTCTGGTAAAAATGTTCGCACACGTTGGCTCCGCCCTGAGCATCTTCTGATAATAATACTACCCTGATAGCCTAATAATTATAAAAATTTCCATCACAAAAATGTTATCTGAGATTTTCCTTCAGTAACTGTTAGTAGAGGGGTTATATATCACAAAGCCACAAAATAAAAAAAAAATTGGCCAAAATTTGGCTAACTTCAGCATGCTGGTAAATTTGTAAATGTGAATATTTTTATTCCTAACTTTTTCTGCATTGAAGTACTACCTTGAACTAAAAGATAATGCATATTTATAACTTATATTAAAGTCAGTTATTTTTTATGGGCCTGTGAATAGTTAGAGCCGCAAAAAATTAAGAGATAACTATATTATATTGTTATTTTTATATACTAATAAATATCAATAGCCATTAAAAATGGCAACACAAGAGAGTATTTTATATCCCCTTTAAAACCTATTTTGATTTTTATTCCTAGCTTGTATGGTTTTCGAACAATTCAATTTTTTCTATAGGCCGCGCGCAAAAAAATTCAAATAAACGAAAATTCGCGCGCGTTAAAAATACAAATTTTGGATTTTTTTTTTAATATAGATTTTTTCGAAAACTATGGCATATACAACAAAATTACAAAAGGACTTTTTTTAGGGTATTAGTCAAGCTTTCTTTTTTATGATGAACAATTTTTTTATATCTTCAACGGTTAACGAGTTATCAGTAAAATAAGGCTTATTTCACCGAAGGGGTGGTTTTTTGGGGGGGTTGCGGCACCCCACCAGAACGGATTTCTGTGGTTTTATGATCCCCCTCCACTAACAGTTACTGAAGGAAAATCTCAGATAACATTTTTTGCGAGCTTCTGGTGTATTTTTTACTTTACCGACTGGAGTATGAGTAATAATGATGAGAATGATAATTTTAGGTTAAGTAATTTTTTTTTTAATATTTTAGTCGTGCCCTATTCACCTTTAATGTCAAAAACTTACCTTTCTGTTGCTCGTTTTTCTTAAATTGAATAAATAAATTAATAATGATGTACTATAAATTATCACATTTTAAAAATCAAAGAAAAGTCTATAAAAGATATATCTCATTTAAATTTGTTTTGTATGAATAACATATCGTATTCTATAGCTTTTTAAAAATTCAGTGAGTAAATTGATAATGATATGCTAATTATTATTAATATTAAATTCATGTAACATTTAATTTTTAACTGAAACACCACTGGAATGTATTTAGAGAATTCATCATTGAAAAGATGAAGGGGCAGTTCTATAATGTGTATTTATATGAGATACTCCTAATCTTTCCAGTGACGAATTTTGTTAATCCACGTTTTTTGCGCTAGGACAAAACAAGTAGTCCAGCCAGTGTGCAAGTATATATAATATGGCACAGGTGCAAGAACAAAAGTTGGTGGTTTACGTTACTTTAGAACTAAATAATAAAAAAATAAGGTATACATAAAAGCAGTGGCAGTATTCAAATAGGTGTTTTATCTGGTGTTTTTTTTGTTTTGTTCATATCTTATCGATGCAATGCTCATTAAAAAAAAGGGAGAAATGTCCTTGCGTTTAAGTATATAGGGTGCCTGTATTCCAAGATATAGTTTTATATACAGGGTGATTTACCACAACATGCGGAATACCGTGCGTGTAATTTCCCATTAGGCATGTACATTCACGTAGCGCGAGAGATTTGACAACACCGGCAGCCGTAAATTCGTCCGTTGGTGGAGCATTCCAGCTCTGTTATTTCATTTCAGCCAGCTGGCACGCGCGATGTTGTAATTCTTCTCCCCATGCCTAGCCCGTGACTACACACACGGTATAAGATAGTATACTAGTCTCTATGTGGGAAAGCCCATGCAAAATTTTAGAACGATCCGAGGTAATTTATTATACTTTCTTGCATTCAAACTTCTAAAAATATGTTACTGTTATTTGTCCGTGGTCAGTGAACTTAGTTGGGAAAGAACATATAGGAGATGTTTACATTTCCTTAATTGGTATAAAAAGTTAATAGTCTATTGTCCATGTACTGTAGAAAGGAACTAAAACGTTAAAGGGTTTTTATTATTTCTTAAGTTCAATTGACCCCAAGATATGAAAAAACCGCAGAGTGCTACCATTTAAAGTGGTGCGTTTTTGAGATCGAAGTAAAAAGGTCCACTTTTCATATTTTTTTTTTGCTCGAAAACTATGAATTTTTTCTATAAACACGTCAATAGAAAAGTGTGTAGAGATTTAAATTTCCAATCGAAATGGCACCTTCAGAAGTCAAAAATTTTTTTTTTACAAAAATACGTCCCAAAAAACAAAACAAAAAAAAAACAAAAAAATGCAATTCTTATTTTTTTTTTAATTTTAGCCTGTAACTATTTTTCGGGTACATTTAGGCATAGACATGGCTGCATAACAAAAAAAGCTGGCGTTTTACCCGTTAAAATGAGATTTTGTAAACAGTTTTACGATTAATAGTGACCGAGATATAGCGTTTCAAAGTTTGCAACTTTTAACTTTTTTTGCTAATTTTACTATTTTTCTTCAAATTTCGTCCTGTAACTTTTTTCTGAGTGAATTTAGGTGTAGACATTATTATATTAAAGTGAAAGCTGACTTTACGCCCGTTGAAATGGTGGCTGGTAAAAGTCTCTACGACAAATAGAAACCTAGATAAGCGTTTCGAAGAGTGTTACTTTTATTAACTTTCTTCCAATTTTTGCGTTCTTTTTTAAATTTCGGCCTATAACTTATTTGTCAAATACAGATATTGCTACATGGAATGTACTCGCAGCATTCGTGTTTAAATAGTCTGCAATAGAAGTTTATGTGATCAATTGTAACCAAGATACAGTCTAGATATAGTAGATTATTGTACTTAAAAAATAACTTTTTACATTTTTCCACTTCTGAACTTTATTATATCACGTTTTTTTTTTTTTTTGTTCAAATAACTTAGATTAATAACTTACATTATGAAATTATTCAAATGCTGGATTTAACATATTTTCAAAATCAAATTCGATTTCTTCATCGGCATCTGTGTAAACATCGTCTTCCGTTATTTGAGGTACATCAGCGTTTTCACAGTTCATTCCCATACATTCTTTGCAAAAAATGGAGCAATTCATTCCCAATTTCCTGCAACCACAGTTTCCTCTGCATCCTTTGGTGCATTTACAGGCTATTTTTTCCAGCAAAACTTGTAGTGCGGGAGGTTTATTTGTCAAAATTGGTACTAGTCCATTTTCTGAACTTTTCCAACCTCAGATGAGAGGATTTACAATATTTCCTTTCCAATGTTGCATTTGCAAGTAAGTTCTTAAACCATGATGCATGCATATCTTATAGGTATCTTGATTCCGTCTACATGATATCATCACGAAATGTGCCAGTAAGCTGATTTTCTGAGGCCGGAAATACGAAAAATGTATAAGGATAATAAGGAGAAAAACAATACTTTAAGATGGGTTAAACTTCTATTGCAGACCATTTAAACAAGAATGCTGCGAGGTCATTCAGTGTAGCAATATCTGTACTTAAAGCATTTGACAAATAAGTTATAGGCCGAAATTTAAAAAAGATCGTAAAAATAGGAAGAAAGTTAATAAAAGTAACACTCTTCGAAACGCTGTATCTAGGTTTCTATTTGTCGTAGAGACTTTTACCAGCCATCATTTCAACGGGCGTAAAGTCAGCTTTCACTTTAATATAATAATGTCTACACCTAAATTCACTCAGAAAAATGTTACAGGACGAAATTTGAAAAAAAATAGTAAAAATTAGCAAAAAAAGTTAAAAGTTGCAAACTTTGAAACGCTATATCTCGGTCACTATTAATCGTAAAATTGTTTACAAAATCTCATTTTAACGGGTAAAACGTCAGCTTTTTTTGTTATGCAGCAATGTCTATACCTAACTGTACCCGAAAAATAGTTACAGGCTAAAATAAAAAAAAATAAAAAATTGCATTTTCGTTTTTTTTTGTTTTGTTTTTGGACGTATTTTTGTAAAAAAAAAAAAATTGACTTCTGAAGGTGCCATTTCGATTGGAAATTTAATTCTCTACACACTTTTCTATTGACGTGTTTATAAAAAAAATTCATAGTTTTTGAGCAAAAAAAAATACGAAAAGTGGACCTTTTTACTTCGATCTCAAAAACGCACCACTTTAAATGGTAGCACTCCGCGGTTTTTTCATATCTTAGGGTCAATTGAACATAATAAACAATAAAAACCCTTTAACGTTTTAGTTCCTTTCAACCCTCTTTTTTGTACATAGACAATAGCCTATAAGCTGGCACATGCCGGTCAAAGTGTCACGTTTTTGCTTTCGGTCAAACAATCAGGCTGCCACAGCATGTACAAAGTAGGGTCCAAGTTTGGTGTTTCTGTGTTATCCACGGGTTTAAGTATATATTTCTTATATCTACTTATCCAACTAAAAGTAGTAGAGTTCACTGGCATAGGGTCAATGTCTTTCAGACTTATTTTGCTATTTTTGTAGTGTGATAAGTGATTAAAACCAAAAAGTCACTTCTACCCTCTCCAGCTTTGCTGTCCGAGCAAAGTCTGGTAAAGGGGGAGGGGAAATGATATGGTTTCGCCGCATTACGTCAGATTGGTTAAAGTCATAGTCATAGTCATTTCTACAAAAAATAAGGTAATTTTTTTTTATCATATTTTTTTTAATTTTTCATTTTTTTAACTCCTTTCTGTGGGGACAACCTACTGATAAATTTTCTGCATGTTGTGGTAAATCAATGTATATTGTGCTTTTTTTTGTTGCTTCCCTTATTTTTAAATGTAAGGCTTCAAAAGTGTCTGCTTTTTGAAATACAGTTTTTTTTTTATTGATTTTGTGTGGTTGTTAAAATTTAGTTTTGGTCCAAAATATTTAGACGATATTTGACTTTTTAATAATTGGTTGTTGATTCTAATTAATGACACACTGTGACTTGGAAAGGTTCATTTTTGGTACACCCTTTGTTACTCCATTGTATGATTGCATCTAGAAGTCTTTGTAGTTCTTCTTGTTTTTTTACATAATTTAGTGTGGTCTCGAAACGACCTTGAAATTGGTTTAGTTTGACAGCCATTACTGACCCAGTCAATGGTTTAAGTACTATTTTATTAAAATTCCATTTTATTATTTTTCTCCGAAATTATGGTCTTTAGACCTCGTGTTATATACAGTTTTTGGTTTTTGTCTGGTCTCCCCCCACTACTAGTTATTTTGAATGACAAAATTAATTACTCTCTGTATATTCCTATTGGTCAATGGATGGGAACAATGTCTGTGTGTGTTTAGATTTCTCTTTTACGGTTATTTATATAAAGTTTTTAAGGTTATTTATATAAAGTATTAGATGTTTCCCATGTGGAAAGAACGGAGCGTATTTGCTTTGTAAAATTAGAGTTTTCTAGAAAATTATTAAGTTGGTTTTGTTCCTGTTGACGTTGAAATGTACTACAGTGAATATTACAGTGTGTGCAGTTGGATAGGTAAAGTAAAAAAATAAGTGTCTCCACAATGGTATAGTAAAATGTGCCACCTCGAATAGTGAATTATTTATTTTCGGTGAATTATCATATTCTAATTCTGTCAAATGGAGATGTTTTTTGAAAATCTGTAGTGAACATTTGCTACTCAACAGAACACGTGAATCTTCTTGACATTCAGTTCTTGCATATCGTGTGCCTGACCATGAAGATGATTTCTTTTTTCAGATGGGCTAAGAAAATAATGTTGATGTATGATAAATTTATTGCTTTCGCCAGTTTTAAATGGCAAATAAAAGATGCGTTCCCATTAGTAGCTGTCTCCTTACACAAAATACTAAACCTTATATGTGAATGTACAAGAGAGTAATAAATGTGTTTCTTTCAAATTAAGTATGTCTTCCCTTTGTATAATATCGAAATATGCTTATTTAATTTCTCACATAGTGTCAATAGGCAAAATGCATGAATAGCGGTTTTTTATGTTATACAGGGTGAATATGAAATACAAATTGTTTGGACCTGTCGAGTTTTATGACTCCCAAAAATTCTTCAAATTCGTCCTGTATATTCTTATAATTTATTCATTTTAAAATTTAACGTTTTACATAAACAAAACCACATGTCTGCAAATGCTACACTATTGATGTGACATGTTAAAATTTTTTTTAATGGTTTGTGGTCTGTTATAGCAAAAACAAATTTATGCCTTTTGCCTATTTGGAATTTATACAATAAACCTGTGTCCAAAACTAAAAATTTACTTTTATTGCAGAAATTAAAATTTTGCAAAACTCAACGTGTCCTGTTATAAAAATTAACATGAAATATCTATAGAATCACTAAAATATGACAGTGAACGAGCTTAATTCAAAATTGAGAATTACTAACAACCTTTTAAAGGAGAAACACGCTTGCACCACGAGAATAAATAAAATTCGTGAAAAGTAGTATGGCTGAGATCCAAATAAAACAGCATGACATTGAAGAGAAAAGAAATATTGAATTCATTAAAATCTCGATAAAGAAAAAAGTGCACTACTCCCATTTTAATAATTTGAGATAAGGTGTGTCGTGTGCATGAAACTAATAGCACTAGAAACGAAAAACACCTACCACTATCTGTATAAACAAAAACAAAAAAGGCATTCCAAAGAATATTTAATCACATAAACATGTTTAAAGGAAGATAAGAATTGAAGAAAAAACTGAGACAGGTTATGTAAGAGATCATAAATCTGAAGAGATAAAGACTAACCAGAATCTATAAAATAATAGTGACTAAACAATAACATTTATTCAACAAATTATTCATGTTTGATGTTTTCTATCAACGAATAAAACAAGATATTTGGGAGTATGAGATTAGTCTTCGATGAACTTTAAACGAAGTTGGCAGACAGAACTGAAAACGTATGAAGCAAATATATAAACTTGAATAGTAGCCATGACCATTTCTTTCTTAGTGAAGGACGAAAATGAAATAGAGAAGATAATATTCTTGGAAATAAGAATATGGAAATAACTAGTAGGAATGTAAAATAGACAGACATTAAAAACTTAATAATCTAATCTATTGTTGTATACATTTTCATAAAAAGTTCAAGGAATAAGACTAGCTACCTCGTTTAATGTAATCATGTGCATCATCAAGCGAAAAGTCCAGGGGTCACCGATTTCAATCAACAAAGTATTGGAAATAAATCGTATAGCGATTCAAGATTCTCATTTACCAAATCATAGATATTAGAACATCAAGAAGCGTCAAAAAGTAATAACTGTTGTAAAATATTCTTTAACCTGGAGAATATATTCACTTATCGGTTGAGACTTCGAACAGAGTGTACAAGGAGGTAGATATAAATAATAAAGCAAATAAACTCAGTCTTAACTGTGTTGCAAAGTAGCACAGCGTGACACATTCAAAATGTGAGTTTATGTTATTGAAACATACATTGGAGTATATCTAAGGGAGCTTGACACGTGGAAAGCGTTATTTTTGCAAAAAAAAATATATATGACCAACTAAAATATCAAAGTTAGCCAGTCTCACATCTTACCAACTTTTTATTATTATATTTTTTACCTGAAAAGTAATGAGTTTAGGACGGATTTAAAGAAAAACACTTTAAATTAACTTCACTTTAATCTTCACTTTTGCTTCACATTGGAGTATATGTAAATGTTAATTTTACACCCAAATAAGTTTCGATCAGATTGATTATGTTTGAAAATATCTAACTATATCATAATATAAATTGTTTCAACATTTGATAATTAAATAATAATGGAAATTCGAATTATTTGAATCTTTACGAGAAACTGCTGAGTTTTTGCGAATATCTAATAATAATAATAATAATAATAACCTTATTTTCATTGACTTACAAGAAGTATCTAAATATAATCAAACAAGATAAAGCTTATTAATATTAGTCACAAAAGTAACAAAAGGTTTTACACATTGAAATTACAAGGTAAAGTACAATATAAATTAAATTAAAATTTAAAAAATACAGTATAATAAATACTAATAATAATAATATAATATCCCTGCGTGTGTGACTTCGCACAATTTATTATTGTCTCTTGGGCCTATCATCATTAAATAGAACAGTAATTCAAAAGTTAGAAGTGTTTTTTAAATATTACGATGGCAAAAAGTGATTTTGAAAAGACACAGAAAGGCAGTTTACCTGAAATAATAGAAAATTTACTAATAAGTACTTAAACTAGAAAACAGAGGATATGCATGAATAAAATTTAGAAGAGGGAATGTTATTTTGCATATCCAAGCAAATCGAAAATGCACAAAGACCAGTTGGCTGGAAAAGTCAGAAATTATTTTCTTGTTTAAAATCGACAAAGGAAGTTAATTACGAACGCACGAAGCTCTTTACACTAAATTTTTGGGCTTCACAAAGGACCCCGCCATAATCTTATGGAAATTCGGTCAAATCGTCTGAATTTTGGATATGTTTTAGGTTTCGTCATCCCAAGCAAAAGTCTCAATGGGCAATAACTTATTTTTTCGATTTTAATGTCTATGTTTATGTTTTTCCGATGTCAAATTGTCCAAACTGACACTTGACAGCTGTCAATTAGCTGTCAAAGTTGCCTTAACAAAGTCCAAATCTTATTTTTATGTTATGATTGAGTTTATGCTGTTTAGGTAACTCAGTTCATGTATGATGTGAATACAATAATTCGACAATTGGCAGCTGTCAACAGGCTGTCAGCTAGCTGTCAAAGTACAATAACAAAGTGCAAATCTTATTTTTTTGTTATGACTTTATGCTTTTTAGGTAACTCAGTTCATACATGATGTGAATACAATAATTCGACAATTGGCAGCTGTCAACAGGCTGTCAGCTAGCTGTCAAAGTGCAAACTGAGTTACCTAAAAAGCATAAAGTCATAACAAAAACATAAGAATTGCACTTTGTTATTGCACTTTGACAGCTAGCTGACAGCCTGTTGACAGCTGCCAATTGTCGAATTATTGTATTCACATCATACATGAACTGAGTTACCTAAACAGCATAAACTCATAACATAAAAATAAGATTTGCACTTTGTTAAGGCACTTTGACAGCTAATTGACAGCTGTCAAGTGTCAATTTGGACAATTTGACATCGGATTTGAATTCAGCAACCTCAAAAACATAAACCTAGACATTAAAATCGAAAAAATAAGTTATTTAAAAATCTGTAAAGACTGCACGAATAAATAAATCTGTGGTGGAGCTTTGAAGCTTTCAAGCTCCGTAGCAGCCAAAGTATTGATTTTCGAGCTTTGTGCCCATTGAGACTTTTGCTTGGGATGACGAAACCTAAAACGTATCCAAAATACAGACGATTTGACCGAAACCCAATTTCCATAAGATTATTGCGGGGTCTAAAACAGTATGACAAATGAAATTATTATCAGTTATCTTCAGATACCATCAAGTTACTGGGAGGAAAATTATATAAGCTTGTCAAATTCACACAGCCACTCTCAGCCTCTTGCTTTCTCGCCATTTTCCCGTTGAATCATTTCGAATCCCTCACATTCTTTGCGTAGGTACTTTGTGCGTTGACTTATTAATTTTAATTTCGAAACCAGGAAGAGGATATAATCTCGTAACCTTAAATGGAATGACCCAATGGTACAACAGGCTTGTTGCACAAAATATAATTTTAGCCTTTTTAGAATCTTTACTTAATGCAAAACATGGAGTGTAAAGGGTTTTTTCTTACTTTTTCTTTTACAGACAGTATTCAACATTAAAGTTTGAATAAATCCCTTAGGCGCGCAAACAACGCGTGACATCATGTAACAGAAGACGCCACAGAACTAGCACACATTTTAAATTAATTCCATTTATGTAATAGGCTGATAGTAGAGCGAAATAGATTATAAAATTCTCCGTTCTCGAGAAAAAAAAATCAGCGTAGAACCAGACCAGACCTATATAAGTTTTTATAAAGTGAACAATTCTACATAAGAAATGGCTGTTTACGATATTTTTTTTGTGGTACAGATATTCTTTATTTCGAAAAACTTGAGAGATTGATTGATTATAAAATTCATGTTTTTTAACATTTACCTGCCATATCTTTAAATCTAATTAAGCTATCGATCTGAATTTTTTTTCAAATTCAAGTCCATAAATAAGCGCTTCCAATGGTCTTTTTGTTTCTATCGATTATTGTTAATTATTTTCTTTAAACAACAATGAACTTATTATTCGACTTATTGCTTTGCTAAGAATGTACTCATATTTTGACTAAACGACAAACTTTTTTATTTTTGCAAATTTTCCTATACATGCAGTGAAGCGATTGAAGCCAAGACACAGAAGAAGTTTTTGAAAAAAAAATTTTTCATCTAGGACTTATAGTTTTCTATTTATGAATATTTTTGTGACGCAGTAGCATATGGCATACACCTGGCAGGACTACGGCGTAAATTATCTGATTGACATTTGAAATAACCTTTTTCAGTCATGTTTAAAACAATTTAAACCCTTTTAAATATGGTACACTTAAATACACACTATAATTTAATATCACAAACCGAATACAACTAAATAATTTTAGGAAATAACCGCAAACTGTAAGAATTATATGTCCGTATCATTGCACTTGCAGAGATTTTCTATTAGATGACGTCAAGTCCAATATGAGTGTTTTCTCAGATTTGCCCCTTCTCCCAGATATTGGTCGTGGATTTAAATACTTTCCAATTAGAAATTATGAAAACAAATTTGATAATTGCTAATGTTTAGTAACACTATATTAAAATATATAAATTAATTTAAAATATATGGCACATGCAAAAAGCCTATTCCCTGCAAATTTTAATTTTACTCCACTCTATGTAATATAAGGAAAATAATGAAAGAATTGCAAGCATTAGCGATGATTTTTAGGGGATGGTTTCTCTTAAAGACCACGTCATAGATTTCTTTCCTTTCTGGGGCCCAATTCTTGAAATCGTAGGAATTAATTCTCTTGAGAAAATTTTCTCATTCTGTAATTCTCATGCGAATCGACAAATCAAGAGAATTGTCATTCTTGAATCTCGTAGAAATCAAATTTTTATGAGAACGGCAGTATGGTATATGTTTGTACTAATATTTACAGCAACCAATGAACAGATTGAATTTTTAATAACCTTTGTAGGCGTATGTTCTTGAAATTTTGCATAGGACTATAACTTTTCAATCTGAATAACTTTCCTTATGACATTTTGCTGCATCTTTTACAGAAAAGGTACTTTACCTAACGAGAAATTCGTTTTTGCTTAACTGGCATGGCCTACATGATTAGAGAAAAACAAAAGGACACCCAGAATTACTTTTTAGATAAGCCCAAATATGAAAAAAAAAAATTCGAAAATTTTTTGTCCATTTCACCTAAGCGAACTCAATCGGAGGACACACTGTACATAATAATAAAATTACAAAAGCAAATATAACAATAGTATTAACTAAGGATAATAGTAGTAACTAATCAATAAATGTTTAATAATTTACTATTAACCTAGATTTGAGTGTTATGTACATCTATTGCAAATTAGAAATGAGTTGACCTTGTCTTTCTATTTTGTACAAACTTGCTCAATATCATTCTCTTCAAAAGTACATTACAACAGAGCATCATCCATGGAAGAAGAACTGCAAAAAGACTTAGGAAATCAGTATGTGTATTATTGAAAGAAGAAGAGGACCTAGGATTGAACCTTGAAGCACCCCATTCTCAACATGCATTGACCTTGACCATCACAGACTGATAATAACTATGTAAATTAGCTTTTTAATACATCTACAGCATTGTTGAAAAGCTCAGGTAATGCAAAATTGAGAGAAGCATGCTGTGATAAATGTAACCAAGAAGAACAAGAATACAGAACTTATTATTAACAGATTCATCTCTAATTTTTAAAGGAGCTGTTGTGCAACTCTACACGCTATGAAACCCGGTTGATGTACAGGTAAAATATTAAAATTGTTTGTGAAAAAACGTATTTGGTTATTTTTAATTTTTTCAGAGGCTTTAAAAACACCACGTAAAATACTTACAGATGGTTTTAGATACAGAAGTATATTAATTTCAGTATGAACATTTCAAAATTATGGGATACACAGTATTTTCAATACAAAAATTAAAAATATGTGTAGGCTAAGGTAGCACATATTATAGGCAACTGTGCTACAGATTGATACTTATTTTAACTATGCTTACTTCTTTAAACTTAATTGATAAGCCTTCATATACTTCATTTTATGAAAAGTAAGATCTATAGCATTTTCCTTAATATTTTGATCCAGTAATTAATGGTATCGTCATCTGCGTTGATGTTACTATTAGACTACAAGCCCGTCGTAATTTTTAAGGGGTTAAGTGACCCAGCATGAATTATATTCAGTACGATGCTGGTATATGAAACTATAACTTTAGGCACTATGCCATTACTTTTGGGCAGTACAGGTGAGTACACAGGTAAATTGAATTTTCCATCCGAAAATGCGCTCTTCAGACAAAATATTCTTGTACAGTATTCCTCATGTTGATAGTTCATAAAAAAATAATCACCTAGAACCCACTGCCTTACAAAAATAATGGGACAGGAAGCCAGAAGAGTTTGATTTTCCGAAAATTTTTCCACTTAATTTAATACTGTACGGCGTTTGTAAATTATATTTGTATACTTTCATAGATTCATTATTCAGCAACACCATACATATTTGGCGGTTATAGGGTGAGAAATCTGAGAAATCCTAGGTGCAACCCCCCTACCCAAAACGAAGACATTTTTTGCCATGCAGTACATTTTTCATGGAACACATGGCTGCATCAGAAAGATTTATTTCGCTCTGAAAAGAGCAATTTTAGGGTGAGAATTTTGTTTATGACATTAGCATAGTTTGTGTGTATGGCGTTGCTAAATAATTAATCTATGGAAGCATGCAAATCTAATTGTAAAAAACGCCGTACAGTATTAAATTATCTATATGCATGGAAAAATGTTCGGAAAATCAAAAATTCTTCTGGCGACCCTGTAAAAATTACAATGGACTTGTAGTCTATATGTGCAGCAATCAAAATAATAATCATTCTTTGTTGAGGTGATCAGGGATGTTTACATTAGATTGTTATAGATATTGTATTCTTTTAAATTCTTCCAAACATTCATATAGTTACTGTTTATTCTAACCTTACCTTACAAGTAAGGTTTTAGTAATATCAATTAAATCAATTTAACTTCATAGATCTTTACAGTATTTCATTTACAGTAATTCTCTTATTTTCTTAAATTAGATAAACCTTAATTATCACTAATTCATACAGCTGATTCTAACCAATTTTATATGGCCTTCTTCTTATTCACAATGTCTTGGAAATATGACACATGCATTATTCTAGTCGGCTTCCCTTCTCTGCACGATACATCTAACAGCATCAGGCCATCTCTGTCGCAGTTTCCCATCAGGTCCTTGGCAACATCAGCTCAAGATAATTTAAATCTGATCCCGATCCCCATTTAATCTGGAAATCGATCGAGATCCTGAGATTTTGGGTTTGAATTTATCCTTACCGCTTCTTATTGTTGTGATCTGCATTTGATTCTAGTTCTTTGTAGAGATGTCTTGTAGAGAAAAATTCTTGTCTATTCGACAGAGAATCTGAATTCTTCTTGTCCAATATGTTATACTTTTTGGATTGCAAAGGAATGTTAACACCTAAAGCCTCCTTGTTTCGCCTATATTTAATTTACAATCCATAAAACTGTTTTTGTAAATTTTGTAGCTTCCGTTTGCTTCAATTGCATTGTATCGCCTAAAAGTTATTTATTTCTCGAAGAATGGATATCTGTCACACCCATGTCTTTAAAAATCCTACTAAGACCATGAAGAACAAGCATTCATGGGTCATTTATACACATTTTGAATTGTCTCGTTCAGATTGGAAGATGAAGAAATTTCAAGGATTTCCTAATTGTTTTATTAAATTGCTCTTAACTTTATTCTTAATCAAAGTAGACTATCATTGAAACCTCTCTTCGTTGAGAGGAAAACTTAGTAGACAGAATAAGATTTAGTATTCAGTTTATTAAAAAGTGTAATATTTCAATATACTTAATTTTCAAACCTCAGACATAATGTAAGTAAGAAATCTATAATATAGTCTGTGTAGTTGACGATTAGTCATGGGCAGCGAAAAATGCAACATGCAGCCAGCGCAGGCAAATGAAGGCTGGCCGTAATTTAGGTTGCAAGCTTGTGAGGTTGTCACATATGGATCTCTATGGCTAATTGTCAACTGCGCACAGGGTATGATTTTGATGCCATTAAATTTCTATCTTTACAAAAGTATATGAAACACAAGAAAAACGAAATGTGACAATGTTCCTAAATACCGTAATGTTAATAATTGTAGAATACAAATAGTAATCAAATAAATGTTAATAGTCTGACTCAGATCTTATCCGTACAAATTTTAAAGAATGTGCAATGGATTCATACAAATAGAAATAGCACAAGAGGGTTTAAAAAACGTTCAAAATCATTTAAAAATATTGACTTGCACGCCACTGATATCTGGTCGACTGTATTGAAATAAAACCAAATACAACAGGTAATGATAATTCTAAAGTGGCATCAGCAAAATGTGAAAAGTTTGCATGAAAAAACCGGTATCAAGGACAAGGCGTGGTTTACTTGCGCTGATACACGTTTACATATCACGAACTGCAATTGCCGAGTCTGTATATACTACACACGTGACAACAGATTTTTGAGAATTAATACAATGAGAAACCACTCTGTTTTAAGCCAGGTGTTGATGGTGAGACAATAAATCGTTAAAATAGTACAAATAGTGATTAAGGCATCCTAAATAATTGTAATTTTCAGACCTATCTCTCGAAGGAGCAGGTCTCTGTCGAGGGAGAGACACAAACCGACCCACAAATCACCATCTCCCAACTACAGAAAACCTTCGACGTCGAGAAAGCCCAGCCGATCTCCTAGAAGGTCTATCACGCCAGCACGCGCCCACGAAAGACCGAGATCGCCTTCAAAAATCCAACATTCCAGGTCTCTCGTAAAGCCTGAGAAACCATACTACGTCGAGAAAAGGGGCAGAGAGAGGTCGCCAGGTTATAAGAGCTCCCCCGACAAGAGTAGGAGAAGTAGATCTCCCGCGAGGTATGAGAGAGACAGGAATAGGTCGAGGTCTCCAAATAAGTATCCTGAAAGCAGCAAAGCGAGAACTAGAAGGTGAGTGTGCTATTTATGTAATGATTTAAAAAACAGTTTTAAGCAACAAAGGCGAAATGTGGCAATTGAGTGTTCTATGACACCAGAGAGGTTCCCAAGGAACAATTTTAGTTTCTTAAATGTATACAAGGGTGCTATAAAACTATTTATAAAATGCCTTGAAAAATCTATTTTGCTGTAACAATATCCTTAATACCATCATAATGCGACTTGTAAACTAAAAGGGCCCATCCTTATGAAGGTTGTTAAGGCCTTTTTAAATTCCATCATAAAACTCCTTAGTGAGGCATAGTGCTGCTCTTGAAAACCTTGTTCGGGCCGTTTTAAAACCTTCCTTAAAACCCATTTTAAAGCGTCAGAAGCTTTTCTATTAGCTTCCTGCATTTCTAGAAAACACCTAGAAGGCTACCTTAAAACTGGCTTTTAAAACCATATTAGAACTGAGAAGCTATAAGAATGTCCACGAAGGAATCCAAATAATTTTATTATTGCATTTATTTTTTCTAAACGGATTTAAGCAAACACACCATCAGACTTATTGAAGATAAAATGGAATTTGAAATTTATAAAGCGTAGAGTAGCACTATAACCTCTCTAAGGCCGATTTAAAAGGTAATAAAAAGACATCAGGTATGGCAAAAATTAAAACCAACGGCAGTTTATCGTTAAAACTACATAAGAAAGGCCCAAAAAACAAGAGCACCTCAGAAATAATAATGATTTTTATATCCGTACAAAATTTGCATAGACACGTAATCAGCAAATTTAAAAAAGTGGGCTGCTTCTCGGTTCCTACGGTAATTTTCAGTCATTTCTTGTAATTCTACCTTAATTTGCTAACGAAAAAGTGATAATTATTGATAATTATAATTGTGAGATTGACCTTGAATATTTTTATATAACAAGAAAAACATGGCCAGCCAACTAAAAACCTAATCGTCATTTTACAGTCCTCTCCAGTGTTGCCAGGTCTAGTGAAATTTCACTAGATCTGGTGATTTTTTTTTTTAAGTCTAGTAATTTAGTGAAAATTTTTATGAAAATGCCCATTTTTAATGATTTTTGAATCATCTAATTTATTGCCCTCTACTGGTAGATAGACAAACATGAAATTCGAGTTGCGATCCATTTAATACAAAACTATTCACGTTAATCGCTACCACGGTCAGTAAACTCTACGGTTACCTCGATCGGCAGCTCTTAGACGAGAGAGACGCGCGGAGCGGGGAATCGAATGAAACAGACAGACATATCTGATTTCCGTGCAAAAGATACAGACAAAGATGCCTGTAGTGTCTACAGCTGGCGTAGGCTGTAGACCCTAACAGAATCTTTGTCTCTGTCTTTTGCACGGAAATCAGATATCTCTGTCTCTTTCATTCGATTCCCCGCTACGCGCGTCTCTCTCATCTGAAAGCTGCTAATTGATAGTATAGTTTATTGCCGTGAATCGCTACAATCGAATAGTCTGGGCTTGTTGCCCTCTAGCGGCTCGTAGACAAACAGTACTTTCTAGTTACAAACCATTTAATACAATACAGAGTACGAAGTCTGGCAACGAAATAATCAGATAGAGGACGCTCAAAGCTATGCTGTGCTCAGAGAGCTCAAGAAAATTACGTGTCCTACAGACACTACAACTTTTGAAAATTAAAGATGAGAGCTTTAATTTCAAATCTAGTGAAATTTTAGTAAGATTTAGTAACTTTTTAAAGCGTCGTCTGATAACTTTTAAAATTTTGATCTGACAATACTGGTCCTCTCATTAAACTATATATTCTAATAATGGTAATGACCTAGAACATTTACTCTAAATGAAGCATGAAGCCCTTTTAGTCTTTTTGTATACTATCACAAATAATCCCTTCCTTAGAAAAATGCAAATGCACTTGGCGAAGATCACATGGACTTGATAAAAGCTGTAATAAAACGTTTGGGACGTTGACATTTGATACAAAAAACTTAAAACTTAACCTCAAAATAATTTGTATGTGTGTGTGTTTTAACAGTCCTTTTAAAATGGCCACTCTTTTTTATTTTCTTCCACCTTTCCAAAAAAGACTTAATTACACATCAGTAAGTCGTGAAATGCTTTTAATTAACACACACACACACACACACATGCATCAACGACACTTCAGGCAGACATATTGTTTATTATTTTTATAATAAATGTTTTATTGAGGCTTTGGAACGTGTTTTATGGAATTAAAATTTGCCTTTTAGATTTATAGAGGCCTTTTTTTCGTCATAACGATTTCATCACTACATTTATCAAGGATGTTTTAAGAGTCTAGTTTTGTAATGGCCTTTAATAAGTACTAATAGGCCTTGAAAATGTCTAGTTTTAAAAAGGATTTAAAATGCATTTATTGCAAATATGTTAAAAACCATAAAGAATAATTTAAAGCCTCTTTAAATCTAAATGGAATTTAAGACGTTCATAAAACTAATTAGCTTTATGGAGAGTTTTATGTAGGTTACGATAAACCCATTACAAATACATATTATCCTAGAAGCAAATTAGCTTTATAATTAGGTCTTACAGAATGCTTTAAAATTTACTATATAAGAGCAAGTATACTTAAAGCCTAAAAGGCCTTAACTACAACATCAATAAAGGACAAGACTAACCCTGACAAACCTTTCTTAAAACCTCCTCAAGTCCAAATGACTTAAATTGTTCCTTGGGTTATCATGGCAACTTTGAGTATATATTATAAGAGGTAATTAGTGACATATTTTATGATAGGTGGGTTGTTAATACTGTTGTAATCATGTCATATATATATTTTCATTCTTCAAAAAAAAAAAGAAAAAAACATCAGAAGTATATACAATCTCAAACAAACAGACCTATGCAAATCGATCATCTTTCCTGAAAAAAAATTTACTTAAGTGACATGACACCTTCTCTCTGTTCTCCATGTATTAAACACTGCCAGCTAAACGTCACCTGAATTTGTGACAAATGACATTATTTTGTCTTGTTCATCCCGCATGTATAAGTTCAGAGCTAACTGCCCTTATGATATCACTGCCATTTGCGAGGCATATTCAAATACTCGAAGTTTACTCGTTTATTTCTGCTTCTAAATTAAATTTATAACAAAATCAACAACCGAATTACAGAATATGGATTACTAAGTATAATTGTCTTTTAATGACATTTTTGCCCTGTCAGCTCTCCTGGCGGGTACGACAGATATTCCAGAAGACACAGCCGTTCTCCAGGCCAATACAACAGAGCCCCACCGAGCAAGAGGAGCAGGTCAAGTCGGTCCCCCCATCCGCCCATAGTTACTTTCAGTAGGAGTCGTTCCGATCACCGGCGTTCAAGCAGGTCACCCGGTTATGACAGAGACAGGGGTTATCACAGATCGGATAAACACAGGAGAAGTCGCAGCCGGTCGCCTAGGAAACGCAGGAGTAGACCGCCACACGCACATCGGGAACCACCCGACTTTGCCTTCTATGAGGTAATTTTCTATTTTACGGTTCTTATATCATAGACAGGCATGCCCTGTTGGGTTGGTGAGGGTTTTTATAAATCTGACTTAATAAATATGTTACAGCTAGTTGCACCAATTTCGTGTTAACAAACGTTTAATAAAACCACGTTTTATAGGCAAACTTGAGTTAAATGGCTCTACATTGCACCATATGGAAGTTGAAGTCGATTAGTTAAGCGGGGAAATTCTAGGGATTTTTCATCTGTGACTAACTTCACCTTACATAACCTTAAAAGTTGTTGTATATTTGTATTTGACGTGCATTTTATTTCTGAAAATTTTCGATTTTCGCGAACGATTTTTTGGTTTATCATTGTAACATTATTATTGTAAGATGGAATCTGCTGATAAAAAGAAAAGGTCTGCAAATTTCACTAATAACGACAAATCTAATTTTTACGTTGATCAACGCGTTTTGGAGATCCATTCTCAATAATTTCTATTATTTCTAAATCATCGTCAAAGATGTCCTCGAATATTCTACATTTAAATCCATTTTAATTAATACTTGGCGAAACAATGAACTTCTGATTAGAAAATCAAACGTCAAAACTGAATTAGTAAACAAGAACCTTGTTCTATACTTGCACAGATATATTTACTTAACCACACTTCCAGCTAAACATGAGCTAAACCTTCAAAATTGGTGGTTTAACTTGATCTGAGATTAAAAAGAATTAACTCACGTTTAAAAGTTGGTGCAACGTACATTTCCCGTTTAATCCAAGTTTAATATTAAACCTTCATTAAATAATGTTGGTGCCACTAGCTGTTAGAGTATTGTAACTATAGTCCAATAATTATAAAAATTTCCATCACAAAAAATGTTATCTGAGATTTTCCTTCAGTAACAAAACCACAAAAATCAGTTCTGGGGGTGCCGCGTAACCCCCCGAAAAAGCCTTATTTTACTGATAACTTGTTAACCGTTGAAGATATAAAAAAATTCCTCATCATAAAAAAGAAAGATTGACTAATTTCCTAAAAAAAAAGTCCTGTTGTAATTTTCTTGTATATGCCATGGTTTTCGAGAAAATCGATATTGAAAAAAATTCCAAAATTTGTATTTTTAATTTTTTTGCGCGCGGCCTATTGAAAAAATTGAATTGCTCGAAAACCAAACAAGCTAGGAAGAAAAATCAAAATGGGTTTTAAAGGGGATATAAAATACTCTCTTGTGTTGCCATTTTTGATGGCTATTGATATTTATTAGTATATAAAAATAACAATATAATATAATTATCTCTTAATTTTTGGCGCCTCTAACTATTCACAGGCCCATACAAAATAACTGACTTTAACTTTAATATAATATAATATAAATACTTTTAGTTCAAGGTAGTATTTCAATGCAGAAAAGGTTAGGAATAAAATTATTCACATTTACGAATTTACCAGCATATTGAAGTTAGCCAAATTTTGGCCAATTTTTTATTGCTTCATGAAAATAAAAATAAAAAGACCCAAACATCTTGAAAATTTAGCTCAAAAATTTTTTTGAGTTTATATATCATAACTATTGTTTCTAATCATTTAATAGTTAAAAAATTGCATAACAAAAAAATATCATCTAGAAATTGAACATGCGCAGCCTTTTTTTGGATTTTTTTTTAAATTAATCTAGCGTCCTTGTATTTTAATGTTTTTGAATGTACCCAGTCTAAAAATAAAGGTAAGACTTCATATTATTTGATCATACCATTTAAAATTATACTATATTTCTCAGGTAGAAAAAAATGCTATTGAAAGATCAATTGGCACAATCAATTTCAGAAAATGGCATTTCTTGTATTCTACTAATCTACAACGCAGGGTCAATGAGTTGAGACATGTAATTTTCTTGAAAAACATCGTCAAAAAAAAAGCTGAGAATCTTGCATCTCTTCCTCCACCAATGATGCAGCAGCACAACATTGTTTCAGAGTATATTTACAAGTTCAGAAATGGCTGTCAAATGATTTATTACCAGAACAAAGGGGATGGAAAAGGGGAAAAATATTAACTCCAAATATGATAACAAAACTGCCAGCACCAAGTGAAATTTTAAAAATAATTTTTTGCAATTATAAGAAGGGTTGCGGAAATGCTTGCTCTTGTAAAAAAGCTGGCCTGTTTTGTACCGAAGCTTGTGGTTTTTTCAAAAACGACACATGCACAAATACACCTCCCGTTGAACCAGAAGAAGTTGATTACGACGAAGAAATAACATCCAATGAAGCTGAAGATGTAATATAAAAAAAAACCGTTAATATTGTAAAATATATTTTTTTAAAATTTGTAAATAAACTCAGATCAAAACTCATTACTAAAGTGTTTGATTTTGTTACTTTTGACATAATCTCAAAATTAGTAAAAATACAGTGACTTTTATAATTTTTTGTTATAAGTTATTTAAATCTTTCATATGCTTCTTTTTCCATAACATGTCAACAATTGGCAAAGATCTACCTACTTAAAAAAATTTGAAAAAAAAAATGTTACACGATCTGCAAATTACAAAACATATAGGGACTTTTATTATTTTTTATGGTTTCACAATAAAGTTATTAAATGAATGTATTTACGAATATGACCCTAAAAACCCTAGAAATCTAGTTACTTTTATAATTTTCTATGGTGAAAAATTGAAGGTTATAAAAATATCTTTCATTTGCTTCCTGATTTTCTTAGATATGTCGACAATTGGCGAAGATATTAATGATTATATAATGCATTTTCAAAAAAATTAAATTTTTCTTATATTTTCAATATCGATTTTCTCGAAAACTATGGCATACACAAAAAAATTACAGAAGAACTTTTTTTAGGAAATTAGTCAGCTTTCTTTTTTATAATGAGCAATTTTTTTATATCTTCAACGGTTAACGAGTTATCAGTAAAATAAGGCTTTTTTCACCGAATGGGTGTTTTTTTTTGGGGGGAGTTGCGCGAACTGATTTTTGTGGTTTCGTGATGTATAACTCCTCCACTAACAGTTACTGAAGGAAAATCTCGGATAACATTTTTTGCGAGCTTCTGGTGTATTTTTTACTTTACCGGACTACTAGTAAGCAATTCCAAAATATCTTCATAATATTTTGAAAAAAAAAAAAAAATCACGGAATTTTCAAAGGAAAAAATATTCAGTGAATTTCTATAGATGTCAAGAATTTTTAATTTAAATATAACTACGCACTTACAAGCTTTTACTTGTGGCTTTACTAATGTTTGAAATTGGTGAAATGATCTTTCATAACTTTTAATACTTACCTCTCTGAAGTAATAGTGAGATAATATACAAAATCTTGACCCATGAATGTTTATTATTGACCTATCAATTTGGTTTTAGGGACTTCCCGGAACCGAGTACTGGATGCCAGGTCCAATCAGACCGGGCTTCCCGGGAATGCACCGGTTTTACCCACCTGCATTTTACCCCAGAATACCTGGTGCGCCCATCCTTATGCAACCAAGAATTCCAATGGTGGCACCATATGCACCATTCAGACCAAGATTACCTGTCTATAACAGCAAACCGAGGCTGAAAATTTCGACACAAACGCAATCAGCGACAGATGATGTGGTGGCGTCAAGTAGTGCCGAGCCTAGTGCAAGCGATGATGGAGGGGGAAAAGTGACTATTCAAGAGGTGTCAGATTCAGAGAATCGCAAGACTGAGGGCAACGAAAAGAGGAATGCCGGTGACGATTCGAGGGACGGTTTGCAAAAGCATGAATGACTGTGATATTTAAGATTTGGGATGTAAATATGAGCCGAATTATTTCTACAGAATGAATGGGCAGGTGGATATTTCTTCCTATTACCGAAATCATTTCTTCACCAAAAAAATAGGTGGGCTATTCTGTATTTTCCAAAAATAGGTAGCTGGAGCCAGAGATGTAGAAATCACCACCGATGTTGAATTTCACCTCCAGCAGATGGCAAAACCTGAGGTAATGGTTGTATATCCATGCTTTTTCAAAATTGCAATTTTTTTATATAATATTCTTATCTTCACAGATGCTTCTAGATATATGCAAGTAATGTATACCAGTGTAAATAGTTGATCATATTCAAATCCTGATTGTTTTTCACATTCAACCTATCTCTGACCCGCCTCCCACCCCCTTCTCTTTAGAGATACCAACTAAAGATTTTAATTAATTTATATTGTAAAAATTTTTCCTCTTTGTCTTGTATTTTTAACATTTTATTGTATTTTTATGTTACCGTTATGGGTTTACCTCGGAATCATAATCTTGTTCCATTTGTAATTGCTTAAAACTTTTCACATAAAGCATATATTTATATTTTGTTACAATCTTTTTATTGCAGCAACATATTACAATGTTTTACAGCTTACACTAATTTATTGTGTAATTTACACATCAGTGGCAGTATCTATTCTTTAAAACGTGCAAATCAACATCACTGAAACCTGCAGTTGTCTTGTGGATTCAAGGTCATTTTAGGCGATTTTGGCTCAGAATTATATTGGTGATAGTCACTAAAATTATGATTCAGTCATTTTTTTAAAGTAAGTTTTATATGTAAAACATGGATGTTGAATTGTATTTAATGATAATAAATATTATGTTAAATTGTTTTTCTGACTTTTAATTCATAGTAAGTAAGTAAGTAAGTTTTATTCCGTTTCATTGGACATATTACATTAGCATAATAATATGTATAAAACAGGTCATTAAAAGACAAAAATACAGTAAATTCAAACGAACACATTACAATGTATATAAAATAGACGTCAGCACATTATATCCTAATTAATAGTTTAAAAATTCTTGAAGAGAATAAGGTTCAATATCACAGATATACTTGAAAGCTTGCCTTTTGAAAGAGTTCTGGTGAAAGGTTTCTTTTAGATTTATTGGCAGAGTATTATAAAATTTGATTGCGGAGTAATATGGTCCCTTTTCAGTGATAGTCAGACGATGCTGCGGAAATTGAAAATTATCTTTGTTCCGTGTGTCATAAGAATGTTTAAAGTTAGACATTTCAAAACTAAGCTTGTTTGCTTTTAAATACATTAGACAGGAGTAAATGTACAATCCTGGAACTGTGAGCATGTTATTCGTTTTGAAACACCCTTTGCACGACTCGTTAAATTTTTTCTTGAGAATTATTCGAACGGCTCTTTTTTGCACTTTAAAAACACGGGCCAGATTTGTGCTTCCACCCCAGATTTCAATGGCATACTTAACAGTGGAATAAAAATTAGCATAATAAACTGTCTTGAGAGCGTCTAAATTAAATGTGCGTGATAGGGTTCTAAGAGCGAAGCAGGTTCTGTTTAACTTTTTTATGACATCATCAATGTGTTCCACCCATTTGCAATTACTATCTACCACCACGCCCAATAGCTTCGTATTATTAGAGTAGGAATTTTTATTTCTTCAGTGAGATGGTCAGGTATTTGAAACATGGAATTGTGAGTCTTAAAAAATATGCAGTTAGACTTGGCTTCATTTAATATAAGCTGATTGGTATAAAACCAGTCTTTTAGGTTTTCCCATGTTTGAGTGGCACATTGTTGAATGTCAGCGAGAATTTTACCTTTAACTATAAGATTGGTATCATCAGCATAACTTATAATATTTACTTTGTCACTGTCACTTACAGTATTTATTATGTCGTTGAGAAATATTATAAAAAGAAGTGGGCCCAAGACACTCCCTTGCGGCACACCATGGCTGTGGCTTAGTACGTCTGATTCGTATTTGTTGTTGTCTATCGTTATACATGTTTTTTGTTTTCTGTCTCCTAAATAGGAGGCAAACCATTTTAAACTATTTCCCCTGACTCCCATTTTCTCCAGTTTGTTCAAAAGACAATTATGGTTTAAAGTGTCAAATGCTTTGGACAAATCGAGAAACAGTCCACAGACAGCCTCTTGACCATCCAGAGCATTTAGTACAGTATCCACAAAATGAAATAGGGCTGTTGTTGTTGATCTCTTTTTTACAAAACCATGTTGAAAATCGTGAAAGAAAGTTGTTTTGTTTAAAAAAGCAAGAAGTCTGTTATACATAAGGGTTTCTAAAATTTTGGAAAAGACTGATAACATGCTTATTGGTCGATAATTTCCTAGTTCATCCTGATCTCCTTTTTTAAACAACGGTATTACTATTGCCAATTTCAATGCTTCTAGAACAATCCCCTGAGTAAAGGACGCATTATATAAACTTGCAAGTGGGGCAGCTAGTGCACTTACACATTGCTTTAAGAGCTTTGATGATATGCCATCAAAACCACTCGAAGTCTTTGGTTTGAAACCCTTTACCACAGTGCATATTTCTTCCTCAGTAGTCGGGTATGTGAACATGGAATCTTTATTTATGATGACAAGTTCACTGTAGTTTTTTGATATATGGCGCTGGTTTATATCTTTTATTAAGTTAGGAACAGTTTCAACGAAAAAAGTATTAAATTTATTGGCTTGAGTGTGAAAATCATTGTTAGAGGGTAGTTTATTAGGCTTTAGATTACCGATGGTTGAATTAACTAAGTTCCATGTGCATTTTGATTTATTAGTTGCATCGTTGATCATGTTTTCATAATACCGACTTTTTGCATCTTTTATTTGATTACTATACTCGTTTTTCATGTAAGTCAGAACTGGCTTGTATTCGGGTTTAATATTCGAAATGGTTTCTAATAGCTGTACTTGGCTTTTTAATTCATGCAACTTTGGTGTAAACCAGTCTAGTTTACGAGTCTTACGAACTTTTCTTCTCACCAGAGGGAAGTGCGTATTAAAGCTGTTATGAATAATTCTCAAGAAATTAACAGTTTTGGCCTGTGCACAACTTTCCTCATACACAGAGGACCAGTTAAGTGAATTTAATTCAGATATGAAATTGTTTATATTTTCCTCGGTGTACCGTCTTGTGTGTATGTAAGTTGATTTTCTAGCCGATATTTTAAGAGTGAATAGTTGAGCCTTATGATCAGAAATTAGTGACTGCAAAACTTCCGTATGGTGGTTGTGTGATATATTTGTGATGATATAGTCATATATTTTGCTACTAGTTGGAGTTACTCTTGTATAATCTGTAACTGTCATATTTAGACCATAGGACTCAATTACACTCGCCAGTTTACATTTGTCTGCATTTTCAGTGGCAAAATCTATATTAAGGTCACCTGCAATTATTAACGCCTTACCTTCATCAAACAAGCTTTCCAGTATTAGGTTTAACTTATATAATAAAATTTCAGAAGAAACCTTTGGAGTACGGTAAACGCATAAAATTACATAATCAGTATTATCAAGATTGCACTCAATGGCACTACATTCAAAATATAGTTTTTCAGACAATTTGCACACGTCCTCACGCGGTTTCCACTGTATCTCACTGCTTACATAGATGGCTGACCCTCCATGTTCTCCATGCATTCTACAAAAACTCGATGCAAGATTTAGGTTTTTTATGGAAACAAGTGGTAGTTCTTCTTGGGATAGCCAATGCTCCGTAACACAGGCAATTTGACAGTGTCCGATATCTTCCAAGAAAATCTCGAATTTTTCAGCGCTTGTGCTGAGGCATTGCAAGTTTTGATGACAATCCTAAATGTTGAAGTCAACTTAGATTTTACCCTACTCCTACTGTAAGTAGTGACTTCTTGTTGATTTGCCATTGACTTACTGGTTTGATTCATTATTGGCAGATCTTCTTTCAAAAACGACTCTGTTTTTGGCTGATCGAAAAAAATCAAACTTGGATACTGATATCCCTTTGTTCCATGAGCTCGGGTTTAAAAGAACCTTCTGAAGGGAAATGTCAGCTCCTATCTTAAACGAGCTAAACTTTGGATTTGAATGTTTGGGTTTGATTTTAAAACAAAGGAAATCATTTCTTTTATATTTATTGTTGAGATATTCAGTTAGTTCTTCAGCGTTCAAGTCAAGCTGGAAGTTCGCTGCATGAATCCATGTTCTTTTAGTAATTTCAACAGCTGAAAATTTTTAATCATCAATTTCCGCATTGCCGAGAATGATCTTCCTCTTTTGAGCGTTAGAGATATTAGAAACAGATTTATTGTTATTATTACTCTGGGGTCTTCCATGCCTAACTAAAGTAAACCCATCATTATTATTTGCTTCAATTATATGGTAATCTTCTGTTTTGGGAGTGCCAGTAGTCGAAGCCTCTGGATTTAAATTAATGATTTCATTCATCATCTGTCTTTGTTTAGCAACTAATTCTTGGGTTAAATTGTTTGTGGTCACTGGTTTAGATAAAACGTCTGTTTGTGTACACTTTTTTGCTGGTGTTTTATTATTGGACTTTTTTTCTGATTTTTTGATTTCCTCAGATTTATTAAACTTAATTTGGAGTTGTATTAATTCTTGCTGAAGAGGATATACTATTTGTTTAACTTCCGATTGTATGACTGTTTTAATTTCAGTTCTTAAATGTTCGCTACTGGAAGGAGCGCTTATTCCTAAGTTCTCTGTAGCTTTCTTCTGTTTCAATTCTAGAATATCGGATTTTAGTTTAGTATGTTCTTTAACGATCAATTCTTTTACCAAATCAGGGATGACATTCTTTAATTCTTTTAAGAGGTTATCAATTGATAATTTAATGCTGTTCGCGATTATATCTTCAATTTTATTTGTGAAATTAATTTCTGGTTTATCTACAGTTGGTTGATATTTCTCTAATGCTTCAATTTTGTTCAGTAAAACTTTTTTTTCCTCTAGTAGTTTTTTGTTTTCACCTATAACTTGATCATATTTGGATGTTTTGGGTAAACAATCAGGGCAGTAGAATCGAAGCTTTCTTTTCTGCAAAGGAATGCATTTCTCTTCGGAACTAGAGATGTCTGAACATGGTTTACAATACTGCTGTGAACAGGCATCGCAAACTATAGGTTTAGCATCTGAAGTTTTAGCACATTTATTGCATATGAATGACATTATCAAATCTAATTTGATCCTTTATTTGTTTTGAAGCTTTTTATCATTTAGTTTTTGCCTCCTGAGATAAAGAAGTTTTTGTTGGCACAAAAAAGTATCTTGAAATACATCACTAATTAAAAATGTTTCAATAATTTAAATTGCACAATAGAACATGTAGAGATAAATGCATATTATAAAAGTTCATATGTTTATCTACACAATGGTATAAATCACTTATTAGATTTTTTACTTTTTCCACTAAAAATTCACAAATGAACAGACAGCAAATTAACCTGTACTGTGTTTATATGATAAGGTACTTGTGTACCTTCATTAGAATCCACAACTATTGTATTCTTAGTGTTTTGAAAATCCTACCGACTGCGCCAAAATCTTTATGTCGTACTTTACTACTACTTTGTGCGCCAAATCATTATCTAAACTTTAATCTCGAACTCTGAAGATGATATAATCTCGTAACCCTAAACACAGTGCTTCAGCAGGTACAATTCAAACAATTTTAGCGTTGACAGCGAACATAGACATTTTTATTAAGAAAAAATAATAAAATATAAATTAGGTAAAGTATTATTTAGTCGTTGGCTAAAAATGGGTTTATTACAAACTTGAGCTCTGTGATTCTTTGATGTTGACTCTTTCTATGGTGACACATTCTACTAACCAACGTTGTGAGATAAGGTTTTTATTTTATTTAGATAGTCGTATGTTTCCACAAGGCAGAAGACAGATTGGCCCTTAGCTCCGTACATGCAGGAAAAATACAATGGTTCCTGTTGGTAGAGTAGATGGTTACGTTAGGTTAGGTTGATATGTGAGTGGGCTAGTAACAGACCCTCCACCGCGACCATCTCGTCTATTGTGACCCACTCCTAATTATATTTCACCCAATAGGTTCAGCTTTTTGATAAAGTCGACTACCTTATTGGGTGAGAGGTTGTCCAGGTCCTCTGGCAGCAGTTGCCCTTTACCAAAAAGTGAGAACCTGGTTCTTTCTGCAGCAGGACAGGTACATAAAACATGTGCTGCCATTTCATTTTCCTCCAAACACAGTCGACATTCAGCGTTGTCCGCTATTCCGAGTCTGTGTAGGTGGTGATGAAGTCTGCAGTGCCCAGTGTATAGGCCAACTAGAGTTCTTAGGTGTAACCTATTGAGAGGTCTAATAGTTTTTCAGTTCTTGATTTCAGGGGGTGTGATCCTTTGAATGAACTAATCCTGGTAGTTCTTGCCAGTACTGGAGGATTTTCCCCTCAATCCAGGCCAAGATGGTTGTTTTCGCAGTGCTTGCCGATATGCCAAGCACTGGTTTCGGTCCAATAAATTTTGATACCGCACCGTCCTTGGCTAAGGAGCTATTTTATTGCCCTCCATGCTAGAGTGGCCCAGTATCCAGACCAGAGTTAATTTGTTGTATCTGCCCAGTCGGGCTACAGCCTTTTGGCAGTTCCAGACCAATTTAGAATTGCAGCGATGCGAGTCAAGAGCTTTGAGAGCTGCTTGTAGCCCGGGGTCCAAGCACTCCAAACTCAAGATGACTTGTTCCGACATGACGTACAAATGTTGATATAAGTAATGAAGAGAGCATTACTTGGAGCACTAGAAAACACTTGTCGGATTAATTTTTGCTCTTGCGTAACTTCAGAAATTGCAAAAAAGATGGCGGATTGATAATTACAAAATTATGTTTTACAATGGTTATTCTCCATTAAAAAAAAAACTATGTAACCTACCGATCTGATTTTTGGTATGTATACTCAAAAGATATACGTGATGCTAACTAAGCTCTTGGTATTTTTGAAAAGAATATTTTTTTTGGAAAAAAATAATTAAAATCAAAAGGTTGATATTTACGTTCTAAAAATTTCGATATGCGGACAACTATGTTAAATTTATGAAATTCTTATATATAATTGCTTACCAAATATAGTACATATATTGCAAAATTTTTTTTAAAAAAGATTCTGTCGATAACGTATACAGTTTTTTGTTTATGATTTTTTTTATGAGGCGCGTAATTATACAGCATTAAAATAAAAATAGTCTACACGATAATTGGTACAGTGTAACAATAAAAAGCACTATATTGTTCAATATAATTGCAAATTTGAATTACTTTATGTTAATAATACAACAAAACGAATGAAAGTAGTAGTCGGGTGTTGCCGGTTGCGGCCACTTATTTAAAAAAATAATAATCGATACAAAGTGAATTGTGTGTTCGAGCAAAATGTTAATCAATTAATCAAATAGGTAATTCGCAATTGGCCATGCCCGAGTACAACTTCTACTCGTTTTTATATTGTTTAAGAAATAAAACATTAGTGAGAAATATTATTTTAGGTATTTAGCATATTTAATAGAAAACAGAAAAGGGAGATATTTTAAATAAAACATTAATGTTGTATATTACGTAATTTTTGCGTATAACTATTTTTACATGTTAGTCAGAATCACTATCATTATAAAATTATGCATATTGCTTTTTCCCTTAAAACAATTTTAAGGAAAAGCAGCACACGTGCACGCAATTGAATACCACTCACAACAACATTTTGTGTCGCATTTTATTTTACGGTGGCACTTTTTAATTTAAGTTCAGATAAAATTTTTTGTCGACATTATCGGTACCAGCTCCTGATTTCCAATTCTGCATCCAAAATTTTGTGCAAGAGGTAATTTGAATGATGGTTCACAAAACTGTAGGGAGTGTAAATAACTTTTATTAAATTATTTCACCTTTTAATAATTTTCAAACGTATACATATAATACATTTGTAAAGTTGACGTGTATGTACATTGAAAATATTTGCAAAAACTGATGTGGGGGGTGTAAGATGAGTAATGGAATACATTAAAACAGATTTTGGAATTTTTCTCTGTTTGTCTGTTTGAACGCGCATCACGCAGAAACTACTTAACCAATGAGGTTCATCTAAGCTTGGAGTAACATTTAGTTCTTATTTCATCGAAATCGGCCTAGACTAAGCCAAGTTTTATGAAAATCGGTCTAGTAGAACAGGAGATACAGCTTGATCTCTACAATATGCGTTTTTGCACGGCATAAACTTTTAAGATTAAACTTCTGTAATATTCCAGAAAATTCGAGAGTACTCTGGAATATTCCAGAAAATTTGTGAGTTTTCTGAAATATTCCAGAATGGTGATTCTACCTCAAACGTCGTATATAAAGAAGCTTTTTAGTCAAATTCAAAATTCCACGCGAACGTAACCGCGGGCATAGCTAGTAAATAATAAATATGAACCGCAAACAATAATCAATCGATTTAAACAATCAAACACAAATCGTTTTTATAATGTTAAAATGTTAAGACAAATACCTTCACACTATATACATAAGTATATACGCCTAGTAAACATAAACGTACCAGCAAATTCCACTGTAAACTGTTTTCATGTGCTTTATGAATTTTGGGAGAGCTGTCGGCTTTATTACATGCGCCGCATCATGCACCCATTTTAAAAATTCACAACTCGAATACTATATGCAATATCAACTTAGTTCTTGTCTTAAAAACATTTTCAATATACTGGGTAAGTTTTTTAGCATAGTTTGTACACAAAAAAGTACTTGCTCGTATGTCGAAATTCTTACTACAATATTTTATAGTTACAGATTTCATATTTTTTTTCTAAAAAACTAAACATATTTCAACAATGCCATCGAGCCTCATCCAAGCGCTTATGTCTTTAGTGTACACTATAAAAAAATTAGATGGATAGCACTCATAGTTTCTTTTACAGGACGTGTTATGTATTAAAAAAACATTTTTTTTAGGAATTATCATTTCGACTCTTTTCCTATCATTTAAGAAGTTATGCAAGAGCTGATAAGAATCCGACAAGTAATTTCTGGTATCCTATATAACCCTTTTTGCAAATCTGAAGTTGAAAAATGTACGTCATGTCGGAACAGGTTACTTGGAATTTAGAGCAATTTCGTACTGTTGGACCCCAGACTATTGGCTGTCTGAAAACATTTTTATTGATCTGCGTCTAGGACGCATCTGCTCAAGCCTCCTTGTACACAGTTCAATGGCATGAACTTCTGCCTGAAAGACAGTCGCATAGTTACCCAGGCTCGAAGTGATTCTTACCCTTGGGTTGCGACTGTATGCTCCAGCTCCAACTCCCTCAGGAGTTTTGGAGCCTTCTGTAAACCAACAGATGTCTGCTCTTTGTAGGTCAGTTTTGTCCCGATCCCATTCGTCTCTTCCAGAAAAAAGGACGATAAAGGACAGTTCATAGTTGGTCGCGGTAGGCATCACATCTGAAAGCATTCCCAGGATGCCTTGACACTCCATGTCATCTGACAGCCTGTTCCATGATGCTAGCCTGCGGCATATTATTTACCGCTTGTTGAAGTCTGTATGTTGCCCACCTGGCCTTTCTCTCCAAGATGTGGAGAGGGAGGAGGATTTCCAGAGCTGCTGATGGAGTGGTACTTATCGCACCAGTTACGCCAGGCATGCTTGTCTCTGTAGACCAGAGAGTTTGGCTTTGGTCGTTTGTTGTAGCCTTTTTGACCACCAAACTATGGAGGCATACACTACCATTGTTCTTATGACCATAACGTATATCCAGTATATTTGTTGAGGACCTATACCCCAGGATTTTCCACAAATTCTGCGACATGTCCACAAGGAGAGTTGTGCTTTGTGGATTACCTTTTCCAAATGGGAGTTCCAGTTGAGTGATTTGTCTAGTGTAACACCTAGATATTTTACTTCCCCCGCAAATGGAATAGTTTCATCTGCTAAGGAAGGCGGCACTAAATTGTTCAGCTTCCTTTTTCTGGTGAAGAGTACTATTACAGTTTTGTGGGGGTTCACAGTCATCTGCTCCCTCTCACACCAAGTATGGACTGTATTTAGGGTATGAAGGGTATTAGAGAGTACCTCTTCAGATTTTCTTCTAACCACAGAGAGAGAATGGCCAGCAGATCGTCCACAAGCAGTGACCATAAAAGGGGGGAAAGAACACCACCTTCTTGCGGCCCTGAATCTGACCGTTTCTCCCTGTAGAGAAGTCGTTATAATTCTGTTTTCAAGCATAGCTTGAACCCAGCCAGTTATAGTTAGCTCAACCGCTGCTTTATATAGGGAGTTGAGCAATGCATTGTTGAATGCTCCTTCGATGTCGAGGAATGCCGCCACTCTCTTTTTCCTCAAGAGATTGGGTGATTTTCCCGACTAGGTTATTTAATGCTAGCTCTTTTGATTTTCCGGGTTGATAGGCATACTGGTGAACATTCAGAGGATGAGTGCTTAGGATGTTCTCCGGCAGAGTAGAATATAGAGAGTAAATTATCTAAAATAAAGCTTTTAACCCTTTCGCGGCGGGAAACGGACGAATCCACAAAAATTTTTCGCGATGGTCAGCCGGGAACTGGATATCTACGCACGACAAGGTGCAGATAATTACTGGAAATATACGTATCCGCCTATTACACATTGTTGGTACTCTTCCCACCATTAGTTCAATTTTTTTTTTGCTATTTTATATATTTACATTTTATGTTTGGTAAATACAAGTTTTATTTGTATTATTAGCATTTTTTTATTGACATTTCTTCTAAATTCATAAAAATGTTCGAGTTTGGGAGCCGGGAAGTCCTTATAGTTTGCGGCTGCAGACAAATCCGCAAGCACAGTCCGCTGCCGTCTGTGCAGCCTGGCGTGTTAAAACTGTTGCCGTCCTGAAAGGGTTAAAGGTAAAACCAATATTTTTGGCATATTGGTAATTTTATTACGAAAAAAATTACTTTGTCATCAAAAATAAAACTGCTCATTAAATTTTTCTAAAATACTTAGAGCACTTTACTTCAAAATGTGTTTCATTATTAGATATCAATAACACACTGAAAAGAAATTAAATTTATTGAAAAAATACCTTACAAACATAAATTAATGTTATAAATTTGCGAGTTAAAAAAAAGCATAAATACATAAAATCACTTGAACACAACAGTATCCAACATAGACCCCAAACACTGAACAATATTATTTGTCATGAGAACATCAACTTTTTCCTCTAAATGCCTCTTTGGATCTTGCTTACCCACATTCTTAATCGCCAATTGTTCTGGTGTCATCTTCTCTTCCTCCTCAAGTGCCTTATTGTAATTTTTCGCTAAATCGAGCATATCGGCAACAGTTTTTTCATTCACGCTACAATTTTCGGAATAGTCAGCCAGCGTCAGGCCATCCATCCACGATTTCTTATGCAAATTGAGCAGCATTTTTTGCTCGAGCTCATTTTTCCTATAATTGATGCTAATGGAATAGTAATGTCTATTTAATCCATGGATTAAAGCTTGAACCGAGGGTTTTTGAAGGTGCCCGAGGTTTGACGTCGTCTGACGCGGTTCTTGGCCCAGTACCATCATGTTTGGGTTTATTAACCTGCAAACGAGATAATTTAAAGTTAACCTTGTTCATGAATCAATTTGAACAGTGTAACAAACTTGATACCAACATGATATTGGCCTACGTTTAAAATGCCTAGATTTCTATAGTAGGCTTACAAGGCATGCAATTTTTCAGCGATAACGGAGACGCACTTGTGGAACATCAAATAGTGTTTTTTTTTATTACCCAACAGTAAATCCACTTATACAAAGTACAAATCATAAAAAACATAACAAAGTAGATAAAATTGGTTTTGGAGGCATACTTTACGATATTTGAAATGTAATTTTGGGTGTAATGTTAATTTTTTTAAATCGCGTAGGTCATGGCAATTAAGCTAATTAAAGTCATCAATATAGGCGGATCTTCTGAAATGTTAAAACACAGAGTTACGTAGATTGTTTAAGGTTGACCCTTCTTCAACTCGACCTAAAAGGTCTTTTGTGAATTACCCTACAACTAGTTGCTCAGGATTCCAAGACTTTTTGCAAAGCTTGTGATTTTCCTGGGAGCTAATTTCGGGCGTTAATTCCGCCCGTTCGAGGTACTTTAGCCTAATGTGGATTAGTACCTTGCATTCCAAAGTCTATGTTCCGCAGTCTCAGTTGTGTTACAGATATGACTCATGCTTCTCTCTTCTATTCTGACGCTGATTTAAAATTAATTGTTATCGTTGCAAATTGAATTTTTTCCCCCAAACTCAGCTCTATTACAAAGATAGACTATTTAACTAGTTGTTCGCCAAGTTTCAGCTGTTAATGTTTATTAATAAACAAATTACGAATTTATTAAAAAAAAAATCATCTCGGCTTCTAACAAGGCTCGTCATTTTTTTTTTTTTGAAAATGTGTGATAAAACCCCAGCAACAAAGATATAAGAACGATATTGCAAAATCCTCATTTGTTTAAAAGTTATTAGCAAAAAACCTAACCTCAAAATGTGACACTTTTTCAAACGCCATTTTGAAGTTGAAATTAATGCAAATTTGATTTACCATTATATGAAAACAAAATTTAAGTCTCAACAAAGAAAATGATGTCCGGATCAACCCTCTACGACAACGGGAACTGGGTGAATTTGTATTTTACATTATTTATGTTTTTAAAAAACAAATTAAATATCTCTTAAACTAACTAAAATTTTTTGATGAAATTTTAGGTAATAAAAAACATATTTTGTCAAAGTTTCAAGCACTAAAGTGCTTTTGTTAAAGAATGAAAAATATTTGCAAATTGCCCAAATTTTTACGCGTTTTTCTGCAATTACTTAAACAAATTTTCAACCGTTTTCAAAATTCTAACAGTATCTACAAATTGAAAAACCTATCATTAAAGGTCTCTGAGTTATCTTAAAAAAAGTCGATTTTTTGGAATTTTTCAACAATAAATCGTTAAATAAACAATGTTCCGGCAGTCAAAAAGTGGTCCAAATTCAGGGTCATGTTCGTAATTAATAAAATTATTGTTTAATCCATGTGGCATCCTGAAACGAATTACAATAAATTTCAGTCTTTTTTTTACTTATTCTACCGGACTATTAATGCTGCCTGGCTATCTGAAAGTATCTAGATCTTTGCCCTTCGAGTGCCTCTATTTAGGCATTCCTGGGCACATTGATCTATAGCATAGACTTCTGCCTGGAAGATGGTTTGAGGTGTTACAAAGGGCTTTAGATAACCTGCATTTAGGCCCTGCTACGCCCACACCAACCTCTTCGTCCATCTGTGTACCAGATGTGTGACTCTCTCTAACCGCAGTACTTCGACCCTGCTCGCCTGATGGCTTTCAATCAGCACATCAAACAGGTAGTCAATGTCATGCCTGATTGGCATTGAGTCAATGGGTTTGGTCATGGATTCAAAATGGATTAGCTCCAGAATTCTTAAGTGACCGACTAGGTTGCCTGATCTGAATTTAAGTGCCTGATGCAGCCTTAAGGCACTAAGTGCTGCCTCCATCCTTACATGCAAATGCAGAGGAAGTAAGTCCAGCATTGCCTCCATAGCTGCTGTGGGACACGAGCGCATTGCTCCTATAGTGCCTAGACAGGCAAGGCGTTGCAGTTTCTGCAACTTTCCTTGTGCTGTTTTCTCTTCTGTTTTTGGCCACCATTCCCATGATTCGTAGGTCACCATGAGTCTGACAACCGAAAGGTAGGACCAATGTATCATTTTTGGCTTCAGACCAAGTCTTACCAAACAGCCTACGGCACGTCCAAATAACCGTCGTTGCTTTGGTAAGTGTCCTTTTTAAGTGTGAGTTCCAGGTAAGTTTTTGGTCCAGGATTACTCCTAGATACACAGTTATACTATTTACTGAAAAATTAAATGTTAAGCCCGACTCTGTAAAGCTGAAAAATTCCCGTGCCTTCCTTATAAAGACTTTTGGCTTAAAGTTTAATATTCCACAAAGATTAAAAGATCACATGTCCATTCAGAAACAACAATCACAATAATGTATTAAAACTTAGTGTTGCTCAATGACCGCAGTTATCTATACCTTACAAATAATAATTATAAAAATTTAAATAACTTACACTATTACGTAAAACATACTTAAAATTTCACATGCATTACTTAATAATTTTTTTTAAAATGGCAGTTTTTTTCACCTGAAAGCGTCGATAACAACCTTCCCCTTAACAGACTGGATGGGATCTACAACCACAGCTACAGCTCTCTCCGAAAGAGCTTCAAAACTTTGTTGCGTGTTAATATCTACTCCCGATAACCAGCAGCCAAACCCAGGATGGGAATGGTACCAGCCAACTACCATCTCCGGCCTACCGGTTTGTCGTAACATATCCAACATCTTTGCCTGAAATACGGGATCCACTGCCTCAACACTGACCCCTGTACCAGTCTGGGGCATGGCGAATACATCTATTACTCTCACGGTATAGTCATCGACGAATTCACCTGGAAAAATGCAAAGTTAAATTGCAAGTCATAATTTTAACCTCAATGTAACGTACCCAACATGAGACCCATAACTTCCATGGGTACACCAGCACGACCGTGTTTTAACATTTTTAATAAAGCCAAGGAAGAAATATAGACTTGTTCGGCTGTGTCCACCACGGGGGCATCAGATGGGGGTGGTGCTTGGCTTAAACCGGGCATTCCACCACCGAGACGTAACAGGCGATCCATGATTACTAAAATAATAAACGTCTGTAGTAAACACACCTTGAAAATATATTAAAACTAATAATTACCTTTATACAGTCGTGTTTATTCCTAAATTGTAAGAAAACTAGATACTGCTTTGTTTTCAGTTTCAGTGTCAAAAAACTGAAATTGCAACTCATGACGTTTCAACGCCGCTAAAGTAGAGAGTACAAGGCTGAAAAGCAAATAGGAGAAGATTATAATGCTTGTTTGCACCAGAGATGTCGCCACAATCAACCCGACTTGGTTGACTATAGATGGTACCACAATCGGGTAATCATCTCAACGTGTTATTCTACCCACTCACAGATGGCGCTGTACTTCAATTATAAACCACAATTTTTATCTTTTATTATTCCCCGCTACTTTTTAATTTTTCCTACAAGATATAGGACTAAAAGGACCAAAAGTATTTCAGTACACCGTGACAAAAATTTGTGTTCCACAAAGTGTACTAAAGTATTTGCAAAGAAAAGTTGTTTAAACCATTTAGGTAGGTCATATTTACATATTATTATTATTTATTATTATACGCTCACCTTTTTCTCATGTTAATATTTATTTAATCAATAACTGATTAGGATTAGTATTTATTATCTATAGCACATAATATAACCATTATGTATATATATAGATTTTTAGGCAGCATTGCGAAGGTGGTCCATTTATCATTATTATTTGTTTTATTGCAAACAATAATACAAAACAAAAACGTCATTTCTTACAGGTGCATAAGAAAAGTAACTGTCGCAAGTATTTTAATAATTATTCGCGCAGAATTTGGTTGTAATTTATATTTAGATGCCAAAAATATATAAATAGTTGATATAAATATTATTAGATCGTTCTTATGTGCGTTTTATACTATATCTGAGCATGCATCATAAAATCTAGAGTATTTTTTGTGATAGCGCTTTTTTTTATTAGTCTTTTTATTAGTAGGTATATTAATCTATATAAAAATGTGTACGTTATTTATTCATTTCTCTGTGTAATAATGAAAGCTGAAAATTTCAATTTTGTAAACACATTTTCGTACATCATGAAAGTAATATTTCGGAAATACACCTCTGTTCCAAACTCTTAGTCCTGTAACTGACCCATATAATATACTGGCGCAATTAGTTTCATGTCAGTAAAAAAAAACTGGTAACGGGGGGACCGACCATATGACTTTTTCCTCTAGGGCCACTTTGAAAAAACTGACCTAGGTCAAAAATTTGAATTTTAAAATAGGAGACATTTAAGAACCACTGCTTTTCTGGGTCAATGGACAAATAGTTCCGAATAGTTTCTTACTTCCTTTTAAAAAGTCAAAAAAAGTGTAAAGATTATCGATTTGTGTTATCGCCGCCGCCGCGCGGTCTCAAACAAAGAAGCACGGCACTTCGATGGGACCGCATTAGCGTGTACCCCAATATTCAAGCAATTCTAAAAGAACAGTACTAAAAATTTTCGAATTTTTCCTAAACTATGAATTTTAGACCCCATGTTATATAAGGTTTGTTTTCCACCACCAGTTTTTTTTATGACGTGAAACTAATTACACCCTGTATATGTTTTCTATGAACTGACCTGTTTATCTACGAAACGCCGTCATCAGAGCGGCATATTATCAATGATCACTTGCATTAATTTTCTGCGGTATTCGAAAAAATACAGCGGACAGCGGACCTTTTTTTTTTTTTTGCAGGGCATCGAATTTTCTACAAAATGGTCCTCGAGAACTTATATTTATTTATTATAGTTTGCGAGCTACGGGCTCCCGCGCAAATGTAAAAATCGTCATTTTTTGCTTTACTCTCCAAGCTGCCCGGGTGGGCTCCGACTTCTTGGTGCTATTAAACAAATGTAAATTTTCGTTTTCATCATTATTTAAATGAAAACTTGTTGCCATATTTTTAAATAGTGTTTTTCTTTTCTAAAAATGATACTATGCCATGATCTACACTGTTCCAATATTTATTCCAATGAACCCATAAAATGCTAGAAAAATTGAAATCACGTCGAAAGTACTAAAGGAGGAGGGAGGGCCTATAAGGCCGGTTTTCGGCCCTTTTTATTTTTGGTCAAAAAATTTCGAAATTTTTTTTATCATATATATTCAATATCTAACCTATTTCACCCCAAACAGAACTTCCATCAACCCATCCCCCTCGATGTAACCCCATTAAGTTATTATAGAACCAGTTTACGTTAGTACACATGCTTATATGTTTTTGAACTTGACAACCATATTTCCTTTGAATAAACTGTACCTTAAGTTCCCCCTACTGCTAAACAATACCCTAACACCTCCAACCCGCAATGACAAACACCCTCTTCTCCCACAACCTTTATGCTGCTACCAGATATAAAATAGTTTTAAAGGGACTTTTTATTTACATTATTAATAAAAAGCCAATTCCTCTTATACCTCTCTCTCCCGAACCATTCTGTTGCGTAGAGAGGTTTAGGTTAGAATTTTTTTCTTTTTTTTTTGGCTGTTGATTTACAGCTTATAGTATATGTACTTTGTCTGATTTTTTCAAAGCTTAGAGCTTAACTATCTTTGTTCGTATTTTTGTTGCTTTGGACGTAGGGCGTAGGGGGAGGGAGTAAAACGGGCGCAAGGTTATATCTTTCTGCCGATAAAAATAATATAAGAAAAATCTTTGTTATACCTACCATTTTCAAGCTTGTAGCTAGATGATGATGGAGGGAATGGTTAGGGAGAGTGGGTTTTGTTTTGGGGGGGGGGGGGGGGGATAAGAGAAATTGACATTTTATTAATAATGTAAATAAAAAATCCTTTTAAAATTATTTTATACTTGATAGGAACATACAGGTTTATGTTAGTGGGCGGAGATCAGGGGCAGCTTAAGGGCCGGGCAACCCGGGCGGTTGCCTGGGGCGCCGGCTTGGAGGGGCGCCAAATTAAGGGCAAAAGAGTGTGTCAGAGGACAAAAATTTCTAATAGCATTCCGCTGGATGAGGTGGAAAAATTTTTTTGTACTTTAGTATGAAGTACGTCCGTGATGACCTCAGGAAAGGGCGCCAAAAAGTGCTCCCGCCCGGGTGGAAAATTTAACTTGAGCCGCCCCTGGCGGAGATGGTGCTTGTCGTTGGGATTGGGTGTGTTGGAATGTTGTATAGTAGTAGGGGGAGCTTAGGGTGCAGTTTGTTCAAAGAAAATATGATTTTCAAGTTCAAAAACATCTAAGCATGCGTACTAATCAGAGACGCATAATCTCTATCAGTACAAAGCAGTATTCAAACTATCCCTTGAAATAAATATTTTGTAATTAATGCCAATATTATCTAATAGAGGAATCTATACACATCCGTTTACAATAATTTTCTGAAAAGTTTTCCTCATCCTCTGGAGAGGCCGGTTCTATATATCGCCCCCCCCCCCCCCCCCCCGATGAATTTTCTGGCTGCATCACTGGTACTAATGTAAACTGGTTCTTTAATCATTTAAGGGAAATACATGAAGGGGAATTGTTGGGGGAAGTTCAGTTTGGGGTGGAATAGATTAGATATTGACTAGATATGCTAAAAAAAAATTTTTCGGAATTTTTTGACCAAAAATAAAAAGGACCAAAAAACGGCCTTATAGGCCCTCCCTTCTTATGTGATTTATAAGTAAAAAAAAATTTTTAAACGGAACCATATTAGTACCAATATGGTTCAAGCAGCCACGGCACACTTAAACTCTGATGAAAAATAAAAATTAAATTAAAAAAAGTTTACATTTGAAATGTCAGTTTATATGTGGTATCATTGCATTTAGAAAATCATGTAGAATACAAAAATGTAATAATATATAGGGTGTTCCATTTGAAAATGAAAAGTTGGTACCACTTTCGCTAAAACCTGAAGTAGAAAAAATTAATTTATGTGTCAAAATGTGACGTTTATCAAGTACAAAATAAATGATATACCATCAGGGGCGGCTTAAGGGCCGGGCAACCCGGGCGCCTGCCCGGGGCGCCAAATTGAGGGTAAAGGAGGGCAAAAAATTTTTTCGGATTTCTAATAGTACCCCCTCCATGAGGCGATAAAATTTTGTTTCAGATTCCTAATAGCACCTCCCCCATGAGGCGAGAAAATTTTTTTTCAGATTTCTAATAGCACCCTCCCATGAGGCGAAAAATTTTTTTTTCGGATTTCTATTTTCACCCCTCTCCCCATGAGGCGATAAAAAGTAGTGATCTCGGAGTCTAAAGGGATATCCTTCCCAGGTAGCAGGGTGACGTCATTATGACGTTTTTGAAGGTGATTTTTCGTCGCCGACGTCATTGTCCCATTAAATGACGTACCAGAGACGTGATATTTATAACGTACTTCTGACGTCATCATGAAGACGTCAAATACACGTTTCTTTTAGGTCATTATTTTGACGTCATTAATAAATGACGTACCAGAGACGTGATATTTAATACGTACTTTTGACGTCATCATGAAGACGTCAAATATACGTTTCTTTTAGGTCATTATTTTGACGACATTAAAATGGCGTGAAATAAATCATTATAAAATAAAAATAAATAGAAATATTTAGTGACTAGTTCAATTTTTGCCACATAGTAATAATAATTTTGTTTTACTATTTCTAACTAGGTATACAGCTTTTAAACATATTTAAATAAAGATGTTCAATGGTTCAGTGAGTTAAGTGTTAGGTTGCGAGTCAAAAGGTCCGCGGTTCGAACCCTGCACATTCCGGTTTTTTTTTTCGTCAAAAACTTTATTAATAATTGTGAAAAAATATTATAATGAGAGGTTTGCATCCCTTATCGCAAAATTGACTGATTAACCAATACGTCATATTGGCGTCATATGTATGACGTCATTGGGCTGTGACATTGTGCCGTCTTTTTCACGTCATTTTTACGTCATGCTGAAGGTGAAATTGACGTAATTAATGCCGAAAAAACGACGTCATAATGACGGCACCTTGCCGCCTGGGTTATACTTTAGTATGAAGTACGTCCGACACGTCCGGTCCGTGTTGACCTCAGGAAAGGGTGCCAAAAAGTGCTCCCGTCCGGGTGGAAAATTTACCTTGAGCCGCCCCTGTATACCAATTTCCAATAATTTATCTGCAAAAATAAATAAAAAACCGCTGCCCAAGGAATCACTACTACCACATCCGGATTTTCTATCCAAGTCACTCACAACTAAAAAAATTTGTGTTTAAATAATTTTTTATGGAACTTTAATAATATAATATTTGAAATCCTCTACCCCAAAAACCTATAAAACAATACCCCACATCGGTAGAGGGGTGGGGGTGATGACAGGGGGTGGTAGTGGGGGTGGATGAAGTAAAAAAATATTTTGAGGTTTCTGGTTCTTGTACATACACTAAATCACATTTTTTTTTCATCCTCTTTAATAATGGGGTGGGGATGGTAATGGGGGTGGCTAATGCCAAAAATTTTTTTGAGACCTTAGCTTCTCTTGTATATACTAAATACCAATTTTATGGACTCTTATCTGCTTGATTTACCTATTTACCCCAATTTACCCCCAACCCTTCGACGGAGCAAGATGAAAAGATAATCTAGTTCCAGATCTCGTTAAAGTACATATGTGTACCAAATTTCAAATCAACATCTTAAACGGTTCCAGAGTAAACGGGCGCACAAAAAAAAAGTTACAGGCAGACCTACACAGACAGACCGACAGACAGACAAAAATTTTTTTTTCGCTCAAACTTAAAATCTCGACGTTTCATGACATCTAAGCCTGTTTGAACAATAAAAATTTTTAAAAAATTTTTTTGTCGTTACTCTACCACTGGATGTGGAAGTAAAATTGGGGGTATACCGCATGTTCGTATTACATCGGTATATTGTTTTTGTTTCTACATACATTCATCAGTTTTTTTCTTTAATAAGAAATTCCATTTTCTAAAAAAGTATCACCAAAGATATTCGGTATTTTCTCTGCTTCGGTTTTAAAAAGCAAGAAATTGCGTAAGTGTAAACGTCATGCCTCTTATGTATTTCACATCCTGTACATACATTTCGTTATTTCAGTTAAAAAATATGACTACTTTTAGTATCCCTAAACCAATGTAATGTCAACAATTTTGGCATGCATGATGCTGTCCTAAAATATATTGAATTGTTTTGTCCGAAGTTGTAATATTAAATTTTTATTGAATTAAACCAGTGGCACAGACAGTGGCACGCAAACAAAGATTCAATTATGTGACGTACGACGATTACGAACTTTTAATAAGGAAACCGAGCCATGTATAAATATCATGGGAGGATCACGTGGCGGTTTTCTGATAGGAATAATACTCATAAAGTGAATGTACTGTTATTTAGAAAGACCTCTCGTGTTGATGTATTTTAGGTACGTTTTAAGCATGTTTTTATTTGCAGACAATAAGCTTAGGTATATTTCGTTTGTTTTGTTTGAGATATCTCGCTTAGGAATTAAGAAAACACGGAATCTCAAAAAATATGTAAATTTAAGTGTCTACAGGGTGCTCCAAATAAGGGTGTGACTATTTTGAAACCGGTATATTTTTGCAGATTCGTACTACGTTGGATATAGAACATAAACTTTAGTGTTCAATAAAATAAAAATAGCTGCATTTTTACAGCCAGCAGATATACTACTATACCTATGTCTATTATATTAGAATAGCAAATCCTGTATAATATTCATCAAATGCAAATTATTGAAGGTTATTGCTAATCAATAATCTAGACTGAGTACCAACTAACCTTGTTTAATTTACAATCTAAACGAAAAATAATAAGTGGTCTGTTGCTCTCGTAAATGTAATTTCGATAATGACATTTTTTCGAGTACTCGGTGTAGCCCTTTATAGATTTTAGTTTTCTTTGTTCAGTTGGAAAACATTTGGAAACAATTTAAGTATTGAATATTATAGAGGATTGCCAGACAAAAAATAACAGAGTTATTGAAATTATGATATACAACGTGATTTACCATGATATGCGGAAAATAAAATGGTGTACTAGTCTTCAATGTGGAAACCCCCTTCAAAATTTTAGAGTGCCCCGAGGTAATTTAGTATATTAAAAATGGTTAAAATTTACGAAGATACACTACTATTATTGACTAGGTCAGTAATAGCCCAGGTAGCAGGGTGACGTCATTATGACGTCTTTTAAAGGTGATTTTTCGTCGCCGACGTCATTGTCCCAATAAATGACGTACCAGAGACGTGATATTTATAACGTACTTCTGACGTCATCATGAAGACGTCAAATACACCTTTCTTTTAGGTCATTATTTTGACGTTATTAATAAATGACGTACCAGAGACGTGATATTTAATATGTACTTCTGACGTCATCATGAAGACGTCAAATACACGTTTCTTTTAGGTCATTATTTTGACGTCATTAAAATGACGTGAAATAAATCATAATAAAATAAAAATAAATAGAATTATTTAGTGACTAGTTCAATTTTTGCCACATAGTAATAATAATAATTTTGTTTTACTATTTCTAACTAGGTATACAGCTTTTAAACATATTTAAATAAAGATGTTCAATGGTTCAGTGAGTTAAGTGTTAGGTTGCGAGTCAAAAGGTCCGCGGTTTGATCCCTGCACATTCCGTTTTTTTTTTCGTCAAAAACTTTATTAATAATTGTGGAAAAATATTGTAATGAGAGGTTTGCATCCCTTATCGCAAAATTCACTGATTAATCAATACGTCATATTGGCGTCATATGTATGACGTCATATTGATGTCATATATATGACGTCATTGGGCTGTGACATTGTTCCGTCTTTTTCACGTCATATTTACGTCATGCTGAAGGTGAAATTGACGTAATTAATGCCGAAAAAACAACGTCATAAAGGCGGCACCTTGCTGCCTGGGGAGCGACGAACTTACTTGTGACATATTGGAAATGTTTACATTTCCTTAATAATTGGCATAAAAAGTGAAGCCGGTGGGTGTGGCAAAGTGCCGCGTTTTTTGCTTTCAGTCGAACAATCAGGACACCGGCGTGTTATTGACGGGTGTAAGTAAATACCCTTATATCTATTTGTTGTTGCAGAGTTAACTAGCATAGGGTCAATGTCTTTTCGATTTATTTCAATTTATTTAGCTATTTTTGTAGTGTGATTTGACTAAAACCAAAGAGTCACTTCTACCCTCTCCAGCTTAGCTGTCAATAGTGTCAATTCCAAGTCTGATAAAGTGATAATGTTTTACAGAGTTACATCAGATTTCTACAAAAAAATAAGGTAATTTTTTTGGGCATTTTTTTTTATTTTTCATTTTTTTAACTCCTTTCGGTGGGGACAACCTACTGATAAATTTTCCGCATGTCATGGTAGATCACCCTGTATAAAAAAAGATTTTCCTGTTTTTCTTTTTTGTTGAGATCCTTTACCACATGTATTTTATTTTATTTTAACAAGAAAAATTGTCACAACGAACATTTAGACAACGTATTTAATTTGATTGATTGATTTACCAGCGTGCGGTAGGCATTGCTGCCTCTCCCACGATATACCGAGGGGGCCATCTACGTCAGGTGGCGAAAAAATGTCGTCTCAGTAACATAATATTGTGTCGAAATTATGACGTCATGTTGAGTGGTCGCTGTGACGTCATTTTTTTTTTATCACAAATGACATCAATTTGACGTCACAAAGCGACGTCGCTGGTCTGTGACTTAATACCATTAATGACGTCAAAATAATGACGTCATTTGTGACAAAAAATATTACGTCAAAATGACGAAGTGTGCTGACTGGGCAGCAGTGAGAACCCCAAGTTGTAGAACAACCTTACACACACAGCATGTCTGATGGAAAGCGACACTAATTTAAATATTATGGGCGCCAGTCGCTTTCCCTCTTGATTGTGTGTGGTTGTTTCCACTCCCAGTCGAGTTCTATGTTATAAAGATGTTTGATAGACGAGTGAGAGGTAAAAGCTGTACTTACCGCATAGATTGCTAACTGCCTTCTCCCTCAATGTGGCTTCTCTGGCGATGTACTTTAGCTTATTTATCTATCACAGTAATCATAGGCGAATCCAGGTGCGGGCACAGTGGCACGTGCCCCCCCCTGTCGTTTATCTTGGTATTCGTTTTTTATTAAATAATAGTGAATTATGAACAACAATATTAATTGTTATTATATTATATATACATATGTACTGTACGTGCCTTCCCCTGTCTTTTATTTTGGCAAAAAGCCGGAGCGAGTAGAAACATTTTTGGTGATTTTCTACCCCCGCTCATCAATTTTCATTACCAAAAAAAATGTTTGTTCGCTTGCAGTGGCGCATTTTTAATGGTTGTGTCCCCCTCTTAATTTATTCTGAATCCGCCACTGACTGTAATGTATCGTGCTTATAGAGATCTCTGATTCGCTTTTATAGAAAATCCCTCTCGAGGTTTCGTGAGCCGATCGTTGTATTGAGCTACCGACTTGCGGGGCCAGGAGACGCCTGATTCTCGACTCCGATCTAACACACAAAAGCCCTCGAGGGAAAAGACTTTATAATCATTCAGTCAGTAAAATGCAACAGTTCAAATAATACCATTTATTGATTAAAATCAAAAATAAATACAATAATGTTTATGCAACAGCCTATCTAGAGAGAATATGAAATATTTAATTTGAATCGCCTCCCCAAGCAGGGCAAGGATGAATGCCTCTTATAGAGGTCGTTAATAGAGAGCGTGCAATTGCAATCGATTGGTAAAAAGACTCACATAACTTCCTCAGAAGATTATGAACTATGAAGGCACTTTGGTTTTAGAACTGACTGAAAAAATTTAAAAATATTTTACTCAAGTATAGAACACATTAGGATCTAATTATGACTAGAAAAACATTCGCCTCCTACAAATTCAAAGCCACCTGCGGTGCCATAGTATGCGGAAAAAAACAAAAAATCATATTAGGCATTTTTTTATCCGAAAATTTTGTTAATGAAACTTGTTCGGAATTGTCCAAAAACCTTTAGTGCAAAATTTAATCAAAATAAAAAAACATTGAAATTTTAATTAAAATAATGTCCAAATCCGAAAATGTCATTTTAATGGGTTTTTTTATTTAGAAAACTGTAGCAGAGAACTTATACCATATGGTATAAGTTCTCTGACTGTACTATGGCAATTTTGTTTGAAATTAAACCCAAGCTGCCAGGTAGTTGTCAAGTAATTTGCAGTTTTTTTTTAAATAATGATTTTTAGGGGGAAATGTGGTGTCATAATACAAGAGAATAATTTTATACCTAATATTTTATACAAATAAACCAAAACCTGAGAAAGAATTTTTCCTTACAAAATTAAAAATTTATAAATTATATATTTTTAATTTAAACCATGATACATATTTTGTAAGGAAAAATTCTTTCTCTGGTTTTGGTTTGTTTGTATAAAATATTAGGCATAAAATTATTTTTTTGTATTAATTTACATAAAAATTGGTGTGGCGTGACAGACAGGAGGTGGGGGTCAAAAATTTGCAAAAAAAGCGTGACATCATTTACGACGACGTACTGGCCCCATATAGGTTTGAGTTAGGGTGTGTGACATGACCTCGCTTTCGAGCGACTTTTTTGCAAATAAATTTTTATCTTACTTATGCACAAGACGGTTTTCTCTATAGCTTTGCCATCTTTAAAGACCTGCAATTAGTTTTGGTACCACGACGGTTTTCCAACGCACTCACCGTCGACGACGAGTCGCTGGATGAATCTTGTTTTTATTCCAGAAACCGGCCTTGACCATTTTTACAAATTTTTGCTTAATTATTGCATATTATATAGCACGCGCACTTGCCACTGTCTCGCCTTTTCAGTACGTCACCTCATTACAATTTCATTGTCATTCTTTTGAATGATATTGTTATGTGTTTCAACCCTCTAGAGATATATAGAAAAAGCTAGAACATTACAGACATCCGCTGGAACATTCTAGAATGTGTTGGAATGTAGTGAAAAGATCCAGAACACATAACATAGGACTATAAAAGAAGAGTGAGTGGTTGTGCAGGGCAGTTGAATAGACAGGTGATTGAAGGAACATTAAGAAGTAAACAAAATGACTTATAGTACTAGTGCAATATTAGTAAAGTAATTAATTGTTGGAATTGTAGTAATTTGTAAGTTAATAAATTAGTATTTAGTGTTACCCTGGTGTTATAATTTCCGGATCCACGATACAAGGTGTTTACAAAAAGGTGTAAGCACGTATCAATATCCTCGATGACCGTGTCTCCAATTTCCCTCTGTATTTCATGAAGCAATAAAAATTAAAAAACCTTTTAAAAAGATGAAATTTGACGCACTTTCGAATTTTACACCTTTTGGGCATGGTCGTCACCCAACGCGCTCATCGTGGTAGCAAAACTAAAAATATTTGTGAAATTTTGGCGTACTTTTGGAATCGTGCCCCTTTTTGTTGTGCCTTACGTTTCTGCTAACTCTAACGTGTATGAGTCCCTTTGTGCCAATCTTCGGCGCTGATGCCTTAAATATGTTTAGTTGCTCCAAATTGTCTTTTTGATAATTTTTTTCTTCTGGGATGTTCTATACAACAATGCCGCATGGTACAGGAGTGTGGGATGGGCAGTGCAGGTGTTTGCGAAATGCGTTTTCACATTGTGTCGTGATACAAAGTGTTTTATGCTCCTCTTTTTGTGTTTCTGCTTCTATAAATTTTCTTCTCCTGAGTCTTCTGATTCCTCCGTTTCTGATTCTGGTAGAGCATATATCGTTGTAATTTCTTTGTGGTATTCATTTTATCCCCATATGCTGCTTATTGGTCCTTCCCTAGTTTGTTCATGATCCTTTTATTGTTGTTCTCATTGTAGCATGTGTAGTTTGTTGCTGTTCAATATTATAGCGCTTTCTACAGTAGATGTGTTAGGTTACTTCTTTGCATGGACATGTCCCCAGTACTTCATTGCGTACATTTCTACCCTTTTTGTAATTATCTTTCCTCCTAGTAGTTGTTTTATGTCGCTGCTTTCACCTTGTTGTTTTTGCGCGCGGGTAGTTGGGCGATGTCCTTTTAAACTGTTCTGAAACTACTTCTGTTGGCTTTTGCTGTTGCCACGTTTTCTGTTGTTTTGTATATACCTAGTCTGCTACTTTTTTTCTGTAGATTTTTTTCATAGCGTTGTGTGCCGGGGTTGTTATATTTTCTCGTTCTATCTGATGGCTTAGTGCTCCATATAGACAGTTCCCGTCGCCGTAAATTTTTGTACCAGTAGCTGGTGTGTCTTGGTTCCCACGTTCTGTAGAGTGGATCCATTATTTTTGTGTTTTCTGGGGGGATATTATTTCTTGGGAAAATTTATATGCGTATTATGTTGATGTGCTGAAATAAATTCAGTTTTGACGCGGTGTACTATTAACCTAATAGTAGGGTACGCACGCCACTCTGGTTAGCCCGAGTTTAGTTTAGATATTTGCTGGAAGAAAAGTATTTTTGTTGCCCTGCTTTTAATGTATTACTTTTTTGTGGTAAACGCGTCAATTCAATCAAGGCATGAAGGTTGCCGCGAGAGCCCATTCTGCACCCCCCCCCTTATAATTTTTTTTTTTTTGGAAACTTCTTATAACCCTGTCTATGATATAACTAGCCTAGGGACGCGCCAATCCTTAATCCGGCCCTGACTACACTTCACTATCGTGGGTGGCTTGGGTTGGCTTTCTCGGTGCCCCTTGTCCCATGTGTTTTTCACACGCGTTTATGTATTGAGATTTTGGTCACCAGTATTAATTAAATATTAGCTATTATTCACTTATTCACTTAAAACATGAAGTAGGTCAATTATATGCCAAATATTATTGTCCTCCCCTTCCGTCACATTTTTTCAATAATTATACTTTTTAGTTGTCCACCCTGTACATTTTTCACTAATAATATATCCCATTTATTAGTTAACTACCTACCTGTGTTTGTTTGGGTCAACAATTTACTAAATTTTCTCTGGGCCTTGAAATTTGGCACAATGACGTATTCTCCATGACAATACAATAATACAATAATCAATAATAATTATTCTCAGTTCTCACTAGTTAATCAATAATCGATAAATGTAGGTAATTATTATTTTTCATTTTACATACCTTTAATCCGGACGGAAGACCGAACGCCAGTGATGCAGTGATTCTGATTCACGGTCAATAAACTTTAATGACTGATTGTTCTTTCTACTTTCAACTTTAGTATTACAGGTTTCGTACATACAAATTTGAGGAATCCCTAATAGTCTCTGCTGTGTGCACTATTCGCTCATAGATGGCGCTGTGGTTCATAGGATTGAGTTTATCTATTTGTCATTAGTTCAAGGACCGGTTTATCAATGTAGGGTTAAATTTGCATTTTAGCTAGCCCTGGGCTAAATTTAAACTCGGAGCAAGTAAGTGTGAAACTCGCATCCGTTCATCCACTACATTTTATGTCTGGATTAGGAAACCTTTGAATAACCTGAGGTTGGTAATGCTTTCCACAGAGCTGCCAGCTCTAGCTTGATTGTGATTGGCCGAAAAATGAGTGATTTTTGTTTGTTAAATTTTTAAGTTTTTGTTACTAAGTGTCAAGGAGGTTGAATAAATACTACCTCCATGCTAAGTGCTTGTCGCAAGTCACCTGAATAAACAAAATCTGATGCAATATTTTACACAGAGACAAAGAAGCTGAACGATTTCTACAATACAATAAAATACGATTTTAACATTTGCTTTTTAGCTACATTAGAAAACTAAGTATGTCTTTCGTGTTCCAAAAATTTCAAAATATCTGCTGCATCATCGCTTATTTCGTCGAACGCTTTCATTTTCAATAATTTAACCAAAAAATAACTTTACCCAACTGTCAATAACAAACACAAAATATTAAGTTAACCTTGGCATAACCCCAACCTTGAAGCTCGGGCTAAAAGTTATTTCTGACTTTAGCTCATGGTTATTTTTAACCCGATTTGATAAACACTTTAGCATGGAGTTAGCATTTAGCCCCAGGACAAACCCCAGTATTAGCCCCAGTATTTATAAACCATTTTAAAGTAAGATTTAAATAGTTCTATAGACAGAGTGAATTAGTGTTCAAGCAAAATTTGTTATAGGCGTCTGAATTTAAGATGCCAGCGCCAAAGTGGAGAAATCGTGAACTAATTATAGGCTGTTTGTTTATTTATTTGGCGAATACTTATATCGATTTTTTTCTGTTTATTGTTATTTTTGACGTTGAAAATAATAACATTAATAATATATGACCAAAAGGTTTGCAAGATTTTGTTGTAAGTGATTTGCAAGATGTTAATGGCATTATTCAGCAAAATTCATATTTTTTAGGTTATCTGGTTTTCCCCTTGAAAAGTACAGTTTCTTCGACATAAACGGTGTCTGGCTAGTTAAATATTAATAAACTTAAATATCTCTTTAAATTTATGTACAGTTGTAGTTTTAAATCACTTTTTTTTTTCAGGAAACATGAGTGACATTTAGGTTAAGCATATTGCAATGTATGGAACATTTGGGAAGCACTAAAAATGTAAAAATTCTAATTGTGTGTATGAAGGGGAATATGTTTTAAATGCAGGACATATTATTTTGTGTGGAACAACCCACATTCAACCCAAAACTTAATAAATGTGTATGCTCTATGTTTACAAACAAGTGTCAGATCATGAAATTAGTGGTACCTACATTGAATATAGGTAACTGAAAAGATATTTATTAATTCTTTAAGTAAAATAACTGAAACAGTATTTTGTAAAATATGAAATAGAAATATTCAGAGTAAAACATAATAGTGCATGATGCAATAGTATACATTTTTTACATTTATAAATATACTGAAATTGCATATAATGCATATATTTACTTATTTCAAAAATTTCACTTACAATGTGTGATTGTTCAGGCCATTATTATTGCTACTCGGGCCACGGTTATTTGCACCAGCTTTTTCCCTCTCAATGCCTGGTTAAAGGTGTCTACATCAAAGAGGGTATCCTGTGAACATTGTCATGCCAATTCAACTTTCACGAGTTGTCCCTGCAATCTACAAAGGATATCAACTAGGTTGGCTCCAGCAAATTGTATCTTGTGTAGCCCCTTTAAATGCTATCATATTTTTAATAACTTAGCATCTCAGTTTATCATTATTTACTTATTGTTGATATCATCGTACACTAAAGAGACAATGACACAAAGGCCTATAATTAGTTTGACTCTTGATCACCAGGTGGCGTACTCCTTATTTTCAGACGCCTATAGTGTACAAATCTTGAACCGTCTCTACGTGAGCGAGAAAAGGATGGAAAAGTACAATCGAGCTTCCTTTTTCACTTCACTTTCTCTAGTCGAGTGTGCGCTCTAGTATGTTATAAATCCTGTGGCAGCGACATCTGTGTCACTCACGGAGAACCTATAATCACAGAAAAAATAACAAAATTTTCTTCTGTGCTATGGCTGTTTGACTATAGGTTATGTTATGTATGCTCGTCTGTTGGTGGATTGATCATCTAAGTTTCTGATCTAATTCATCATGCCCGAAACAAAGAATTTACACGATAGATATACCGGTGGACCTCACGGATTAGGTAAAAATCTTGATCAATTATCATTATAATGTTTCAGACGTCTTAATAAGTTGCTAGTATTCATTTACTTTATTAAAATGTCTAATCGAAAACCAACTTATATCGGCACAAAACTTATTTTTAAACCGCGATGTTTAAAACTTTGCAGGTGATCCCGATGACTTATTTCTGAGAAAGGTTGAAAAAGATGTTATGATTCCAAAGAAAATGCGCGACATAGCTAAAACGGAAAAATGTTTCAAACAAGTTGAAGAATTTACGAAATGTTGCAAGAGTAATCATTTTTTAATGGTGGTTAGATGTCGGGAGGAAAACACAGCGTTAAAAGATTGCCTAACTACTTGGTATCAAGATGATGAATTCAGAAATAGATGTACAAAAGAGTACTTAGAAGAACGATCTAATTACAGAAGAACTGGAATCACACAAAAGCAGAAGGAAAGAAGTACTAGAATTGGGTCGTCTATGTAAACATTTTACCTTCCTGTTATTTTTTAATAGAATTTAAGTAGTTAGATGTACAGAAATATATTCATTATTTATGTATCTTCTGCGTTCCTTTCTTGTGTAGATATCCACCTTCTCAATAACGCTTCCTTAATAGCAACGTTTGAGAGATCGTCGTAGTGAATTTGTGAATTCGGTGGCCATATAACTTGACAAATTAATAGTTCCTTGCCCGCTGTTTCACATAACCTATTTAAACTCATTAAAGAAACGTTGTCCATGGATCGCCTTGATAAGCTCTCGATTCTCTCCAAATTTTCATTAACAAAGTCGATAATAACCACGTAAGATGCGTGATAGAAAGGTGGGCCCTGCTTGTACAGTACTAAAAAGAAAATTACCAGTTTTCGTATTATTTTCAGTGAAATAAACTTACAAAAATCTCCTCCGAATTTAATGGCAGGTTTCACAACCCAATTTTTTGTTCTAAAATAATAATATGGAATGTAATTTTGTACAAAACACGAGTCTGCTTCTGAAAATTGCTTCCAGCAATCGTCGGGACTCAATAATTTCTTTTCATAGTATATGTCCAGACAGTTTATAGCATTTGTTAAGAAAAAGGATTCCTCTAGACTCAACCAAACCGTTTCTTTTACACCAGATGCATCTATTTGATACTCGGGTTTTAGATTAGTAAAATAATCTTCACTTTCTTCGTCACTGTCTCTCACTACAATAACTTTTTTCATCCGTTTCGTACTAGGAAGTTCATCAGCCCAATCTTTTCTACGTTTGTACTGCCTATCCCGGATTATTTCTGTTTTGTTTTGGCTAAGCTGAGGGTAACTTCTGGAAAAATTTGCTTTGCCGAAATACCCCATAGATATAACATTCCTCATGGCCTCCTCATCTGTAATTACCACTGAGAAACCGTTGAAATACCCTATAAATTTAACGAGACTTCGATCTTTTTTAAAAATCACTGGCACTTGAAGATTGGAAGACAACCTACAATATTTTTTCGGTCTGGGGTGAATAAGTTCCATGTTGCCAGAATTCTGTTTTTAAAATTCGCGCGAGCGATACAGGTAAACCAACGTAAGATATCTATTGTCTTTGTCGCACTTGCGAAACCTTGAATAACATGAACGGGGAAAAAGTGCACACCCTGGTCAATAATCACAAGACTTTTCGTCAGCTGTCTAGGGTGCCGAGTAAAGTGGATTTCGATTTGTGTAGTTTTATTAATAATTTTGTGCGTTGTTTCTGCAAATATGGCTTCGAACCTTGTCGCAGGGGCTGATCCTAAAATTAAGGAAATTATTACATCTCTAGATGATGATAAAATTGGTAAATTATGTATTTCAATCGTTTGACCTACCTAATCAAGTACACTGCATATTTTTGAGAGTTTGACTTCTTAGTAATTAATATTAAAATTCTATCCCAATTTATTGGTTTTCTTTGATTTTAAACGAAAACGATTAAAAATTAGCAGTTTATTCGAAAATTAGGCGTGTTTACATTCACGTGACATCAAAAATGGTTTTCCACTGCGCCAGTGACCACCAAAATGTTACGTATTTCAAGTATTCAAACTATTTTTGGTGTTCGAAAAAATTACAACTACGACATTTCAAGTAATAAAAACTAATGCCAAAATGATGATGATTCCAGATATGTTGGCTGCCACCAGTGTTTTGCAGCAAAGGGCCACAGATATTAGGAATCAGCGGGTAAACTGGCAATCATATTTTCAGTAAGTAAAATATAGTTCTATTTTTACAACTAGTAAGAATTAACAATAACAAACTACGTACAGGTCGCAGATGATCTCACAAGAAGATTACAATTTCATTGTTGCGTTTGATGTTCCTGATAGTGCCAAACGTGAAGCTTTGCTGAAGAGGGATCGCAATCAGTGCGCTCAAACGTTCTTGAATTTACTTGGACATGTTTCCAAGGACCAGACACTGCAGTACATCTTGGTATTGGTTGACGATATGTTGCAGGTTAGTGTATTACAAGTTGACACTTAACCTCAAATTTAAAAGGAATATAACGGTTTTTAGTCTGTAGCAGTGATTCGAAACATCTTGGTAGTGACTTTACAGTATTTCTATGTTGCAATTTAAGATCAAAAGTGCATTCTTTGATGTATAGGGTGATATATTTACCTTTTCTGCTGTCTGCTAACTTTTGCTATTTATAAATATATTTTGTATGGCGAAAGAAAAGGAGATTTTTTTACCCGAAGATTCATATCTGAATGTTATAGGAGGATCGTTCTCGTGTAGAGATTTTCCACGAATACGCCAACAGAAAGAAGGAATCCGTTTGGGGCCCATTTCTGAATCTACTAAACCGTCAGGACGGTTTTATCACCAACATGACTTCAAGAATTATTGCTAAGATCGCCTGTTGGTCACAGACGCCTATGGAACGTTCCGATTTGCATTTCTACCTCACTTGGTTGAAAGATCAGCTGAAGACGCAGGTAATTGTCGATGTTTTTTGTGTTTCGGTTAGCTGCACGGGTTTTAATTTCTATTTTAGTATGGTGAATATGCTAACGTATGTAGTTTGCAAGTAGATTAGTAGAATATGCATTTACTTCTTTGGTAGGTATACTAGGCTCTGCATATGTTAACGTGAACCTTTCAATGTAGCGACGTGAATTTCAAGTAAAGGTTGAAGTTCGGTACGTTAGATGGTTTGTTTAACAAATACCATACTTATGGAGCCTATTATACTCTTAACAAATTTCTTGAACTATTTTGCAGTTTAGTAAAAAAATTCTACTTTATTTCCCAAATTTATTGGCGGTCCTTAATAAAATGGTAGTAAAATTCAAATAAAAATGTTGATGGAGTCCTTTTGCTATCTTACTTTTGCTTATTTTATTTTAAATAATGTTAAGGTTGTAAAGCCTTTCAGATATAAGCTGTTAGCATTTTTACTAAACAAATCAAATAAAAAATATCGTTCAAATAAAAAAAAATATGTGTTGGTCTTTTAAAAGACGCTAGTAAAATTTAATAGTAATTTCTAACCTCTGATGAAATACTCAGAGTTTAAACTATTTATCTATTGTTTGTAGTTTATTTTAGGAAATTTAAAAAAGTAATATACAGGGTGTACTCCAAAAAGTATTTTCAAGCCATCTTAGGGGATTTTTGGAAACCAATTTCAAATTGATAAGGACAGGAAAAGGTATATAAAAAGGGCTTTTCATAAATAAAGTACGTAACTACGGCAGTATAAATGTATTGTTTTGCATTAAAATACCTGTATACAGATTGTCCCTTTTCAAGTCCACAATCCACACCTCTATATTATTTTTGTACTTACTTACCTTGTTTTTTTTTTCTTCATTTATTTTGGTGCTAAGTGAATTTTGTCAATTTACAAACACAACTTATATTTTTGAAATGTAAAATGGTATTTTCGGTTTTAAGAGGAAGAAAAGTTGAAAAAAGATTGTCATTATGAGGTATCAGCATGTAGGTAATTGATTACCGTAACAACGTGTTTCATTTGAAAAAATGTGAGTTATAATGGTTTGTAGATGTAAAAGTTGAATCATGGAGAACATTGGGCATTGGGTTCAACTCTAAAAGACCTGGAAATTAGTACTTTTTTTTTTTTTCGGAAAAGGTAGAATAACATGGCAACGCTGCAGTGTAAATCCAAAAGTAATATATGCTGTATATTAGTAACTTGTTAACATTTAGTTAGCTATTTCTCTGACTGAGTGGTATGAAACTTTTTTCGAGACTGTTTTTGTTGACTTTCACTTGGCACAAAAATAAATGAAAATATATTCAAATTCGTAAGATTTTTTTTATATATATTTTACGTATATTTTTCTGTAAGATTTATATTTTTTATTTGATTGAATTTTACGTAACTATATTTTTAGTTCTAGTTTTTTAATGCCTGCAAGCTTTCCCATTTCGGCTTCTGCTTTAGTCTAAGCGTTAATCTGTTAAAATATGTTGGGCTTTTTTTCCATTATTTTTTTAACATATGCGATTAAGAACACAAGAATTTTCCACTAACACAACTAAATACTTCATTAATTTTCAACGTTGTTTTGTTAGTATCCTTTCCCCCTTTTCTGTGTTGTCTGTTTCTTGTAAAACTAATCCATGTTGGTGTTTCCCTTGAATTTATTCCCTATATTGGCTTTACAGAAAGTGCCAAGAAGGTCTGTAATTTTTAAGGATAAATTTGGGGTTATATAAATGTAATTCCCATTACGCTGTATTTCGGCACAGATACCTCATTTTAGCACATGTACAGATTACGTGACAGGTAGCGAATGAAATATGAAACAACAAAAGTTAGAATGAATAACTAGTGGGATAAAAACTTCTACAAAAAAACTTACGAATATCACATTATATAGAGAAATATATAAATGGAAGTGTTATTTTTCAATTATACTATTGTTTCTCAAACTTTTTTATCTCACATACCCCCGTTTCTTGTGCAGCAATCATAACCCCTTTTTAAAAAATACATATTATTGTATAATTTAAAAGTGGCTATAGTAGCTACAGAGTCAGATGAGTAGATACTTTAAAGTAATAAGAAATATTTTTAATAAGAACTTCGTTTATTGGCAGTTTAGATTCGGGTTTTAGTTAAGCTTCGGATGCATATTAATTGTGCAGTTTTATCTTTTGGGGGTACCACAATTTCACAAACATTGAATTATATAAAAAAATACTGATAAAAAGTACAAAAGAAAATTATTATATTACTAGAATTGAACAGGAAAATAATAAGCTTAAAGAGAGTTTCGAAGCGATCATTCTATTAAGATAAATCCGAATGAATAACTAGTATTGTTCAATTGTAGATAAACTAATTAAAAACATAATTTCTCCAAACGATCCACTGACTGTCTTGAATGAAATAAACAGTAAACAAACATTATGTGTACACAACACAAATATAGTTGAATTAAAAAGCACTATTAAGGATATAAAAAACAAAAACGCTTCTGGTATATATCTGTAAAATTATTCAAAATCTACCTAACTCTGCTCTGGATGTATTATAAGTTTATCTTATAAACAATTCCTTTCAAACAATAATTTTTCTCCTTTTTTAAAAACTTCACCAGTTATATCATTTTATACCCACCCATTTCATAAATTCCTACGTTAGCAAAAATTATTAAACTCCTACTAGTAAAATAAAAAGTTGTAGAGATTTTATTGTCTGGAAATTTGTTAAATGACCATCAATTTTTGATTCAATCAATCAAGATTTTGACTGTGTTCCATGTGGAATATTGCTGTAGAAATTAAAACACTACTGTTTCAGAGACTTTACCAAAGATTTCAATCTTACCTGTCTGGCTATAAGTAATTCATTAGAAATCCAAATAATTCTGTTAAACCTAAAATAAACTGTGAGGTACCTCAAGGTTCTGCTCTTGGCCCTATTCTATTTTTATTATATTTAACGATCCACATTAAAATAAAAACGCTGCCAAAAGCTATTCAAGGGTTTCCTAACCCACACATAAAATGTAGTGGATAAACTGTTGCGAGTTTAACACTCAGTTTATCCTGGGGCTAGCTAACATGCACATTTGACCCTGCATTGATAAACCAGTTCTAAATGATTTGTTTCAGTAGGCATATGGTTCATTATATTATTATATTATAAGATTATATAGACACCCTATTCAGTGCAACGTGAAAAGTTTGGTACCTGTGTCGAACTTCAGTTGTATGGAAATTACTTTCTTCCTTCAGCAAAACAATCTGCTATCTAAACTTATATCTATTTTCCTATACTAAAAAGTGAATATAAGTGAATCTAATAGTAAATCTAGTGTATATACAAAAAACTTTCAACCATTTTTTTATTGAGTTACAAATTCAATATGTGTAACCGAGTACTGTAAAAGGGAGGGAGAGGGTATGCTATGTTGGGCGACGTTGATTGTAACAGAGAATTTTAGTGGTGTAAATTGTCTTTAGGAGAACAAGTACAAATTAGCTTGTTCTGCCAGCCCAAATATCGTTCCAAAAAAAGAAAAGCGTAGTTGTATTGACATCATTCATGGTGCAAACTCCATTTTGTTTGGAATGTCTCTCGCGGACGCAACTAAGGTTGCCCAAGAGGTAAAACGGAGGTGTGGGGAAATGAGAAAGTCATTTCCTTGAGCTGCTGTGGTAACGTTTTGTGTTGTGCTTCACGTTTTTCTAACAATAATACTAACACGATGTTGTCCTGTGTCTGAATTTGTGGGATTTTTCTTTATCTGTGAGCATTGTATAACATATGTTGCCGGAATGTTTTTTTTGGAATAACATTTGCCTTGTGGTCTACAGTCGCCTGATTTTTATACTGTTACATCGTGGTGGTATCGCCAAGAACTTACGCAGACCGTACTACAAAAGATCACATCAAAGATACATATTATCGAATCACGACCGGCTGTATGCATAAACCTTATTAATTATTGTGAATAATTCTACTTCAAACATGTTTTGTCTTAAAATGCCTATTAAATTACTTGGAGGCTATTTTAAAACCTATGCTAAACCTTTTGAGCAATTAAAGAACCTCTTAAAGACCTATAAGTTTTATGACACCTAACCTACATATTCGGTTTGATTTTAATATATTGCCACTTTTGGAAAAAGTTATTGGTAGCACTGCTTGCCATTATTATAAATTACCGAAGGTCGGCACAGTAGCGCAGTGGGCTAAATCGTGTTAGTGGTGAGCATGCTTGGCCACACTGTCTATCATGTACTGGGTTCAATCCCCATCTCCAGCAGTAGCAATGTTGGTAGGAAATGTATATTGTCTGTGCTTTTTCAAATGTGTAACCCTATTCCGGACAACCTTGACTATAGATTTGAGGGTTGTCTACTGTGTGTTGTGTTTATGGTTATTCATCCACATATAAATGTCATCCACAAACACATGAAATGCCAACGAATATTTCTTACCACACTTTAAAACTACCTATTTTAAAACACTGGGTCTGGACAAAGAAAAATTAAATCCTTTTATGCTTAAGACTGATTTATTACAAGTTTTTTACCTGTTTTATTAAAACTCTAACTAGTTGTCTTTATAAAGGTTTCACTGGAAAGTTGTGATCTCAAATCATATTAGATTTATACATCAGCATTAACAACCACTCCAAGATAATTTCATTTTAAAACCGCATTTTCTGAATTCTCCAATAAAACTCGATCCTCCTGGGCTAAGCTACAGAGGTTTATTAAAGGCCTGACAAATACCTTGATAAGACAGTCACATACCAGCAAAGACTAAAAGATAATTTAGTTTTAATGTAAATTCTTGAATGCCTTTTTAAATCTATCTTTAAGTGTATTTGGCATTTAATAAATGTGGCATAAATCAGTGGTTTATGAGGAGGCCATTATAAAACATTAATACAACCGAAATAAATCTTAAATGAATTTAAATTGTTAGTTGGAAAATGTAACACCAAAGTATTCTGTTTAGAAGTGTAAGTTGATGTGATTTTTTGGAAAAAAACGGTCTGTGTGTTCTTGTAATCTATTTAGGGATATTTTTAGTGTTTTTACAACTAATTCAGCATTCAGCAACGCATTTTTCAACTGTAGGAGAAATAAATATGCTTCACGTCTGTAGAATGAATTCCATAATGCAACTAAAATTATAGAATGTGGTGAGAATCCATTTTACTGAAAAAATATTTTTCTTCTAAATTCTAAATTTTCATTGTCCAGTTCGCCCAAAACAAAATTATTCAAAATTTCTAACCAAATATTTTGATTCAGAGGAGGAGGGTCCATAAGGCCAGTTTTCGAACCAATTTATTTTAGAACAAAAAAACTGAAAAGCATTTTTTTATTTACTACCAATATCGAATCGATTCCACCCCAAACGAAACTTTGCCCCACCCTCCCTTTTTAGCCCCTTCCGAAACAACGAAAATACACGTAAAAAATAAAAAATATCCTTATTCAGCAACAGTCATGTTAAAATGTTTCAATAACCTGCAAAAAAACAACTGAATGCTGATTATTTAATAGTTTAGAAGGTTATAAATAGGGGAGGTGAGTGCGGGAAAGTTTCGTTTGAGGTGGAATCGATTGGATATTGATAGTAAATAATAAAAAAATGTTTTTCAGTCAAGCGCGGATCTGGAACTTTCAATAATTTTTTTCTTGTCTGTGGCGCATGGAACCCATACGAAACATGGGAAATAACATCTCGAGAAGCACTTCTCGCAACACGTTTTGAAGTTTATGAAAATATTTTCATTACTAACTGAGATACAACGAATTGAAATTTTGTGATTTGTTAAATTGTAAATCACAAAATTTCAATTCGTTGTATCTCAGTTAGTAATGAAAATATTTTCATAAACTTCAAAACATATTGTACTTTTATGAAAAGTAAAAGGCATATGACAAAAAAAAATAATTTTAAACGGGAGTCCCTAGACCTGGAGGGGGTAACCGAATTTTGAAAAAAATTTTCGCAAACTGCTTTTTCAAAATTTTTTAGGGGTCGTTAGAGAAGTGCTTCTCGAGATGTTATTTCCCATATTTTGTATGGGTCCCATGCGCCACAGACGAGAAAAAAATTATTGAAATTTCTAGATCCGCGCTTGTTTTCAGTTTTTTTTGCTGAAAAATAAATTAGGCCAAATACCGGCCTTATTGACCCTCCGCCTCACCATCCATAAAATAAGGATCGATATTCTGTAGTGCATTATGCCGCACAAAACATTTAATTGAAACACTTGTCCTCTGTAAAGGACACTTAAAAATATCCCTGATGGGTTTGGGAAGCATACCGCACAATAGATTACCTGAGTTACCCATAACCTTGTCGTATATTGTTAAAATAAGTGTTGCACTGCCTGTAACTACAAAAGAAAATCTCCCGAACTAACTAAATCAGATAGCTGCTTGAGGTTGTGGAAAACAAAGTGATACATTTAGATCCCGGCCTTATACAGACTGTTGTAACTTCTAGTATGATGCTTTAGCTGCTTCACAGGCAGGTTCAGATGCTCTGAGGGGAGAGGCAAGTGAACATTACTCGGAATCCTCATTTGATCAACCACAAGCGTCGCAAGAAATATCGGTATACCTTCATACACTTTTTTTTTCTTCTACATCCTTAGATTAGGTCTCATCTATCGTCACATCCACCATCACACGATACACACTTCTTTACTGTTAGAAAAATGTCTGCTGTAGTATTTGAAATTTACTTCGTGTAAACTTTTAACTTTATATTTGGAAATTGTTTAGAATAATTTGTATTTTTCTAAACAATAAACAAGAAACAATAAAATAAATAAAAAATAAATAAAAAAATAGTGAATCTTCTTCTTCTTTGCGTAAACCTGCTATCTAAGACTATTGTTACCGAAACCGACCTGAATCACATTGACTTATAAATGTTAATAATAAAAACATTCAGGCTTACTTTAATAGTCTGGTAGAAAAAAAAAACGGGGATAATTCCTACAAGGAACTTTATGTTTGTATACATTAATTCAATTTTTTCCATAAAAATATCATATCTAATGACAGATTGACTACTATTGACGTTATCTTCTAAACTATGCCAAAGCTCAAAGCAGTATAAACTTTATTTTAGGTATATGTAAATGCTGTCACGAATTCAAACATTATCTTGTAACAAAGAGGGAAAATGGGTTTTCCACAGTTTCTTAGTGCAGAGTAAAAAATAATAGTCCAGTCGAGTAGACATCATAAAAAATTTTGCGTACTGCGGACTTTTTTTTGTGGAAGTTGTTTAAGAGGGCATAATAAGCAAGCACAGAAAACTACACCCTGCTACACCATGTGCGTCCCCTATTTTTAGGGGTTGAAACTTTGAAATTTTACTTATGTGTCCATATCTTTTTCCCTATTGCCCGTAGGGCTCTTTACCAAGTTACACTTTTTGAAGATTCATCCCTCCTCTACATAATATATATATTACACATTTGCCGTAGGACAAACGGTTTTGGCTGTACGAGGCCGGAAAGGTCGCGCTGTCCGAATTTGGGGGTCTTCTGTACAGGACAAACGGCTATTATTTCCAATCTACAATACTACACATACTAATGCTCTTAAGGAGGGATGATGATTTGTGAAAAAACTTTCATCGAATACCGCGCGGTTTTCATGATACGGGATGTTGAAATTTTGAAAACCCCTTTTTTTAAAAAAAAGTGAACCTACTTTTTTTCGCCCATTTTTTTTTTCATTCATGTACGACCCTAATATAAGAAAATTTACTTTGGTTTCATTTTAATACATTCGTTGGTTTAGGAGCTAGACAGCAAAATATGCCAAAACTGGCTATTTTGGTATTGTTGCATTAAAAAAAACCAAAACCAGTATAATTCTGGTAAGTGTTTTTGTTTATCCTAAAAGTCCAATTCATTGCGCATAGAAAATGTGTTTTTGTATTTAAGTAGGATCAACACTTATTGTGTAATAACGATTTATGTCATTTGTTCTCCAGTCTCCTTTTTAAAATTTTTTTTTTGCGGCCTTATGGTTCATAGTAGGGCAGAAAGCATTATACACGTGGACAGGGCACATAATAGGGTGTTAAAACGGGTCTCTTGTTAAAATGCGATAGGACGTACCGTTTTCGAGTAAAACGAACTTGTTTGATTATGTTTGCTTTGAGTTTTCATTGTGTTCTGAAAAATAAATTCTACATTTTGGTGTTGTCTTTCTTAGGAGTTTGTTTTTTAAATCATTTTCCGGCGAAATGGACATATAATAGCTGTTTCTCGAGGAAGGTAAGACACAAAATAAGTTGCAAATTTTCGGATCCCCCGTTCACCAAAAAAATTTTGGGACAAAAAAATGTTTTTGGGATTTCTCCCCTCCCCGCTCATTAAAAAATTTTGGGTTCAGTGTTACCCCTGAAGGTCCAGATCCGTCCTTGATTCGAGACAAGCGTGAACCTTCAAATAGGAGAGTAAGACCCCCTATTCTGTCCGAGTCCCTTCATTTCTTCATTAGCAATGTCCCTCATAAACAGAAAAAGCAAAAAGCGACACATAGTTTTATTTTTTCCTAGTCAGCGGTGAGTATTTACTAGTCAGTCGATGAAAACTGTGATCTGAAATAATTTTTTGCAAACAAGTGCGTTTTGCTCGAAAACGGTACTTCCTATCGCATTTTAACAAGAGATCCATTTTAATACCCTAATATGTGCCCTGTTCAGGTATACGGTGCTTTCTGCCCTACTATGAACCATAAGGCCGCAAAAAAAAAAGTGAGAAAGAACACATGACATAAATCGTTTTTACACAATAAGTGTTGATCCTATTTAAATACAAAAACACATTTTCTATGCGCAATGAATTGGACTTTTAGGATAAACAAAAACATTTACCAGAATTATACTGGTTTTGGTTTTTTTAATGCAACAATACCAAAATAGCCATTTTTGGCATATTTTGCTGTCTAGCTCCTAAACCAACGAATGTATTAAAATGAAACCAACGTAAATTTTCTTATATTAGGGTCGTACATGCATGAAAAAAAAATGGGCGAAAAAAGTAAGTTCACTTTTTTTTTAAAAAGGGGTTTTTAAGATTTCAACATCCCGTATTATGAAAACCGCGCGGTATTCGATGAAAGTTTTTTCACAAATCATCATCCCTCCTTAAGGGCATCAGTATGTGTAGTATTGTAGATTGGAAATAATAGCCGTTTGTCCTGTACAGAAGACCTCCAAATTCGGACAGCGCGACCTTTCCGGCCTCGTACAGCCAAAACCGTTTGTCCTACGGCAAATGTGTAATATATATATATATATATATATATATATATATATATATATATATATATATGTATATATATATATTATGTAGAGGAGGGATGAATCTTCAAAAAGTGTAACTTGGTAAAGAGCAATACGGGCAATAGGGAAAAAGATATGAACACATAAGTAAAATTTCAAAGTTTCAACCCCTAAAAATAGGGGACGCACATGGTGTAGCAGGGTGTAGTTTTCTGTGCTTGCTTATTATGCCCTCTTAAACAACTTTCACAAAAAAATGTCCGCAGTACGCAAAATTTTTTATTATGTCTAATTCGACTGGAGTATAAATGCCCCAAAGAGGAATTGTTTTGAAATGATTTGCTGGAAATGTAAACACTAGAAAAGTGCAGCAAAACGACATTTGTTTAAAGAAATAAATTTTTAAAACAGGACTTTTTTGCCGTTTTAAATATCTCTGATTATGTAGCTTGTATCGCAATTAAAAAAAGTCAGATTGATGTGAAATTGCGAAGAAAACTAGACCTATTTGAACCTTTTTGGTCTATTTAAGTAGCAGAAATCATCGTGTTAAGTTTCAAGTTGAAATGTTTATAGCAACACCTAATAAACAATAACAAAGTCAAAAATTTAATTGTCAATTTTAATGGTATATTATGCAAAGGCCATTTAATGATGGATATTAAGACACGAGCATGAGAATTATGACGTGAACCGTAGGCGAATGTCATAATGAATGGGAGTGTCTTAATAGCCATTAAATGTGAGTTGCATACACTAATTTTTCTACGACTAGTTGTAATAAAATAGAAAATTAACAGTTTATTTCTAAAATTTATTAATTATAGATGACAATTAAGGAAATATTATGAATTATTATTTTTTCACTTTCACTATCACACATGTTCACTGATTTTAATTACAAGAAGCACAAAGTTTGTAAACAGTAAATATGACTTGTCAAAATTGATAAAGGGTGTAGCAGAATAAGCATAGTAAAATGGCCCCAGAAGCGTTTGGGCCTAGTTCGGTGTCAGCAGACAATAGGGAAAGATAAGATAATAAATGTGACATTTCGTTTTTATTTTTAATCTCTGCAAGTTGTGTGTTAATTATTATGAAAAAAATAGATGATGTATATGTAATTTAAATGCATCTTAGGAAAAAAAATCAGCTGATTTTGCTGCCTCCTTCGAATAAAAAAAAATAATTAAAAATTAGAATATTTATTTTGTCATGAAAATAATGATTCACATACACAAAACTTTTACCAAAAATACATTGTTATGAGTAGTTTATTGTAAATTTTTTTCAAATTTTTTGAAGCGGTCATGTTTAATAGGGTACAGGGGTTACCTGTGGCGACAGGGGGCTAAAACTTGAGGAAAACATTTCTTTTCCTATTGTCGATCTACTGACACCGAATTAGGCCCAAACGCTTCTGGGGCCATTTTACCATACTTATTCTGCTACACCCTTTTAGATGTGTCAGATGTTCAAGGCAATATTGACAGAATATTGCTGTGTGTCGCGTTTTTTGTATTTCAGTGGAAAATTTGTATCTTAATGAATCTCATTAAAGTACAGGTAGGGAATGTCTAATAAACGAATTAAAGTATGGGAGTAGAAAAAAAAGTTAAGAGTTTGCACGATGAAAACAAAATTATAACAAAATTTTATTAAAACAGGTATATTCGGTGACTGTATTTGGCAGAATGCGGCCTTGAAATTGATTGCTTCGTCATTTCCGTTATTTTTTTTTGCATGACTGCATGTTTTAGAAAATTTACTATTATTTTTTTTTAATTTTATTTAATATGCATGTTGGGTGTGTATTTATTCATAACATCTTTGTAACATTTAATTAATTATTATCAGGTGAGTAATTCCTCATTTCTCATTTACTGTAATTGTATATGGGGTGTTCACGATATTTGACTCTACTCTGTGATATTTAATTTTCTCTGTGTAATAGAACACTTTTTATTTAATATCAGATACAGTAATATCACACATTCTGTATGAAATATTGAGCACCTTATATACAGTGTGAAGTTGAAATATAAGTAAATATTTTTATGTGTTATACTTTATTACTCCGAATTTTTTTTAAATATGTGCATTTCTGAAATGTATGCAAAATAAGGAAAAAAAATCGAATTGTACAGTAAAATATCCACAAGGACGAAGCTTTAAACACTGAGATTACTATTTGTTTGTGAAAGCTATAGCGGTCAGCGCTTGGATCACAATAGTAATTTACGTTACAAGACCGGAAAGAGGTGTTTTGCAGGTCAATCCAAGCAGATTCCAGGGCGAGCTGCAGGTGAGTCCGGGAAATCTGCAAAACACTGTTTTTCAGTCATGTAAAAGTGTATTTATCTATTTGACACTTATCTCAACAATTAACACAAGTTCGTTTCCATAGCAACGAGAAAGCAAAGCCACCATAAGTTGGCAGCATTTTTACCTTCGGGGATCGGCAAAGAGAATAACAGATTGTAATAGTATATTTCATTAGGAGTCCAGAAAATAGGCTGGTGTGAGGCTGGCGTAGCCGAACACGGGAAGTTATTATGGATGTGTAATGAACGATATTTATTATTATACCTCTTTGAAAACAAGAAATAAGGCAAACAAATCTACATTTTTAGAAACTTTACTTCTAATGAACGAACAAAAACCTACATTTTTAATTTTTATTAAACGAAATATTTATGTTACAATTTGTGTTATTGTAGAAGGCACTTCATTTTGTAGAATTGTAGTTGATGAAGTCGAAGGTACTATATTAGAATTTATTTCTTGGTTTTCCCCTATTAAAATGTTTTCTGGTGTTGATGTTGTGTTTCCTATTCTTGAATGACTAAACAATTTACGAGAAATTTCAATCTTTCCGCTTACCGATTCTTCAATGTAGCCTTCAGCCATAGCTGAGGAGTGCCAACCTCCATGTCTTTTTAGAGTAAGCAAATCTCCTCCGCCTTCGACCAACATAGATGCTGAAGATCGTCTTAAGCCGTGTCCAGGATTTTTTAGGTTCAGATATTCAGAAATCTGTTTTGTTGTACCACTTATAGTGTGACAAACTACATCTACTATCATTGTAGCCACAAAGATCAATAAACGTAGACGTTCAGCATAACATCTACCATTGCGATATGCAATAAGTAATCTTCTACTATCCATATTTGTAGGTCTTGGATTAATATATTTACTATAAAAACTGCATGGATCAAAAAGACATCCTTCCTTTGTAATTGTGAAACTTCTTGGTTTGTGATTTTTGCCATCTCGAAGAAATACCACCAAAAACGGCCATTATCTTCCACGTCTTTTAAAGATAAACGAATCAAGTCATCTCTTCGGCGTGCACCGTAAATACCAAATATTAAAATTACTTTAGTTAATAACCACTTCTCATCTGGTGCTTCACATATGAATTTGACGACTTGGTCTGCAGTTAATACTTTGGACTTTTTTGGTATGTAACCACCACTTTGTCGTGTGATAACATTCACATTTTCTTTTACTGCTAGACAACTTTTTAACATTGAAAATCGAGTCCATAAAGTTGAAGCTTTCATTGTTTTGGCTTTTTCGGACAAATATACGAGGAGTATCATTACTTACTGGATTAACTTTTTTTTGCTGACGCCACTTGCAAAATAGACGGTATTTATTTTCATGTCTCTCACAAGACTTCCTAGGCTGTAACTCTGCACTTACTTTTGCCGCTTCAAATAATATTTCTTCTTCTGGAGAAATCGTTTTAAAAATATTTTGAATAAGAATTTGAAAACCTGTCACAATACAAATGTTGTTTAGCGATGCTAAGGAAACTAAACAATCATTGTTTGCGGTTACTAAGGAACTTTCAATAGCATGTATTTTATTACGACTGGCAAGCAGGGTGTATTAAATAGGTGATGCGACGACAACCCTCACAGTGGCTTCATAAGTGCTTACTTTGTACATAATGTAATAGATGGCAGGACCAATAAGCTCTCTTACTACTTACGCATAGATAGATAATTTTACAGGTTCTGTGCATGCGTGCATACAGTGTTGCATACATTCCCGGCTTTTGTTTTTGTTTAGTGAAACAAGAGTCCAGTGACATCTGACATTAAGTAGCTAAATTAAAACATTGAAAGAATGTATGCAACACTACATGCAGCATTGCACGTGTCACCACAGCTAACCTCAAAAATATATATTTCTTAAGATTTACAAGTATTAGGTAGCTATTATTAAAATTTCTGCCTGGTTCCTGTATTTCAACCAAAATCAAGTTCAACGTAATGTGTATGAAGTTTTAAATAGTTTGTCACAATAAAATAAGACACTTTTTGCAGGTTAGGAATCTAACCTATAATTAGCAGCTTATTTTTATTAATCAACAATATTGAAAAATTATTTGCGTGAATTTTTAAATATTTGCTTGGAGCCAGTATGGCTCCAAGCTAAAAATGCCTATACAAACATTAAAAATGAGAATAAACGAAAAAACCTTAAAATTTGAGGTTATGTTAGTTATACGATGCACATGCCCAGGTAATTGTAGGACCTTTTTGCTCGCACCATCTACTAAAGTAAATAGAAACCATGCACTTATGAAGCCATTATTATAATAGGAAAGTGCCGTACATCGGACCACCTATTTAATACACCGTGTTGGCAAGTAGGCAGCTAATATCATTAGCGCACAGGAAAATTTCTCCTGTGTGGGCACACAGGAAAATCCCATTTTCCCTGCACTAAACATGTTTTCAGAGAGATATAATGACAAAGCTTTTGCTAATCTCTGATGCTCACTTTCTGGTTTAGCCCGCGAAAACGTTACTTTCTGGCGGATAATTTCCCCAGGAAGGGTGTATTCTCTGGTCGACCGAAAAAAATATAGAATCAGCAACAATCAATATACTAGTTAGTTTTTTTTTTACGGCAGCTACTTTTTACACAGCCAATCCTAATGTAAGTTTACGTTGTACAGCTTTACAAGTTAATATAATCTTGCCGAAAATTAAAGGAAAACGTAGTAAGTAGCGGAATTTAAAAAAAAATTGTGCCAAATGCAACTCTATGATATTAATAATCAAAACTGTTTTTGCAACAAAAATAGAATCTAATTTTATCGATATTAAAATTTTGTGTGTTCCTTATTAATCTATAAAGAATTATAGGTAAAAATATCCACTTATATTTCAACTAACTCCATATAAGTACTTAGAATTAATACAAGGTGGTAATTTCTTTTAATTTGCATATTTTTAACGCCTACGCTTTTTATTACAGAGAAATCAAAGACTTTGAACAAGTATGTTGAAGTTTGTAGCATATTTATAGTTTATTGTAATGTGAGAATGAGAGAGAAACATTTTAATTTCTTTTAACTGTTATTAACTATGTAGTCCAGTGCATTTAGATGAAAAAGTGTGTTATTACGGGAATACTTTGAATTTAACAGACTTGAATGAAACCTTTTGCGACGTGCTCTAAAAATGACCAATTTAAAAAGTACAAATATTTTTTTTTTTTGAAAAAAATCCAAAAAATCAATATTTTATCACAAAATATTTTACAACTGATATTACTCGAACAATTTAAACGATAAAATTACAAAAAAATTCATACAGGGGTTTTCGAAACCATTGATTACGATGTTGACATTTTAATTGCAAAACTGAAAATGATTAATTCAGAATGGCCGACTTAAACTTGAAAATTATGCAAATATAGCAAAAAAAGAACACAAATATTTTGCACTTCTTACAGTACACACATTAAAATGAGAACGCTGCCAAAATGGTAAGAGATATGAAAAAAAATATAAAATCAAAGTTGTAGAGAAGTAAATTCTCCACAAAAAATTCAGTAAGAGCGTATATCTATATTTTATAGAATGTGCAAAGGAAAAGTGCAAAATGTGGCATCGTACAGATTCATCAAATTCAAACTCATATATTCCCAAAACAAAAGATACATATATGCCACCACTCACTTTTTTATATCAAATTTATTTCTCTACAACTTTGTCCCTTTAGTTTTTTTCACGGCACTTACCATTTTGGCAGCATTTTCATTTTAATGTAGGTATTGTTTTCTAAGTATATTATATATATATCTACATTTTGATAGACATATTGGAGCCGCCATTTTGAATTTTGCAATTTTTTTAATTTTCTGGAGGTTGGAAAGGTACGTCCCACCTCCATGCCAGACTCCATTCAAGTTTCTAGCCGAGTTTTTACCTCATCGGGAAGTACCCAAACAATTCACCAGACAGATAAATATAGGTAATAGCTTTGTCTGTTTTATATAAAAAAAGAGTGTAACTGTTTTTACTTATGTCTATGCACTTTTTGGATATTTTCCCATGAGCTAGGAACTTGAAATTTGGTATGAAAGTAGGATATACCCTCACTTGAAAAATTCAAAATGGCGGCACCAATATGAGTCAACTTATAATTTATGATGATCCCTGTAGTGGAGCACGGGTATCTTACTAGAATCAAAAATCGTAACAACAAATATAGTCATCGAAAGAGGAAACCTAATTTTTTTTTTGTAAAAGTTACAGCTGTTGAAACATTGGTAAATTTAACACATAAAATTTTCTACCTTTTTTCGAATTTCGTGAAAGCAATAAATAAATTGTTATAAAAAATCTGACAATAACATCTGAAAGTACATCATTCAAGCTTTAATAACTGCTCAACAGAATGTTGATATCTTATTTATTAACTATGTTAATGCCTTTGATTTTAATATACAGTGTGTCCCAGGATAGATGTAACAAGAGGTGTAATGGACCAAACATTTTGGAATTTTGGAATGGTATTTGGGGATTGAGTCCTGCTTGTTGTAAAACTAAAGTATACCAAAAATGACTTGATTTGGTGTTCTACAGGGTGTTTTATAAGCAAAGTTGTAAAAATCACCACTAATAAAGTACCTTTATTTCTCAAAATAGGAAAAAATTCTACTAAGAAAAGTTATTTAGAATGCAATTTTATACCTCTATAGACTAGTATTACTATGAGAAGATGCCAGGGCGGAGCCAAAATGCGCGAATATTTTTACCAGTGGCATAGCTTTATCTGGGGTATAGGGATGTGTAATTGCAATAAAAGTTTCACGGTCAAGGAACTGTGAAAATGGAGTAGATTAAAACTTGCCAACTGTTAAGAGTAACCTTTGTTCAGGAGAAGTGTAAGAATAGTAAGTTCTACTAAACTTTGCCTAATAAAGTTGTTTTATTATTATTATTACCGTCACCGCCGCTCTACTGCAGAGCACCGCCGCCACTGGTGTTGACATTGAATGTCACGTAATTCTTTCTCATTGGCTTAGAATGATGGAGCGCATAAACTCATTTCTGCGCATATTTTTTGCTGGCATCTTCTCATAGTAATACTACTTTACCAAATTTCAGGAATATAAAATTATTTTTTTGAAACTTCCCATTTTTTGCGAATTAAGTTGTTTAAAGTTGTGTAGGAGCAAATGTTAATCATACCCTTATTTGCAAAAATTTTTGAAGGGATCTTAAAATTGCAAATAACAAATTACTTTGAGAAGTTCAACTTGTTCAATAACTGTCAGTTTGGTTTTAGAAGTAAATTGTCGACTACCCATGCTATTAACTCTTTGACAGACTCAATCAACAGAGGCTTTGAACAAAACGAAATATTATACGCCCAATTTTTGGATCTAAGCAAAGCATTTGACTGTGTATCCCATGATATATTATTGAAAAAACTTCAATTTTATAAATTCTCTGCTGACAGTCAAAAGCTACTCGCATCGTACCTTGAAAAAAGATGTCAGTATGTGAATTACCAAAATATGAATTCTGGTTTCATAAATATTAAATTTGGAGTACCTCAACGCTCCGTATTGGGTCCAACTCTTTTTCTCATCTTCATAAATGACTTACCCAACAATACTGTTTCGGCAAAATCTGTTTTATTTGCTGATGACACCACTTTATTAAACACAAACCAGGATATCAATGCATTGCTGTCCAATGTGCGCGAAACTCGGTCAACTATTCAGGACTGGTGTCTATCAAATAAATTAGTGTTAAACGAGAAAAAGACACAAACAATGATTTTCAGTTTAAGACAGTACATAATAGATGACATAAATATAGTATCCATGGATTGTATTAAATTCTTAGGAGTTCACGTGGACAACAAGTTAACTTGGGAAAAACATGCCAATTTTCTGTGTGATAAGATGGCTAAAAATTTATTTCTTTTAAGACACCTAGTGAACTGCGTGTCCCAGGCAACATTATTAGCAGCATACCATGGACTAATCCACTCTGCAATCAGCTATGCAATTTTGGCCTGGGGTCACTCTTCCCATTCTGCTGCTGTTTTTGCTATGCAAAGAAAAGCAGTTAGAATAATTGCCGGGTTAGGATACAGAGATGATTGCAGAGATTCTTTTAAAAAACTAAATATCCTAACCCTGATTAGTACATATATATTGCAGTGTCTCCTTTACATCAAAGAAAATGAAACAATGTATACACCACGTGATCAGATCCACTCATACTCTACCCGTAATAAAGATCATTTGAATCATGACTTTTTACGACTCTCTAAAACTCGCGATGGAATAAGGTATCACGCAATAAAGTTTTTCAATGCTTTACCCCATCCCATCAAGGAACTGGACTGTAGACGTTTTAAATCTGTGATAAAAAAATTTTTAATAGACCATGCCTTTTATAATTTTAAAGAATTCTTAGATGCTGACTTTTCCACTATGTCTAATAAATAAGGTTTTTAATTTATTTGTTTTTACGGTGTTATTTTTACCTTCAAACACCATTTGTTTTTGTTTTTCTCTCTTTTACTTTATACACTACATTATGTAGAAAATTGTATCACTTTTTTGACATGTGTAAATACTCTGTATAATGCACCAATAAAGATATTATTATTATTATATTATTATTATTATATGGAGTTTACGGCATTTGTAATTCTCTGCTTCAATACTGTTACATCGGTAGGAAGTGGTTCAGTGTGAACCAACTGCTTGAGGCGACCCCATAAAAAGGTCTGGGGATCTCGCCGGCCACTTGATCGGTCCATTCCTGGCAATCCAATTTTCTCCAAAATTTAAATTCAACCACCGATTAACCATTTCTGTGGAGTGGCCAGGGCAACCATCATGTTGAAAATGAACTAAAGGCATACCCTTAAAATATTTAAATGTTCTTCAGAAAATCTTTCAAGAAGCTGTAAATAAGTGTGCTGGTTTAACCTTCCCTCAATGAAATAAGATCCAATAACTCCAACGTGATAAGAAACGGCACACCACACATTCACCTTTTTATAATATTGTCTTCTACAATGAATTCTAAAATTTGGATTTTCAGAAGCCCAAAACCGACAATTCTGAGATAAAACAACACCATTGGTTGTGAATGTGGATTCATCTGAGAAAATTGTGAAATGATGAAAAAATCTCTCTTCCATGATTTTTTCTCCAATGGTCAAACAAAAATCCAACCTACGGCCGTCATCTCCCTCTTCAAGCGTATGTTTTGCTTTATATGCCCTAATTTTCTTTGCCTTGTAAATTCTTTGGAGTTCAAACTTGCTAATATTAATAAGAGCTGATCTCTCTCTTAGTGGCATCCTAGGATTTTCTAAAACAGGCATAAGCTATAATAGCCCCAACATTGTCTTCATCATATGCTTTTATTTTTCTTTTCATGTTAAGAACACTACCAGTAGCCAGAAACTTTTTAATTATTCTCATAGCCTGAGTACATGACAAAGCAGTGTTTGGAAATTTCAAATTAAATTGGCTTACCACTTCTCTTAGGACCAGTTTATCAGTGCGCGGTTAAGCACTTTATCTTAAAGCTAAATTAACTAGAAGTTTAGAATGTGCTTCTATTAAACATTTCAATATTGCAACTTCACATTCTAAACTTCTAGTTAATTTAGTTGTAGGATAAAGTGCTTAACCGTGCACTGATAAACCGGCCCTTAGAGAGTTTTCACTGCCAATTCCGTAGCATTGCACAATATAAATTTTTTCACTCACTGTGAGTACCATTTTCACTTAATTTTTTATGCTTGGTTCGTTAATTTGAAACAAATTAAGGATAATATTGACTACGTTTGACAGATATGTGAATAATAAATGATAAATGTGTATCCACTGCTTTTCTCATAGCCTACTTTTAGCTTCTACATAACTTTAAATATTAATTCACAAAAAACAATTTCTATGCAGTTTTAATTGATTGGTTCAAAATAAAATACTAATTTATTGAAAAAAATAGGAAGTTTCAAAAAAATAATTTTATATTCCTGAAATTTGGTATAGAGGTATAAAATTGCATTCTAAATAACTTTTCTTAGTGGAATTTTTTCATATTTTGAAAAATAAAGGTACTTTATTAGTGGTGATTTTTACAACTTTGCTTATAAAACACCCTGTAGAACACCAAATCAAGTCATTTTTAATATACTTTAGTTTTACAACAAGCAGGACTCAATCTCCAAATACCATTCCAAAATTCCAAAATTTTTGGTCCATTACACCTCTTGTTACATCTATCCTGAAACACACTGTACTAAGAAGCGGAAATTATTATTTTTTTTTAAATTTGTCTTTCAAAGGACTGTATTTTACAAAACAAATTTTTGTAATTTTTTTCACATCATGCATATTATAACTTAATGTTTCTAGAGGAAGATCTTATAATATGAAGTAGTTTAATAAAAAATTATAAAAATGACATGTTTGAATAAAATAATTGACAAATTTTAACTTTATCTATTAATAGTTAATAATTAAAAAAAAATTTGGAAAACAAATATATACATCCATTATATGATAATGTCGACTTTAAAATGTTTTTAATTTTTGTCATTTAATCTTGTCAGTCCAAAGTTATACCACTTTTTGGGTAGCGTGCGCGTGCTCGTACCGTCGAGTACCGTGCTGTTGAGTTCCGAGCTATAGTTGCAAAATCTAAGCTCCGATAGTTTTGCTCAAATGAAAAAAATGGCATATACGTTATTTGTTTAAATTCCTCTTTTTTTTGTCCTTTTATCATGTTCCGAGAAAAAAGTTAACAAATGATATAAGAAAGAACACTTTCAGCGTTTGAAAATGGCACGTTAATGCACCGAAACTGCAGTAATGTGTATGTTACAATAAATTAGTGAAAGAAAACAAAGTAAAGTGTTCTTTCTTATATCATTATGATTACCTATCACCAAGTAACAGCTTCCTCAATCGTCTTTTTGATAAGGTAACAAAATTATATACAAAAATCAATATTTGTGCACCTAATTTGTTAAATAAAAAAAATTGCACAATGGTTAACTCGGTAAACTTTTCGGATTACCATTTCTACCATTTTTGAGACTATCCTCTCAAATTTTCAGTGAGTTCAGAGAATTTCCGAAACAAAAATCTAAATCCATTGGACTAATATGGTCTATAGTTTATTCCAGAAAAGATTTCATTTCAAGGAACCAAAATCTTATTGACAATACATTCCTCAAATATGAATGAAGATTGAATGTAAAAGTTAGGTTTTTGTAAACATAAAAATAGAGAAAAAAAATTAAAATGCGACTTTTTTTATAGTCTATTCCCAGGAATCAAAATTATAAAATATCACTGAACATTGATTTGAAATTAAGTCTTAAAGATTTTTTCTGATGTATAGTACATATATTATAATGCTTGAAGCATGGCATAAAAAAAATAACTAGTAAAAAAACTTAAATTGAAAAAAATATATTGTCTAGATCACCTTGTAAAATCGTTGTAATTGTCGTGTTACTCTTCAACAAGCTCACGGCAAGCTTAATTATGTTGCGTTATTCTCTAGAACAACGAGTACATCCAGTCCGTCGCCCGTTGCCTCCAAATGATGCTCCGCATCGACGAGTATCGCTTTGCGTTTGTCTCCGTCGATGGCATTTCCACCCTGCTATCCGTCCTTTCCGGACGGGTCAACTTCCAGGTCCAGTACCAGCTCATCTTCTGCCTGTGGGTGCTGACATTCAACCCGCTCTTGGCCGAAAAGATGAACAAGTTCAACGTGATACCCATTCTGGCGGACATCTTGAGCGATTCTGTCAAGGAGAAAGTCACTAGGATTATTTTGGCGGTGTTCAGGAATCTGATAGAGAAACCCGATGACCATCAAGTGGCCAAGGAGCATTGTATTGCCATGGTGCAGTGCAAGGTATGACTTATTGCTGCTACAAATGTTTTTAGTTCGACATGATATCAGGATGTCATCATTTGGCTATTTTCGTTTTGTCTCAAATTTTCTGTTATAGTGCCACGAGCCTTTTGGTCAGTAGCCAAAATTGACAAAATAACACAAAAAAAATGATAATAAATTTTAACAAGATGGTGTTTGAGTTGCAGAGGCTCGCAACATGTGTGCCTCTAGTCGGTGGGGGGGTAGGTTTAAGGTTGACACTACCAAAAAAATATATAACATAATATAAGTATCAGATCCACAAATATATGCATAAAGGGTGCCACTAGCAAAACAAAAACTGCAACCTAGCTAGAAGGCTCCCAAAATTGTCAAGGATACCCAAACACTATCTTTTAATTCCAAAATGAGGCATTAATTAAGAGGGTAAGTTTTATCATGGGGTGAATTAAAAAGGAAACACAACCTCTTCAATCAAATTATGGGCAATAAGTTTATTCAATTTGGTGACATGTATTCAGGTGATAAAAAAATTAGGTATTAAGTAGACAGCCGTAAAATTACCTATCGAAGTAATATTATCAAAATGTTAAGTACTTATTAATTTTCTTTACCGTACGTGATATCACTGAAGGTTCACAAATTTTGACCTTATATAATAATTAGTAAATGTACATTTAGCCTACCTAACACATCATCCTGTGTGTATAACAACCCAGTTAAATAATGGTAAAAGACTGGCCCCGTTAATCACTACAGAATATTTTGCCAGTTAAAAGAAAAACCCTATATGTATAACCAGTTAAATAATGATAAATGTCTGACCCTATTAATCGTAAAATATTTTGTCAGTTAAAAGGAAACTATATGTATAACACACCAGTTAAATAATGATAAAAGACTGGCCTCGTTAATCTAATCACTGCACAATATTTTGACGACTAAAAGGAAAAACTCGTAAATTGCCGCATAAATTTGAAATTAATCTTAATAATCGATATTATCAATCGTAATAATAATTTTATTTACAATAAAAATTCTGGACGATACATAAAACTTTAAATTTCTTTGACGTTAGCAGGGAAAAGGGTACTTAAATTTGTAAATTTACCATGAGTTACATAATTTAATGATTACCGCAATAAGTTTAATAAAATTATTTTTGAATTTTTGAATAGCGAAACGAAAATAAAACAAAATATGTACTAATATTTAAACATTGACCATTGAACCGATCAAGTCCATAATCACTCATATACTACATAAAAACCTGTAGGGCAAAACTGCCTTCCGGAGAGATTCTTGTACGTCGTAGAGAAACTTCCACGGATGTTCCGGTTACCCAAAAGAAATCCAATTCACAATCCAAGATGATGCATAAAGTTGTCGTCGTTAAAATCAATCCGGTGACCACAAGTGGTGTACAGGGCAAACGCTGAAACCCAGAGTTTCTCCTGCACGTAAATGGTTGGAGCCAAACAAAACTAGAGTAAGTCCATACCCATGGTAATGGAACTTCCAACTAACATCGTTGGGATAGACGACGTAAAATCGAATAAAACGAAGTATGAATGAAATGGAAATTAAGTAAAGTTGAACACATAAACGTGAAAAGGTAAAATTCGAAATTTAAATTGAGAACTACAATTAAAATTGAGAACGTGAAAGATGGATAGCAGTTTGAATCGGTGATCCAAAATATCAAACCATTTGGATACAATCAAGACAAAATGGCTTTAATTTCTTAAAAATCCGTCAAAACGAACATTGTGCTGCGTCCAAAATAACCAAAAATGCACACAAATTAGTGAACTTCTAAGATCCCATAATTAAATTAACTGGAAAACCTATAAAAGGCAATTAAATAGAAAAATTCACAAGAGAAATTTTACCAACGTTTGGTCAACCATTTGAGTAAAACTGATTTTCTAGAATGCCTTCGAATGCGCCAGCGCGGCGACACGTTAGAATTTGACCTTAGGAGCTGCAACCCTCTTTACACCAACGTGTAATACTTTGTGCCTACTTTTGGTAATGACAATAGCTTAAATCCAGAATTAAATAACTTAGCTTGCTTTTGACATGTAACAAATGTTATAAATTCAACTTTTATATATTCCATCTTCTCTTAAGAGTTTTGCATCAACTATTACGGGAGTTTTAATTTATTTTGTCAGTGATTTTTTTTGTTCACATATTAATCCTAAGGAATGCATACACACTCGGGATAGATCCTCTACAGGTCCTCAAAAAACATTTATAGACTGGAGTAACATGAAAATTCTTTTTTTTGTCTTTTTATTTGTTTATTTTTTTTTTTTTTGGTCAAAATACTGGTTGTTGCTCAACTTCTGGAGGATTGTATATGTCCATACAAAAAACATAAGCTACAAAAACGTCTTTTCCCAGGTTCTGAAACAATTGGCGATATTGGAACAGCGCAAATTCGACGACGAAGACGTCACAGGGGATGTAGAATTTCTAACAGAAAAATTGCAGAGTTCTGTACAAGACCTTAGTTCCTTTGATGAATATGCAACGGAAGTAAGTATTCTTTTTTATATGATTACCAAGACATCTTTCATTTTTAATTCTTGCCTGCGAAAGTTGCGAAATGTATAACATTCATATACGGAGATAAAATTTATCTGTAGTATTTTTTTTTAAAGAAATTAAACTGGATATTATGCCGTTTTGAGGAATTTTTACTAAATACCATAATATCACCTTAATAGTCTGGGTATGAAATCTGTATACACTAGTGGCACCTAGAAATCTTCGGTCGATCCCTATAATAAGATAGAGTGAAATATAAATAGTAAAATAATGTACGTGAAAGAAAGCCATATATTAACATTGATGCCAGGCACTTCAGCATGTTAAGAGTTCCGCCGACGACTAAAAGTAGCTAAAGAGAAAAGTGGCAACAGCATAGGTTAAATCTGTTTCTTTTCAGCATATTATTTGTCCATTTCTCTTCTCTTCTACCTTACATTGGCATCGACTCAATATTTTAAAATGCCACTACTCTACTGTGTTTGGAAGTTTTTTTCTTACACATGTTTTATAAGTGTTGTTATAACAATATGTGTATTATTTATTATTACTTATGTAAATGATAATTCCACTACTTATATGAGTGGTGAAAATAACGATTACTATAATTACTATATTACTGTAACTTGGACCTGTCAGTTTTGTTAGACGAGATCAATCTAACACAAGCAGTTGCTCAAAACTGGTTTATTTCCAATAAATTGAGTCTAAATACCTCAAAAACAGAAACAATGATCTTTTCACTGCGAAATATACATAATTTTAACAACCCTGACTGTTAAATTCTTGGGTCTATATCTAGATTCTAAATTAACATGGTATCATCATACCACTTATGTTAGCAGCAAAATATCTAAAAACATACACCTGCTTAGAAATTTGTCTAGCAATGTATCTCAACAAACTCTCCTCACTGCTTATCATAGCCTTATCCACTCGGTGATATCGTATGGCATTCTTGTATAGGGGCATGCTGCTTCTCGTGACGATGTTTTTAGAGTACAAAGAAGGGCCGTACGAATCATTGGTGGGTTAAAATACAGGCAAGATTGTAAAGATGCTTTTATAAAATTAAACATAATGACATTACCATCGGTCTATATACTGCAGTGTCTTTTATACATCAAAGTGAATGAAGCGGTGCATCTAAAGCGAGGTCAAATACACTCGCATTTTACAAGAAATGGGAATAACCTGAATGTAAATTATTTGAGACTCAATAAAACCAGGGATGGAACCGGTTATTATTGTATGAAATACTTTAATGCATTGCCTCAAACTATATAGTCGTAGCGGTACACAAAAAAACATTTCAAATCATGATAGAAGCAATCCACTTAGCAGAAAGTTTACTTACATAATATATAATAGGTTGATTTGGCCCGCAGCACCTTATCAGGGGTGGCGTCAAATTCAAAATGGCGCTGCTTAGCTTTTTTCTTATGGGACTAATGGGATTAAAATCAAATAAAATACCAAATTTGAACTTTTATAATTTAAAAGTAAAGCGTTTTCAAACAAAAATCAAAAATGGCGTCTTCTTTTTTAAAAAGACACATCATTTTAAGATTTTTAATTTTAATATATTATGTAATACACTGTATTCAAAACTATTAACATAGGTTCTGTACTATGAATTGAAATAAAATAACTGTACAGAATTTTAGGTGACTATTCAAAACGGCGCGGCGGCGTGACTAAGTATATAAAGCAGGAACGTAGATATAACACAGGTCTGCGAGGTTTTGTTGTTGGGCAGAGGGGAGGTCATTTCCGAAGTAATTTTTTGCGCTGAATCCGAATCTGGCCTCAGAATTGGCCCATCACGTCACGTTTTGAAATATTTGAGGTTAAATTCTTGAAAAATGGCTTTTTTAGCAACTTTTGAATTTATGCATAGAACTCAACAAAAATTTTAGCTTATTTCTAATAAATACATCATTTAGTACCATCCTTCCTCTTTAAAATAAGCTTTCAAATGGTCATCTACGATGTTTCCTCGCAAAGTTGTAGCCATTTTAAGGTGACATGAATTTGAAACCATGTTCCCTTCAACCCAACAATCTTAACAAATCTACTCTAAACGAATCAGATTTAACACAACAGAAGGGATAACCCATCAATCTTAAACAAAGGTTTGGTTAAGTTGTAGATCAGGTTTCAAATTAATGTCACCTTAAAATGACTATATCTTTGCAAGAAAACATCGTAGATGACCATTCGAAAGCTTATTTTAAAGAGGAAGGATGGTACTAAAAGATGTATTTATTAAAAATAAGCTGAACAATTTTTTGAGTTCTATACATAACTTCAAAAGTTGCTAAAAAAAGCCATTTTTAAGTACTTAACAACAAATATTTCAAAATCCTGACGAGATGGGCCAATTCTGAGGCCAGATTCGGATTCAGCACGAAAAATTACTTCGGAAATTACCCTCAGCTGCTCAACAACATTCATGATCCCTTTATTCGCAGACCTGCGTAATTAGATGGATAGTATTTCCGAATCGTTCAAACTACAAAATAAAAAAGAACAAAATAAAAATGAATAAGAATTTCTTATAATTTAAAATGAAAATATTTAAAAGTACTAACTTTTGAATTATGTTGTTGGTGCACATGTCTTTGCAGGAAGTGCATTGCAGAGTACATGGAAGGCCACTTCTTTTGCATTTACAGTGGTTACTTCTGCATCCAGTTTTACAAGAGCATTTAACTAGCTCTTGACAAGTCTGCCATACATTTGGAAGAACAGACCATAGAGGAGTCCACATTGAACCCTTTTCAACCCAGCCCCATCCCTTCGGTGATGGCGCTACATCATCTATATCAGACTTGACCAGCTTGATAAGCAGCCCTTAGGATATGTTGATACAATGCTGCGGAAGTCAGAGGTATGGAAGGCAGTGGGCATGAAATCGCTTTAAACGCTTTAGTTGCATTATCGATTTGAGAATTCCATGTTTTCCAGGCAGACTTTTTTCCCTTGTAAGAAAAAAAAGACACCGTGTCACATCCCGTAAAAGCATGGAACCCAGGAAGAGCGCTAGCCTTATCGCCAAGAATATCTAAAATATGAATTTATTGAAGCCAAGTGTATTAATGGTCTTTTGTATGTTAGAGGGACTTACCTGCCATAAGGTGTGCTGATAAATATCGTCTCTTTGCACCTGTACCAAAAAGAACTCATAGATTTTGGAGACCAAGAGATTTAAGTCGTATTTACTTCGATATATTTTCGGTATGCCAGTCTTAGTGTAGTGGGTAGTGGTGGTCTTGAGATATTTATTTTTGATTCGAACAGAAACAAATTTTTCGCGCGTGGATAATAGGGAATTAGCTCGCAACTATTATAATTAAAATAGGATTAAATGCCGCCATCTTGAATCTTATATAATGTACTATTATTTTTATTATTATTATTTGATTTCAAAGTATATTTATTAAGTTAATCAATTAGAAAACATTTAAAATCAGTACTTTTGAAAATACGCCGCCATTTTGAAATTGACGCCACTTGAAATAAGGTGCTGCGGGTCAAATCGATTGTTTACATATATAGACCACCTATACCAAGTGGTTTGCTTCTATCATTATTTGAAACGTTTTTCCTATATTTGGGTTCTACCACTACGACTAATAAGAGCATTACCCAAAAGGGAATTTAAATGTAGAATAAAAAAATTTCTCCTGTCAAAGGCATTTTATAGTGATTTAGAATTTTTACACAGTAATTTAAGCCTTATTTAAATAATACATTGTATATTTATAAGAAATTCTACCATTTAAAAAAATATGTATTATATTTTAACATTATACCATACATTGTTATTTATTACATCTCTTTTCGTGTCTCAGTTTGTTTACATACTACTGTGTTGTTCTTTTGACTTGTGTATATCCTTTTGTATCTTTAACATCAATAAATTATGTCTATGTCTATTATTATTGTTACTATTATATATACTATTTTCTAGGTTAAATCTGGTCGTTTGGAGTGGTCCCCAGTGCACAAGAGTAAGTTCTGGAGGGAAAATGCTCAGCGTCTCAACGAGAAGAACTACGAGCTTCTCCGTATCCTCATCCACTTGTTGGAGACCAGCAAAGACCCCCTTGTACTTAGTGTAGCTAGCTTTGATATTGGTGAATACGTCCGTCATTACCCCCGTGGAAAACAGTAAGTAACAGTACAATATCATTGGTGAGGGAAGAAAAATCATAACTCAAAAGTTACAAGTCAGTTTATTAGTTCCCATAATAGTACAGTACCTAGAGGAGAAAATATGTAAAATCTAGGAATAATCTCATAAGTAATGATCAAGGCTCGAGAATTTTACCTCTATGACGTCAAAATAAGGGTTGGCTCTAGATCAGCGTGAAAGATTTGTATGCAAATATGACACAATATATTATTATTACCTTCTACTTCTTTTAGAGAATTCCGTAATATCCAAAGTTTATTATAAACACTTACTCATAGAGCAGGCATTGGGGGATGTAACATTGAACTAATACACACACATATATGATTGAAAGTCTTTATTAACCCAAAATAATTACAAAATTACACACACAATATTTCACTACCATAAAGTAATTTTTCACGGCCTATAATGAATATAAAAGTATATTATTTATATTTCACAGCCTGAAAAGCACGAGACCTTTTTGTATAACGTCGACTCTGTATAATTTCACGCTAGGTTTGTAGATACATACATACTTATGGCTAGATACTGGGCAATTGCGAAACTGCGTAACTGCGATCTCGGATAGTCTACCCTTTCCCTTTATTATATGTTGACGTAAATGTCCGGAATTGCCACAGTGTAGTCATAGTAAAAGGGATTTCAGGGTTCAGACTTTACATAGCTGAAAAAATTTCCTGAATTTTCCAGGTTTTCCTTGACAAAAAAGATGTTCTTCGATGGCAAATAATTATTATCATTGTGTTAAACGTAATTATAGATAATCAAATAATTTTTACTTTAATTTTTGATTTGATAAAAAATAATAATTTACTGTATAAAATCAATATTAAGTGGACGAACAAAGGTTACAATTTAAAAATAATTTAAAATAACAGTGGGAGCACATAACTAGTTTATTGTTTTCCATATCGTGACTCAAAATTCCATTTTTGCGAAATATTTAAAATTCCCTGAGATTTCCATGATTTTTTAAGGGTTTTTAAAACTCCCTGAATTTTCTGGGTTCTTCAGGTTTTCCATAAGAGTCTGAACCCTGGATTTTGTTAGAAGCAATGTTTTACTCACAATTTTGGCGGCGTCGCCTAATTAAAGGAGATAATAAAACCGCATTAGTAAAAAACATAAAAGTACCACCGTACACTGTACAGACGATCCAACTTGGTGAAGCCAACCTTGTCGGTACGCTTTGAAGATTGCTGGAATTTCAGCAGACCAGCTCATTTTTACGAATGAGTTCAAAGGATGCTGACAATGTTGGCTCCAGCAAGTTGTATCATCTCCTTAATGTTGACACTCGGTTAGGGTCGAATGCCTTCAACACTGCAATTGTAAAAGAATCAAGTCTTTTTAGGTCAGTACCTTTCACCAATATAGTAGATTTCCGACAAAAGTAGGTTACGTATTACTTCAACATCCAGTGGAAGCACAGTAACGCCAAAAACATTTTTTGAAAATTTTTATTCTTCAAACAAAATATCTTACCCTCTTGTATAAAATAAACCAAATGAGATTGGAATCGGTATTTTGTGCATGCATCGTATGAAATATAGCAAGGTCCGTTTTCTGTACTGAAGTACTCGGTTCTCGGATAAGTACTCGATTCTTAATTGTTTTCGAGTACAGAGTACTCGATTTTTAAAAATGTCCGATTCTCCCCAACACTATCGATTACTCTGGAACCGTTGAAGATATTGACTTGAAATTTAGTACACATATGTATTTTCACGGGATGTGGAACTAGATTATATTTTGATCTTATTGCGTTGAAGGGTTGGGCAGTAAATTGGGGCTTGGAAGTGTTTAGCTCTTGTATTTATCCGTTTCTTCATCAGGGCGGAACGCTGGTTGAGCTTCAGTTTGTGGTCAATCTGGATTTCTAGGTATTTGGCTAAGTTTTTGGGTGTTACTTGGTAGGTACTGTGGGCGACTTTAGATTGGGATTATGATTGAAGAGTACCAGTTGTGATTTCAGAGGGTTTGGTTCGAGTCCCCATAGGTTGAACCAGTTTTCTGTGATTATTATCAAATGTTGCAGTTGCTGGATTATACTGTGAAGGTTTGAGTTGTGTGATATTAATGCAGTGTTGTCAGCGAATAGGGTAGTTTCCTTCAACAAAATTTACAAAATATTGTTACATGATCAAAAAGTATATTAAATATACATTGTATATATCATATTAAAAAAAGTTCTAATTATCACATGCAAGAACAAATTGGTTTTGAAAATTTACGTAAATAATTTTTCAATATTGTTGATTAATAAAAATAGACTGCTAATTACAGGTTAGATTTCCAACCTACAAAAAGAATCCTATTTTATTAGGACAAAGTATTTAGAACTTTATAAACATTACACTGAACTAGATTTTAGTTGAAAATATGGGAACCAGGCAGAAATTTTAACAACAGCTGCGCAATACTCTTAAAATCTCAAGAAACACATATTTTTGAGATTGGCTGTGACGTCACGTGCAGATGCAGATTGCAGATATAATAGCCACACTGCCTACCCTTCGCCCCACTTCAGCTTTAACTTTACCGATGAAACTTTGTGATTGGCGTTGTCCGAGGGGACAATTAAGAGGTTAATATTTGTTTATAATGGAATCTAATTTTGTGAAAGGTACTTCAGAGAATTTACCTATAGTGGATTTTTATATGGTACACGAGTTTTATGTAGATAACACTGGCCGACAAAAAAAAAATGTTCTGTCTTTACAATCAAACATATCATTTCTATGTATTTTGATGCGCTGAAACCAAATTTGGCAAAAAAAAATTTTTCTACCGTGTCAATTTTTCTCCACCTCCATATAACCCCCATAAATTCTTATAGAGGATATTTTTTGAAAAAAATTTTTAAATTATTTCTTATGATTTTTGTATGGATTTTTTGTGTCGTTGATCATGAATCTGAAGTCAAGAATAAATTTCGATTTAATGGCAGCTGTCAACAACCTGTCAAATTTCACCAAAATGTAAAAAGTTGATATTAATTGTATATTCATAATTATTTTAGGTCGTTAAATACAAATCCGAAGTCAGAAATGAATTATGACTTAATGACAGCTGTTAAAAAACTGTCAAATTTTACTAAAATGTAAAAAATTGATATTAAATGCACATTCTTAAGTTTTTGAGGTCGCTGAATACAAATCCTAAGTCAAAAATGAATTTTGAATTAATGACAGCATTAGCAAACTGTCAAAATTTCCAAAAAAGATAAACAGATGATGTTTAGTATATGCTGATATTAAGCCAAGCTTAACATAATTATGTTAAGCTTAACATAATTTTGTATTCTTTCGGAAAGTACGTGTTCTGGATACAGAAATTATAGATTAGTCTAGTTACAAAAAAAAAAATTGGATCGCTCTGTGTGTACATTTAAAGATCTTAGAAATGTGCCTGCCATGGATAGCTTAAATAATGAAAAAAATGCAAACTTGGGGAGTTTTAAGAGACGGAATGTTTTCATACGTGAATTTTTTCATGTTATTATCAAAAAATAAAAAACAAGACCCTTTAAATTACGGGTCTTGTTTATTATTATTATTATGTTAGTATTTTTGAATGTTGTGCGATTCCTTCATTTTCAGCATCATCGAGCAGCTAGGCGGCAAACAACTCGTCATGCAACTTTTGGCCCACGAAGACCCCAACGTACGCTACGAGGCTCTTTTGGCCGTGCAGAAGTTAATGGTACACAACTGGGAGTACCTAGGAAGACAGCTCGAAAAGGAGCAGAGCACCGATAAAACCACAACCAAAGGTGGTGCCACGGTAGCCGGAAAAGCCTAATCATAAGTTGGTATTACTATCGCTGACTTGACTGTATTTTGCATAAGTATTATAACTTTAAACGATAGATGCCAATAAAATATGGGAAGGTTCATTTCATTGTAAGTAGGTGCGAGTTTCTTGGAGAAACAAAAATACAGTCGGCTTGCGCTGCAATGTATATAGTTGTATAGTTTTACATTCCTAATACCTTCTGTTCATCTTGTGTGTTACAAGTTGCAAGTCATATTGATACGTACTAAATCTTGATATAACGTTATCCATGTAAATATTATTAAATGTTTTATTTCTTTTATTGTTATTCATGTGACATTTTAGTGTTAATAAATACGAAATTATGATGATGTCGGTTTGTTTTTATCCAACGAAGTAACGAGCATTGCTTTCTACTTCTATATTCGCCACTGAAAATTGTAGTTCCCCCCTACTGATTAATGATATGGCCCACTTACGTTCGTTACCCAACACAAAGATAGCGCTTCATTTGCCAAAGTATTGTTAGATGTTTATACCCCCAGGGACATTGTGGGGATTTCTTCTAAGTTCCAATTAAAGGGGAACAGAGAGCTAAGCTAGTTTGGTTAATTCGGCAGTCGGCCTAGAGATGGGGTGTGGTGTCAGAGTCTGGAAGTAAGTAGTTAAGTAGTGCCGATTCTAGCGCAAACCCGTCAGTAGAGTAGCAATCAGAGTTCTGTGTGACGTCATCATTCCGGCAGCCCCGCGGGGGCGGGCAGGTGATAGATGATAGATCCTATGATCTAGGTTCTAGTGTGAGGTGAGATAATGCTAGATGATAGATCCTATTATCTAGGTTGTAGTGTGAGGTGGGATCTTCTTAGATGATAGGTGATAGGACCTAATGGGAGGGGGGAGATCCAATCCCCGAGCTTAGATATTAGATTATAGCTAAAGATAAGAGATTATATCTAAGAGGGGGTGGCTAAGAGTATATAGGATGTATCTAGTAATAAAAGAAGTATACAGGGTGTATTTAGTAATAAAAATAAGTATATAAGGTGTACTAGTGATATGGTGTATCTAGTAATAAAAATAAGATGGCTGCCGTTTATTGTTTATAGTTATTGGCGAATAGTATTGCATGTTTACGTTAGAGGGCGTTAGAGGTTAAGAAAATGGCTACAGACATCCATCATTGAGTTTAAATAGACAAGTCTTATATATGGAATAAATATTCATCTACTTCAATACGTAAATTTTATATTTGAATGTTAAAACTGTGACCAAATGCAGAGACGTTATCGGATTCCAGGAAATTGTTAATGTAAATAAATGCGACTGTCTACGGCTATATGTATATTTAAAACGCGATTAATTGTCTTTAGATAACAGCATCCGGCGGTTATAATACAATGACTAATAAGTCACGTGATCCATTATAAGGAGCGTCTCAGGGTTTGGAGAGAAATAATGTAAACAATGAAATCATCATATTTTTTCCCATATTTTTCTGCTTACTCGATACGAAAAGTGGGGGTGGAATACAACATAAAAGTAAAGACCTGAGATCGCTGCATTCATTCACAATCTTAAAGTCGATATATACAAGCAGCAGCAGCAGCAATGTCTTTCACAAAAATTAACGTTGAAGCTCATGTCACGCCGTTCATGAAAATCTATGAGCTGGAAGTCGATAGAAAATATAAAGTGCTAGATATATATAAAGCACTTTCACCGTATGGTATCCAGGTCCAAGTAATCCTCGAAAATTGTAAAGTGAGTCTACCAGCCAGATACTCACGCATTATTTCTGATGATGATATGGTAACGCTACAACAAACCATTATACTAAAAGAAGTGTACTTGGTATATAGAGGGCTAGCAGGCACGACCACTAACATTGAATTCATAGAGTCCTAAAGATGGATCCCGAAACATATAAGAAGAGGTTACAGCAATTTATAAACAATTTAAAATTACTCGGAGAAGACGTTAAGTACGTTGAAGTTTTACGTACATTTCAACATGTCAGTATCCAGCCGAAGAAGTCCAAGAACAGTTCAGTTCAGCGAGGACGTTAAAATTCATCACATTTACCATTGGAGCTATGCCCATAGAACTGCTAGATGTGGTAACTGGATGCAAGACGCCCGCGATCGAGATCGTTTTCAAATTAAAATATTACGATACGCTCAAATAATTAATCCAGTACTTGAACATAAATATTCTGTTATTATATCACAAAACATGTAACCTCTTTCTTATATGTATTAATAAATTAATTTAAAAAATGGTTGACTATTATTACCCATTTCCTAATTAAATGAAGAATTCAGATTTTTTTTTTCAAGTTTATTGTAACGAAAATGTTCATGCTACATTTTATGTCTTTTTTAATGTCGAATTTAAATATGCAATCAAAAAAATTAAATCTTAAAAAATAAAGCCAGCCCAGGCAAAAAATGAAAAAATTCATATTTTTCAAGTTTATTGTAACGAAAATGTTCATGCTACATTTTATGTGTTTTTTAATGCTGAATTCAAATATGCAATCAAAAAAATTAAATCTTAAAAAATAAAGCCACCCCAGACGAAAAATAAAAAAATAATTTAATTTTTATAATATATTTTATTTATCTGAACGCATAATACAGTAATAAAGCTTATATATGTACATGGAATACATAACCTATAAAAATAATAGCAATAATAATAATAATAATAATAATAATAATAATAATAATAATAATAATAATAATTAATATAAGTGCATAAAAATTAAACAATGCTACTTTTTTCAATCCAACTGTTATGGGAACTGTCAAATCCAAGCCATTTAACGAAAACCTTATTTCCTTTCTTCCTTAAAACTTTCTCAACGAGATACATGTCTGAATGTTTAACCTTCTGCAGTTCTTCAGTATAGAAGCATCCTTCTATTGGTTGTTTCTGTGCATCGGTCAGTAAGTATGTTATGGGGCTGGTATAATTAATTTTTGAAATAGTAAATATTTCATTAGACCAATTAGGAGTATAACCTTTATCGAACACGCCTCTGTACTTGCTTATTCTCACATGATCGTTAATTTTAAATTTAGGTAATTGCGAGTATGTAATTGTAGGATAATTGTAAACGGATTTCAAGAGTATTTTTTCATTCTTTTTATTTACATCTACAGGTTTCATGCCGATGGTACGATGCCTAGTATTATTATATTTCTTAATAATATCAGCAAGTAAATTATACCACCGAAAAGAACCATTTATACTAAATTCTTTATACATCATAGATTTTATAGTCCTATTTACGCGTTCGACTACTGAACATTTTTTAGTGCTATACGAAGAATAATGATTAATTTTATATTTTTTCATTAATTTTTGAAAATTAATATTATAAAATTCGGTTCCATTATCAGTCTGTAAATTGACGGGGATTCGTTTATCTGCGACTAATATTTTTTCCATAGCTCGAGTAACATTTACGCCAGATTTAGATTTAACTGGTTCAGCCCATACGTACTTTGAAAAAACATCAATTACAATGAGAATATATTTATAATTTTTATTGTAATTAGCATATGGAATCATTTCGACTAAGTCAGCCTGAAGCAATTCATTTAAACCTCTAACTACGACTTTTCGTCTCTTAAAGTTAATTCTAGCCGGCTTATGTATTTCATTAACAATATCTCTTTTTATAGCAGACATGTTTACAGTTCAACAATAATTTACGTACTGTTAAATTAATCCAGCGGTTCGATTATTTTACTTTCTAATAGTTCCTCTAAAATTCTATTTATTTCATTCGTATGACTTGAATTGCCTGCCTCCTGTGAAGCTATCAAAAGCCTAAGACGATCGACGAGTTCATTAGGATCGTCCCAATATACGTAATCAATAGCATTATCGGTGACTTGCATCATTAATTCGCCGCCTTTTACTTTACCAGGAGCACGTTGCCGAGGTTCGCGAGCGTAAAGCATCGGTTTAATAATATGCAGGTACTTCCAGCTCTTACTACCGGACTTTTGCTTTTCAGAATCATAATTTCTCTTATGTGCGCTAGTCCTTTTTACAATATCAATGTACTGTTTCTTATCATCATAGTTATAGTGATGCGAACGTTTTTTAAATAGTAATTCATAAAGACCGCGAGTGCCCTGATACTCTTTATTATTTATTATTAAATTGTCACCGTCAAACTGAATGACAGAATTTCCAATATAATATTTATCTTCTTCGGGATTATATCGTACACCATATCGAAAATCATGTGTATTTTCAGTATCATGCATCATCTCAGATATATACGTTTTAGGCAGATCGCTAAATTTCTCAAGATACTTCTCATCTGACTGGTCGCCTTCTTCAGAGTCGACAATCGACGGTGACGGTGTAATATTAATATTTTTTTCATCCTCTGAGGGTTCAGACTTTTTCTTAATGTTTAAATTCTCGTCCGTCTCAAGCTTGATATGTTTAGCTATTGAATGTAAAGGTGCGGTGATTGGGGCAAAAGACTTTTCGATTTGCAGATCGTGCATTTTGAGTGCCTCTAATTTGCGCTTTACGGCTTTCCGAGGTTCGATAATTTTATTAGTAATGTCCATGTCAGATAACATGTGTAATTATCAACTGATTGAGATAGTAAAATCACAGGTATATATACTCGTCAAACCCCTTTCTGTATCGGCCATGTTTAATATCGCTATCTTTATCTATCACTAGGAATCCGTATTTATCTTTCCAGCATAACGAGCACATATGTTTGAAATCCTCAAAGCTCATATCGGTATTAACGTGATCGGAATATACATGTCTAAGATTCATGTCATCCTGCTTGAATAATATCAGTAAATTTGCATTGTCTCTTATCAGATGTTTTGGAATGCGGGTATAGGTCTGACAGAGATAGAAGCTGTCTATCTGTTTATGCCGTCCCATGCTAAAGTAGTCACGCATCACACTTTGATTGTCGCAAGCTACGTCATCAAATATAAAAATGGAATTAATTTTAGCTTGCGCAGGCGTCATTATTACATCGCTATCCTTGAATTCATGATATCCCACGATCGAGCCGAGTACTTTTCTAAGATATTCATATTTAGGCTGGTAGAGAGATTTCGAGTAGACGTAAACATTCTTGAAACGCAAGCCGTGTGGATGAGTCAGCAGGCTTATCACGATGTTTGTTTTCCCACAATTTGAAGGTCCGCATATGATACACCTGATGCTGTCGGGTAACAGAGGACCATGTCTACTATCTTTTTTCACATGACTATCGAAATCGAGATTATCGATTTTCAGACTGTTACCTGTCTTGATGAAACGCATGATTGACACTGAGGTATTTCCACCAGGAGTTTAAGTATAAATAGCTTTCGATCACCTGTAACACCTCAGTCTACTATTACATGTGATAGAGGTAACATGGCTGTAAACGCTCTCATAAATAAATTACCTTTCGAAGCCCATATCCCTGGCTATCGTTTCTGCGGCCCGGGTACTAAATTAGAAAAAAGACTGGCGCGAGGAGATCGCGGAATTAATGGTCTAGATGAGGCGTGTCGTGACCACGACATACAATATTCTAAAGTCAATGATGTGAAAGGACGGCATATTGCCGATAAAGAATTGGCAAAACGTGCTCTGAAGCGTGTATTTGCTAGGGATTCGTCCATCGGAGAAAGAGCGGCAGCAGCCGGTGTAGCAGGCATCATGAGTGCTAAAGTTAAATTAGGCTTGGGATGTAAAAAAAGAAAATGTGGCGGTACGATGACGTTTAAAAAAATATCCAATAAAATTCGTAAACTAGTACGTGGAGCTCCCTCTGTCGGAGATGCTATTAAAAAGGCCTCTCGTGCAGTACAGCGTATTAAAAAAGATAAAAAAATATCACCGATGGCTGCTCGCGTTATTCCTATACCGAAGACGGGTGGCGTTCTACCGCTAATACCAATATTTGCCGGACTTAGTGCTCTGGGAGCGCTAGCCGGCGGATCTGCAGGTATAGCGAAAGCTGTAAGAGATTCTCAGGCGGCATCCTCCCAGCTTAAAGAATCTAAACGTCACAATCAGGCTATGGAGAGTATCGCCCTCGGTAAGGGACTCTATCTTCGTCCCTATCGAACGGGACTTGGACTATACATGAATAAAAACACCAACAGCAAGTGACTAGTAAAATTACCAAATCGAGCGCTCACCGACGTGGATCTGAAAAAATATGTTAAGATGTTAAATATACCTAATTTTCGAGGAATATTTATGCGAGACCGACTACCTAAACGCGTACATAAAATTGAGACGGGCATTGTGAACTTGGATAGTGATAGCGGTAATGGTACTCATTGGACTGCATACTTTAAGAACGGTTCGAAAGCCGTTTATTATGATAGTTTTGGTAATTTACAGCCTCCTCTCGAATTAATAAAATATTTAAATTGTTCTATTGAATACAATCACAAGCAGTATCAGTCTTATGACACAGTAAATTGTGGACATCTGTGTTTACAATTTCTATATAATGCGTCATGCTTTTAAGTCACGTTCATTCTCAGAGCTAACCTTGAAGCCGCAACATGTCTTGTACGTTTACATTATCCGGCAAATCATCTAATTTAACCGCGCACTTTTCCCCACCCATAGACCTTGAAGACGGCGCTGAATATTCGCTTGCTTTAATAAATTTCGAGGCGTATAACTCCATACCGAACATAGACGCTACAAATAATCATATATATTATGATACAGACGATAAGTTTATAAAAATTCCGGAGGGCTCGTATGAAATAGAAGATATAAATAATTACGTAAGAAAGCATTTTATTCTGAATCATGGTAACGATGGTCATATTTCTATAGTATCCAATAAAAATACGTTAAAAGTGGAAATAAAATCCACGAAGATGATAAATTTTGAAAAGCTCCTCTGGTAGTTATCGACTGTTCGTGTCAGAATGAGGTTGTAAAGTCGAGTGCAGTGGACATTAGGCTGGAATTTAGCACTAATAAAAATATTCCGAAAGACACTGCTGCATATTGTCTTATAATTCATGATAGATTGATTTATTACAATCCTTTAACCAGTATAGTTCGTCCATACTAATATGTATATAATAGACGTGCAGGGCTTCCAGCATAAAAAGGAGTTAGCTTTTACATGTAAAGAAATTTCAATTTTTAATATTACCGATGTCTCGTGTGTACATCGGATAATTAAACCGACCGTTAGTTACGGGCTTCTTACACACAATATTCAGAAGCAAATTAATTGGATAACTGATCATGTGCACGGTCTCCAATGGTCCACGCCTTATGATAATCTCCGGTACGGCGACCTGCAGGACTTCATCGACAGCCACGTACTTGAGAGAGAAGCAAAAGTTTATGTCAAGGGACTGGAAAAGAAGCGATGGCTTCAGCATTATCTGTCTAATAATAATAATATTATAGACTTATATAATTGTAATAATATGAATAGTTTAATGTTAAATAATTTAGAATATCATTGTCATAAACATATTAATAATCATTTACGCTGCTCTAGGCAGAATGTCTACTCGATATATCAGTGGTATATTGTAAATAAAGATAAGGATTTTGAATAAACAAATTTATGCTAACCATACTGGCTTTTATTTCTGTATACATGTGTGCGTGTATGAATGACTAGTGGGGTGGGGGGCAGAGAGGGAGAGAGAGAAGTGGGGGGAGAGCTCTCGCTTCGAGTCAGAGCGCGGTGATCAGTTAGACGTTGCAAAGATGCACAATCAAACGGGGCTCAGAGAGCTGATAGCGGGCAATATTTGCCAATGTTCGATGTGCCAAGTCCCACCGGAGGGCTGGAGGTACCTGGGGCTGCCTCAGCCCCAGGACCCAGTAACGCAACCACCACCACCACAGGAGATGCCCCGGCCGATACTCTTAGCCGACATCATGAAAGGTATTTAAAATATTTTTTCCGTTTCGTATAACTCAATACTTATAGATATTTTTTTAAATTGTTACAGACTCCATTGAACTCAGAATTTCTTCGGAGATTTGGAGAAGTCGATCTGCCAGCCAGCGAGACCAATAAATTTCTTTTTTTAATTAACATACGATCTGCCCTCCTGCCGGATAGCCAGACCAGTGTTTTTATTATTTTATTAATTCTACACAATTTTAATTATAATTTTTTTATATTAATAAAAAATGTTATTAATAATCTTTTTTTTATTTCAATGAGTTGATAGCATCTCATACTTATTAAGTGTCTGAACAGCTCGAACAGCTCCAACAGCTCCAACAGGTGTAACAGGTACCGTACCTGTTACACCTGTTGGAGCTGTTGGAGCTGTTGGAGCTGTTCGAGCTGTTGGAACTGACCATATATAATACACGTATATGTATATGTATATGGGCTGCTTGAACAGCTCCAACAGGTGTAACAGGTACCGTACCTGTTACACCTGTTCGAGCTGTTGGAGCTGTTCGAGCTGTTGAAACTGACCCTATATAATACATGTATATGTATATGTATATGGGCTGTTTGAACAGCTCCAACAGCTCCAACAGGTGTAACAGGTACGGTACCTGTTACACCTGTTGGAGCTGTTGGAGCTGTTCGAGCTGTTGAAACTGACCCTATATATTACATGTATATGTATATGTATATGGGCTGCTTGAACAGCTCCAACAGCTCCAACAGGTGTAACAGGTACCGTACCTGTTACACCTGTTCGAGCTGTTGGAGCTGTTCGAGCTGTTGAAACTAACCATATATAATACACGTATATGTATATGTATATGGGCTGCTTGAACAGCTCCAACAGCTCGAACAGCTCCAACAGGTGTAACAGGTACGGTACCTGTTACACCTGTTGGAGCAGTTCGAGCTGTTGGAGCTGTTCAAGCTGTCTCACCTGCCTCTCTCATGATCATCATGTCAGGATAGGTATTAGGAAATAAAAACACACATTTTATAAATAATTTAATTTATTAAATGTAAAATATTTATATTACAATACTTTAATACTAATTACAAAAAATGTAGACGAACTATGTCAAGCGTCTTAACATAATCTTCTAAGGTAGTCGATGGCCAGTGCCCGCTGTCTGGACCAGAGCTCCAACCAGTCGGCTGCCCAGAGCGACCTTTGGATATATTATCCTCCAGCCATTTTATTAGCTGCTTATGCTCTTCATTGAAATTAATATCTAATTTGAAATGTATATTATTCCTACCAATTACTCGAAACAAAATTTCAAGAAATTCGTATTGTGTAAAGTAAGCTGCCTCGCAAAATGCTTTATTAATCGACCAATCAATACTTTTATAATTATCAGAAATATTTTTAGCCGGGTACGATTTCGAATAAAAATCAATTGACATATAATCATCATTACACGTTAATAATTCTTCTAAAAAAATTCTAAAATAACTATTATTCGCGGCGGGATAATGTCTGTTAATTACTTCTCGTAATCGATACACGGTAAGGTGAGTAATACATTCTCTTTGGAAAATATATTCCAACTGTTGAATAAAAATATCGTTTTGAAGTTTTTTCGTAAATATTTTTTTCATTAAATCGAAATTAGAACTATCTCTTAAAGCCATCCAGTATAAAGCTTTGTCCGGTATAACAATCTTTTCTAAAATTTTATGAACTAATTGATAATTACCCCGATTCAATGCATTTTGAATGTACCTCTCATATATGTCGCGAGTGATAAGTACAAGCTTGTACTGCAATTCTTTTTCTAACCCGTCCATCGCGATCAAAGTCTCTAAAGTAAATGAATTAGTGTTGGGTGAATTCGAATTAAAATACTCGGTTAATCCGAGTATCAAAATACTCGCTTGATTCCGAGTATTAAAATTTCATCCGAATAAAATATACTCGGATTAATTTTAAGTACAAAACAAAAAAACAACTGTCAATCGTGCACTTGGATAATAAAATGTTTTCTTAGATTTCTCCCCCCCGCTCATCGATTCTGAGATCTGGGGAAAAAAATTACTATCAGTGCCACTAGCATTCGCTTTAACCACGATCGCAATTGCTGTTGACAGAAGGATTGAAAAATCGCGATATCACATTACTAATACCTATAGAGAAAATTTAATTCGACATCGGATGATTAATCCGAATATTCTTGTCATCCGATTCCGTGTAATCCGAGTACCGAAATCATCCGAATATCTGCATCACTAAAATGAATCCGAACGGCTACTGCCAAGCGCTTCACTGCGTCGATGACGTCATCTGACGAGCCGAGACTTGTTGGAAATTATATCCCCAAGGTTTCGTATCGGTATTTATATAATTTATAATTCTTTTATCATCATACGGACTGAGTGCCACCTTATTCTGTTTGATAGTATATATTTCATGTTTCTTTGATCGAATTAATCGCTGCTCTTTGGTCAAAATTTCTTTATTAAATAGACAATTCGTAAAGTCTTCAAATGTAATTTTTCTGATTACCGAACGCGAGAGACCCTTGATTTTTTTATTTACCGACACACCCTCCACTTTATAACTATACATTTTTGCACGGAGTCCTACGAATTCTGTCATTACGCGCCCTTGACATTCGTCTTTCATTACGCCTAGTACCTTCTTATTTGCATGAGGTATTCCGTAGACATTGTCTACAGGATAATCCGATGTGTCGAACTGATGGATGTCTTTTTTAATGTACTTGTATATATCAACGTCGCTAAATTCGTAAATTAAACTGTCTGTGTCCGTGTAAAGTAGTTTGGCTTGCTCACCGAATTCTTTTTTAATATAATCATAATGAAAATCGTAAAGAATAATTTTTGAAAGATCTAAAATGGCGAACCCCACATATATTGGCTTATCGAATTTAATTTTTAGTCGATTCATTTCAATAATAATCATATCCTCGCCGAAGACAGTCGAACTGTGAAAGTTCGGTTTCGCGAGCAGAGACTTGGCGCCCCATCTCCCCTCCCATTTAGTTACCAATTTAACATCTTTGTGCTTGCGGACATTCTCCATTGTCTTTCCGAACACCGCATTGTTCATTAGCTTATAGAAATTTTTCTGAAACTCGTTACTTGCCTGTTTTCGTAAATCCGTATTTAAATCAATGTATTTCTTTAGCCATCGCGACTGTTTAAATTTTAAAATTCTATGTACCGTCTTGAGTTTTAATCCGCGTTCTAAACATTTTTTTAAAGTCCTATAATGCATTACATATCGCGTTTTATCTAACAGAGTGGCCATTAATTTTGAATGTTTTGAACCGGGCGGCACCATATGTTCTGGACACATCGGGAGATCCTTATGTAGCTCATGTAATTCAAGTGGATACTCGATATCTACTTCCAAAATATAACCGATGTCTGACTCGTCCGATAAATTTGGAATATCTAAGGCATAAAATTGTTCGACGGGTACCCACTCGAAAGCACCTGTAGGTAGCGGAACAGACATCCCGGCTCCATACATGTTATTGATGTCAAAGTACATGATGTGAGTCTCTCTTTCGTCGGGATTAAACGCATCCCCCATGTACTTGTTGTTAGCTTTCGAATATCTGTTAGATACCTGCGCTACACCGCCTCTCACGCCTTTTTCGATCATCAGTATCATATCAATGTCTGTGAGAAGCTCTAAATTTTCTTTAGTTATTTTTAACATCGCGTCGAATGCCAGCCCCGGAGCAGTATAATAATTTAAAGCGTCAAGTCCGTACGTCTGTATGCATGTCTCGCGGAAATTTTCAAATATATCAGCTAGCAGTAATACATCTGTTTTTAAATATATATCGGAATATTCCCCTAATGTCTTAATATCGAATTTATTCCAGATATTCATAGCGTGGTTATAATCGTCCTCTGTTATGTTTTCGTCAGTCAGTTTACTGTAAAATTCTTCTTTAGCCGGTAGAGATGTCTCGTCTAATTTTTCCCAAGAATTTAAATAATCATAAGGAAAAACACCTTTCCGCGTTAATAATTGAAATTGTTCATCATTATTACAATACGATTTAGTGATTCGTTTCTGGTCATCGTCGAGATAGGAAGCTAGTTTTTCGATTTTGTCTGCCATAAACCTAAACGAATCAATAAATCTTAGTTTAATTTTCGTATCTTTAACTCGTTTAGTGAAAGAAATGTATTTTTCCTTATTAATCGGTAATAATGAAATTTGTCCGTCAAATGCCGTTGCTAGCTGTTTGATTATCAGGTGGCCGTCGTAACCTGATAAACAATGAAATATAACCGGAATCACGTGACTATCTTGATAATTAATGTTACATCTCATATGCGCCGGTCCCCTATAGTACCCAGTTAAATGATTGTGATCGGCTACTTTAATGTCCGTCTCTTTGAAGGGCCCCTCACAGATATGACAGACCTGCGCGAGATCGAATTCATTTTTTTGTGTCTCGTTTAACGATTCCATAGGTTTTATGTCGGACATGATTACATTAACTCGGTCTGAAATTTTTTCAAGTTCTTTAACAAACCAGTACTGACAGTCGGCGCCTCGGTACATTTTAAATTGTGATAGACTGTCATCATAGGAACATTTTAAGTAATACGCGACGCTAAAAGCCGTATGTTTCTGGTAATTTTGCGTATTTTGATTCGTGTTACCATCACAGTCCTCTAAGATACATTCGAAATCGGCATAAATAGCGAACGGTACCCTTTCTTTATATCGGTAATTTTTAAATTTTAAAAACTTTTCATCCTCGTCGGGTAATTCAATTTTGCAAGTATTAGTTTTCGAATTACAATCATTTGAATGTCGGTCTAGAAGTTCTTGAGTAGTAAAATGATTAAGACATCGATTGCAAATAAAATTTTGATGTCCGTGTGAAGATAGTTGTTTAGATAATAATCGAGACATATTCTTTATCCAAGCAAAATGATATTGCGTAGCTTCAGTAAAATTATCGGCAGAATTCGTAGGAATCATTAATAAATTTACGACCCGTTCAAAACTGTATTTACTTAAACATACCGGTAAAACTTCCCTTTTAATTACGGCGTATACGTTTATCGAAATATCATTTAAGCGTTCGAATTTTTTAATATTTCTTAATTCCATCGGAAACTCGATGCCATCATATTTCAAAACATGTTTAAAATGAGGATATGAAGTTACTCTCTGCCCATCCTTTTTAGCTGGGTATAATGCCGAAACTACTGACCATAAGAAGCAATATTCGTCATTATTTTTAACGTTAATAACGCACTTTTTTTCTTTTATAAAGTTTGGCATTTCAGCGTATGTTGATAATCCCACTGTTATAGGACAATATTTATTAACATTTACTCTTAGCCCGATAATTTCCGATAAGGCCCAGCCTGAATCTTTTCCTTGAAAGTCTTCTAGATGTTTCAATAACCGTTCGGATACATTTTCTTTATACCATTCCTTTAAATTCGTATTTAAGTCTATCACAGCGTTCCTTGTAGCAAATGTTTTTAATTCCACTGTGCCATTAGTAGGCTGTACGAAGTTACATTCAAAAATAACATTTACTTTAATTAGTCCATCTTTCAAACATTTTTTAATTTGAATAGAGAAGCTCCTAAACGCTTTTTTAAAAAATAATACCGGTTCTTTAATTTGTACGTTAGTTATTATACCGGACTTAACACGATTTTTAAAACAAGATTCTACCTCTTGATATACTAAATATTTTCGTGCTGCCGGCTTTAAGGAACCGCCTAATATTTTATTTTTTAATTTTAATTTTTTCAATTGCTCTCGGTAGTATTTTAAAAGCGCTAAATTATTTTCCAATTTAAATATATTTTCACCTTTATTATCGGTATGAATTTTGATTTTAATTGCCTTGGCTACTAGTTTAATATTGCTATTAATTATCGAAATATGTTGGTCGATTTCATCATCGGTCTTTAAGAGCAGCAATGATTTTTTAGTTAAATTAATTATATCAGTACTGAGTTTAGATACGGTCTCGGTAGACGACATACTGTTTCAATTAGACAACCGTTCTCCGCGAGAGATAAACAGCTAATGATCGAGGTGGGGAGATGACGCTGCTTTTATACTCGACGGCTGAGGGTCACGTGACTTTGCAGTGAACGATTTCTAAAAGGCCCCCGAATTTTCATAATCTGTTCGTCTTTTACATATAAAACAATGTTAAATTGCTATATCGCTGCGGGGTGGCTACATATTCCCATAAGAAACCATGTATTGTAAGACACAAAATTCTTCGCATGCATCTTTACCGTATACCTATCTTATGTTAGTAGGCTATCAGAAATGATTTCATTTGTTTACATTAACAATTTCCAGGAATCCGATAACGGCTCTGCATTATATTCTTATTACATTGAAATCTAAACGTAGAGAAGCGAACGAATATTTATCTTATATAAAACTCAGGCTAACAAGTCTAGACTTGTCTGAAAAGCGTTTATATTGGCTCTTGATATTTCCTTTGATCCAGCCGCTGTAGTTATCTAAAGGTAATTAATCACGTTTTAAATATACATATAGCCGTAGACAGTCGCATTTATTTACATTAACAATTTCCTGGAATCCGATAACGTCTCTGCATTTGACCGCAGTTTTACATTCAAATCTTAACATATAGAAGTAAATGAATATTTATCTCATAATTATAAGACTTGTCTATTTAATCTCAATGATGGACGTCAGTAGCCATTTTCTTAACGCCCACTAACGTAAACATACAATACTATTAGTCAATAAACAGCAACCATCTTATTTTAGACACACCCTGTATACTCTTAGCCACGTCCTTTTAGATATAATCTCTTATCTAAGCTCAGGGATTGGATCTCCCATCTCCCCCCTCCCATTAGGTCCTATCACCTATCATCTAAGAAGATCCCACCTCACACTACAACCTAGATAATAGGATCTATCATCTAGCATTATCTCTCCTCACACTAGAACCTAGATCATAGGATCTATCATCTATCACCTGCCCGCCCCCGCGGGGCTGCCGGAATGATGACGTCACACAGAACTCTGATTGCTACTCTACTGACGGGTTTGCGCTAGAATCGGCACTACTTAACTACTGAAGTAGTAAAGAGCCTACTAGAAACATCTAGAGGGTGATGACATCATTACAGACTATTCTGGACCCCTCATCTTTGGGTATATAAACGCATGGAGAAGCTTAGAATGGCAGTTTTAGTTTTGATCACAGAAGACAGGAACTATACAGAAGCGCAAGCAAGTTTTTCTGACGGGACCAAATTTGTTCATAGTCACCATGACGATAAGGCATACATTTGTCAAAAGCCATATGATAATTCTTGACGTTGTGCGAATTGACAGTCTTTGAAACTCTTACACGGTGGTTGGTTATTTTCGTGCCCTTTTCTTCCAATTTTCGACAATTTTTTATTCTAAGTTTATAATGGGTTCTAAATGGTATTTGGTGCTTATATCATCCATGCCCTTCGAAGGTAAAACAAATAAGCTTCTTTCAATTTCCCAAAGATCCTGAAAGGTATGTACAAATTTATATTACTGAAACAACTAGAAAGTAATGTTAGATATACTAAACAATTAGCAGTTGAAAAGAAGTAATATGAAAGGAAATATTTTCTTATCAGAATGGAATAAGTTACAGAATATGTTCATCAGTTTCTAATGAACAGAATTGTATTGTGACCATGAATAAGGTAATTAAGTAATGACTCTCAACTCATACTAAAGATCTTTTCATTGTATCAATTAAAAAAAATCAATCATTGGGCATGTGCAATAATGTGCATCATATAACTAACATAACCTCAAATTTTAAGTTTTTCAGGTTTATTTTCTTTTTTAATGTTTGTTTACTCATTTCAGCTTGGAGCAATACTGGCTATTTAAAAATTCAGGCTAATAATGTTTCAATAATGTTGGTTAATAAAAATAGACTGCTAATTACAGGTTAGATTTCCAACCTACAAAAAGAGTCCTATTTTATTAGGAGAAAGTATTTAGAACTTCAAAAACATTACCCTGAATTAGATTTTAATTGAAAGTATGGAAACCAAGCTGAAATTTTAACAACAGCTACGAAATACTCATAAATCTTAAGAAATATATATTTTTGAGGTTAGCTGTGCACATGCCCTATTCACGTATATTGTTATTTTACATAAACATTTTTTTCACTGTACTCTTTGGTTTGTAATATTCTATTCAACAATATAGCCAATATAATTATATACATAATATATATCTCTTTCATTGTATATCTATACATTGTACTACTTTCCATGATAGCATTTTCATATTCTGGTAGCAGTATGAAAAAAAAATGCATTGGCTTAAAAGCGCATTATGATTGAAATACGGGATATAAATATATAAAAGTGTACTTCTTTTTTTGAACATTCTGCAATACACAATATAGTCGTAGCGCTACACAAAAAAACGTTTCAAATCGTGATAGAAGCAAACCGCTTGGCAGAAAGTTTACTTACATATAATAGGTTGATTTGGCCCGCAGCACCTTATCAGGGATGGCGTCAGATTCAAAATTGCGGAATTTTTCAAAATGGCGCTGCTTAGCTTTTTTCTTATGGGACTAATGGGATTAAAATCAAATAAAATACCAAATTTGAACTTTTATAATTTAAAAGCAAAGCGTTTTCAAAAAAAAATCCAAAATGACGTAGTTTCTCACAAAATGGCGCCTTTTTTTAAAAAAAAGACAAAACATTTTAAGATTTTTAGTTTTAATATATTATGTAATAAACGGCATTCAAAACTATTAACATTGGGCCCCGGTTTTGGTATGTGCTATGAATTGAAATAAAATAGCTGTATAGAATTTTAGGTGACTATTCAAAATGGCGGCGCACAGTGAGGGATTTTGCTATACTTTTTTTCAAAATTCTCTAAGTCGCTCAATTTTGAACGGATTTTGATGCGGTTGGGCTTAAAATGCTTGAAAAGTTTCACTCTTGGACGTGCAAGTGCCACTTTCTGATATCACCCTTAAAAATGTAATAAAAACCCTTAAAATAGATACAATTTTAAAAATAAAAATTCAAAATAATTTTAAAAGTTTATGCATTTAAGAAAAAGGTCACTGGGCATTTCTTGGAAGTAAAATAATGATATATATGTAAATTAATTATACACACCATTTTTGGTGGTGAATTTTGGACGTAATGGAAAAAATGAATATTGGGGGCTCAGAATGGCCCCTATAAGGTATTTTGGTCTCCTTTTTTCATTTCTGAAGTCCGTTTTTACGTGCAACCCCTAAAAAATATAATATCAACCCCCAAAAAAGGGTAAATTTTAAATAAAATCTCAAGTTACTGCATGTAAGAAAAATAGCACTGGGCTTTTAAAACGTCAGATAGGTCTTTCCTGAAGATAAAGTAATGACACATTTGCAAATTAATTATACACGCCCATTTTGGTCTCCTCTTTCCATTTCTGGATTCCGTTTTTACGTACGCCCCTAAAAAATAAAATATCAACTCCTAAACTGAGGTAAATTCCCTATTTTAGGGGTTTATTTTCTATGTGATAGAAAGTGGCACTTACACATCAAAGAGTGAAACTTTTCAAGCATTTTAAGCCCAACCGCATCAAAATCCGTTCAAAATTGAGCGACTTACAGAATTTTGAAAAAAAGTATAGCAAAATCCCCCACTGTGCGGCGTGACTAAGTCTGTAAAGTAGGAACATAGATATAATCAGACGGATAGTATTCTTTAGTCTTCCGAATCTTCTAAACTACAAAATAAAAAAAACAAAATAAAAGTGAATAAGAATTTGTTATAATTTAAAATGAAAATGTTTAAAAGTACTAACTTTTGAATTATGTTGTTGGTGCACGTCTTTGCAGGAAGTGCATTGCGGAGTATATGGAAGGCCACTTCTTTTGCATTTACAGCGGTTATTGCTGCATCTAGTTTTACAAGAGCATTTAGCTAGCAAGCTAGCTCTTGAAAAGTTTGCCATACATTTGGAAAAACAGACCATAGAGGAGTCCACATTGTACCCTTTTCAACCCAACCCCATCCCCTTGGTCAATAGGCCATAAAATATCATCCGACTCGAAGCCCGACTGGCAACGTGGGATTAGCGGATAGAAAATGACCAGGCTCCGTGCGATGTTGCCATTATCGTGGGAGGATGAACCAAGGTTAAAAATACGCGTTAAGTATTTACTTCGATATGTTTTCGGCATGCCAATTGTAGTGTAGTGGGTAGTGGTGGTCTTGAGATATATACAGTATCGGAAAGTGTTTGTTTTGGTACGGCAATAAGAGCAAGCGAGAGCGAAGCAAGCAATGATGTACATTATGGGGCGTGTCACACTTTGCCTCTGCTAGGGTACTGGTAGACGCTTTTATTGTGGGCGGTCGGTTAAGTCGTTGAAACTATGCAATCCCATAAGCAAAACTTTCCGATTCTGTATTTTTGATTCGAACAGAAACAAATTTTTCGCGCGTGGATAAGAGGGAATTAGCCCGCAACTATTAATTAAAATATGATTAAATGCCGCCATCTTGAATCTTATATAGTGTACTATTATTATTATTTGATTTCAAAGTATATTTATTAAGTTAATCAATTAGAAAACATTTAAAATCAGTACTTTTGAAAATACGCCGCCATTTTGAAATTGACGCCACTTGAAATAAGGTGCTGCGGGTCAAATCGATTGTTTATGTATATAGACCGCCTATACCAAGTGGTTTGCTTCTATCATTATTTGAAACGTTTTTCCTATATTTGGGTTCTGCCACTACGACTAGTATGACTTGGGCCACCAACTTCATTAATACCGTATATACGTATTCCTATTCGTGTACCATATCTACTAAATATAAAACAAGACAGTTTTCCCAGTGTACAATGTATTGGACCGAAATATTGATATATTTTTTGTGTACATCATTTCTCTGAGTGTAGTAAGGCATATTACTGTCACTTCGAGGTCACATAAATTAGACACCCGATATCAAACCCAACAAACACAAAAGATCGGCCCATCAGTGGGCCATCCCTGGGCCAGAAATAAAACTTCTGGCCCACTGGAGGGCCGACCTTTTGTGTTTGTAGGGAAGGTGCCGCGGCAAGCTTTCGCTTCTGAATAGTTCCTATCTTCTGTGGTTTTGATAGCAAGTTCAATAGAATCAGAAAGATAGTAAAGTAATGAATTGTTGTAAGTTAATAAATTAGTGTTACCCTGGTGTTATAATTTCCTGATCCACGATACAGGGTGTTTACAAAAGGGGTATAGACACAAGGTATAGACACAACAATATTTCCATATTGGACCCCGATTTACCCGTGGTTTAAGTAGGGTTTTTAAAACTTAGATATGATGGATAATCCTCTATCAGAAAATAAATTCCAACAACCTAGAGGATGAAATTGAATCAAATGAAGTCTCATATTTATGAAATTATTTGTAAGGATTGAATTTGAAATACGTCAGACAAACAAAACGTTCAATTACAGCAAGATTTAAGAAACATAACCCAACGTAAAAGTCTGTAAATCTTGTAAATAATATAATTGTATACATTTATTTGGTATCAAAATGAAGCTTGCATCATCACGAATCTGATTTCATCATAAAATAGCCTATCAATATACCCAATGGAAAGTTAGAAGAAAAACTTCCTGAAAACTCCAAAAGTCTCCAGGAAGTTCTTCTAACCAAATAATTGCATACAATTATATTATTTACATGACTTTTATCAAATGTCTATTCTTTAATTCAGATCGATTTGAATCATAACCCACTAAACAATGCATTATTACTTTAATATAACATCAACGTTGTCAGAAAGTAATTTGTCATACTATTAAATGTTACGTAATGTAACCAACATTACGTAAATATTTGTTTAATATTTCGAAATGTAACATTTCTCTGTTACGTTGTTGTAATATAAATATCATATTGCAAGAGAACATTACAAATGTTACTTCCATTTAACATTGCATAACATTACGGATACATTCTTTGTTTGCTGGGAAGATACATTACAGCAACGTGGAATCACATGCTGAGAGTACATGTAAGGCCAACATATCGTCGGTTAAGAGTGTTAACCTGCTAACTCCATAAAAGTAAATTTTACAGGAGGCTAGAAAAACATAGTTTTACCAAATTATTTCGGGCGAAAATTTAAATTACACTTTTTATCTATAAATTTTACGTATTTTTTAAAAGCTTTTAACTTGCAATGTTTGTTTAGGTCAAATCTTGCAAGCTGAATTTCGACTAGTTCTAATTAGCTTAGCTGTGAAATTTGGCACACGTGTATAAGTCCGGTGAGAATGCAACATAGTATAGCCATTATCGGTCTAAATACAATATGGCGGACGTCCCAAGATGGCGGATCGGCTTTTTAGTTACAACCTCCTTGATAAGGGTATCAAATGAAAGGGTTTGACGAGTAAAATACGATAAACAATGTGACGTCATTCTAAATTCAATATGGCGGATCGCCTTTTTCTTCACAACCCCCTTGATATGGGTATTAAATGAAAGAGTTTGACGAGTAAAATACGATAAACTATGTGACGTCATTCTAAATTCAATATGGCGGAAGTGGGAGAGGTGGGGAAGGGGTGGGAAGAGATGGAAAATGGAAGAGGAAGGGGTGGATGGCGGTGGCAAATAAAGGGTTTTGTCTGTCTGTAAAATAAGTAGACAAAAAAGTAAAAAATAAAATTATATAAAAAAAATATTTTTAAGAAAAAGCTTTTATTTGAAAAAACTACTAAAAAGTAAAAATATTTTTTTTAAAATTCATACACCTGGAAACCAAAACCTTTGGGGGCGATCAATTGAGCAAAGTAACTATATGCAATAGCGCTATATCATGACCTGTCCGTTTTCAGAGTAATTTGAGAATTTCCACTCAAGACAATCATGAAAAAATGAAAACGGACGATTTGAATGTTGCTTGGGGGAGTGAATGAATTTATAAAATGTAATTTTTGCGGTTTCCGCAAGGTATCATGATCTGTCCGTTTCCTTATTTAAATCGGTAGGATTTAGTCATACATAAAAAAAGGATAGGGTAGATAGGAAGGAAAAATACAGAGGCAAATCTAAACTAGCAGAGGAGAGGAGATTGAAGAGCCAAACATACCAAACTCTACGGGGGAAAGGGCCGATAGGGAGGGAAAGCAAAGAGGCAAATCTACCTAACGCAGGGAGTTTAAACTTCAACCTTTTCCTCCGTGAACTTTTTTCGTATACAGGGTGACAATTGAAAAACTAACCAGCCGGATACTTCTTCAGGGAAGGATGCGGGGAAAGAAAGTTTCGGACAAAAGTTGTAAGGTCCGGAGGGGCGAATCTGGTGGGATGTTTTTTTGCGATTTGGTGGAGGTACATCTAGATCTCAAGGTCACCTCCACTTTTTCAAATAGATGGAATGAATTCTAGTATAGCTGTATAGCTCTAAAGGTGGAAGCATAGACATAGAGGTATAAAGAGGGCGGAAGACACGAGTGCAGCTAGACCACGGGAGTGAGAAAGAAAGAAGACAAATTTACGGGTCTCGATGTCGGACGTCGTTTGGATCTTTCTCCCGTGGTCAGTTATCTTCATACCTCTATACCGTGTGATGGCCAAAACACGCAGAGTAAGAGACGACTCCATTTCATTTTGTACAAGCGTGCAACACAGAAAATGTCCATTTAGACTTTTTTTTAGGATCCTGGTCAACCATTTAACAAGGTTTTAGCCATGTTGCTGATATATTTATCAGGTTTCTACATAAACTTCCGTTCTTCACCGATTGATGTTTGTTTTTCATATTTTGAATGGGATTCCATTAAAAACGGACGGTGCTATAAAAAAAATTACGCAATTTTTTTTTAATTACCACCATACCCCCCCTGTAAAACCGCCCTTGGTCATTTCTCTAATTTAGTCCCCATATACAGAATCGGAAAGTCATACGTTTGGCATTGAGCTATTAACCGACCGCCCACAATAAAGTACTACCAGTACTCTAGCAGAGGTAAACAGTGACACGCTCCCTCAAGAGAATTTATATATGATTGCTTGCTCTTATTGCCGTACCAAAACAAACATTTTCTGATACTGTATTGTTCTCCTTTGTATATTAAACAGTTTTACTGTGAGCAGAGTACCCCCAAATTAAGATAGCATAAGAAATTCTGGAATTTAAAGTCCAAAACAAGCTGTAATTAAAGCTGTTTATAATATTATGATACCTGATTTGTTACATTATGTAACAAGTATATATTCCAGGCATAAAAAACATGTACTGCACTTTATTTACAAGTACAACGAAACATATAAAATATATTAACAAAATAGATACAACCATTTACATCAGAAAAAATATTTCATGCTTTACGCTTTGGCATACACTTCCAGCTGAGCAATTCGTTTCTGGTGCAAATCTTCCAAGAATGCGTCAACCCTGTGACTTCTTTTCTCTTCAGCTTTACGTTGCAGTTCATATTTTCTTAAATCATTGTAAGACCGTTGATACTTAAAAACACAACCGAGCAAATGCCATATGCAAAACTCTGGCCACAGTACGTCGGTGAAACAAATGGCAGTATTAGGAATTTGCCAGAGAAGAAAATCACTAACTCTCACTTCTCCCGAAGTTCTAACTAATAGCTCAGGATTAGGACTTAAATTGGTATACAAGCATTGCGAAATTAATTCCTCGGTAATGTCTGACGTTTGTATTTTATTTTCATCAATGCCATCTAGGATTGTTTTAATACTGTTGCTGATTTCATCTCTCGATGTATAGGAAAAAGCTACGTTTAATATAGCTTTAGTGTTATCTCTGGTGAGTAGCATTGCTTCAGCAACGAGTTTTCTTAGATCCTCTGGCAGTAATGATAAATTACCAATAACTCGTATACAAACACCTTCACGCATAAGCTTATCTTTTTCCTCAAATAGTTTTTGAAATTTTTCTCTGGCAAGCTGCATTAAAGTATCTACCTGAAAAATAGACATGAGTCAAAAGCTACTATCATTCTGTACTATTACCTCGTCTTTGCTTCGCTTGAAATTTTCTATACTAAATGCATAAACAGTGACTTCTTTTACACCGATTTCTTTGCACCACTGCAGACATTCTGCCAATTTTTCAAAGCCTTTGGAATGGCCTTCAGATTTCTGAACTTTCGTTTTAGTTGCGAATCTTCTGTTTCCATCCATAATAAAAGCTATGTGATTTGGTATGGGTCCACATTTTATAATATTGACGCAAAACTTTTGGAAAACTGTTAATGAATTGTCGACAATCCACGACATTTTGATTAACTATGCGGGTATCACAGAGATGAAGCACACGATACTTTTAACGCAATGCAACTTGATGCAACCTTAAAAATATTTGCAAAATATTTGTTAAGTGAAATTATTTACATACGTCACAGCTTGACGTATCGAGTATATTCGACACGGTACCAGTGCCGTGTAAATTTATTCTTTTTTTAATAAAATAAAACTACCAAGTTTATTAACATTAGACAGTGACAGTAGCAGTTAAAATAAATTTCATTTCATCTGTTTTATCCGTAGAAACGGTTGAATATTTACTATAAATATATAATAAATACCGACCACGAAAGACACTAAAGTATATTCTTAAAACAACGAGCAGCACAGTTATTTAACGCAGCCATGCGACACCACTGGTATTGTTAGAGTTTGTTGCCTAGACAACCGGCATACGGCACACCGCATTTTGACATGTGTTATCTTCTTCTTCCTTGCATGATGACCTTCGCACTACTGTGCATTAGTCATCTTCTCAGATATAATGTCCCAAGGACGTTGATAATACGAAATAATTTTATCATAGTTTCGGAAGCATGTTCAAAGATTAGAGAAATTAATTTTCTAATCTTTGGCACGTTGCTTGGTAAAATATCCCGACACTGTTTTCTTTCGTGCTGAACAAACTGATTGCAATCACTAAACAGCAAATCAAATCGAGGTATTCTTGAAATCCTTGATCTCTATTGGTTGCCTACTATAGCTGATTGTGTTCACTTTGTTCAGCACGAAAGAAAATAGCTTATGTCAGTAAAACAGCAAGAAAGAAAGTTGATGCAATGTGGCGCGGGACATGGACCGACATTTAAATTTTAGATTAAAAAATATTAACTGTTATTTCAACATTCTACAAATTGTTATTAAATTAGTAAGAACAAGAAGTAGAATCAAGGTGGAGCCACTAGTAATTCCAAACAGCAATTTGTAGAAAAAGCTGTTCGTCTTCTTCTAAAAGTACTAGTGCAATAGGAAGAAGTAGAATTCAACACGAACTACTACAACCGTGCCAAATTCAGATAGAAGTAGAAGAAGAATCAAGCGGGAAGTACTAACCATTCCAAAGTGTTCTATAAATAGAAAGAAGTAGAATCGATGCGAACTACTGTAATAATATTATTAAATACACAGAAACAATACCACTAAGAACACAACATAAAAAATAACAATTTCAACACCACTCATTATAACTAGAAATATAAGAATACAATAAATCGTGGAAAGTCCTTTCGCACGATTTGGCAACTGCGACTGAAAATAAAACTCGGCAAGTCTACAAACGTTCCCAAAAAAATGGCGATTTCACGTGCGCCAACTTGGATGCGCGAACTCTTCCCGCCAGTGCGAGTTACACTTTAGGTTGTTCAATGTCCCTACTGCCATCTATCTCCTTTTGTACATAAACCTCACATTCCAAAACTTGTAACCTTGTGACCAATAAAACAAGCATTTTCGACCAGCGTTTGTGTTCCTCTTGATCAAAACGGCCGGCAACAAAATATAGAAGAAGAAGAGGAAAAATAACAAACAGTATCACCAATTGTTTTGATTGTTATATTTAAAATTTAATTTCTCCCAATCCAAATAAATTTATGAAATAGGTAAAGCAGTAATCGATAATGTTATAAAGAATCGAAATATACCGTAATTTCCCATTAATACAGTGATATTGAAACATAAATAATTTACATTATAGTGTTGGTAATTGCAGAAACAATTCAAATGAAATTTGTTGTCATGTATTTCATTATAAATTATGCAGTATAGGTGAAATTAGAAATAATTGTTATCGATAAAATTTCTAAATGAAACATAACGAATATGCATACTACGACTTTGCAGGGCATTTTTCCAGAACCCAGTAAGTACCTCCCATCTGCTTTATAGCTTTCTTTTATAGGTAGTTGATTTTAGAACCTGCTTACAGAAGAAATTTTATTAAAGAAAACGTCAAATCGATCAAACAAATGCAGGGGTTGTTACAAGAGGCAGGTTTAATCCAGCCTAGGCCTCCCAAGGAAGACAAATTCAGAAACGTACCAATTTTACCTACATCCAAGGTAAGCGTTCGGGCAGCATCGTGTGAAAATAAATTTAGAGGTGAAAAGAAGCCTGTCAAACCAAAATTCGAGAGAAACAAGGAAAGAACCGAAGTTGTGGACAGACAGGAGCAGAGATTTTCGCATCGTGCGATGCAAACAGAACGTACGGACAACTTGACCAAATTGTATGAAACCGGCGTTATCAAATATCCAAGACCTGGCGTAGCCTCCAAGGCACGGATACCTCCACGAATTTCACCTAAGACAAAAGGGCAGGGAGATCAGTTAGACGAAGAAATACAACAGTTAGGCAAGTGTCTTTTCATAGTAAACAATCTATAGTTGAGTAAAATAACAGTTAATATTTTAATATATCGGACAAAATTCATAGAGTTTTGAAAATTGGTAGAAATGTTAAGGATAGCATAAGAATTAGTAAACCGAAAAGTTCCCATCCCTAAATACTGTGCTTCATCCCCTAGGATGTCGTTTCCACTCCCATTTTCAGGTTTTCTAGATTATCTTGGGAACGGTGCACTTTTTGATAAAAATGCCCTTATACAAAATTATTCCTCATAAAATTCTCTATCAAAAATGTCTCTATAATTTTTTTCCTAAAATTAATAGTACCATGGGAAATAAGGCACACACATTGAGGGTTGGTTCCAGTTAACACAATAAAGTGTAATCTTTACTATAACCTACTTTAAAGTTCAGTGCTTAACGCTAAAGCAGTAGGTATTAAACTCCACTTAAAAATATAATAAATGTAGCGCTTCCACCTTCTCACCAATAAAAAATATCGCAATTTTTAAAGAAGCGAGAATATTGTATATTGTACTTCTTGCCACACCACCCCAGAGGTAAAGTAATTGGCGCGTTTTTTACGTGGTGTCCCCTGTATTCACTAATTATTAGAAGGTTACCTGCGTTAATTAATCTTCGTCGTCTTTCATAGATTCGACATTCACGCATGCGTGTCCGTGGCAATGTTAATACATTGTGGAGCAACGTAAGCCTGCTAATGTGCATGAACAAGAAATTAGTGTTAAAATAGATTTGGGAGCTCGTTCTTTTGTTGTCATAATTGGGGTTAATATACCGCCGACTTTCTTCCATCCCCAATTAGCGTAACATTTTTCCAGGTTTGAATTTGGTAAAAAAACGCGATATGAGTGTCGGCCTATTTCCGCTACTAGGGCCTATCACCAACGCCAGGAGACAAGCAACTCCCAACTTAGAAATTTTGCCGAACCTCTTTTCGTAATAATAGTAGGGATCTTTTACTTGCCTAACATTTAATAGACAATTATTAACATTATTTTTAAATTTGTACAGAATTTAACTAGTAGAGAGGTAACAACAGTTATATTTATATTTCTATTTATCGACCAAAAGCCCGCTATAGCACAAGGATTGCTAGTTATATTGGCAAGTGTGGTAGGTATAATAAACTTTTTTATATTGCTTAAGTAGCTGTCAAAAATACAAATATGACAGCTGGACTGCGTTTACAAATAACACCGGCCGCTTTAAAAAATTTTTTTCAAAGTGGAACAGCCAATTTTATATGTACTTGATAGATGATTTCTGCATCCCAGATAGGCGTTAAGGGTTATGCTGATAAGAAGGCTGAATTGGTAATTTTTTACATGTAAAAAGAGTTAATAGTGGCAAGATTCAATTTTTGTTTATTATACAGGGTGTCCGCTGTATACGTACAAATATTTTGCATGATAATACATTGACCCAAAAGAAGCAAAAAAGTCTTATAAAATTTTTGTTTTACTCCAACGGTTTTGCTTAAATTAATTATTTTCTAAAAAAAAACGATATTTTCAGGTCAGGTAGTATTCGGGTATAATATATAAAATATTGTGTAGGTCAGTATTTCACTTCAGTTCAATGTCATCTCGTGACTTACATCTCCCTTTTTATTATGTTTATTGTATTGATATCGAGACATCAAAAACTAAAAAAAAAAGCCACTGCCTGTTTCTTTAAAAAAAATCCTCCCCTGTCGGCATCTGCAGTTCAAAGAAAATGTTCATACTTCGTTATTTAACCGGCTGCCGCTTCCATTCATACAGTATTGCCAATGCATTCGAATTATCTAGTTTTAAAGTAAAAATAATAAAACACTGTAATGAATTAAGTGTTTATTGCAGTTAAATTAACCATTATTAGTTTAATTACTACAGTGGTTAAAGAAATTTTCTATAATAAATTAAAAAAATGGTAATTTTTTAAATCTAATTGTTAAAATACATTTTTGGCAGACAGTAAATTACTGAGATCGCTGACATTTTTTCAGTAAAGACACAAGAAGCTTAAAAAAACGAGCTGGACGTCCTACTCTTTCTAATAAATCCTATGGAATAATTTTGGTTTGTGAAAAATTGCTAAAATGGCAATGAGTGAATTAATATTAAATGTCAGTGTTTTCATTTCAAAATTGATCAAACAAGGTAAAAGTAAAACTTTTATTTTTAAATAACAGTCTTGTAACACTGTAAAACCTGTGTTATTGATACGACAAGGGAGGGCGATAATCTTGTGTCTTCCGTTTTCTGTTTATAGTTGTACTGTCTAAACTGAAAACATCTGCCTATTTCTAATTCATTTTAAATAGAAAAAAAAATATAAGGATTTTTTACTTCATTTGCAAAATATTTGTTCATATACAACATTTGTTACACTTTAAACGTTTATACACCCCTGTACACAGGACTTATATAGCATATACCGTATATAGCTTTTATGGTTCCCTATTCATACCGAAAAAATATTCAAATGCAAATTAGTTAATGATTAAGGCAAGAACGAAGAGAATCGCCAGACTACTATATTTTCAAAAAAAAAAACTTCAAAAATACCGGTTAGAATATAACTGCGATAGATTGAATGCATTTTTTTCTACTTAGTTTATTTTTAATGTATATTTTATATCAACCTTTTTTATTTTGCACTTTCTATTTAATTGACGTACTTCTTCAAATATGTATGTGCATAATTTTTATCATATACAGGGTGTCCCACTTAAAACTGCCGGCGCGATTTTCTCGATAACCAAAAGCGATATTTGAATTCTGTAAAAGGTATCTAGTAGCATATATAAATGACTTCAGATACTAGGAACGATGAAATGAGTTGCATGAGATGTAGAATTATATTCTAAGCAACTTTTTTAATATGAACAATTTTCGAAAAATCACTGGTTTTCGAGATATTTGAACTTCAATGTAATTTTTCAAGTAACAAAAATCCTATTTTTTTTTTCATATGTCTACAGTTTATAGTATAAAATTTAGTAGAACATACAACATAAATATTAATAAAATTAGACAATACATAATAAACAAAAATGTCAAAATTCTAAATAGCAGTTGCAGCCCCACCTTTGTTTTACTTGAAAAAAAAAAATTATTTTGTGTTTTGAAATAAATTTTTCATTACCATCTAAATGAGCCTGATTCACTATGAAAAATGTCCCAAAGGACTTATTGTATAAAATGTATTTTAAAAAAGTTATGACGATTTTTATATTCAAAAAAATTATATTGAAGTTCAAATATCTCGAGAAACAGTGATTTTCCGAAAATTATTCGTATCATAAAAGTTGCTCAGAATACAATTCTCCATCTCATCGTTCCTGGGATCGAAAAATGTCTTTGCATCACAACGCCATCTATACCTCAATGTGTAAAATAACCATTTTTACTCAAAACTGAAGTCATTTATATATTCTAGTAGATACCTTTTACAGAATTCAAATATCGCCTTTGGTTATCGAGAAAATGGCGCCGGGAGTTTCAAGTGGGACATGCTGTATATCTGTTGAAAATAACTATCTGTTAGATTCTACATATTTTCCTAACATCTAGCATTACACTACCGATTCCCTAAACATTTCCAGTGTTAATACATATTTCAATAATTTTCAGACCTCGACAATAAGGACTTCGTTAAAGAGAACATGGTGAACTTTAGGCCTAAAACGGTTAGACTACCACCCCAAAAGGTACCTGCGCAGCCACCCCCAACTTATCAGAGAGGTGTTATCCCTAAGTATTTGAGAGATCGGAAGGAAGGAGATATCAAGGAAGTGGAAGAAGAGCCATGTCCCATTGGCCATGTTTTGTTACCAGAAGAAGAAAGGAAGGAGACGTTGAAGGTGTTACGACAAAGTATGATTTTTTTAAATATAATATAATGAGATTTACATTTTGTCACCGAAATAAACGGTCCTTAAGAGTTAGCAAGGTGACTCGATCAGTGGAGGGCAGGTAGTTCAGTAAAAATAGACATTCAACTTCGGAAAAGTTCGCATAAGGCTAAAAATTGATACATACCTTAAAGACATTGTTACAAATGAAATATTGAAAGTCCTCGTCGATTCCATTTGTGCTAAAAATGTTATTTAAGGTCAAAGGTACAAAAAATACTTTTTTCTCAAATATCTCTTAAACGGTAAGTGCTATCGTAAAAATAGTTATAACAAAGGTGAAATCTTGTTTGTTACAATGTTTTCAATCAATCTTAATAGATTTTTACATGACGTTCCCCTTTAAAGTTTAATATACGTTATATTGATATTTAAAAAAAAAACGTGTATTCAATATAACTAATATTTCAGATATCATTTTTATACGTTTTTAATAACTTCTTTATGCCAAATCAATTTTTTTAATTGATTTTCTGTTTTAATTTTTGTAAATTTTTAACAATTCATAATATACCGGCAGTAAAATAACAATTTTCCAATAAAAAAAAAACAACTTTTACATCTTCAAATAAAGCAAGGGAGATAGCGGCCTCCAGTCAAAATCTAAAATACTTATTTAGATTACAAAAAAATGAACCAAACCTAAAGGGAATATACATGACTGAAAAGCATAAACACATAAAGTTAGTTAAAGAAACAAAAAAATATATTACCAAACAAAAATAAGTGAATCAGAAAATGCGTGTAAAGCCGCCTGGTCTGTGATTTCCGAACTCACAAATAAACAAAAACCACATACTTACCAATATACAAATATCTGAAAAAGAGGGCGTTTTAGAAGATCCTGAAATAATCTCTAATAAATTCAACAATTTTTTTATCGAAACACCTCTGACAATTGTCAGTGCAATGTCAGCGGCTGATAAGAACGATACTGATGAGACTGTTTTAAATTGCCTGTTTATAAATACCCACAGTATGGGAATAATCCCCTTTACAGAAATTGAACTTTTGAACATAATAAAGACCAAAATAAAACCTAAACAATCTAGTGGGCCAGATGAGGTACCAGCCAAAATTTTAAAAATTGTGGCGGAGCACATCATAGCTCCCCTTACGTATTTAGTAAACCTCTCTTTTGAATGGGCTTGTTACCGATCATTTCTTTTCGTTATTTTTTTTATGGTATTCAATAGAATTCGATCATCTAGATAAGCTGTTAAAATTTCAGCTTCATAAGTGTATCCAATCCTTAGATATTCAATGTTAAAGATTGGGTTTCAGTACAAAGCGCTTCGCCGATTCGTGACGTCATTTTGCATAAACAAAAATTGAAAAAATACATTGTTTCTATCATAACTTCTTTGTTTTTTATGCTATAGAAATAGAAAAAACTATTTGAAAGCCTAATTAATAGTCTTTCATTTTTGTTCTTACCGCTTTTGATGTAAGTGCCATGGTTTCTGAGATATTTAACATTTAAACTAAATACTTCATCTTATAGACGTTCGGAAGCTACCTTTATATTTCCAGATCTCTGAAACCATTATCTCTACAGAAATTAGAAAAAAGCAAAATTCATCCTCAATTTAGTAGCTTTCTTGTCTCTAGCATGTTTTCGTTCAATGTAATACTTTTCTAGTTATTTGATGAATATTTTTTTGAAATAACTTTTTTTTAAGCTAAAATCCCAATTTTCAAGTCGTTATAACTTAAAGACTATAAATTTTTATGAAAAATTGCATAGAACCTTTTCTTAAAATCATATTTTATTTCATCCCCAATGTTTTTAATTATTAAATCTTATGTCGCTTGATCAGCATCTACAAAGTGACGTCACGCGAAGCTCCACTCCGTTTTCGCGTGGTCCAGCTTTGGTAATTTAGTTAAGGGCTTAAAAGTCTGAATAAAAACCTAAAAATTTGGGAATTGCCTTAAAAAGTGTTCTAGTTTCGATTTCTAAAATAAAAAAAATTGCCGAACGGCCTATTGGGTACTTTCCTGAAACTGTTAAAAACATGTAAAGTTATTCCTGTTTACAAAAAGAACGACCCTCTCCTGCTGGAGAATTATCGACCGATTACACTTGGTTCTTGTTTTTCAAAACATTTTGAATATTGTATGCAAGACCGCACACTTACTTTTTTATTTAAAAATAAAATTATTAGTGGAAAGCAAAATGGGTTCGTGTCCAATAAAAATACTACAACAGCTGTAAATGATTTTCTCACAGGTATTGTTATGGAACTTGAGGCGGCCGAAAGTCCTGCTGGGATCTTCTGTGATCTCAGCAGGGCATTCGACTGTGTCGAACACAAAATATTGGTGCAAAAAATACATGTTTATGGAATTCGAGGTTGTCGCTTTGAACTGGTATAAATCTTATCTCGACGAACGCTCCCAGTTTGTCCAGATATGCCACAAAAACAACGGTACCTTAATAAAAATAGACTCTAACCACTGTGAAGTCAAGTTGGGGATACTGCAGGGCTCAATTTTGGGTCCTATGCTATTTTTACTTTTTGTAAACGAGCTTCTTCAGGTGCTATCTCAGTATAAAGTGACCACGTATGCTGATGACAATACGTTTTTTACTTGCGGATAAGAACTTAGAAAATTTAGGAAAAAGAGTCAACAAGGCACTCGCATTGATATAAACAGTACATTCAATAACCTCAAACTCTATTTGAACGTCAGTAAAACAAATTATATGCTATTTTATAATCGACAGTTAAATACTCCAAGTATTAATGTAGATAACAATCTTCAGAGATCTTCACACGTCAGATTTTTGGGAATAATACTAGCTGAAAATTTAAATTGGGAATAGGCCAGTCCAACACGCTGTCACTTTGCTTTGTTTGTACTACAGCAGCCATCTTTTGTTGGTAAGTTAGGGTTTTCGACAGGCCTAAAGGGCACCATACACGTTCAGTAATCTCATTACCTAAATTTTCGCGTTTTTTCAATCATACTTAATTTAATAATTATAGCTAGATATGCTTTTTTCTTAAATAATGGACATGTAAGGTGTGAAAAATAATGACAGGGAATGATGAGGGAATTTTTAGTAATGATGTTTCTGTAATGATCTGCTGGAATGACATTATTGCTGAACGTGTATGGTGCCCTTTAGGCCTGACAAAAACCCCAACTTACCAACAAAAGATGGCTGCTGTAGTACAAACAAAGCAAAGTGACAGCGTGTTGGACTGGCCTATTGCACTGCACAAATTTAACCTCAAAGTTAAATACTTATTGCTACCTATAGACCTTTTCATCATAAGCGCGCACATGTGCTGCCTCTATGTTTGTTTGCGGGAACTATGAAATGTTCGGACACTTGGTTGTCAAAATGGCTGGACCGGTATCATTTTTCCACATTTATTTAGACGAAAGTGTGATTGACGGTGCAAAATTAGTACACAACATTGTGGAAAAACACATTTGTGCTCAATTAAGGTGCTAGCTCAAGTATACTGGCCGTAAAATGACTGGAAGCAAGAATAAAGAACTGGGTTGCAAGGTTAGAATTCAACTATCAACTTATCAATTTATATACAAGTGCATTAAAAGAAAACAAATGTGTTTAGTCTACAATATGCTTAATAACATTCTTCGTGCAGTAATTGATAATGCAGTAAAAATATTTACTCTTTTTTTACTGAAATGTAGGGTCAAAAATGCAATTGAAAATGAGGTTTTTTGTCGATCCTTCTGTGGATAAAACTGACTTCTTTTTTTCTAATTTTTTCAAATAGGTAAACTATACGATATGGCACTACCTATTTTCAGAAAATTGGTAACAGATTCATCATTATTTGGTTAAAAAACGTAATGTTTATGTCAAATCCAATATTGACATGCGAAAACTGTCCGAAGAAACATGGCGGAACTCGCATTAAACATATTGTAGACTAAACACATTTGTTTTCTTTTAATGCACTTGTATATAAATTGATAAGTTGATAGTTGAATTCTAACCTTGCAACCAGTTCTTTACTCTTGCTTCCAGTCATTTTACGGCCAGGATACTTGAGCTAGCACCTTAATTGAGCACAAGTGTGTTCTTCCACAATGTTGTGTACTAATTTTGCACCGTCAATCACACTTTAGTCTAAATTAATGTGGAAAACTGATATCGGTCCAGCCATTTTGACAACCAAGTGTCCGAACATTTCATAGTTCCCGCAAACAAACATAGTAGCAGCACATGCGCGTGCTTACGATGAAAAGGATAGTAGCACTTTTTTATTATGTTATTATTGTATTAAAAAGTAAAATTCACAAAATATCGCAAAACTAAATTGCTTCTAGCTTTTGCTCATAATTGGGCCGTTCTTCTATAGAAAGTGTACCCCCTCCTTTGGGACCAAAAATCATTTACCAAAGCAACTGAAAGAACATAATTCATTATCAGTCTTTCAACATAATGTAAAAGACTACTTATTTCAGCATTGCTTCTATTCTCTTTTGAAATTATTTGAAAGTCCATGACATATTCTAAGCAAGGTACAGCCCCCTTATTTACCTGATTATGTATACTTATTACCACTGTATCTATGTGACGTATTCCATATTGTGAAGATAATCTGGTTGGATAATAAAGATTTTATTATTTATTATTATAAGTTTATCGCACAGATATTTTCACGTACGTATAATGTATATTCAGATAGTCGGATTGATTTTAATACGTTTATTATACCAAACTGTGTTGCTTGGATAAATAAAATTTACAAGGGGACATGCTGTTTTACATATTCTAGCAATGGGCTCATTTGGCATTTTTGTTATTACATTTTCTGAAAGATTTATTAATTCTAGAGCGAAACGCAAAAAAAAAGAATTATCTGGGGTCTCTATAAGCTTCAAAATTAATCAAGAACATCAACGCGTGGTGCTTTCGTGTTATAGCTATGTGACGTCAATCACTCCTCTATCGTATCGGAGACGTAGACATAGCCGCGGAATGAAAGTACCGTTTGTATCATTTGTATCATGAATAGTGCAAATACCGTAGGTGATGGAAAAACTAAAGCAAAACGTTCTGTTTGTACTTACCAGTTCACTCTCATTGTAGGCTATGCAGATCGTATTCAAGAACTAAACACCCTGCCAGTGAGGAGTGACACGTTAAGAATACAAAGAAGAAAAATGGAGATAGAAGAGGAATTAAAGAGGATAGATGGGGGAATTAAAGTGTTCCAAAGACCTAAAGTTTATGTGAAAATTAACGCATAACATGTAATATTTATTTTTGTAAAACAATTGTGGGGAGGAACTTTATTTTTATCTGTATAAATTCACTAGTATTATTATTAATTACATTACAATCAGGATCAGAAATACTACTGTCTTCTTATTTTCACTTAGTATACTAATCAGGTACAAATTTACAAAAATATACACTAAATACTTTCAAGCGTTGAGTTGGCGACGGAAGTGTTCTTTAGAAAAAGTCACATTATTCGATCTGAAAAGTCGTTCTTTTTCCCTAAACCATTTGTCTATGTCGAATTCGGAGAAGAGTATCTGGATTTCTCGCTTGGTTGATTCTGCGCAATCTGTAAAAATAAAAATATGTCAAGAGAACTGCACCATATCGGTGTGGATTGTGCAGATTTTCCATGTTTACTGAATCATCAACAACTGGGTTTCTTGCAGTTCTGTTGCCATTTTTCGTATGCTCGTATCAGCTGTTTATGTTCGAAATTCATGATGGAGTCCATCGCTTCCACGACATAACAAACACGCCATTTTGTCACTCGCTTCACTCCGGGATCATTTCTCCACAGTTATGCTGCCTCCTGAAATATTTCCCCGCTTTTTAGCTCTATCCAACTTCAAATTGCTGAACTGGACGTAACAAGATTTGTGCCATGCACCATGGTTTTGGACCAGTTCATCTGCACTCATGTCGCTTCCAAAATTTAGTTTCACTGGCAATGACTGCAAGCTTCTAAACTCATTGATGTTGTTCAAGAAAAACTGGTATGGTGTTGTCTTGTCTTCGATTCCATGTGAATTGAGTAGAATTTTAGATTTTCTGAAGTTGTTTTCTGACAAATCATGCACTGCTTGTTCCAATCCATCTTGTATATTACAATTCAGTCTGAAACAAATAAAAAAATATATTAGAAAATGTGGACTTGTAGAAGAACGCACTACCGAGCTTCAAAATGACGCAACACCAATTTATTTCTCAGGGGGCGCCAGTCGCGTATTACCCCATTCTTCTACCTCCCAGGCGAGTTCAAGATAAGATGCACTTCGATAGCCGGATAATGGACCAAGGCTGCACTACCACAGATCGGAAATGACACTCTCTCTGGACCTGAATTCCCTCGTTGGGGGTTTAGATACCTCCTAATTTCCTGAATTTTTGCATAAAAAAATCCCAACCGAAGAATTTCTCTGCGGAGGGATTAATGTTTGTACGTGGAAACCACGTTTTGGTCTTAATAACGGACTCTATTTCTCAAAAAACGCATAAAAAATCCCTATCGAACCTCCGTAAAGCAATCAGAAGGTCGAGTGTTAATGTGAATTAACTGGACGCATCCGGCTTTCTATACGAATGTTCCAGGGACTATAGACCGTCAACAGGCCTCAAGATCAATTAAGAAACAATAGTTCAAAGAATCTGTTTATTTAACAGAAATGGTTATACAAAATTCTCAAGATAAAAATCGTGCCTTCCCCAATCAAGGTAATGGCTTTCAGACCATACAAGCGAGAGCGCTTACGCTAACGATCGATTAAGTAGAAAAGATTCATGCATTCCTTCTCAGAATCAAAATGCGAGCTTTTTAGAGGAGTCTGAGACTATTTGTAATTTATAATTACGGCTGACTGAAATTAACTTAAAAAAGTTTTACTAAATGAATTTAGTTTCGCTAGAGACTACTTAGCTTTAAAGTTCTTGTATCGTGGAGGTTCACGTACTCAAACACATTCATGAGGACTTATAACTGCATAAGTTTAACAGCGTTCGATCAGTCCACGATTTACTTGCTCCTATGCAGTTGTTCAATATTATCGATATGGCAGCAACCCACCTTCGAGCGACTTTTAGGCAAAATTGAATTTTTGGATTTTTATGCACAAGGCGTTTTCCTCGGTAACTTTGTCATTTGAAAAGCCCTGTTATTGGCTTTTCTACCATTGCTTTGTCTGGACCACTCAACGCGCTTGACCAAATTGCGAGCCGCTGAGTCAATCTAAACTCTTTCTATGCGAGAAACCGGTCTTGTACATGTGCATTGATTTTTATCAATTTTTGCTTATCGGCACTATGCCGGCTTTGTCAAAATCTTCTATTTTACCTTTTGGATGCAGTGCATTGCTAAAATTTTATGCTCATACTTTAGAATTGGGATTTCGATGACCGTACATCCAAGGTCAATGTCTTTGGTGGAGGAATAAAAAATTAAAAATATTTCAAAGTATATTTTCGTGGTACTTTTTAAACTGACTTTGTGGTACTTTTGAAAAATCTATTTTAAGACCAATTTCGGCGTACTTTTGAAAAATCAATTTTCAAGCCAAATTTCAAGATACTTTTGAAAAACTAATCTGCGGGTGAAATTTTGGCGTACTTTTGAAAAATCGATTTTCAAGCCAAATTTCAAGGTAGTTTTGAAAAATTAATCTGCAAGTGAAATTTCAGCGTACTTTCGATAAATCGATTCTTGAGCCAAATTTTGATGCCCTTTCAAAAATATTATTTTTCACAGTCCAATTTGTGGTACCTTTGAAAAAGTATATTATTCATAAATCTTTGTCATTATATATACTTTTGCTCTCATATCCTGAACCAAAAACATTTTTCCTAAGTGAAAATTCGGTGTTTCTTCGAATTTTCACCTGGTCATTTCCAACGCCTTATAGAACTCAAAACGGTCCTTATGGACTGATCTGTACCTCTGCAGACTCTTAAAAATGTCCTTAAATGAAATTTTTGCCTAAGTCGAATTTTGATTCTGTCTTCAACTTAGGACGATTTTGGAGAGTTCTACAACAGACTCACCGGACAAAACTGTTCATCGGTGAATACATTAGTGAATAAATATATAGTGTGATACATTTAAAAATTGTGTAGTTGTATTCCCTGACCCCAAATATGTATACTTAGACAAAGTTTGTGGTCCTAAATGATTTAGAAGCCGAGATTTTGATAATATACCTATATTTTAAAATGGCTGCTATAAAATCCAAGATGGCCGAACGGAGGAGCTGGTTCCTATCAAAAATTGAAAACTGCATACCTAACTAGTACCTGGAAAAAATTTGGTGGTTTTGCCCGGTGTGTCCACATTAACGCAAAGTTCGACGTTAAGCTGACCCACTATACTTTCATCTATAGATAGTGATATTTAATCTGCAGAATAAGGTTTATCTCTACAAATAGTGATATCCACCAGATAAATATGCCTTATGCCTAGGATAACCTATCCGACACCTTGACCCTTATCTAATGGATAAAAATAGCCAAGCCCGCGTGGTTCCCCTGTGATTGACAGAATTGCTATTTTATCTTCTAACCAAACTTTTTAAAAATTTGGTTTGTTTTGTATTGTTTTAATTTTAAAGTAATTAGATACAAATTATCATATTTAATAAAAAACCATTTGTAAAATATCATAGACTACTTACATTGTAACAGTGGTGGCTGGTGAAATTTCAATTTTTTTTTTCTTGTCTGTGGTGCATGGGACCCATACAAAATATGGGAAATAACATCTAGAGAAGCACTTCTCTAAGAGCCCTTAAAAAATTTTGAAAAAGCAGTTTGCGAAAAAACATTTTAAAATTCGGTTACCCTCCCTGGCCCTAGGGACTCCTGTTTAATTTATTTTTTTTGTCATATACATTTGACTTTTCATAAAAATACAACAATAGGTTTTCGAGTTTATGAAAATATTTTCATTATTAACTGAGATACAAGGAATTGAAATTTTGTAATTTGTTAAATTGTAAATTACAAAATTTCAGTTCATTGTATTTCAGGTAATGTAACGGGTAAATAGCACTTTTTGGGGCGAACCCTGTATGCATGGTTCCTTTTTGGTATACCTTACCTTGTCCTGTACGTAAGAGGTAGGAACATTTCTTCCTTGAGCGCATAGGAGCGACACAACACATTTATAATTATATCTTTATGGTATAAAGTTTGATTCGGTTAATTTAAGGAAGTAGCATGTTACCTTATTATTACTATACCTATTGGAAGAATGTTCGACTCCCTCATGGTACTAGGAACCTTCAGAGTTTGTTTGGTAATTAGCATGGCTCATAGTGCTTAAATTAATTTGTTGATAAATTGTCAGTGTATGCGGGCGTTTAAAACAGGGCAAAGCAGTAGTGAAACCTTTTCCCAGTATTGTAAAATGTAGGCAGTAGGTGCCGCGTAACGTTGTGTGCGTTTTCAATCACTTTATGTCTGGGATATATTTACATGAAAGTCATAAGTTCTCAGTTAACACTTGTTTACGCCAATTTTCGGACAGAAACAGCCATGTTAGTTGTTTACGTTTAGTTTAGAATCAGATTATCGGCTAAGTGCACTGTCGGTATAGGGTGAGCGCGTCATTGCGCGGTGTATGAATTTTAAATACCAATTGTTTTTCATTACGGGTTTCCAACGTACATGGATTCGGTTTCGGAAAAAAGGGGTTTGGAAGGAAGTAACGGCCATTTAAGAAGCTGTTGGAGCACCGAGCACATGGCTTAGAGAATTTTGTTAAATTATAATTAAAAGAAGGGCCATTCTGCGAGAAGGTATGTCTAAATTTGTTTCGCCGTGCAGGCAGTTTGTTAATTGTTCCTCGTTTGCAGTAACGATAACAGTATTTCTTGTTTTGTAGATTTGCTGGCCTAACTTACGTTTGGTTAATTCGAATTTGGTTAATTTGCACGTGGCTAACTTGCATTTTGCAACTTACACTTTGGAATTTTCGCATTTAGTAACTCTTACCCTGTAGACTTCCTGTTTAATATTTTATGATTGTATGATCCTGGATCTATGTTAATTTGAGCTGTAATACGGTTATATGGTTGGAAGCGCTGTGTGATTCGATTATTCAACCGGCTATTAGATAACCACGGTCGCACGTGAAGCATGCCGCCCGGCCGCTGGGTCGCTTACCCTGATGAGAACACATGGTTGTAGCACATGGTTGTAACACGTTATGTAAATAAGGAATTGCCCTGGATGTCCATGGTACTGTGAGGTGTCGACAAATTAAAAATAAGGTCAGACTGTTTTTTCTATTTACTCAGAAACGGCGACGTGAAATTCCAGCCTCTGATTTTACAATAAACGTCGTGTGAGACGACGGCGTTGAATTATAAATTTACCAATCTTTTCAAGGAATTTGTTTGCTAAATTACCAAGCCAATTTTACGCTTAACTTAAGTCAGATAATCTCGTCGATATTACGATTTTTAATAAGTTCCACAGTTACTGTGAACCGCAAATAGTACTATTTGAGGGGGCCAAAAAAAGGCGAACCATTTGTGAAATTAAATAAATTATTAAGCATTTTGACGCTCGTAGAGCACATTCTTACCCCATAAGGATACCTTATTGTGATAAATTTTTATTATTAAATCTAATTTGAGGACCCAACCTTGACTTTATTTTTTGCAACACCCGCAAACCCAAAAGGCTAGGATAGGCATTTTTTCTTGGTCTTAACTAAAACAAGATTAAGTGGCGCCTATTTAAGTAATTGAAGACTTTAAAATTAAATTTTCCAAGATCCTTACCCACCTCCAATGCCTCCGACGAGAGAGCTGCCGCCTAGCAAAGTATAATCCCCGGTGGGGTTATAGTAATAATGAAAATATTTTCATAAACTCCAAAATCTATTGTTGTATTTTTATGAAAACTCAAATGTATATGACAAAAAAAAAATAAATTAAACAGGAGTCCCTAGGGCAATCGAATTTTAAAATTTTTTTTTGCTCTCCCTCCCTCCTTCCCCTGCAAATTTTATATCCAATTTTTTACTTTTGTCATTTTAGAGCAAGGAATAAATACGTTTAAAAAAAACTACATGAAAATAATAATTTAACAAGTGCAGACTGACGTTTAATACTAACATATGTTGCTTTTCAGTAATAAAAAAAAAGAAACACAACCTTAACCTAACCTAACCTAATTTGCACATTCAGATATGAAAATAATTAAGAGCAATTATTAATAAAATTAACAAAAAGAGAAACAGCAGTGCGCGGGGATTGAACCGCAGACCTTTCGATCTCTAGTACGACGTTCTGCCACTGCAGCTGTCTTATGACTCGGAAGCAATAGGTGGCAATGGTTAGAAGAAAGTAAAAATTGGCCGTTTACCTGACTGCACACACGCACCAAACCGATGTACGTACATTACCTATACATCTGATGTACATCTAGTCACAACATTTTTTTTTACCTTTTCGTCAGTTTGTTTCCATACACACTCATTTTTAAAATTCTAATTTGGAATTATACTCCAACTGTGTTAAGAAAATATGGCGTCTTGAGCTAATTTAACCTTAAAGTTAACTGCCTTTGAAAATGCAACTACAAAGGATAATTGACTTAATAGTTGAAAGTAAGTAGATAATCTAGGTAGAATTTATCGACTTTGTCGACCTAATATTACTTCAAAGGTGTATAATAAAAGTGACCAAAGAGGTTGCTATTTAGGTATACATTACGTAGGATTTACAACAAAATCTACCTAGTAAGACATTTGACTATTAGGAATATTTTTAGTCGGTAAAAAGGTAAATATTACCTAATTATGTTACCTATTTCGACCCTATTGAAAATTTAGATTTTTTTAGTAGTTTTTCACTCACTGTTTTCGTTAAATTTACTGTCAGGGAAAATTGTGTATGAGGTAGATTAATTGGTGTTATTTACGTAAACTGAAATCTAAATTAAGACCAATTAGTAAATTTTCTTCGGAAGTATATTTTTTCAGTCAATGTTACGTCATAATTACCTTAACAAGTAAATTCCTCTTTTACGAAGTTGAATTGGAGCTAATTTTAACAAAAATGATTGCTGGGTTGTGTGTGGTGACGTCCATTATTGTAACTATTATTCTTTAATATTATAACAAATAATTTTCCTCGGCTCCTTAGAGACAGTCATCAAAACAGAGTGGCACTGAATGGGTTAAAGAGAAATACTAAATTAGATGCTTTTTCCTTGCACAATCTATTCCTAATATCTGAATGAACAAGACCATATGAAGTAAACATTCTTTCCACGTCTGCAGAAGAAGACGGCACACAGAAAGGGAATTATCAGATACAGTACTTGGTTAATTTGTAGAATATCTTTTTGAGATTTGCACCACTGCACTACGTTAACATTTTGTAATATTCCTTCTTGGAATGGATTGGATTTTGTTTCCAAGTTAATTATTGACGGTAATAACCCTGTGCCGGAAAAATGTTGGGAAACTAAAGCAGCCTTTTTTACTTCTTTCGACAGTGGGTATTTGTTTTTATTTTTTATAGGATCCAGCAGATATGCCGAAGAGTGAAATGGTATTAAAGCTTGATCATATCGCCTTTCAAATATCTGACATTGCTTTAAATTTCTGTCATCTTCAAAACTATAAAAAATGGCACTTAATTTTTTCCATTTCTCAACTGCACCTTCCTGCTGAATTCTGTCAAGTGTCACAGAAATTGATTTCAGCAATTTAAAAAAAAAAAGTCTTCGGCCATTCGACACTTTACTTTAAATAATCAATGGATCAATGTCATCTTTGTGTTCTTCACATATTTGCGACAACTCGGTCCATTCAGTGACATAATCATCAAGGCAGTCGGTAAGTGCATTCTATCTAACATCTTATGGTAATGTTAGTTTTTTGCCCCCTTTTTCTTTGTACCAAGCATTTGGCAAGTGTGTATTGCGAAAATATTTTACAATTTGAATTACGTGTGATTTTACTTTTGTAACTTTCAAATCTTTGGAAAGCAAATTCAGTAAATGGGCAGATAATGTTATAATAAGGTAATCCAGGGCCTCGGCAATTTTTTTCCTTCTTATTGTTCATGTTTATCACATTATCTGTGACCAAACTAGTAACTTTACACTTATACTCATTTTTGCACTTATTTATATTAAATCAATGGGCAGGTTGTCCTGATGTATCTATATTTTCCAGAAGAAAACTGTTTCCATTTTCTAGTATCAAAACTGCACATTATGAGCATCTGACCAACCATCCAGAGACATACAAGCTGATTGGCCTGATAAATTTTCAAAGCACTTGGATTTCTCCTCTTAGAATATTTCATTTAAAAGGGTTGATGATAACTGAAACCTAGAAAGCAGGACATACCCTGGTCTTAACATGTCAATCGCTTTCCAAAGTTCTCTATGTTTAATGGACTTAAAAGAACAATTTGTTGCCAAAATGGCTTTAGCTACCTATTTGTCTAACTTTTTTTTTTTTTGTCCTGACTGCTTGTTGTTTGTTGGGAATTTTCACTTTGGTTTGTACTGGCTTGGCATTCATTAATTGTTTCACTTTCACTTGGTTGATTTTTACCAGTTTTCCAGTGGTTTTTAAGCCTGTCAACAAGCCCCTGAATTTCCTTATTAAAGCCTAGTCCTCATAACTGCGAATTGCGAAAAGCGAAATTTTACACGTGACTATAATTCGCACAAAATAATTTGCCCTTACTTACTTCAGCGGATTTCGCGTTTTTAAGTGTTCTTTATTTAGTAACTGTTTAAAATATCCCCAAAGGAATTTTGACACTAAAGTGTTCACTGACGTCAGGTGTCAAAAACTAAGTTTAATTAAACAGGTGTATAAAGTTTTAAAATGGACCCAGATACAAAAACAGTATGCTCATTTGCATTACATATGAATAACATGCAAATAATATTTTCATACTTGACATTCTTCATGCAACATTTTACAAAACATTCTACAAAACTAATAAGACAAAGACAGAATCACAAAATCCGCTGAAAAGTTAAAACAAGTTGAACTTTTCAGCGGCATCGCAGAAAGTTAAAATATTTGCCGGAATTTTCGGGGCATCTGACTTTTTGAATAATTTCCACCAATCACATTAATTCCGCAGAAATAAATCCGCAATTCGCCGTTATGAGGACTAGGCTTAACTCTTTTATATATTCCACGGTATCCAAATTTGCCCATAACTTTTTTTTTTACAAAATGTCGCCTCGACTAGACATTTATTTTTAATATACGTCGCGCGTCAACGTTCAGTCAGTATTAATATTAAATGAGGTTGAAAACCCTCTTCTTTTCTTATATAGTCGACCAGGATTTGCAAGTTTCAACAAGCTTGCAAGCAACTTCTTGACTTGCCGAGCCAAGTCGAAACGGTTTTTAAGCCAATTTTCAATTTCACTTTCGTAGATTTTTTTATTATTTATTAAGAAAATACAATATGGAAAGTCAAATAAAGATTTTTATTGAAACAAATTTAAAAAAATAAATCAGTGATTTTTATTATTTTTTTTAATCATGATTTTTATCAACACTGCTGTTTATACACACATGTTGAGACTAGCAAATATCGGAAATAAAAGATAAATGCCTATAATTTTTCTGTTTTTCTTTCTGATAATATTAAAATGCCTATACTTATAATAATTATCCTGAACAAAGTTCCTACATTCATAAATCATCTTTAATAGACGATTATATTTACACAACTTCACAGACATTAACAACAATAATAATAGAAAATATATCAGTTATCTATCATATTAAAAATTACATAGCAACACATATCTGTTGCATACATGCTAATATATGCATTCGAAAGCTGAAGTCTTCCTCTTCAAAATGTTTTATCTCTATAGATTATTTTTAAAAGTTTCTTGTGCTACGGTACCAAATATCGATAACTTTTAATTGCATTTTGCTCACAAACCATTACACGTTCGAAAACTGAAGAAACTATTTTGTGTGGAATTTCCTCATTCATTTGGTGTGAACCATTTTTCGTATTTCTATAAATTTCAGCGTTTTTCCCCAGTTTTTTTTTAACACCGGTTATGCAAACTTTTTCTGTGGTTTACAATGGAGTATTTCCCATTTTTTTAAAATTCAGTTTTGGTGATACATATTGTAATGTGTTACAACCCTTAGAATGAATGTAGTGTATTTGCACCTACTCGAAAAAGAACCTACCAGAAGATTCCAAAGTGACATCTGGAATTATCGAGAGAATGGTGGCGTCATCACAGAACAATCGAGATCTGTCATTTTTAGGTATAAAAGAACCGACCGCATTCTCGGCGAGTAGTTCAGAAGTTCAGAAAGTTCAAAAAGTATAGAAAGTGAGGTTAAGAGTTCAAAGATAAACAAAGTAATAAACATTGTGATTTTTAGTCAGTAAAGTGTATTTAAATTAATAATAGTATTGTGAAGTATCCAGTAAATATTTAATAAAGTGTGTTAGTGGACATCTCTTGTTATAATTTTTGGAACCCACGGATTTTGCGAGGGTGGTTTCCTAAGGGTGGAAACACGTTACAATATCAAGTCATGTTATTATTTTAACGATTACTGCATAATCAATTTAAACCAAAACAATATAATTTCTTAAATAAAAATAAGAAATAAGAATATGCCTGTCTAGACACAGATTTCAAATGATTTTATTTGGCTGGAAATAATTTAACCAATCACAGACAATTTTCGCTTAGACTGTAACTATCTTATATGAATGCCAAATTGTGTATTTACTTTACATTATTTTACCTATAACACTTCTATTTTTTTCAATATCTTGAATATCAATAAATGTTATATACATGTACATATTTAGAAGGAATTAAAAGGTATTTATATTTGTTATTAAGTAGAAGTTAAAAATGTAAACAAAACTCACGGCGAGGATTATGTGGCAACATTTCTTGCGTGCCGCCAGCTGTCAATTCTTGTCACAATACAAGTGAAAGAGATATATTGGCTAGATTTATTTGTTTGTTTATGTGGCGTTTGATTTTTATTTTGTCAATAAACTATTAAGATGAAGTTGAATTTTGTGAAAGGAGATTCGTCCAGTTTGCCCAAAGCTGATTATGACTTGATAGATTCTTTCTATAACAAAATTTGGGATTTTTGAAGAGATGGGATCAAAAATATTAGAAGCTTGCCACCAAGATCTTCAAATATCAACTTTTTTTGGAACAGTTACAAATTTTTTTCCGAAGCACTTATATTTGTGTTTCCACAACTTTTTATAAAATACCTTTTAAACGACATTATTTACTATTTGTAAATTACAGCAAATACCTCGATGAAAGAAATTGAAATGCTTCAAATCAACACGACTAGCTGTTGACATTGTTGTCACGTTTTGCTAAATATGTTTTTAAAAATTAATCGGCATTAAAAATTATTTAAAATATTTAATAATTCACACCTATTATTATTTTTTATATGAGAAAATTAAATTTCGTGGATGAATATATTAAAATTGATTTAATAAATAAGCTTTATACTCCTGTTTTCTTCAAATATCATTACTAGAACCAGAGAAGCAGGGCCGAATTATCCATAAGGCTAAATAGGCTATAGCCTAGGGGCGCCGAAGCGTTAGGGAGCGCTTCGGCAAGTCAAAACTAACTAATTTTATCTCCCGACGGCCGATGGATGACATTTACTGTTTACCATTGACCTTTGGAAAATAAAATGTATTGTAGCGGCATATAATGCATAAGGGCTGGAGAAAAGAACAGCCACAAAATCGAGTGGGGATAATGAGCGTAAAAAATTGTTTGTTTAAGGAAAGACAAGCATAAAAAGCCGTACCTGCCGCCTTATCTTGGCCGAAATTAATAATTATATCCATATTAAGAATTATAAATTCCAAAATACCTAACTATTCATTTAGTTATATTTAATTTTCGGAGGTATCAGGTCAGGATTTGAGAGAGAAGTAAATAATATGAAATAGAAAATGCGATATAATTTTAAGTATAGTCCTGTTCATACGTTCAAAGTAATTATCGATATCTGAAGTTTTTAGTGCCTTAATTCTTCCTGGTATAGACTGAGGCCTTCCTTATATCGGTATTTTTTTTTATACAAGAAAATTATTTATTTGATGTTTGATTATTTTATCTTGATAAAATTGTCGAATTTATTACCTCTGTATTATTGTAGCAAAGAGGATGTTTACCTAAACCCGTGGGTACAAAGAAACACCCGACGTGCGCTGCACTTTATATAGGAGTCTACAGACGATCCAACCGACCTTCTCGGTACACAATGAATATTGTCATGAGAACTCGTAAAAGTGAGCTGGTCTCCTGGAGCCAACATTGTCGGTAAGCTTTGAAGACGCTGAAATTCCAGCAGACCAGCTCATTTTTACGAGTTATCATGGAAATTTTTAAAGTGTACCGAGAAACTTGATTGGTTGGATGGTTGGATCGTGTCTGTACACCTTTTTATACCTTCCGCACCGGCGTCGTCGTTCATCCGAAAGCGCGAAAGCAAGAAAGCTGCAATTTGACCGGTATGCGCCAGCTCAACTTTTTGTGCCAATTAAGGAAATGTATACATCTCTTATACAGTATCGGAAAGTCCTGGCTTAGGCGTTGCATAGTTTCAACGACTTGACCGACCACCCACAATAAAGGCGTCTACCAGTGCTCCAGCAGAGGGGCAAATAGTGATACGAATCATCAAGCAACAAGGCGGAAACAGATTGAAATTCCGCAGACAGTGCTGCCCACGCAAATATGGTGGGGAAAGCAGGTTGCCCGATTGTAGGATGTGTTATACGATAAAAAAGAATAGAATAGTTGCTTCGCTCTCGCTTGCTCTTATTGCCCGTACCAAAGCGAACATTTTCCGATAGTGTATGTTCCTTTCCAACTATATCAACATTTTACAGGATTATTTATAGGAAAATAGGAACGGAAAGAAATAGATATTATTTCTTTCCGCCCCTATAGTAATGCTGGTGCCCTTTATTGTAGCCGCTGGCACGCAGGGCCATATGGTTAACTAGGCTCCTAGGAACGACAATGCGTGAAGGGGCGCGCGCTAGTTTGGTTTAAGTTTTTTTTTTAGCCACAAGCCTCCCCTCCCCGCCCGCTCATCAATTTTGAAACCCGGACGAAAAAATATTTTTTTTATATTTCTCCCATCCCCCGCTCGTAAATTTTGAATTTGGACAGAAAAATGTTTTTTCCAGATTTCTCCCCTTCGCTCATAATTTTTTTCATATTTCTACCCCCCCTCGTCAATTTTGAATCTGGACAAAACAATTTTTTTTTTCAAATTTTTCCCCCAGCTTGTCAATTTCGAATCTGGATAAAAAATGTTTTTTCAGATTCCCCTCATCAATTTTAAAACCGGGACAACCCTCCCGCCTATCAATTTTTTTTCCATTATGAATAAGAGGGCACAAGTACATGAGTAGCCTAGGGGCGCGCCAATCCTTAATCCGGCCCTGCAGAGAAGGAATTTCAACTTGGCAACACCACACTGCTTTGCATAAAACCATTCTATCAACAAATCCATACAGTCTACCTACGTCATCGGCCAAACTACCTACGTCACCAATTTAAAACACCTGTTGCTCCACTTATTTTAACTTCTGTTTTCTCAAAAAATTGATAATTATTTTCGTGGAAATCTGTATTGGATGGCTTGTTTGCACATATTCTATATTATTCAATAAAAAAAAAAAAATAGGAAAATATACCATTAGAGAGGCTTTAGTGTAAATCTGCCTTCGGCTCCTGTACTGTTTAAGACATCAATTATACCAGTTCTTTCATTGTAGGTTATGCAGATCGTATTCAAGAATTGAACACCTTGCCAGTGAGGAGCGACACATTAAGAGTAAGAAGAAGAAAAACGGAGATAGAAGAGGAACTGAAGAGGATAGACGGGGGAATTAAAGTGTTTCAAAGACCTAAGGTTTATGTGAAAATTAATGCATAACGTGCAATGTTTATTTTTGTAAAACAATTGTGGGGAGGAACTTTATTTTTTTCTGTACAAATTTACTAGTATGTATATTATTAATTATATTACAATGTGAATCACGAACTCTATCATCTTGTTATTTCCACTTATGCTAATCAGGTACAAAATTTAGAAAAACACACAATAAACACTGTCAAGTGTTAAGTTGGTGACGGAAGTGTTCTTTAGAAAAAGTCACTTTATTCGATCTAAAAAGTTGTTCTTCTTCCTTAAACCACTTGTCTGTGTCGAATTCTGGGAAAAATATCCGGATTTCTCGCCTGGCCGATTCTGCGGAATCTGCGAAAATAAAAATGTGTTAAGAGAATTGCACTATATCGGTGTAAATTATGCAGATTTTCCATGTTTATTGAATCTTCACTAATAAAATTTTAAAATTACTCCTACAGAACCAGGACTGCAGAGACAAATTCCTACTGTGGGTTATGGTCGCTGACAGCCTCCTACACCGCCTCGATGACCCTGGTTTCTTCACAATAGGTTACGCAGATGACATTACCATCTTGCCAAATGGAAACTTTGAGAGCTTGCTATATACGAACTTATGCAAACAGCTCTCAAGTTGGTCGATCACTATTCTACAGCCTACATGTATTGGAAGTAAAAATAGCAAATTCTTAGTAACTCCATCATGCTAAATAACAATATAAAAAGCAAAAGTTCAAATTGGCTCTGGTTTGCCCAATACAGGTAATAAAGTGTAACGCATCCAGCTGCTGGGACCCGACATTGTCGGTACGCTTTGAAGATAATTGGAATTCCAGCGGACCAGTTCACTTTTACGAATGAGTTCAAAGCATGCCGACAAGGCTGGCTCCCTGCCGCTGGATCGTGTGTAGACCCCTTATAAACCTTAGTTTATGGGTGGTCCTATCACAAATAACAGGTAGAATTAGAATTCTACGAAAAATAGACATACTAACTACCGACCTTTTTATTTGCCACTAAAACTAATATCATTCTTAGGTAGTCGTATTTGTACCTTGTGCATGATAAGCGTCCATTTTCGAAAGTAAATAGTGCTATTTTGAAAATATGCCACGAGACGTGTAAATACACCTAACAACTTTTGTTATATTTGTGGTGAAGTGACTTGCGCATCAAAAACGTAATTTTACTCCCAAAATTAAGAAGGCGTACCAGTTGTATTTTGATTGTAGAATTGGAGATGAAGACAAAAAATGGGCACCTCATATAATAATAATAATAATAATAATAATAATTTATTGGTCCGTTCGATCAATATACATGATATTGGACAGGTCAAAGAAATACATTACATTAATGCACAATTAAATAGGTATTAAATTAGTAATTTTTAAAAACATCCATTATTTAAAATATTAATATGCGAATGACAATTTTACACACTAAACAAAATTTTACACAGAACTATATTAACATGTAAATATATTAGTAAAACTGAATTATCCAAAAATCTGCTGATCACACATCATCCAGGTAATCAGTCACAGTATAATAAGATTTATTAATCAAAAATGATTTTAGTTTCTTTTTGAAGTGGTGCAGGGGGATTGTCAACTTTATATCTACTGGCAAATTATTATAGAATTTTCTTCCAGCATATGATGGAGTCTTTTCAAATAAACAAGAACGATGTCTGGGTAACTCGAGGAGAGAACCATATCTCGTACTATAATTATGATGGGCGGCATTAGCTTGAAACGTATCGATATTTTTTTTTTACATATAAAATACAATTATAAATATAAAGGGACGGAAAAGTTAGTATTTTGTGTTCCCGGAAAACTGGTTGGCACGAATCTGTTGGTTTTAATGAGAAAATAAGCCTGATAATTCTTTTTTGGGTAACAAATATTCTGTTACAATTGCCAACAGTGATATTTCCCCACAGGATAACATTATATGAAAGCACCGAGTTAACAACTTAAATCAGCATCAATATAAGTACCTAAAAACTTATTAGAACATGACATTTCTATCGTCACATTATTGACTTTTATATCGAAATGATCATCACTTTTTTTTCCTATTGTAAAAATTCATGGCGACTGTTTTATCTGCATTGACAATTAAACCGTTTTTCCAACAATATTTAGTAAATTGTTTGGAAATAATATTAAATTTATCTTGGAGATCCGCTGGATTTTCTGCATCAATTCCTAAAGTGACATCGTCTGCATACATTAAAACACAATTTGCAGAAATATATGTTGGTAAATCATTAATAAATAATAAAAATATAAGAGGACCCAGCACAGATCCCTGCGGAACACCAAGATGGGTTTCATATTTATCAGAAAAAATGTTTCCGATTCTAACTGATATTTTTCTATACTTCAGATAAGAGATTATCCATGACAGGAATTTACCCCTAAAGCCTATAGCATATAATTTTTTCTCAATAAAATCAAATTCAAGACAGTCAAAAGCTCGTGACATGTCGAAAAAAAGTGCTCCTACTGATTTATTATTTTCAATACATTTGTGTACATATTCAGAAAATTCATATACTGCGGTTTCTGTAGATCTACCAGGGTAAAAGCCATTTTGACTCTTTGTTATTATATGATATTTATTTAGGAAAGACATCATTTTATCATAAACTACTCTTTCAATAACTTTACATAACACAGTTAGAATAGTAATTGGACGATAATTTTCTACACAGGTAGAATCAAGTTTCTTGAAAATTGGCACAACTATACCAACCATTAAGTCATAAGGAAATTCTCCAAGCTGAATAGAACGATTTACTATATATGCTAGGGGCTTTGCTATATAATATTTTATAGTTTTTATTATCTTGGTAGGAATACAATCAATGCCACACGAATCCGTATTTTTCAAATTATCTATTGCAGCGATAATTTCTTCCTCAGTTACCGATGTAAAAAAGAAGGAATTTAAATTCTTGATCATAGTAGTACACTCGGTGGATATGTTAGCACCAAAATGATTTTTTATTGCATTATCAGCTGCTACCGAAAAGAATTCGCCAAAGTGATTGGTTATTACATATTTATCAGAAGTAAGATTATTTTCAACAATAATTTATATATGTTGCAGCAATTGTGCGAACAATCTTTGCAGTTGGCTAAGTGGAAGAGGACGTTCAATGGCTTTTGCTGTGCCCATGATCTGGCGAGAACCTACAGATCATGTTACCGATTGTTATTTTTGCGTGATAGCTCCTATTAGACGGTATTAACAAGAAAAAAAGGATGGTAATACAATATCCCAATTTAACATCTGCCATTCGCCCGGTTCTCCATAGTGATGAACTATCTATTCCTAATCCACCTCAAGAATACAGCCTTGATTCTGACAAAGAATCGGATGATAATGTAGATGACGACTTAGTCCAGCCATCAACATCACAAGATCCCGATTTCTCTGCCGAAGTGTCCGGTGGTGAACCACACAAAATTAATCAATCATTAAGTGATCTTATGAGACCTTGATCTGTCCAAGGCAAAAACAGAGCTTTTGGCATCTCGATTACAATGGAATCTACTAAAATGTTAAAGTTTCCATGTATCGAAGTCGTCAAAAATGGAAAATGACTTGGTTGCTTGCAAGGACATTGACGGTTTAATGAGTGCTTTACACATTCCTCATGATCCTAGTGACTGAAGACTTTTTATTGACGCCTCGAAACTTAGTCTAAAAGCTGTGTTACTCCACAATGGAAATAAATTGCCATCAATTCCAATCGCCCATGCTGTCCACATGAAGGAAAATTACAGTAACATGAATGTATTGCTACAAACTATAGAATATAACAAGTATATGTGGCAGATTTGTGCAGACTTAAAAGTGATAGCTATCTTACTTGGTATGCAGCAAGGGTATACCAAATATTGCTGTTTTCTTTGTGAGTGGGAAAGTCGAGCGAGATTAGAACATTACAAAAGAAAAATTTGGCCGCCAAGACTGGGTTTTGAACCAGGAGAAAAAAATGTTGCTAACATTTCATTAGTTGATTCACAAAAGGTAATACTGCCATCACTCCACATAAAACTGGGGCTTATGAAAAACTTGGTAAAAGCTATGGACAAAGGACGTGCTTTCAGTTATTTAAAACAAAAATTTCCCAGACTTAGTAATGCAAAAATTAAAGAGGGAATTTTTGTGGGTCCTCAAATCAAGAACCTTTTCAAAGATGCTGAATTTGACAACATTCTAGAAGGTAATGAAAAAGCTGCTTGGAATTCCTTCAAAATGGTAGCAACACACTTTCTCGGTAACAAAAGAGCAGAAAACATAGAGACCTTGTTGGGAATCTTCTTTCTTGTTACCAGAAATTAGGATCCAATATATCATTAAAAGTCCACTTTCTACATTGACACCTAGATTATTTCCCAGAAAACTGTGGTGCAGTAAGTGATGGGCATGGAGAAAGATTCCACTAGCATATTCAAAATATGGAAAAAAGATATCAGGGCCAATGGACTTCTGCGATGTTGGCAGACTACTGTTGGACATGTATAAGAGATGCTCCAGAAGTAACTTATAAGAGACGGGCTAAGAAGCGCAAGAAGAATAATTAATTTTCTGATTAAAGGGCTTATATTCTAATAGGAGGAATGCATAGGTTTAGTAAAATATTTCGCCGCCAGGCGGTTACCGATCGGCTTTGGGTACTCTATTCATTGTGTTCTGTGCTTTGTAGTTTTGATGTGTTGAAATAAGTTTGTTTATTTGAAACTTATGGAAAATTGATAGTTTAGTTGAACTAAAAGAAAAGCTTGGCATTTTTAAAGAAGTAGAAAACAAAGATGCACAGAAAATGAGGTTATGTTGCAGTACCCAAACGCGACTCTGGCGCCGTCTACATGCATTCGGTCTATTAAATATATAGTATATAACATGTATTTGAAATATATATCAAAATGGCAAATATTTTTTTGCATGATGTAATTAATTGCTTTTTTTATTAATATTATACCATAATAGTTACGTCAGTTATTACAATTTTTAGAGCCAACAAATTTTTTTTATGACTATGTTAGATGTAGCTGGGACCAAAACTATGCAAATAAGTGGTTTTGGTTAATGATACAAAATAAAAGTTAAAATTTGTAGGTGTGTGAATTGGTGCACAGAACACTTCCTCTCGGTTAACCCCCAGAAAACTGAGCTAGTACTATTCACCAAATATGAAAATGCCCAAATTATCGGGCACTTAACTCCACTTAGCAAGTGAGGTCAGGTACATGGGAGAGACATATGGAAGTTAAGATAAACAAGGTATGTGCGGCATTCTGGCAGTGTCGCAGGGCGGTCGGCAGGTCCTGGGGTTTTTCAGCCAGAATCTCCCTCTGGCTGTACACTGATGTGATAAGACTCATGCTTTGTTACGCAGCCATAGCCTGGTGGCCCAGAGTAAGGCAAAATGCAGCAGCATCTCAACTGGAGCATGTTCAAAGACTGGCATGTCTGCAATGGAGACAATACTCTGCATCCCCTTTCTAAATCTGTACATAGAGGAAGTGGCGTTGAGACTGCTCTGAGATTGCAATCTGTAGGACATTGGTATATTAAGGGCACGGCTACTAGACATGCCCGTATCATAGAGGAGGCTACAAAACAAATTCCTCTTATGGGAATGGGGACCGACCGCATCCCCTCCTCTATATTTAATTTCAACAAGAACTTTGAGGCGAGTTTAAATGTGTCCGGTAATGACGAGCCAGATATATCAATCTACACCGATGGTTCAAAAATGGACTGTGGATCAGGAGCTGGGATCTACTCAGAAGACCTAGATCTACACTCGATAATACCGCTAGGCACACATGCCACTATCTTCCAGGCGGCACTAGTAGGGATCCCGCAAGCGGTAAACGAAGGCAAACGCAAAATGGTGCGCATATCAATGGACAGCAGAGCAGCCCTGCTTGCCCTAAACAAGTAAGTAAGTAAGTTTTTTTATTCCGTATCATCAGATATATTACATTAAATATGTGTAAAACAGGTCATCAAAGGACGAAGTAGGTGAAACTACAAAAAATTCAATAAATTAAAAGTCACATTAGAATACAATAGAAATAGAAAATACAATAGTTAAAATCAGAGGGTATAAAGATAAAACTCAAAAATAGTCATGATTCTTAAAGATCAAGAAAATTCTAAACCGAATATGGTTCTATATTACAAATACAACGTGATCTACCATGCATGATATGCGGAAAATAAAATGGTGTACTAGTCTTCAATGTGGTAAAGCCCCTGTAAAATTTTAGAGTGATCTAAGGTAATTTAGCAATTATAATTGCATTAAAATTTGCAGATACGCTACTGAACGATGGAGTTTGGCTACCTTTAATGCTTTCAATTGTTTATATGCTATTTTTAGTTGTCTGGGGTCAGTATTTGATTTTATTAACTATTTTGAAGAATTAATGTAAGATATTGTTGCCAGCAATGCAAAAATAATCATTGTGAGTGACTTTAATATAGACTTATTAGTTCGATAGGCCTGAATCAATTAATTAACGTTCCTATAAGAGTTACAGCAGATTCCGCAACACTCATTGATTATTTGATTACGAATGAAAACAATATAAAATATACTGTTTGTGATGACCACAAAGTAGCCGATCACCATAACAGACTAGTTTTACTTCATCAGCAGAGTAAACGAAATATAAATATTCGTGATGAAACTAAAATTTGTAAAAGAAATTTCAAAAGATAAGATAAGATACTTTATTGGTGCTCATTATACAAAATAGTATTTACACAGGTCAAAAGGGAAAAAATATAAAAATTTTGATAACTTACACTCAAACGCCACGCGGACTGTTGGAGTGGTCTGAGCAACTGCAGACATAGCAGAATGGCTTTGACCACATCCAGACGTAAGCTAGGCAAACACTGTCTCCAGATATCCAGGCACATTTATTTAGGATTACAAACAGGACACTGCAGACTAAACAAACACCTCCATACACTGAAAGTCATAGACAACCCTAAGTGTAGAAGGTGTAATCTGGATGACGAGACTGCCGAACATGTGCTCTGTCACTGCCCCGCTCTCTCAACAAAAAGAGTATCCATACTGGGGAACTTCTAGCCTAGTATGGCCAGCATAGGTGGCGTCTCACCTTGCCGTCTCCTCAAATACATCACAAGTGTTGGTTGGCTTGAGGAATGAGAGGCTCGGTGGACATGCCACCACTTATGGGGACAGCACAATGAACCTGTCTATGAGGCCTGAGTGCACGTGAGCGCCAGCCCCCCCGCCAAACAATCCAGATCCAGATCCTAGTGAATTAAATTGTGCAAACCGAGGATCAAACAGTTTGTAAATTATGGGCAGTTTGAAATATGCAATATTTTGGGTATTCCAATTAAAAAGTTGGGAAGCTTATCATTTATTGTGACTTCCAGAACAACGGAGAAGCTTGAAAAAGCCTAATGCGTCCACGTTTCCATTGTCTTCTCTTATGTAGAGGATTTACAATTCCTACTTGAGTTCGGTATATATAACAGTATTTTAATAAAGGGTATAGCCGGAAAAGTTAGGGAAATGTGCCCCCGCACTTACTTAGTTAAAATGGCTTCCAGATGATGCAGTTTATAGAATATATTACATGGTAAAAATTTTAACCCGCTACTACCCCTACGAAGGTGGAAAAAAAATAATGTCTTTAATTATTATATATTTTTTTTCGGTTTCTATGCAATCGATCGATTTGAAATTTGGTACGAGTATTGCGTGCGTGGAGATAACTCACTCCAAAAAATAAGGTCATTTTATGACCATTTTAACCATCGGAAAAAAAATATAAATTTTTTTTAGAGGACAAAAGGGTGGCTACCCTTCGTGGTACAATCACCATTCTATGATATATTATGTCTTGACACTTCGTGATTATCATACTAAATTGTCAGATTTTTGCTGTGGTGGAACAATATGGAAAAAAATAAAATTGGGTTTTTACCCAATTTAGTTGTAACAGTTAATACTTATAGCCTTACAAGGTATTGTTGCATATCTATAACCGACCGCGGGTGCCAGTGCGATGTTGCCAAGTCTACTTTTTCCCCAGACGTACGGAAATTCGGCACAATCTGGCAATACCACTTCTGGAGGTTCCAGGATTCACCCCCCAGGGGCGAAGTATTAACTCTCTAGGACCTTGGGGAAAAGTTTAGCTACGAATGATGTTCATTGTAATTACTGTCGCATTACGACATCTAATAAACGACGTACTGAACCAGATGAAGAAAGTGAGGGAACGATCGAAGAAGACCAGCCTTTTGTGCCTTCGACATCTTCTAGCACTACGACTAGTGACTCTGACGAAATAATGGAACTACCATTGCAAAGACTCGTTGCTACACAAATACTGTTGCATATGTGGTGATGATAAAGAACTGACCGTAATATCCACTAATGTGAGACTACAGTGCTATTGAATTGAAACAAACAAATATACATCCCCGAGGCAATCGTTGCTGTAAAATACAATTGATTAAACATCGCTTTTATGAAGACGATAGATATTACACATCTGGAACCATATGCCAATTGTAGCTCGATTCCTAGATCGGATTTATGCATTCTATTAAATTCCTTAACCCCAATAACAAATCCAAAAGGCTCTACAGACCACTGCGGTTTATCAGAGAAGCAATTATTAACATTTACAGGCTTAACGGTAGATGCCATTTACGAATTAAAGTCACTGTTGGAAAATTCCAGTACAAGAACTTCTTCTGTCCTTGTTTTTCTATTAAAACTGAAAATATGTAGTAATAATGATAACAGAATGACCTATTACTAAATTGTTTGATATGGTGCCAGCGTGCAGCGCACTTGCTAGGAAGCTGAACAAATTGACCATCCTCAGAATGATATCATTGGTATATTATTAAGGTTGTAATTATAACCATAACCCTAATAAGATAGTCTGATAAACCGCGGTGGTCTGTAGAGCTTTTTAGAATTGTTATGTTATTGGGGTTAAGGAATTTAATAGAATGCATAAATCCGATCTAGGAATCGAGCTACAATTGGCATATGGTTCCAGATGTGCAACATCTTCATAAAAACAATGTTTAATCAAATGTAGACATATTTCGCGCCCAGGGATCCATCAGGGCGACTTAAGTTTACACATAGACTGGACTACGGATAGTAGGTTAAACCACAAAGGTTATAAAAACAAAGGTATATTAGGAATCAATATCACAAGTCAGGATAAGTATTGACAAACGACAACTAATGTTAAACAACTGTACCAAACTGAGATAAAAAAATTATTCATCTGCGTAGCTGGCTGATGGAACTTATCCAAGGCCAAAAATGAGGGGAAAAAAATCAAATGCATTTTACAGCAACGATTGCCTCGGGGGATGTATATTTGTTTGTTTCGATAGCACTGTAGTCTCGCAATAGTGGGTATTACGGTCAGTTTTTTACCATCACCACATATGCAACAGTATTTATGTGTAGCAACGAGTCTTAACAATGGTAGTTGCATAATCACTAATCGTAGTGCTAGAAGATGTCGAAGGCACAAAAGGTCTTCTCCGATCGTTCCCTCACTTTCTTCATCTGGTTCAGTACGTCGTTTTTCAGATGTCGTAATGCGACAGTAATTACAAAGAACATCATTCGTTGCTAAACATTTCTCCAAGCTCCTAAAGATAGATAGATAGATAGATAGATAGATAGATAGATAGGTATTTTATTAACCATTTAAGAATACAATAGTGTACATTATGGTAAGTCAATAGTAAAATAAAACATAAAAACACGTAAAGTATAAAACACAGACAATGTAAATATAATAATATAATATTATTAGAACAAAGATAAAAACACATATATATATATATATAGAGTTAATACTTCGCCCCTGGGGGGTGAATCCTGGAACCTCCAGAAGTGGTATTGCCAAATTGTGCCGAATTTCCGTACGTCTGGGGAAAAGTAGACTTGGCAACATCGCACTGGCACCCGCGGTCGATTGTAGATATGCAACAATACATTGTAAGGCTATAAGTATTAATTGTTACAACTAAGAGGCATGTGTAAATATTTTATTTTACCCAATTTTATTTTTTTCCGTATTGTTCCACCACAGCAAAAAATCTGACAATTTAGTATGATAATCACGAAGTGTCAAGACATAATATATCATAGAATGGTGATTGTACCACGAAGGGTAGCCACCCTTTTGTCCTCTAAAAAAAATTTATATTTTTTTTCCGATGGTTAAAATGGTCATAAAATGACCTTATTTTTTGGAGTAAGTTATCTCCACGCAAGCAATACTCGTGCCAAATGTCAAATCGATCGGTTGCATAGAAACCAAAAAAAAATATAATAATTAAAGACATATTATTTTTTTTCCACCTTCGTAGCGGGTTAAAATTTTTATCGTGTAATATACTCTATAAACTGCATCATCTGGAAGCCATTTTAATTAAGTAAGTGCGGGGGCACATTTCCCTAACTTTTCCGGCTATACCCTTTGCTGACATTGAGTAGGAAAAAATACCTATAGTTTTATAAAATATTGGTACCTTGATGTTCTTGTGTCCCATTGTGAAAATCTTAAATTATAGCAACATTTACAATTACTTTAGATTTTTAATATATGTGGACATTTTTGCCCTACACATACCAGATCCATGAGTTGCATTTCTCGTATCGGACAGCCCGTATTTTCCACGAATAGTGTCTGGTGCTTCAAACTGTGCTTTGAAGACCTTGGTAGGCCCCATCAATGCTCTCCAGTCTTTTATAGCATTTTCCTTGGCTAAAATGTACAGATCTGATGGACCACTACAAAAATACTATACTATAATTGACACGTTATGATAAAATGAAATGAAAAAAATAGTAACAATACCTCGTCATAAAGGTAATGAGTCTGTTATAAAAGAACTTGTTTTTGTGCTCCACATAAAATTCTTCCGCTTCCTGTTCAGTAATAACCTTTGTTTTTGATTTAACAATCTTAAAGTTTGAGGTTAGGATGATTTTTCGAATTTCCTCCAAAGAAACAGGGTGCTTAATAATGTGCGGTTTTAGTATCGCCAAGGTAAGTTGCAAAGCATTCATTTTTTAGGAAAATATGCTACAAAATAAATTCGAATTGTTATAAACATTCGAATATTTCTCCAAGATTTATATTTCTCAGCGTTGCCAGCACGTCGATAATAGAATTCGGTAAAATTACAACGAAAAATCGGTAGATTTCAGGAAATATTGGTAGGTTTACTTTTAAATGTAAATTGAAAGTAATAACTAATAAATCATGTGCATTATGTGATAATAAATAAACACAAGTGAAAATCTTAAGAAAACGATGTACCTATACTTTTAATATAATATTTTTTCTATTCCTTCTCATGCAAATTCCCTTGGAGATATGTTTCAATTTTTAATAATAATTTATTCATATCAAAATTAAAACGCTTAGTTCTGCTGAACTCTGTCAAAAATAAAGGCAATTTATTATTATTGGTTCCCTTTCCCTCCCTACATACCCTTCTCTATGTAATAAGCCAATGATATAGGATATAGATTTGATATTTAAAAAACCCTTACGTCTTACGTCATTTGCCGAAGAATACGGTAAACATATACTAGAGCATTCCCATACAGCATGAAATGTTTTAGCAATGTGCAAATTATGTTGCCAATGTACAAATAACGTTTTGTGTACTCAGCGATATTGTTGAAACATTTATAAAATATCCGAAAATAATATATTTTTTGTCTATGAATTAAATGTACATAATATATTTTCAAAATATTTTACAAACATTGTTATAATGTTTTCTCTACGTCGTTGGAAAATATTTTACAAATATTTGTATAATATTCTAAAATAATATATTTTTTATATATCATTTAGATGTTAATAAAACCTTTCCGAAATATTTTGCAAATATTTTTAATGTATTATTTTCTATTATAAGAAATATGTATGCAATATCTTTGTAACATTTTCGGCAATAAAAATGTCGAATATTTACTAAATCTGAAGAAAATTGAAATTTACTTTGAAATATAACTTTTATTAAAAATGTAAAAAAAAATCATCTTGAAAATTAAAGAAAGTTATTATTATATAGGGATTTAGATATTTTAGCAATTTAAAATTGTAGTATGACTAATATTATATCGATTAATTGATTGCCGCCCTTTTTTAAATTAAATGTCGGTATTGTCGGTAGTTTCCGTTACGTAAACCAACATTTTCATTAGTGATTGTGTTTTGTACTCAGTGATGGTAACCCTACGGATTTATCCGTAGATCTACGGATTTTTTGTGCCAGCTCCGATTTTCCGATAAACCGCATTTATCTACGGATTTTTAACGATATTAATTATAGTAATATTAATTAATTGCGAAATAAGAACATCAACTAATTCGTGGCTATTGAGCCGACGCCATCACGATTTACGGTTTTAATAGTCATAACAGAATGCATTCTATCATCTGTGGTCATGATCCATGGCTGTGAGTTGGTATTAGAAAAAAAAAACTAGTATTACTATGAGAAGATGCCAGGGCGGAGCCAAAATGCGCGAATATTTTTACCAGTGGCATAGCTTTATCTGGGGTATAGAGATGTGTAATTGCAATAAAAGTTTCGCGGTCAAGGAACTGTGAAAATGGAGTAGATTAAAACTTGCCAACTGTTACCAGTAACCTTTGTTCAGGAGAAGTGTATAAGAATAGTAAGTTCTACTAAACTTTGCCTAATAAAGTTGTTTTATTATTATTATTACCGTCACCGCCGCTCTACTGCAGGGCACCGCCGCTCTACTGCAGGGCACCGCCGCCACTGGTGTTGACATTGAATGTCACGTAATTCTTTCTCATTGGCTTAGAATGATGGAGCGCACAAACTCGTTTCTGCGCATATTTTTTGCTGGCATCTTCTCATAGTAATACTACTTTAGTAGTCTTATTTAGGCCAAGATTTGTAGAGTATAAGGTTCCCTCATATTCTGATGTTAGGCGAGACTAGTGTTCGTTAAACATCGATAGTTATCGATAGTATGTTCCGGACCCCCCCCCCCCCCCCGCTCGACAAAAAATGTTGGGTGTTGTATTTTTAGCTCCATGTCTGCGATTATTTAGTTATTATTACTGTTTATTATTTTTTATTTAATTCTACGGATTTATTATCAGGTTCTACGGATTTTTTTGGGCTTGTCTACGGATACGCAACCAGAAAAGTTACCAACGCTGTTTGTACTAGTCAGAGTGTAGTGGCGTGATCTTCTCGCGCCCTTGTGTTTTATTTGGGTAGCGATATGTACATGCTTTTTCGATCGCGTTAATATAATTTCTTAAAAGGTAAGTAAAATTGTAGTCTAAAATTATGGTATATAATAATGTAGTAAAACTAGCAATCAGTCTGTTGTTTTGTTTGAGTCGCTAGTTGATAGTTGCATTTCAGTAAAGACTCTGTTATGTGATTGTACTTGTCTGCGTTACACGATTTTAGACCAATTAATTCTTTAAAAAATAGTAAAATAACAGTCTAAAGTTGTTATTATAGTTTAGTATATTCTATTAGTATATTCTATTTTTAACTATCGTGGTTATGTTATAGATATTTAAGCAAATATCCAAGCATAATCTCCTATTAACATTTAATTATTAGGTATCTATTTTATATTTTATTTTAAAACGTCGAAAGTAAAATCAAAATCTCAAAATTTCAATCAAAAGTTGTTGAATGAACCTGGAGCCCCATTAGCCTTAATACGTAACGAAGGTTGAATGCCTTATAGTAATGAATTTTCTTATGTATTGTTGCTTAGACATTCTTTAGACTACAATTAATTAATCTAATTAATCCAATGAAACTTCTTTTAGCGAAGTAAGAATCGATGAGCAAGATGTACCTAGATGGAGATACCTCCGAACAGGACGACAACATTATGCAGTTCCTGAATATTTATCGTGAAATTTTGAACAGAATATAAAAACCCATAACTCTGTCGCTATAGGTATATATAGTTTTGTTTTCTTTTATAAAACTGATTATATGGAACTTTCTGTACTAAATATATCTTTGTATACTTTTATTCGCTTAAATTCAACATGAAATCATGATTTTTAATTTATAGTTTTTCAACTTTCTATATTAAAAATATTTTTGAATAATTTATTTGTTTAAATTCAGTGAAATAATAATTTGTTACTTATATTGTTTAAACTTTTTTAGTAATATATTTTTTTATTTATACCTATCTTTTGGTTTGATTGAACTTTCTGTATTAAAAATATTTTTATATAATTCTTATTTATTTGAATTCAACAAACGAATTATATAACAACCATTTCTTTACAGTGTTTAAACTAGATGTTAGCAATGTATTTTTGTAGTTTGATCGCTTTGCTATGCGTAGTTCAGTCTAAAATCAATTTCTAATTTTTCAAAAGTGCCCGATGCATCAATACTGTTCCAGTTTGAATAAAACAAAGATATTAATATTCATAAGTATGAATATTAATATTTTTGTTTTATTCAGATTAGAGGATAATCTGTCAAATGTGCAAGTAAATAGGTAAGTAGGAAAAAAATGACCAAAATACCACCTTTGACTAATCCTGAGCCATTTATGTACTTTTATTTTATGGGCCAGAAACCTCTCAAAATATGTTAGCTTTAACAGAAAATTACACAGTTAAAACACGACCTCCTGACAACCGAATTTTCTGTTAATGTAACATTGAGTGGATTCTGTGGAACATAAAATTTTAGATATTTATGTTTTCTTCATCTACATAATGTATTTCTCTAATATTTTCTGCATATTTACCTTTATTTGAATATCCTTTATTTGAATATCTACACAATATGCAAAAAATATATCAATGTTAAAAAATATATTATACAAATATTGCAATATTTTAGAAAAATGTTCATAACATGTCATAAAAACATTTCATTGTTGTGTGGGGTATATTGCATATATGTTTTAAAAGGTGGCAGAAATATTATTTAATATTTGTTGAAATATTGTACAAACATTTTTCAAACATGGAACAGTGGGACATTTGATTGTCTATACAATATGCAAAAAATATTATCAATGTTAAAAAATATATTATATAAATATTGCAATGTTTTAGAAATTTGTTTATAATATGTTGTAAAAACATTTCATTGTTGTGTGGGTTAGAGGTGAAGTTATAATTTTCGTAACAATGGAAACCAAAACGATCCTTCTCCATATCTTAAATTTTTTATTTTATCCCAAAATATTTCCACATCTTTGTTAAAATTCAAGATTTCAGCTACATATCTTACACTTCGGTAGAAATCAAAATTATTCGATAGATCGGTGGTAGATTTTAGTACAATTCGATAGATAAACCGAAAAATCGGTAGAATTGGCAACGTTGTTTACCATTGGTAAGTTTTGTCTTTTAGTAGTGGCTCCACCTATAGGTGATCTGGGGAATTGGGGAAGTAAACTGATTCAAATGAGAATGAGTCTTCCACGATCAAATTCGTCAAAATCCTTTATAAATATTAATTTGTAAGTAGAAGTTATATTTAAAATGCGACATCTTAAGTAAACACAGTTTTTAGGCATCAGATTTATGCAAAAGAGGAAGATGATAATATTGTTTATTCGATACGCGAGGAATTAATTCAAAATGTACTGAAACAAGTTGACGAGATTTCACAAGAAACTCGACTGGTCAAATTGGTGACTGAATGTGCATGTGCGGCCTTGAGGAAATTAATTTCTATCCACTTTTACTATCATGCTGAACATGCCACGCCTGAAGATACTGCATGGGCTGCCGATGAACCACTACCTCCTTCTTTGCCTGACACTTGGGCAACAAAAAACGTTCCCGTCATACCCGTACCAGTACTAGATGAAACGATGTATGACCAAATGTTGATGATACCAACGCTAAAAGAATCTTGTACGTGTGATCTAGACATTAAATGTCTTTGTCCTTTGTCGGCTAAAGAAAGAATTCAAGATCATATAGAAATTCTATATACACCGGAAACTAAAAAGACCCGACGCTCAACTGCCCATTCAAAGCAGGCATTCATAGATATTGATGATAATTATGACACTGCATCTCTGGTAAGAAAGCTTATTTACAAAGGACCCCGGAACAAAACCGATGAAAATGGTGTTTCGGTGGAAATCTACTGAAACCCTGCTCTTTTGTAGTTAAAGTCATGTCATGCTGATCAAAAATTCCTATTGCACTGAGTCGATCCTATGAGTGGTTTTCGCTCCAGGAGTGCTTGAAGGTCCTAATATTCCAGGAGGTAGTGTCGAAAAGTGAAAAATTTATCAAACCACTAACCGAAGTGGTCTGATGATAATATTCGTCCAAACAAGCAAACTTGTCTCTTGTGAATATGGGCCTTACGGGCCGGCAATTTATATTGCGAGCCTGTGAAAAATTCGATGTTATATCATACACTATCTTCAATTTATCATTACATCGTTTATATTAGGTCTTTATGTTCTGGGTTTTCACTTATTTTTTCTGGAAAATGGAAAACATATACGTATGCAAATGTCTGAAATTGTCATGAGTTTTTATACAAGAAGAGTAGGTACGTTATTTTATGAAAAAAAAAAATGGGAATATATAAAATTTTTTGGATAGTACTCCCCTTTATTCCCCCAATAAAATGGGAATGAAAAGAGTAGTTTTGAGGGAGTCAAAATCCTTCATTGTAGTTTCTTGATGAGGTGCAGCCGAGTCAAAAAATTGTTCGAAATCTCCGAAGTATTTTGCACTCGAGATGCAAACACTATTTTTTTTACAACTTTCATTTCAGCTTAATTATTTGATAAAACAAACATTTTTGAACTAGATGTTTGTTTAATTCTCGTATATACATTAAAAATTATAAAAAATAGGCAATAATAGTATGTGATGTGCAAAATATTTTGCACCCTAATGCGCAAAATATTTTGCGCATGGTGTCATGGTAACGCAAAAAAAAAATAATGTCAATGAAAAAATGTCTCGTTTTAGACACTGACATTAATGCGCAAACATTGCCTTTTTTTGACAGTTGGAGAAAAAATTATTTTTTCTATTTCACACGAATTAGACAATTCGACAACCTGTCAAATTATTTTGGCAATATGTTGTGGACAAATACGGGGCTTACTATAATTAACTCGCGCAAATGTAACCAAGGCAATCGAAAAACAAACTCTTTAACAAACGTTTAACGAATGAAAAATATATTGCCAAAATAATTTGACAGGTTGTCGAATTGTCTAATTCGTGCGAAATAGAAAAAATAATTTTTGCTATTAGCTACCACTACCGAGAATTTTCGCAGAGAGAAAAGTTGGGCGTCTTGTCAAAACGAAGCTATTCACGAAAATTCAGCATAAAACAACCCCCAAATCCATAGCCAAGGCTGTGCGGAAGGGGCTTACACATTTGGAAAAATGCAGACATACATCCACACCCACAGGTGTTGTCAATACAGAGGCTGGGGGTCGAACCCAGAGCGCGGTAGGCAGTCGATCAGCGTATTCGCCACTCAATACGCCTTAACCGATTGAGCTACCGTGCCGCATGTTACTAATCATTAAAAAAAAAAGGGCGATGTGCCAGTCTATGTCATCGATACTTTAAAATTCGATAATTTTTAATGCCCCAATAATTTACAGGGCTGCTGGCCCAAAATTTTTGTTAATTTATCACTGAAAATTCTTGGTCTACAAAATTTGAAAGTATCGATGACAGTAAGTGCTAGAAACAGCGAATTTAAAGTGAAAACGAGGAATGAATTTTTTTCGAAAAACAATTCATTTTCAAGCCATTGATTATGCGCAATTTTAAGGAGGCCGTAATTCAAAAACCATAAATCAAAATACTGTTAAATTTTGGATATAAGAGTTCTGAAGCATGCTGATCAATAATATTGTGTTAATATTTTTGTAAAAAAATGCCTAATATCTTTTTTTGGAAAATTAGGTTCATTTTCTTCACAACGATGAACGCCACTGGTGGATTTTTAAATGATTTACAGTAACCAATTTCCTGATGAGTAATCACCTTCCTCCATCGTAGTGTTAATAAGGGAGCTGTGATATCCCAATAAACAAGATATTATTACTTTAATATAACTTCAACGTTGCCAGAAAGTAATTTGTCATACTATTAAATGTTATTTATGTAACCAATATTACTTAAATATTTGCTTAATATTTCGAAATGTAACATTTCTTGGTTACGTTGTTGTAATATAAATATCATATTGCAAGAGAATATTAAAAATGTTGCTTCCATTTAACATTGCATAACATTACGGATACATTCTTTGTTTGCTGGGATGATAGTCATGAAAAGTGAGACATACTGATGTTTTACTTAACCTAAAAGTTGATAAAAAATTCTGAAAATAAATCCCGAGCTTTACTGGACTTGAACAAAATTATTTCGACCCTTGCAGTTTTTTGCTAAAGTTAATAGTTTTAAGAGTAAAAAATTCTTGAATGTCTAAAATGACGCAAATTACCTAACTTTGACAAGCTCTGTATCTCAAAAACTGTCCATAGGATCGGCTCGATGTGATGAGAACTTTTGATCAGCATGACTTGAACTACACAACAGCAAAGTTTCAGCCGATTCCATCTAAACACCATTTTCATCGGTTTTGTTCCGGGGTCCTTTACGTTGATAAACTATTAGCATATATTGGCAGTCTCTGAACTAGTTTCACAAACACCAGCTCAGTTGGATACTATTACTCGACGCTCGTTTCACCAACCATGTTCGCATCATCTGGAAGTGATTCAGTTTTAATCATCCTTCAGATGATACCAGCGCGCCTCGAGTAATACAGTATTCAAGTGTTTTGGTGTTCATGGAAACTGCTTCAGATTCCAGCCCCCTCCAAGAGCATATTAGCATTTTACTTGCAATAGATTGTCTTTTTTTTGTTGGGGAGCATCTTTTTGTTCGTAGCTAAATTTTTGTATTCTCATAAATTTTAAATTAAATTTGGATAAGAAGCATTTTGGAGCAACAGACTGGAGAGGTCGCATTTTGAAAAAACTATTTAAGTAAGTATAGAAACATGTTTGTCAAAATAAAATATGTTTGAAACTCTTATACAACTACACTACTTCATAAAAATGATATGAGGTGCAATATAATAAAAATAAAAAGCTTTAAATTCTAAGATCTTTCGATTCTCTAAAACAGACTCATGAAAATCTTCGTTTTTCTTCTGCCAAAGAATTAGATTAATTCGATTCATTCGTAGCTTTAAAGTTCTCCATGAATTGCTTTTTCAATCCAATCCAAAATAAGTCTAACAAAGTTTTTAGATTTGAAACTAATTACATTTGCACTCCCAGCATAATATGCTGAATCGTGTGATCAAAATACGTCCTTACGATTGGTCCAGTTGGATTAGATTCACTTTAAAATAACATAGGCGGTGGACAAGGCGCATTATGGAAAAACACTTAATTTTGTATGGGCATCAACTGAAAACCTAAGTAATGAAGCTCCCAAAATGAAGATTATAGAAAAGTGTAGACGATAGTGAATTTTAATAAGAAAAGCGTGTGACATAAACTTACCCTTTTGCAGCGAGATGGATATGCAATGCCGGCCGGCAGTTGACGATGCTGGACCTCCGGATAAAAGAATATGACCACCACGATACTGCCGTCATAAGGAGAATAGCCGCATTTGTTGGTTGTCGAGGAAAGTATAACAAACGCGTTTGTACTTTTCCCAATTAGTAAATATTAATTCAGAAAATCAATTTCAATGGATCTTAGGTACTTTAAATTTGTTTTTTATAATTTTTTTACCTTCAGTACTATTGGATGCTCATGTATTGTTAAAATCTCATTTATGACAAATATGTAGATGCGGCTTTTCACCTTATGATGGCAGTATACATCGGTTTTTAATTTTTGCGTCAATATAATTATTCTTATTTAGCACATAATATTAAAATGCGTGAATACTTTCACTCTCCAGAAAAGCCTCTGTGCGTTGTGCCAGGTTCTTTTATGTCACAAAAAACTGTCCTAGATAAGGATTTTAAAAACATGTAAATTATAAATATTGTACAAAGTGAATTCGATATAGGCAACCCATAATACTTAATGGCAGAGATTAAAAGTGTGACAAATTACAAAATATAATAACAATAAACCAACAACAACAATAAATAATTTAAATATAAATAATACAGTAAATACGAAACAAATATATATATTTATATATATGCAGTGTAAGGAATTAATTCACTTCACTTCGCTAAGTAGAATATGACTAAAAGTGGATAAGACTCATATAAAATATATGTTTAAAAATTAAGTGTTTTTCCAAAATGCACCTTATTCATCAACTATGCTATTTTAAAGTGAATCTAATCCAACTGGACCAATCGTTAGGATGTTGATCACGCGATTCAGCATATTATGCTGGTAGTGCAAGTAATTAGTTTCAAATCTAAAAACTTTGTTAAACTTATTTTGGATTGGAAAAACAATTCATGGAGAATTTTAACAAATTATTCGAATGAATCTAATTCTTTGGCAGAAGAAAACGAAGATTTTCATGAGTCTGTTTTAGAGAATCCAAAGATCTTAGAATTTAAAGCCTTTTATTTTTATTATATTGCTCTCCATATCCTTTTTACAATGTAGTGTATTTACATCCCAGACAGCACCGTATATTCTAAGAATATTCTGTAATTATGCAAAAAAGAATGAATATATTCTGATTAATTCTGGAATAATCCTGAAATATATATAAGATAACGGATTATTCTAGTAATATAATTTTAAATATATACCTGAAATATTCAGCATGAATATGATAGTAATATTCATTTTGGAATATATATATATTCCCTCCTGGGTCAAGAATATTCTAACACTTTGAGAATGAAAGAATAATATTAATTGTTACTCAACCAAATCAACGTTTTATAAAAGCTTTTAATTTTTTCTGTAAAATGTAACTTAAATATATTCGTGTTATTATTTATTTCAATTAATAGAAAATATTTAATATGATTATAATGATTATATTATACAATTATGTTATTCCCAGTTTTAAACAAAAGCTCAATCCATATTTTTGTTATCAGGTTATCAGGTTTGAGCATTGCAGCCAAGGCTAGACTTCAGAAATAAAGCCATGCACATGTATATTGTGTTTCAAACTACCCGCGATTTTTTCCTATTACGTATCTCATAACATAACCTCAATATCAGAATTTACGTGCTTTAATCGTTTGTTATTGTTGAGTGTTGAGATACTTAAGTGTTTTTTATGTGTTGTATAAGTGATAAGTGACCGATAAACAATAAGTAAGTACATTAATCTTTTTTATAGGGAAAATTTAACAGGGCATCACGTCACTCGTATATTTTCTTACTTAAATGAAAAGAAAAAGGGATAGAAATACTGCTGGTACTAGCGCAGCTTCATAGATATAACTTAATAGAACTCTAAAACTCCATTAGACCATAATACTGATGATGTAAATCAGAGACAGTTATTACAGTTGAACCAAAGCTTACCAACAAATTCTTCACATTTACAAGAAAGTTAGTACTTATGATTGCATCAGTTAAAATAATTCCCAAACTTTTAATCATAGTACCTACTGCAGGCACCACGAACTTAATAAGTAGTGTTCATTTCAAATAGTGGCAGTGAAAGTAATTTATTGGAAAGCGATTCTGGCGAAAATTTTAATTGTAGCGCTAATTTTGATGAGCAGAGCTGTCGCACAGAAAATTACTATACTTCCATGTACCTGAAGTTTCGAACGTTCACTTGAACGAATTTCATTTGAAAAGGAAAGATTAATAAAAATTATAAATCGATTTAGGCGTACCACTTTTACGGTAATATTTGTTGGCAACGATAGTATCGTTGCCAGCAAATATTACCAGAAAAATTGTACGTCCAAGTCGATTAACTTCAAATTTTCAATTTAAATTCGTTCAACTGAACGTTCGAAACTTCAGGTACATATACTTTCTGGAATATGTGACTAGTAAATGATAATCCTCTGTGCTTAGAGGCAATGAACAAATAATTTGTAGTAACTTTTATTACAAGTTTTCATTTTAATCAATCCTTTTCTATTATTTTTTGTAAAAAGATATTAATTACCTGTTTGTATTTTTTTTTTCTAGATTGATAGTATGTGTAGATTGGGTGGCGATAATTACAAGGAATGTTCATGCCGCTTTATGTGAAAAGTAATGAGTGATGACTTGGCCAAGCTTTACAGTTTACACGGACACACAGACAAAAAAGTGTTTTCCAAAACAGCACTTTTCGCAACAGTTACAGGTAATTATTCAACATAATATATTTGTTTGCGGTTCGGATATATACTTGCTTAAATCAGAAACAAACCTGTAACTCTCTATTTTTTGCACGATTTGAATAATTTTTTTTTTTTATGTAGAGTGACAATATTTCTATGTGTAGGTGACATTAATTTGGTTTTAATTTACATACACGGCCTCCTGCGAAGCGTTTTTTCACCAAAAACAGTAAATCATATTAGCAATTTTTTTTAAAACAGATGATATAATATCCTTCTATTTTGATTTTTTAGGAGGTGGAGGATGAAGTAAAAACAAATTTTGAATCCTTTGGTTCTTGTACACACGCTAAATCATGAGGGGCGGCTAATGCCAAAAAATGTTTTGAAATATTAGCTTCTCTTATATGTACTAAATACCAGTTTTATGGGCTCTTGCTTGATTTACCTATGTACTTCTATTTACCCAATTTACCCCTCAACCCTTCAACGGAATAAGATCAGAATATAATCCTCGTTGAAATACATATAATTCAAGTCAATATGTTAAACGGTTCCAGAGTAATTGTGCGCATAAAAAAAAGTTACAGACCGACGTACATTTTTTTTTTGCTCAAACTTAAAATCTCGACATTTCATGACATTCTAAGTCTATTTGAGCAATAAAATTTTTCAAATTTTTTTTTGCGCTACTATGCTTCCAAGTAACTACAAAATACAAAAATATGAGTTGATTCTGGGTTTTGCCATTAGCTTTCTTCAATACACAAGTTTAAATTCTAAATAAAAATCCTATAAAATGTTTTCTTTTGTTTTAGAAACAATGAAACGGACAAAGAAGATTAGTCTTAAGATAGATTCAAAATATAAATATATTTATTTAAATACTTAATAAATAATTCTGCAATATTATATTTTCAATATTTTATTTTCCCATATTTTTAGAATTTTTAGGAAGAAGGCACTAATATGCAAGGAGTGGAAAGTTTTCAGGTGATTACTGTTATTATTTTACATTTTAATTTTTATATAATTATTTAAATCGAAAAGTAAGATAATCAGATATCAAGCTGAAGGAGCTGCTGTAAACAATTGCTAGTGTCTTTCCTCATACAGGTGCGTTTTGATGATGTATTAGTTTTATTTCTGCTTTTACCAAAAGTGACCCGCGTATACCAGAGGACCTGTATACATTCTTACGGGAATATTCCTGAAACCAGCCTAAGGGAATATCCTATATAAACCTAGATTATTCCAGGAATATAAATATATATTCCAGGCAAAAGCTGTGAATATGTTTGAAACATATAAATATTCCTGGATTATTCTTGGAATAATTTGGTAATATTCTTAAAGGAATAATCTAGGTTTATGTAGGATATTCCCATTGGCCGATTCTAAGAATATTCCCTGGAGAATTTATATATTCACGGCCTATTCTAAGAATGATTCTTTATTTTCAAGAGAATATTCCAGGAATATTCTAAGATTATATTGTGCTGTCTGGGATAAGAGTTTCAAACATATTTTATTTTGACAAACTTTGTTCCTATACTTACCCAAATAGTTTTTTCTCTGTCTGTTGCTCCAAAATGCTTCTTATCTAAATTTAATTTAAAATTTTTGAGAATACAGAGCATAAATGATTTAAAAGACTTGCGTTTTACTCTTTTATGGCAAAATCTAGCTAGGAACAAACAGACGTGTTAATAACGGAACACGGTTATTTTCTTCGATTTGCTGTAATTTTCGACTAGTGAACACGGCGCATTTTGAAATGACCCTCCTCATTTATGACTGGTAGAGTGTTGGCAACTTTTGCCAATACCTGAAAAGCGAATACACAGTACTGTTTAACATTATATCATCTGTCCTGTGGTGATAAGTTGATGATCTTGAAGTTTATGGCCCTATTATGTTTAATCATTGTATAGGTAGTCTATATACAATGGTTTAATATACCCTTTTTTAGATAATTATTCCAACTTTTAACACCATCTACTCTGACATCTCTTTATTGGTATTCAAACTCTCTGAGTTTATTCAATTTATGAACACAAGGCTAATAGAAAACTATAAAGTTAGTGGTATTGATTCATAGGTGTCAGGCAAATAAATACTAACTGCATACTAAATTGACTTTGATGTTATTAAACATAAAACAAAATATACTCTTACAGTTTGTAAATAAGTTTACTTAAACTGCAAATTATTTATAAAATTTTAAATTTAATAATTGCAAAGTACCTACTTTGATATTTTAGTGCCACTGGCTGACATCTATGACGTGATATAATAATTCATAATTTTTAAATCAATATGTGGATTATCTATATAGTACAGTTTCTTTTTTAAGTAAATTTGATGAATGGGAGCATCAAGACCCATCACCCAGCGAGTAGTAGAAACAAAACAATTAGTTTACAGAGCTACTCACTAGGGGACTCTGAAGTCGCAAATTACTAAAAGCAATCAATAGATGGAACGACTTATCCATAATTCTTTTACATTTTAATAAATGCAAGTGAACTTAATTAAAACTTTACACACTATACAGGTTGACCTCAAAGTAATGGAACACCTAACTATGTAGGTAGTTATAGAACTTTAAAGACCTTTTTTTGTCTTCTGATTTTTTACATATTCCATAAACTAACGCTGACCGAATTAAGTTTAAATATGCATATATACATTTTTTAGCTCTACAAACCGATAATTTTATTTATTCCGTTGCTATTTGTAGAGGACGATTCGGTTCGGTTAATATAAGTAATTATGTTTGAAAACTCGAGTCGCTTTTATCAACTCTAAACAAGCTATCCTTTTCTGAAAGATGAATTCTAAATTCTACATAGGTATAGTTGAAATAATCTTAATAGTGAGCCGTTATGAGGGGCGAGAGGAATGAAATAGGCGGCAACTAGATCTCCCGTCTTTACTTCACTTTTACATTAAGTGAGAGAGAAGATAACGGCCATTCGATGCAGGGCCGGTTCTAGACAATTTTCAAGTGTAAGCAGCCGATATTTTGGCGCCCCCCCATCTCAATGACAATAAAACTGTAGGAATTGTTTGTAATGGAGAAAAATTCTGCAAATAACACAGCACCACAAAAAAAAAAGTTCTGTACCAGAGACGTGAATACATAGATTTTGTGTATTTTTTTATGCTGAATCCGAATCCTCAGCCAAAAATATGGGTTTTTTAGTAAAACGCAAAAACATCCCCTAAAATAGAGTGATACGGGAAAGCTTTATAATGAAATGCAACAATTTGTAAATACTTTGAGAAAACATTTTAAAATAAGATTTTGATTTAGAAATAAATATATGCAAATTAAATCCATATCCACCCCTACGAGGGGGTTAATTCCACCCCAAGATCAAATAACGAATGTTATAGTGCAAAACAAAGTGAAAAGCCATAGCCTCGTAGTTTGTAATTCCAAATATACAAATGTAGGTTAACAGACAATATACCTAAAAAATATAATATAATCTTATTTTTAAGGGGCTTGAAACCACCTCTGCAAACCTAGGTATTTCTTACCCCTTTGAGTCACATATTTTTCTATTCAATGGTTTAGTCTAAATTTTGTTACCGCGGAAAATGCCTGAATAAAAGATGGCGGATCCAATATGGCGGAAGTAAAAATCGGAAAAGCATTCGAAATTTGTAGATTATGGCTGAAACTTGTTACTCGGGGGTTTTTGGAGTCGCTGATCACGATTCTCCGTAGACGCCTATTTGGTAAAAATTTTTTTCGCGACACATTTTAAATATCCTGCGGAAACATTATATCCAATCGACATTTTGGGCATCTATTTCCATATACTCTAATCAGAATAATTCCTTAAAAATCAATTTCCACAATGGTTACCAACTTAAATCTATCTTTATTACCTTAAATACTTTTAACAAACGTTAAAATATCAAACTGACAGATGTCAAACTGGCAGATGTCAACCTGACAGATGTCAAACAGTTTTTCTTAGTATTCTCAAAACTTGATCTTTATGACTTATGGGATTTCTCAAATAAGTGATTCAAATGCAATTGCTTCAACTATACCAATCGAAAGCTGTAATTGCTATTCTGCATGGATAAAAAATTTTTTTTGCACTACAAATAATGGAAACCTAACCATATTACTACTATAACACTTTTTAGGAGGAACAACCATTGGACACGTCATTCAGTGATAGAGAATCGATACCATGCGTCCTGAAGGAAGGATTTTCAAAAATTGGTATTTCTGCTAACCCACTCAAGTTGCCAAAAATCGAGTTGCCTGTACCTACTTTTAAGCACTCCGAGACAAACGTTCTAGAATTACCGCCTATAAGGTAAGTTGATATTATTATTTATAAACAGTGCATAATATTCTTCTTATTCACAACGCCTTGCAATACGTTTTGTGATTCGTCAAAATTATTCTAGTTGGCCTCCGCTTGCTGTATAACACGCCTGGCCGCATCACGCCATATGTCGCTGTTGCCTGTTAGGCACACAGCCTCAGTAAAGTTCTTTCCAATTAGCTTTTTGGTGATTTATTGTCCTCTCTCGGGTTGATGTGGCCAAAAAATGAAAGGATTCGAGAAAAATACGATGCTGGAGAGTCGGCTTTGGGGATGTATTTCTTGGAGAATCGAGGTGTTAGTGCAATGGGCTGTCCGAGGAATTCGTGACAAACGACTCCAGACTCACATTTCAAAAGCATCAGTATCTTGCCACCTGTATTCTTTGGCGATTCTCACATTCGCAGTCACCAGTATTGTCCACAACCCAGCCAATTATTTAGTTGCTAATAATTACTTCCGGCCCAGAATGTCTACTGACTGCAATTTATGAGCCAAGTCGTGCGTTAGCTGCCAGACTGTTAAAGTCGATCATCACACTAAAAGCCCACTAGGTAATTTAGAAGTACCTAAAGGCAGGTTCGATCACATACATATTGATTTAGGAGGACCGTTACCCCCATCCAAGGGTTGCTCTTACATTCTAACTGTGATTCAACAATTTACCAGATGACCAGAAGCATATCCTCTGACAGTTATTACTGCAGAAACTGTGGCATGTACATTATTTCAAAACTTTGTTTGCCGTTTCGGCATGCCTTTGTCAGACACAACTGACCAAGGAGTTCAATTCGAATCGAAATTATTTAAAGAATTTGCAAAGTTTTTGGGTTTTCATAGAATTCGTACAACCACTTACCACCCTCAAAGCAATGGCATGGTTGAACTTTTAACTCTTAAAACTGCCTTAACTGCTAGACCTAACACGTCACATTGGGTAGATGAACTCCCAATTATATTACTAGCTTTTAGAACGATTCCCAAAGAAGGTTTGCAATGTTCTTCCGCTGAACTAATTTTTGGTCAAACTCTACGATTGTCTGGCGAATTTTTTATCAAATCATGTAATACTCCTGATATTCATTACTTTATTGACAAATTACGAACTTATTTTAATAATTTGACTTTTATTCTCCTTTTCCTCACGTTCATCACAAATCGTTTGTCAGCCCTGATATTTCTATTTGTGATTTTATGTTTAAAAAATATTATTTTGGGTATTCAGCAGATAACTTCCAAAGAAAACATTCGTTTCTTTCATATACCATTGGTGCAAGTCTGACCAAAAAGGAAGATCAACAAGACTCCCCCTACGGTGACTTGTCGACTTCTTTCATACACCTACCATATCTAAGATTCAGCATGAAAACAATAAAACAACCACTCTTTCTATATATTGATGATTCAAGTCTGATCATGCTAATATATATATAATATTAAGTATCTCTAGCCCTACCTAGATACTACATCACAATCAAACGTTTATTACATTTCAAAGTCAAAAAAATACTAAAAAGCACAAAGAAAATAGTTATAAAATTTCGCTCACCGCATGAATGTCCAATAAATGAAGTATTTCATGTATTTTCGATGGATTAATGCCTTTAAACATTGTACAATCTTTTTCGTTCTCTTTAGAACTCGTCAGAAGGATATACATCCAATTCGAAATAAAAGTTACTATTAGAAAATAAAAATGAAATATTTTCATGTCAAAAAACTGACAGGAAGACATCTATTTACTTGACAAATATATTAAAAATACCAAAAAACAAACATTCCTTTAGAGCCCCAAAACTCATCTAGTTTAATAAATAAATACCTATTATTTCTGCTTACATCATGTAAATTTGTTTGGATTTTACCCCTCCTTTTGGATTTTACCCCTCCGCTCATCAATTTTGAGATGAGGATGAAAATTTTTTCTTTCTGACCAGAAAAAGGGGCGCCTTTTAAAATTTCGCAAGAAGGCGCTCGAGAAACTAAGACCGGACCTGAACCCAGCAAACACACTATAGACAAAGCAATGGGCCATTAGATTTATGGCTGGTAAAGTGTTGGCAAGTTTTGCCAATATCTGAAAAGCGAATACAACGTACTGTTTAACATTATATCATCTGTCCTGTGATGGTAAGTTGATGGTCCTATGTGTTTAATACGCCCTATTGATATTGCATACTTGGAATTATTTCACCATCGTTGTTCGTTATAGTATATTACGTAATGAGTGATGTAAGAAGCAAATTACGTACGAATGGAAAAGTTGCGCACGATGCCGCGTAGCGGCGAGTGCGTAATTGCCTTACAACTCGAATTATGTACTATACTTTACCTACGATCATATTTATTTAGTTATTTAGTAAAATCTGGATTTAGTTTACTAGTCAAAAATATTATTCAACAAATATTATGTCAGTTTTGACAGCGTTTGAAAATTAAGTAGGCGCATTTGTTCTTTGAAACCCCGCGTCAGCGATATAAGCCACCTATAATTGCGTGTCCCGTGCGTTTTGTTTACCGTGCGATTTGTTTACAGTGCGTTTTGTTTACAATGCGTAAAATTCAACTTACATAGATGGCAGGTAGTGTGTTTTTTACTATTTACAGTAGTGATCGTAGGTAAAATATATAAAAGCACTCTTTTGTCAATATCAAAAAATCTAATACAAAGTACTCTCTAACCATTATAGTTCCAGTGTTGTAATAATAAATTGGTGACCTTATGTGTTTGAGACGATCTTTTATTATTGTGTATTTAGGAATATTTAACCATCACTGGTATATTAAATATATAAAAGCACTTTTTTGCCAATACCTGAACAGCGAATACAAATTACTTGCCTATAATCATTATAACCTCCTTCAGACTTTTAGGACAAGATGGGAGGCATCCATGTTTCTATTCAATCAAAAAATATATCTAGTAAAATTTATATTATTTTCTTAAATGCTTGTGCAAAGTCACATTTTGACTCACCGAATCAATGTATTAATTACTAATGATTACTGTTGATGACCCTGCCATCTTGATAATACAGCCTTTATAAAATAGTTTCATAATTATGTTGCAAAAACATTCTTAGGGCGTTTCTATATCCCCAAACGGGCTCATTTAGCATATTTTCTTTATTACATTTTCCAAAAGATCTTTGATTTTAGAGTGAAATGCAAAAAGTAAGAATATTCTAGGATCTCTATTGGCTCTAAAATGAATCAAGAACATCGACGCTGCGTGGTGTCATTCAATCCTAGTTGCATTTTCATTCCCCTTATTTCGGCACTTATATGCTGCATACTCTTGTGTTAAAATAGTCTCCAAATCATCATAATCAAGTACATCTCTGGCAGATTAGACAAATAGCCGAGTTCTAATAAAGTAAACCTAAGACGTACCATTTTTCCTCCGCTATAAAATATTTATATAACAATACAGCTGAATATTAGCACAATAATGCTAGTTGGGGCGTGATGCTGTCAGCCGAGCCATACAGTAAAGACATGACAACTAGCAACTAGAATAATTCGTGGGTCACAAAACATCTGCCAAGATGTTGTGAATAAGATGAAACACATTTTCGTTGTTTCGTGTCTTTGGCACGTCCCACATCTTATTCAATTAAGTCGGGTATTTGTTAAATAACTATGAAGGGAGGCAGTTAGCGTTACAGAATTCACCAAACGCAGACCACTTGCCAGATATAATAATTGTAATAATTCGGAAAGTAATATAAATATTCCACAAACGGATTTATAAATAGACGAGCACGTTCGGTTGCAGTGTACAAGAACCGTACGGGTTTATGCACCTTGTAATCACATAGATGTATATTTTGATCCTAATGCAAACATGCAAGTAGCACATAACAGATATTTTATCTTTAACTCTCTCAAAATTATTTCTATTGCTGAAGTGAAACCGACAAAACTGCTTGTGCAGCGGCGCACTGGTTAAATGTTGGCCAACTAATTTGTTGTTATCATTAAAATAAAATCAGGTGTTACTATTTAGTCCAATCAGTGGGGAATTTTGCCCTGCAAAAGGTGGAGTAGTAATGATTTTGATATATGTTGTTTAAGTCGAGGCCCTCATGAAAAATACAAGTTTTCGACCTAGGGAGGGGGGAGGCGCGAGCCTCCATCTTGATTGAAAGGTGCAAAGAATTGTCTTCTTCAAAATAATTCGGCAACGCTCGATCCTACGGGAGAAATGTTCACGAGAAAGTTGAAGAGGACAAAATTTCCTACATTTTTTGTATATAAATTTTTATTGTAAATCTAATGTTTAAAGAGATACAGTGGTGGAAATATGAAGTTTAACGAATATTTAAAAAAAAAATCGTCAAACTCCATTTTTGTCTGTAAATTATCCAGGAACAAATTTCATTTTATTATTTTTAACTTTTTTCCTATATATGTACAGAGTGCGCCAAAGTTCTGAATTTGGTCGATTACGGCTGTATTTGAAATGGTGGAAAGATATTGTCTATAGATTGTTTTCTTGGTTTTCAATTCTGAATAACCCGAAAATATGTACAATTATACAGGGTATTCCGTTTTCGTTGGCCGGGCATCAACTTCGTTATTTTAAATGGAACACTATATTTTTTTCCTTTATCGAGTCACCCATCTAATTTAGTCCATACCTGTCAGGTCGGGCGACCTTGCAGGCCATGCCAGTGCTGCATCACGCCCTATCCACATATCAGGTATGGACTTTTTTTATGGGACTATGTAAAGGATATAGTTCATCGTGACACTCTTACCACTGTTGATGACATGAAAAATAGGATCAGAAGTGCCTTTGCATCCATTACTCCGCAGGTGCTGCAAGAAATGCGTCATTCATTTAGGAAGAGGATTCACATGTGTCTCGATCGAAATGGTGAACATTTTGAACACTTGTAAAAATAATTGTTTTTTTATTATGAGTAAATTCTTTATTACATACGTGCTGGTATTAATTTCAATTCTTTGTCCAACAATTTTAAGTAAAAAAATAATAATTCAGTTCAATATTTCAGAAGACTAATAATTAATTATGGAAAACTGCTTGTACTACTACACACTTAATCTGATCCGGACAATTAACCTTAATATATATGCAACCCCTAAAGATAAATACCTACTATGATATATCAAGCGAAAGATAATTTAACACTTCATTAGATGACAGAACTGAAAATAGTTCGTCCCATTTGAAAAAATTGAACTACGGCCTTTTTTATTAGCGAAAAAATAAACTCAATTTTTTCAGCACTCTGTATAAGATTAATGTTAATAACGTTTCTACCCTACTAGCCCTTAATATTCCCAACATAACAGTATAAGCAGAATTTTGAAAACTCTTTGGTGTATGAAATCAGAGGTACTCAAAAACTTATCTGCAAACCTCACTTTTTGTCAAAAAACCGCTGCCCAAGGAATCACTACTTCCACATCCAGATTTTCTATCCAAGTCACTCACAACGAAAAAATTTTGTATGTGAAAATAATTGCTTATGGAACTTTAATAATATAATATTTGAAATCCTGTACCCCAAAAACCCATAAAACGATACCCCACATCGGTAGTGGGGTGGGGGTGGACGAAGTAAAAAAATATTTTGAGGTTTCTGGTTCTTGTACACACACTAAATCACATTTTTTTTTCATCCCCTTTAATAATGGGGTGGGGGTGGTAATGGGGGTGGCTAAGCCAAATTTTTTTTTGAGACCTTAGCTTCTCTTGTATATAGTAAATACCAATTTTATGAACTCTTACCTGTCTGGCTGATTGGACTAGCTCCACAGTGCCACAAAAAAAAAAAAAAAAAAAAAACTCTTACCTGCTTGATTTACCTATTTACCCCAAATGTACCCCAATTTACCCCCCAACCCTTCGACGGAACAAGATGAAAATATAATCTAGTTCTAGATCTCGTTAAAGTACATATGTGTACCAAATTTCAAGTCAATATCTCAAACGGTTCCAGAGTAAACGTGCGCACAAAAAAAAGTTACAGACAGACCGACAGACCAAATTTTTTTTCATTCAAACTTAAAATCTCGACGTTTCATGACATTCTAAGCCTATTTGACCAATAAAATTTTTTTAAAATTTTTTTGTCGTTACTATACTTCCTGGATGTGGAAGTAAAAACCGCTGCCCAAGGAATCACTACTTCCACATCCGGATTTTCTATCCAAGTCACACAACGAAAAAATTTGGTATCTGGAAAGAATTGTTTATGGAACTCTAGTAATATAATATTTGAAATCCTCTACCCCAAAACCCATAAAACGATACCCCACATCGGTAGTGGGGTGGGGGTGGTGACAGGGGGTGGCAATTGGGGGTGTGGATAAAGTAAAAAAAATATTTTGAGGTTTCTGGTTCTTGTACACACACTAAATCACATTTTTTTTTTCATCCCCTTTAATAATGAGGTGGGGGTGGTAATGGGGGTGGCTAATGCCAAATTTTTTTTTGAGACCTTAGCTTTTCTTATCTATACTAAATATAAATTTTATGAACTCTTACCTGCTTGATTTACCTATTTACTCCAAATTTACCCCAATTTACTCCAACCCTTCGACGGAACAAGATGAAAATATAATCTAGTTCTAGATCTCGTTAAAGTACATATGTGTACCAAATTTCAAGTCAATATCTCAAACGGTTCCAGAGTAAACGTGCGCACAAAAAAAATTACAGACCGACAGACTGACAGACAGACCGACAGACAGAACATTTTTTTTCGCTCAAACTGGAAATCTCGACGTTTCATGACATTCTAAGCCTATTTGAACCATAAAAATTTTTAAAAATTTTTTTGTCGTTACTATACTTCCACTGGATGTGGAAGTAAAATCTCTTTTATTTCGTAAACGGTTCATTTTAAGTACCTACCACCTTAATAGAGTTATGAATATAATTAGATGGGTGACTCGATAAAGGAAAAAAATATAGGGTGTTCCATTTAAAATAAGGAAGTTGATGCCCGGCCAACGAAAACGGACTACCCTGTATAATTGTACATATTTTCTGGTTATTCAGAATTGAAAACTAAGAAAATAATCTATAGACAATATTTTTCCACCATTTCAAATACAGCCGTAATCGACCAAATTAAGAACTTTGGCGCACCCTGTATATATAAAAGAATACCTTGACTGACTGACTCACTCACTGATCTATCACCGCACAGCTCAAACCGCTAGGTCTAGAAACTTCAAATTTTACATAGTGGTTCCTCGAATGATTTTTCGAATTTCGACTCCTAAGAGGGGTTGAAATTTTAGGCTTTTTCTTAAACGGTTAGATCTTATGCGTGAAATTTGGCAAAAATATGTATGTTTTGTTGAAATCTATTAGATACGTGTAAGACGAAATTTCGATTTTCGCTTTTTGAAGGGGTGAAAATATGGTCTAAAGGGTATCCGTATCTCTGAAATCGCGTAAGTCAGAAACGTGATATTCCAGCGGCGGGATCTTCTGAGGAAATAAGGAGACACGTATTCGACGGTTTTCAAAAAGAGACCCCCGAAAGGATGAACGGGGAAGGGGACGTTTTTAAGATTTTCGGAAACGGTTAGACCCAGAGGCATGAAATTTGTCTGAAATACTACTTATTGGAATCTATTAGACACGAATAAGACGAAATTTCGATTTTCAGTTTTTGAAAGGGTGAAAACGGGTAGATGTTCTAAAGGGTACCCGTATCTCTGAAATCGCGTAAGTTAGAAACGTGATATTCCAGCGACGAGCTCTTCTCAAGAAATAAGGGACGCGTATTTGACGGTTTCAAAAAGAACTCGAACGGGTGAACAGGGAGAGGGATGTTTTTAAGCATAAAATACACACACCCATGTGTCGCCATTTGTTTCATATTGTTGATTAAAATAATTATTTTTTAACGCAAAAATAGAATAATGAATTGTTATGAAATTGCGATGCGCAGTGGGTTTCCTCGAGTACTATGGATGAGCAGTGGGTTTCCTTGAGTACAATGGATGCGCAGTAGGTTTCCTCGAGTACTATGAATGCGCAGAAGTTTTTCTTGAGTGCAATGAATGCGTAGTGGATTTCCCCGGGTACCATGGATGCGCAATGGGTTCCCTCGTGTGTACTTCCTGAGTACCATAGGAGTGGTCAGTGAGTATGTAGTACTTCGTTATAGGCATAAGTCAGTATGTTAATGTTCTTAATTCCACGCGCAAGAAGTCTTTCACGTGAGCGAAGTCGCGAAGTCGTGAAAATGTTCTGTTCCATCTGGAAATAACTTATTTTTGCTCAAGAAATCCAAAAAACTTTTCAAGAACTTTTCTCAAAAATTGTAGGGGGCCGAAAACAGGCCTTAGACAGCCTCCTCCTTTGATACATGGTATTTCCAGGATTCTCTGATAACGAGCTTAAAAACCTTAAATTATGGAATTGCTAGTTTACTAAATAAATAACATTGGCGGTTTCTTAATGGCGTCAACGTAGGCTAAGCCGCCTCAAGATAATTTAGGTCAAAATATTCAATACGTCAGATTTTGTATTTTATATATTGTTAATAATAAGGTTGTGTATGTACACTTCATGATTATTATCATTTATTAAGTTGTAGTAATGTGCATTCACAGAAAAGTACATCTCAATTCATTTTAATTTCCTTACTTGCTGATTTTCTTGATATATATATATTGGAGGCTTTTTCTTGCCGAGAACTTGACCCATTGGAAAAAATAAAATATCACTATTTCGAAAAAAATGTATACTTTTCGAATGTTCAAACACAAATTCGTTTCAGGCCCGTCGAAAGGGGGGGACAGCCGGTACAAATTACCGGGGCCCGAGTGCAGCCAAGGGGCTCCTGGCCGTGCTAAAAATTGCCATCTCTAGTATGTTACTTTTTTTGGATTTCTCCCCCCCCCACGCTCATCAAAAATTTTTTCGGACTAAAAAAAATTTTTTCTTCGGACTAAAAATTTTTTTTTGGATTTCTCCCTCCCGCTCATTCAAAAATTGTTTTACCCCTCCGAAAAATTGTTTGCCCGCCCTTAAAGCACTTTCTAGCTACAGGCCTCTTTCAAAGCATACCGACACTGTTGGCTCCAGCAATTTTACGAGTTCGCATGGCAAACTTCAAAGTGTACCGATGTTGGCTGGATCGTCTGTTTCGAGGAACAGATGAATTCCCATGGTCTTCGGTACACTGTACACAACCGCTATAGAGATAAATTGTATAGCTGCTCTTAAAAAATACATATTTAAAAATATGGGGGCCCGGCGAAATCTCTTATACTGGGGCCCACTTTGGCTCTCGACGGCCCTGATTCGTTTACTTGTATGCATTTTTTCGAAAACATAATGAATCAGATCATGATAAGAAATTGCGATTTTCACGATCTTGTCTTTATAGCTATGAAAATATCTTTGAATGTTTTGAATATAAATTCTGGAACTTTTCCAGTACATTAACAAATGTATAAGGAATCCATTGGATATAGCTGAAATGTGGATAGGTGTACCTGTAATAAATACAATACAGTAAAGGCACGTAAAAATTCATGCGAGCGATTCAGCGGCTATGTGTGGTGTCTGTGTATGCGTTCATAATTTTATATTTTCCCTCCATACTCACTATTTATCCTCCTATTCACTAAGAAAAATGTTAAAAATGTGTAATCAGAAAGAGAAAAAAAGCTTTATTTTACTCGTTAGAACAGCTAAGAATTTTTAGAGGTTCCATGTTCCATAGTATGTATTTAACCGTGCGCTTGGCCGCGTAGAGTGACAATGTTACTTCACTATTTTTTTCCAGGAATACCATGGGTTTAGCGATAAATTTTATTAGGACATTTTTGTTCAGAAACACGTGGTCTATCCATCTGTATTTTTTATTTTTTCCAACCCTGACTTAATTTTAAAATTTTGAAAAAAATTAATGAAACAACATTTTTCTTTTCACTTTTTTTATGTTCTGCATCTGAGCAGAATAGGGAACTTGCCCAAAAAATAAAATTGAATTAAAATACTCAAAATCGTAAACTAACATCATTAAAAACCCTATAGACAACAAAAAATAAAATAAAAAAAAAATCCTCCAGAAATATAAGCGATTAAAATCTGCCGGATTTTACCCACTCGTGAAACGTGACGTCAGAGGGTGAAAGTCGGATGACGGCGTCAAGAGACACCGATTCTGCTTTCGCATGCTCATTTGTCAGAAACAACTAGAAGTGAACACAACCTAACCTCAAATTCGTTGGAAAAATATCTTCAATATTCTGAAATGTCCCAAATGCTACTTTTGATTCGTTCGTGTCGAGCCGAATTTTCGAATTTCACCGTGTAATTTACAATCAGGTTTATCTGGAAGCCTTCCTCTTTACGTCACGACATCGTACGGCCGTCCCGTCCCAATGGTGTTTTTCGAAAAATATGAACGTGTCAAGATTGCATGTTTTTGCAATTTTTTCTGCTCCGAAATGTAAGCTGTTTTTTGCTATTTTTTGCAGATATCTCCGAAACGGTGGGAGTTAGCTCGAAATAAAAAATAAGGTCAAACGAGTATTTTCCACTGCGAATCTTTTGCTATCACCAGACTTTTGATTTTTTTCTTCGTTTCGGAGATAACTACAGAAATGTCGGCCACGTACGGCAAAAAATCGCAAATTTTGAGCTTCTACAGTTGGCAACTTTTTAATCTTTGCTCCTACGCCAAAACACTACTCTAGCTAATTTAAACATAATTAAATTTGCTAAAACTCTTTTTTTAATTTTTTTAATTCCGACAAAAATTAAGGAATTAGAGGGGGCGGGATTTGGGACTTTTTTTTTTTCGGTAAAATTTCTCCATTTTGTCACCGTAATTAATCGATAATTAATTGAAATCGATCTCATTTACGATGTTTACGTAATATCATGTACTATTTTGACGCTCCGTTAATCTCGGCCCTTCGAAACAAAGGTTTCTGAGAAAAAATATTTTTTTAAGATTTACATATATACTCTATATGAAAACGTGTAATTTCCTACATTTCCTCGAATATCTCGATAATCATTGTTTTTTTCGAAAAATTTGTAGACAGCTTATGTAAAGAGAATTCATTGAGCTTACCGACACTTTTTTTTATTTTTTCTTTAACATAAAAAACAAAATTTAACTATGGTTTTCACCATACAATTTGGTATTTCAATATCACGGTTTAAAGATCTGAATCTTTGATTTCAGTCGTATTTTTTGTACAGGATTATTCATTATATATTATCCCTCCTTTATTTCTGTTATGATTGGAAATAAAAAAAGTTTCGTATAAAGGGTTGTTTATATATTTTTTTAAATGCAATTAGAAAAACAATTGTTTGCATAGGTCACGTGATATAACAATGAAGGTTGTTTTTTAAATGGAAAATCCTGTATGTTTTTACATATTCTTTTAGATCTTTTTCCCTGATTTCAAATATATGAGTTGATAAGTCTAGCTGAGATATTTCTTGACATATCGGACATTAAATATATGCATATAATATAGGCTGCCTAGCCTACGTTAATATTCTAGCAGTTCTCAAACAATAATTATTGTTAAATAATTTCGAAATTTTTGTTTATTCATTTTCTCCAAAACTACGGGCTATACGTTATATAAGGTTTTTTGTTTGTCTAGTCATTCCCCACCACCAGTTTTTTTAATTGACATGAAACTACCCAGGTAGCAAAGGCACGTGAAAATGACGTGAAAAAATGGTCAGGAGTGACGAGAAATGACGAGTTAGATGACGTAAATGAAACGTGAAAATGACTTCCTAATATATCAGACGAATGACGTCTTTTTCAGGTTATATTTGGTAATCCCCCCACAGGTTTTTAGTAATAGGAACATATAAAACTACATACTAGTTAGTAATCTACTTGATGAAAATACAATAATTAATGCATAAATAAGTTTTGTCCTAATGAATTTGTTTGTTAGCCATCCGTAATTTTATTTACATTAACATATCTAAATATTGTTTACCATCACTCCAACTTTTTCTCACAAGGGTTGCCTGCAAATTATAATGTTTATTAAGTTTTTAAATTCATTATTACTTACCTTTACCAATTGCGATCCATGGGGTTCGAACCTACATGTCTCCCGTTGTCAGTATTACAGTACTGACGCTTCAACTAACTGAGCTAGCTTGGCGACCGCTATTTCGGATGCTAAAAGCAGTATTTATGGTGGTGAATGAAGTCTTTATTATGTGAAATTGAATTTCTTGCCTTATTTAAAATATATGAAAATCTTTCAGGTTCTCGCTTCGAGTTACTAGTATTTTTATTTATTTATAACTATTAAGAAGAACTTATTTAATTTAATTAAACTGTCACCAGTGTCACCTGAGAAGTACGAGTAGTTGTTGAACAATGTAATTATTACATTAATTAGTATTAGTGGCGGTTCGTTAAAAAAATATATTTTTCCCAGATCTCGAAATTGAAGAGCAGAGAGGAAGAAATCATAAAAAAAATTTCCTTATCTCAAATTTGATGAGCGGTGGAGGGGAATTCAGGAGTTAACTATTTTAAGAATTAAAGTTTTAAGTTGAGGTACTTATACAAACCTGGGAAGCGTGTTGGAGAAAAAACGGTAAAGGTGTAATATCGTCATCTACAACATAAATAGAATATTTAATGGTCTAAAACAGACCTAAAATTGAAAAAAATCAAAAAGTAATTATTACCTTCAAAAAAACAACTAAAATTTTTTTCGCAATAAAAAAAAAACGGAATGAGCAGGGTCCGAACCGCCGACCTCATGACTTGGAAGACGACGCCTTCAACACTCGGCCACCAACCTTTCTGAGGCTACTTACCTAAAGACTTTATAGTTGGAACACGCAACGGATAGATTTTGCTTTTTAATGCATTTTAATCTAATTTTATTATTAAAAGAATAAATAGAAATATAATTTAAACAAATAAACTGCCGAATCTTTGCAAACTTTTTCGAATATAAATTATTTTGGATAATGTTAAAAAACATTATATCCTCGAATAAAAACGCCAATACTTATCCCTCACGACACGGTTTATTTTTTTTTAAACTTTACACTCTGCTTACGATAACAAAATGCCATTAGCGAGTTTTAAAGTTTGTAATTCGATAAAATATGAATAAATTTAACACCGAAAAAAGACGACAATATGACGTGATGTGTAATGTCATTTATAAGACGTCATTCTGTCGTCGATTTTTAGTGCCCTGACGTCTTTTTGACCAGAATCACCAGATTTTGACGTCATTATAACGTACCCTTGCTACCTGGGTAATTACACCCTGTATAATGGATGATTGTTTCAATTTGAATATTAGCAAAATAGGTTCGGAAGACTGCAGTGTTCCCAGAAACAGTCATAATTAAACGTCACCCACAAAAATGTCGTACATTCTCATTTGCATCGTCTACTCGACGCTAGTTATTTTTTCATCATGTAACACACCTAAAAAACATCTTGGCTTGGATCATTGAGCGTGAAAGCGTACCTACTTCACCCTATTTCCAGCGTCCGCACCGAGCACCCTAAACGAAACGGCCAATCGTTAAAGTTAAGTAATTACCGCAAACAATAAAGTATATCGTTTAGATGGTCGCGCACTGCACACTTCAAAAAGCCATTACACGGTCCTCGTTTGACTCGCTGCCAACAGGCAGTGTTCGAATTTATTTTAAAGCGTGACACCGTGGGCAAATCCATTCCTATAGCTGCGGGCCAGATGTATGCCGTTTGTGTTGCATTTTTGCTCTGCATTTCTTTGATGGCGATAATTACTTTTAAAATGGAGCAAGTGGGCATTGTTGGGGGATCGTCGAAATTAGTTTGCGACGTTAACGCGTTTTAATGCCTACTTTATTTCTTTCACGTCGTGACATTGACCTTTTAACACTCCGGATTCGGCCAAGAAAAACGAAAACTTAATTCTAGGTGGATGAGGTAAAGGGGAACTTTGCACGAGGTATCTGCGTGTCGAATAATTTTTTTTTTTTGGGATTTTCCAACACGTGTGTTCTCTTCCCAAAATAATCTCTAAGAAATCTACAAAATGACACAATTATCCAGTGTACTACTGGAAAATGACCTCTACGCCTGTGCCTTTACGTCAAGGGGACAGTTAGAGGTATTAAAATTGTGTATTTTGCTGACGTTTCAGAAACGGAATCTGTTTGGTTTCTCAAAGCTTCATTAAAAAAAAATGTGCTATGTATATTAAATACACTTGGTATGCCAATCAATGAATTCCCAAAAGGGGATTGTAGAGGACATGGAGGAGGGGAGAATTTTCCTCTTCAGGAATGTGTTAAGGGTAGTTAGGAGGTAAACACACTAAAAATCCCCGCCCCTAGCCCCGTCGCTACAGGGGAGGGGTGGGGGGTTCCTTTCCCGATTCCTCGCTTGTAACTCGGAAACGATGCGTCGTACGGGAAAAGATAATTTATACAAAATTAAACATAATTAAATTTCCTACACTCAAAGAAAATGATAGGTAAATTCAACCAAAAAGAGCATATGAAATCGCGCCTATCTAGTTTCATAGTTAAATCAATCAGAAAAGAATAGTCATACAACTTTATTTGTTTTCTTAAACAAATAGTAGTTTAATAATCATATCTTCTTGTAACAAATTATATAGTACAATGACATTTTTTTATGTTCACTAACCATTTTCAATTTGGTCTACAATTAAATAGTACAACGACTTTGTTTTTGTTCACCAACTAATTTTTAGGTCTACACTTTATTGTATGATGAAATTTTTTTTGGTTAGCCAAAATCTCAGTATTGAGTCATCAGACCACCCAAACCAAAGATTAAAGATCGTTTATAAGATCCATCCAAATATATCGATGATCCCTGAGAGAATTTGAACATTGCAGTCATGTTATTAATTTTCTATAAATTCATAAAAGTATAAGATAATGCATGATTGATTATTGTCAGTGATTTGTATGTGGCGTCATCTGGGAATAATTTCTGTAATAGACTACGTGGTAAGTAAGCAAATTTTATGGTAATTCTTTTAGAACTTCTAGAAGACGACAATAATATTGGTTTGTGTACCAAGTACAATAATACAGCGAACTAATACTGGGTTAGAATTACAATTCGATAATAGTTAAAAATAAAATATACTATTATCTAGTTTAATTTGACAGAATTCAACAAAATAATAGTCAGACGAACAAAATAACAGTCTTATTCATCTATGTTTTAAGTTAATGTTTGTTTTGTTGTACGACAACTTTTTATTAATTAAAATAACAATCACCTCTTGGTTAAAAATACCATCAATATAGTTTGGTTTAACAAAATTAACGATATTTTTATACTCTTCGCAAAAACGAAGAGTATATTGTATTTGATCGGCACATTTCTAAAATCGTAAATATCGCTCGTAGAGAAAAAATTTTCATATCATTGTGTTAGTGAACGAATTCTGAACAACTTTCAAAATGTCCGTCTGTCCGTCCGTCCGTCACGTTTCTTGTAAGCACGATAACTCAAGAAAGAAAAATCCGATTGTACTGAAATTTGGACAGTAAATTAGTGTTAGCTAGAGGAAGAACCCTATTGTTTTTGAACAAAATCGATCGGTAAATAAAAATGTTATTAATGATTTAAATTTGAATTTTTTTTTTTTTGATTTTTATGTTTTTGTAATTGGATAGAAATCTGGTGAAATGATATTTCATTTTAATATCTAAATATTTATATATTTTACAAATATACATTCCATAATGTAATATGCAACCGTGAAAATATGATTTTAGCTCGTATCTTATAATGTAAAAATTAACATTTTTTTACGTGTAAGGCGGTGGTGTAGTTCTTACGCTTTTGGCTCGAAATCCAAGGATCCCGGGTTCGAAACCCAAATGGAGTATGGCATAGTTTTTTTTTATTTTTACTTTATTTTGCAATGAGTATTTTACTAACTAAGTTTGTACTATAAAATTAAAAATGTCTAAGTAACATTATTTACAAAAAACTGCGAAGAGTATCCTATAGAATGTGTAACAGTTATATAAAAAGTTCAGTGAACAGGCGAAGAGTACGGTTTTAGCTTATTTTTTGTTGAATTTACCCATACTATTTCTTTAAGTGTACAAGAATGTCTATATTCATTTTCTTCCTATGTGTTATTAGTCTAGGTGGCATGAAAAAGACGATTTCCACACGCCGGACTGGAAAATCGGCAAATATATTTTGTTCGACAATTCGAAAATTGGATTCTATATATTTTTATTAAGCAATCTTGAAAAAATCAACTGGTTATCAATAAATGTTTTAAAGTTATGTTATGTTATGTTTAGGGTGGTAGACACCCTTGACATTCTAAAATTTTTGTCGGACAGTTTGTAGAAATATATAGAATATATAATATGTAGAATCCAATTCTCAAATTGCCCGACAAAACATATTTGCCGATTTTCCAGTCCGACGCGTGGAAATCGTCTTTTTCATGCCGAGGAGGAACGCCGCGTTTACGAAAATTTTCGCAGAGGAAAAAAGTGGTAGATTAGGCGCAATTATGCCGTACAAGAAGTTATACGAGGATATGTATAATTTGCATTTATACTCCGGTCAAAATAGATATTCACCCTTACATAAATTCCCAAGAAGCTGAAAATTTACATGAACGTTGGGGATACCATTATAATCAAGTTGTGAAAAGTCCCCATTGATCCCGTGTGTGCAAAAAATTTTATGCGAGGTCAAAGTTCGCAAAATGGGTTTTTTGGATTTTTTAGCGAAACGCTTAGTTTTATGATAAAAATAGCTTAGACAAAAATTGTAGATCTTTCAATTCTCTACCAAAATGGTTTTTACACTTTTTTCCCTAAAACTCACCTTTTTTGAGAAAAGGCCATTCTAAAGTTATATTCTCCATAATATGCCTGACTACACTGCCTATGTACCATTCTGTGCAAAAAAAGCGTACATCTACTAACAGCCATTTATGATTGTTTTACAGTGGCGGCTCGTGATATTCTCTGCAGAGGAAGCTTGATATTTTGAAAGACAATTGGAGAAATTTCTACAAGTAAAAGATATTAATTTGGAAGATTGGAAGATATGCTGCTTCTTCCAAAGGGAGGCTCAGCCTCCACTGCCTCCCCTGACGAGCCGCCACTGTTGTTTTAAAAAGTAAACATTAATATTGACAACGTAAATGCTACATATACTATCGATGGAGGATATTTATTGCACCGTGTGGTCTGGGATCGAGAAGACACATTCAGCAACATCTCAGATAAATACGTTCAGTATACACGCAGACATTTTGGTCAAAGAGTAACCGTAGTATACCGATTCTACAAAAAATATTAAAGCCGCAGAACAACGTCGCCGTGTGGCAAAAACATCGGCATCTTCTGATATTCTCTTTGACCAATTTATGACAGTCCCAACTAGTCAACAACAATTTCTGTCAAACATTCATAAGTCTCAGTTGATTACAATGCTAAAAGAAAAATTTACCACTGAACATATTTAGTCAAGCAAGCTGACAATGACACTGATGTACTCATTATAGAAACTGCAATAAATCAGTTCAATCCAACTGACGTCAATGTTGTTGTTGGTGAAGATGTTGATCTGTTGGTATTACTTAACGCTAGAACTCCAATTGAAAATACCATTTATTTTTTAAAACCAGGCAAGGCTCAACAACCATCGGAAATATTTTCAAATATGAGTTTATCTGCTTATCCTAAATGTAAAAATCATATTCTATTTTTACATGCTATGACTGGCTGTCATACATCAGCAATGTTCCGGAGGGGTAAAACAACAGTTTTCAAATTGTTTGAAAAACAAGATTTAATTACATGTGCAAAAGCTTTTGAAGATATGAACTCTGCTCCAGAAACTCTAGTCACCAACGGAATTCGCTTTCTTCTTTCTGTATATGAAGCTCCAAAAAAAATTACTTCCATAGATAAGTTACGTTACGTATCTTTTGCAAAACATACACGTAATAAAAAAAGGGTTCAATTAGCTTGTCTTCCTCTAACCTCGGCTTCTGCTCATCAACATTTTTATCGAGTATATTACCAGATTCAAGTGGTAATCTGAACCCAGAAGAATGGGGTTGGAATGTATTGGAACCAATCCGCACTCTACTTCCACCGGCACCAGAAAAGCTCCTTAATACTATTTTTTGCAACTGCAAATGCGGCTGCAAAAAAGTAGGCTTACACCAGCATGCACCAGCTGTCAAGGCCAGTCGTGTTCAAATACTGAATCTCCAACAGAAGATGATCCTTACATCAACGACGAAACAACTGATGTATCGCTGTTTGAACAATTTACGTCAACTCAGGAAGATGAAGATGAAGAAGAAGAAGAAGGTGGAGGAAGAGAAGAAGAAGAAGAAGTTGAATAAGAAGACCTAATATTATATTAAACTTCAATAAAAAGACCGTGGAGTAGGGGAAACCACATAAAAAAGACGCGCCAAGTACACTACCTCATAAGTGGCGTGAAAACGTGTGCATATTATGGAGAATATAACTTTTTTTTCTCAAAAAAGTGAATTTTAGAAAAAAGGTGTAAGGACCATTTTTGTAGAGAATTGAAAGATGTATGGATGGAAGCGCCAAAACAATCTTCTATCCCACAGCGAGTTGCCGGCTGCACATGACGAAATTTTGAAAATGATATTTTGTAGGTGCACAAGAGATTGTGCAACCACAAAATGTGGTTGCAAAAAAGCATTTATGAGGTGTTCTATTGCCTGCCAAAACTGCCAGGGGAACTGTTTCAACGGAGGCCCTGCCTTTGACACGGTTGACGAAGAAGAGGACACAAATCTACTCCCGGCTATCCTCGATGAAGATCAAACCAACCTAGATGAAATAGAACCCTGTTCCCTTGAAGAGCCAGGACCCTCCCGCCCAAAGAGAGCCCGGAGGAAATGAAGACACATGAAAACATTACATTTAACGTTAAACATTACATTAACATTAGGTTTAACATTACATTAAAACATTACGTTTAATGTTATACGCAGGTATTATAATATAATTGAAATGAAATTCTTGTTAATTACTTAATCTACCCTTATTCATGTATAGGTAATGTGCTATGTGTATTGCTATGTGTGTATTTTTGTCAATTATGCATAGTGTACACTATGTACATATATGACTACTAATTTTTTGGCACGTGTAATGGAGTTGGAATAAAGAAAAAGTGAAAAATATCAAAGTTGAGTTTTCTCGCGAAACCTCGGATTTCGGACAATATACTAAAATGGCTATAACTTTTGAACGATTTGATTAAAAAAAATCAAAATAATATATATTCTTGACGGAAATTTAATGCTCTACAACTTCTTTTCTTACGACTTTTTCGTGGGAACAACATTTGAAGAGTTATCTTAACAAATGGAGCAAAAAACGTGAGGCGAAAAAATATTTTCTGCAATTTCCGAATTTCGAGGGCAGAATCGACAAATGTAAGTAGTGTAAATTTTGTCAGCTTGTATAGAGTGGTCAAGCCGCTACGACGACTAGTTTCCGAGATATAAGCGAAAAAACAAAAAATGGTGCCTCCCCACTCACCACCTAGGAGTGGGGACTTTTGATATGTTCATCTCCAGACTAGTCCAAACAAAGTTCCGAAGTCAAATTTTCTGTCCCTAAAATTTCCCTCTATAATCATTCGTTGCCTGGTCTAAAAGTAGATAATTAATAAATTGATTAATTAGGTACCTTGAATAATTCTATCAAATAATAAATCACAGTCACAAAACAATATTTCTTTTAAAACACTTGACGTATTTACTAACGTAATATTTTGTCGAAGTCTATACATTTCCCTAAAAACTGCTGCCCAAGGAATCACTACTTCCACATCCGGATTTTCTATCCAGTCACTCACAACGAAAAAAATTTGTATGTCGAAATAATTATTTATGGAACTTTAATAATATAATATTTGAAATCCTCTACCACAAAAACCCATAAAACGATACCCCACATCGGTAGTGGGTGGTTGGTAGTGGGGGTGGATGAAGTAAAAAAATATTTTGAGGTTTCTGGTGCAGAAGAGAGTTTATGATATATTTGGCCACTTTGGACTCGATATTTTCTCTGTTCGCGTAGTTTATAATAATCATCCATTAGCCTTGATTCACCCAGACTTACACTGAAAGATCTGCATGACTAACAATTGTCTTAGGACAATTTACCCGGATTTCAAGGCCAAGTCTAAAACCACATCCCGCGATATCGGTCCAAGTTTTCTTGGCACTCCCTATAGCTCCACGCAATCATTTGGCATTTCGACATCCCCGCTGACATAGAAATTATTCTGGGTAGTACATTTTTCGGCTTTCCATCAAACGGCTATTGTAACCTCGCATTGTGTCATCCATAGACCAGTACGAAAATAGATACGGCCATAAAAAACCGAAAAGTTGTGTAGTTACTCGGCTTATTAGCTGGTTCTAAGTAAAATCGTACACAGTTGAAGCCGCGTTGGTATTGCAGTCAATGCCCTGCCTAGTGTTACACCGATGCACTTGCCAATCTTATAAATATAAATGTAAAAAACTGACTTCTCGGAAAATTAACGTCAAACCGTTGGCGTTGGCACACGAGGCCGCCTAAAAATTATCTAATAAATCACTTGCTGGATTTTTTCCTTGTAAACAGACAAATATATCTTTAATTTAAACGACGTAACAGGTACGTCATTTTTGAGAACGAATGCTCTATGTAATTATAGGATAAATTATTTGTAGTTTAAAAATCGTAATACATAATATAAATTATGCATTTTTCGCAAATATCTCGAATATACTGGCGTCATAAAAAATAGAGTCCTACCTACAAAACTTTCAGATGTTCACCTTTTTTTGACCTATATGTCCGTGTTCTAAACTTTTAACATTGGAAATGTTTAAGGAATCGGTCAGCCCAGACGACAGAGAGCATTTTATAGTGAAACTTTCAAAAACTTGCAAAATAAATAATTTTTTTCTAAAATCGTGACTTTTCACCTCAACAACCAACAAGAAGACGACAACACGCCAATTGAGACTGTGTACATGAAGCAGGGAAATAATAGAGATAACAAATTTTGAGCTGTCGTGTGGGTGATGGGTGTTTGACCTCGGGACGTGCGATTAACGATTTTGTGAGTAGTGATTGGTTTCGTACATAATCCAGACCTAGGTACAGTTTTTGGTGTAATGCAATAGAACAAGTTAAAAAGAGAAGAGAATGGAAGGGAAGAGAAGCATCACAGAATCAATCAGCAAATAAAAAAGTTATTAATCATTTAAATTAAAAAAAATATGTTTTCTTAATTTTTATCATTTGTACTTAAATAGAAATCTTGCGAAATTTTATTCTCTATATTTTTGTTTGTTTGTACATTTTACTAATGTATATATTTCATAATAATATATCTAATTCGTTGAAATATAATACTCGAATCCTACTAAAGACATTCAATTTTCGTAGTGATGTCTGATGGTCCAATGGCTTAAGCTTTATCTAGCAATCCAAAGGTCCCGTGCTCCAACCCCGGACAGGTGTTTTTTTTCTTTTTTTTTTATATATTTTTTTTTCATATATTTCTTTTTTACAACAAAGTTGGTATCTCAAAATTTAGAATGTCCAAAAACTAACATTATATACAAGAAAACTGGGAAGAGTATCCTATGTGTAACAATTATATAAAAAAGCTCAGTGAATCGACGAAGAGTATAATGCTTCCAATAGTTTTTTTTCTATATTTTTAATTGCGACAATTTCCATCTTTTAAATGAACCAACCAGGGGCGTAGCGAGGGGGGTATGGGGGAGTACTTTGTCAGACTTGGCAAAATTCCTCAAAATTTGGGCAAAAGTTGGAAATTTGAGACACAAGTTGGTAATTTTTATTTCATTTTATGTTGGTGTAAGAAAATTTTTGCGTCCCCCCCACGCTCCTCATCGATTCTAATTTGAGTGGGAAAAATTTTTTTGTTAGGTATTTCGGTGGAAAAAAAATTTGGATTTTCTAGGAATGAAAGATGAAAAGAAAAAATGGATGAACGTTTTTTTCACTTTTTTTATGTTCTGCAGCCGAGCGAAATGTAAACTTTTCAGGATATTATTCTATACACTTTTGCGAACTCGTTAAAAAAATTTTTTTTCACTTTGCAAGTTTTTGGAGCTAAATACCTTCAGCGACTGGGCTATTTTTCAAGATGATAAAATCATCGATTTTCCAAAATGACCACTGGCACAGACCATCACCCATCTTTTTTCTAGCTTATTACTAGCCTATTCCCAACATGCCCCAAAAGAGTGATTTTCTGGTAAACATATTTTACTCCCTGAATTTAAAAAAACACAATTTTTACATTAAATTTTCGTGGCTTTACATTCCAAAAAAGTTAACCCACACAACAAACAAAAAATTAAAATCGGACAATTCAACTTCAAAGTAATATTAATAATTACATTTTATTCCAATAAAATTGTCTTCAATCCGGACATGCAATTAAAAAATAAAATATTAAAATTATTTTAAATAATCCAAAAACTGGTTAAAAATAAATATTTTCATTTGAATTAGAAGTGGGTGTTTGTGACGTGGAATTGACTTTCAGCCAAAAGTAATTTTCAGAAATCTGGAAATTTTGAAGAATAACGCCCGAGGGCGGGAGCACTTTGCTCGAGGCCACCTGTCACCTGCAATTTGGCTCGAAACCATATCAATCTTGAACCTCGCCGCATCATTTAAAGTTCTACTCGCACAAGGTTTCAAATTGGGTAATCACAGACGTCCAACGTAGACACTAGACATCTTCCTCAATAAACTATCTAGCAGAATGTGCAAACTGATTATTTCTCCTTTTTATTTGGCAAATGACCTATCGTTTTTTAACAAAGTGTGTAGTCTTTTTTATGTAAGCCACTTTAAATATTAAATGAGGTTAGCTGTCACATTAATATTAACATTTGTAGGTGGTTATGTTCTTGATAAAAGGCAAAATAATAATATTCGAAATATGCTTCAACACGCGCGGTTGTTAAACTTGTTCGGAAAATAGAAATAGAATAAGGTGAAATTTTACTTTTTTCTCCAGCTTTGGGCGTTTCGTCGCTTGATAATTTCTAGACGCCTCTGAAAAAAATGTTTAAACGGTGAATGGAACCTTCGAAGATCAATTGCTTTTCAAATAAAATGACACTTGCAAAATTTCGAGTACAATCAATCCTCATTTGAATTAGGTTATAGGCTATGTTATTTTTTTTCTTGGGTTGTCTTAATTGATACACTGACTGACAGTTATCTTTACGAGATATGTATTTATTTATATATCCCTTTACCGCATCCTGTGCCATATATGGTACAAAGCAGTTTTAATCCACTTGTAATTTGTTGGTATTTCTGATAGTACTGTAGACTGCGTATATTATCACATGGGACATAATCTCATCATATTGTATTATAGTAGCGACATGTAGTAGTGAATTTTGAGAGATCCAAAATATTTTTACTATGGCGGACAACAGCTGATGACAGCACACAAGTTTACATTTGTCTGTTGTGTTTTCTAAATATCTAAACAATTTTATTGTCTGAAAAAAATATTAGTGATTGAAAGTATGGTATTGACGATAGGTTATTCAGGTAAGTAGGCATTTTTTATGTATTAGATATTTTTTATTGTCAAAAGTAGCTTTGTGCCATATATGGCACAGCATGCGTCTACGACATGGTTTTCTTTTGAATTTTTATAATCAAGAATTTTTTACTTCACACTATTCTAGCTTTCCAGGTGTTATGGATCCAAAAAGATTTTATGGAAGAATTTAAACCAACTATTCGAGAAATACCAGAGGATAGTGAAGATGAAGATCTATCAGATTCTGATCAAGAAAATGTTGTACTGGCTCCGAACTTGGAATCAGATTATGATAGTAATGCATGTTCCAACAATTCTGATATTGTTATACCTGAGAACGACTATGAAAGCAATAGCAAGGATGATATTCCGCTCAGTGAGTTACAAAAAAAAAAAAAATGAGAAAGAAAAATCCTTTAGAATGGAAGGAAGACAAAATGAATATACCGGGTGAAGATTCAAAATTTTTAGGATTTCCCAATTTGAGAACAGATGGTATTGACCATTGGGGACATTGGCAAAGTGAAAGACGAAGGTGCAAGTATCCTGGGTGTACGGGAAAAAGTTACATAAAATGTGAGAAATGTGAAGCATTTCTTTGGTTATTATGCTTTTCATAATATAAATCTTTAACACATGTCTTAATTGCATGTTGTGCCATATATGGCACAAACCCCATTTTTTTGTATAAGTTTTTTAAATTTTAAATATAATTTTTTTAAACATTTTTGCTGTTATCTCAACCACATTTCCTGTCCATCATATTTTTTTTAAATGAAAATAAAAAATCATGCAGTAAAGGGATATTTTATTTGTCTTTATTTTATTGACCACTCTACAGACAAGAATACCACTAGGTGCTACTATCTAGAAATAGTAAAAATTAGGTAATCATTTTCACTGTAAAAGCATTCCTCTATTAGGAATTTCTTAACCAATTTAGAAAATGTATTATAATTCATATTTATGATGCATATTAGTATACTTGGTGAAAATGTACAGCCTCTGCCAGCTGCATTTTTCAAACTGTGTACTTAAATATTTTAGGGGATTGGGCCCATTGAGATTTTTAATCAGCATGGTTCGAAGTACAACATTCTCCAGTTTTATGACAATTTGCCAGCATTTTCTTGATGAAATGTAATTTTTTAGCAATATAAATTATACATGTACTTAGTTTTCAGTCAGATGAAGCATTTTTTGGATATTAAATAATAATGATGTACCTAAAGATGAGTTAATAAATTTTTATAATACCAATGTTAAAGAAGGCATAGACGGTTTATTTTCTTTTGAACTGATTTCTGATTTAGACGTAATTAAAATCATTCAAAACATAAAATGCAAAGCTTATGGATATGATAAATTAAATATAACTTTAATACATTTATGCTGTCCTTATATAGGTTCCATTCTTAACACACATATATAATGAGTGTATAAATACACACCACTTTCCTAAAGCTTGGAAAATAGTTTTAATATTTCCTCTACCTAAAATCAATCAACCTAGCCAATTGACCCACCTGAGATCCATTAGTGTTTTACCTGTCATCAAAAATTTTTGAAAAAATCTTAGAATTGCAAATTAAAGAATTTGTGAATCTCAATAATATTCTACCATTAAAACAGTCGGGATTTAGATCTGGATTCAGTTGTGCTACGGCCCTTGCTGACGTAACTGATGACATCATTGGAGCTACCGATAATAATAAAATCAATGTATTAGTATTATTAGATTATACGAAAGCTTTTGATATTATAAATCACCAATTACTTTATTCAATTTTACACTTCTGCGGCTTTGAAAGAAATTCCTCCAATCTAATTTTGTCATGTCTTGTCGGATAGAATTCAACAAACAGTACTTAATAATAATATTTCATAACCACTGACGGTAGTTTCAGGTGTCCCGCAAGGAAGTGTACTTGGACCGTTATTGTTTACAATTTTTACATCAAATTTTCACAATTCCTTGCAATACTGCAACTATCATTTATATGCTGATGATACACAGATTTATTGTTCATTTCATGTTCAAGATCTACAGGAATATAGGAATTTAATTAACAACGATACAAAGAATTTGGTGTCAGTCAACTACTTAAAATTAACCCTAGTAAATCATCTGTTATAATATTTTGCAATGACAATGCACGTGAATTTGTGTCGGGAGAAATGAATATACTGATCGGAAATGATAGAATCGCCTTTAATAACAGCTCGAAAAGTCTTTGTCTTATTATTGATCATAAACACTTCCTTGTGCACCTGAAACCATTTCATGTAAAACGGAAATGTGGTGTATCCTGTAAATGTAAATCCCAAAACATGTTATGCACTGAGCTTTATATGTGTGGAGGCGATGAAGACATGCGGGAATCATGGCCAACATTTTGATATCGATGACCTTTCAGATGAAGAGTATTAAACTGAAAACATTTTACATCCAATACAACTTTACAATTAATTCAATAAAAATATTGAACTAATATTGTTCTTAACTAGTTGTTATTTTACAACCTAAAAATCTAAACCCTTTAAAACCAAAAATTAAAAACTGGTTAATACACTTTTTAACTGGCTATAACTGATAACCGGTAGGTTATACCACAAAAACTGTTATAACATTTTTTGTTAAAAATTTTATTTAGAACAAAAAAGAGTCAGTACAAAATATTGCTAGGGTGGGCCTGTCAACAGTTATAATCGAGAACTTCCGATGATGTCTTGAATATATGACGCCAGATAGGCCGCCTGCCACAAATTCAAGCAAAGCACCTGGTAAGGTATGATTATGGAGGGCATAAGGAATGTATTAAACTTACTCCCACAATTTCATCATGAAATTTCCCACGGAGTGTATATTTCATCAAGTATGCCCCCCGACTAATAGATTAATATGCCAGTGATGTACATATTCCAAAAATGTATACCAGTTTATTTTAAAAATTTTAGTTTGTCACGCTTCTCTGACGCAGTTCGTACAAAAATGATATTATTGGAATAAAACTTGTAAATTTTTTTACTAGGATTTGAATCGGTTACCCTTTTTCTCCACAGCGATTTAGGAACATCCTGCAGCTCGACCGGCGAAAAAATTCGCTAATCACCAATTAACGAAAACATTACCACACAATTTTAAATAGGATGATTATAAGTAGCAGTTTATTGACCCAACCCTCGACTACGAGAAAACAACAGAACAAAAGATTATAGTCGGTTCAAACAGATTTCTTTTAATTGATGACAGCTGATGTCGATGCTGATTAGTTTTCTGGCTTGTCACTCGTGTTCGTTACACAACACTAACATTAGCGAAATAATAATTCTAGGAATTTTTTTTTAATAGAACAGAATATACGGCCGAGTGGTTGGTACCGTGCTGTCTGCTATTTCGAGATGGATTTTGCACACCAACAGGAATAGAGCAATTTAAAAAAAAAATAAACTATTAATTAGTCCGGGTGATTAGCCGAAAAACTGCGGAAGTTGTACATGAAAACTTATGAAATCGAAAAAGGACCCCGCATCTGAACCTATGCAAAAAGTAGTTTCAGTCAAATGTCATAAAACTGGAGTGTGTTGTACTTCAAGCCATGCTGATTAAAAGTCTCAATGGATTCTAAGATATTTAAGTAAAACTTTGAAAATGCAGCTGGCAGGGGCAGTACGTTTGCACCAAATATACAGGGTGTCTATACGGTGATTATATGACCAATTTCAAGCATAAAAATTCTAATGAAGGTATGCCTTAAAATGCTTCGTAAGGAAGCTAAGCTCTATAAAGATGACGTCCAAAAGGCGATTTTCAGATAATATCTCAGCAACTAGATCTAACTTTTATCTAAAGATAATAATTCACAACAATGTATTTTTGCAGTTTCAAACAATTATGTCATTGTTATGAAACGCCTGCTTTCTTTATTTTTATAGACTTTATTTATACAGCTGTAGCTTCCCTACGAAGCATTTTAGGGCATACCTTCATTACAACTTTTATATTTGAAATTGGCCACCCCGATCGCGCCCAGCAGTCGCGACCGACCATTTGTCACACTTTTCATGTTCCGAGTGGAATGTAAATAGTCTAGGTGCCCGCGTACAAAAATACAATTTATACATATCCTCGTATAACTTCTTGTACGGCATAATTGCGCCTAGTCTATCACTTTTTTCCTCTGCGAAAATTTTCGTAAATGCGGCGTTTCTCCTCGGCATGAAAAAGACGATTTCCACACGACGTACTGGAAAATCGGCAAATATATTTTGTCGGACAATTTGAGAATTGGATTCTACATATATATTCTATATATTTCTACGTCCGACAAAAATTTTGGAACGTTAAAGGTGTCCACCACCCTAAACATAACATAACATAACTTTAAAACATTTATTGATAACCAGCTGAGTTTTTCAAGTTTGCTTGATAAAAAATCGGCAGCTACTGGAAGCGGCTAGAACCTCCCCACCCTGTGAATCTTTGAAGCCGAAAAGAGCACTAAAAAATATGAACGATCTCATTTAATATATTTATTAAGTTGAAATATTTTTTTCATATTAAAACAGAAAAAAAGTCTTACATTCTAAGAACTTCTAAGAACTTGAGGGTTAAATTTATAGTCTGCACAAGATTAATATTATATTCAGTGTTTTAATACAAATATATGCCTCATCGGATCCTAGCCCGGAGCCAGCCAGACAACCGCGGTGAACACCGCCGAGGCGAGTGTGAGGCTGGACTGGGTAGGTCCGGTTTGGCTTGGAGACAAATAGAAATGTGGAATAGTAGCTCCTGTCTTCTGTAGGCAGGCTTAAAAACTAGGTTAAAATTATAATGCGTCCACATGGTCCTAAAATTAATATAAAAATAAACACAACACTATAAAAACTAAGGTTGTAGGCAAGAGCACTTAATAATTTTGATTATTGATACGGGAAACAACTAAACGAAAAAAATCCGTTCGTTGGTAATGGGTGGTAGGGATGGCCATCTTTTGGAAAAACCATATAACTCTTGGTGGACAGCTTCACTGCCAGATGTGGCCGGAGTAGTGTTCATGGTGGATCGTTTAAATTTGAGTTGATGTATTTTGTTTTATCTTCTGGCCTCGACCGATTTTTCACTAAATCGGTCGGGGAAGTTTTTGGTTCCAATGTTTTTCTGGGGGAATTTGGTTTTTGACAGTTTTCGAAAAAATATTTTAGGTTGGTACCAATGTCTTAAATTATGTTTAAGTTAGGTAGCACTATTTTTAGGTTATGTTGCTGGAAGAATTTCCGGCGGGATGCCGGAAATAGCGGAAATAGTTTTTAAAATATAATGTTACTGTCACTTTTAAAGTTTTATTGAAAAAACTCACCGAAAACATTCCGGTGAGATTGCTTATACTTGTAGGGCTTGTGAGCGGTTCACGAAGGCCTCTTACACCTTCCGTGGGCTTTATTAACGTCGAAAAAACTTGTAATGTCTCGATGCACTTGACACTCAAATTTACTCAGCATACAGTCTGCACGCTTTAACACACTAGTCTATTGAACGTTAGGTTAGACCACAGAGTACAGTAACTATACGGAGGCGAAGGCTAGCCTTCCCGCCAAAACCAAATTTGTATACTCATCGCCATTTTTTAATTGTTTAACAATCAACCTCACTTTTATCTTGACACTGTTGACGTTTATCGTGTTAAGTTTGGATTTGTGAATTTTATTTCCACTCATTTTGAGATATTGAAAACATTAACTGAGAATTAAAATTCTCATAAATAAAACCTAGTGTACAACTCAATTGAAAATAGGCGCCGATTATAAGCAATTCAAATGGTAATATTTTTCAATCCAACTCGAAATACACTGTTTTTTCACTGTATCCTTAAATGGAGATCTGCACGTGACGTCATAGCTAACCTCAAAAATATATGTTTCTTAAAATTTAAAAGTATTACGTAGCTATTATTAAAATTTCTGCCTGGTTCCCATACTTTCGACCAAAATCTAGTTCAATGTAATGTTTATAAAGTTCTAACTAGTTTGTCACAATAAAATAAAACGCATTTTGCAGGTTAGAAATCTAACCTATTAAAAGAAACAAATTAACAACATATTTCTCTCAGTGTAGACCAGGGTGTATTAAATAGGTGATGCGACGACAACCCTCACAGTGGCTTCATAAGTGCTTACTTCGTACATAATGTAAAAGATGGCAGGACAACAAAGTTCTCTCATTATTTACGCATAGATAGATAATTTTACAGGTTTTGTGCATACGTACATACAGTGATGCATACATCCGGCTTTTTGTTTTTGACAAGAGTCCAGTGACATCTAACATTAAGTAGCTAAATTAAAACATTGAAAGAATATATGCAACACTACATGCAGTATTGCACGTGTCGTCACAGCTAACCTCAAAAATATATATTTCTTAAGATTTACAGGTATTACGTAGCTATTATTAAAATTTCTGCCTGGTTCCTGTACTTTCAACCACAGTCAAGTTCAACGTAATGTGTATGAAGTTTTAAATAGTTTGTCACAATAAAATAAAACACTTTTGCAGGTTAGGAATCTAACCTATAATTAGCAGTCTATTTTTATTAATCAACAATATTGAAAAATTATTTGCGTGAATTTTTAAATATTTGCTTAGAGCCAGTATGGCTCCAAGCTAAAAACGCCTATGCAAACATTAAAAATGAGAATAAACGAAAAAACCTTAAAATTTGAGGTTATGTTAGTTATACGATGCACATGCCCAGGTAATTTTAGGACCTTATTGCTCGCGCCATCTACTAAAGTAAATAGAAACCATGCACTTACGAAGCCATTATTATAATAGGAAAGTGCCGGACCACCTATTTAATACACCGTGGTGTAGACGCAACTGGTACGCAAAGTTACAGAAAACGAGCCATCAAAACTCAAAGGAACCGCCAAAGACTTCGCCTCTGTGCAGTTACTGTACTCTGTGGTTACACTATAAAATATATCTTACACAAGAAGCGTGTTATTTGGTTTTTAATTTTTTTCACGAAAACCAAATCGAAAGAGTGCAAGTGTGATATATCGTTGAAATCGGAATTTTTACTGCTTTTCAATGGTTCGATTACAAATTGTAAGTAATCATAAAATAAACAACTTGTTGTGCCAAAACGGCAACAAACGTAATCCGATCTCAACCAAAACCTTTTCAGATCTTCTGGAGCACTAAAGAAACCCTCATGCAAAGTTTCATCCAAATCCGTTTAGTAGCTTCGCCGCTATCGTGCTAACAAACATACACACACACAGACATTTTTCAAAAACAACTTTTTTGGGTTCCTGAGACCTCAAAACGTAAAGATTTAATGTTATCTCAATTTTCAATTTTCGATTTTGGACTAATTGTAGTAACCTCCCACAATTTTATTGTGGGGAGGTTAAAATATATAAAATCCAATTTTCGAATTGTCGCACAAAATATATTTGCCGATTTTTTAGTCCGATGCACAGTGGGGCAGGAATTCGAAAATGTGGCAATAATTCTAATTTCTGGAACAATCACTAAAAAAATCATTTATACGGGTTTTTGAGGGTGTACATTTTAAATCTGACGCTGAAATGTAAAAATATAGATCTGTCCGACATGTAAAGGTCAATCTACCATCTTGGAAAAATAAAAAAATACAAGAAATGGCCGAAAAAATCAAAATAGAATATCTTTTCGATAAGAAGAAGAAATTTCACCAATGTTGGCAAAAATAAAACTCATCTATGGTCAAATACAATGCACTAAACCCGGACGCTGTAAGTCTGTATTTTCTCTGGACCCTCACAAGTCACTTAAGTCATATAAATAATTCTCCCTTTTCCTCCAGCATCATTTATCAATAATTTTTACTAATTTCATTTTAATGTAATTCAGAAACTCATGTACATATAATATATAATAGCATTATATATATAATTGTGTTAGAAATGTATCAGCGGCCCGCAAACAAATCTACCAGATTTAGGCGTGCCACTGATTTTGCTAAATAATCATAATGTAAAATGTAACTGTAATTCTGTCTTTGAATAAATTACTTACTTTCTTACTTTACTTACTATAAGGAGCTAAAGTCTCAAAATTTTCTTGGCATCGACCACCCTCAGTATCACTCCCATTACCACCACGTTATTAAAGGGGGTACAAAAATAAAATTGTGATTTAATGTCTACTAGAACCAAAGGCCTCAATTTTTTTTTTCTCATCAGCCACCCCCACTACCATCCCCTATAGTAATGTGGTGGAGGTGGTAGTGGAGGACTTGGTTAGGAAATCTGAAAATGGAAGTAGTGATTCCTTAGGCAACAGTTTTTTAAATTGTTTATATTCCTTATAATTTCGCTGTCGGCTTTGGTGTAGAAGTATTACAATTTATTTGCCGCTTTTCAAGTTTTATATCTGTTTTTATTTTTTTCGCCATTCGATTTTCAGTATTTGTGAAATAACTGTTGAATATTTCAGCTATTTGTTTATTATTGTTAATCTGTAAATCTTCATGTTGAATAGTCGCTATATGTTTTACCTTTTCTCCCCTTCATTTAATCCCTCTTTTATTACATCCCCAATTTTTCTCAAGTTTTTTCCATTCCTTTGTTACAATAATGTACTTTTTTTACTTTCTAAGAGGATATTAGTCCAATTTCTGTATTCAAGAACATTAAAAATAAGTTACTAAATCCCAGTATCTAGATGGTTTTATGGAATTGTAAATGGAAGGTAAAAAAATAGGACGGGAGATGCAGAAATTTCAATAAAACCCCGTTTAACACGGCCCTCACTACAAAGGGACATCCATCGCGCTAATTTATGGTGATAGACGATACGAAAGGAGAGAACTTCTGGTCTTCCCAAACATAAAACCCGTTATTTGATTTATGTCGCTGTTACAAATTTACATTAAATTTTAATGGCCCATAAATGTGCGAACAAAAAGGTTTGCATACAAGGCCGAGGGACACTTTAAATGCCCTTTAAAAGATTTGTCAAAATTAAAACATATATATTTGAGTACGATATAATTTTGGCTATTGGCGGGATTCAAAATTATAGCAAACGATATTTGATTTACCGAAGATCAAAAATGAAACATCAATGGCCTGATAGATCGATTTTTTCAACACCTTCACATATAATAATTAACTGAAATCTCGTTTCTAAAGCATCATTATTAATTGAAATAAAGGGTCTGATCCACGATCTTTTAAATAGTTATATTTTAATAATGGGACAGAGTGTGTCTCTTTAAATGGCCAAATTTCAAATACTATTCTAGTCAGACAATGGTGTACCCTAAGGGCTCTGTCTGGGGCCTCTACTCTTTATTATTATATCAACGATAGTTACATGCCTTTTTCCTGACCTTCGTGTATTATTCGCGGATGACGCAAGCTTAATTTGTAAGAAATCATTCGTACTGATAGAACAACTTAAACACTGTAACAATCCAATCCAATTTTTTTTTTAATTTAAACACTATCGAGATACAGCGGCCCACCTTTTCCTCAAAATGATGGAAATACAGATGTGGGGCTGCTGGAGGTTTTTCTTCACGGCAATTTAAATTGGACAGGTCACGAAAATCACTTATGTAAGAAATTAGCCAGCGCAAACTTTTTACCAAGGCAATTATAAAAGGCTTTAAAATCTGAGGTGTTAATAAGCGAGAAAATTAAATAAAATCAATGAAACACTAAAAATCAAAGTAATAAAATAATACAATGAGATGGTTTTGAACACCAACAACTTACTTTATGCCAACAAATATTGTCTTGAAAATGATGTTTGTAAAAACGTCATTTATTCCAGGATAACTAGATTTATCTATTCAAAAATTATTCGTCAATACTGCTAAATGGAGCAATTTGAATTTAATTGTTTTAATCAAGAACTGTGCATCTGACGAGAAAAATGCAAGAGACCATTTTCATGTAGAATTGACCAGGCTAATCAAAAAAACTATCCACATGGAAAAATGTAAGTTGCGGATCACTCTTTTGGTAAAAAATATCAGAGGACATGTTGTAGGCGGCACCAAAAACAATCTTTAGGGAGCGGCACGTTCAGTCTTTCTCGATCTCCCTGTATGTTGTGGTCAAATAAAGAGAGTTCAGTCGATTTGAGTTTCGGGAAGCAGCTGCTCGCCGCCCACCCCCATTGTATATACGACAGTGCTACTGATTCTGAAAAGAAAATTGTGTTACAAGGAAGATGTATGAAAATAATTATTCAATGAATGTTTTGGGCCCAGCACCCGTTCTAATGCTCGTTATTAATTATTACATTTCCACGAACTGTACAGGCTAATAGTTCACATTTATGTCATACACTAACACTGTTCTTTTATTTGTCTTTAATGATGCCCAGAGTTTGATGTAACGCCTTATTAATGGTATCTATTAAAACACATCCATTTAATACGGAACTAATTTAAATTGATTTGGTCTTAATTGAAAAAAATTGTAATTTCCGTAATTGTATAGCTGGTAATGAGAAAAATTAAGCACCAATTTATTTTTGGGCTGGCGATAATTGACCTCAGTGTCGTAGCTGACGAAAATGTTAAGAAAGGTAGTTATTATACCTAATTGGAGTAATCAAATATGTATTTGATAACCGGACAAAATTTTTTATTAATTGTCGTAGAAAAAATTGTTCACAAATCCGTTTCGTAGCACGCTAAGCTGAAATATCAAATAGAGAATGTCTGTGTGTATGTACGTGTATATGGGTGTATTCTTTAAAATTTAATTAATTGAAAAATAGACGCAAGGTTTGCGCCAATTTTGAAAAATAAATAAATACTTATACTTATAAATAAATAAATTAAACATTTATTTAGCAGTTTGCTAGTTACAAGAATGAATAACATTTTGTTACAAATATTAAGAAAAATAACATATACAAAGTTAAAACATTGTTTAATTTAAAATATAACTTTATGACAACAAAGAAACACTAGATAACATCTCAACAGGCTTTATTGATAAAATAAAATTCTACATAAAAAAGAACACAAATACCGTCAAACTAAAAAACAATAAAAACATCATAAAAAAGCCGTGGATCACAAAATGTCTATTAACTTCGATAAATAAAAAAAATAACATGTACAAAAGTCTTAAAAGCGATCAAAGCAATGTTCATCTTTTAGAAAATTACAGAACTTACAAAAACAAACTGCAACAATTGATAAAAAATCTAAGATAATATACTTTAAGAATAAAATTTATAACTGTGAAGGAAACTCCAGTCAAATGTGGAAAACTATTAAAACATCTGCAATGAAAACAAAAACCACGAAGTGATTACCTCTATTAAAAAAGACATTATAATAAATAATCCTGTTAACATTGCAAATAGTTTTAATGACCATTATACAAATTTAGGAAAAAATCTTGCAGAAAAAATCTTAGTCACACGTATCAACACCACTACAATTATCATATAATGAAAACTCCATATATCTCAGTGAGATAACTGTTTTGGAAGTTAATCAGGCTATTAAAGAATTAAAAAATAATAAACTCCCTGGCATCGACGGCATAAAATCTGAAATAATAAAAAAATTAGTGCGTTAATAATAAACCCATTTACTCACCTAATCAATAAGGCAATTAATGAAGGTATAGTACCATCTGTGTTTAAGGTTGGAATTGTTAAACCACTTTATAAAAACGGAGCAAAAGATGAGATAAGTAATTATAGACCTATAACCCTTATATCTAATTTTGCAAAAATTTTCGAAAAAATTATTAAAAAAAGATTACTGAGCTTCCTAAATAGGTATAAAATAATTTCAGATAAACAATAGCTTTTAGGATTTAGGGAAAATAGGTCTACTCAAGATGCGATATGTGATTTAACCTCTAAAATCTATGAGTTTAGATAAGAGCGAACCAGCCTTGGCAGTCTTTGTTGACCTTGCAAAGGCGTTTGACACCGTGTGCCATGATAAGCTGCTCAAAAAACTTTACGCTGTCGGTATCAAGGGAAAAACTCTTCAACTTCTCAAAAGCTATCTTGAAAACATGTTTCAATACAAGAAGTATATAGTAATCCCAAAACAGTCATGTATGGAGTCCACAGGGAACCGTACTGGGACCATTACTATTTACGGTATACATCAATGACCTACTGAGCTTGAACAGTTTGGAGAAAATAACAAGCTTCGCTGATGACACGCTTATATTATATAAAGGTAAAACATGGGATTCCTTACGGGCTGACGTACAAAAAGACTTTTCCACAATAATAACATGGTTTAACAATAACACCTTAACACTAAACTCGGACAAAACAAAATACGTAGCATTCAGTTCATACAAAGTCGGTTTACCACAATATAAATCCATATCGATACAAATAAATCATGATGCTATAAGTCTGAAAGAAAGTGATGTCAAATACCTAGGTATCATTATAGATTGTCGTTTAAGATGGGATAAACAAATAAACTTCATTGTAAAAAAAATCAGGGGCATTATCTCAAAATTAAAATATCTAACCGACTTTCTAGAATTTCGTGACCTTAGAACAATATATTTTTCCCTAATTCAAAGCCATATAAATTACGCAATTTTAGCTTGGGGGGCTAATAAGAACTAATTACACTCATTAGATGTAATGCAGAAATGGTGCCTAGAAATAATTTTGAAAAGAAAATATACGTACTCGTCTGATTTATTGTATAAAGAAGCAAAAGTTCTGGATGTGCGTCAGTTGTTTGGTTTAGCCATGTGTACTGAAATACTTAAAAACAAAAAACTTCTAAATTTTTCCGAACATCAATATAACACCAGGACAAAAACTGCGTCTATTTCTAGAAACATAAAGTGCACTAAAACAGTAGGTCAAAGATGTTATATATACCTTTGCTCCAAAATGTACTCCGCATTACCGCAGGATATTAAAACGCTAAACAATCCCCATTAATTAAAAAAAAGAATTAAACAATGGATGTTTGATGCACCTAGAAATGTAGTACATGCGATAATAGACAAAACATATTATTACGTCTAGTCTTAATCAGTAACCGTGTTAGCCCTTGCTGTGATATATTCTGAGAAAGTCAAACATAATTTTATGTTCCGGATTGTACCACCGTTGATTTGTTTGCGTAGTTAAGAAACTAAGTATATTTATATGAGTGAAAAAATGAATTTATTTTACCTTATATAATCGATATGTTAAAATAAAAAAAAATACTTATAGATAATATTAAAAAAATGTAAAGAAAAAAATATGAAAAAAAAATATGTACATATATTTAAATTTAACTAAACAATGCCATATTATAAATAGATTTTGGTAGGTTTTAGCTCACAAACAAGTACTCACAGTCCATGACGTGTGAGTGCTTCGTGGGTCGACTACACGTTTATTTATTATTATTATTATTATTATTATTAAAATGTCATAGGCTATTGTTCTCTTTATTTAAGAATAAACGTTATTAAAATAAAATAGAAACTATGCATAGGATCAAATTAGATGGGATTTGAGGTATTCTCTAAAACTATGGAAGATAGACAAAAACCAATATAGATGTCCTGAGCTCGATTTTCGAGAAACAAACAATGGCGGCGCAAACCGCGATCGTCTATTTTTTTCGACTACCGAGCTACAGAGCGTTTTTGGAAAATTGACATTTCTATATCTCAATTACCAAGTATCGAACCGAAAATCGAGTAACACATTCTTAAGGCACTTTTTGAGTAGAATCCGTTGCTGATAAGAAGAAAATTATGCATGCCTCAGCTTTCGAGATATAGACATAACTTGTATTTTTTTAAATGGAACACCCTGTAAATTATTTCATTATTCGATCACAACTTAAATTAGCTATCCAACGATGTCATATGTCATATTTATCTGTAGAAAAAGTGGTTAATTTTCGAAAAATGTTTTATATTTGTGAGGAAGCCATGGAAAACTATTAACAACAATATAAAATAATTTTGCTAAAAATATGAAAAACTAAACTACAATAAATGTTCGAATTGTTTTCCATTGACATCTATGCTTTTTTTTCGCATTTCTAACATTTATTGAGAAGGCCATGGTAAAAAAAAGAAAATCGAAATAATCGTGAATGTCAAAAACTAATTTGTGAGTTAATTGTGAGTGAGAATTGTTAAAAATGGTTCAATTTAGTAATGGTGAAAAATATGATATGATTTTTAGTCCGGTCAAGTTAGCCCTAAAAATGGAAGTACCCTTGCATAAATTCCCAAGAAGCTGAAAATTTACATGAACGTTAGGGATACCATTATAATGAAGTTGTGAAAAGTCCCCATTGATCCCGTGTGTGCAAAAAAATTTATGCGAGGTCAAAGTTCGCAAAAATGGGTTTTTGGATTTTTTAGCGAAACGATTAGTTTTATGATAAAAATAGCTTAGACAAAAATTGTAGATCTTTCAATTCTCTACAAAAATAATCCTTACACTTCTTTTCCTAAAATTCACATTTTTTGAGAAAAAGCCATTCTAAAGTTATATTCTCCATAATATGCACACGTTTCCACGCCACCTATGAGGTAGTGTACTTGGCGCGTCTTTTTTAATGTGGTTTCCCCGGTAGGCCTACTCCACGGTCTTTTTATTGAAGTTTAATATAATATTAGGTCTTCTTATTCAACTTCTTCTTCTCTTCCTCCACCTTCTTCTTCTTCTTCATCTTCATCTTCCTGAGTTGATGTAAATTGTTCAAACAGCGATACATCAGTTGTTTCGTCGTTGATGTAAGGATCATCTTCTGTTGGAGATTCAATATTTGAACACGACTGGCCGTGACAGCTGGTGCATGCTGGTGAACAAAGTAAGCTTACTTTTGGCAGCCGCATTTCTTTTTTGCAGTTGCAAAAAATAGTATTAAGGAGCTTCTCTGATGCCGGTGGAAGTAGAGTATGGATTGGTTCCAATACATTATTAATTAGCTTCCAACTCCATTCTTCTGGGTCCAGTTGATTACTAAGCCACACTTGAACCTGGTAATATACTCGATAAAAATGTTGATGAGCAGAAGCCGAGGTTGGAGGAAGACAAGCTTTTTATTACGTGTATGTTTTGCAAAAGATACGTAACGTAATTTATCTATGGAAGTAATTTTTTTTGGAGCTCCATATACAGAAAGAAGAAAGCGAATTCCGTTAGTGATTAGAGTTTCTGGAGCAGAGTTCATATCTTCAAAAGCTTTTGCACATGTAATTAAATCTTGTTTTTCAAACAATTTGAAAACTGTTGTTTTACCTCTCCGGAACATTGCTGATGTTGTATCACAGCCAGTCATAGCATGTAAAAATAGAATATGATTTTTACATTTAGGATAAGCCGATAAACTCATATTTGAAAATATTTCCGATGGTTGTTGAGCCTTGCCTGGTTTTAAAAAATAAATGGTATTTTCAATTGGAGTTCGAGCGGTAAGTAATTCAAACAGATCAACATCTTCACCAACAACAACATTGACATGAGTTGTTTATTTTTTAAAATAATGTGTTCCAAAAAATAAGCCAGTGACTCTGGAATATCACTGTTAATATCTTCAAACATACGACCTGGTGGGGGGTAATAAGAATTATCGATGACTACTGACTGAATATCTTCCCAAATGATTGCTGCCGCAGCTTCCAGGATCTTGAATCGCTCTTCTTTGTCAATACATTTTTTTTTCACCCCAAGCTTGATTCAAGATATCACAATGATTATCAATGAAACATATAAATGTCAATTGTCCTGGTTTTTCAGTGATTATAACTTTATCACCATAATTTAATTTCAATCGTAGTTTGATAGTTCTGTTATTTACATTTAAATTTTTAAATACATTTTTCAATTCTTCCAATGTAAATTGACACTATTTTCGATGTATGTAAAAATTTCTTTCATGACGAGATTTAATGCTTCATCTCGAGGACGGCCGGCTTTACTTCCAGTGGTCGGTTTTAAAAAGGAAACATAACAGTCATTATTATACCTGGCCTCAGCAGCAACTAAATCATGCTCGAACCCGATGCGAGAAACAATAGTTTTTGCTGTGTCATCAGAACGAGACTGAGCTACTTGAGGAACTGATTCTTTGAATGAAAGTGTAGTAACCTTACAAATTCTACGCCGAAATTTCAGTGCCCGTTTTTTTTTTCATATTCTTCATTTAGTTCATCGCCGCAAAAGAAACAACAATTTTTAAGGCAGAAAGCTGATTCACTTACGCGTACGCGTGCTCTAGTACGAGGAGGACTTATTTTAGATGGCTTAATACCTAACATAATTACAAAATAATTTTCACAACTAAAATTAAATATGAATATCTACGAAGCAGACAAATCAGTTATTTCATGATAAATACACAAATGTAGGTACTTACGTATAGTAATTCATCAATCATTACAAAACAGCTAACATTTATTTGGAAAATCAAAACTCTACAGTATCACTATATACATTATAATTCGTTGTACTTAAAGTCTCTCTACTTAAACAAGTAAACCTTAACTTAACTATCAAACTTCTCAAATTAGAAACAATGATTAAATACATAAATATATATTAATAAACACTTTAATATAATAATTCAATTCACTGTTTAGGCTAGTAACTAAGTTAAGCTAGCGTTACTAGATGGCGGTACCATACCATCTGAGCCGGCAGCCTTAGAACGTAAAAGGGATAGATTGGTAATATGCAATTTGTGTGATTTCACTGGTAATGTGATTGGTCGAAGCGTGCTTTGTTGTGATGACTAGTCTTATAAGTTACAGTACCTATGGTTTAACGTATATTGTTTTTCTTGATTGTCATAATTTAAACCTACTTTGTTTTTTATTAGATGAGTCGCTTTGGAAATGCATTTTTATGTGACGTAAATGATGAAATTGAAGATAAAGGTGAGTAATCTCTAAAAAGCAACAAGGTAACGTCTGAAAGCAATTAATTACTGAACATAATATTGAAGATATACTTAATGAATTATTTATTCGTGAAATATTCTCCACAAATACCACTCGTGCTTTAAATTTTATCTAAAAATTTTTTCTCAAGCTAAGTTGCCCCTAGTTAATATAACTCATGCAAATTGGCAGTTTATTGTCAAAGATTAAATCCCTCCCGCTAAAGCGGTCGGGATTTAATCAGATAATAAACTGCCAATTTGCACTCTTTATATTACCAGGCGACACGCTTTCGAAAAAATTTTCGATAAAATTTTAAGGACTAGTGATATTACATACGATAAATAATGTATGATAAAAGCGATCATTTCCTACTTTAATCTTTTCTTCCACTTTATTATTAACGTCATTACAAACATATTGCACAAGGTTTCATCAAAATCCATTCATTAGCACTCAAATTAGAGAAGATAAAACACTGGACTATTAATAAACAAATTGATATTTCTTCTTGAAATTTGGGCTAGTTGTTCTCCAATGCTTGTTATTTTGTCTCTCGTATTAGATAATCCAAAGCTATAATAAAAACATCGAATAAAGCGGCCTTGAGAACATAATGCATATTTTCAATTCTTTTATAACTTTTTTAATTTTTGTCACGAAAATGATAAACCAACCTAACTCGAACAACTACCATGTATGCAGCTTTGTAAAACTTTTAATATCACTGATACAATGAAAAAAAAATCGGCAGCAGGATTTGAACCAGAGACGTCCGCATTTTGAATAAAAAGTGCTAGTCGTCTTACCCACTAGGCTATCTAACGACTAAAGTCCGGTTTATAAAAACATAATATAACATTTAGACTTATTTATTTTCGGATCTTTAACAAAATCGCTAAAGAACCCACTTTCAGGCTTCCATACAGTATCTTTTAACAATTGTAGCTTTAGATTATTTTCAAGTAGTAGAGACAAAATAATAGACATTGGAGAATTACCAGTCCGAATTTCAATAAGAAATATCGATTTGTTTATTTATAAGTGACCTAAACGTAAAAACTAACGTATCTCAGCTCCAAATGTAAGTAGAGCATTACATTTTTTTTAAAGTTCGCTTTCTTAATCTACTTTTATTACTTCTTTGCTGTTTTTGATTTCATAAAAAAACAGAAGTGTTATTTGAACTTATTTATAACTATAATTTCGAAAATTATAAACAACTGCAATAAAAAGTTTGAATTTTGAAAAAAAAAATTCTCTCTCCGTGATCTTAATAAAAAGCTACAATTTGAGCCATCGTACACATTTCTCGGTTTTGATGGCAGGATTTCACAAGGGTGCAAAGTTTTAGCAACAATATTTGAGCCGTTTTATTAATCATTTTGATTTGAAATTTTAAGTGGTGATTGTACTTTATAAGAGCTATATTTCTTCAAAATTTCATTGAATATTTTCCATTATTTTTGAAAGAACAGTGATTTGTTTAGAAGCGCATAATTTTGCAATATTCGATTTTTTTTTAAATAATAACAATTGGAATGAATGATAGTTTATGTACTTTTATTGTACAGCTTATTACGAACATTTTCCTTCTTTTTATTGTGTTCTATAGGACTTATAGATTTCGAGATATTCAAAGAGAACCGATGGAAAACACGGTCTAAAGAATTAAATTGCTTAAATAAACAATACGCCGACCTCGCAGAAACTGCAAAACTGAACTGTGAACTTAAGTTGATCCCCTGAATAGCAGACAATTCACGTTGCGAATTTTTTAGTCTAATTTGTCTCCACTATTAGTGTTATATACTTTTAATATTGTTGCTAACTTCCAGCATACCCATATCAGCCGAATACATCGTTAATGCCACTGAGTACATGCAATTTAAATTCGTGCCCACATGCTCGGTTTCAAATATAAATTTAGGTACGCAGAGGGTGCAAAAAGTGCACAATTGTTCAACGAGCGCGTACAAATAAAAAGGAATCATCCTAAATGGTTCACATGCGTCCCTGCTCTCCCGAGTTCGCTTTCACTTTTTACGAGCCACGCCACACGCATACGCAATCTTCCCTTTGGCCGAGAGCGAGACCATAAAATATTTTAAACGCCGCAGGGGTTGATTTATTTTCGGGGGTGCCAATATCCCGTGAATCCGGTGACTATAAAAATCAAACGGAGCTCTCGTCGACTTTACGATCTATTTTTCAGTGCGATTTATTTTTTGGGTCGGCTCCATCGGCGTCGAAAAGGTGGTCGAGGCGTCCCCCGGGAGGGGTTGCCTCGAGGGGCAGGGGTATCGCTTACTTAATTTGCAAGTTAAAAAAAAAGCCGTCTTAAATTTGGGTAATTATGTCTTGTAGTCGCAAAAATTTAATTTGGAAAATGTTTCAAGTGTTTTCTTAACGACTAGATGCTCTTATTTGCGTCATAATTGAATGGATATTCCCTAGATATCTGGTAAAGACCTTTCAACAGTGGCGTAGCCAGCTGTTTGAGGCAGATGTGGCAGTCGATTACAGGGGTGGTATAATAATAATTTTTTGCCAATATCAGTGGGTTTACATTAGTCAAAACGTACAAATATTATAAACATCACATGATATGCATTATACAGGGTGTTTGGTAAGGCGATGCCGACCCTGAGCAGGGAGGTAGAGGGGGTCATTTGGCATTTTTATATTGCCGATTTTTTTATTTCATCATTTATTTAAGTATTACGTACTAAAGAACCCCGGAACAAAACCCATGAAAATGTTGATTCGGTGAAATCGGCTGAAATTTTGGTATTTTGTAGTTCAAGTCATGCTGATCAAAAGTTTTTATCACATCGAGTCAATCCTATGGGCAGTTTTTGAGATATAGCTTGTCAAAGTTAGGTAATTTGCGTCATTTTAGACATTCGAGAACTTTTTACTCTTAAACTATTAACTTTAGCAAATAATTGCAAGGGTCGAAATATTTTTGTTCAAGTCCAATAAAGCTCAAGAATTTTTTTCAGAATGTTTTTATCAATTTTTAGGTTAGGTAAAATATATATATGTCATATTTTGGTATGCTTCGGTGGGATTGGCTGAAACTTTACTATTTTGTAGTTAAAGTCATGCTGATCAAAAATTCCTATTGCACTGAGTCGATCCTATAAGTGGTTTTCGCTCCAGGAGTGCTTGAAGGTCCTAACAACGAGGTAAGGAGTAATCTATATGTACGTGTTTTGTCTGTATTCTTCAGTAACTTCTTCACCGCATAGGAAGCATCTGTTGTTGAAATCAAATGATGACATCCCCGAGCGGGTTGGTTTGGGGGCAGTTGTATAGAGGCCAAAATCAACTTTTCGTTGTTGAACTTTTTCTGGCAAGCCATGTGAACTGTTATTTCCTCCAATCCTTCAAGTAACTGTCGATTTTGAGGCTTGTTGCGTTTAATACTGCAAGTAATAAGCGTAGCAATCCCTCTCTTCTTAACAACAATTACTTCATGTTCTGTTAAACATATCCTCGCAAATGAAACACAGATGCGCTGCAGGAGACGCCATATCAACTCTGAAACAACGAAGAAAATAATTATAAATAGGAAGGAAGATGGGGGGATCAGTGGGTGGGGGGAGGTCAGGAAAATACATAGATATATGTTGAAAAATAAAAGTTATGAAGCAAAAATCTGAATTTAACTCGTTTTTTTTTACATTTTGAACTGCTGTATCTCGGTAAGTATTGGGTCAAAAAATTTTTGTTTGGAGCAACAAAAATTTATTAAGATCAACCAAGAAATTGCTTTGTATATACGCAACAGAATTTTTGTTTGCTCCGAACATTTTTTTTTTTAGTGTGTTCCATTTTTTTTTAAAGCAAATTTATTTACTTTTTAAGAAAAAACGACAAATTTTTGATTTATTGACAATAACTCGTAGAACACTAAGTTTAGAGACAAATATTAATAGAGATAAATTAGAGCTGATAAAATTGTATAAATTGCTATGTATATGTTCTCTTCGCCATCTTTGAGCTTGATCCTCAAACATCAATGAATCTAGCAGTCAGTGGAAATTCCACCCATTTAACATCACCAACTACAAAAATATGTGATTTTTGTTATTCTAATACAAATGTCATCACAAGTTCGATAAAGCCAAGAAACATGCCGAAATGTTGGCTTGGCTTTTTAACGTAGAAGAAAGTTGGGAGGCGTCTGCTTAATAATGAGCAAAGTCGAATTGGGCTCATTAAGTCCGGGAAATAATGATTACAGGGACTCCCTTCAATTAATTCCGCTCCAGTTTAATACCGTGCGTCGAAGAGACGGGCTTGCTGGAGGACGTTTTAGCTCTTGGGCCTCGAAATAGCAGCACAACACGTTTGGTGAACAATCAGTTTGATAATAATTATATACTCAATTATTTTCTTGGTAAATGAATTCTGATTAATTTCTAATAGTTATGTCAATATCCCCTTTTTTTTAATCTATGAACTGCATAGCACTCTGATAGGTTCTCTAAGGTCAGATAGTTATTACTGTTATTAGGGTAAAATTAAATATTTATTTCAAGAAATCGATTAGTCGCCAGAAATTATATGTTGCTTTCTATGTTAAAAGTGGAGTGGTGTAAAAAACATACCGCACCTAGTAGACAACCCCCCAAATTCAAAACCAAGGCTGCCCGGAAGGGGGTCAAAAATTTGAACAAAATTCTTTAAACAAAAGTTTTGGGAAATTTTATGTTCTATATTAATAAGAGCCCATCACTACATAGGAGCAACGAGGACAGAGATAAGTGCAAAAATGTGCAGCGAAACACAAATTTTCGCCAATTCTATAGTCCAAGCAGTGAATGCCCAAAAGGGGATTGTAGAGGACATTGAGTAGGGGAGAATTTTTCCCTTCAAGAATGTGTTGGGGGTAGTCAGGAGGTAAACATACTAAAAGTCCCCGCCCCTAGCTTAGGCGCTTCAGGGGGGGAGGTTCCTTTTTTTAATCCCCGACCCCAAAAGGGGGGTATTATAAGTGTGACGCGTATGTTTGTATATCTGTCTGTCTGTGGCTTCATATCTCTTCAACGGGTGATCCGATTTTGATGCACTTTTTTTTATTTGAAAGAGTATTTTGTCGAGAAGGTTTTTGCCACATTAGATTTTGATGTTTGGTCGCCATCTTGATTACAAGCTTTTATTTAACTTGCCTTTTTCTTATGTTTCAAATCTTGCAACTAAATTTTAAAATAGTTATCTCCAACCGATTGTTCTGAAATTTTGCATACACGTTTAGTTTGGATGACAATGCATGGTTAGCTAAGTGACGTCATTCCAAATCCAATATGGCGGACCAGTTATTTTTTATGCACCCCCATGATATGGGTATCAAATGAAAGGGTTTGCTGAGAAGAATACGAAAATAAAATGACGTCATACTAAATTCAATATGGCGGACGCCCCAAGATGGCGGACAAAATTTTTTAGTTTTAACACTATAATTTGATCGTATAGTGTATTCGCTCATACGTTGCATTCTAAGAAATGGTGAAGAATTCGGTTTAAACGCGTATGTTTGTATGTTTGTCTGTCTGTCTGTATGTGGCTTCGTATCTCTTCAACGGGTGATCCGATTTTGATACACTTTTTTTTATTTGAAAAAGTATTTTGTCGAGAAGGTTTTAGGCCATATTAGATTTTGATGATTGGTCGCCATCTTAAATTCGCCATGTTGAACTTCTCTAGAAATTATCCGATTGAAGTAAAATTGAAAATGTGCAGACAATTATGGTAGCCGAATATGATTTCGGCCTCATTTTGATTCGGTCATATGAAACTGGTACGATTAGATACATTGATCGGGGGTTTTTAAAAATTTTCAATTTTTTAACCCCCGACAAAAAAGTTTGACTCGTATGTTTGTATGTCTGTCTGTTTTTCAATTTTTTAACCCTCGACAAAAAAGTTTGATTCGTTGATTTTAAAAAACCCCGACACAAAAATATCGACTAAGTAGCTAATATAAAAAAAAAACAAATTAACACAACTTTAAAAATTATTTCATAATTTTTAAAGTTGTGTTAATTTAATTTTTTATATTAGTTATTTAGTCGATATTTTTGTGTCGGTTTTTTTTTAAAATTTGTAATTTAATTTTATTCGATTCTTCGCTTATAACTCGAAAACGATGCGTCGCGTCGTACGGAAAAAGGTAATCTATGGAAAATTAAACGTAATTAAACATAAAAATGTCTCATTTTCTTCCTATGTGTTATAGTTTACGAGATATTCGCCAGCGAAAATAGATAATTAATAAATAAATTATATTATATTCTGAAATAGTTGTATCAAACGGGTTTACCGTGGTCTGTCAATAAATCACAGTCACAAAACAATCTTTATTTTACAACACTCGACGTATTTACTAACGTAATATTTTGACGAAATCTGTACATTTCCTTAAATATACAGTATGACTCACTTAAAATGAAGACACCCTTATAATTTTTTTTTGACAACATATACTATATTCATCACAAACCTGTTCAGCTAACGCTTGGACTTCCTCTGAAGTATCCGCTGAAACAGTGATTGAGACATCATCTGCAAACATTATAACTTTTCCAACACTGATTTGTTCAGGTAGGTCATTAATAAAAAGCATAAATAGTAATGGTCCAAACACTGACCCCTGAGGAACATCAGTTGGACTGGATGTTTGCTGTCCAATTTTCACAATCAATTTTCTATTAGTCAAGTAAGAATTAATCCAATTTAACATTGTACCTCTTATACCAAGATTGTACATTTTTTTTAATAGAAAATCAGAATTTATACTATCGAAAGCTTTCGTAAGATCGCACAACAAAGATATAACATATTTACCTTGATCAAGTTCCGAGTACACATAATTTAAAAGATGGTATGAGGCTGTTTCCACAGATTTGTTGGATCTAAAACCGTGTTGAGATTCTGTTAATAAATTGTAGTCTTTTATGAAAGAAATTATTAAGTTATAGACTATTCTTTCCAGAATTTTAGAGAATTCTGTCAGTAATGAAATTTGTCGATAGTTGTCAGGAATTTGGACAAGGAATAACTAGAGTCGTTTTCATTATCTCAGGAAAAATACTTGATAGAACAGAGCCGTTTATCAGGCTGGTTAGTGCAAAAGATATATAAGGGAAAATTATTTTTATAATTTTTGAATTTATTCCATCATTGCCTGTAGTATTTTTATTTTTTAGGTTAGCAACTCATTTTCGGAAATAAGGTTAATTGGCATAGTGTTATTTATATAATTTGAAATTGTGCATGGTAATGAAAGGTTCTGGCCAAAATGCCTTGATAATGCCCTGCTGCAACTTGTAATAAAAAAATATTGAAAATGTTTCCGGAATTATTAATAAAATGCTAATTGCAGATAAGATCAGAAGTCAGTTTGTTGAGGCGAACAAGTCAAAGATGTAAAACACATCATATTACTTCTTATAATATACGCGTATACGAAATATCACCTGCAGCAAATGTACAGAAGTCGTGGGCTTGAATTATCCGCATGAAATTTCACCCATTTGAATTCGAATTTCTGCACAATTTATCATATAATTCCTCTCCAGGGCTAACCTGGATAATTCTATGCTAAAATATGAATGAACGAATGCTTCAGTATTTTGGCATTTTAATGAACGTGTAGGGACGCATATTAAACGTGGATATAATTTAAGCCCTCTGCATCTTTGTAAATATTAAATATAGTAGCATTGGGACAGACAGTACGAAGACTAAGATTAAAAACATACCCCAGAAGGTATTGTGAAATGTTTTACGTTGTTCTTTTATGGGCTTATGAAACGATTTTGATGAAATTTTAAAGTGCAGTTTGCACATTTCTACAATGTTGGGTGCCTGATTTGAAAATGTGACAGATTTATGACAACACGTTGTTTATACTCAGTGGGTTAGCGCGTCTAGCTTGCACTCTTAGCATACCTAAAGAAGTGGGTTTGAGCCCCACACAGCGAAAAAAATTTTCATAGTACGAAGTGGTTCGGATTCCACTAGAAACTGTAGGGTCTCGTCTCGTCTCGTCTCCAGAAAAAAAAAAAAATTCAATAGAACCGGCCTCCCGAGAGGTTGAGGAAAACTTTTCAGAAAATGGTTGAAACGGATGTGTATAGATTCCTCTACTAGATAATATTGGCATTAATTACAAAATATTAATTTCAAGAGATATTTGGATACTGCTTTTAGTCCATTCAAATTAGTCAAAAAATTGCTGTTTTATGGAAATTTGAGACCTGTCAGAAGTGAAGTATTTGGGTTGTCTAATCATGAATTTTGGTTTTTGAGAAATATATACATATGTATGAATTTTAGCGTTTTTTCGTCTTTTTCTCTATTTTGAGGAAAAACTATGCATTTTGGTAAAAAATATCAAGAGAGCAAAGTTGTAGAGCATAAAATTTCCTATAAATTCTGTCTCCATTATTTTTTTTTTCGAATTCCGCTTAGTTTCGCCGCTAGAGGGCACGAAAGAAATAAATATACATATGGACTTTTGCGCCTTTTTTTTACATTTTGAGCCAAAATTATGCATTTTTATGAAAAATTACGTGAGATCAAAGTTGTAGAACATAAAATATATATATTTTTATGAAAAAATAAAAACTAGAACTAAAGATAATGAATTTTATGTTCTACAACAACTTTGATCTCATGTAATTTTTCATAAAAATGCATAATTTTGGCTCAAAATCTAAAAAAGGGCGCAAAAGTCTATATGTATATTTATTTCTTTCGTGCCCTCTAACGGCGAAACTAAGCGGAATTCGAAAAAAAAAGTAGAGACAAAAATTTTATTTGCTCTCTTGATATTTTTCGCCAAAATCCATAGTTTTCCTCAATATAGAAAAAAAGACGAAAAAACGCTACAATTCACATATATGTATATATTTCTCAAAAACCACCCTTTTTTAGAACTGCGGGGGGTAAAAATCATGTTTAGACAACCCAAATACTTAACTTTTTACAGGTCTCATAACTGTGGGAAATTTTTCTTAAATATTTCCTAATTTGAATAAGGGACTATTATTTGTACTAATAGTTATTATGCTTCTTTATTTTTTGGTTCATGGAAGACGGCCTGGGGGGGCCCGGGCCCCATGCCCCCCCTGGCTGCGCGCCTGGAATGAAATTACCATGAATATGCCAGAAACGCAAATTTTATGCAGTCGTCGCGTGCAGAAGAGTGTGCAAATCGATTTCTTTTGTTTTTTTTTTGTTTTTTTTTTTTAATTTTAAAATGGATGCCAATGCCAATAGTGCCAAGCGAAAAGCCGTGAAAAAGAAACCAGCGGAAATTCATTGGCATGCAGTTTCCGCGCGCAAAACAACTTTTAATGCGCACTTTAAATCGTAAAATTTTTTGGTGTTCTTGATTTTGGATGATTTTGATTTTGGATTTTTTTTTCAAGGCTTTTCGTTTGGCACTATTGGGATCCATTTTAAAATTAAAAAAAAAAACAAAAAAAATCGATTTGCACACCCTTCTGCATGCGACGACTGCCTAAAATTTGCGTTTCTGGCATATTCATGGTAATTTCATTCATATATATGATTGGCATGCATTTTAAAAACGTTGCACCTGACAGGTCATGTACCGCCAGTCTATTATGTTTTTCTCAAAAGAGAGAATTTAATTTTTTTTTCATTTCCGTAGGAGTCCTATGGAAAATTTCTTAATGGCACCGTACTGTTTTCTTTTATTAATCAGAAATAATGATTCATAAACTTTAATATATTTTTCGCCATTAATCATTTTTTAACGATATCAGAACATTATGTTTTCTCAGTTTTTCGCAAATATCTGAAAAATCATGCAACGTAGAGCAAACATTACTTTGTACAAAATTAATGTACGTTAAATTTTCAACAAAAATGGTCTAATACATTTTTTTTGCTGCGCTCAATAGTTCTGAAGGGTGAAATACCGGGTGTCAACGAAATCACTTTCCGGTCGCGATTTCTTTAAAACTTTTAAGTGATCGAGATGAAACTAGGCACGTGTTACATGTTATCAAAATGAATTTTTTTTATCCATCTGTCAAGTTTCTACGACTTCCGGTTTCACCGAAAGTGACCTCTACTTTTTTGTTTAAATGGGACACCCTGTATATTTTTGCATTTTTGAAATCTAGAGATCCTTCTACATACGACTGTTATTTTATGACCTTGTCCTCCATTTTTAATTGTTTGCAGCCAATTTTTATTTTCAGTCTAGTGTGCCACTAGAAATTGTTCTAATATTCATAAAATAACACAGTCTACAAAAAAAATCTACTCCAAGGACTAAACCTATTAAGTATAAGTATTTTTGTGTGCTGAATCCGAATTTTTAATTTAAGAAATTTTCCACCGCATAAATTTCGAGTAAACGTCAAAAATGGTGAGAAAACCGTATTTTGACGATAAAAACCGGAATGTACTCGAAATCTACGCGGTAAAAATTTTTTTAAATTGAAAATTCGGATTCAGCACACAAAAATACTTAAGGCATGATAACTAAGAGCTGGCGGCCGCGGAGGTACTACGATATTACCTCCGGCTGGAATTTTGAGAAGTGGTTGGGAGGGACCATCAGGAAGTGCCATCTGCAAGGATTTTGCTCAAAACCCCTGCAAAGGACACATCAGACGACTCAAAAATGAAAAAAATTTTGCTCAAAAAATGATCATACCTCCGGCTGAAAATTTGCAAATTACCTGTTTGAAGGTCACAGATAACGTATTGTCGGAAAATATCCAAAATTAAATTAAATTATTGTATTTTACGTTAGAAAATAGAAATTATTTAAATCGTGTAATTATTAAAGACATAACTTCGCGTATAGGCAACGGAGGTAATAGGATATTTCCGTTGTCTATGCAATCTTTCACATATTTATTGGTGTTCTTCCATAGAGGCATTGCTCTAGCAATGAACTCGGCAAATTGCTGAGTAAGGAAGAGCACGAATAAGTATTGATGAAAGAAATTAGTAGAGAGAATTCATTACCGCGTTAGCTCCGGAAGGAGACGGTAGCCGAGAGTCATTGAAGAGAAAAATCCCGAAAGGGTGAAATTAATATTCATTACCGCGTTAGCTCCGGAAGGAGACGGTAGCCGAGAGTCATTGAAGAAAAAAATCCCGAAAGGGTGAAATTAATATTCATTATTGTGTTAGCTCCGGAAGGAGACGGTAGCCGAGAGTCATTGAAGAGAAAAATCCCGAAAGGGTGAAATTAATATTGATTATTGCGTTAGCTCCGGAAGGAGACGGTAGCCGAGTCAGTGAAGAGCAAAGTCCCGAAAGGGTGAAACTAATTATTGAAATTTTCTAAGTCCATCCGTCAGCCGCCTACCCATGATGAGAGTACAGGGAAGAATACTCCTGTAAGTATAATCATTCTTTTGTGTACCAGTTTTCAAATAAATTGTATTTGCCGTTCAGTAACAGATAGTTTCACTTGTGTTTGTGTGTGTGGTCCTACCCCTTTCTGTTGAAGATACCCGGTTCCTCGGGAAAATTAAGTCGAGTACACAAGCGAGTACCCAATTTTAAAAGGGGCCGCCCCCAGAGGCTCGACAGTATGTAAATCATCAGACGCCTAGGTCGCTGCCAAAGGGGTATCACACGCCCTCAAAGTTGTCATTTTTTTTTCAAAAATTTTTTTCCTTACCTCCGTGTGACATTTTAACATATTATTACAACAGAGACCATTCTAAGCACAAATTAAAATCGTCAGACGAAAATGCCGCTGCGAAGTCCCCCTACAACGTTCACAAAGTTCCAGCCCGCCTGGGAGGTATACTTTTTTTTCGAAAATTTATTTTCGTTACCTCCGTCTGACGTTTTTACATATTATCCTAGAGACAATTTTGAATACATATGTAAATCGTCAGACGATAATATCGCTGCAAAATCCCCCTGAAATATCGCGAAATTCTATTCCGTTCCGACGGAACAAACAGTTTTGAACATTGTTCATAAGTTTGAATCGTCTGGATGTGTAAAATCTTGCAGAAAATGTAATAATGAAGGTGGTGACAACGATGGCAGACAGATGAGCGACGAACGGGAACAGAGGGAAATAAATGTGTGTAGTTTTGCGGAGGCACACTTTCTACGACGTATGGAATTCTGTGAGACCATGATGGAAAAGGCGAACGAAAATGACGCCAGTACAACATCTCTTGCTCCTGCTTCAGAACAGTTGCTATGCCTAATCTCTTGTTCATGCACTGGAGAGTGTCTGAGACATTGTGAGTGCCGAAGAAGTACCCTTCAGTGCTCAACCACGTGCACCAACTGCGCTGGATATGGATGCAAAATACATAAAATCTCTTATTGATTCTGATGTGGAAGAGGATTTAGTGTTTAGAGATGAAGAAGACGTGCAGGAACCTTTTGAAATTGATTCAGATACTGAAAAGAAGAGAGTGATGAAGAAGATAAGTGACAATAACCTTTGTGCTTAATATAGTGTTTGACACATTTGATTTACTTATTATTTTTTTCTTTTGGGCGACTTCCCTGTTTAATTTTTTTCCGTAGAAGTAGTTTCTTCCTTGGTAATAGTGTCACCTACATTTAAAATATTATTTTTCTCCGTCACGTCGTTTCTTAATTAACTATTTTTTAGGGTAACCATTCTGTATGTTTTTCAAGAAAAGTATAGCAGGTTTTTTATTTTATTAATCGGTAAATCGTGTTAATTTCATGCCAAATAACTGTAAATTTTTTTTTTAATAATAACTTTTTTATGATAGTCATCCTGTTTATTTATCACTAAAAATAGATCAGTTTTCTTTCTTGGCCCCATTTAAAATTCAAAAGTACGGGAAACTTCCGGTGAAATTATTGGCAGACATCAAATAATTAAAATATTTCTCTATTATTACTATGAAGATAAAAAAATTATAGGATTTAATTTTTATATACCCTGGTCCATATATGGTTTAAAAAATATTGTAAAAATAAGCGAATGCTATACTCCGTAGAAAAGTTTCTTATTTTCTCAGCTACTCTGAGGTGATAAAATTCAAAAACGCTGATATGGGTACAGTTCAACTAATTAACATCAATTACGCTCTTTTTCCATATTGTCCCAAAATAACAACATTAACAAAACGATCAATCAGATAAATTGGCCGTCCTCTTTTAAAGGGATAACAACTCGTGTATCTCTTAAACAAATCTGAGCAGTTAAAGTAGGTCAGTTTAGATAAACGCCGGCTTTGCATTTCGTATCCGAAAATAAAAATATAACCGCGTTAGAAATGATAAAGTGTTCGAGACATATAAACGTTATCAAAAATATATTGGGTTTGACGCCTCGTGGCGCGTGGACAGTCTAATGCTATGCGAACATTTTTTTAAAAGCAGGAAATAACATTTTTGTTGAAAGAATTATCATTAGCCGGTCGTGGAATGGCATCAACTTTGAATTTGTTGCATATTACACTGCCAATTCATCATTCCATGCAATTTAAATGAAAAGAAGTGGATTTTGACTTTGACTTGATTTACCAGCATACGGTAAGCATTGCTGCCACTTCTGGGAACTTACTTCCGCACAGTGTGGCATTTACGAGTTTTTTAGGTGAAAAGTCGACTCCTCCTTTGTAATTCAACCCAAATCAATCTATTTGGGCTCAGAATTCTCGTAATACTGAGCACTTTAATGAAGAACCTCAAAAATTGCAATCCAGCTTATTTGAGACACATGTCACATTCTGTAATTTTTCTTGACATATAAGGATTCGAAATTCATGGTTCTGAAACCTGTTAGTCCAAATAATTTTAGAATTGGCCATTTTTTTGCCAATATTTGCAATTTTTGGGTCCTTTTTTGTGTGTAACAAAATCTTAAGTATTTTAAGTTCTTTTACTCGCAGAATTTGAATGTAAGTATCACAAAACGACAAGGTCAATTTCCTTGGTCATTTTCATTCTTTTATCTGCTTGTACACTGTTATTGGTGCGTAAACTGTATAAGTTTCCATGTACCTCACATTTTGTAATGCTTTTTGATATGCAGAGTCCGAATTTTTTGAACCCAAAATCCAAAAATCGAAAGAACTTGAGATACGGCCAATTTTTATTTCAGTAACAAAATATAACACTGCAAAACCCTTCCATTTTTTGATCCACGGAACATATAAGTTTCACAAAACGAAAAGGTTTTAAGGTTTTCAACTACAACCAGTTTCTTTCTATGTTTGGTCATTTTTTAGTAACTGCTTGGGCACAGTTATCTTCTTATAATTTTTTACTATTTACTGACCTTTATTTTCAATTTCATTATTTACATCACATAAAAATGTATTTCCAAACCGACCCATCTAATCAAGAACAAAGTAGGCATAATTATTTAACAAAAGCTGCAGAAACTTAAAAGTCCACGGAACTCATCATATTTTAAATTTATTGACAATCAATAAACCAATTATCTTGAACCATAGGTATTGTAATGCATAGACTGGTCCGAACCTGATGAGGGTCTTCACTGTAAACAGTTTTTAGGCATGCTTCGACCAATCGCATTATACATAAAGACAGAGATCAGAGAGCACTGCCAATGTTCCGCTCTTTTCAATTTTAAGTTGATCAATGAGAAATGAAATATGGTTCTGGTACCGCCATCTAGTAACAGTAACGCTAAACGCTACATACAGAGAAACACCAGATAGTGTAACGTACAAGAATGATGGGTTTATTGATATAAAACTTATTTAATTCTTATTTTCAATTTAAGGAGTATAAAAATTAACTTACGGTTGCTTAGTTAAGCAGAGGTATGTATATTTTGAGAGTTGAGTTGGAATAAGTGTTATGAATCATTGTTCTGTATTAACACTTTCTTCAGTAGATGTGTTGAATCCTTTCTTTGGACATGCCCCCAGTACTTCATTTTGTACATTTCTGCCCTTTTTGTAATTGTTTTCTCTCCTATTAATGTTGACATTTTTTGTCGTTGCTTTAGTCCTATTCCTTTGGCTAGTAGTTGGATGATAGCCCTCTCAGCTCTTCTCAAATTTCTTCTATTGGATTTTGTTGTTGTCTCCTTTTTAATTCCGTTGGCAGCACGATGGCTATCTATATTGTATATTCTCTTGATCAAGCTTTATGGTGGTTTATTTATTATTTATTCTCGATGAAATGTAGAATTGTGCTTGTAACTCTGTATGTCATTTCTCTTTCCCTATCAATTGATTTGTCAGATAATATTTCCATTTGTTTATCATTGATCCTATTTTGTATTCTTCTCCGTTGACAGAACTCTCTTTTGTTGACCATTATTAGACTCTTCTTCTCTCTTTAATTTCAATCCAGATATGTCTAGGTACGGTTTCATGTTTTCTAGGAAGTTGAGAATGCCGTGTTCTTTTTCCTTGACCATTAGGAGATCATCCGCGTATGCTAGTATGATTGAGGTTCTCAATGTTTCTATTTAAAATAAAATTTGGTGTTTTCTTGCACTTTGTATCACTTGGTTTAGAATCGTAGTGAATAGTCTGGAGGATAGAGGTATCCTTGCTTCATTCCCATATTGTTCTGTTTGGTTTCTGTCGTCTGCCCGAACCATTGAATTTCATTGCTTTCGTGAAAACAGGCTTATCTTGTTTATTAGGTGTGCGGTACTCATTTGCTGCGTAAGGTGGTCCACACCTTACGCAGCAAATAGTCCATATGGACTCGTGACCAATAGAATAGAATAAATATTCTCGACAAGGAAAGGTAGGAATAAGTCTCTGAAAAGATGCCATCTGCCTGGTGGTCGCTTCATCTCTTAGACATTGGTTTTTATGAAAAGTTGCCTCATCAGTGAATTTTTTTTCAAGATTCTGTCAACAGAAGTCCACTTATTCCTGCTCTCCTTGACTAATAATATGGAGATCCTCAATCGTTGTCAGCACCTCAAATTTTTTCGTTCACAACATCTTTATGTGTTCATTAGTTGGATATTATATATTATTAGTTTCCACAAATCAATTAAGCGGGTTTTGCAGGATTTTAACTTCAGCATCTCTACTTGAGGAATACCATTGGTGATAAATTCTATTGGCAAGCAAACATTATTTCCCACTTACCCAATACAGCAATACAAAAATCATATCTAGATGTTCTTTTTTGTTAAAATTGTTTCTTATGTTTCTGGGACCACAAAGGATGTAATTCTGAAACGAGTATTATATCCATGTTCAATGTCAATTACCTCATGTTTATCTTGATTTATCATACGGACTTATAGGACAAACTGAAGAATGTCAATTTATATTTCGTAAAATAAATTATTTGTTGAGTGCGTTCAGTGTAACTTAAACATTACTATTGAAATTAACTTTTATCAAACTTGTGAGTTATTTAGATGATTATTTGCTGGTTCGTCCCAAACAATTAGGCTGAAATTGTTAAGTAAAAAGTAGAAGATGCTTAAAAAACCACAGTAACTGCAGTTACTTTTCGAATTAAGATGGGGAAAACTTTTAAGACATCTTGTATTTAATGTACGAGCGTGTCAGTTTGCGCCGCAGAAATCATTAATAATAATACTTTAAGTTTTATTAACTTTGGTAATAGGAAGTTGGTATAATTTCCGAGGCGTCCAATATTGTCAAAAGTTTCGCGCAGATAAGTGTTTTGGTGCTTCCTTAATAACTCTCTAAATTAGTGAAACTTTAAATAGGTAAGTATACAATCGGTTATGCAAAATGTACAGTCTTGAAAAGTACGGTCGTGAAACCAGACAAAAATCTAGCACTACATCAAGAATAGCGCCAGCAGGCTCCTATTGTGTTATGTCACATATACAGGGTGTTCCAGAGATAGTGGTTAAAATGAAACCTGGTGGCAAGGGATATCACTACCAATCTCTTGAACATGATAGAGGGTTATCTGAAAATCAGTTGTTTAAAAGTTATTCGGACTATTGGGATTCTTGAGAAATTTCCTACCTGTCCTTACAAAAATCTCCACTGCGTGTTAAAACTACTAGTTAGTCCAATCAATGAATGCCCAAAAGGGGATTGTAGAAGACATGGAGGGGGGGGAGAGAATTTTCCACTTCAGGAATGTGTTGGGGGTAGTTAAGAGGTAAACATAAGAAAATTCTCTCCCCCCTCCCTCCATGTCCTCTACCACTCCTTCGTTGACTTGAAATTGGGCAAAATGCCCATCGTTTGTCCGTCTGTCTGTCAGTCTGTCCGTCTGTTCGTCCGTCTGTTCGTCCGGCATGTTTTTATCAGTACAATAACTTAAGACAGACAAGTCCGATTTTATTAAAATTTGGCGAGTACGTTAGTGTTAACTAGAGGAAGAACCCTACCGTTTATGGAAAAAAATCTATCAGTACATAAAAAGGTTATGAAACATTGTAAGAAAAAAAAATGCACCTGAAAAATGTCGTAACCGTTGATAATATTGTAGGTTTAATTGCCATACTTGCTTACTCAATCATCTCCCGATGATGTCATCTTGATTGTCGAAACGTTGGTTAGTAGACTATCCCCGTATCTTTATGTTTATAGATTCTTATTAAAGGTGTTACAACACGTGCATTTTCCTCTTAAAATGTTGCAGGTGTTACTTTTAATAAATAAAATTCAAGATAGCTATTTATCCAATCATTATTATATGAATGGGAAATTTACAAACCTACTGAAGGATAAGATTTTCCTTTTATCTTATACAACATGGCCAATCCATTTATCAAATCTAACCCCGTTGGATTACTTCTAATGGGGGTATTTAAAGCGAAAAGTATGCGCAAACGAATTCGAAGACGACGTAGATTTATTAAAGGAAAAAATTGTGGGTGCTGTTGCAACCATAAATGAAGATGTGATCTCCTCTGTCTATGAAGAATTTAGAAAAATGTGTACTAGTAGGAGGTCTACACGTGGAATAGTTTTCAGCTTAGTTGAATAAAATGTTATTTTTTTCTTTTGAAAATTGTTGTTTCCTTATTTTGCAACTAAACACTCCATTTAAGCTTTTTTTCATAATCGAAAAACTTTGTTAAATGAAACTTTCAATAAAACATCGGCAGCTACTGGAAACGGCTGGAGCCTCTCCACACGGTGAATCTTTATAGGCTGTGCTTGGATATTACATCGGAAATCAGAGCACTGAGCAAACAGATAAATTACACGTGACTTTGGAGAAATTTATTTCATGAACAAATATCGAACGAACTGAAGTGGACTACAAGCAATCTGTTAAAACATAACCTCTCATGTTTATTTATGTTGCATGTTAATCAATTGCCGGATATTATAAGGGTATTAACAGATGACGTTTCGAAGATTTTATAGAACATTGAATAGCGAAAAAAAATAACAACACAGATTTTAGCCAAAATGACATTCTAACAAGTCAATAACATTATGGACAATTCAAGCAGACTACGCATGCGTCAAATTAAAATCTTCCTGCTCGATCAAAAAAGTCCGAACAAGTCGAGCTTCGCCCGAGTCCTTTATTTTGTAATATTGGAACGTTTCAGATTTAGCTCGGTTAGCTCGATTTGCATTAAATGAACGATTGTGACGCGTCCCATCAATCAGACGTAATATCCGAACACGGCTACAAACTATTATTACCTTAAAAAAAAAACAACTAAAATAAGTTTTGACATCTGTCAACAATATTTGGGTTGATTTGAATGTTGATTTCTAGGTTATGAAATAAATTTAGAGACATAACCTTAAAATTTACAAGTATTATGTAGCTATTGTTAAAATTTCTTATATGGCTCCAAACTAAAAATGCGGATACAAACATAAACAAGGTTATCAACTTAAAAATCTTAAACTTTGAGGTTACGTTAGTTACATGATGCACATTCCCTATACAATTGACAAATGTACCATAACCTATAAATCAACACCCACAAAGGTTATTTTTGACAGATGGCAAAATACATTTTCCCCTAACAATAATAGCAATAATATTTTTTGGATGCTGTCATGTGTGCACATATAACGAAATCTTTTTAGTTTTTTTCACGGAAACCAAATCGAAAGGGTGCAAGTGTGATAGATCGTTGAAATCGGAATTTTTACTTCTTTTCGATGGTTCGCTTACAAATTGTAAGTAATCATAAAACAAACAACTTGTTGTGCCAAAACGGCACCTAACGTAATACGATCCCAACCAAAACCTTTTCAGATCTACTGGAGCACTAATGAAACCCTCTTGCAAAGTTTCATCCAAATCCGTTTAGTAGTTTCGGCGATATCGTGCTAACATATACACACACATACATATACATTTTTCAAAAACCACTTTTTTGGGTTCCTGGGACCTCAAAACGTAAAGATTTGATGTTATCTCAATTTTCGATTTTGGATCAATTTCAGTAACCTCCCACAATTTTATTGTGGGGGGATTAAAATGTAAAAAAAGGTAGTTTGTTTAAAGTCGATTTCATATCTTAAATTTGACAGCTGTTTTTGACTTCCTAAGACAAGCGAAACTTTTGGAAAAGAATTACTTTTTTTTCGGAAAATCAAAAATAAGAAATCTAACAAGAGTCCGGTACCCCATCCGGGGACATATAGTGTGTTGCATAAAATATTCTTTGTTAATTACAGATACTTGTTTAAAATCAAATAAAACAAAGCTGCAACGCTGTTATATGTTTTACTTAGCGAATATACCCATGAAGTAAGAGGTCGCAATAACCAAATATTGCCTTCCGTTTTTTGTTTCTCTCGCCATGCAAAATTTTTCATAATAGTGTCAAAGAAGCATTCAACTTAATACCTATTATACGTTCCTCCTTTCATACAATGTCATTTCTATTTTCACATCCGCATTACATCTCCTCCTCCCCAAAGTCTTACTTCGTTGGTACCCCAGCTACCGTATACCGATATATGCAGTACACTTTGCGCTCGTTCGCCACTGTTGCTATCCAGCCAGTATCCACCGTGTATTCCAATTAACTGCCCCCACTGTCTACGACACAAAAAATCTAATCATACAGTAAACACCTGAATCTCTATAATTACACAGAACTTTGTTACCGGCTCTCGGTCGATACGTATTATTTTGTTGATCTAGATTTTTTTCGGGCTTCGCCTATTTGCGAGCCGTATCTGCAGCATTTATACGCTTTTGAATGAGATTGTCGGTGTTTTTTTGTTGGTGCATGTTTGCTTTACGTTCGCTGCATCTATATGTATGTTTTAAGAACGGCATCATGCTTCGTTGTAATTTATTTATGGGCTAATGAATGGATTTTGATAAAACCTTGTGCAATGTGTTTGTAATGACGTTAATAAAAAAGTTGAAAAAAAGATTAGAGTAGGAAATGATCGGAAGCGGTAGAAAACATCCCTTTTATTACGGGTTCTGTAACTTGTAGAATTAGGTCAAAAATGAAAAAGAAAACAATATATTTACCATTTTTGGCCCAAAAGAAGATGTTTTTACTCTCGTGATAAAAAATGCATGTTTTTCGAGATATGGCCACTCTAAAATTCCTAAAAGTGGGGGAAGGGAAATGTTAATGTTGAAAAAAAAATCCGAAAAAGTTCAGGTGAATGTATCATCGAAATACAAGACTTTTTTATTTGCAACTTTTCTGTAAAGTGCGTTTTCACCAAGTTTTTCCGGAAAATATGAAAAACTACCCCTTTCTTTGAAATTGTAGCGCTTTAAAAATATGTAATTTAAAAATTTGAAAAAATTCAGACGTATGCATTGAGACCTTCTAAACATTTTTTTTTTGGATTTTTTTTGTAACTTGCTAATTTTCCGAATTACAGACAGGCAGCTTTTCACGATAAATAATGTTCTACATTTTTGCGCGTTAAAAATACATGAAAATTCGAAAAATGAGCGTGATTTATATACCGGGTGATTCAGTTTGGTATTCGCCCCCCTGTATCTTTTTTATTTTAACAGAAAACTAGAATAAACCATATATATTTGCAAATCGTTTGTCAAGCTCTATCGAATGACATCCTTAAATCATCTTTTTGATCACATATGCCAAAATAACGATAGTCAACTTTTTTTTTCAAATGGTATGCTATACATTTTTTTGCCGATTGTTGTAGAGCTTCTCTTTCTGAATTCAACCATGTGAAAAATGTATACACTTCCATAAGGAAAATTTCGAGAAAATTAATAAAATACGAAAAAACTTCATTTAAAGGTTTTGTTTCTGACTTTTAACATAGTTAGCCATGAAAACAATTGAATTTTGTCATTGTTAGTAATGTCAAATTGAAAATACTGTTATTTGTGACTGTGTTATTCATTTTTGTTTTATGTTATACTTCTAAATAGATTTAAACAATGGTATCTTACAATAATGAAAATAAATTGGACATGATATTAATTTATGGAGAGTGCGGAAAAAACATAAAGTAGCCAAACGTTTATATCAAGATCGCTTTCGAAATAGGCCGGTACCATCAGTCAAAATTGGCAAGAAATATGAGCGAAAGTGGAAGTTTTGAGAAAAAAAGAAACGTTTTTAAACACCGTTAGATTTCTTCCTTTGGTTCTATCTAAAAGAAAAAGTTTACTTTATACCTCTAAATGACGTCGAAGATCTTAAAACTAGAATACGAATTGAATGCTGCAGATTAAATGTTAAAATTCATTCTTCAACATAAGGAAAATTTCGAAAAAATTAATAAAACATGATAAAACGTCATTCAAAGGTTCTTTCTGAATCACATTGTAAGTAATGTAACTAGTACCAACTAGGCAAATCAGATTCGAAAGAGAGGGATTTGTATGAGGATTGTGTACGGTACTGATGAGGCGTAAAAATTTCGAAAAAAAGTTTAATGTTTTACCAAACAAAGTTCTGTTTTTAAATAATTATGTAATTCATTTTTATATAAACAAACATTTAATGTCGTATCTTTAGTTAATTAATGATAATAACACTCAACAATAATATTAAAATAACAACTAATAATAAATAACAATTACCAATAAAAAAACTACCCATACTTGAAAACTAACTAACAATTAAGAAAATAAAAACATTATTTATTGCTTCATATGTTCTCCGTTCGCTTCTAAACATAATCGTCCTCTGTTTATCACGCCTTGGGTACATACATGTTGAAGAATTTCAACATTTAATCTGCGGCATTCAGTTTGTATTCTATTTTTAAGATCTTCGACATCATTTAGAGGTGTAAAGTACACTCTTTCTTTTAGATATGGCCAAAGGAAAAAATCTAACGGTGTGAGATCCGGTGATCTGGCAGGCCACTTGACTTCCTCCAAATTTAGACGTCTCTCGTAATCTCCTGGAAGCAAGCCCTGATGTAAATGTGTTTTATATGGTCGCAGTTTATTGTCTCTCAGAATTCTTTGAATTGAAGAATATGAAATATCAGTTTCTGTCGCTAACTGACGAATAGAAATATGCGGGTCTACGAAAACACGGGCTAAAACTGCAACTGTATGTTCCTCATCTCGTGCGGTTCTGGGCTTAACAACGTATCTTTTTTTCTGAAAACTTCCACTTTCGCTCATATTTTTTGCCAATTTTGCAAACATTTTGTCTGATGGTACCGGCCTATTTCGAAAGCGATATTGATATAAACGTTTGGCTGCTTTACTGTTTTTTCAGCACTCTCCATAAATTAATATCATGTCCAATTTTTCTTCATTAGTTAAGATACCATTGTGTAAATCTATTTAGAAGTATAACATAAAACAGAAACGAATAACACAGTCACAAATAACAGTATTTTCAATTTGACATTACTAACAATGACAAAATTCAATTGTTTCCATGGCTAACTATGTTGAATCAGAAACAAAACCTTTAAATGAAGTTTTTTCGTATTTTATTAATTTTCTCGAAATTTTCCTTATGGAAGTGTATACTTTTTTTCACATGGTTGAATGCAGAAAGAGAAGCTCTACAACAATCGGCAAAAAAATGTATAGCATACCATTTGAAAAAAAAAAGTTGACTATCGTTATTTTGCATATGTGATCAAAGAGATGATTTAAGGACGTCATTCGATAGAGCTTGGCAAACGATTTACAAATATATATATATGGGGTTTATTGTAGTTTTCTGTTAAAATAAAAAAGATACGGGGGGGGGCGAATACCAAACTGAATCACCCGATATATTATTATAAAAAAATATGAAACCTATATAGTTATACCTAAGTATATAGTTTAAAGGTTCAATATAATTTTTGAATTGAAAATTTTAAAAAAGTTTTCAAAAATGTAGTGCGTTATTTATCGTGAAAACTGCCTGTAACTCGGAAAATTAGCAAGTTACAAAAAAATTCCAAGAGACAAATATTAAGAAGGTCTCAATGCTTACGTCTGAATTTTTTCAAATTTTTAAATTACATATTTTTAAAGCGCTAGAATTTCAAGGAAAGAGGTAGTTTTTCATGCGTTTCCGGAAAAACTCGGTGAAAACGCACTTTACAGAAAATTTGCAACTAAGAAAAGTCATGTATTTCCATAATATATTCACCTGAACTTTTACATTTCCCCTCCCCCACTTTTAGGAATTTTAGAGTGGCCATATCTCGATAAATACGCAATTTCAAAAAAATTCACAAAAGTAAAAACATCTCATTTTGGTCTAAAAAAGGTAAATATATTGTTTTTTTTTAATTTTTGACCTAATTCTACAAGTTAAGGAACCCGTTCGATCATTTCCTACTCAAATCTTTTTTCAAATTTTTTATTAACGTCATTACAAACACATTGCACAAGATTTCATCAAAATCCATTAATTAGCACTCAAATTAAACTGGACTAGACAAATTAGACTGGCATTTCATGGACACATTTCAAAAATTGTAAATATCGCTGGTAGAAAAAAAAATGATATCACTGTGTTAGTTACAGAATTCTCAACAACTCTCAAAATGTCCGTCTGTCAGTCTGTTCGTCTGTCCGTCTGCCCCTCCGCCCGCCACGTCTCTTTTAAGATAAATAACTTAAGAGAGAAAAGTCAGGTTTTATTGAAGTTTGGAGAATAAATTAGTGTTATATAGAAAAAAAAATCGATCAGTAAATAAAAAGGTTATGCAATATTTTAGGAAAAAAAGACACGTGAAGAGTGTTTCAACACCTTTTCTACACGATTCTACAAATTCTGTTATTCTGTTATTCTCCATTCCACATTTTCAACATTAGGGCCTGTAACTACAAAATTGGTGTCATCAGCGTATGAAACTTGCAGCGAATTAAATTTCTTGAGATACTTAGCAAAGTCATTAATAATAACATAAATAAAGCCGGATCTAAAATGGACCCTTGCGGTACTCCTATAACAATATTTGCTAAGTCTGATTTGAACTACTTAACTTGCACTCTTTGTTGTCTAATAGTTTTACAATTTTCTTTTAGTTATGCAATACAATGACCAGTTTCGTACGAATAAGTTAATTTGTCAATATGTAACATAAGAAAGTAAACAAGTATACTATATAAGTTGAATGTTGAATTTTGATTTTTGTCCAACATGCCCATTTACTCAACCCACTGTGGAGGGAGTAGTTGTTGTGTCCGCGTTTTTTTCAGTATGCAATTCCCTTCCGGCCTTCCCCGGGTTTGATATTGGGGATGATTATTTAATTTATGTGCTGGGTTTTATGTGTTTTACATCAATTTGTAGTTGTTTAAAGAAAATCTTAAAATTAATAGTACACTTCTATGCAATAAAATTTAAAAATTTTTATTGTTCAAATAGGCTTAGAATGTCATGAAAAGTCGAGATTTTAAGTTTGAGCGAAAAAAAATTTCTGTCTGTCCTGTCTGTCGGTCTGTAACTTTTTTTTGTGCACTCTGGAACCGTTTGAGATATTGACTTGAAATTTGGTACACATATGTACTTTAACGAGATCTAGAACTAGATTATATTTTCATCTTGTTTCGTCGAAGGGTTGTGGGTAAATTAGGTTAAATTTGGGGTAAATAGGTAAATCAAGCAGGTAAGAGTCCATAAAATTGGTATTTAGTATATACAAGAGAAGCTAAGGTCTCAAGAAAAATTTTGGCATTAGCCACCCCCAAAACCACCCCCACCCCATTATTACAGGGGATGAAAAAATTGTGATTTAGTGTGTGCACAAGAACCAGAAACATCAAAATATTTTTTGGATAGAAAATCTGGATGTGGAAGTAGTGATTCCTTGGGCAGTGGTTTTACATTTGTGATAAATCGTTATAAATCGAAATAATTAACATTTTTCCAAATACCTTACTTATTTCACAATCAATGTCACTTTTTTATAACCTATATTAAGATAATAAAAAATCTAAATTCCAAAAAGATTGGTTCACATCACTTAATATTAGTGAAAACTTGATTTTTTTGAGTGTATGGGGTTTTATTGCACAGAAGTGTACAGTGTCCTATTTCAGCAGCACTGGCATCCAGGAAGACATTCTGGAAACCCGAATTTATGTTCCAACGTTTAAAATTTTACAACCGATGTTAACATTCCTCGTTTTATTTTCATCAAACAGAATATAAAAAAGTCGTTGAATAAACTTAATTCGACAAAAGTGCCTTTTGGTATTTGAAATGGAAAGTAGATTTTAAAGTAGCCTACTCACAAAACTTTTATTACGCATTTTTTTCAAAGACATAAAACAAGTAGGTGCCCGACCAGCAGGGAAACCGTTTTAAGTTTAGTATGTACACACTAAAAGGAAAGATGTATTGCCATTACATTTATAAAACTCCTGAATACAAAAGGAATAATCCGAGTGATAAAAATCCTAACGAGTATTTTTATTATTTTTTGCCATTTTGGTTTTAATATCCTCGGGGACAATGAGATACCGGACTATAAACCTAAATTTATTTCTGTTTTATCTGCCGTCGCTGCTACTATACTTAGTGTTATTTCTACCCCACATCCATTGTGTAAAGTTCCTAATTTTTATTGCGGGCCTAGCCGTAAAATCAACCAACGTAAATCATACCATTAAATTAATAGGCCATGGTACCTTTCCCTTGGGTGATTTCTAAGGGCCTCTCTTGCGACTGAGGGCTGTCGAAGAGTTTCTTGTTTTATTTTTAGAGCTGCAAGGAGACCATGGGCGGCGCACAGTAGGGTGGAAAAAAATATCATTCAAATATCGCTGTGGACCTCAGAATTTATTGAATCATCTTAATTTTTTTTAATGTTCGTTATTAAATTCTTCATCAATCTCTCGAGCCAGATTTTAGATTTTTGTCCCTGATTTCTCAAAATTTTCCAAAGAAGTTTGAATTTTCATCAAGAATTTTGAAAAATCAGGCGCAAAAATCGAAAGTCGATGGATAGATACTGAAGCCTGCAGACTGATTAAAAAAAAGCACTGCGTCACTTTGTCATCAGTCTGTAGGTCTTAATACTAAAGCAATCGAAAATTTTTTTTTTTGAAATCTTCATTTTTTAATTGCCTATCGATCGGTCATGCCAATTTTTCGATTTTTGTCCTTGAATTTTCAAAATTTTTTATGAAAATTCAAAGTTTTTGGAAAATTTTGGAAAATCAGGGACAAAAATCGAGAATCTGGCTCAAGAGATCAATGAAGAATTTGATGAACATTTAAAAAAAATAAGAATATCCAATACTTTTAGGGGATAGAGTTCATTTTAACCTCCCCACAATAAAATTGTGGGAGGTTACTACAATTAGTCCAAAATCGAAAATTGAGATAACTTCAAATCTTTACATTTTGAGGTCCCAGGAACCCAAAAAAGTGGTTTTTGAAAAATGTCTGTGTGTATGTATGTGTATGTGTATGTATGTTAGCACGATAGCGACGAACCTACTAAACGGATATGGATGAAACTTTGCATGAGGGTTTCTTTAGTGCTCCAGAAGATTTGAAAAGGTTTTGGTTGAGATCGGATTACGCTTAGTGCCGTTTTGGTACAACAAGTTGCTTATTTTATGATTACTTACAATTTGTAATAGATCCATTGGAAAGCAGTAAAAATTCTGATTTCAACGATATATCACACTTGCACCATTTCTATTTGGTTCCCCGCGAAAAAAATTTAAAATTAAAAACAAAATAACAATTCTTGTGTAAGATATATTTTATAGTCTAACCACAGAGTACAGTAACTTCATAGAGACAAAAGCTTGGGCGGCACCTTTGAATTTTGATGGCTCGATTTCTGTGACCTTCTGTACCAATTGCATCAAACGTAAAATGATAAACGTCAACAGTGTCAACGCAAAAGTGAGGTTGATTGATATACCATTTAAATAATGGCGATGCGTACACAAATTTGGTTTTGGTGGAAAGGCTTGCTTTCGCCTCTGTGTAGTTACTGTACTCTGTGGTTTAATCTAACGTTCGGTAGACTAGTGTGTGTTAACGCGTGCGGACTATACACGTGTTTTCTCTGAAGACGTCATACTAGTTGTGATATTTCGCGAAAAATTTGCAGTTGTGAGGTCTACATAATCCATAAGGAGCCCATGTGGTTATGGATGGTCCTTAACCGAGCCCAAAGTAAGATTTTTGCCCAAAATTATTAAAAGTGACAGCGACATTATAAGTCTGAGAAACTTGAATCCATTTCCGGCACAACGCCGGAAACATTTCCGGCAATCACAACCTAACAAATATTAATATAACCTAAAAATCAAACTAAGTGCAATACCAACCTAAAAATTCTCGACAACTGTCAAAAGTAAAATCCTCCAGCAAAGTTTAGAACCAGGAAAAAATAACTAAATAAATATAATTAAATCATTTCAAAATGTCCGTCTGTCCGTCTGTCTGTCTGTCCGTCTGTCCGTCCGTCACGTTTCTTGTAAGCACGATAACTTAAGAAAGAAAAGTCCGATTGTATTGAAATTTGGAACGTAAGTTAGTGTTAGCTAGGGGAAGAACCCTATTGTTTTTTAACAAAATCGATCAGTAGATAAAAATGTTATTACTTAATGATTTAAATTTGAGAATTTTTTTTTTGATTTTTATGTTTTTGTAAAAATTTACATTTTTTACATTTTTTTACGCGTTAGGTAGTTCTTACGCTATTGACTCGGAATCCAAGGGTCCCAGGTTCTAAACTCCACATGGGGTATGGTATAGTTTTTTTAATTTTTACTTTATTTTACACTGAGTCTTTCACCAACTAAGTACGTACTATACAATTAAAAATATCTAAAACTAACGTTATTTACAAACAACTGCGAAGAGTATCCTATAGAATGTGTAACAATTATATAAAAAGTTTAGTAAACCGGCGAAGAGTACGTTTTTAGCTTGTTTCCTTTACAATAGACACAGAATAGAACATTATATATTCAGTTTTCTACAGCTGCTACACTGATTATTTTTACGGCCTTTACATTTATAAGATATATATCACTTAGTAAATTTTTAGCAAAAGCATTACTTTCACTCATAACATCAGGCATTAAAGCATTCTCAGTTTTAAGCCACCCGAATTGTAACGGATCTTTCTAAGAACCTAACCATTTTTGTACTTAAACAGTGTTTTTCTATTACCTCTTCAGTACGTGGAATTGCAGACAATTCTATTTTCATCATAATGTTTGTCAATTATTTTATTAATCATAGGTTTCTAAAATTAGACTTTTTATGACGATTCCATGCTAGTTGAGTCATATAACCAAAAGGTCAATATCTTCACCAACTATAACTTGATTGTCTTCGGTTTTCAAATCAATAGCAGTTTTAACTCTTATAGTATCGTCGTCTTCTCTGCATATTTTAATGTTAAGTCATTATCTATTACACTCTTTGCGCAATAATTTTATAAAACTATCCTTATTTTTACTATTAGCTAGAATTTTTTTTTGCCTAACCGATGATTTCATAATGTCACTTGTGATTGAAATATCTACGCAAATATTTTTTTCTAGAAGAAGAATGTGCTCCTTATTCTTAGTGCTATTCTATTCATCGACATACCCATCAAAAATAATACTACTCTAGTCTTGACTGCTTGGTTCTGATTATTGATCATATATTCATATATTATTATTATTACCATGCCCTGTTACTTTCCTAATTGTGTTCTTCTAATATTATTCACGTTAGAATTAGGTTTAGCTATTTTCTGCTATAAGACAATGTATCTGGCTGCATGGACTATGTCCTAATGCCAAAAAAAAAAAAATTTATTACCATGCGTATGCTTAGTAAATTTCCTTTTCAAATTAATGAAGTTTCATTTTGTATTCAATTTTTGAAGTTATACAAGACTTTCTATAGTACATTTCATTTTATTTCGATGAAAATTGGATGAAAAAAAGGAGGGTCAAAGAGAATACATTTTTGAAAATTGTAAAAATGTACTTTTTGAAAATAAAAAAAAATGAACTCTATCCCCTAAAAGTACAGAAAATAACGTACAATCGAAAAAATAAAGTGACGTACAATGCCTCCTTGATATTTGACCATAAATGTGTTTTATTTTTCCCAACTTTGGTGAAATTACTTCTTCTTATAGAAAAGATATTCAATTTTGATTTTTTTCAGCTATTCTTCTTCTTCTTCTTCTAATCGGATTGACCAATATATATCGGATAGGTCTATATTTTTTAGGAATTTTATTTCAAATAAGTAAGTATTTTTAAAATTCCCATTCGATTACTATAGTGCAGTCATTGAAGGTAAAATACGGCGATACTGTATAATTTTGCCAGACAGCACCGATTTCCACAAAAATTTGGATTTAGGTTCTACTTACCCTCTACTTCAAAGTAGACCCTATGCCGGGGGTTGCTTTTATTTTTTAGGGGTGAAAACTACCCCCATTCGAAAATAATTTTAGAATTGTAGATTCGAGCCTGTAATCGATTGAAATTATCTTTAAATAAGTTGAATGAACGTCAAATTACATTAAGGGACATAATTTATGATTTATTAAAAAGTTTCGTCCCCAAAAGCCACCCCCTAGAATAGTTATAATTAAAAAAATATTTTCAAAATATTCTTTAGCAACTTGAAATGATGAAATATCACCGATTTGCATGAAAATAAAAATTTTATTTTTATATGGATTTTAATTTTTTTAATTTTTATTACATTTTCTTTTTATTACAAAAAACATATAAATAATCAAAAATCCTCTTCACTATCGTATTCCTTTTCCTCTTCGTCCTCATTCCTTTCCACGTCCGCCTCATCCTTGTCTTCCTCCTCGTCCTTCTCTTGATCCATAATTGGAGCACTATTTTGACAATTGTCTCCGCTGCATGTTATACATGTCGAACTGCATAAAAGTCCTAGTCTTCGGCAAACGCACGCTGAACCACACCCTTTTTTACAGCTACACAAAATCATTTTCAACAGCTCTTCAGGTGCAGGTTGATTGGATTTAATACTCCTTCAATATTAACCCAACCCCAATCAAGTGGATTAATATTTTTATTTCCCAGCCATAACTGGGTTTGCAAGTAAGTAAGGTGTAAGTATGCTGTGCCTAAATATAGCTATAATGTGTATTCATCAATGCTCCAATATACGTGTTCTGATATCTGCAAAAGTATGTGATTGGTTTTTTACCCATAACTCGCTTAGTTTTTAATCTATCGAGTCCTTCAAAAAACCATTTTGTAGGTTAATTTTCTTTCAGCCCTTATTTTTGAAAGAGGTTGAGCTGAAAGGGCTTGAACAAGTTACTATTTACGAACATATGCAAATTTTAAACGGCCATATATTACTCAAGTTTTATCAAAAAAAAAAAAAACGAAAATTTCAGAAAAGCAAAACCTACAATTTTGTACTCTACAAAATTTTGCGTATCATTAACAGTTTTTGAGTTATTTTGAAGAAAACGCAATTTTTTGCAAAATTACAGAAATTCTTTTTTCACTTCAAGCTCAAATTGTTTCAAAACTAAGCACTTTAAACCGGTCAAATATCTAGAGCAAGTTACTAGTACATAAATAAAGTAAATTGTAAAGTGGTAACGATTATTTTCAATTGGGGTGGTAATTAGGGGGTGATTTTCAAATTTTTTTTGACGCCAAGAAAAATAGGGACCAACTTTATTTTCGTCATAACTCGCTTAGTTTTGATGAGGGTGTATTAAATAGGTGGTGCGACGACAACCCTCACAGTGGCTTCATAAGTGCTTACTTTGTACATAATGTAATAGATGGTAGGACCAATAAGTTCTCTCATTACTTACGCATAGATAGATAATTTTACAGGTTCTGTGCATACGTGCATGCAGTGTTGCATACATTCCCGGCCTTTTGTTTTTGTTTAGTGAAACAAGAGCCCAGTGACATCTGACATTAAGTAGCTAAATTAAAACATTGAAAGAATATATGCAACACTACATGCAGCATTGCACGTGTCGCCATAGCTAACCTCAAAATTATATATTTCTTAAGATTTACAAGTATAACGTAGCTATTTTTAAAATTTCTATCTGGTTCCTGTACTTTCAACCAAAATCAAGTTCAACGCAATGTGTATGAAGTTTTAAATAGTTTGTCACAATAAAATAAGACATTTTTGCAGGTTAGGAATCTAACCTATAATTAGCAGTCTATTTTTATTAATCAACAATATTGAAAAATTATTTGCGTGAATTTTTAAATATTTGCTTGGCTCCAAGCTAAAAATGCCTATACAAACATTAAAAATGAGAATAAACGAAAAAACCTTAAAATTTGAGGTTATGTTAGTTATACGATGCACATGCCCAGGTAATTGTAGGACCTTATTGCTCGCGCCATCTGCTAAAGTAAATAGTAACCATGCACTTATGAAGCCATTATTATAATAGGAAAGTGCCGTACGTCGGACCACCTATTTAATACACCCTGGTTTTAATGCTAGGGACTTTTATAAAAAATAAAAATAAAGGTTTTTTTCAAGCACTTCAAAAAAGGTCCATGAGTTTCCCCGAAAAATGCATTGTTTTTTGGCAACTTCAGGTTGAAACTTTCAATTTTGACGAATAAGAACTAACCTTCAACAAGCTATTACTCCGTTTGTATTGGGACTACAGACACCATAAACACACCATTCTTTTTTTTTATAAGCTACATTTTTACTAAGAATGATGTTTTCGATAAAATACTTTCTTTTTGAGTTATTCGCGAAAAACCGTCTGAAAACGAGAGTTTGTTAGTTGAAAAATTGACACTTTCTCTCGCGAATAAATCGAAAAGTATTGACTTTCAAAAAAAATCTTATAGAACAAAAGTTGCTTAGAATTAGTCAGTCTATCCATCCCTGGACTTATTTTCAATGAAATATTTTTCACCCCCCGAGAAGGGGTGGCATTCACTCCCAGGGTAAAAGCAACCCCCGGTACGTGTTCAACTTTGGAGTAGAGGGTAAGTAGAACCTAAATCCAAATTTTTATGAAAATCGGTGCTGTTTGGCAAAATTATATGGGAAAAAGGTCATTGACGGGACTACTAGTACAAGATATAACTAGTGGAAGCATTATACTCTTCGCCGATTTACTGAGTTTTTTATATAATTGTTACACATTCTATAGGATACTCTTCGCATTTTTCTTGTAAATAATGTTAGTTTTTGGACATTCTAAATTTTGTGATACCAACTTTGTTGTGAAAAAAAAATATATGAAAAAAAAAATCGCCGTGTGAGGGATCGAACACGAGACCTTTGGATTGAAAGGCAATAACAACAACAACAATAACAATTTATTAAACATTTTTATATACATTTATGCGCCTCGCCGGAACCTGTCCCGGAGCCAGCCAGACAACCACGGCGCTGAGTGCCGTGGTGATTGCAGGGCTGGGCGAGGCAGGTCCGGTTTCGCTTAACGACGGATGTCTTATAAGTTAGTACTCCTGTCTGTCACAGGCAGACTTAAAAACTAAAATAAAATTAAAGATGTGTCCACACGGACCTAAAGCTAATTAAAAGAAAATTGTAAAAAATTATCACTCACTAGGCAAAGCACTTATTTAATTTTGGTTGTTGGCACGGGAAAACAGAACTCAACGAAAAAAACCGTTTGAAGTAATTCCACCCTGGTGGTCTTCCTGCCACCAGGAAAATGTCGTGGAACTTTAAAAAGATATGGTAAGAAATATTTTGGTTTTTAAGAATTTATAGGTCAAGATGGAACTTAGAAACAAAAAAGGACAAAAGAACAAAAGGGATAAAACAGACAGAGAAGGTTGGTTATAGGTTTTAGTAAAGATTAAAGGTGGAGAAATAAGAAGTTGTCGTATAGGAAAGTATGGCTAGAGAGGCAAATGCTTTAGCCATTGGGCTATCTCATCTTACCACAAAACGTGAATGAATATTGTTCAAGAATTATATTTCAGCGGATTAGATACATTATTATGAAATATATATATTTGTAAAATATAAAAACAAAAAAAAATTATAGGGAATAACATTTCGTAAGATTTCTATTTAAATACAAATGACAGAAATTATAAAAAAAAATTTTTTTTATTTAAATGATTAATAACTTTTTTATTTACTGATTGATTTTTTTCAAAAACAATAGGGTTCTTCCTCTAGCTAACGCTAACTTACTTTCCAAATTTCAATACAATCGGACTTTTCTTTCTTAAGTTATCGTGCTTATAAAAAACGTGGCAGACGGACGGACAGACGGACATTTTGAAAGTTGTTCAGAATTCGTTCACTAACATAATGATATGAAAATTTTTTCTCTACGAGCGATATTTACTGATTTAGAAATGTGCCGATCAAATACAATATACTCTTCGTTTTTGCAAAGAGTATAATAAGCAGATAAGTTGAAAATCCGCGAAAGCGCGTCAAAAAGTGCATATAACTTTTGACAAACAAATAAATTTTGGGTGCAAATATTTGTTTCGTAACTAGGTCATAACACATAAGAATCAACAATAACATTTCAGGTGGAATGTTGTCGCCGAAAAAATTAAATTAAATCAACCGACTGTACTATTAGGTCTCATTGGTCTTAATATATTTCTTAAAACTTCTGGACTATTTTAAGATCTAGACCAAAACCTTTGAGCAATTAACACGACCACTTTGAGACCTATAGGATTTATGGCGCCTGTATAACAGCCTAAAAACTTGGTTTAATTTTAATGTTTTGCCACTTTTAAAAATGTTATTGGTAGTACCGCTTGCCATTATCATAAAGAGCCGGTAGCTCAACGGGCTAAAGCGTGTTAGTGGCCAGCACGCTTGTTCACACTGTCTGTCGTGTACTGGGTTTGATCCCCTTCTCCGACACTAGCAATGTCGGTGAGTAATGGATGTCCTCAGTAACAATTTAAATACTTATTAGATTTATTCGGGTTATATCAGTATTTTATAATATACAGGGTGATCTACCATGACATGCGGAAAATTTATAAGTAGGTTGTCCCCACCGAAAGGAATTAAAAAAATGAAAAATTAAAAAAATATGACCAAAAAAATTACCTTATCTTTTTGTAGAAATACACCGCCAGTGACATTAACCAATCTGACGTAACGCGGTACAGTCATATCACTTCCCCTCCCCTTTATCATTTATCAGACTTGGGATTGACAAAACTGGAGAGGGTAGAAGTGACTTTTTGGTTTTAATCAAATCACACTACACAAATAGCAAAATACGTCGAAAAGACATTTACCCTATGCGAGTGAACTCACAAGTAGATACAAGAAATATTTATTTAAACCCGTCGATAACACAAAAACACCAAACTTTGGCGGCGCTTTGTACCTATCGGTGTCCTGATTGTTCGACCGAAACCAAAAAACGCGGCACTTTGACTGCATGCACCAGCTTAACTTTTTATGCTTTTTATGCTAATTAAGGGAAATGTAAACATTAGGGTGGCCCATCTCTATAGGGGGGTGAATTTTTTTTGCGTATTTTTTAAGTCTCACCCCACGAAAATATACTATTATACTAGGAATAATTTATGTCAAAGTTTCAGATAATTCGGTGAACGGTAACCCGTGCCGCATTCAGGTAGAAATTTGTAGATAAGATTTTATTACGGTAATACACTTAAATTTTACTTAAAATACAAATATCTACCTCTTTTCTCATAATGTTTTATTGGTGTAATTATTTCCTAGAAATTATTTGTTTTGGAAGTTTGGAAATATAATGCACCTACGGTAGGTTTTTATGTCAGTTTGCAATTGTGTTTTACAGTGGTGACATTATAAGTTCTAGCATACGTTCCTTTTTGAAAAAACATTTGACGATGGCTGATGTTAGATCCTTACGAAAGGATACTTTCATTTACTTAGTTGGACACTATTCGTCACAAATCATTGGCAATAAATTGCTGTCTAATAGACAAGTATTACAAGTGCTCTTTTATAACATTCGTGAAGTGAAGCTAAGTGTACATGAAAGTGCTAAATTAACAATAAAAGAGGTGTCAGTTTTTTGGGATAAAGCTCGCATTCCGACACGTCAGGATTTTCATTGTATTAAACAACTAGATAAACTTTATGCAGAGTGGAGGAACTTACAAAAATCGGCTAAAAGGGCCACTGCGGGAGTAAAGAAAAAAATTTCGTTGAAAAATTGGACGATCTCTTTGACATTTCTCATGCAAATGCATTGGAGTTGATGAAAATAGATGAAGATAAGCAGTTTTTAATTAACCAAAGAAAAAAGGGACGTCCTGGATTTATGCATGGTATTGATTACCAACTTGCTTCTCTAGGAAAATCAGCTGAGGAGAAATTACAGAAATTATCCAAACGAATGCAACGAAGTCAACAAGAAAAAGCTAGATTAGAGGAAACAGTCACCTGTCCATCATCAAGTAGTAATTCAGCCGACTCCAACGAAAATGAAGATGAAATAATCGAAGCCCAAGAAGAGTTGTTACAAGACCAGCCTGGCCCGTCACAGCCAAAAAAGAGGAGATTGTATGGAACATGTAACATCATCACACCAAAAATAGCCGCTGCATTTGATGCTTGCAAAATAAGCGACAGGTATGGAGTCCATATTTTGACGGCAGTAGCAGAAGCACTAGGACATGACACCACATCTTTGTTCATCAGCAGAACCACACTTCAGCGCTCTAGACAACGCATCCGCGAAGAAAGAGCTGAAATATTAAAAACTGCCTTCGGTAATTCTGAATTGCCGGCCCCAGTCATCCATTGGGATGGAAAACTTTTACCTTCTCTCACTGGAATGGGAAATATCGATAGACTTGCTATCTTAGTTACTAGTGGAGATATTGAACAACTACTTGGAGTACCAGCTTTGCCCAATTCAACTGGAAGAAAACAGACTGAAGCAGTTTATGATGTGCTTTGTGAATGGAATTTAGACGAAAAGGTAATAGCTTTGTGTTGTGATACAACAGCATCAAATATGGGTTATATAAATGGGGCAGCCACACTATTGCAACAAAAATTAGAAAGAGATATTCTATATTTTCCTTGTAGACATCATATTTTTGAAGTGGTTTTGAGAAGTGTGTTTGACACAAAAATGCCTTCCTCATCTGGTCCAAATGTGCCACTATTTAAACGTTTTAGGGAATTTTGGCCTAAAATAGATCAAAATAAACTAAAAACTGGATTTCAGGTATCAAAAATTAAACACATTTTACAACCAGTTAAAGCCGAAATTGTAAAGTTTCTAAATGCAGCTTTAACTTTGCAACAGCCTCGTGATGATTATAAAGAATTTTTAATGCTTTCTAAACTTTTTGTTGAAGAAGAGCCCACTCACACGACATTCTATCAACCAGGGGCATTTCATCATGCACGTTGGATGGCCAAAGCCATTTACTGTCTAAAAATATTTTTTTTCCAAGATCAGTTCCAACTAACTAAAAAAGAAAAAATAGGTATTGAAGATATATGTCTCTTTATTGTAAAGGTTTATGTAAAGGCCTGGTTTACAGCGTCATTTGCTAGTAAAGCACCGCTTCATGACTTAGACTTTTGTAAAGAACTCATTAATTATCAAAATATTGACAAAGAAATATCTCAAGCCGCAAGTAGGAAAATAGTGAACCATTTGTGGTACCTTAATTCAGTAAATGTTGGCTTATCTTTCTTTGATGACGATATTTCAGTTACCACTAAAAGAGAAATGGTTAAAGCTTTGAATAGGAAAGCACCAAATCAAGAGGGTATTAAACGACTTATGATTAGTAACATTACTGACGTTGAAAACAAGGAAATTCAGGACTTCATATGCGAGAACACTAAACAGTTTTTTCAAAAATTAGGTTTGTCTATGGAATTTTTGGAAAATGATCCAACAACATGGAGGGACAAAATTAAAGTTGTAAATGATGCCGCTGAGAGAGGAATCAAACTTATTACTGACTATAATGACATTTTAACAAAAAATGAAGACCAAAAACAGTTTTTACTCCAAGTTGTAAATGATTATAAATCACAGTTTCCAAATGTAAAAAAAGAAACCCTGTCGCATGCTTTGGCCTAGTGCAAAAAATATTGTTTTTATTACTATATGTCTTGTAGATTTAGGATAATATTTGGTACTATGTATGAAAAAAACGTTCCATAATAAAATACACAAAGATAAAACGAGAGTTTTATTTCAAAAACTTCTAGTCTAATTTTCTTAGACTACGAATTTACAGTAGTATGACACATGTCATAGTCACAACAGATAATGTCTTTGATATTTGTATGACTTGATTAGTCATTCTAAAGATAAATGTTGCTGATAAAAAAAAAAAACAATGCATCAACCAAAGAATGTAAATAATTCCATTTACTTTTATTATTGCATAATAATGCATTCTGCGGCACCCCTTGCCTTCAATTTGCCTCAATAATATTTTGAGGGGACTGTTTTTTCTTCAAATGGAACCATTTGCAGGGGTGAGAAATAAAAAATTTCGATTTCGAAAAAGATGGGCCACTCTAGTAAACATAATATGTTCTTTCCCAAGTAAGCTCATTGCTCTATACTGACCACACACAAGTAACAGTAGCGTATCCTTGCAAGTTTTGCAACAAAAACTACTAAATTACCTTGGATCACTCTAAAATTTTCCAGGGACTTTCCCACATAGAAGACTAGTACACCATTTTATTTTCCGCCTGTCGTGGTAAATCACCCTGTATAAAACAATGTTGATATTAATGTTATAAAACCGAAATAAAACTAAACGGTATTTAAATAGTTACTTGGGCATGTTTATATCCGACATGAATGATTTTATTTTTATCTTAAACGTCAACGTTATAACTTTTTTTTGAAAATTTTGTGTTTTTGATAATCTTAAGACTATAGCGCCGGTCGGTGTACTGTATTTAACGGTTATTTTAAGTTGTAAGTGTATAAATGTTCCATATTCCATTGTTATTTATGACAATAACTGTTTACAAGAGCCAGCGAGGTATTTGGAGCACTCCATAGTGAGTATATAATAAATTTGATTAAATGATCTCTGCTTTTTCTATATCTGCTGCATGTTGTTATGAATCCAGTATTTTACACAAATATTTACGCTACAGAACGTAGATATATCCTTTCACACACATATTTGGTTAGAACCTGCCTCAACTATCAGGATAAGTGAAGAACGAAAATAAACACGTAAGGTAACCGTACTCGACTAAGAAAAACAAATTTTTGTCATAACATATTAATAATACATTGAAGAACAATAGGTGTTATACACAAGTGTCAAATTCAATCTTTCGTAACTTCTAAACCACAAAACATATAAAAGTATGTATCTTTCGCATTGACTTCAATCTCTCCTCTCATTTTCATGTATTTAGTTCCAGAGATAAACGATATAGTAACGAACTGAATGAGAAGATGATACATTTTTTTTAACACATTAGGTCGACCTGTAACTAACTATGTATGTATGTAAGTAAAAAGTCTAATAGTCGGAGAACCGACCCTCAAATATCCTATGAATAAGGTACATGAAAAACTTTGTGTGAGTGATTAATACTACCATAGACTAGAGATGGTACGAAAGAACCGAAACTGTTCTTTCGGAACAGGTACGAACTAACAGTTCCGCGGAACAGTTCTCAGATTTAGAAAATACTAGTTCCGACTCCGCTGGACTGTCATGCGTTTGAGCGGAGCACTGAGCACATGATAACGTTGTACCTTCGGACACGGAGCCGGAGTGGAGTGAGCAGATCAGACTTGCGGACTTTTTGGTATTTGTGGTAAGTGGTAGTCTTTGTGTGGGATGTATATAATAATAATAAATTCTGTTTAATTAGTGTTAAGTATTACAAAAATGTAGCTCTAGCATTTTTTAATTCGAGGAGTTTTAGGAATAGTTTGAAGCATTAGGTGAATATTTTGACTTATATCCATGTAACAATGAAATGAATTGAAGAAATGGTAAAACTTAGAAATGAAATACTCACGGTTCTAAATCGCATTACAAAACAAATTAAAAGTATATTAATTTATAAGACACCCTCTACTCTTATTCAGAGTTCAAATACTAGTTCATATCGGTTTTGATATACATGCAGGACGTATAGTGTATTGACCGCTTTCTTTTCAAGAGCTTGGAGCTCTGGAGATTTCAAAATCAAAACAATGAATGGAGCATATAATTGACATGTCAGTTTTCAACCTTCATCAACCAATCAGCATTCTTGTTTCAAAAAAAATCAGGACTCCAAGCACTTGAAAACAAAGTGGTGTCATTATGGAGCATATGGAGCTGGGAGTGCGAAAGAACGGGCAATCACTAATGCCGGACTCGGAGCAGGTCGGAATCGGAACAGGTTTTTGGAACAGTTATACTTTTTAACCCGGAACAGTTCCGACCTGTTCCGAGAAAAATCCACTCAGTACCATCTCTACCATATACCTAAAGGAAACCACCTTTTATATAAGCTAATTTCACCCGCGTCATGGAATTTTGACCTCACTTCCGGTTACGATTTTTAATGTTTTTTTAAGTCATAAAGCTTTTACCCCAAAAGTTCTGCGACTGGGCCGCAAGACATGTACCCCTCCGTTTTCGAGGGCGGGGAACATGATGGTGACAATATTTTCCGACCTAGCGTCCAACCGCTACCTCCAAATCGAAAAAACCACCCCCGTTTCCGATTTTCCGGTGCTACACTTGAGAAGGCTTGCCGGATCGGGTTTTTTTGGTCAGTTTGAATAAAATAAGTAAATATTGAGCACAGGTGACCTAACTCACCCCCGGGCGTTGTTTGAAACTACCTCCACCCCCCCAATGACCAAATGCCACGAAAACAGCGAAAATCAGCTGGAAAAGGGTATACCCCGTTTTCGAGGGCGAGGAATACGATGATGATAATATTTCCCGACCTACCCTTCACCTACTACCTCTAAACCTGAATACCACCCCCTTTTCCGATTTTGCGGTGCTAGGCTTGCGAGGGCCTGTCGTATCGTTTTTTTTTTGGTCAGTTAGAATAGAATAGTTAAATATTTACCACAGGTGACCTAACCCACCCCCGGTGGTTGAATCTACTCTCACCCCCCCAATAACTAAATGCCACGAAGATAACGAAAATCAGCTGGAAAGCAGTATACCCTCGTTTTCGAAGGCGTGGAATACGATGGTGACAATATTTTCCTTCACCCACTAAATCGAAAAAAACCCATCCCCTTTTGCGATTTTCAGGTGCTAGGCTTGCGAGAGCTCGTCGGGTCGGATTTTTTTTGGTCAATTTGAATAAAATAAGTAAATATTGACCACAGGGGTGAAAAAAAACATTGAAGTGTGATTTAGTGTGCACAAGAACCAAAGGCCTCAACATTTTTTTTAAATTCCCATCCCTGCTACCACCCCAACCCCCACTACCGATGTGACATATCGTTTTATGTGTTGTTTGACGATGTCAAACATTAGATTATTAAAGTTCCACAAACAATTGTTTCCAGAGAATATTATTTAGGTATTATGCAAATCACAACTTACACACTTTTTTATTTATTATGAAAATACCTACTTTCTGTATATTGTTGCCCTAATCTGGGCACGCTAATATACTAGTTAGGTAAATACTTTAAAACACTCATAGTGGAGTCAAAAGTAATATCAAATTTTTTTTCGTTGTGAGAAACTTGGATAGAAAATCTGGATGTGGAAGTAGTAATTCCTTGGGCAGCGGTTTTTAATAAAATAGCTTATTATCGTTGTGGTCGTGGTATTTCGTTATTCGTTATTCATTTAATCTAATGATGTCTTCAGCGTTTTAATTATTGAACCTGTTCGAAATAGCGTTCGAAAAGCGCCCCACGCGTTTATATTCAAATATTCCAAAAAACATCATCCAAAAAAACAAAGGTTTGATCATCCCAAATTGTTTATTACCCTTTGCTCTAAAAGTGGTAAAAATCTCCGCAGTCAGACTGTCAAGTTTGAGAGAGGGGGACGGGGGAAAGGCAGAACAGTATGTTTTCTCAGTTTTTACGTTAAATTTCCCACAAAAATAGTCTAATACATTTTTTTGCTGCTCTCGATAGTTCCGATGGGGTGAAATACCGGCTGTTAACGAGATCACTTTCCGGCCGCCATTTATTTATCTTTTAACTGACCGAGATGAAACTAGGCACGTGTCACATGTTACCAGAATGACATTTTTTTATCCATCTGTCAAGTTTTTATGGCTTCTGGTTTCACCGGAAGTGACCTCTACATTTGATTTTTAAATGGGACACCCTGTATATTTTTTAATTTTTGGAATCTGGATGTCGTTCTACATACGACTATGTTAATTTTATGACCCTTTCCTCCATTTTGAATTTTTTGCAGCCAATTTTTATTTTCAATCTAGTGTGCCGTGGCCCACCAGAAATTGTTCTAATATTCATAAATAATTGAAGGAAAATACATACTGAATTTTTTGCCGTTCCTTTGTGTCACAGAGAGGTCGAAAGTTGATAAAATCACTTATTCTAAAGTTTTCTGGTGACAGTAATAGGTGATTGGTTTTGTTAATTACTCTTGCTCCCTCTTGCTCCCCCAAACTGTAGCTGGAAGATGACTGGGCCCGGTGAAGGAACCAGTCAAATAAACTTCACAATATTCAAGCATGCAGACATGAAACATATTTTTGTCTTTACAGGCTGTGATTCTGTGTCCTCAATATATATGAAAGTTAAAAAGTTAAATGTGATGGGGAAATAGGAAAAAAATACTTATTTTCAATGACCCTAATGCACAGGCAGATGATATTGGTGATTTTGGCCACGATTTTTCCCTATCTTTATATAGATCCAAAAACATGCAAAATTTGAACGCTCTACGTCACCAGATATACTCAATGAGAGTTGCAAAGCAAACGGTGAAAGGTGAGTTCAAGTTAGCTACGGGAATACTCACTGAGAGTGTACCATCAAGTGCAACGGTGGTATGGTTTCAAGAAAGACCCACTGAAATGGGGCTGAAAGAAAGTCAGTGGAGATCTGCGCGCAATAACATCTCTTGCTGCTGCTCCAGAACAGTTGCTGCGCCTAATCTCTTGTTCATGCACAGGAAAGTGTCTGAGCAATTGTGAGTGCCGAAGAAGCGCCCTTCAGTGCTCAACCATGTGCAACAGCTGCGTTGAATATGGATGCAGTAATACATAAAATCTCTTATTGATTCTGATGCGGAAGAGGATTTAGTGTTTCCAGTAGTACGTGCAGAAATCTTTTGAAATGGATTCAGATACTGAAGAGAGTGATGAAGAAGACAAGTGGCAATAATCTTTGTGCCTAATACATTAATGATAATAGTTTTCATTTCAGATTTTTCTGTCTAGCTATGTAGATTTTTCTGTTTCACATATTTGTTTGATGTATATAATTGTATATCAAGTTTAATATGTTAAATTATTACTTATATCATGAAAATGCTTTTATTTTGCTCTCATTGAATCCGTCTCCTCACTACAATTCAAAAATATTATCAGTTTTTAATAATTTCAACAACTATTCTACAATTTGCAACGGAAGGATAAAAATTACCAAAGTCTCCCCTCACAATATCTTGGAAACTATTGGACCTAGCAAAAATATGTATTGGACAATTTTTGTAGGAAATTTAACGTACTTTAATTCTTTATAGAATAATGTAAGCTCTACGTTGGATGGTTTCCGAGATATTTGGGAAAAACTGAGAAAATATACGGTTGTGACAACTTCCCCCCTCCCCTCTCCCAAACCCCTTTTAACCGCATTTACAGCAAAAGGTAATAAACAATTTGCAACACTTAAACCTTTGTTTTTTTTGGATTTCCTGGTTTGGAGCTAATTCTACTGTATTTATTACCAAAAATACATTGTAGCTGGCAATGATGAATATTTCACCATTTCGTCGTTTTCCTGAATGTTTCAGTAGATGTTTGCAATATAATATTATGTCTATGTGAGAACCGTCCTGGCGCCGAGATATAATTCCCGAGCCCAGCTGATGATTGTTTCAAATAAAACATATGAAAGTTTAGAACTTTATTGTATCAGTTTGTTTAATAAATGTATGGTTTTTCCAAAATTTATTATATTTCGCAACAGTCAAAAACTGTGTAAATTATTAAATTTTAATATAAACGACACACCGTGTTAAGAATTAGAAAATTTAAATATTTAGTTTTACACTAAATTTTGACTTATTTCGGATCTTGCCCCCATTATATATTTATTTAGAAATGTAGGAATGCTGCTATGTACAGAACATTAATTCTTTATCAGGTGTATACATTTTTGAAATGTGCACACATTTATATTAAACAGCCAGTATCACAATATAAATATGAAACAGAAAATAAAACTTTCATGTTTCTTTGGTTAAATTAAAAATAACTTCTAAATTTCCTTATTGTTAGGGCCAAAATTTTTTAAATTGTTGTTCACGATGTTTAAATTAAACTCCGCTGGGTGTCTTTAATATTCATAGTGTTAAAAATCAGATAATAGATTTTTTGTGTTTAAATCTCACACTACTTTTTTGTTTTGATATTTCATATTTATCAAAAATAAATCATCTAACCTTTACTTCCGGGCCAAACTACGCTTCTACATCTTTTTATAAATTTTTAATGTGCAATTTACGCGAAGAGATACGAAAGAATGCGACGGTGGGTGTAGATTTATTGAAAAAAGTTAGTCGCGTGTGACGAGAATATTTTTTTGAAGGTTGTTTATCTATAAATTTTCATAGATAACCCGTGCATTGAAGGTTTTGTTTTTTTACGTAATCACAATAACAACAGTCGGAGAACTGAGGGTCGTCTTTAGACATTTATAGCAACATGATATTCGGAGTGACCCAAAATCGACGCCATCGTATCTCCCTCTGAACGTAATTTAAATACACGAAATTAAAATAATCCTGGAATCTTATCAGTTGAATTATTGTTATAGACTAAGAGCCTATAGCAGTTGAATTGCTAGTAGTAACGCCAAGTTTGGTAGGTAGTAAAGTAAACCTTTTATATTTCCACCTGGCAAAAAAAAGATGACACAGTTAGCGAGGCCCGATAATAACAGAGAGACATAGTTGCAGTGTATATCCCAAAAAAAAAAGAAACAACAATGTAACTACTGACATGCATTTCGGAGTTATTGTTCCTCGTCAGCGTAGAGTAGTCTAGATAATGTTTTTATGAGTAGCCCAGACGACAGTGAAAATTTTATAGTGAAATCTCCAAAAACTTGCAAAATTAATATATATATTTTTTAATGAGTTCGTGAAGGTGTATAGAATAATATCCTGAAAAGTTTATATTCCGCTTGGATGCAGAACATAAAAAAAGTGAAAAATTTTGTTTCATTAATTTTTTTCAAAATTTTTAAATTAAGTCAGGGTGGGAAAAAATAAAAAATACAGGTGGATAGACCACGTGTTTCTGAACAAAAAAATGTCCTAATAAAATGTATCGCTAAAGCCACGGTATTCCTGGAAAAAAAAATAGTGAAGTAACTTTGTCACTCTGCGCGGCCACTCACTCTGCACGATTAAATGCAGGAACCTCTAAAAATTCTTAGCAGTTCTAACGAGTAAAATTAAGTTTTTTTCTCTTTCTGATTACACATTTATAACATTATTTTTAGTGAATAGGAGGATAAATAATGAGTATGGAGGGAAAATGTATAATTATTATGAACGCATACAAAGACACCACACATAGCCGCTGGATCAAAGCAGTTCTGCCTCGCCGTCACTCGCATGAATTTTTACCTGGCTTTACTGCATTATATTTATTACAGGTACACCTATCCACATTTCAACTATATCCAATGGATTCCTTATACATTTGTTAATGTATTGGAAAAGTTCCAGAATTTATATTCAAAACTACAGAGTTATCAAAATAAGATCGTGAAAATCGCAATTTCTTATCATGTAATCCAGTCAACGAATGACCCAAAGGGTGGTGTAGAGTGCGTGAGCAGGGACCTAAGCGATTACTTTAGAAAGTTGTTCAGGGTGTTTAGGAAGTGAACATACTGAAAGTCCTGACGTCTAGGAGGTGAGCCGGAGGAGGGGGGGGGCAAAGAAAGTCCCACTTTTGGTTTTTTCGCTTATATCTCTAAAATGGTGCGTCGGAGGGAAAAATTTTCTTATATAAAATGAAAACTCATAACATTCTCTACAACTTTCATTCTATATACTTTTTTCGAATTCGCAACAGTTTTCGAGCTACTCACTCCTGAAGTGAAAATTTTCGAAAAACAGATTTTTTTACCTCTTCAACTTTAAGGAAAAGCAAGGTGGGTTTCTCAAAAGTCAGAAAACATGAAGGAAGTGGCAGTGATCTTTTACAACCCTTCCTCTACTCAAGGCGAGATTGAAGAGGCTGGGAAGATTTGCTTCCTCAAATGGTATGGGGCACCAGCAAGACAGACCTCCCTCAACCAGTACCACTTCCAGTTGTTCATGAGGTCAGTGGCAATATTAAGCCTGACATCAACTCCCTCCCACCAACTGAAAGCGCAGCTAAACAGCATTCCCGGCGCACCTACCACCAAGTGCAGCAGTGGCTCGGGAATAAGCTGCCTCCTCAAGAGTGGGGGTGGAAACATGTAGGATTACAAGCACTGGAGTTCCTACTTTTTTTTTTATCATTTTTGAAATACAATTTTCTATTTTTCAGGTAAAAATCTGTTTTTCGAAAATTTTCACTTTTCCGGAGCGTGTAGCTCGAAAACGGTTGCGAATTCGAAAAAAGTATATAAGATAAAAATTGTAGAGAATTTTATGAGCTTTCATTTTTCCCTCCGACACACCATTTTAGAGATATAAGCGAAAAAACTAAAAGTGGGACTTGCTTTGCCCCCCCCCCCCCCTGCGACTCACCTCCTAGACGTCAGGACTTTCAGTATGTTCACTCCCTAAACACCCTGAACAACTTTCTAAAGTAATCGCTTAGGTCCCTGCTCACGCACTCTACCCCTCCTTTATCGACTGGAGTAATATCTGATTGATCATATTTTCGAAAAAATGCATACAAGTAAACGAATTTGTGTTTGAACATTCGTAAAATATAAATTTTTTCCGAAATAATGATGTTTTATTTTTTCCAATGGGTCAATTTCTCGACAAGTTACAGCCTCCAATATATATGTTTATCAAAAAACCATCAAGCAAGGAAATAACTACAACTTAATAAACCATAATAATCATGAAGTGTACATACTTTTTAACAGTTCTCAATGAAGAAAGAATTTTTTTGAAGGGCATTTATTTTTTTCTATATTTTTTATTGCGATGATTGAATTCGGGCATAATATCTATAAGTATATTTTTCCCATCCATCCTTTGCTTGTATTGTTTAAAACAAAAAAGCTACAATTTCCGTTTTTTAATAAACCAACATTCATATAGATTGAACAAATTCTGATTTAGTGACATGTAATTCAGTGCGTCGGTGTCACAGTCATGCGTATTCAAGCGCGCGCACGCACGAATCTCGGTCCGAGTAATAACGTTACTTGACTGTTTTTTTTTTCGGGAATACCGTGGCTTTAGCGATAAATTTTGTTAGGACATTTTTTGTTCATAAATACGAGATATATCCATGTGTATTTTTTATTTTTTCCTAGTTTGACTTAATTTCAAAATTTTGAAAAAATGCATGAAAAAATGTTTTTTTTTCATTTTTTTTATGTTCTGCATCCGAGCGAAATGTGAACTTCTCAGGATATTATTCCATACACTTTCACGAACTCATTAAAAAAAATTATTCATTTTGCAAGTTTTTGGAGGAAAATACCTTCATCGATTGGCCTATAAGGGATATTTAGCCCAATCAGTATATTGTCGCATCACGTGCCCCATTTCTTCGGTGACCCCTTGTACATTCAGGCAATTTCTCTTCCTGCTTTATAAACCAAATCCAATTTTTTCTGATAAAAAGCAGACGTTCATCAATCAACCTCGTGAATTTTTTGCAACACGTACGTAGATTTTTTATCTGGTTTATTTGATATGTAATTTATATAAAAATATAGTGGATGATGACATGTAAATTAATAAAATATAAAAATGTGGCTAGACAACTTCTATAAATAATACATACATAGTTATTAAATCAATGATCAATACTTTATAATGATGAGGCTAGATTAAAATAAAATTATATTATGAATTTCAAAAACCCCCCTACACAAAAGATTGACTAAATAAGTAAAGAAATAAGTAAACAAAACTTTAAACAGTATGAAATAATATGGAACAATGTTCTTAATTTCAGCAAGAATTTGGTTTCATTTTAGTTAGTTCAATATAATTAATTCTGATTCCACATACGAACTTTTACGATTCAAACTATTTTTTTATGTTCTTATACGCGTGAATTTGTCGGTGGCTGCTGTTTTGAATATACAGGGTGGACCATTAATAATAGGCCTTAGTTCAAGGGTAGATTCTTTGGATCAAAATATGAGGATACAGTGTGTCCCAGGATAGATGTACCAAGAGATGTAATGGACCAAAATTTTGGAATTTTGGAATGGTATTTGGGGATTGAGTCCTGCTTGTTGTAAAACTAAAGTATACCAAAAATGACTTGATTTGGTGTTCTACAGGGTGTTTTATAAGCAAAGTTGTAAAAATTACCACTAATAAAGTACCTTTATTTTTCAAAATATGAAAAAATTCCACTAAGAAAAGTTATTTAGAATGCAATTTTATAGCTCTATACCAAATTTCAGGAATATAAATTAGTATTTTATTTTGAACCATTCAATTAAAACTGCATAGAAATTATTTTTTGTGAATTAATATTTAAAGTTATGTAGAAGCTAAAAGTAGGCTATGAGAAAAGCAGTGGATACACATTTATCATTTATTATTGACATATCTGTCAAACGTAGTCAATATTATCCTTAATTTCTGTTTCGAATTAACGAACCAAGCATAAAAAATTAAGTGAAAATGGTACTCACAGTGCGTGAAAAAATTTATATTGTGCAATGTTACGGAATTGGCGCTGAAAACTCGCTAAGAGAAGTGGTAAGCCAATTTAATTTGAAATTTCCAAACACTGCTTTGTCACGTACTCAGGCTATGAGAATAATTAAAAAGTTTCTGGCTATTGGTAGTGTTCTTAACATGAAAAGAAAAATAAAAGCATATGATGAAGACAATATTTGGGGCTATTATAGCTCATGCCTCTGTTATAGAAAATCCTAGGATGCCACTAAGAGAGTGATCAGCTCTTATTAATATTAGCAAGTCTGAACTCCAAAGAATTTACAAGCAAAGAAAATTATGGCATATAAAGCAAATTATAAACACACGCTTGAAGAGGGAGATGCCGGCCGTAGGTTGGATTTTTGTTTGACCGTTGGAGAAAAAATCATGGAAGAGATATTTTTTCATCATTTCATAATTTTCTCAGATGAATCCACATTCACAACCAATGGTGTTGTTTCATCTCAGAATTGTCGGTTTTGGGCTTCTGAAAATCCAAATTTTAGAATTAATTGTAGAAGACAATATCATAAAAAAGTGAATGTGTGGTGTGCCGTTTTTTATCACGTTGGAGTTATTGGACCTTATTTCATTGAAGGAAGGTTAAACCAGCACACTTAGTTACAGCTTCTTGAAAGATTTTCTGAAGAACATTTAAATATTTTAAGAGATATGTCTTTAGTTCATTTTCAACATGATGGTTGCCCTGGTCACTTCACAGAAATAGTTAATCGGTGGTTGAATTTAAATTTTGGAGAAAATTGGATTGCCAGGAATGGACCGATCAAGTGGCCGGCGAGATCCCCAGACCTATCAATATTGGATTTCCTTTTATAGGGTCGCCTCAAGCAGTTGGTTTACGCTGAACCACTTCCTAACGATGTAGCAGTATTGAAGCAGAGAATTACAAATGCCGTAAACTCCATACCGTTAGATCATATTCGAAACAGTTTTAAGGACTTCAGGCGATGGATCGAAATGTGTGTGGATGTGGGTGGTAGCTACGTCAAATAATAAAAAAATTGTAAACATTGTTTTGTATTGGTCAATAATTAATTTGTTTGTGAATCTGTTATGTTTTTGACATTTATTACTTGTTATAATTTTTAAACCTCATTAATCTTCCGTTAGCAATTGTTTCTTGTTTTACAATTAGTTCGATTAACATTATACCTTCTTACATCTCGTATATTCAATTTTTTATTTACCAGTAGCCTACTTTTTGAGATGATTAACATTTGCTCCTACACAACTTTAAATATGAATTCAACTCTTAATTCGCAAAAAATGGGAAGTTTCAAAAAAATAATTTTATATTCCTGAAATTTGGTATAGAGGTATAAAATTGCATTCTAAATAACTTTTCTTAGTGGAATTTTTCATATTTTGAAAAATAAAGGTACTTTATTAGTGGTGATTTTTACCACTTTGCTTATAAAACACCCTGTAGAACACCAAATCAAGTCATTTTTGGTATACTTTAGTTTTACAACAAGCAGGACTCAATCCCCAAATACCATTCCAAAATTCCAAAATTTTTGGTCCATTACACCTCTTGTTACATCTATCCTGGGACACACTGTATAACCAAAGATGCTTTAGTAAATTATTGCTGTGGACAAAGATACAGGGTGTCAAAATTGTAATTTGAAATAGTCTCAACTACTTCTTGACTTATCTTCTCCCAATTTGGTAAGAAAACATTCTTTAAGCTAAGAAATAATAATTTATGTATCACATCACGCTAGCCCATAGAGGGCGCCTCATGATGAATATTTTTTCTCTTTTTTTTTACTAAACGTTGTGGCACTTTTGACTAGAAAATCTCATACAGGAGTCATTTATACATAAAAAAGGGACACTTCATACAACTTGATAATTCCAACCGTTTTCGAGAAAGTTTCGGCAAAGATTTCAAGAATTCTTTCAAAACAAACTCAATTTGAAAAGGACAAATTATATTTATTGAAAAGTGTGCTTTGGTGACGTCTTAGTTCTGTCAAAATGTCAAACTAATGAAATTGTACATAAATGACAGAAAAAAGAAAAAAATACAATTTTGACACCCTGTATCATTTTTCACAGCAACAATTTACTAAAGCATGTTTGGTTATATCCTCATATTTTGGTCCAAAGAATCTATCCTTGAACTGTGGCCTATTATTAATGGTCCACCCTGTATACTATTTAATAGTTCATTCAGGACCATACTCGCGTGTGTCTACTTGATTTTCACCAGCGGCGGCTGGTGAAATTTCAATATTTTTTTTTTCGTCTATGGCGCATGGGACCCATACGAAATTTGGGAAATAACATCTAGAGAAGCACTTCTCTAATGCCCCCTAAAAAATTTTGAAAAAGCAGTTTGCGAAAAAATTTTTGAAAATTCGTTAGCCTCCCCTGGGTCTAGGAGCTCCTGTTTATTTTTATTTTTTTTTGTCATATGCATTTGACTTTTCATAAAAATACAACAGATTTTGGAGTTTATGAAAATATTTTCATTACTAACTGAGATACAACGAATTGAAATATTGTAATTTGTTATTGTAAATTACAAAATTTCAGTTCATTGTATTTCAGTTAATAATGATAATATTTTCATAAACTCCAAAACCTATTGTTGGATTTTGATGAAAAGTAAAATGTATATGACAAAAAAGAATAATTTTAAACAGGAGTCCCTTGGCTCGGGGGGGCACTCGAATTTTCAAAAATTTTTTCGCAAACTGCTTTTTCAAAACTTTTTAGGGGACGTTAGAGGAGCGCTTCTCTAGATGTTATTTCCCATATTTCGTATGGGTCCCATGCGCCACAGACGAGAAAATAAATATTGAAATTTCACCAGCCGCCACTGATTTTCACTTGATATTTTACACACATTTTTAACACTTTGTTTATTTCTTTTTAACCCCCGACCCAAAAAGAGGGGTGATAAGTTTGACACGTATGTTTGTGTGTCTGTCTGTCTGTCTGTCTGTCTGTCTGTCTGTCTGTGGCTTCATATCTCTTCAACGGGTGTTCCGATTTTGATGCACTTTTTTTATTTGAAAGAGTATTTTGTCGAGAAGGTTTTTGCCATATTAGATTTTGATGTTTGGTCGCCATATTGATTACAAGCTTTTATTTAACACAAAAAAAGTGAAAAGTGGGTCTGCATCAAGGGCTGTAGCTTAAATTGCGGCTGCAGAAAAGTTGGTTTATATTGTTTACCAGTTTGTGGTAATTGCCAAGGTCATTAATAATAATTTTTCAAAAAATAAACAATTTTCAAGCAAAAAGCAGACGTGGATTAGGCCCACTGGGGACATCACGTGAAAAAAAATCGCATATTGAACTCTACCTCGAAGGTGGTGTGGAAAGGAGTGCACGTTTCATGAGAAACATAAAGGTTACAACTCTGTAACTCTGTTAATAGAAATATCTCCAAAAGTTTACTTTTACGAATAAAAGTCATAATACTTTTTTTGTGGGAAATTTCCGAAGCTACAAATTTGCTACAAAAAGTGACCGTTAATGAGATATTCACGAAGGACTGTTTTTGGTGACCTTTGACCCCGTGTAAAATTTTTAGCTGCCCTTGAACCGCGACCGCCTAGTAAAGTCACATTGTTTTGAGCCTTTCGACTCTGACCTCCAAGAGATATCGTTACCACCTTCGACTAGAAAGGATACGGCCTTTGAGGTGTTCAGGCATAATCCCACGGATGGTAGCTTCGCACCACCGCCCGCTCGAGCGAGTGAACCAAATGTCCGGATCTGCGGTTCCTCTCGTACTGAGTAGGATTACTATCGCAACGAAGAGTCATCAGTAGGGTAAAACTAAAACCTGTCTCACGGCGACGGTCTAAACCCAGCTCACGCTCCCTGTTAGCGATAGGGACTTTTGACATTTTGTTTGGAACCAAAATATCAAGGTTCATACCAAAATCCAGCTTTACGGGAATTTTTCCGAATGGCAATGTCGAATTTCTTTGGATTACGAGTGTTTGGAGGAATAAAAACGGTGGAGCACGTTAAAAGTACCTGGTCCGCTGCAGAAAGAACCAGGCTCTTACACTTTGGCAAAAGGTAATTGCTGAAAGATTACCTGGAGAGTTTCTCACCCAATAAAGTTATCAGCCTTACTAAAAAGCTGAACGTATAGGATGAAATTTACAATAGACCAAATGGTCGCAGTGGCGAGGTTTGAGTATATAGTCCATGCCGAAGTTTTCGAGGGTTGCCAAAACGATGGTGATAGTCACGCGGTCCCTACCTCCCTCAAACTACCCTAAACGCAAGAAACTACCTCTTTTCCCCATTTTTCGTTGTCAGGCATGCGAGGACTCATTGGACTCGATTTTTTTTGAGGAAACTCAATATGTCCTGTAAAATTTCGCAACCAGACATCCTAGCGACCCCTGGGGTTGAAACCACCCTCTCCCTCAATACCGAAACATGCAAAAAACATCCAAAAATTGTTTTCTAGGGCGGAGAACATCATACTGATATTATGTAGCCTCCCACTCCTAACCAACTACCTCTGAATGCATAAATCCACCCCTGTTTCCCATTTTTCGTTATCAGGCATGCGAGGACTTGTTGGATCGGGTTTTTTTTTGAGAAAACTATATGTCCTGTAAACTTTAGCAACTCTAACGACCCCCCAGGGGGTTGCAACCATTCCCTCCCTCATTCCTGAAGTGTCTCTCCAAGAGAAGGTTTTAAAAATATCTCCGTTTGAAGGGCGAAGAACATGATCGATCCAACAAGTTCTTGCATGCCTAATAAAGAAAAATGAGAAGGGGTGGTTTTATGCATTTATGAATAAGGGTAGTTGGTTAGGGGTGGGAGGCTAGGTAATATCAGAATCCTGTTCCCCGTCATTGAAAACGTGTAGAAAACAATTTTCAGTACGTTTCGATGTTTTTTGCATGTTTCGGTATTGAGGGAGAGGGTGGTTTCAACCCCCGAGGGTCGTTAGGCTGTCTGGTTGCGAAATTTTACAGGACATATTGAGTTTCCTCAAAAGAAAACCCGATCCAAGAAGTCCTCGCATGCCAGACAACGAAAAATGGGAAAAGGGGTAGTTTTTTGAGTTTGGGGGTAGTTCGAGGGGGTAGGGACCGCGCGACTGTCTCCATCGTGTTGGACGCTCTCGAAAACCTTTTTTTGCAAGTTTGGCATTGAGTAATAACCCACTCATGTAATATCCTAACCTAACCTACGGATATTTACTTCACGGGAAATGAATTTCGACAAAATTTTGAAAATCAGTAAGTAAATTGATGATAAAGGACCCCGCAATAATCTTATGGAAATTGGGTTTCGGTCAAATCGTCTGAATTTTGGGTATATTTTAGGTTTCGTCATCCCAAGCAAATGTCTCAATGGGCACAAAGCTCGAAAATCAATACTTTGGCTGCTACGGAGCTTGAAAGCTCCAAAGCTCCACCACAAATTTATTTATTCGTGCAGTCTTTATAGATTTTTAAATAACTTATTTTTTCGATTTTAATGTCTAGGTTTATGTTTTTGAGGTGGCTAAGTTCAAATCCCATGCCAAATTGACACTTGACAGCTGTCAATTAGCTGTCAAAGTGCTTTAACAAAGTGCGAATCTTATTTTTTTGTTATGACTTTATGCTTTTTAGGTAACTCAGTTCATACATGATGTGAATACAATAATTCGACAATTGGCAGCTGTCAACAGGCTGTCAGCTAGCTGTTAAAGTGCAATAACAAAGTGCAAATCTTATTTTTTTGTTATGGTAACTCAGTTACCTAAAAAGCATAAAGTCATAACAAAAAAATAAGATTTGCACTTTGCTATTGCACTTTGACAGCTAGCTGACAGCCTGTTGACAGCTGCCAATTGTCGAATTATTGTATTCACATCATGTATGAACTGAGTTACCTAAAAAGCATAAAGTCATAACAAAAAAATAAGATTTGCACTTTGTTATTACACTTTGACAGCTAGCTGACAGCCTGCTGACAGCTGCCAATTGTCGAATTATTGTATTCACATCATACATGAACTGAGTTACCTAAACAGCATAAACTCATAACATAAAAATAAGATTTGCACTTTGTTAAGGCACTTTGACAGCTAATTGACAGCTGTCAAGTGTCAATTTGGACAATTTGACATCGGATTTGAATTCAGCAACCTCAAAAACATAAACCTAGACATTAAAATCGAAAAAATAAGTTATTTAAAAATCTATAAAGACTGCACGAATAAATAAATCTGTGGTGGAACTTTTATAGATTTCAAGCTCCGTAGCAGCCAAAGTATTGATTTTCGAGCTTTGTGCCCATTGAGACTTTTGCTTGGGATGACGAAACCTAAAACATAAAAAATTCAGACGATTTGACTGAAACCCAATTTCCATAAGATTATTGCGGGGTCCTTTGAATTTACTAAGTTCCAGTCAATCATGCGTAAGGAATCCTAATCTTAATCCAAGTTTTGTTTAGTGTAGAACCTTCTCAGGGTACAATTTATAGTAATCTTTTATATTTGGGATAAAATGTTACACACATTTCTCTCTGTGTATGATTAATTAATCGTTCTCTTCCTCCGGCCACCACGTATTGGTTTCCCCTCTCCTCGAGCTTCTACTTCTTTGACGCCACAGATCATTAGCCCTGCTACGGCAAAGTTAAATATCAAGTCGGGTCGTCGTTCCAGTTGTACGGAAGCAGTAGCACACTCTGAGCCGATGCCGATGCTCTGAACTCACAGCGGGCTACATATTCCACTTTAATATCGAAAATAGGAGCACGGACATGATGTGTTGAACATATGAATAGTTAAAAGTTCTCGCTGAAATTGTGTTTATGTATCACGCCGAAATAAGAAATTTGTTACGAATCGATAGCATGAAGGCAGGCTTTTATCTCGCCGGGTTTGCGTCAAGTAAAGATTGTTCGAGAACGATTTTTGAGTTGCGGTGTACGACAATATAGAATATAGAGGTGCAAAATTAAGGGGTGCTTATTTTGCCAAAATGTTTTTTGGAAAGTTCTTATAATAATAAGAATTTAAAAAATATTGATATCATATTTTATGATACTAAAAGACAAATTAAGCTAGTATTTGTTTTTGAAGTACAGGGTGTACCAAATAAGATGGGATTACGTCTAAAGATTCACTTTGTAGGTATATATACACCACCAAAATTTCAAAATATTCAGATATCAGATGAACGAGATATGAGGGTGGCTCCATGAAAAGTGCGACACACTGTATATAACTTACAAACTATCTGGCATGTTGTCATTCAAAACATTCAATAAAACCTTCAGCAGCAAACTTTATCTAACTTCTGTGGTCCTTCGGGTGTCCCACTGGCGGCCATTTTGGAAAATGGCCGCCACGGCCGCCAGGGGGCAGTTGGTCGATGGCTCCACATCCAAAATTGTTCATATTACATCGGTCTACCTCTGTGCCAAATTTGGTGCTTTTATCAAAAAGTGCACAATATGTTGAAATATCCTAGCTAAACTGCCGTACTATAGGTGGGTTTTCTTGTTTAAATTCACAATTTTGTTTGAAATTAAACCCAAGCTGTCCGATAGTTGTCAAGTAATTTGTAGTTTTTTAAAAATCAATCAATTTTTTAAATTAAAAATTTTTCAAATTTTTAATTTTGATTAAATTTTGGACTTTCGGTTTATGGGACAATTCTGAACAACTTTCAATAGTAAAATTTTTCGATAAAAAAATGCTTACTATGATTTATTGATTCTTTTGGCTTATTCTGACACCGCAGGTGGCTTTGAATTTGTAGGAGGCGAATGATTTTTGTCCATAAGTAGATACTAATTTGTTCCATATTTCAGTAAAATTCGGTTCAAATCGGAAAAAAAATAAAAAAGTTATAAGAGTGCCTTCATCTTCAGTGTGCCACACTGTATAACTTGTTTTGATGTATTGGTCAATGTAGCAGGCCGATGTATTAGAAAAACAAGAACCCAAACTAAAATGTACTTCGGTTACGCAAAAATATAAATATGTATTTGCTGAAATAGACACACCAGCCAGCTGTTCGGCGTGTTCACTGTACTAGCGTCACATTGCAAGTCGGTACGATATGGATAAATTGAATTTAAAATGTCAATTTTAATCGTTTCTTTGAGAGTAAAACATGTAAATTGATAATAAATCAAATGTGTTTATAATTTATTCTGGTAAACGAGTCTGTAGTAATTTTGTTGACGCAAATACCGAAAATAAAAGGTTCCTTAAGGTTGTCATTCAAAAGAGAAAAACAAAAAGAAAGAGAACAGTTTTAAATAAAATGGGTAAAGCAAAAAGTGGTTAATATATAGATTGAAAGATAACATAGGTTTACAAAAAAAAAAATGTCCGACCAATGGGATTCCATTACCGTACACCGAAGGTTTTTGACGTGCTGAACACGATGTCTAGTCCGTTTTGCGCCATCACGTCAGGGTTTCGAGAAAACTTATAGTCCAGTCATTGAAGGTAAAATACGGCGATACTGTATAATTTTGCCAAACAGCACCGATTTGCACAAAAATTTGGATTTAGGTTCTACTTCAAAGTTGACCCAGTAACCGGCGGTTGCTTTCACTCTGGGAGTGGATGCCACCCCTTCTCGGGGGTGAAAAATGTTTAATTGAAAATAAGTCCGGGAGTGGATAGATTGACTAATTCTAAGCAACTTTTGTTCTATAAAGTTTTTTCTGAAAGTCAGTACTTTTCGACTTATTCCCAAGTGAAAGTGTCAATTTTTCAACCAATAAACCCACGTTTTCAGACGGTTTTTTCACGAATAACTCAAAAAGTAAGTATTTTTATCGAAAAAAATCATTCTTAGTAAAAATGTAGCTTATAAAAAACAAAAAGAATGGTGGGTTTGTGGTGTCTGTAGTCCCAATACAAACGGAGTAATAGCTTGTTGAAGGTTAGTTCTTATCCGTCAAACGCCAAAATTGAAAGTTTCAACGTGAAGTTGCCTAAAAAACAATACATTTTTCGGGGAAACTCATGGAATCTTTTTTGAATTGCTTGAAAAAATCTTTATTTTTGTTTTTTATGAATAGGTGTAAGTATGCTGTGCCTAAATATAGCTATAATGTGTATTCATCAATGCTCCAATATACGTGTTCTGATATTTGCAAAAATATGTGATTGGTTTTTTACCCATAACTCGCTAAGTTTTTAAGCTATCAAGTCCTTCAAAAAATCATTTTGTAGGTTTTTTCAAAAACTATAAGCTCATATAATTTAATTCTTTAATTTCTTTCAGCCCTTATTTTTGAAAGGGTTTGAGCTGAAAGGGCTTGAACAAGTTACTATTTATGAACATATGCAAACTTTAAACGGCCATATCTTACTCAAGTTTTATCAAAAAAAAAAAACGAAAAATTCAGAAAAGCAAAACCTACAATTTTGTACTCTACAAAATTTTGCGTATCATTAATAGTTTTTGAGTTATTTTGAAGAAAAAGCAATTTTTTGCAAAATTACAAAAATGCTCTTTTCACTTCAAGCTCAAATTGTTTCAAAACTAAGCACTTTAAACCAGTCAAACTTCTAGAGCATGTTACAAGTATATAAATAAAGTAAATTGTAAAGTGGTAACGATTATTTTCAATTGGGGTGGTAATTAGGGGGTGATTTTCACATTTTTTTGACGCCGAAAAATAGGGACCAACATTATTTTCGTCATAACTCGCTTAGTTTCGATGATAGGGACTTTTATAAAAAAAATAAAAATAAAGGTTTTTTCAAGCAATTTAAAAGAGGTTCCATGAGTTTCCCCGAAAAGTTCATTGTTTTTTGGCAACTTCACGTTGAAACTTTCAATTTTGGCGTCTGACGAATAAGAACCAACCTTCAACAAGCTATTACTCCGTTTGTATTAAGACTACAGACACCATAAACCCACCATTCTTTTTGTTTTTTTATAAGTTACATTTTTACTAAGAATTATTTTTTCGATAAAATACTTACTTTTTGAGTTATTCCCGAAAAACCGTCTGAAAACGTGGGTTTATTGATTGAAAAATTGACACTTTCACTCGTGAATTAGTCGAAAAGTATTGACTCTCAGAAAAAACTTTATAGAACAGAAGTTGCTTAGAATTAGTCAATCTATTCATTCCCGTACTTATTTTCAATGGAACGTTTTTCACCCCCGAGAAGGGGTGGCATCCACCCCCAGGGTAAAAGCAACCCTCGGTACAGGGTCAACTTTGGAGTAGAGGGTAAGTAGAACCAATCCAAATTTTTATGAAAATCGGTGCTGTTTGGCAAAATTATACGGAAAATAGGTCATTGACTGGACTATTAACCAAAACATCTTTTTCGCCTTCGTTCAGGCACAAATTAATTCACTCAAGCGACCCCAAAAACCCCCGACTAATAAATTTTGGGCCACAATCTTCAGATTTTGATGAATTTCTGGATTTTAGCATCTGCCATATTGGGTCCGCCATCTTGAATTTAGAAATTATTAAATTCTGACTTCAGATTCGTGATCAACGACCCCAAAAACCTCCGAGTAACAAAATTCAGCCCAAAATATTGAGTGAATTAATTTGTGCATGAACGAAAAAGTTATTTTTAGCACTTTTAGGTTAAGTCTTCTCGAAATCCTTACGTGATGGCGCAAAACGGACTACAGGATCGTGTTCAGCACGTCGAAAACCTTCGGGGTACATTAATCAGATCCCATTGGTTGGACATTTTTTTTTTGTAAACCTGTGTAATTAGGAATTGAATATCTCGCGAAGGGGATCAGCTAGGATTTTCCGGTTTACATTTTTTTTACTCTTAATGCTGAAAACATTCTGTGAAACACGTTTTTGGATCCACTTTGGTCAAACTTTCTGCAGCTTGAAGACCACTGTGGACAACTGTCATAACGTGGTCAATGCCATGAGTGAAACAACAACGTAACAACAACAAAATTGTTCCTAAATATAAGCATTCAAAAATATCATTCACACATTTACCTAATAGCGATTAACACCAAGGTTTTAATGGCGCATTTCATAACATCCGCTATTCCGTTTTGATTATACACGAACGCTAAATTTGTGTGATGTATAATTATCGATACAACATCCTTAATTACCTTTTTAACATCCCAATCCATCTATAATGTTTCTCCAGTTTATACAATCTCCAAGTTATAAAAGTAAAGCCACAAAACTCAATTAAAAAACTCTTCTCACGGCAACAGAAACGAAAATAAATAATCGCCCGTCTGTTTTGCTTTATTTCTGCAGCTTTAATTTGTTGAATTATATTACGGATTGGGAGTGCACTGTTGAATTAATCAGATATGCTACGAAACTTTATTTAACACAAATATATCCAGTTAATAATATTAATTATAATAGCATTAACTATTAAACTGGCATATCTATAGATTTGAAACGCGACTCACATTGGAGCTACTGGCATGATTCTTTTTAACTTTTTGTTGCCTGGTGGATATCTGTAGTTTTTTCATAAAATGTTTCATAACCTTTTTATTTACTGATCGATTTTTTTCAAAAACGCTGGGTTCTTCCTCTAGCTAACTAAAATATTCTCCAAATTTTAATAAAATCTGACTTTTCTGTCTTAAGTTATTTAGCTTAAAATACACGTGACGGACGGAGATGCAGAAGGAAAGACGAACAGACGGACATTTTGAAAGTTACAATTACAATATTTACAATTTACTTCCACATCTAGTGGAAGTATAGTAACACAATTTTTTTTTTAATTTTCATTGTTCAAATAGGCTTAGAATGTTACGAAACGTCGAGATTTTAAGTTTGAGCAAAAAAAAATATTTCTGTCTGTTGTCGGTCGATCTGTGCGCACGATTACTCTGGAACCGTTTAAGATATTGACATGAAATTTGGTACATGCATGTGTTTTAACGAGATCTGGAACTAGATTATATTTTGATCTTATTCCGTTGAAGGGGGTAAATGGGGGGTAAATAGGTAAATTAAGCAAGTAGGAGTCCATAAAATTGGTATTTAGTATATATAAGAGAAGCTAAGGTCCCAAAAAATGTATTGGCATTAGCCACCTCCATTACCTCCCCCACATTATTAAAAAGGAGGTGAAAAAATAAAATTGTGATTTAGTGTGTATACAAGAATCAAAGGCCTCAATTTTTTTTTCTTCATTCACTCCCACTACCACCCTCTACCACCATCCCCACCCCCACTACCGATGTGACATATCGTTTTATGGTTTCAAATTCCTTGGGCAGCGGTTTTCTGAAATGTGTATTTCCAAAGAGTATAATAACAGATATGAAAAAAATGCACTTAACATTTTTTATAGAGAATTTTATAAGCTTCATAGTTTATAGTATATATGTATAGTCTATGTAATGAAGCATTATGAGAAAACTTTTTTCATAAATATTTCGTGCAAAGACGAGCTTACCCCCCCCCCCCCCCCGTTTTCAAGGGTGCTGACCACGATGCAAGTGGTGGGAGAAGTTTTTGATCACCGAAGCCCTCTGAAATGGCAAAAAACCACCCCTTTTATGGATCCCTTTATGTTTTCATATATAAACGGGTTTGGGGAGTGATTTATGGACGGGTTATACTTGAAATAATATGCAAGGGGTGAAAAAGAGTAAGTGAAATCCAGACAGCAGGTCTAGAGTGGTGGAAAATCATTTTTTTTTCAAATGATTCGGTTCAAACTCGTATCCCCTCGTTTTCGGGATCGCTGATCACGGGAGAAATATTCATTTTTAGCTCCAACCCCTCCTCACCCCTTAAACGGGCAGAAACCTCACTCACCAGAAAGCATGCTATCCAGGATTTACAGGTTTTTCGACACATGATCGTTATTCCTGTGCATATCCTTTCATTTTTTTTTCAACATTGCTATTGACGAAAAAATGTATTATTCAATACTCCCCGATGAAGAAATCATTATACCCTACTCAGCAGCCTACACAATCATCGCTCCAGCGATAACTGGTGGATGAGGGTAAGTTTCCGTCCATTATAGGGGTTGAAGAGAGTCGGAGATGAAGGTGAATATTTTTATCGTGATCAGCGCCTTCGAAAACGGGGGGGGGGGGGGCGTATTGACGATCCAAAGTGTAATTAATGAATTTTACACCATTTGGGAGTGTTGAAGGAACCCTCGAGGTCGCTACCACCTTCTCTCCCGTGAAAAATGAAAAGTTATGCACAGGAATAACGATCATGTGTCGGAAAACCTGTAAATCCTGGATAGCATGATTTCTGGTGAGTTAAAGGAGGTTTCTGCCCGTTTGAGGGATGAGGAGGGGTTGGAGCTAAAAATGAACATTTTTGGGGGGGGGGATACGCATTTGAACCGAATCATTTGAAAAAAAAAAAGATTTTCGGGAGGGTTTAATCAATCCCCTAGGCCTGTTGTCTGGATTCCACATGTTAGTTCAAGTATAACCCGTCCATAAATCACTCCCCAGACCCGTTTATATAAGAAAACATAAAGGGGATCCATAAAAGGGGTGGTTTTTGGCCGTTTCAGGGGTTTCGACGGACAAAACTTCTCTCACCACTTGCATCGTGTTCAGCACCCTCGAAAACGAGGGGGGGGGGGGGGTAATCTCGCCCTTGCGTGAAATATTTACACTATTTCTGCTTTCATTACATAGACCAGTTGGGATACGGACCATTTAAAATCCACTAGTAGAAAACAGATGTTTGACTCGCAAATCGTCCCTATGAAAAAGAAAGTTGCGTAATGGCATTAGTTATTCACAGAACTGATGCATGAAGCTTTCTTAGGGAATTGTTTCCTAAACGGCTGAAGATATCGAAGTAATTACACTTTCACAGTTTTTAATATCGACCTACGCTGCACAGTAATAATAATATAAATAAGCATATTAATGTTTGACTTTTGCTATGAAATAGACCCACACTAAAAGAAAATCAAGTTTACCTATTCTGCAAGGAGTCAAAATGTGAGAAGCTGCCTTTTGCTTAAGGCGTCCATACTGGATCCACCATATTGAATGTTCCAGATTGAGGATTTTTCTTGTTAATTTAGGAATCTTTATGGTGACCGAGAAGTACTAAAATGAAATGTGACAGCAATTGAAGACAATTTAGTGTTTTTCAAGATTGACATTTGACATTTTAATGTGCGATATCAATTTACGAAATAATTCGCAAAATTTACTTTTTGGAAACTTTGTCACGTTATAACTCGTAAACTGTTAGTTATACGGAACTGAATCTGTGAAGGGATTTATAGAGAATTTAGTGCTAATTATGTTCCTCATAAATTATAGACCAATGACATTTTGTGAATTTTTAAATTTCAACCAATGACAACAGTTTTACACTGAATAAACGCAAGCTAGCTTTTTTTTTTAAATTACCAGCGATTAAGTTACCTCTAGCTTTTAAATCCGCGTAATTGATTTAATTTACTCTCAATCGGACTAAAAACAAAACAAACCATATTACAAATTCAAGAAGTATAATTTTTGTTTATAATTACTATGTACCAACGGTATATTTATGCAATTTTACAAAAATATTTTTAATATCAAACTGTTACAAACTGTCAGATTTGCAATCACGATCGCGTAACAAAAGTCAAATAAGCATCTAACGCGTCCGTTTCCATGGCTACGAAAAGCCTTAAAAAAAATCCAAAATCAGAATCATCCAAAATCAAGAACACCAAAAAATTTTACGATTTAATGCACATCAACGTGTGTTTTGCCCGCGTAAACTGCATGCCAATGAATTTTCGCTGGATTCTTTGTCACGGCTTTTCGTTTGGCACTCTTGGCATCCACTTTAAATAAAAAAAAAAAACACAAAAAAAATAAACAAAAAAAATCGATTTGTACAGCCTTCTGCACGCGACAACTGCCTAAAATTTGCGTTTCTTTCATATTCACAGTAATTTCATTCATATATATGATTGGCATGCATTTTAAAAACGTTGCACCTGACTGGTCATGTACCGCCAGTCTATAATGTATGATTTGTTGTAAAGATTTTGCCAGTTTTCAGTTATCCTTGATCGATTTTCCAACCGTCTGAATGTCATTCCTCCAAATATAAAAAAAATCGTAAAATATTTTTCTCTTCGAGATAAACGATACCATTTCCAGGGAAGTACATGTAAATATAAATGTAAATGTCGTGATTCGGTTATTATGCCTATCCCATTGAATCTCGACTAGCGAGCGGCCCACCGTACTCGGCCCATTGTATTCAAAAGTAATTTGCAGTTAATAATAGCTCACCGCAGCTGGGGTTATTACGGATTGTTTTCAGTTCTACGCAGGGCCGTAACCAGAGCATAAAGACAGAGGGAGTCTTTTACGGTCCATTACGGCGGGACAATAAGCCGTTCGAAGGTCGATTTCCTGGAAAATCTAGCGCTGCTGGCAAGTTGGATGATTTATTTGGTTACACCTTTGAAATAGGTGATGCATGTATTTGTTGTGTTCGGTGGTACGGGCGGCCTATGAGGGCTACAGCAAAGGAGTTGGCAGTCTGTAAATGTCATTTTAATCAGTTCAGTTTCCGGACAACTACATAAAAATAAAAAAAGAAATAAAAAAAATTGAACTGCCTTCAAAAAAGGGCACCAAAAATTATGAAATATTTCATCCTTGTTATTGAGCCTATTACCTTAATATCGATGTTGAAATCGTTGAAAATACGTTTTTCGTATTTTTTTTTTTACTTTTACATTGAGTTTAATATTAGTCGGGGCTCCCCCGAACCTCCCCCCCGATCCTTGGGGACAATGTTTTTCATAAAGATTAAAGCCTAAGAAACAATTTTAGACATGACCCCAAAAAAAACTGGCTATACTTTCAAAATGGCGGCCATATGTTGTTTCTGTCATTTAACACAAAAACTAAAAAAGATAGACAAAAACTTTTTTCACAAAAAACAACGTGCATAAAATTTTCTACAATTTTGAAAACATGGAAATTCATATATCGGTAAATCATTTAAAGGAAATAGCTTTGACAATTATTGTAAGGCGTAAAATATAAATTTATATTATAATTACGGGTTTAACATATTATAACATAACTAAAAATAAAATAAACTGAAAAAAATTGATAATAATAATAATAATATAATTGCAATTTGCAGACATTTATCTCGAAAATGGTAACAATGGGTCATGAACAGATTAGAGTTAAAAGTGTTGATAGTGGCATCTTTTGGATTCTGCTGGCTCATTCGAATAAAATTAAATGCCTGTTAACATATCCGCATTACCAGAAGAGTACGGACCTCAAAAATGTTCAACATTACTGGGCCTTCATTCAGTTACTGGATGCGACTCAGTCAGTAGTCATATTTCCTTTTCCCTTTAATGGAAAAAGAAAGATAAACCCTTAAAAATGTTACTTTCTCCCAAATATACCAAATATATCCGAACATTTAAGATTTGGGGAGCAGCTGGAATATTGATGATAAATTAGTCGCATCATTAGAGGAGTTTAGATGTGCCATATTAGTCTGATCAAATGGTAGTTTTTCGGTAACATGAGTCCGGTAGAAGATTTCTCAACGGAATTATATGTGTTTTGGGGTGAATCTGAAGTTTGCTGCATCGTAGCAGTACCGGCTCCGGTTTTCCGCTCATATCTTACAGACGACGCGTCGTACGGAAGATATTACTGTATTCAAAGTTGAAGAGCATTAAATTCTGCGTCAAATGACCTCCCTTCCAAATTAGACCGATTTATAAAGTCGCCATCGTCAGTCGAAAAAAGGCAATTTTTACCAACAATGCAATAAACTCACTTTTAGACGTCTGTGATTTCAAAACTGCCACTCTACGTGAAAAACTCGTATAATAAAAGATGTAAAGCATCAAATTTTGCGTTCAGTGAACATGATACGGACATTGTTACCTCCTGTATATTTTTAAACCTGGGTTGTGGGTTAACCTCTCAATTCTCACACCTTACCAGTCCACGGCCAGCTTCCATCACTCTCAGGGTGAGTCCCCAGTATTTACGGATATACTGGTTGCCTAACTGACTGTCTAGGTACCTAAATAAACATTATATTAATAAATTAATTGTTAATTTATAATCTGACAAAAAAAACCCATGAAGTGAAGCTTATAACAAATCTTTATTTACATAAAAATACCAAGTCAATAATAAAAATAAGCGTATCAAATTTATAATTTTACCAGAAACGTAACACCTTAGCAGTATCAAAAGTGATAATTTTTTTTTTTAATAAGTTAAACCTATAACAGGTTACGTTCATAAGTTCAAAAGGGAAAGAGAATAAAAACTATTAACACGAGAAATTAGATAATAATACCAAATGCAATTGCACGCAGTTTACACAGTAAAAGAAAATAGTTATGAATACATGGAATTTAACATTCCCCGTTAATAGGTAATTTTACATATATAATGAAATAGTATTACGCAAAGTAACTCTGCCAAATTTCAACTTGAACCATAACCAGTTACAACCATCTCGAAGTAATTGAAGGAAACAACAAAAAAACATCCATCGGTATAAGCTCAAAAATTATTTAACCATTTACTTAACTATATCTAACCACTAATCTAAGAAATAGCCTAAAATTTTAAATATTCGAATTAGTACTCTTTACTATTTACATTGACTAGAGATTTAATAACTCACCCTTTTAGGGCTTAACAAAATGTCGACTATGTGCTCGACCTAACACGTGCTCTGTTGTAGCCATCAATCCAGCAATAAACGCTGACTAAATTTTTTCAAATCATTGTAATTGGTAAATACAGAATCCCACGATACAATCCAACAAACTATGTAACTGAGACCCTCTAAATACATCCCACAATGCTCTGATGAAATTCCCGAACGCAGTACTCCCCAAAGATACGCGACACACGTGGCTGAATTGAGTGAATGAGAGCAGCTTCATCATACACAATAGTATCACATCTACCAGGAAGTTTACGACCATCTTTGTTCACCATTTCTTCGAGAGGACCAAGTAAATCTGGCTTTCCAATTGCATACCGTAAGTGACCAGCAGAAGACAGACTTGAAGGATAGGGATTGTTTTCATACTTGAAGAAACTTTGCATATCAAGTTTTCTATTCATACTAACAGTAAGACATCTCTGACTGAGGTGTACATCACTTCGCAGATTCTGAATAGTGCATTTTCCAGTACCGTTAATTTTCTTTCTAAAAATTCTGAGTTTATGTGCCTTCATAGGTGCACAGATCCTCACAGTGGATCCTTAAGCAAGTCTTTCAGAAACAAAAGATAGGTATAGTTCAATACCTTTTTGTTCAGAATCTCTCACCATTTTTATTGATTCCGCATCAGAAACAGTGCGATTTTCCAGTGATATTAGGTCACCTGAGGTTTCCTCAAAAGGATTGTCAGCACGCTTGTCTTCAACTTAGCGATCTCATCCACGAACATTTCTTGAAAAGAAGGGTACTGTTCATGATGCAATGGTTTGTGTCCGGACCGTGATTTCGTTAGACTTGTGAATTCATTTACTAATCTATATTTCGGGACCTGCCATAGCTCACCTCCGCAATGTAGCTGGATCCTGAAGAATGCCGACAGCACCACCGTCATCTTTTGCATTCTTGTTGTGTTGCTCATGGGCATGGTCTATTGCAATAGCAGAAAAGGGGTTGGAAGACTTCCGTATAACAAAAGTTCCTGCCTTAAACTAGACATGGACTGCTGATGAACGTAATGGAAGCTCCTCCAAGTCCTTTACATGGACGGTCAGCCATCTTGTATAGTGAACAAGGTCTAGTAGAAAAAACCACGGCAACATTGCCTTGACACACTTCTTAAAAATAAAAATAAATTTTAAAAAATTAATTGTTAATGAAATATAAAACTTAAATTTTGTGGCGGCCATTTTGGTCGCCATGTTGAATATTTCGTTCTATGGACTTCTCACTTCTGACAACGTTTTAGAGTCATTTTTTAAATTCAGCATCTCTAGAAACATAAAACTAGACGCCTAAGTTTATTATATTAAAATAATTTAATTTTATGGGGGCCATTTGGCAAACATTTTGTTAGGGGGATAGGCTCCAGGTGGCTTCCCTTCCTTTTACTTCCACGTCCAGTGGAAGTATAGTAACGACAAAAAAAATTTTAAAAATTTTTATTGTCCAAATAGGCTTAAAAGGTCATGAAACGTCGAGATTTTAAGTTTGAGATTTTAAGTTTGAGGTTGGGGGGTAAATTGGGGCAAATTTGGGGTAAATGGGTAAATCAAGCAGGTAAGAGTCCATGAAATTGGTATTAAGTATATACAAGAGAAGCTAAGGTCTCAAAAAATTTTTTGGCATTAGCTACCCCCATTACCACCCCCACCTCCTTATTAAAGGGGATAAAAAAATTGTGATTTAGTGTATGTACAGGAACCAGAAACCTCAAAATATTTTTTTACTTCATCCACCCCCCACTATCACTCCCATATCACCACCCCCACCCCACTACCGATGTGGGGTATCGTTTTATGGGTTTTTGGGGTAGAGGATTTCAAATATTATATTATTAAAGTTCCATAAAGAATTATTTTCACATACAAAGTTTTTTCGTTGTGAGTGACTTGGATAGAGAATCTGGATGTGGAAATAGTGATTCCTTGAGCAGCGGTTTTTTTAGTGGTCCTTTACTTAGCTTCTACACCTGCGCTTTCACGTCAGTGTGGTATTTCATAGACTTTTTTCATAAATAATAACAGTATTAACTTCGATGCATACAGATAGTTTAATTTTATTAATACTTTTACAAAATATGCAATATCACCCTTTATGAATGCGCAATTTGAACACATTGAATGCAAACGTGAAGATTTAAGTAAATTTGTGTGTGGTATATTTAAATAAAAAGAGTTGTCCGACGCGTATGGCAGGCTGGAACGTGTAATTTAACGTGGCTATTAAATCACGTATTTTATTCGGTTTTAGAATATTTTAATGCATGATTAGTTGCTTCTATGCTTCTTTCTATCTTATTTAATTGTGATTGCATACGTGTTTTCATCATATTAAGAGTCTATGCGTGTTCTTTCATTAATATGCATAATTTGTGTGTATTCCTTTGCACAATAACAGCTATTGTTTATATACAGTTTGTTGTTAGAGTATGGAATATATTAATTATTTCGTAAACAGATTAATTTTGAAAAAATCCTCAGACAATTTTTATTTCTAAACGCTAGTCTAGTGCAATTAGGTTTATACCTCGAAACCCATCTGTAATGAATAGATTTGAATGATTTTTTTTTAATTTCTAATGCCATAAACTAATCAGTTTACCCATTGAAAATTATTGCAATTTCGAAAATCCGTAAATTTAAAAAGAAAATTAAAGTTTTTCGAAATCTCAACGAAAAATACAATTATCGGAATTTTTAAATATTTCTTTTAAGAAAATAATGATTGTTATAGTTTTCGAGGTTGTTTAAAAATAATTTGTAAAAAAACTAAACTTTTCGTTTTGTTATATGATTAACCTTTCTCTCAACACCGAAATTTAATATTTTTAATGTTTTTTGGAGGGATTAACATAAACGTAAAAACCGCTGCCCAAGGAATCACTACTTCCACATCCAGATTTTTTATCTAAGTCACTCACAACGATAAAATTTGGTATATGGAAATAATTGTTTATGGAACTTTAATAATATATTTGAAATCCTCTACCCCAAAAACCCATAAAACGATACCCCACATCGGGAGCGGGGTGGGGGTGGTGACAGGGGGTAGTAGTGGGGGTGGATGAAGTAATAAAACATTTTGAGGTTTCTGGTTCTTGTACACACCCTAAATCACAATTTTTTTTCATCCCCTTTAATAATGGGGTGGCTAATGCCAAAAATTTTTTTGAGACCTCACCTTCTCTTGTATATACTAAATACCAATTTTATGGACTCTTACCTGCTTGATTTACCTATTTTCCCCAAATTTACCCCAGTTTACCCCCCAACCCTTCGACGGAACAAGATGAAAATATAATCTAGTTCTAGATCTCGTTAAAGTACATATGTGTACCAAATTTCAAGTCAATATCTCAAACAGTTCTAGAGTAAACGTGCGCACAAAAAAAGTTACAGACAGACAGAAATTTTTTTTTCGCTCAAACTTAAAATCTCGACGTTTCGTGACATTCTAAGCCTATTTGAACAATAAAAATTTTTAAATTTTTTTTTGTCGTTACTATACTTCCACTGGACGTGGAAGTAAAATTACCAAACGAGACAACGTCTATAGAACAATATCTCCTCTCTTAGTTTTTGCTAAGTCTATTTTGACATTTATTTATAGGAAATTAATAAGAAACACAATTAAGAAATTTAAAATTTTTTTACACGTTAATTATCTATGATTTAGTATGTTGATTAGTTTTAAATCGTTTTCAAGACTCGTGTGACACTAGAAATCTCTAACGTAATATTTAAATATGAACTGTGGATACAACATAGACACAATTTCCATATTACACAATCCGACACAAAGAAATAAGAAAAAAACCTCCCTCTTTGTGTACACTTAATATATAACCAGCTAAAATGACAACAGCAAATATTAGTAAACATCTTTATGTCACCTTTCCCCTTGGCCCTTTATTATAGATTCGCAGGTGTGGAACTTGTTGAATAGGATACCTGATTTAACAACCACTGAAAGTCCCCTCCCTCTACATGGAAGTCAAACAAAAAAATCACCTTTGAATTTCTTTTGAGTATCGATTATCGTTGCCATGTCAGTTATGTCAGACCCTATATAGACTCCAACGATGTAGTTTAGCCTGGATGCACAATAATACAATAATAGATAAGTTAATGGAAGGTTTTAAATGTGTCGCAATAGTTATTTGTGTGACAAGTGCAAAAAGTGTAAATGTGTTGCACGAAAGCTTGAAGTTTGCAGTTTGCAATCATGCTAAGTGCAACAAATATACTTAATGTCCTACAAGTCTGTTATTTTACAATAACCACCCTATTTTGAGATACATTAAATGAAAAATAACGCCCTAGGGCGTTATGAATATCTATAACGCCCTAGGGCATTATAAATTTATAACACAACCCAAAACAAGCAAATTATGATAGCGTTATAGACAAACAAAATGCGTTGCTATGCAACGGCGGCGTTTACAAACAATTTTGATTTTTACTCTCTTAAATCAAATCGTTCTGAACATAATAGATGTCAAATTAATAAATCGTAATTGTCAAAAAAAATATTCGAATTAAATAACAGACTTGTAGGACATTAAACGTTGAAGGCACCACGGGTGTTATAGGATAATGACACCCTCGGTCGACGTACATTCCCTCGGGCCAGAGGCCTTCGGGAAGTACACTGCCGACCTCGGTGCGTTATTATCCTTATAACACCCTTGGTACCTTAATAACTATTATATTTCATTTGCTTATAATTTGTTGTTTATTGCTTGAATACGAGATATATAAACAAGGCCATTATACCCTAGGGCTAAAAAGAGCGGGCGTAATGATTACGCCCGCTTATTATGCCCTCCGATACTCACTTTTGAAAAACATTGAAAAACATTAAGAAACATTGAAAAACAATTTTATTAAAGACCTTTCGTTTAAGGTTCTTAAATGCTATTAGCTACGACAGGTACAAAATTTATTACATTATGGAAACCTATTATTTGGAACACTTAAAATTAAAAATACAGTTGGAGAAGGATCAACTGAAGGTGGCATCGCCTTCTGATGATAAATTTCCCGAACCCTACACATTGCTTTCATCGATTTCAACTTTGGTATTACCAGAATTACAGCAATTAATCTAGATATCGGTGGTACACGTTTTTTCGGAACGGTTGGTCGGAGCGGACTGAAACCAGTGGCAATCGATTCTCCGACTTTTGTAACTCTGGACTCCGGGGCCTTCAAGTATTCCGAGCAAAATCCGGACGGTCGGTAAAATGTGGTGCATATGGTGTATCTGGATTCCGGCTACAACCTAATATGGACCTTACTCAACTGCGTCACTTCCCATGACTCTTTAATGCTAACATATCAGTCAAAGTTGTCGATGTACGATGCGGACAGTGGCCTGTATATTTATTAGCATCAGTATCAGTATATCCAAGAAATTTTGCGATTTTCGAAGGTATACTTTCAAAGGTATTTTTACCAACTGGTTGCGCAGTACATCGACCACTGCGATAGTTCAAGAAAAAACGACGCTCCTTTATTCCCTTACATCGCAAGGAAGCGTATTTACGATATAGAGCCATGGCATTCATTTCATTTTCCTCCACAATGGTAAAACTTTTCCCTTCGCCTGTCTTTGTATACGGAATGTTGACTACCACCACTGATCCCCTGTCATCCACGTCGTCTATGCTTAACTTGACCAGTTCATCCATTCGAAGGCCTCCAAAAACTGCCATAAACAGAACAACCTACAAGAAAACTAAATAAAGCTAAGGAAACTAATGTCACCCATGCACAATACCTTTTCCAGCAGATACGTCTCGTCCGAAGCTTCTTTGAAAAATTTTAAAACATCCCCCGTGTCAATATCTTGAATTTTTTCAGAAGATATCCTTTTGAAAATTGTTTCTCAGAGCCGATTATAATCTGCTATGTTTTTTATTTACCAACAATGTTGACTTCAGCATTGATTATTTTAACCACAGTGTATTCGAGCAGAATGTTTCAGCCTATAAAAAATGAGAAGTATGTAAGGACAATAATTTATCAAAAATCACAAAAAGTTGAAAATTACAATAATAGGTACATACAGTTCGTGAAAATAAGTCTGTAACTGTCTCGCTGACAGTTACAGAATTTCTGTTACTGAATTTCTGTTAGTGCCTTCGTCACCCGCGGGCATAAACATCTCTATATCGCCCTTGGTACAATAAATAACTACTTTGAACATGTAACATACAACATTTTTTCTATGATCAAATTAAACAGTTTTTCTCATTTTCAACAATTTTATAACTAAATTAAACGTTCAGATTTCAAACTGATAACTGAAAATTAATTCCAGAAATTGTCACTGTCAAACGTCAAAGTGATGCAAAAAGTAACTTACTTAAGTACTTAAGCAGTTACTTCTTGCACTAGTGCAAAAAGTAAAACTTTTGGCACTGTAAATAGTGTTGAAAGTAACTTTTTTTTAATTAACTTTTTGCACGATCGTAGAAAAATATATTTTCTTACGACTGCCTTCGAAAACCACAAATAACGCACAGTAACCATGACTCGAATGTCTTTTTTTACACGATGTGTGAAAAGACACAGTACTGTCATGTTTTTCACACAGTCTTGTCGAAAACAGAACTGACGCCTTTCATTTGTATTTTTCGAAGTACGCTAGCCAATTCAGGTTCATAGCAACCGACTTATTTAACAACTAAACATCAGTTTTGAAGCCTTCAAACCCCATCACTTTTAAGGAAGTTTATTAATAATAATAATAATTTATAATGGTTGATCTGTTTACTTAAGAAATTGTTTGTTTTCTTTGTCATTATATTTCATAATTTTTGAAAATTCGTGAAAGACCGAATTGAGACAAGTATAAGCATTAGGGTGGCCCATCTTTTTCGAAATCGAAATTTTTTATTTCTCACCTCTGCAAATGGTTCCATTTGAAGAAAAAACAGTCCCCTCAAAATATTATTGAGGCAAATTGAAGGCAAGGGGTGCCGCAGAATGCATTTATCTTTAGAATGACTAATCAAGTCATACAAATATCAAAGACATTATCTGTTGTGACTATGACATGTGTCATACTACTGTAAATTCGTAGTCTAAGAAAACTAGACTAGAAGTTTTTGAAATAAAACTCTCGTTTTATCTTTGTGTATTTTATTATGAAACGTTTTTTTCATACATAGTACCAAATATTATCCTAAATCTACAAGACATATAGTAATAAAAACAATATTTTTTGCACTAGGCCAAAGCATGCGACAAGGTTTCTTTTTTTACATTTGGAAACTGTGATTTATAATCATTTACAACTTGGAGTAAAAACTGTTTTTGGTCTTCATTTTTTGTTAAAATGTTATTATAGTCAGTAATAAGTTTGATTCCTCTCTCAGCGGCATCATTTACAACTTTAATTTTGTTTACAATATTGAAACATCGGGTATAACTTTCATTTTCCCTCCATGTTGTTGGATCATTTTCCAAAAATTCCATAGACAAATCTAATTTTTGAAAAAACTGTTTAGTGTTCTCGCATATGAAGTCCTGATTTTCCTTGTTTTCAACGTCAGTAATGTTACTAATCATAAGTCGTTTAATACCCTCTTGATTTGGTGCTTTCCTATTCAAAGCTTTAACCATTTCTCTTTTAGTGGTAACTGAAATATCGTCATCAAAGAAAGATAAGCCAACATTTACTGAATTAAGGTACCACAAATGGTTCACTATTTTCCAACTTGCGGCTTGAGATATTTCTTTGTCAATATTTTGATAATTAATGAGTTCTTTACAAAAGTCTAAGTCATGAAGAGGTGCTTTACTAGCAAATGACGCTGTAAACCAGGCCTTTACATAAACCTTTACAGTAAAGAGACATATATCTTCAATGCCTATTTTTTCTTTTTTAGTTAGTTGGAACTGATCTTGGAAAAATTATTTTTAGACAGTAAATGGCTTTGGCCATCCAATGTGCATGATGAAATGCCCCTGGTTGATAGACTGTCGTGTGAGTGAGCACTTCTTCAACAAAAAGTTTAGAAAGCATTAAAAATTCTTTATAATCATCACGAGGCTGTTGCAAAGTTAAAGCTGCATTTAGAAACTTTACAATTTCGGCTTTAACTGGTTGTAAAATGTGTTTAATTTTTGATACCTGAAATCCAGTTTTTAGTTTATTTTGATCTATTTTAGGCCAAAATTCCCTAAAACCTTTAAATAGTGGCACATTTGGACCAGATGAGGAAGGCATGTCAAACACACTTCTCAAAACCACTTCAAAAATATGATGTCTACAAGGAAAATATAGAATATCTCTTTCTAATTTTTGTTGCAATAGTGTGGCTGCCCCATTTATATAACCCATATTTGATGCTGTTGTATCACAACACAAAGCTATTACCTTTTCGTCCAAATTCCATTCACAAAGCACATCATAAACTGCTTCAGTCTGTTCTCTTCCAGTTGAATTGGGCAAAGCTGGTACTCCAAGTAGTTGTTCAATATCTCCACTAGTAACTAAGATAGCAAGTCTATCGATATTTCCCATTCCAGTGAGAGAAGGTAAAAGTTTTCCATCCCAATGGATGAGTGGGGCCGGCAATCCAGAATTACCGAAGGCAGTTTTTAATATTTCAGCGCTTTCTTCGCGGATGCGTTGTCTAGAGCGCTGAAGTGTGGTTCTGCTGATGGACAAAGATGTGGTGTCATGTCCTAGTGCTTCTGCTACTGCCGTCAAAATATGGACTCCATACCTGTCGCTTATTTTGCAAGCATCAAATGCAGCGGCTATTTTTGGTGTGATGATGTTACATGTTCCATACAATCTCCTCTTTTTTGGCTATGACGGGCCAGGCTGGTCTTGTAACAACTCTTCTTGGGCTTCGATTATTTCATCTTCATTTTCGCTGAATTACTACTTGATGATGGACAGGTGAATGTTTCCTCTAATCTAGCTTTTTCCTGTTGACTTCGTTGCATTCGTTCGGATAATTTCTGTAATTTCTCCTCAGCTGATTTTTCTTGAGAAGCAAGTTGGTAATCAATACCATGCATAAATCCAGGACGTCCCTTTTTTCTTTGGTTAATTAAAAACTGCTTATCTTCATCTATTTTCATCAACTCCAATGCATTTGCATGAGAAATGTCAAAAAGATCGTCCAATTTTTCAACGAAATTTTTTTCTTTAGCTCCCGCACTGGCCCTTTTAGCCGATTTTTGTAAGTTCCTCCACTCTGCATAAAGTTTATCTAGTTGTTTAACACAATGAAAATCCTGACGTGTCGGAATGTGAGCTTTATCCCAAAAAACTGACACCTCTTTTATTGTTAATTTAGCACTTTCATGTACACTTAGCTTCACTTCACGAATGTTATAAAAGAGCACTTGTAATACTTGTCTATTAGACGGCAATTTATTGCCAATGATTTGTGACGAATAGTGTCCAACTAAGTAAATGAAAGTATCCTTTCGTAAGGATCTAACATCAGCCATCGTTAAATGTTTTTTCAAAAAGGAACGTATGCTAGAACTTATAATGTCACCACTGTAAAACACAATTGCAAACTGACATAAAAACCTACCGTAGGTGCATTATATTTCCAAACTTCCAAAACAAATAATTTCTAGGAAATAATTACACCAATAAAACATTATGAAAAAAGAGGTAGATATTTGTATTTTAAGTAAAATTTAAGTGTATTACTGTAATAAAATCTTATCTACAAATTTCTACCTGAATGCGGCACGGGTTACCGTAATAAAATCTTATCTACAAATTTCTACGTGAATGCGGCACGGGTTACCGTTTCACCGAATTATCTGAAACTTTGACATAAATTGTTCCTAGTATAATAGTGTATTTTCGTGGGGTGAGACTTAAAAAATACGCAAAATTCACCCCCTATAGAGATGGGCCACCCTAATAAGCATACTTCTGGTGAGCACACTTCTTCTCGAAACATTTCCATATATCTTCTTACAACTGCTCTTAAATTTCCAAAACCCTGTCCCTAAACAATTATATTTTGACAAAACATAAAAAAGGGAGGTGTCTCTTTATTCACATTGCAGTATCATCTTGGTAGCAGTGTTTTCAATCGTCCTGTATATTGGGGCAATATTTAGTCACGATAATATAGTCGTTAGGACTGTTTTTTTATGAAACTACGAAAAAGCTATGAGTATTAAAAATTGTTAAAATAGAAATGCTCCTCCTGTTGATATTACATCGATAGCGATGAGCGAAACAGGTAGACGCTATAATATTAATTTAATACTTTTGTTGCGAGCAGGTACCCAAAAAACTGGTTCTAAGGTCAGGACTACCGGTATTAATATTGTATGGAAGATATAAAAACATTAAAAAGGGACTGGAACGGGTTGAACGATGGAAAAAGTACATGAAAAGATGATTGATGGACTTATGGTGCTAATTTGATCGTTTTACAAAAATTCGTTTATATAAAAAAACCAATCAATTTTAGCTTCAACGAATTGAAATCGTTGAGAAAAAAATTGAAATACTACACAGCTTTAAATCTGAAATCAGTTCTTAATCAGAACACAGACGTCTTGTCGAGTTCTCGTCTTATCTCCACAGCAAATTATGATAAAAATTTCAATTCTCTTAGTTTCTGTTAACCGCATTTTGATACATAGTTCAAAAACTGTAGATGTGGATTTGTCATAACATAACAATTCTGACAGCCGTCTTAAAATGCTATACTTTTGTTCTACACTGCATTGTTTCCTTAGAAATTTAATGAATCTTTCGCTGCTTATTATTGAACAAAATAGAAACTAGGTAATTCCTTATCAGTATGAAAGTTTCGCTCGCATAATGCCTGTATATACAGGGTGTCTAGTTAGTGTTTCCTCGGAAGATTGTGCTCGGTGGCGCAGTGCTTAAGGTGCGACCACGGGGTCCCGGGTTCGAGTCCTGGCTAGGTATGGATGTGTAGTGGCGTTTTATTACTCGCGACATAATGCCATACTTTTCGATATAAGACACCCCCTACCATACCAGACGTTGCCTATTTTCCGGCAACTCCCTTAGCCACACTTTCCGCTATTAGAACTTATCACTATCCTAAACTTTGTCCTTGTCCTTTCTCAACATTTTTAATCCTTTTCTATTCCCGCTCTGTTTGTTTATTTTACTCTCGTTCATCCCTTTCTGTTCTTTTTGTTCTTTTGTCCATTTTTGTCTCCAAATTCCATTTATGCCGATAAATTTATAAAAATCCTAACTCTTTTAATCCTTAACTTCCATTTTACCACATTTTCCTGTCAGGAAGATCAACAGGGTGGAATTGCTTCGAACGGGTTTTTTCGTTGAGTTTTCTTTTCCCTGGCCAGCAACCAAAATTTCAACTCATGTTGTGCGCGAAATTGATTATTTTACACTGTTATTTTAATTATTTTTAGATACTTTCATATAAGGTGGAGTGGGGTAAGTGGGGACTAAAAATTTAAAAGGTTGACTTTGAAGTCACGTAACTTTATGGAAAATTGAGATACATTGGTGTGCTTTGAACAAGAAATAGTATGTTATACTCACAAAATACCCATATATTATTTTTATTAATTCAACGGTGTTCTAAAAAAAAAAAAAATCAGTTCTGTAAGTTCACCTGTAGTACCCACTTGCCCCGGCGACTGGGGCAAGTGGGTTTTTCATCTCTACTTTTCATATGAATAGTTATATTCTCAATTGGGGCAAGTGGACTAATCTGCACGATTTTAGCTACAAAACGTTTTTTTCAAATCTAAAATATTCCCAAAATTATGGGAGTTTCGAACTTAAGTTAAGTTAAGGTATTTTTCTGGAGTAAAATAGTAAAATGCTATTAAACTATTTTATTGCAAAAACAGAACGAAATGATTTAAATTAAAGTTTTGTACAAAAAAAAAAGTTCATTGGGCACGTTTAGGGAATGCAACCGCTGAGAATAATCATTCAACCTGATAGTCCACAGTACATGGCCCTTCTTTTTAATGATTAGTAACAGGCTTTTCGTGAGTAGCTTCGTTTTGACGAGACGCCCAACTTTTCTCTCTGCGAAAATTCTCGGTAGTGGTAGCTAATAGCAAAAATTATTTTTTCTATTTCACACGAATTAGACAATTCGACAACCTGTCAAATTATGTTGTTGTGGACAAACACGAGGCTTATTATAATTAACTCGCGCAAACGTAACCAAGGCAATCGAAAAACAAACTCTTTAACGAATGAAAAATATATTGCCAAAATAATTTGACAGATTGTCGAATTGTCTAATTCGTGTGAAATAGAAAAAATAATTTTTGCTATTAGCTACCACTACCGAGAATTTTCGCAGAGAGAAAAGTTGGGCGTCTCGTCAAAATGAAGCTACTCACGAAAATTCAGCCTGTTACTAATCACTGAAAAAAAGGGGCGATGTACTGTAGACTATGATTACTTTTTGATTCAAGTCAATTGTTGTGAGTTTGCTAAACGATGTAAAGCAAGTTTATAATAAATGTCACTGCAAGTGAGTTAAGTCTCACCGATGACTAAACTTAGCGTGAATTTTTGTTGTGGCATAAAACACTCAACAGTTGACGATCAGCACATGTTCAGCATTGTCGTTTAGGGAACCGTTGCGTTCCCTAAACGTATCCATTTTATAACAAAATAAAAATAAAAAATTGGAAAAGGGGCAAGTGGGGACTAATCCCCACTTTCCCTTAAGGACTAGTCCCCACTTGCCCCGCCAACAAAAATAGCGGGGCAAGTGGAAACTATGGGGCTAAACTTGGGAAACAGGGTAATTAAATTTTTTAAAAATTGCAAGAAGTAACATTAGTGACATACAACATCAGCAGTCTTGAAAGTTTGACATATTATAGTCTGCTTTCATAGATAAAAAATTTTGAATTTTTTGAAGACAACTTGAAAATCTCGATCAAATGTAGACAATTTCCAAATGAACAAATTGATGCCTTAAAAATGTTCCAAAATCTATACCCAATACGTTGCAGCTGCATGGAGATCTGAAGAACAATCTACTGTGAGTTAAATTTACAAATAGGATTTTTCTCACAAATTATAATGAAAATACCCACTTGCCCAAGATCCCCACTTGCTCCACTCCACCTTATCAAGGTTTTTAAAAGTTGTTGTTAATTTTAAATTTATGCCTTTTAAACAGGAGCTCTAACCCCCTCATTAATCATTGTTTAGTCGAACCGGACTTGCCCCGCCCAGCCCAACACTCATCACTTCGCTGCGCGCCGTGGTTGTCTGGCTGGCTCCGGGCCAGTTTCCGGAAAGACACATATTTATAATTTTGATATAAATAGTTGTTTAATTTTGATTTGATTTTTTGTTAGGCTTGCGATCACGTGTCCCGGGTTCGAATGGATGTGTAGTGGCGTTTTTCACGTGTTGCCGAGACGGTAGCAGTGGGCTAGGTTGTGTGGGAGACAACACGGTCTAGTCGCTCACCTCGCCTGAGTTCGAGTCTCAGCTGAGGCAGATGGCAATGTCGCAGGGAATGGGTGTTGTGATGTTGTCTATGTGTGTGTGTGTGTGTGTGTCCGTTCCTGGTTGAGTGGTAGAATTAACCTACGGCTAAGATCCGTCAGGACATTAATATAAATAAGGCGATAAAAAAAAACGGCTAACTTTGTAAACAAACTTTCTTGACAAAACATTCAATGTTTCATCTCTACTACAACGTAAAATTATTTTCAATTATAAAGGTATCACAAAAATGAGTTACGTAAGAAAGTAAAATTTTTTAAATTGAACACCCTGAATTTTTTTGGCGCCAGTTAAACCTCCGAGGGCCCTGTATTACATCCTAAAATATTTTGCCAATCGGATGCAGTGTTGCCAAGTTATGATTTTTTTCCTGTTTTTTTTTTTTGGCAATTTACAAACATTTTTTTGACTGCCATATATCTCCGCGATTTATTAATTGTTTTTTCTAAAAATGTAAGATGTTATCTGATAATGATATATTTACCGGAAAACATTTTTGAAATAAATTATTATTATACCGGGTGTCCAAAATATTTGTTTACATAAATTTGGATTAAAATAAAATTTATTATTATTATATTATTGATATTCCGTTGAAGCAACGTTGAGCGCGGTTAGTACTTGGATGGGTGACCCATCTTGGGAAACACAGCGATCTCGTCCCACCTTCTAGCGGCTTGTATATCAGTGTATACGCGGAAGCTGCGTAATTTGAAGACGAGGATACGTAGTGGATATACCATCCTTCGGAGGGGATGTAAAGCAGGCGGTCCCTTGTCTATTAAATGTTAGGCAAGTAAAAGATCCCTACTCTTCTTAAGGGAAGAGGTTCGGCAAAATTTCCAGGTTGGTGGCAGCTCGTCTCCTGGCGTCGGTGATAGGTCCTGGTAGCGGAAATAGGCCGACGTTAAATAAATAGATAAAAAATATATATATAAATTAAGTATTAGCATTAAGCATTTATTAAGCATTAAAATCTAGTATGGCTTTGGTCTTTTGTTTTAAATTTTTTTCAGTTTTTTTAAATGGAATGCCTGTAATTTTTTTACATGGATGGATAAGGCATACAATTCCTCACATTTTGATATCGTTCGCTTTTTTTTAATAATTATGAACGGTTTATGAGAAATAATTTTTTTCACGGTATTGAAACTAACCTAACAATTGCTCAAATTGTCTACCATTTTGACCCTCGCAACACTGAAGTCTCTTGATAAATGAACATTGTGAAACACATCAACATTTATACCACTGAAACTCTGACGAATCCTGTCCATCATATCTTCTCGAGTCGTTGGTTCTACTGTATAAACGTCTTACTTCACAAATATCCAAAGGAAAAAATCCATTGAAGTCAGGTCGGGTGATCTAGGCGGCCATGCAATGGGATCTATCGTAATTTAATAAATAATATATTATATATAATTTAGCAGTTTATTAAAATATCAGACCTCCTCTTCCTATCCACCTTTCAGGAAACTGGTTACTAATGGCCTGACGAACATTTCTACTAAAATGTGGTGGTGCACCATCAAGTTGTAACCACATATTATTTATAATATAATCAGGAATATGCTCGATCATTTGTGGAAACGTATTTTGCATAAAATCCAAGAAGATTACTCCATACACATTTCCCTCAAAAAGGTGAGGACCAATAGCATAATCATGTACAATTCCTCCCCAAACATTTAAACTCCAGTTGTGCTGGTATTGATTTTTCTGTACAACATGAGAGTTTTCTCTGTCATAATAATGGACATTGTGCCTATTCACAAATCCATTGGTTTTGAGCCCACTGGCAAAAATTTAATCTACACGACTTAAATTAACATCTTAAAGAACTTAATGCAGCTGTATTCGATGGGGGTGAAACTTATTTTTACGAAGACATAGAGAAACACTAGATTTACTGACCTCTAAACCTCCTTATATTTTTGTAAGTACGTGTTATCTCCTGCCCTGTATTTGAAATGATGTTTTGCATAGTGTATTATTAAATAAATAAATAAAAGAAAAATAAATCGACGTCAGAAAGAGTATGACCGGGTAGCAATGTAAAAAGTGCCCCCGCACCTACCGAACTAAAATGGCTTCCATAAGATGTCTCGTGTACTGACTGTCTTGTGTACAAAGTTTTAAGCTGGTGGACTCTGCATGGGGTGGAAAAAAAATAATTTACCCCTAAATGTTTTATTTTTTTTCTCACCTCCTATTTGACGGATCGCTTTGTAATTTGGCACAAATAATATTAGTGTCGGGATAGTTTATTTTAAAAAATATTACTCTTCTACGATGATTTTATGCATTTAAAAAAAAATAATATATTTTTTCAATGGCCTGAAGGGTGACTACCTTGTTTGACACTATTACCATATTTTGATATAATATGTATTTAACTATAACTATAACATATAGCAGTTACAGTTTTATTAATAAGGTGGAACAGGATAAAAATAAATAAAAATTATCTGAAGTTGCAATTTTACGAGTATATTATTTAATATTTAAATAGGTAATCATATAATTCATTCATGTTTAGTTATTTCACTTCAGATAAGATATCGCAAAGAAAAAGAAGAACAAGAAAAGCGACTTCAAGAGGAAAAATAAGAGCAAGATAGAAGACGTCAAGAGGAAGAAAGGCGGCGTCCAGAAGAAAGGCACGAATTGAAGAAAATAATGGAAGACCTGGAAATAAGGCGTCAAAAGGAGAAAGAAGAACAAGAAAGACAACGCCAAGAAGAAAAAGAGGACCAAGAAAGACGCCAAGAAGAACTGAGGAATATCCTGAGCGATCAAATGAAAATCCAACAAGGCGCTATGAATTCAATCACTAACGAAATCGAAGAAGAGATAAACAAGGTCGAAGATAAAGTAGGTGTGGTCAAGATAGAAGTCAGTCAAGCGACATCAAGAAAAAGATGAGTGCGGTCGAAGGAGAAGTGGAGCGCCTTAAACGACAATTGAGAGAGAAAGGAGGCCAGCTGGTAGCATCATCAGGTCCTCGTTTAAAACCTCCCCCATTTGACGGCCAAAGCTCATGTACAACGTACAAGAGACAATTTTTGAGACGGCTGTAAGTGCGAATAACTGGGATAACGAGGAAAAGGCTATGGCATTAGTTCTGGCGCTAAGAGGCCAAGCCTCAGAGTTACTTCAGACCATCCCGGTGGAGAAACAAAGTCTTGGAAGCTGCATTAGTCTTGAGATATGGCGACCAACACCTTGCCCAAGTGTACCAGGCTCAGCTAAAATCAAGGACGCAAAAGGTTGGGAAAAGCTTACAAGAATTCGAAGCTGTAGTAGAAAGACTAGCACACCTGGCATATCCGAGTGCACCAAGAGAATTTCAGGAACAACTAGCCGTGGGAGCCTTTTTAGATTGCATCCAGGCCGAAGAGGTCAGGCGAATTCTTAGAATATCGCGACATCAAAGTATTAGCGAGGCTTTGGTGCGTGCCCTCGAAGTAGAAGCCGCCTTTAAAGACACCCCGCAGTCAGAAGTGCGTGTTTTGACAGTTGAAGAGGCACTAAAAATACAAAATAAGTCATTTTTCAATTGGCTGACGGACCGCTGGCTACTCACGTCCCCGCTCTGAAGCAGCCACATCTGTCTTACAAATCTCCGTAGCTCCATCTCATACTGTTACGTTTTCATATATAGTATCTTATCTCCGGAATTTTAAGTGTGTATATCGTACTCGTGGTTTTCTTATGTTATTTGTTAATTTTTCCCTTTTTAAAAAACTTAGATAGTAGTTAGTGTTATGCATGAAATGGAAAGTTCTACAACTGATAGCAATAGTTCTTTAATTTAAAACGCAAAAACAGTAACAGTGTATAATATGTAAAAAAAATGGAGGTACTATAATCGAATCAACTAATAAAACTTTATTTACTGCCACAGTTAGATGAGGAAAGTGACTTGGATAAATAATTTTGTTTTTTATGAGTTATCATAAACATAACCGGCGCGGTAACTCAATCGGTAGCTCAATCGGTTAAGGCGTAATGAGTGGCGAATATGCTGATCGATTGCCTACCGCGCTCTGGGTTCGACCCCCAGCCCCGGTATTGACAACACTGGTGGGTGCGGATGTATGTCTGCGTTTTTCCAAATGTGTAACCCCTTTCCGCACAGCTTTGGCTTTGGATTTGGGGGTTGTCTACTATCTGTGGTGTGTTTTATCATGTTCCTAATGGTTAATAAAATAAGTCTTATAGATGTTCGTATTTAATAATAATAACATCCCGTCTAATGCTCTAAGTGAATCCCATTGCGACCACAAAGCCTTCAATCCTACTCCTTTGTTTGAGACATCCTTCCATTCTGGTCGGGTTCCTTTTCCTTTGCTTGCAATATGGGTCCAATTTCTGCATCACTCAGTTACTCTTATCTGAATGAATTATATGATTACCAAATAATATACTTGCAGGGACGGATTTGGGTTTTGTGCTGCCCAAGGCATAGTTAAATTTGCCGCCCCTTGAGAGTCAATACTACCAATGAAATAAAACTGTTTTGCTTATAAAAAAACCTTTAATAAAAACACTGTTATATATCATTTAATAAAATAAAAAATATGTGGCTTATAGGAACAAAACATAAATAAACTCTAATAAAGTAAAACACTGAGTATAATTTTTATACAGATTATAGCGGTCCAGTATATAATACACCGAGAAAAACCGCTGCCCAAGGAATCACTACTTCCACATCCAGATTTTCTATCCAAGTCACTCACAACGAAAAAATTTTGGAAATAATTGTTTATGGAACTTTAATAATATAATATTTGAAATCCTCTACCCAAAAACCCATAAAACGATACCCCACATTTGTAGTGGGGTGGGGTTGGATGAAGTAAAAAAATATTTTGATGTTTCTGGTTCTTGTACACACACCAAATCACATTTTTTTTTATCCCCTTTAATAATGGGGTGGGGGTGGCTAATGGCAAAAATTATTTTGAGACCTTAGCGTCTCTTGTATATACTAAATACCAATTTTCTGGACTCTTACCTGCTCGATTTAGCTATTTACCACAAATTTACCCCAATTTACCCCCCAACCCCTCGACGGAACAAGATGAAAATATAATCTAGTTCTAGATCTCGTTAAAGTACATATGTGTACCAAATTTCAAGTCAATATCTCAAACGGTTCCAGAGTAAACGTGCGCACAAAAAAAGTTACAGACAGACCGACAGACAGAATTTTTTTTTCGCTAAAACTTAAAATCTCGACGTTCCATGACATTCTAAGCCTATTTGAACAATAAAATTTATTTAAAATTTCTTTGTCGTTACTATACTTCCACTGGATGTGGAAGTAAAATTTACAATTTTATATTTAATAGACACATTAAAGAAGAATTAAATGAAATTTTGAAATTGTCTCAATACCTCGTAATAGAAAATTAAACAGCCACAAAAATCACATGGCTTGTGTTGTGACAGAACGGGTGGTTATAAAATGGCGGATATGGGGTTGGTCCTACCGTGAGTCTTAGAGGTTTCGCTTCTGTATAGTTTATCTTTTCTGTGCTCCTGCTGCAATCGTCAGTTTTTTTATATTCCCGACCTGAGTTTTGCCGCCCCCATCTTGCTGCCGCCCTAGGCACGTGCCGACTATTCCTATTGCTAAATCCGTCCCTGTATACTCGTAATAATGCAAGTTCAGATAATTTTTATTTATTTTTATCCTGTTTCACCGCATTAATAAAACTGTAACTGCTATATGTTATAGTTTTAGTTTAAATACATATTATATCAAAATATGGTAATAGTGTCAAACAAGATAGTCACTCTTCAGGACATTGAAAAAATTTATTAATTTTTTTTTTAATGCATAAAATCATCGTAGAAGAGTAATATTTTTTCAAATAAACTCTCCTAAGACTAATATTATTTGTGCCAAATTACAAAGCGATCCGTCAAATAGGAGGTGGGAAAAAAAAACATTTAGGGGTAAATTATTTTTTTTCCACCCCATGCAGAGTCCACGAGCTTAAAACTTTGTACACAAGACAGTCAGCATACGAGACATCTTATGGAAGCCATTTTAGTTCGGCAGATGCGGGGGCACTTTGTACATTGCTACCCGCTCATACTCTTTATTTAGACACTTTTCCCTTCAGTTCTAATGAATTTATTCCACACTTTTGACTCTCACTGTATATCAAATAAGTATATCAAAGGCGTTATAGTCTCCTTCCGCGGTTGAAAATCCGCCACTGAGATTGTAAACAATATCGCGAACATGTTATTAAACAGCAAACGTGATGTATATGGCAAATAAGCGACATTCTAAAAAGCCAGAAAAAACATCAAGCGCGCAAATGACACACAATACTGCGAGGTTGCGTTATATTTTCATTGTAACACGTAAAGTGCTTTTTCTCAAAGGCTAACATCATAAATCTGTCAAATTTTTACGTGAACCATATTTCAACTGCATATGCACTCAAACATTTATGGAATCATGTCGGGCGTAATTTAATGGCGTCAAAAATTATTTATACTTTTCTCTGGGGTTGAGGTTGAACATGACATCTTTCTACGTCGAATATGTAATAGATATTATTCCAGTGGATTTAAAAGTCAATTTTAAAAGGTTTTATGTATTTTTTTTCAATCAATCTTAAAATTAATATTTCGCTATATTAAATTATTCTTTATTTATTTGTCAGTGTCAGTGTCATATTTTCGCAGTGCCAAAATTAACTGAACATGAAAAAATTTTAATTCTCTCTGAAATTGAAGAGGGATGGTCTATCAGAGCAGTTGCTAACCTTTATCAATAGAATAAAGTACTGTATGAATTAAAAAACTTTACAAGTGCCAAGAAGACCTAATTAACTGTTGTATACGATGGTGATCAGGCCGGCTATCACATATGCGGCGCCGGCGTCCGTCCACGACAATGCGACAACTAAAAGTACTAGAACACAAATTTATGCGCCTTATTTCAGCCTCTGATAGGTACACCTCCCTCAGAGATCTCTATGCACGTTGCCACGACATAACTCCACTAGCGGACTTCGTCCAAGAAACATCGCAAAAATTCTATCAATTCAAACTGGGCGACAATCCGCTAACCCGAGACATTACACGAATCAGACAGCATAATGCCTTACTTTTCAACCTGAAACACCCATTACCATACCAGGCGTTGCCTATCTTTCGGCAACCTCCCTAGCCAAATCTTTCCAATTTCCATTTCATCATCTTTTACCTTTCATCACCTTTTACTCAAACCCCTTCTCTATTCCCTGTATTAGTCACCTTTTTGTTAATTTTGTTAATTTCTGTTCTTTTGTCCCTTTTTGTTCTCTTTCAAAATCCCCTCTCGACCAATAACTTCTTGTAAATCAAACTTTTTAAATCACAACTTCCTCTCCACCCTATCTTTCCGAAGGCAGGCAGACCATCGGAAGAATACTGTCATTGGCTCGAACGAGTTTTTTCATTAAGTTTTTTCCCGTATCAATAACCCAATTTTTAAAACTGTGCGCGTGTGCTGTGCAAACTAAAACCTTAGTGTAATTTTTAAGTGTTTTTAAAACTCATTTTAGTTATAGTTCGCCAAATTGTTAGATTTAAGTTTTTTGTTCCAAAGAACAGGAGTTCTAACTTTATACTTCTCCATTTATCGTTTAAGCCGGAGTTAAACCCGTTTCACCCGTTTCACCCGACCACCCATCTACCACGACGTTGCGCGCCGTGGTGATGTGGTCGGCTCTGAATCGAGACTTGACTCAGGCGCACTTTTGTATTATTAATTATAATAAAACCTATTTGAATTGAATTGAATTGAATATTAGCAGAAGAACAGAGGCAAGCCCGCATTATGTTTCATTTATATTATGTCTATTGCCCGTTGGAGTTTTGGAACAATGTTGTGTTTGCCGATGAAAAAGTTTTTTATTCTTGTAATGACGGACATATTCGGGTGTACCGTCCTGCAAATACCAGGTTACATGAACGTTACGTGCCTCCGCGGAACAGGTCCGGTCGATTTTCTGTTAATGTTTGGACATGAATAAGCGTGCATGACCCTGGTGTAGCATGGCGTATTATGGGTAATGGTAGATTTAATGGACAAGTTTATAGGGATATTTTGGAAAACGTTAAGCTTCCTTCGGTGGAGCAATTATATCCAAACAACACCTTCATTTATCAACAAGACAACTGCCCTATTAATTACTCCATGGGTTGAGAACAATAATATTGAATTATTACCGTGGCCTTCGAACGGTCCCGATATAAAGCCAATTGAGAATGTCTGGGGTTTGCTAGTAAAAAAAAATTATGAACAAAACTTCAGACCAAGAAATGAAGAAGAATTGTGGTCGGCCATTGTAAATTGCTGGGAGGAGCTAAGAGAAAAAGTAAACTATTGTCGTAGACTAATTGCTTTTTTGCCAACAAGATTATCTGTGAATTTTTCAACGTCAATTTTTACATTTGTTATAAATCGAAATCATTCCCATGGAATGGTGTAAAAAAGTAAAAAAAAACAAAAATACGTAGGTATGTTTTTTTTTCTGGATTAACATTATTCAAATACCTTACTTATGACGTTTCACAATCATTGCCAGTTTTTTATAACCTACATGATAATAAAAAAATCTAAATTCCAAAAAGGCTGATTCACACCACTCAAAATTAGTAAAATCTGGATTACTTTATTTGTCAAGTGTACGGGATTTCAATGCACAGAAGTGTACTTCGATAGTGTACCTACATGCGTATGGAACATAAAAACATTCTGAGTTTTGGTTCTTTAAATATATAAAACGAAATGGCATAATATTTCGATTTCTCATAAGAACGCATGTTAAAATTACGACCTTGTTTTATCTTCAATTATGTGGACGAACAATCTGATATTTTGCAGGGTGTCTTAGGGCCGGTTTTATAGGTTCAGATTAAAATAAAGTTCAACTTGTAGATTCACTTAAGAGGTTTAAATTGTAGATTTTAGTGTTTTGTAAAATCGTCAGTGTTATTGTTATAGAACCTCCCAGAATCGACCTAAGCCGAAGAATAAATAAGAACTTCGACTTAGGAAAAAAAAATCATCAAAAGACAATCAATTTAGAGCATAACATATTTAAGGCATCAGCGCCGGCGACTGGCACAAAAGGACTCATACACGCTCACAGAAAAGTAAAGCACAACAAGGCACACAATTCAAAAGTATGCCAAAAAGGTGAAAAGGTGAAACTTCTAGTTAAACTTTAGTTTAATATGAACCTATAAAACCGGCCCTTAAAAACATAGGTATAAACTTTACTTTAACAAAATGTCATTCAATCCTGAGTTAAAAATATCTCTCCCGTACATTCTTAAGTTTCTTTTGAATCAAATGAGGGGTAAATTTTATTCGTTTAAGTTTTTTTACACATGCACTTTCTTTAAACAAAACATTATCATTTCTCCTTATTTAGGAAATGTTGATATAGCGAGCAGCTTGAGTGTCGTTAAGATTGATGTGTTCCATGACCTAAATTATTATATTATGTATCATGTGTTTGCAAAATAAATAAAAAACAAGCCAAATTTATCATGTTTATAAAAGAGATATCAATATGGTTCGCTGAACTCACTACATATTAACTTAGATTTTTTTAAAAGTAACACTGTTAAATTACCTAGCATTAATTCCGCATATTTCCGAGATATCCGATATCCCCTTCGACGGATCAAGTATCTCACGATTAGCAGAAGTAGTTTTTTTTGGATCATTTATTCATCGCATCAATTTTCAAGGTCAATCACCAACGCCTACAGGATATAAAGTCTTAAGCTTGACAATGTAGATGAACTCTGGTAGAAATGTTCAGTCTTAGTAGGGCAGCTTTTCATGAAAACGTGGACACACCGGACAAAGCCGCCAATTTTTTTCCAGTACTAGTTAGGTACGTAGATTTCAATTTTTGATAGGAACTAACTCCTCAGTAGGTCATCTTGGATTTTATAGCTGCCATTTTGAAATATAGGTATATTATCAATATCTCGGCTTCTATATCACTTAGGACCACAAAATTGGTGTCTAAGTATACACATTTGGGGTCTAGTCAAATTTTTACCCCAAAAGTTCTGCGACCGGACTACAAGACCATAACCCCTCCGTTTTTGAGGGCGGGAAACACGATGGTGACAATATTTTCCGACCTACCATCCACCACTACCTAAATACCTTTTTCCGATTTTTCGACGCTAGACTTGCAAGGGCTTGTCGGATCATGTTTTTCTTGGTCAATTTGAATAAGATAAGTAAATATTGACCACAGGTGACCTAAATCACCCCCAGGGGTTGAAACTACCCCCACCCCCAATAACGAAGTGCCACGGAAACAACGAAAATCACCTGAAAAGCGGTATACCCCCGTTTTCGAGGGCGAGGAATACGATGGTGATAATATTTCCCGACATACCTTTCACCCACTACCCCTAAACCTGAAAACCAACCTCTTCTCTGATTTCCCGGTGCTAGGCTTGCGAGATCTTGTCGGATCGGTATTTTTTTGGTCAATTTTAATAAAATAGGTAAATATTGACCACAGGTGACCTAACCCACCCCGGGGGATGAAACTATCCCCACCCCCAACAACGAAATGCCACGAGAACAACGGAAATCAGCTGTAAAGCGGTATACTCCCGTTTTCGAGAGCGGAGAATACGATGGTGACAATATTTCCCGACATATCTTCACTTACTATCCCTCAACTCGATAATATGCTCTTATATTTTATTAAAAACTGCTGCCCAAGGAATCGCTACTTCCACATCCAGATTTTCTATCAAAGTTTCTCATAACGAAAAAAATTTTGGTACTATGTTTGCACTCCACTTAATGCACATGGAATTGAAGAAAGGCAACACCATACCGGTCTTTCTTGAACAATATCAATGAGTTTAGAAGCTTGGAGTCATTGCCAGTGAAACTAAATTTTGGAAGCGACATGAGTACGGATGAACTAGTCCAAAACCATGGTGCATGGCACCAATCTTGTTACGTCAAGTTCAGAAATTTGAAGTTGGGTAGAGCTAAAAAGCGGGAAAATACTTCAGAAGGAAGTACAACTGCGGAGAAACGATCCCGGCGTGAAGCGAGTGACAAAATGGCGTGTTTGTTATGTCATGAAAGCGATGAACTCCATAAATTTCGAATATTAACAGCTGATACGAGCGTAGGAAAAATGGCAACCGAACTGCAAGAAACCCAGTTGTTGGCAGCATTAGAAGGTGGTGATCTCATTGCCCTTGACGCCAAATATCATCTGCAATGTTATACATCACTGAGAAATCATTACCGGTCTAACCTAAGGAAACTAGATCATTGATATTGTTCAAGAAAAACCGATATGGTGTTGTCTTGTCTTCGACTATATGTGCATTGAGTGGACATTTTAGATTTTCTGAAGTTGTTTTATGACAGATCATGCACTTATTCCAATCCATCTTGTATTACAATTCAATCTTATATAAAATAAAAAAACATATTAGAAAATGTGGACACACCGGACAAAACAGTTCATCGGTGAATAGTTTGTAACTGGTACATATATTAGTGAATAAATATATAGTGTGATATATTTAAAAAATGTTAAATGACAAAAACAACATTGGTAACAGTTTTTTTTTTAACATATGGCCGCCATTTTGAAAGTACATCCAGTTATCTTTTTGGGGACATGTCTAAAATTGTTCCTTGGGCTTTAATCTTTATGAAAAACATTGTCTCCAAGGATCGGTGGGGGGGTGGACGTACAGCTAAGGTAGGCTCCCCGACTATTACAATTTAATTTTGTTCGTGAAATAATCAAGTCAAAACTTTGATGCAGCGAATAATAACTTCATCGTAAAATTTCCGTTCCAAAAATTTAGAGATCAACTCGCATCTCACTTTACAACGAACATTCAAAACGCATAAAATATTACCAAGCCTAAAAAATGACGCACATAAATTGTAAATTTATGAAGGCAAGTGTAAAAAAAGAACAGTTTCATATTTTGTATTACAAAATGGAATCGTGGTTGTAAAAAGAACATGAGGCGTTTGTGATAATATAAAATAATGAAGTAGTAAAACGATCTCCTTAAATAAAAATTACGCCAGTAGTTGTTTTTTAGAGCATTTAGAAGGGAATAAAAACACTGAACATATGCACCCACATCTGGCTTTGCTTTTAATTTATATGATTGTTATTTACGGAGCCATGGGCGCAGAAGGAAGGCAGTCAGCAAGCCTATCTGCCTTCAAAATCTCTATCACCTTTACGCTGTTATACCATTTTATGTTAAAATTTACATTCACTATTACTTCCACATCCATGTAGCCGAGTGAAAGTATAGTGACAAGTTTTTTTTTGTTCAGATAAGCTTACAATGTCTAAATTTTAAGTTTGAGCAAAAAAAGACAACAAAATAAGATGTGCTAACAAAAAAGTGTACTGTTTTGTTTAATTTTTTCCGCTCTTCGAATATCGTAACAGATGTACACAATTACTTCCACATCCAGTGGAAGTATAGTAACGACAAAATTTTTTTTTTTAATTTTTATTGTTCAGATAGGCTTAGAATGTCATGGAACGTCGAGATTTTAAGTTTGAGCAAAAAAAAATTCTGTCTGTTTGTCTGTCTGTCGGTCTGTCTGTCTGTCTGTCTGTCTGTCGGTCTGTAACTTTTTTTTGTGCGCACGTTTACTCTGGAACCGTTTGAGATATTGACTTGAAATTTGGTACACATATGTACTTTAACGAGATCTAGAACTAGATTATATTTTCATCTTGTTCCGTCGAAGGGTTGGGGGGTAAATTGGGGTAAATTTGGGGTAAATAGGTAAATCAAGCAGGTAAGAGTTCATAAAATTGGTATTTAGTATATACAAGAGAAGCTAAGGTCTCAAAAGAAATTTTGGCATTAGCCAACCCCACCCCATTATTAAAGGGGATGAAGAAAATTGTGATTTAGTGTGTGTACAAGAACCAGAAACCTCAAAATATTTTTTATTTTATCCACCCCCACTACCACCCCCTATCACCACCCCCACTCCACTACCGATGTGGGGTATCGTTTTATGGGTTTTTGGGGTAGAGTATTTCAAATATTATATTATTAAATTTCCATAAACAATTATTTCCACTTTCAAAATGTTTCGTTGTGAGTGACTTGGATAGAAAATCTGGATGTGGAAGTAGTGATTCCTTGGGCAGCGGTTTTTACTCTACAGGGTATTGATTTTAAGATATTACAAATTATCAGTTTTCTATAAAGACTGACCTGGATTTCGATTTTGGTTTAAATGGAATTTTGCCAAGTAAAAGGTGGTGCATTATGACCAAAGGAATATTTGCCCAAAGTCAACAAAACGTTCTATTTCTCAGTATAGAAGGACGATGGATACATTAATAATGGACGATTTGGAACAGTTACTAACGTGAAACAAAAAAATTGATATCCCCAAAAATTATTTTGGGGGATATCACATCTTTTTGTTTTACATCACTAAGTGTACATACCCTCGCTCTCAACATCAAAATTGTACATTTTTACTGATTTTTTTTGAGGGATTACTCTAATTGACCCGAAGAGACTTGTGGTTCTATGTCGACGTAAATTTGGGGCACTTTGTGATTGTGATTATGTATGGGTAAACATTACAGTAGATTTTGGTGATTTTTGATGATTTGGAAAATACACCCATTATACTACCTTCAACTAAATTATATTTGTCGTATATGAGAACATTAATAATTATAATTTTCACATTAATTTGTCTGACAGCTGTGGCTCCGGATAAAAATCGTAAACACGATATATTATGTTTAAGCAAGGTTAAAAAAACACTCAAAACATCTTAACTTTCACTTTTCATTGTTAAAATGAACCCTTCCTCAAGCGATAGTGAATGTTATTAATAACATATAATTTAATGTGTGTTTTTTATATCATTATAATCATTAATAAAATAAAAATATCACGGATATAATGTTAGCGCGTTGTTGCGTAATTTTAGTAATTCAGAAGAGACATCTTAGATTAGACTGTGACATTTCCCCCGCAAAGGATTTAGAAAAGATTCTTTGCTTGGTTTGTGATTCATGACTTGTCAGACCTTATGTTGTTATTGGCTAAATGTTAGTTTTGACATTTTCTTATTTTTTCTGTTTGACTTACATGTACAGGGTCCTTCATTATATATTGACTCCCCCCCCCCCCCCCCCCCCCTTTATTTCTGTTATCATTGGAAATTAAAAAATAGTTTTGTATAAAAGTTGTATATACAGTGTGTCCCAGGATAGATGTAACAAGAGGTGTAATGGACCAAAAATTTTGGAATTTTGGAATGGTATTTGGGGATTAAGTCCTGCTTGTTCTAAAACTAAAGTATACCGAAAATGACTTGATTTGGTGTTCTACAGGGTGTTTTATAAGCAAAGTTGTAAAAATCACCACTAATAAAGTACCTTTATTTTTCAAAATATGAAAGAATTCCACTAAGAAAAGTTATTTAGAATGCAATTTTATACCTCTATACCAAATTTCAGGAATATAAAATAATGTTTTTGAAACTTTCCATTTTTTCAATAAATTGGTATTTTATTTTGAACCATTCAATTAAAACTGCATAGAAATTATTTTTTGTGAATTAATATTTAAAGTTATGTAGAAGCTAAAAGTAGGCTGAGAAAAGCAGTGGATACACATATCTGTCAAACGTAGTCAATACTATCCTTAATTTCTGTTTCAAATTAACGAACCAAGCATAAAAAATTAAGTGAAAATGGTACTCACAGTGCGTGAAAAAATTTATATTGTGCAATGCTACGGAATTGGTGGTGAAAACTCGCTAAGAGAAGTGGTAAGCCAATTTAATTTGAAATTTCCAAACACTGCTTTGTCACGTACTCAGGCTATGAGAATAATTAAAAAGTTTCTGGCTACTGGTAGTGTTCTTAATATGAAAAGAAAAATGAAAGCATATGATGAAGACAATGTTGGAGCTATTATAGCTCATACATCTGTTATAGAAAATCCTAGGATGCGACTAAGAGAGAGATCAGCTCTTATTAATATTAGCAAGTCTGAACTCCAAAGAATTTACAAAGCAAAGAAAATTAGGGCATATAAAGCAAATTATAAACATACGCTTGAAGAGGGAGATGGCGGCCGTAGGTTGGATTTTTGTTTGACCATTGGAGAAAAAATCATGGAAGAGAGATTTTTCCATCATTTCATAATTTTCTCAGATGAATCCACATTCACAACCAATGGTGTTGTTTCATCTCAGAATTGTCGGTTTTGGGCTTCTGAAAATCCAAATTTTAGAATTCATTGTAGAAGACAATATTATAAAAAAGTGAATGTGTGGTGTGCCGTTTCTTATCACGTTGGAGTTATTGGACCTTATTTCATTGAGGGAAGGTTAAACCAGCACACTTATTTACAGCTTCTTGAAAGATTTTCTGAAGAACATTTAAATATTTTAGTTAATTTCCAACATGATGGTTGCCCTGGCCACTCCACAGAAATGGTTAATCGGTGGTTGAATTTAAATTTTGGAGAAAATTGGATTGCCAGGAATGGACCGATCAAGTGGCCGGCGAGATCCCCAGACCTATCAATATTGGATTGCTTTTTATGGGGTCGCCTCAAGCAGTTGGTTTACGCTGAACCACTTCCTAACGATGTAGCAGTATTGAAGCAGAGAATCACAAATGCCGTAAACTCCATACCGTTAGATCATATTCGAAACAGTTTTAAGAACTTCAGGTGAAGGATCAAAATATGTGTGGATATGGGTGGGAGCTACGTCGAATAATAAAAAAATTGTAAACATTGTTTTGTATTGGTCAATAATTAATTTGTTTGTGAATCTGTTATGTTTTTGACATTTATTACTTGTTATAATTTTTAAACTTCATTAATCTTCTGTTAGCAATTGTTTCTTGTTTTACAATTAGATCGATTAATATTATACTTTGTTACATCTCGTATATTCAATTTTTTATTTACCAATAGCCTACTTTTTGAGATGATTAACATTTGCTCCTACACAACTTTAAATATGAATTCAACTCTTAATTCGCAAAAAATGGGAAGTTTCAAAAAAATAATTTTATATTCCTGAAATTTGGTATAGAGGTATAAAATTGCATTCTAAATAACTTTTCTTAGTGGAATTTTTTCATATTTTGAAAAATAAAGGTACTTTATTAGTGGTGATTTTTACAACTTTGCTTATAAAACACCCTGTAGAACACCAAATCAAGTCATTTTTGGTATACTTTAGTTTTACAACAAGCAGGACTCAATCCCCAAATACCACTCCAAAATTCCAAAATTTTTGGTCCATTACACCTCTTGTTACATCTATCCTGGGACACACTGTAGATGCTGAAATTATTTGTTATTATTTTCTAACAAAAACTAACTATTATTAAATTAAAAAATTAAACAATTTTTGCCCTTAGTATGGCGCCCGGGCAGTCGCCCGGCTCTTAAGCCGCCCCTGACCATCAGTTACTTAAAATTTAATAGACAGGGTATTTTAACTGTAGGCACATTATCAATTTAGTGTGCTTATAGCAAATAGATCTATCAAACACTATGTATCTATTTTCTATGTTCGGCAATGTTCTTCATTGCTTGAAGACCCTGTAAAATATCTCTATCTTAAGTCCGAAACATATAGTTAAAGTTAAATGTCAAAGCAATAAATTGGTGCAAAGTTTTTAATACTTTGACTCTTCAATTAAAAGTTATACGACATTAAAAATCGACAGACTTTTAGATGCGTCAGTTCAATAACATTAAGTATATATAAAAATAGAAAGCAATTATTATGGCTTAAAACTTATAATACATATTTAAAAATATAAAACAATTTTAACTCAAAAATCATACACTGTGGCTGGAAAATCTAAAAATGTTTAAACTTTAATAAAAGCTAACGATAAGACTCAGTAGACACTCATTATTAAGCATGACAAACCTCAGTGCTGTTAGCAGTGTCTTTTGAAATTTTGCCTTTTATCTCAGAATTCTGAGTTATAAGTTAGAATTTTGAGATGGATCAGAATTCTAACTTTCTTTCAGAATTCTGATTTTTAAAAATAAAACTTTTGTCGTGCCCCTTCTACGCTCTCCTAAATGTATCTTTTTTTAACATGCTTTTCTTAGGTCGATCTGTAACTAACTATCTATCTATATATGTAAGTAAAAAATCTAAACAACTGAATTTCACCCACTTCTAATTGTTGTATCATCATGAAACTTGGCAATTATGTGTAACTCTGATGACAATACAATATAATATACTCAATATTATAATATGTTCAAAATGGCCGCCGCTCCAAGATGGCGGATTATAATTTTCTTTACAACCCCCTTGATATGGGTATCAAAAGAAAAGGCTTGATAAGTAGAAAACAAATATGTTCGATTACTTTTTGCTTTTTAGTACAGTATTTGTAAAAGCATGTTTTTAAGTTTTGTAAACTATTAATTTTTTTATAATAAGGATGCTAAAATCCGAGGGTCTAGACAAAAAACGAAATCACTTAATGGTAATTTCAAGAATATCCACTTATATTATTTATCGTCGATTAGAAAATAATCTACGCTCATGCTCTGCGTTGAGTACGATGTCCTTGGCAAACGATACCCATGTGTACTAGCAAACAAGTTTTAATTTGTCACTTAACTAATTGCCTCTGCACACAAATTTAATTTTTGCACTTCTGTTGATGCCCGGTTATCTCTTCTATTCTTATCTGGCAGAACCAGGGGTCTAATAACCTCTATGTGGCACGTAAATAACACCTTATTCTTATGTGTCAAGAAAATCTCCTATGTTACATTTAACTCTATTATAAGAAGTATGTAGATAACATTCGTTCTAGTTCATATGGTGGCCTTATATGTCTGTCTTCTTATTGCACCTCTCTGATGTTACCTGGGTTGTTTGAAACATGTCACGTCAATTATAGTGCTAAAATGGCGATGAATTTAAAAAAACAACGTCAAGCTGCCTATGCAAATGAAAATGCAAAGCTTAGATTGGGTCCTATTAAGCTGTCATACAATGCATTATACTAGGTTATTATTATTCTTACAAGTCATTATAGTCTAGTTATCTGGTAAGAAAGTATACGGTCTACCAAAAAGAATTTTTCGAAAAAAAAGAACGGTGCGTTCGGTAGATATCGAGGCTCCAAATAACGCATTGAATTTGGCGAATAAAATTTACAAAGTTGTGTTCAGTTCAAAAACGGCTTATTCGATGCCTGCTAGTCGTTCGAATTTAAATCCTTTATTGGTATTTGTTGCTATAGATATATAGATACAAGACAAGTCAAGTTTAGGTTTACTAGTATTTAATGCTATAGTCCATACCAAAGTTGCAAAGGTAGCGACTAAATGTGGCTACCCCTCCCGTTTTCGAGGGCGTCCTACACGATGGAGATAATCGCGTGGTCCCTACCGTCCTCGAACTACCCCCAAACGCAAGAAACCACCCCCTTTTCCCATTTTTCGTTGTCAGGTATGCGAGGACTTGTTGGATGGTTTGTTTTTTGATGAAACTCAATATGTATTGCAAAATTTCGCAACCAGACATCCTAACGACCCACGGGGGTTGAAACCTTCAATACCGAAACATGCAAAAAAACATCCAAACGTGCTGAAAATTGTTTTCTATACGTGTTCAAGGACGGGAACACGATGTTGATATTATTTAGACTCCCATCCATAACCAACTACTCCTAAATGCATAAAACCAACCTTTTTCCATTTTTAGTTATCAGGCACGCGAAGACTTGTTGGATCGGGTGTTTTCCAATCATGTACATAATGTGAAAATAAATACGTAATAAAAAAGACGACTATGCACAAGCACATAAACGACTACATGCGCATAACCCGCCCCATCAAACTCATCTCAAGCTGCAATAAAAAAAATCTCTCCCTAGAAAACCTGGTCCAATGAGCGCTTGTGATCTCGTTATAAGAAAAACTGATAGTTTTGGGCATGCATTGCAGACTAAGGGAGAAAGTGATGTTACGATCGTGTTCTCCACCTTTGGAAACGGGAGATACTTTCTTTAAAATCTTGTCTTTGAGGGACACTTCAGGATTGAGGGAGGGGGTGGTTTCAGCCCCCAAGGGTCGTTAGGATGTCTGGTTGCTAAATTTTATAGAACATATTGAGTTTCCTCAAAAAACCTCTATCAAACAAGTCCTCCACATGGCTGATAATCAAAAATGGGAAAAACGGGTAGTTTGTTAGGAGTGGAAGCCTAAATAATATTAGCATTGCGTTCCCCACCCTTGAAAACGTGTGGAAAATAATTTTCAGCACGTTTGGATGTTTTTTGCATGTTTTGGTATTGAGGGAGTGGGTGGCTTCAACCCCCGGGGATCATTAGGATGTTTGGTTGCGAGAAAAAAAACTCGATCCAACATGTCCTCGCATTCCTGACAACGAAAAATGGGAAACGGGGGTGGTTCTCTGCGTTTAGAGGAGAGTAGGGACCACTATCGTGTTGGACGCCCTCGAAAACGGGAGGCAGCCATGTTTGGTCGCTCTCCTTGCACTTTTGGGGTTTATGCAACTTTGGCATGGACTACTATTAGATTAGAAAAACATATATCGTTCAAAACATTTTGTATATAACATGAAAACAAACAGCAGAAGGTCTCAAGTCAGACTTGACCGAGGCAAGACCTTTCTAAGTAGGCTCTTCATAACTTAAACTAAACACAAAGTGTAAAAGATATAATTTCAAATTGCCAAGCGAGTGACAGGTTTGTGAAAATTAATACAATCTCGGTATGTGCGATTAGCGGTCTTGTGAGAAATATTAGTTGGTGATTAATTACGTAATAATCCAGAGCTCCATAGTGTTTTAGTGTAATGTAACTTAAACCAAAAAGGTAAAGGAAAAGAAGAGAAGTAATAAACTGCGACCATCATGTATCGTTTGTTTTTGTATTAATAATAAGAGATCATTTTGCGGTATTGCATGTTTTTTTGCTTTGTAAATGTTATAAATATTGAAAAAAATCTAGTTCAGATAACTTTTTTAGAAACACAAAGCGATAGGTATTTATGCCCATTAAACCCTCGACAAGTGTCGACAAATTTATGGGAGGGCAATAACTTATTAAAGTATGGCCATGTATGTAAACCTTCAAATAAATTATTCTTATTAAAGATATTTCACCGAATATAATTTAAATTAAACCCATAATAATCAATAACGCATCTTAAAGTATGGTTATAACATTTTCTTAGGTAAATGTTCAAGTGAGATTTTTCATAATTATTAAGAATATTCAACCGAATTTAATTAAAATTAAACTCGAAATTATCAACGAGGCATCCATCGTTGATCAGGATGACAAAGAGATGGCAAATAAAGAGGGAAGTTTTTTGTAAATACGTTTGCAGTTTCTTTTCTGTTGAATGACCACAACGTAAATTTTTCTTAATTAACAGTGTATCAAGTTTTCTTCCAGACAGTAGGGACAATAGGGAACTTTCCCATTTTTTAAAGTTTCATTAAAGTGTGTATTTATGTATAAAAACACGCCACACCGAATATCAGCTCTTAAATCGCAGTACTTACTTTGCAAAAAATAATTAAAGTTAAAATCCTCCCCACTTCTCACGAAAAGCACTGTGACGTCACCGGGTGAAAACTAGTCTTGCGTTGTGTCCAACGGATGGCGTACTTTAGCCGAGCGATACGATACGTCTTCACTCTAATTAATAGACTGGGCGGCGGTTGGCTTTGAGACATCTGCATTTTCGGTCATAAGTCTTTTGTTTCTTATGTTAGAGAACAAATAAAAAAGTGTCGGAAAGCTCAATCAATACTCTTTACATAAGCTGTCTACAAATTTTTCGAAAAATGTAGGAAATTACACGTTTTCCTATAGAGTGTATGTAAATCTTAAAAAATAATTTTTCTCAGAAACCTTTGTCTCGAAGGGCCGAGATTAACGGAGTGTCAAAGTAGTACATGATATTAAGTGAACATCGTATATGAGATCGATTTCAGTTGATTACCGATTAATTACGGTGACAAAATGGAGAAATTTTACCGAAAAAAAAAAAGTTCCATATCCCGCCATTCTAATTCCTTATTTTTTGTCGGAATTCGAAAAATAAAAAAAAGAGTTTTAGCAAATTTAATTCTATTTCTAGCTAGAGTAGTCTTTTGGCGTAGGAGCCAAGATTAAAAAGTTGCCAACTGTAGAAGCTCAAAATTTGCGATTTTTTGCCGTACATGGCCGACATTTCAGAAGTTATCTCCGAAACGAAAAAAAAAAAAATCAAAGTCTGATGGTAGCAACAGATTCGTAGTGGAAGATACTCGTTTGACCTTATTTTTTATTTCGAGCTAACTCCCACCGTTTTGGAGATATCTGCGAAAAAGAGCAAAAAAACAGCTTACATTTCAGAGCCGAAAAAATTATAAAAACATGCAATCTTGACAGGTTCATATTTTTCGGAAAACACTATTGGGGCGGCCGTACGATGTCGCAACGTAAAGAGGAAGTCTTCCAGATAAATCTGATCGTAAATTGCACGGCGAAATTCGAAAATTCGGCTCGGCATGAACAAATCAAAAGTAGCATTTTGTGACAATTCAGAATATTGAAGATATTTTACAGGGAGTAGTATTTAAATTTTAGGTTAGGTTGTGTTCACTGCTAGTTTCTGACAAATGAGCATGCGCATATGGAATTGTCAAAGCCAAAACAGAATCGGTGTCGCTTGATCTCGACTTTCACCTTGTGACGTCACGTTTCAAGACTGGGTAAAATCCGGCAGATTTTAATCGTTTATATTTTTGGAAGAGATTTTTTTTTTTAATTTTTGTTGTTTATGGGTTTTTAATGATGTTAGTTTACGATTTTGAGTATTTTAATTCAATTTTATTTTTTGGGCAAGTTCCCTATTACATTTCAAATATTATTTTCCTCCGTCTGAATTATTTTTTGTACGATTTTCACTAAAAGTATATCAAGCTTTGTCCTGGGAAATAGTGTCATCTTAATTTTTATAATCTGCTTAGTTTGAAACGTGAAAAGTCGAATACATTTCGGAAATTGATTTTTTCACGTTTACTATACTTCCCTTCGGTAAGCGAGGGAAGTAGAAATAAATATTTATTTTTTCGTCGTTCGTACCCAACCATTGGTTTAATTAAGGTACGGCCCTGTCACAAGTCCATCACCTCTAGGACACATTATTTTATAGATGTTTTGTAGGAATCGCCTATAGTTTAAATATCTTAAAATGCTTGTTGTTAACACAAAAGTATTTTATAGGGGGAAGCCATATGACAAGACATAGAAAATTTAAAAATCACGTTTTTATTAATATTTATGGCAGTTAATATGTGCTAATTATAAAGTTATGATGATTAAAACAAATTGGTGTTAAATTTCATTACAAAAAAATTAAAAAATGTGAAATCAGTTTTTTAAACTTCCAAAAAATTGTTAGAAACCTTCAGTATACCTGAGGGGCACTTAAAATTCATGAAAAACATATGGCATAATTCACAGTAAAATTTCCTCCGCATTAAAAGTTGCAGGCTGTATGGGTTAACATGTCTCTAAAATAATTAGTAAGTAAGTTCTTATCCACTATTCAGTAAAATCACTGAAAGCTTGGTATATCTAGAGATCAGCATATTATATTTTTGTAAGTATATGTATTCGACTTTTTGAATACATTTAAGAAATCGTTTTATTTTATTAGTGTTCTATAGCAAACAGTGAAGTATGTGTCTTATAACGCAATAAAATGAAACTTCAATAAAATTGTTTTATAGTGGCGGTACCGAATTTTCTTAGAGCCCGCGGAAATGTTTATACAGATATTTTGTAATGTCAATAGGCTTTACAAAATATCAACAGTGACTGAATTATTTTATAAGGTGGTGCCAATTTTACATTTATAGCTGTCGTAATAACGTTTTTAAGTATTTCTGAGAGTAATGTTGTTTTATAAAATTTGTGTCGGGAACATTTTTGCAGCTTTTATAAAATACCAAATTGCTAGTTAGGTAACTTTGTCGCTTTGCAAACCGAATTAGAAAATAAAAACCTGTATAGCGAACAGATCAACCCGTATATCGTTCGTTCGTTCGAATTTGCTCAGTTAACAATGAACGTTTTTATTAAAACTGACGCTTGTACAGGAAACATTATTTTTATTCTCGAAACGTTTACCACGATACAAATGTCACTTAGGAAGAAATATAATTAATTAATTTAACAACCTGCGGTGACCTGTTACCCGCAGAGCTGCTTGCGTCTTCCTCTCCGGCAGCCGTAAAATTATGGATGATAATAACGAACCCAAGGACGGATTTGACTTTTTAAACAGGTCTTTTCAATTCGTGAAGGGAGGCGACAAGGGTGAGGCGTTTTTGTATCTGTCTGTAAAAGTACGAGTGGAGATTAAAATTTCATCTCATTAATATTCTAAATGCCAAGGATTGGGTGTTTTACGTAATAACCCTTTATTTATTATTTTTCTCGTTTTACAAGCCGACTGAGTGGAAACATAATTTAGGCTATTAATATTATCTGAGGAGACGATTCTCGAATTTTAAATTAGTTGTACGGAGTGACTCATCTAAGGTGGGACCACTGGTAAAAAATCAGTGAAAATAAAACTGCAAAAATACATTTATATGCTCCCACTATTAGGCCAGTCATTTGTTTTTAGTATAGTATTATTTATTTTTATGTATACATAAACAATAAACATGTCAAAAAAAATTTTTAATATTACTTCCACGTCCAGTGGAAGTATAGTAACGACAAAAAAATTTTTAAAAATTTTTATTGTCCAAATAGACTTAAAATGTCATGAAACGTCGAGATTTTAAGTTTGAGCGAAAAAAAAATTTCTGTCTGTCGGTCTGTCTGTAACTTTTTTTTGTGCGCACGTTTACTCTGGAACCGTTTGAGATATTGATTTGAAATTTGGTACACATATGTACTTTAACGAGATCTAGAACTAGATTATATTTTCATCTTGTTCCGTCGAAGGGTTGGGGGGTAAATTTGGGGTAAATGGGTAAATCAAGCAGGTAAGAGTCCATGAAATTGGTATTTAGTATATACAAGAGAAGCTGAGGTCTCAAAAAAATTTTTGGCATTAGCCACCCCCATTACCACCCCCACCTCCTTATTAAAGGGGATGAAAAAAAAAATGTGATTTAGTACATGTACAGGAACCAGAAACCTCAAAATATTTTTTTACTTCATCCACCCCCCACTACCACCCCCCTATCACCACCCCCACCCCTCTACCGATGTGGGGTATCGTTTTATGGGTTTTTGGGGTAGAGGATTTCAAATATTATATTATTAAAGTTCCATAAACAATTATTTTCACATACAAAGTTTTTTCGTTGTGAGTGACTTGGATAGAGAATCTGGATGTGGAAGTAGTGATTCCTTGGGCAGCGGTTTTTTTCATAGAATTTTAATTTTTTTTTTGACATGTTTATATATACGATTGTTTTTATTATTTTTTTTCTGTCTAAAAAAAATATAAACACATTCGGCGATTGTTAATAACAAATTGTTTATTAAATAAACAAATAAATTAACAAAAATTTTTCATTTTTCCAGTTTGTAGAGAATTGCAAATAATACATTTTAAGAATAACATTTTTTTAATAATTTGTTTAAATATTGAAAAAAGGATTATAGACAATTAAAAAAATTTTTTTAGAAATAGTTCACATTAGGAGAAAAGCGGAGAAAAATTCTAAACAGCAAAACTGCTGTTTAGAATTTAGAAACCTCTGTATAGGAAGTAAGAATTCAACTTTTAAAACAAGGTTTTGCTTATGCCCAGAAAAAAAAAGAAATGATTTTTGAGATATATACATATACAGTGCGTCCCGCTTTTCATAAATCCACCCTAATATCTCAGTTATTAATAATGAGATTTTCATCAAATTTGGTTGGTTGGAAAAATGAATTATTTGGCATAGTAAACATTTTCATTTTTCATTGGCGTGCGGTTTTAGGGGGCAAAAAGAGGTCGATTTTTCGGCAAAAGGATATTAGGGCTTATTTTAGACAAATTTTTCTATCATATTTGGATTTAGCATGTCCAAAAACCCCTTAATCCATATTCTCCATGATTTCAAAAACGGATTATGGCAGAAACGAAAAATTAATTAATTTCTTAATATATCAGTTAATAATAATGCGGTTTTCTTCAAATTTGGGTGGTAATTATATGTTGAAAAAATGAATTATTTGGCATAATAAAAATTTTCATTCTTCATTGGCGTGCGGTTTCAGGTGGTAAAATAGGGTAGGTTTTTTGGCAAAAGGATATTTGGGCTTATTTTAGACAAATTTTTCTATCTATTTTGATTCAGCATGTCCAAAAACCCCTTAATCCATATTCTTCATGATCTAAAAAACGGATTATGGCAGAAACGAAATATTAATTAATTTCTTAAAAAACACTTTTTAATTTTTTGCTATAACAAACCTAAAAACAATTTTTTTTTTATAAATGTTGCCTCGTCACTAAACATTATATTCTTTAAAAAAATGTGTCGTTAAGATAGTTACCTTGCAACCATAGGCATTAATCAAAAGTGCTTTGAAAAACAAGTTTTTATTTGATATTTGGCGATTCATAAGAATTGTCAAAAGTTAAATAGTGTTATTTAATTTATCAATCTTACTGAGAATGGCAGAAAATCGGAGAGTAGTTCTTACAATTGAAGAAAAAGTTGAAATTATCCGCTTAATTGCTGATAATGAAAGATCTACGCGTCAGGTTGCTCGAATATTTAAATAGCGTCATTGTGATCGAGCACCAATTTGGCACAAAACCGTTGATGACATCAACAAACTGTTTGCAAGAACCGGAGCCATTTTCAAGACAAAACGAAGAAGGTACAATTTAAATTTACGACAATATCCAGACGACGAACGCATTTTAACAGAATTTCGTAACAATCCAAATGGTAGTATAAGTGCAGTTGCGAGAACACTAAATTTAACCAAAAATAAAATATGGAGGTGTTTGAAACGCAGTAGGATTAGGGCATTTAAACCAAAATTTTTGCATACTCTCTTAGAAGGTGATTTTGAACGGCGGTTTGAATTTTGCCTATGGTTGCAAGGTAACTATCTTAACGACAGATTTTTTTTAAAGAACGTACTGTTTAGTGATGAGGCAACATTTAAGACAAACGGTGTGGTATCTAGTCAAAATTGTAAATATGGGGCAGCCGAAAATCCCAACTTTGTAATTAACCGTAAAAACCAATACAGTGAAAAAGTTAACGTGTGGTGTGGCATATTAAACGAACAAATTTTTGGCCCCTTTTTCCTGGATAACCTCAACGCAGAAAATTTTCTAAATTTTTTACAAAATGATTTAGATGATTTTTTTATGAAAATGTCTTTAGCACAGAGAGAAAATGTATACTTTCAGTTAGATGGTGCCCCGGCGCACAATTCTCTGATAGTTAGAAATTTTTTAAATGCAAATTTCCCTATGAAGTGGATAGGTAGAAATAGCCCTTTAGAACCGTGGCCCCCTAGATCGCCTGCTATTACCCCTTGTGACTTTTTCTATGGGGGTACTTGAAAAATAAAGTGTATGCTACTCGGCCGCGTAACAGGCAAGAGCTTTGCCGTAGGATTAGGCAAGCGTGTCAAGAAATTACTCCCCAAACTTTAAGAAAAGTGATTGAACGGCTAAAAGGGTATTTTATTGGAAGGTGGTTATGTTGAAGAGACCAGAATTTAATGAAAAAGTTGTTTTTAGGTTTGTTATAGCAATTAAATAAAGTTATAAAAAATTAAAAAAGTGTTTTTTAAGAAATTAATTAATATTCCGTTTCTGCCATAATCCGTTTTTGAGATCATTGAGAACATGGATTAAGGGGTTTTTGGACATGCTGAATCCAAATATGATAGAAAAATGTGTCTAAAATAAGCCCTAATATCCTTTTGCCAAAAAACCTACTCTATTTTACCCCCTAAAACCGCACGCCAATGAAGAATAAAAATTTTTACTACGCCAAATAATTAATTTTTCCTACATATAATTACCACCCAAATTTGAAGAAAATCGCATTATTATTAACTGAGATATTCAGGTGGATTTATGAAAAGCGGGACAGACTGTATATACGTTTTTTCGTGGTTATTTTCATTTAGACGTATATATCTCGAAAAGTACGCATTTTAAGGCTATACGGAAATAGGTAAACGTGTTCAGAATACGACTTTCTACAAAAAAGATTCTATAAATTTTTCCGATTATCCCATTGGCTTTTCCGAAAAGTGACTTGAAAAATATATATGTTTTTTTCGTGTTTTCTTTATTTTGAATGCAAATATCTCGAAAAGTGCGCGATTTTAGGGTCAAATGAACATAAGTAAACTTGCTCAGAATGAGATTTCCTGCAAAAAAGCTCCTATACATTTTTCCGATTATCCTATTGGTTTTTCCGGAAAAGCTTCTTGAAGAATATATATATTTGCTTTTTCGTGTTTTTTTTTTCATTTTGACGTATGCAGTGTGTTTCACTTCTCGTGAAGACACCCCTGTATCTTTTTTATTTGTGGCCGAATTTATTTCAAATTTTTATCAGCCATACAACTCCATAAGACGACTTTATTCAGCACATTAATGCCGCCTAGATTTAAAACGCCGGCCTACTGCGATAAAAAGAAAAGAGTAATTTTCGAGAAATCATAGTAGGCTTAGAGATAGATAAAAATTTTGTTAATAAAAGTTGTTCAGAATCACATGATATGCCCCCTTGTAAAATTTTGTGAATATCTGAATATTTTCAAAAAAAATTTTTTGTTTCATTTCTCGTGAAGACACCCCTGTATCTTCTTTATTTGTGACCGAGTTCATTTCAAATTTTTATTAGCCATACAACTCCATAAGACGACTTTATTCAACACATAAATGCCGCCTAGATCTAAAACGCCGGCCTATTGCGATAAAAAGGAAATAGCAATTTTCGAGACATCATAGTAGGCTTAGAGATAGACAAAAATTTTGTTTATAAAAGTTGTTCGGAATCATTTGATATGCTCCCCTCTATATGCGTATAGACATTAACTTTTTCTACTATATTTCTGTCTTGACAGAAGGTATATTTAATTAAAAAAAAAAAACAATTACTGAGTGCTATGGTTTTATTTTATTATTATTTTTTTTTTGAGAATATCTAATTCATCTAATTCACTTAGGGCGAGTTGTACCAACTTGGTAGTTGGTACAACTCGCCCTTAAAGAGCTAAAATTAGAACAGTTTTGAAGGAACATTTATCCTGAACAGTTTTCGGCTTTCGACCCATTCCGATCAGACCAAGAGAACATGAGATATTTGAAAATAATGCAAAGTATAGTAACAAGAAATGAAAGCATTTTTGCTTGTATCCTTCCTATTTTTTAAAATTTAATTGAGATACTAACTAGACCAATGTGAAATTTGAATTTATTTGGATATGCTATTTACTCGTAAAATAGTCACCACAATTCTCTTAGTAACGTACTTAAAGATCACCCTGTATATCTCAAGTTAAAAATATCGATTTCATACTCTATTTCTAATATCCCAACCGATTTAGAAATAGTTTATAAACAGAATCCACTGAATTTATACGTCACATTATGAACAATATTGTTTTGGTAAACCCAGGCTTACGTGTTCACCTCGTCCTTACAAAAAACTCCGCAAATCTTAGCAAGCATCAAGACAACAATAAGAAGTCAGCTTCAAATACAAAGGCATCGTAACCTGCCTTTGATCCGAGCTCCAACAAATAATATTTGAAAAACCTCATCTCGTCAACATTTACTCTAGATAGCACCACAAACATAGAGATATTAATATGTAACAATATAAACATGGGTATGTTGTGGTACACAAAACTCGTGTTTATTGTATTTTTCGACGATTACACGTTCCCTGCTCAAATATTATAAAGATTAAAAATGTTATCAACCGCCTGTGTCTTTTTTTATTGCCTCATCCTTGCATAAAACGTAAGGGCTTATTTAACTTCTCCTGTTTACATAACTAAAGTCAGTCGATTTGATCCGCATTGGTTTGTTTGCTTTTGCCATGCAAAACAAATATTTTACAGCGAAATCAAATTTAATTTATATATGCTTTAAAATTAGATGGTTTATTGTGAGGAGGAATATTTCGATGGAATTTTGCGGCTATCTTTACGGCGTTAAAATGTATTTATTTACTTTGGTTATAACCGTCCAGATTGAAATCCATTTATTGAGGAGGAATTTTACCAATCACAAAAGAAAAATTCAAATAAACCAAGGAAAAACTATGCACTGTACCCTTCACTACAATAATTCATAACACTTATTCCAACTCAACTCTCAGAGTACAATATTCTCTGCCTAACTAGACAACCGTAACTTAATTTTCAAACTCATTAAATTAAAAATAAGAATTAAGCAAGCTAAAAACGTACTCTTCGCCTGTTCACTGAACTTTTTATATAATTGTTACACATTCTATAGGATACTCTTCGCAGTTTTTTGTAAATAATGTTTGTTTTGGACATTTTTAATTTTCTAGTACGAACTTAGTTGGTAAAAGACTGAGTGAAAAATAAAGTAAAAATAAAAAACTATACCATACTCCATTTGGGGTTTCGAATCCGGGCCAAAAACGTAAGAACTACACCACCACCTTATACGTAAAAAAATGTAAATTTTTACATTACAAGGGACTAGCTAAAATCATAATTCCACGTTTCTATATTACATTATGAAATGTATATTTGTAAAATATATAAATATTAAAATGAAATGTCATTTCAACAGATTTCTATTTAATTACAAAAACATAAAAATCAAAAAAATTTTTTTCAAATTTAAATCATTAATAACATTTTTATTTACTGATAGGTTTTGTTAAAAAATAATAGGGTTCTTCCTCTAGCTAACACTAACTTACTGTACAAATTTCAGTACAATCGGCTTTTTCTTTCTTGAGTTATCGTGCTTACAAGAAACATGACAGACGGACAGACGGACGGATGGACGGGCGGACGGACGGATGGACGGATGGACAGACGGACATTTTGAAAATAGTTCACAATTCGTTCGCTAACACAATGATATGAGAATTTTTTGTCTGCGAGTGATATTTTCGGTTTTAGAAATGTGTCGATCAAATGCAATATACTCTTCGTTTTCGTATTTGCGGACTATAATAAGTATAGTTGAAGCAATCAAATTTGGGAGCGATGTTGAGAGGCAAGAGGTGCAGAACGCAGAGCCGGATTTAACTATATTGCTCGCTCGTTTACTTTTACTTTAAAATTTTTATTGTTCAAATAGGTTTAAAATGTCATAAAACGTTGAGATTTTAAGTTTGAGCAAAAAAAAATTTCTGTCTGTCGGTATGTCCAACTTCTTTGTGCGCACGTTTACTCCGGAACCGTTTAAGATATTGACTTGAAATTTGGTACACATATGTATTTTAATCAGATCTGGAACTAGGTTACATTTTCATCTTTTCCGTTGAAGGGTTGGGGGGTAAATTGGGGTAAATTTGGGATAACTGGGTAAATCAAGCAGGTAAGAGTCCATGAAATTGGTATTTAGTAAATATAAGAGGTGCTAAGGTCTCAAAAAAATTTTGGCATTAGCCACCCCCATTACCACCCCCACCCCACTATTAAAGGGGATGAAAAAAAATGTGATTTATTGTATGTACAAGAACCAGAAACCTCAAAATATTTTTTTACTTCGTCCACTCCCAGTACCACCCCCTGCGGTGTCTAACTGCCGTCCTGGATTAAACAACACACTCGAAGGTATACTCCCACACATCGCGTCAGTTAGCCGACATCGAATGGCAGTGTCTTCTCCCTCACTTAATGTAAAAGTGGAGTAAAGACGAGAGATCTAGTTGCCGCCTATTTATTCCTCTCGCCCCTCATAACGGCTTACTATTAAGATTATTTCAACTATAAATATATATCAATATACACTTTATACCTATCATAATTCTTGTGTATTACACTGTCTGGCGTGATTCTAAGCATGTAGCGTTTAGCGTTACTATTACTAGATGGCAGCACCAGATCCACATTTCATTTCTCTTAATAGCCCAGTAACTTAAGGAGGAAACAATTGGTTGTTTTTCAAAAATTCGCAGCAAGTTGAATTTTTGAAACACCTTTATTTAACCATTATAAATAATGTGTAAAAAGTCGCCATCGATATCGTGTACGCTTCAAAAGTTATACGGGGGTCAAAGGTCAAAAATTTGGTTTCACGTTAATATCTCGCTTGCTATTGGTCGGACAATAATTTTTGCAGTTACAAATATTGTCGATAAGGAAATTCTCTATAAAAAAAGTTTTTTAAATTTTCCATGTAGGAGCTACCGTTTCTACGTTATACGCCGCACAAAGAGTCAACATAATGAAATAGTGCTGCAATAGTAATTCGTTATTGGCGATATATGGAGTTTCATTTGATAACTATCGATAGCTTTGCTAAATCCACTAGGTTCAATAAACCTGTAAAACTACAATCACTTCCACCGACAACTGAAGCCGCTCGACAGCATCTATTTCGGGTTTATTATCAAGTACAAACTTGGTTGGGTAATGAACTAAATCCTGAAAGATCATGTTTTAGAGCCTGTCATAATGTTACCGCGACCTGCGCCCGATCAACTCCTCTATATGATCTTCTGCAATTGCACAAAAGGTTGTGGGACGAACTGCGGTTGCAGAAAAATTGGTTTGCACTGCTCGGCTGTTTGTGAACACTGCAATGGTCAATTATGTTTCAATGAATCTCCCACTGATAATTCGGCAGATACGTCTGCAGATATCAACCCGCAAGATTTTGAATACGAAAGAACACACCTATTTTGAGGAAATTGATGATGGCCATACTAAAGCAAACGTAGAAGAGGAATCATTGCTCCCGGTAGAAGAGGATGAAGAAGAGGAGTGTTGATTTTCCACCTATTTTAACTAAGATATGGATTAGGCCTATTGGGGAAACCATGTAAAAAAAAAACGCGCCTTGCATTCTACCTCGAAGGTAGTGGGGAAACGAATGCATCACTATTGCAGCACTATTTCATCATGTTGACTATTTGTGCGGTGTATAACGTGGAAACGGTAGCTCCTACGTGGAAAATGTAAAGAACCTTTTTTATAGAGAATTTCCTTATCGACAATATTTGTAACTGCAAAAATTATCGTCCGACCAATAACAAGCGAGATATTAACGTGAAACCGTTTTTTGACCTTTGACCCCGTATAACTTTTGAAGCGTACACGACATCGATGGGGACTTTTTACATATTATTTATATCGGTTAAATAAAAGTGTGTGCAAAAATTCAGTTTGCTGAAGTTACTGGGCTATTAATCAACTTAGAATAGAACATAAGGGCGGGACATTGGTAGTGTCTTTATGTGTAATGTGATGGTCGAAGCATGCCTAAGAACTGTTTACAGTGAAGACTCTCAGCAGTTTATGCATTACAATACCTATGGTTCAAGGTATATTAGCATTTTGATTGTCATTACATTTAAAATGTGGCGAATTCCGTGGACTTTTAAGTTTCCGCAGCTGTGATTGTTAAATAATTTTCTTTTTTTTTCATTAAAAAATCATAAGAAAACATCTGGAGGCAGTTAATGTTATGTTATGTACTCTATTCATTCATGGAATATTCTCCCCAAATACCACTCGTGCTTTTAAATTCTATCCATAATTTTTTTCTCAACCTAAGTTGCCAAAAGGTAATATAACTCGTGTAAATTGGCAGTTTATTATCAAAGATTAAATCCCGCCCGCTAAAACGCTCGGGATTTAATCAGATAATAAACTGTCAATTTACACTCCTTATATTACCAGGCAACAACGCTGAGTAAACCTTATTTTCGTCGAATTCTACGTTTTAGTGACAAATTTCTAATTTCCCTGGAACTGAAAAAATATTTTATTCGGAAAACTTTTGCTACACTCATTTAAACATTAATAAAGAGTCAAAAAAAAAATTTCAAATGTCAATTTAAAAAATGTTAAAAATCGAAAAATTGGCCCTTTCTTTCATTTTCAAGGCCGTGGGGGCCCGGCTAGATGTTCACCAATTTGGCTAAAAATTTATCCGAATTAGTTTTAGATACATAGTAATAAATTGGAAACTAGGCCATCTGCAAATTCAAATTTTCGTGTTTTTCAGCCCACCCTAACCTATAACCAAAGTTTAAAGTCTGCACAATTTTTTTTTCGAGTTACAGTCATTTTTTTCAATCTTTCCCTGTACTAATTGTTTGTTTCTTCAATACGACCAATGCGAATGAAGATATTGACAAAAAAACTGAGAAAAAGGGATGTTTTATGATATCAAATGTCTATATAAATATGTTCCCGATCCCACCTGAAGTCTACAACTTAACAGTCATATTTCTGATTCCAGTAAAAAAAGATTCCCTCCCCATACACTTCTTATATTTCGATTTATTTCGATTTTTAGCTTTATCTCCACTAAGGTTTTAGGTTTAATTTTGGAAAATAAATCCCTCCCTCAATTTAAAGCATACTCACTGAAACACTCTGTATATATGCCTTTCAATAATTTATAAATTCATTTTGAAGGTTCCCTCATATTTTGACTGCATCTATGCGTCGTTTCTCCATGTTTACTTACCTCCGACACCCTGTATATAAATTAATCACAAATAATTGGATAAATCGCAACTGACAAGTTGTATTCCAGATTACCCTTCACATATTGAAGCATATTTTTGAAATATCCTTACAACGGGTCGATATATGTAAAAATGTAGCTAATAAAATTTCACGAAAAACATATAATAAACCGCAATGTTACGACCAAAGATTTAATGTTATTTTTTATACACTCCTCACAAGCCAGTTTTTATACAAGGGGACGTTAGAATATGCTTGAATCACAAGAGCGAAACAATCGTATGGGGTATTTTCTGGTTTATAGGCCTATAAAAGGCCTCACAATATTCTGTCTAATATTATATCATTCACCCCTCGCATATTTTGAGCAGTAACTTCCGTCTTCATAACAAAAAAAACCTACGAATGCTGGGTTATTTTATGAAAAAGAAATTTAAGTTAGATGGTGTAATAAAATAAAGCATGGAAAATTTATATATTTCAGCGAAGCCCTTATCGTTTATGAAAGCTCTTTCTTATGATACGTTATTGTGGAATATGTTTTTTCACGTAAGTACTTTACTGCAGCTAATTGAACTTCAACGGGATGCAGCTGGTTTTAAAGTATGTACTGTTTAATGTAGGATGTCTTCAAAATAATATGAACATTAAATGAGTGATTTTTGGTATATAATGCCAATTAATCCCTCAGAGAATTATGATGAGGGGATTCTCGTGTACCAATCAGAAAATTACGCATGAATCGGTCTATCTGTGCACATTAAAAATGCCATAGAGACCGGTACCTATGAAAAAAATAAATAAATAAAAATAAACAGACGCCGTAAACAATCAAAGAAAAACGGGTTTTGTGGAATTGTGTTTGATTGTGTTAGTTTTATGGTTGAAAGAATGGAAAGTGATTCAGAAGATACTATCCCCTGAACTCCACCAGAAATAACTCAAAGAGCAAAAGCAACAGCATCTAATTTACTACCACAGAAATCAAAAAGTTTTTATGCGTACCAAAGTTTCATGGACTGGCGTATTCAGAAAAACTAACTCGCTTTCTGAAAATGTATTATTAGCCTATTTTGCTGACTTAGCTGACAGATACAAATCTTCTCATTACGGTCATTTTATTCCATGCTAAAAGCAGTTTTGAAAATAAAACACGACATAGATTTGGAAAAGTATGGAAAACTACGTTCTTTTCTGAAAAGAAAATCTGAGAGATATGAAGCGAAAAAAGCCGAAACTTTGACACCAGAAGAATCTAATAAATTTATAAAGGAAGAACCTGATAAAGTTTATCTTTTACAAAAGGTAAGATTGCCAGATACTGAATGTCTCAAATCTAACGTATTATAATTTATTTAAGGTCGTATTAATCGAGGCATGTCGCTCTAATGAGCTTTACGAAATGAAAATTGAAGATGTGAAAGATCTAAGTACAACATTATTAATAACTATACCCAAAATGAAAACCAAAGTGTTAAGAAGTTTTGTCATTACTGGTCAATTTTATGGGATTGTAAAAAAGTACATGGATCTTTTATTTAACTTGCAATGTTTGTATGTTAGTCAGTTAGTTTGTTTGTTTAGGTCGAATTTTGCAAGCTGAATTTCGACTAGTTCTAATTAAGCTAGAGCTTTGAAATTTCGCACACGTGTATAAGTCCGGTGACAATGCAACATAGTATAGCCATTATCGGTCTAAATCCAATATGGCGGACGTCCCAAGATGGCGGATCGGCTTTTTAGTCACAACTCCCTTGATATGGGTATCAAGGGAGTTGTAAATGGGACGAGTAAAATACGACAAACTATGTGACGTTATTCTAAATTCAATATGGCGGACGTCCCAAGATGGCGGATCGCCTTTTTCTTCACAACCCCCTGGATATGGGTATCAAATGACGAGTGAAATACGATAAACTATGTGACGTAATTCTAAATTCAATATGGCAGACGTGGGAGAGGTGAGAAGAGGTGGGAAGAGGTGGGGAAGGGGTGGGAAGGCTTGGGAGGAGATGGGGAAGGGGTGGGGAGAGGTGGGAATGGGCAGGAAGAGGTGGGAAGAGGATGGTATGGGGTGGGAAAAGATGGGAGAGGGGATGGGAAGGGGTGGAAAGAGGTGGGAAAGGGGTGGGAAGAAGTGGGAAGTAGTATTGGTGGGGTGAGAAGACGGGAGAGGGAAGAGGTGGATGGCGGTGGCAAATGAAAGGGTTTTGTCTCTCTGTCTGTAAAATAAGTAGACTAAAAAATAAAAAATAAAATTACATAAAAAAATATTTTTAAGAAAAAGCTTTTATTTGAAAAAACTACTAAAAGTAAAAATAATTTTTTTAAAATTCATACACCTGGAAACCAAAAGCTTTGGGGGCGGTCAATTGAGCAAAGTAACTATGCAATAGCGCTATATGACCGCCCCCAAAGCTTTTGGTTTCCAGGTGAATGAATTTTTAAAGAATTATTTTTACTTTTTAGTAGTTTTTTCAAATAAAAGATTTTTCTTAAAAATATTTTTTTATGTAATTTTATTTTAAATTACCAAAGAGGTAAATTCACCATTCAACGAATTGGAAAAAATAAGTTTGCTGTACTTGGAAAACAAATAGCAACTTATTTGAATTTGCCAAAACCTGAACTTTACACCAGTTATTGCTTTTGGAAATCTTCGGCTACACTATACGTGGATAGAGCTGGCGATATTACGGGGTTGAAGTGTCACGGAGGCTGGAAGTCTTTACTCGTAACTGAAGGATACATCGACCAGTCTGTTAAAAATAAAATGATAACAGCCGAAACTATTTCAAAGCAAGTGAACAATGCTACGGCTTCTACTTCTACAGCTGCTAGAGGGGTTACTGCTGATAGTATTACTACCGTTCAAAATAGTGCAAATCATACTATAACACAAAATATGCCCTCATCAGTTCAGTTTATTAACTGTAGTAACATTAACTTACATGTTGTTAAAAATAAATAGATAATTTAAAAATTAACATTTTTTTATGCGTTTATATATTAGGTATGTATCACTATATTTTATATAAATTTTTTTGGATTTTTCGATTTTCCGGCAATTTTACTTCGTCTAGTAACGACAAAAATTTTTTCAAAATTTTTATTGTTCAAATAGGCTTAGAATGTCATGAAACGTCGAGATTTTAAGTTTGAGCAAAAAAAAAAATTCTATCTGTCGGTCTGTCTGTCTGTAACTTTCTTTGTGCGCAAGTTTACTCTTTTAAGACATTGACTTGAAATTTGGTACACATAAATATGTACTTTAACGAGATTTGCGACTAGATTATATTTTCATCTTGTTCCGTCGAAGGGTAAATTGGGGTAAATTTGGTGTAAATGAGTAAATCAAGCAGGTAAGAGTCCATGAAATTGGTATTTAGTATATACAAGAGAAGCTAATTTTTCAAAAAAATTTTTGGCATTAGTCACCCCCCATTACCACCCCCATCCCATTTTTAAAAGGGTTGAAAAAAAAATTGTGATTTAGTGTGTGTACAAGAACCAGAAACCTCCAAATATTTTTTTACTTCATCCACCCCCTCTACTACCCTCACCCCACTACCGATATGGGGTATCGTTTTATGGGGTAGAGGATTTCAAATATTATATTATTAAAGTTCCATTAACAATTATTTCCACATACAAATTTTTTTCGTTGTGAGTGACTTGGATAGAAAATCTGGATGTTGAAGTAGTGATTCCTTCGGCAGCGGTTTTTTCCATTGCACTATTTATATATTTTTTTATTTATTGAAAGTAGAAGTAGAAACAAAAAAAAAATGAGCCCTGTCCGAACTCTGTCAGACAAGTATTTTTATGAGGAATCGCAGTTGAAAATTTCACTTTTTTTTTAATTGAATTAAACAACATCCGTTAAATATTTTGGTCAAATAAAAAATAGTGCTTATGTGGGACACCAAAAGGTATACTTTCACCATGTTTGAGCTAAATCGAATTATTTTTGTGGAAGAAAAAAATAAAAAACCGAAAAAACGTTTTTTTGCGTATTTCTCGAAGTTTTGAGGTTAGGATAAAAATGCTCTCCACAAAAGTTATAGATCTCTTTATTACCTACAACTTTTACATTTAACGTTTTTCGATAGAATGCGTAGTTTAGCCAGAAATCGCAAAAACCGTTTTTCCATCCCATTTCATTCCAGAAAATCGCAGGGACTATTTTTCCTTCCTTAGTTATGATATGTTCTACAATATTCCACTGGTCTATATGTATGTATCACTATATAAGAACTTTATTGATTTTATTGTTCTGGCACTGTTACAAAAATTGTTTACATATCTAAATTATTAATTGACAAGTTACATATGGACCAACACATTCTCTAATAAAGCTTTAAACATCCTGTTAATAAAAATAGCCGAGAAATGTCTGCTCGTGATAATTTTATGTGGAGAATCTGTTTCGGATATAATTCCTAGCTACTTTTGCACCCCCCTGTTGTAAACGTCTGTTTTAGACATCTTTATGGCGATCATTCTGTGCATTTCATTAGTCGTCCGTGATGTTTTATGACGCTACTTTTAAATGCAAGGCCATTAGCGATGCACTACAAATCTTTTGAACTAAACTGAAATTAATAGCTTAGTCGAAATTACCAAAATATGCGCGGGGACTGTACGTTTTTCTAGGAGAAAGACATTTTGGAACATCGTAAAATTAACCCTACAGACACACAGAGTAGCTCGTCAGCTCGTAAAGTACATTTCGTCAGTGTATTATTGTCTTAAGGTAGTTCTATTTTAAAAAAGGTCTTATGCAAATCTTCTAAAATACGAATTTTGTTTAAAAAATCAGCAGCTACTGAAAACGACTGGAACCTCCCCACCCGGTGGATTTCTGAAGCAGAAAAGAGCACTCAAAAATATGAACGATCTCATTTAATAACATTTTTTATTTATTTTTAAAAACCATATAATTCTTCATAGACAGCTTCTCTGCCAGCTGTGGTCGGTGAAGTGTTTATAGTGGACCGTTTCAATTTGATTGATTGATTTACCAGCGTGCGGTAGGCATTGCTGCCACTCCCAGGTATACAGCTGGGCCTGCTACGTCCACGCAGCGAGAGCCACATGGCGCATGGTAAAGGAATGTGGGATGGGAGGTGTAGATATTTGTGAGATGCGTTACCGCATTGTGTCGTGAGGGAGCGTTTAAACTTCCTTTTTTGTGTGTTTGGTTCTGTTTGTCTATTCTGACTCTTGTGAAATATGTTGCCGTGTTGTGTCGTAATATGGAGTGTTTTTGCTCCTCTCTTTGCGTTTTTGCTTCTTCGAATCTTCTTTTTTCTGAGTCTTCTGATTTCTCGGTTTCCGATTGTGGTAGTCCTTGCGATTTGTTAGTGGTGTTCATTTGTTGATCCTGATCCTTTCATTTGTCGTTCTCCACTGTAGCATGGTCTCCCTATTTTTAGTTAGTTGCTGTGCGGTGCTAGCGCTTTCTTCAGTAAATGTGTTGGGTCCCTTCCTTGGGTATGTCCCCAATACTTCATTGCGTATATTTCTATTATGTTGATGTTTTGTGTCGCTGTTTTCGTCTTGTTGTTTTAGTTGGACGATGTCCTTTCTGCACTTCTCAAAAACTTTTTATGTTGGCTTTTGTTGTTGCCGCGTTTGACTCCATATGTCATCGTTGACCGTATGACGGCTATGTACATACATTTGGTAAGGTCCCATGATAGTTTATTTTTCTCAATGAACAGTATGTTACCCTTGTGCCGTTTTGATTCTCTCCTTTACTGTTTCTCTCCGCCCCAGCTGGTTCGTTCGGTCTTCCTCCGCTGAAGTGATGTGCGAACTCAGGCTGATAAATATTATTTTTATCTTCTGGCCTTGACCGATTTTTCACTAAATCGGTCGGGGAAGATTGTTATTTGGTTGCTTGTCACTAATGTCAGATGTCAAATTGACGGATTCCAAAGGGTTTCAGGAGAAGAAGATTTTTTGACAGCTGCCAAACTGATAGCTGTCAAATTTTTTGTAGCTAAACTTTGTTAGTTCTAAATGTGTCAAAAATTCTGGTTCTAAACTTTGGGCAAGAAACTTGCTTTGAGCCCAGTTAATTATCGTTTGTAACCACTCGGGCTCCTTATGGGTTGTACAGGCCTTACACAGCTATCACTAACTTTAACTGCACTTTTTTCGCGAACAACAAGTATGACGTCTTCAAAGAAAACACGTGAATAGTCTGCACGCTTTAACACACTAGTCTATCGAACGTTAGGTTAGACTATAAAATATATCTTGCACGAGAAGCGTGATAGATATTTTGTTTTTTAATTTTTTTCACGGAAATCAAATCCAAAGAGTACAAGTGTGATATATCGTTGAAATCGAATTTTTTACTGCTTTTTAAAGGTTCGATTGCAAATTGTATATAATCATAAAATAAACAATTTGTTGTGTCAAAACGGCACTAAACGTAATCCGATTTCAACCAGATCTTCTGGAGCACTAAAGAAACCCTCATGCAAAGTTTCATCCAAATCCGTTTAGTAGTTTCGCCGTTATCGTGCTAACATACATACCCACACACAGATATACATACAGATATTTTTCAAAAACTACTTTTTTGGGTGCCTGGGACCTCAAAACGTAAAGATTTGATGTTGTCTCAATTTTCGATTTTGCACCAATTTTAGTTACCTCAGAATTTTATTGTGGGGAGGTTAAAATGTTAAATGCACAACTTGAAGCTTATGAAAGTATACCTTGAATTTGAAAGTATGCTTGTTCAACTTGGCCAAAAATTGACTGATATGTGATTTTCTAAGGTTTAGTGTTTCTTCACACCTTTCTAAAAGTCAAATTTCAACGCGGGGTTTTCGTAATTAAGGAGAGTATTTGCCAGAGTGAGAGGGAAATATGCGTTTATTATCGATTTATTATAAATATTTAAAAAACCAAACATAGTATAACCTTTAAAACTATTTTAGATACTTACTATTAGTCCAATTAATGAATGCCCAAAAGGGGATTGTAGAAAACATGGAGGAGGGGAGAGTTTTCCTCTTCAGGAATGTGTTGGGGGTAGTTAGGAGGTAAACATACTAAAAGTCGCCCCTAGTCCCACTGCTTCAGAGGGGGAGGGGGTGGAAAGGCTTATTTTTTCGATTCTTCACATATAACTCGGAAACGATGCGTGGTACGGAAAAAGGTAGTCTATGCAAAATTAAACATAATTAAGTTTCCTTCAAAAATATTTATATTCATTTTCTTCCTATGTGTTATAGGTTACGAGATATTCGCTAGCGAAAATAGATAATTAATAAATAAATTAATTAGGTGCCTTGAATATTTCTATCAAAGCGATTTACCGTGGTCTACTAATAAATACAGTCACAAAACAATCTTTACTTTACAACACTCGACGTATTTCCTTAAATATACAGTGTAAATCACTTAAAATGACACCCTATAACTGTTTTATTTTGTTTCCGATTTGAATCAAATTTTACTCAAGTATAGAACAAATTAGAATCTAAACCAGAAAAACATTCGCCTGCTACAAAGACAAAGCCACCTACGGTACCAGAATATGCGAAAAAAATAAAAACATTTTGAATGTTAAAAATTCTAAAAAATGCATCGGATCGGCGCACGGTGGTCGGAAAAGCGAAAAAGCTGGCCAAAAGTCAAAAAACGAAAGTCGTTGGATGGTCGTAGTAAAAAGAATTTATTAACACAGGGAGCTAGTGAATAGTTTGACAAAAGGATAGAGAGCTACATTTTGTACCGGCTTCTTTGCAGCAGTCCGAACTTACCGCCGTCAGAATAGCCTGGGCTGTTTTTCTCAGCAGATGTAATCTTGGGCGGTATTCATATTGTAATAACTTGTTACTGGGGTGTGTGTTTTCACATTCGTGCAATGGAGAGTGTTTCTGGAGGTAGAATATTTGTATGCACTATGTTTTAATTCTGAATTTTGTTTGAATATATTTTAAGTCGCGTTAAATAATTATGAATTTAAAAACACATGCATTATTTATCATCGAAAAAGTTGTAATCCCAAGAGATCCAGAAAAGTTTTACAATTCAGTGTACAGTTAATGGTGCATACTTTGTGAATTTACAAAGAAATTTACCAAGTTTTACCAAGTTTGACTACTCGCTTTATTTTTGTCGTGTCATGTCATGTAGTCGCACAGTTTTCGGAAAAGCGAAAAAGCTGGCCAAAACTAGGATAAGTTTCCGAAATCAGCTAAATATTGGATACCCAAATTGTTGAGGTCGCTGAATATGAATTTGAAACCAGAATTCCAAAATTCAAAATGGCGGACCCAAAATGACCGACGAATTTTGAAAAAAATATTTGATTTGAGTGAAACTTTATACACTTTAGTTTTTGAGGTCGCTTAATTCGAATTTGAAACCAGAATTCCAAAATTAATAATAATGAAGCAATTAAAAAAAAAGTCATTCGTGAAGACAACTTAAAGCAGGGTTTGTCAAATTTGGCGTGAATACGATGCTTTGAATTTTTATTACATGCCAGTTATAAGATTGGTATCCATAAATGGTAAGCGCGTAAAGAGACTGACAAAGAAATAATTGAACAGCGCAAACTTGTTATTCAGAAAGCTTTTAAGGACGAATTGCATTTGAAAATTGACTGTCCGAAACCAGGTTCTGGGGCCACTAACGATGGTAACACCGTGAGGCGATTCTTTGAGAATTCGACAGTGTCTGCTAGAATCCTGGACGAAAACTTAATCCATAAATTTCATATCATACTGCAAGTTATGTCCAGTGGGTTTGCTGTCAAGATTGAAAATATTGTCTTGATACTGCTGAACTGTTTGTGAATTTATACCTATGGTTTTTTATGCCAACGATCGTGCATAAGATTTTGATATACGGGAACATTTTTCTCGAAGAAGCTTTAGGGAGAATACGATGCGGAATGTTTTTCAACGCTTATTGATTACGTCAGACTCATTTATACTAGGAAAACAGTTACCAAAGCAAACTAGAAGCTTTTCCTCCGATGCTAGTGCACTCTTTCTTTGTAGTGATCGTTTTCATGCCGATGATTCGGATGACGATAATGAATAACTACAGCGACCTCAAAAACTAAAGTGTACAAAGTTTCACTCAAATCAAAGATTTTTTTTTAATTCGTCGGCCATTTTGGGTCCGCCATTTTGAATTTTGGACTTCTGGTTTCAAATTCGTATTCAAAAACTGAAGTGAACAAAGTTTAGCTCAAATCAAATATTTTTTTCAAAATTCGTCGGCCACTTTGGAACCACCATTTTGAATTTTGGAATTCTGGTTTCAAATTCGTATTCAGCGACCTCAAAAACTAAAGTGTACGGAGTTTAGCTGAAATCAAATATTTTATTCAAAATTCGTCGGCCATTTTGGGTCCGCCATTTTGAATTTTGGAATTTTGAAATTCTGGTTTCAAATTCATATTCAGCGACCTCAAACGTACGCGTTTTTTAAGGCTAAACGAACATAGGTAAACGAGTTCAGAATACAATTTCCTACAAAAAAGGATCTATACATTTTTCCAATTATCCCATTGGCTTTTCCGGAAAAGCGATTTGAAAAATATATAGTTTTTTTCGTGCATTTTAATTTTGAATGGAAATATCTCGAAAAGTGCGCGATTTTAGGGCCAAATGAATATAAGTAAACTTGTTCAGAATGAGATTTCCTGCAAAAAAGCTCCTATACATTTTTCCGATGATCCCATTGGTTTTTCCGGAAAAGCTTCTTGAAAAATATATATATTTGCTTTTTCGTGTTTTTTTTTTTCATTTTGACGTATATGTCTCTCAAATATATAGAACCTCTTTTTTGTAGGAAATCACATTCCGAACAAGTTTAGTAATGTTCATTTAGCCTTAAAAATTCGTACTTTCCGAGATATATATGTCCAAATTGAAAAAAAAAAAACGAAAAAGCAAGTAGAAATATTCTTCAAGAAGCTTTTCCGGAAAAACCAATGGGATAATCGAAAAATGTATAGGAGGTTTTTTGTAGAAAATCTCATTCTGAACAAGTTTATTTATGTTCATTTAGCCCTGAAATCGCGTGCTTTTCGAGATATTTGCATTCAAAATAAAAAAAACACGAAAAAACACATAGATATATTTTTCAAGTCGCTTTTCTGGAAAAGCTAATGGGATAATCGAGAAAATGTATAGAACTTTTTTTTATAAGAAATCGTATTCTGAATACGTTTACCTATGTTCATTTAGCCTTAAAAATGCGTACTTTTCGAGATATGAAAGTCTAAATGAAGAAAAATACGAAAAAACGTATATATATGTATATATCTTAAAAATCATGTCTTTTTTTTTGCGCATAAGCAAAAAATTGTTCTAAAAGTTGAGTACTTACTATCTACGCAAAGAAACTGCTGTTCAAAATCTTTCTTTAAAACGGCGTTTTTTTTTCTAATTTGAGTGGACTAATACACCAAAATTTGATTAGGTTATTGATGGGAGATTTCTCATACATAAGCTCATCTGGCAAAGGGGATCCTCAGTTTCCACAATTCGTGGTGAATACGTGAAATTCGTCAAGACCCACTAATATGATTTTAAATTTTTTTTCAGCATATTTTGGTACCGCAGGTGGCTTTGCCTTTGTAGCAGGCGAATGTTTTTCTGGTCATAAGTAGATCCTAACTTGTTCTATACTTCAGTAAAATTTGATTCAAATCGGAAACAAAATAAGAAAGTTATAAGGGTGTCTTCATTTTAAGTGAGTCATACTGTATGTATAAGGAAATGTATAGATTTCGACAAAATATTGTTAGTAAATACATGGAGTGTTGTAAAATAAAAATTATTTTGTGACTGTGATTTATTAGAAGACCACGGTAAACCGGTGTGATAGAAAAATTTCAGATACCTAACTAATTTATTTATTAATTATTATCAATTTTCCCTGGCGAATATCTTGGAAACTATGACACATAGGAACAACATGAATATAAACATTCCTGTAGGAAATTTAATTATGTTTAATATTTCATGGAATATTTTTTCCCGTACGACTCATCCTTTCCGAGTTATAAGCGAAGAATCGAAAAAAGGGACCTCTCCCCCCCCCAAGCGGCAGGGCTAGGGGACTTTTAGTATGTTTACCTCCTAATTGTTCCCAACACACTCCTGAAGAGGAAATTTCTCCCCCCTCAATGTCCACTAAAATCCCCTTTTGGTCATTCATTGATTGGACAAAATAGTTTTTCCAATTTTAAGCTTTATGTGCAGCGTTTTCGTGTTTTGTGTGTGAAATTAAATTTTGCAGAAATTACTTTCTTGACCAAAGGTACAAATTGCAAGGATGGATGCCCTGAAATCATTTTGAGTTTTTTGGTCAAAGATAGGTAAGAATCACCATCGTATCGTATTGCCTGTTTAAAACTGTGTATTGTATCCAAGCACGATTCCCTTAATTCGTTTTCAATAATAATCCAAAATTATATGCTTTGCGCAAGAGTGCAGGTTTTGGCTTTTACGAACCACATCATAATGTCACCTTGAAATTATAAATGGTACCGTTTTTCATCAAGTAGTGATTATTGATATTTTTAAATTGATTCGCACCGCTTCTTTGTACCCGCTTCTTGTATTCTGCACGTTGTTGCTTTTCTTCGAGTTACATGAAATTTAAGTAAATAGGGTAATTACTGACGCGATGAATTTATGTACAATCGACTGTGAAGTGTGAAACGAAATTGACGTACTAAGTAGACGTCAGTAGTATTACTATAATACCTATTTGATTTGATCAAATAAGTATATTATGACACGACAAAATTTGTAATTATCGTCGTAGAAAAAAAAATTTGTACAGAAATCCGCTTTACAACAAACTGAACTCTAGTACCAAATAAAAAAGTCTGTGTCTCTCTGTATGTGAGTACAAGCGTGTTTATGATGTCCGTGGGTAGACTATTTTCTGTAAACACAATAACTTTTGTTAAGTATTTTATTTCTTTGGAGCATATGTAAAATAGTATATTCTGTCATGCTATTGAAATTGGGCCATACCCGTCATACAGGGTGATCACCAAACCCCGGCTCCCAGGTGGTTATGCCAGAGACGGCCTTCACACGCAGAAATATAATGTTTCGAATCGAAAATCCTGTGATTTATATAAGCAAATAAATGCATTATTTATATGAAATAAATACTTTTTTTTTCTTTAAAGGGTAAATTTTCAGTTTTTTGCCATTATCTCGAAAAGTATTACTTTTTCGACAAAAATAGTTATGAGCAAAAACATTTATTATAAAATTCTACACAAAAGTGGTCATTACATTTTTTCCGTAGGATCAATTGTTGTTGAGTAAAAGTTACGGAAAAATACAATGCCTGTATTTTTTTAACAATAACAAACAGTAGGCCAAATCCACATCTGACACTCAAACAACCCTTTGCATAAATCATTCGTTCTCTTATAGTAGATCTAATTCCGTGTAAACTTCATCGTCCTCTTCATAAAGAGCTTCGTCAATTGGCTGATCAGTTGATGGTATCGTATCTTCAACTATATCTTCATCTATAGCTCCGTTGTTACTATCTATTTCTTCCGTCGCGGCGTTCAAACAAGATTGCCCACGGCAATGCCCGCATACTGCAGAACAGCGGAGACCTAGTTTTCTGCAGCTAAGTACTACTAGCGTTACAACCTTTGGTACAGTTGCAGAATATAGTATTGATCAACTGATCGGGAGCCCCATTTTAAGAACAAATACAGTGTTTACATTTCTGTTATTGCTTTCTTTATTATCGTGCAATATTTAAATGACTGAAATTTAGTTGCAAAAAGTATATCTTCTATAAATTACACCCCATTTTACTTCCACATCCAGTTTAAGTATAGTAACGACAAAAAAAAATTTTAAAAAATTTTTATTGTTCAAATAGGCTCAAAATGTCATAAAACGTCGAGATTTTAAGCTTGAGCGAAAAAAAAATTTGTCTGTCGGTCTGTCTGTAACTTTTTTTTTGTGCGCACGTTTACTCTGGAACCGTTTAAGATATTGACTTGAAATTTGGTACACGTATGTACTTTAACGAGATCTGGAACTAGATTATATTTTCATGTTGTTCCGACGAAGGGTTGGGGGGTAAATTTGGGGTAAATGGGTAAATCAAGCGGGTAAGAGTCCATAAAATTGGTATTTAGTATGTAAAAGAGAAGCTAAGGTTTCAAAAAAATTTTTGGCATTAGCCACCTCCATTACCACCCCCACCCCCTTATTAAAGGGGATGAAAAAAAAATGTGATTTAGTGTATGTACAAGAACCAGAAACCTCAAAATATTTTTTTACTTCATCCACCCCCATTACCCACTACCATCCCCCTATCACCACCCCCCACCTCACTACCGATGTGTGGTATCGTTTTATGGATTTTTGGTGTAGAGGATTTCAAATATTATATTATTAAAGTTCCATAAACAATTATTTCCACATACAAAGTTTTTTCGTTGTGAGTGAATTGGATAGAGAATCTGGATGTGGAAGTAGTGATTCCTTGGGCAGCGGTTTTAACATATAATATTGCTGTTTGGGAATTATCTACGAAGACAAATAGAATATTTATAAAGCAAAACAACAGTAGAAACAGTAGAAACTAGAACTAATTTATCTGCAGCCGCATTTGCTATTTGTTTTTCTGTTGCTTCTACTATTTGATTATTACTGTTTTTCTACTGCTTGATGACTTCTAACCATTTTTTACTTCCACATCCAGTGGATGTATAGTAACGACAAAAAATTTAAAAAAAAATTGTGTTCTTCAAATAGGCTCTAAATGTCATGAAACGTCGAGATTTTAAGTTTGAGCGAAAAAAATTTTCTGTCTGTCGGTCTGTCTATAACTTTTTTTGTGCACGTTTACTCTGGGACCGTTTAAGATATTGACTTCAAATTTGGTACACGTATGTACTTTAACGAGATCTGGAACTAGATTATATTTTCATGTTGTTCCTACGAAGGGTTGGGGGGTAAATTGGGGTAAATTTGGGGTAAATGGGTAAATCAGGCAGGTAAGAATCGATAAAATTGGTATTTAGTATATACAGGAGAAGCTAGGGTCTCAAAAAAATTTGTGGCATTAGCCCCATTACCACCCCCACCTCCTTATTAAAGGGGATGAAAAAAAAATTGTGATTTAGTGTATGTACAAGAACCAGAAACCTCAAAATATTTTTTTACTTCATCCACCCCCACCCCACTACCGATGTGGGGTATCGTTTTATGGGTTTTGTGGTAGAGGATTTCAAATATTATATTATTAGTTTCCTAAACAATTATTTCCACATACAAAGTTTTTTCGTTGTGAGTGACTTGGATAGAGAATCTGGATGTGGAAGTAGTTGGGCAGCGGTTTTTAAATCGATTAATGTCTTTCTTGGATTTGGGAATGTATGTCTTTTTGAAACTTTGTTCTCACAATTAGACACACAACATTTTATGTACGTACTGTATATCTTTGAAACCATTGATCCTACGAAAAAAAGTTTAATGATCTTTTATTGTGTAGAATTTTATAAGAAATATTTTTGCTCATGACTATTTTGGTCGAAAAAGTAATACTTTTCGAGGTAATGGCAAAAAACTGAAAATCGACCCTTTAACCCCGCCACCCCCCCTCAAATAAAAACACCCATGGCTCAAATTGTTTGAACTTTTCAGGATGTACTAATGGCATCTCAATGAAGGTCTCCACAAAAAACAGCTTTCTCGTAGTTTTTCCTCAATTTGGCCTCAAATTTGTCTTTATTTACTGGGGTAACAGTATTTTCACGAAGATTTTTCGGAACTGCGGTTTAACGATGTAAAACTTTTCTGTACAGGCTGTGAAAAAGCACTTTCGTAGACACGCAAGTCGAACATTTTAAAACATTCTTCATCTGAACTATTTAGATGTTACTAGTGATCGTCAACCAAAATTTAACTTAAATCTGGTAGAAGTAATGGTAGGATGTATCATACCATGGACAGAACGATACAATCCCCTTTTTAGACAGTGTCTGCAAAAGTGTGTTAATGAGGAATATAATAAGAATGTTCAAGTCCTAGCAGAATGTATAATGAGAAAAAAAACTTGTGACACTGTGAAAGAAAAAATATTTAAAGAGCTAAATGAAAAACAAATGTGGCGTTGCGTTGATGAAACAATAACTGACTGTGGTATGAAGATAGCAAATATGATAGTCGCTGGAATGGATGAGACGCATTCAATGCACGAACACTTGATTGCATCTAAAGTACTGGACGTTATTAATTCAGCAACGGTAGCTGAATTAGTGCAATGAATCTTGAAAACTTTTTGGGGTGAACAGTATGAGCAAAATTTATATAGATTTTTCGTGTTTATTACAGATGATGCGGTCAGGTCAGCTGGAAAAATTTTGAAAGACACATAGTTTAAGTTTCGTCCTTAGCTCACGAACTGCATAGAGTTGCTGAAGCTATTAGACAGTGTTGCCTTAACGTTGCCCGGGGGTTGAAACCACCCCCTCCCTCAATACCGAAACATGCAAAAGCATCCAAACGTGCTGAAAATTGTTTTCTACGCGTTTTCAAGGGCGGGGAACATGACGCTGATATTATTTAGCATCCCACCCCTAACCAATCAACCTAAATGCATGAAACCACTCCCGTTTCCCATTTTTCGTTATCAGGTATGCGAGGACTTGTTGGATCAGGGGTTTTCAATGCCACGATCGTGTTCTCCACCTTCAAAACGGGGGATACCTTCTTTAAAACCTTCTCTTTGAACAGTTAAGGATAGAGGGAGGTGGTGATTTCATCCCCCGGGGTTCGTTGGGGTGTCTGGTTGTTAAATTTTACAGGGTATATTGAGTTTCCTCAAAAAAACCCCGATCCTACAAGGCCTCGCATGCTTGATAACGAAAAATGAGAAAAAGGGTTTTATGCAATTAGGAGTAGTTGGTTAGGGGAGGCTAAATAATATCAGAATCATATTCCCGTTCTTGAAAACGTATAAAAAGCAATTTTCAGCACTTTTGGATGTTTCGGTATTGAGGGAGGGGGTGGTTTCAACCCGCTGGTTGCGAAATATTACAGGATATATTGAGTTTCCTCAAAAAAAAAACGATCCAACAAGTCCTCGCATGCCTGACAACGAAAAGTGGGAAAATATGGTAGTTTTTTGCATTTAGGTAGTTCGAGGGGAGTAGAGACCGCGCGACTATCACCATTGTGTTGGCCTCCATTGAAAACGAGGGGGTACCCAAGTAGCACCTTAAGTCAGAATTACGTAATGTAGCCCTCGTTTTGGTCCCGTTTTCCCGTTTTACCTAACCTAATTAACTTAAAATTTACGTAAAATATAAGTAAATGGGGAATGAGACGACGTCATGAATACCTCTTAAAAGGCTGCTCAGTTATAATGACCTATTGGTTATACAACATATTTCCCTGAACAGGTAATTTAAACGTAAAAATTTTGTTTAATTGTGGTCGTTGATAGGTAATATCTACCAAACCAGTTATCCTCTTTCAACTGCAATCTTTCTTTCTCAGAAATAACTAATAAGATTTTATTTACAACAATAATGATTTACTTATAAGTCACGAGGCATAAGCAGCAAAGACATAACTAGAAACCATCAGACATCTCTATTATATTGATGGAGTAGGAGTGCATCATATAATGCCATACGTAGTTGTGAAATAATGTGTCCACTTCCCCTCTGTGTGTGTTTTTTACTGCCAATCAATTTTCATTGTAAATATATCCATTCTACCTCGGAATATTAAAGAGGCCTCAAGTATTTTACGTTTTTAAAGAAAAAAAATTTTTTTTTTAGCTTAAATGTATTTTAAAAATATTTGTAAAAGCCTATTCTATTGCCCGGCAGGACTTTCCTGAGGCATAAAATATTATAATATTGTACTTTGTATCTGTTAAATAACATTATATTAATGATTTTTTTCAATTAAATACTCATCAAAATTTCATTGTAAAATGGCTTCTTACAGCTGGTTGAAAAATATGGCGCACATAGTGCCATGCGACTTCGAAGTATTCTCTCCCAATATTTTAGGCCTCATTGACGTTTTTCCTTGAGACGAAGTGTTAAAACTTATATTATTTACTTTAAAGTTAAATGGGACCAATATAGGTTAAAATAATTTTGTAGTCTTCAAAATTGTAAAGTCTTTAAAGTTCATGCAGAACTAAATTGGTCATATTTCCCAAATTAGGTTAGAGAAGGCGGTAAATTGAGTGACGTCACTTCTGTTTCTAACCTCAAACTTCTTTGGCTGCAATTGTTGTTTTGAGTTTGTGGTTTATTCCTTCAATTTACTCTTGTATTTTGTCAATAAAAATGGATGTGTTTTGTTTTGAATGTGAGAAAGTATTCTCCAGCCAGTCAGCGTTAAATCGGCACAACAGAATTGTGTATAAATAAACAAATCCAACGTATTTATATCAAATCTACAGTGCCCAAAAGATACCTATGCTTACAGTGCGAATTGTGTTTTAACTTTAATAACGACTTGCGTTTGCATTTGATAGAAAAACATGATCACATCACGGATTCGGTGAATTTGGAATTTAAAAATAATTAATCTTTTGTTGGTTAGTTTAATACTTTATTTTTTATTTGAATAAATGTATTAACAGAAAACACATCATATGAAACTTGTTTTTTAATTCTTAATTACTACTTCCCCATCTATCAACTTAAATTTGTTCATAGGTATAGGTTTAAACCTTCTATAGGGCCATAAACCATTTTTACAACTTCTCTTCAGTGAGTACATTCAGGAACACTGAATACAATCCAAATAAAGTCACTCAGTTACACTATTAACACTACTGAACTTCACTTAGCTTTTCATTCTGCAAACTAAGTACTGAAATCTAGAGAAAAAAAATAGTTATATTGTACTAAACTCTCTGAAAGATTAACAACTGTTTTACCTGATATAATGTAGTCATTACTTCGAATGCAAACAAGTCGGTAATAGAAAAGTTGAAATACAATTACAAGTATCTTTAAGTACACCGCATTATTCGATATAATTATAATTATGTCCTATGTGCTTATGCACTTTTCAGCTGTGCCGACTAAAGGTTGACTGGCTGTAGAATATTTTCTCGCATTTAAAACAAAACACCTCCAATTTTATTTTTAAAAACACGAAAACAGAAAACCCAAACAACAACAAAATAAATTGCTACAAATTGCTACAAATTAGGACATTATGCCTCTAATAAAGTACAGTTGACACAGGGAAGAGCATCAACAAAAACAATCATTATAGTTCTTTGAAGTAATTTAGACAATGAAAACGTAATTTTGCTTTCCAGGGAAGGGACCTAATTCTATTTTTTAAGTAAAAATAACTTTCAGGGACATTTTTTGAAGTAATATTTGCCTTTAAGTTAAACACATATGCTAGGTTAGTGGAGAAGTAAAATTAGTTAATGGAGACCTAAAATTGGAACTAGTTGTGACCATGAGGTTAAAGTTATAACCTAAATCTGACTACAAGGACAAGACAAAACTCAGGTTATACTTACGTAAAAAATTGGTAAAATTTCCCTGTTTTTATTCAGACCAAAGATAGCGACTCCAAAGTTAATAATTTAGTCTAAAATTATATAATATTTTCTTACACATAGACCTCAATATGCACTTTAACTTTAGAGTTAAATTTTAAGGAACAGTAACGTAAATATTTCTTGTAAATTACACTAAAGTCAATGTGACTTTATCAGGCATTTTATAAGAAAATATTACCTAAATATTGCTTACTAAATTACTATTAAGTCCATATACCTTCAAAGTTGAAAGCAATGGTTGCAATTATCAACCATCTTAGGTTAATGTGGCTTTAAACTGGTAATATAAACTAATTGTGCTGCTTGGGTAGCCTTGTTTGGTTGCTTCCCTTGCACTTTGGGGTTTTTGCAACTTTGGCATGGAGTACTTGTCCTACCGGCCATTCTACGAAACATGGCTTTGGCAGGAGCAAAAAAAAATCCTGTCTGACGTTGGCCCGCTGGTGCGCCAGCAGGAGTCGATTTTGAGGAAATATCCTAAATAGGTATAACACAAAAAATAAGAAAATTAATTTTAAGCAGATTTTTCAAAAAATGGTGTCGGTGGATCCCATACTATTACTGTAATTACACAGAAATTAAAAAAAAAATCTTTCTTTCGTTGATATATGTAGCATTACCTACATGTTCAAATTTTTGTACAGTTTAAAACATTTGCTTTAGAAGAAAATTTCATGAGACATATTGGAGCCACCATTTAAATTTTTTTTATTTTGACTTCAGATTCGTAATCAGTGTCCTCAAAAAATAAGTCAGCCATACTTTTCCAAACATAAAATTTTTCGATTTAGGCGTGGTTTCCACCTCTAGAGAGTAAGAACAAGTGTCGAGACATACAAAAATTGAAAAAGATATTCTTTTCTATAAGAATCACCCATAAAAAATAGTACATTATGTATTTAGGTGTGAAAGCAATACATTGCTTTCCCACCAAAGTACACATGCTATTTTTTCTGAAATCACAATCAATATTATTATAAATTAAGGAATTTGTATTAATGCATAACATTTCTTCATTACAATCTAACTGCTTACTAATAAATGCAATTTTAATGTGAGTTGATTTGTCTGCGTGTATTTATTTACTGTCTAAAATATACATAAAAAACCGCACGGGAATGTTACTTTCCCGGCCTAGGCCGGGAATAGTATATTGTGTATCTAGGTGTGAAAGCGATACATTCCCGGACGACGATGCAATTGTTGGCCGAGGCGCTAGCCGAGGCCAACAAGCATCGAAGTCTGGGAATGTGCTTTCACACCGAAGTACACATACTATTTTTTCTGAAATCACAATAAATACTATTTTAAACGTATAAAAATAAAAAATATAAACATTTAAAAAAAAATTTCTGAAATTACAATCAATACTATTTTAAACGTATAAAAATCAAAAATATTAACATATTAAAATATATATATAAAAAACCGTACGGGAATGTTCTCGTACGGCTTTGTTGATCGTTGCTTGGCAACGGATCTTTTCCGGTCTGTTTTCTGATAGTTTCCTAGCAACGGACTAAAATACTGGAATTGTGCATTTTTCGCTCTAAAATCGCGCCAAAAATGTAGACATTCCCGATCGATTTCAGAAAAAGTAACATTCCGATACGGTTTTGTTGATCGTTGCTTGGCAACGGATCTTTTCCGGTCTGTTTTCTGATAGTTTCTTAGCAACAGACTAAAATACTGGAATTGTGCATGTTTAGATCTGAAATCGCGCCGAAAATGTAGAAATTGCCGATCAATTTCAGAAAAATTATCATTACATATTAAGCATACCATTTCTAAGTTATGGATTTTTTTACCACTAATACTGTACTAATAAGGGAACCATGCAGCCGTGCGTTCCTGCACGACAATGCACTTACACTTAGTACCGATAAAAAATGGATAACATTTTTAATCAACCTACCTCAACAATAAAAATGTTATCTTATAAAATAGTAAGTGTTTTCATTCCACTTCACATGTTATTTTATGACTACACTATGAGTGATGTCCTTGTTTTTGTTTTTCCTCATTACGTATCAATTACTGTTGACAAGAAAAATGAGTTAATTATCATTAAAAATAATTTATGGATGGGATATTTTTATCTATGCTTCAACGATTTTTTTAAACCCCGATAGTAAAATTGTCGTTAAGGACTGGGTATGAAACACCGAATGGATGAGTACATCGTTGTTGTAAAAAGTTTTTTCTATCTTCTAGCCCTGTGCGTGTCCTAAAACTTATTTGGATATTTAAATCAAAGCGAGGGCGACTGGTAGAAGTAAAAAAGTAAAAAAAAAATTGAGACTTTTGGTTGTTATATACATAATAAATCACAATTTTATTTTTTTCACCTCCTTTAATAATGGGGGTGGTACTGCTAATGCCAAAAATTTTTTTTAGACCCTAGCTTCTCTTATATATACTAAATACCAATTTTATGGACTCTTACTTGCTTGATTTACCTATTTACCCCCATTCACCCCAATTTATCCCCCAACCCTTCGACGGAATAGGATCAAAATATAATCTACTTCCAATTTTGTTAAAATACATGCGTGTACCAAATTTCAAGTCGATATCTTAAACGGTTCCAGAGTAATCGTGCGCACAAAAAAGTTACAGACAGACCGACAGAACGGCAGACAGAAAATTTTTGCCCAAACTTAAAATCTCGACGTTTCATGACATAAACATAAAACATAAACACACCACAGATAGTAGACAACCCCCCAAATCCAAAGCCAAGGCTGTGCCGAAGGAGGTTACACATTTGGAAAAACGCAGGCATACATCCACACCCACCGGTGTTGTCAATACCGAGGCTGGGGGTCAAACCCAGAGCGCGGTAGACAGTCGATCAGCATATTCGCCACTCAATACGCCTTACCCGGTGAGCCTATTCTAAGCTTATTTGAACAATAAAAATTTAAAAAACATTTTTTTGCGTTACTGTATTTCCACTGGATGTGGAAGTAAAAACAAGGTAGATTCTTATCAGTATGATTGTTTCGCTTGCATAATACCTAAATAATGCATTTCTACCAAGCAATAAAATAAGAAAAATATTACTAGCAAAAGATAGGCTTATAAATGATATAAATGTTATAGGTAGTATGTGTTGGAATGGGTAAACATAAAAATCAATTTTAGTGAAATAAGACCGATTTATTTGAACTGCAATGGAACAGATCTGTATGGTTTTAAATCAATTTCTTAATTAACTATTAACGAATTATTTGTTTATAATAATTGTCTTGCAGTGTTGAATGTTAGTGTTTGTATAGGTATTTTCAGAGTAATATACAGGGTGCCCGGAAACAACGTTCGAATATTTCAGTATCATCCAGATTTTCTATCCAAGTCACTCATAACCAAAAAAATTTGTATGTGAAATAATTGTGGAACTTTAATAATATAATATTTGAAATCCTCTACCCCCAAAAACCCATAAAACGATACCCCACATCGGTAGTGGGGTGGGGATGGTGACAGGGGCGTGACAGTGGGGGTGGATGAAGTAAAAAATATTTTGAGGTTTCTGGTTTTTGTACAGACACTGAATCACATTTTTTTTCATCCCCTTTAATAATGGGGTGGGGGTAATAATGGGAGCGGCTAATGCCAAAAATGTTTTGAAGATCTTAGCTTCTCTTGTATATACTAAATACCAATTTTATGAACTTTTTACTTGCTTAATTTACCTATTTACTCCAAATTTACCCTAATTTACCCCCCAACCCTGCGACGGAACGAGATGAAGATGAATAATCTAGTTCCAGATCTCGTTAAAGTACATATGTGTACCAAATTTCAAGTCAATATCTTAAACGGTTCCAGAGTAAACGTGCGCACAAAAAAGTTACGGACAGACCGACAGACAGAATTTTTTTTTTCGCTCAAACTTAAAATATCGACGTTTCATGACATTCTAAGTCTATTTGAACAATAAGAATTTTTTAAAATGTTTTGTCGTTACTATACTTCCGCTGGATGTGGAAGTAAAATATGAAGAAAGGTTCATATGAATGGGGGTCCGATGATGCTTCCTAACCAAGCTACGCCCCTCCGAAGATGGTATAAAAATATAGTTTCTCTTAGTTATTTTAAAAACTACTACTACTAAAGGGACGAAATCTAACATATGGTAATTTTAGCATGAGAAATCGTTTGGTGCTGATGAAAATGGGAGCCAACAACCAGGGATGTACGAAATAGGGGAGGGAGCTTAAAATGCCCATAATTTTTTGCTTTGACATTTTTTTATCTTTAATTTTAAATATGACTTCTCAGGCGAATTTTTAAAGAAAATGTACTCTTGTTGAAAAGTCGTAGAATGTATCGTTTTCCTTTAAAACCCAGTTGAAAAGTTCGATGTAAAAAGGGCGATTGATCAATTGCGCCTTCAAAAAATCAAAGTTGGCTCATCTCAACCAGATAGAAATGTCATTAAATGTACATACATAAATAAAGTTAACTGAATTCTTATCACACGTTTATTATTTATCATTACAAAAGGTATTCAAAATGCCTTCCATTCATTTCGATGCAGTTTTTCACACGCTTTTTCATAGATCTCCTTACATTTCTGAAAATACCAGGTTTATTTCTCATGAGTTCGCATCCATCTACCACTCTCTGCTCCAATTCTTGAACATTTCGAACAAAACCAAAGATTTTAAATAGCCCCATACGAAGTAGTCAAGGGGATTTAGATCCGGAGAACGAAGAGGCCAAGCTACAGGGCCACCTAGCCCCATCCATCGCTCATGATAAGCAGCATTTAAATGTCCCCTAACGTTCAAACTAAAATGTACCGGTGCCCCATCATGCATAAAATACATGTTATACATAAAAGAGTATGCCACATCTAAAATATTTTCCAGGAAAATCTAAGATAATTTTGACCATTTAAACGATTTGGCAAAACGTGGGGTCTTATCAAAAAGGTCACCAAGTATTCCCACCCAATCATTGATGGAAATCTCTCTTTATGCCTCGATTCAAAAATTTGATGTGGGTTTTCGTCAGCCCACACGTGAGAATTATAGACATTGATTATTCCATCTCTACTGAAACCGGATTCATCGGTGAAAAGTATTCTAGTTATAAAATTAGTGTCCTCCTGCCAGTTTCACCTCAACCATTGACAAAATTCCATCCTGCACTAAAAATCCTCAGGATGCATGGACTCTCTGTAGGTGGTAAGGATAAAGCAACTGTTCACGAAGACCTTCCCAAACACAGCTTTTCGGAATGCCCTCTTGCATAGCAATTCTCCTGGTGCTGCTTCATGGATTAGCTGCTACTAATTTCAGAACCCTTTCCTCTACTTCTATCGTGCGAGTGGTGCGATGTCTTCCAGAGTCACTTGAATTCTTTTTGAAAGTACCTCTTTCGTGAAATCTGATATACAGTGTGTCTCACTTTTCATCACTACACCCCAATATCTCGGCCATTTGTTGATCGATTTAAATTAAATTTGGTATACTTCTTTTGCTTCAGATTGTGATTAAAAAGTTATTTAAGCATTTTTTTTTTCGAAATTAAATACGCCTACTATGATCAAAAAAAAATTGGCAAAAATTAGGAATTTATATTAGCGATTGAGATAGGGTTTTTGTTTTTACAGAATCTTGTTCGGCAGGACCTAAAACCCCTGTATACCAAATTTCGTTAAAAAATATTCATTCCTCTACAAAAAAATCATATCTAAGATTTCAATAATTATCACCCTACTATTCGAGTTATTTATTGTCGGATATTTACATAACTTGGTAGTGGTGTAATAATGACGCTAATTAAGCATTAGGACACATTTTTTATCCAAAACATTATTATGAAATGGATATTTGAAAAATGGTGGCTATTTTTTAAAATACTTAGAACTCGGCATACCAGTATCTTTGTTAACATGGAGTGCTTTGGAATATTATCAGCAATAATTAATTGTTGTGCAGTCATGTTTAAGTTTAATTTGACATTCGATGCAATTGTCAAATCTATTCCAAAGCACTCCATGTTAACAAAGATATTGGTATGCTGAGTTCTAAGTATTTTAAAAAATAGCTACAATTTTTCAAATATTCATTTCATAATAGTGTTTTGGATAAAAAATGTGTCCTAATGCTTAATTAGCGTCTTTATTACACGACTGCCAAGTTATGTAAATATCTTTCAATAAATAACTCGAATAGTAGGGTGATTATTATTGAAATCTTAGATATGTTTTTTTTTTAAGGAATGAATATTTTTTAACGAAATTTGGTATACGGGGGTTTTAGGTCATGCCGAACAAGATTCTGTAACATCATTAGAGGAGTTTTACATGTGCCATATATGGATCAAAGAAATGCGCTATCGTGGACGAACTTCGCCTAATTGCCATTAGACAGAAATGTGGTGACAAAGATTTGTCTTTATCGATTGACAGTAAAGTTGATTTTTCTTCAATTCCACCATCAAGAGCTTGCCTTATCGAGCATATTAAAATGAGTGTTTACCAACGCGTATTTGGCGATTAGCCGACGAAGGTATTCACAATATTCCAAATCCTTGAAATGATTATGAATGGCAAGAAAATGAAGAACCTCTTTCGTGTTCAGCAGATAAAATACTGTCTCAATCGCTTACTGAAATTCTTCAGGAGATGATTCCAAATCCAGTTATAATAGACGAAAGTGAGGATGATAACGATATCATAAATGAAGCAATAGAGGAAGAAGACTTTGAAGAAATATTCGATATATCGGGAGACCGCGATAGTGAATCTGAAAGCGAATGAGGTGTTGCTTACGTTTTATATTGAATTTTATATTTTATTTTAAGAGCTGAGTCATTTATCTGGAAAATGGTAACTCCTGTCCAAATTTTGTATAGGAACAAAATTGTAGAAAAATGTATGCACTTTGTTTTTTGTGAAGAAAGTTTTTCTTTCTCCATCTTTTTAGTTTTTGTGTTAAATGACAAAAACAATATTTTCAAATTTTTTTTTTATAACGGACGCCATTTTGAAAGTACAGCCAGTTTTTTTTGGGGGGACATGTCTAAAATTATTCCTTAGGCTTTAATCTTTATGAAAAACATTGTCCCCAAGGATCGGGGGGGAGGTGCATGTATACAGTGAGGGTGGGCTCCCGTAGTGTTAGTTCAATAAAAAAAAACACTCTTAATTCCCTAATACGTAAGCCCAAAACGCTTCATATTAATTCGCATAACCCCATGTGAATCAGTTGCAGAAAATTGTATTAAAATATTACATGGATCTATGAATAATTTCGCTTTACACATATATATAAATAAATGTTATTAATTCACAAATGACAAATTTATTATATGTACGTGACCCCCTGTAAAAACAAACCGTTTGTTAAAGTTTTATGACGAAAACAATATACATATCTATCACAGTCACAGAGCCCTTGCATTGTATTAGAAGGAAAACAAGAATATAAATAGAACAACTTATTGATAAACTTTATTTTAAAAATCTTAAACTGTGTTGCAACAACTTGTTTTTCGTTCACAGTATCGAAAACAATGTAAATGTAAAAATTCAGATAAACGTTTTTAATCTAGAAGCAAAACAAAACAATTATGTATTTATTATTTTACATAATAAATAATAATTATAATTTTATAATCGTTCTTTATCTAAGTAGTTCTTTTGTTACGAATAAACTTGATAATTGATGATAATTATTTATATCCATATTCTAGCAACAATATTTCTGCGTTTAAGAACCATTTGACCACACGAAGTTATTTTGGGTAATAAAAAATCAGCAAGTTGTACTGAATATTTCATTGGTCATTCTTTAACAATAATGATAATAATAATACTAAATTTTTACATATCGCAAATGAAGAGAAAGAACTCACAAATTATGCAAATTAAGAAAACCATAAAAAAGAAGCAGTTAACAAACTTCTAAATTGAATTTGGCTTTGCTCCCTTCATTAGTACATTTTCCAAAGAATAAAATTCATCAAAGCCATAATTAATTAAATACCCCACATATAGTGTACTGGGAAATTTTTGCCGCTACGAATAGGTGGCAATTCGTTTACCGTTCATCCATTGCGCAAAATTACTGCTAGGCGTAATTTTAATTTTTTAGTGGAGCTTTAATGTGTAAATTTACTAATAGACCAGTAGAATTAGTAAAAAAAAGTCTGAAATTTATTGTAATTCGTTTCAGGATGCCACGCGGATTAAACGATAGTTTTATTGATTACGAACATGACCCTGAATTTGTCCCACTTTTTGACCGCCGGAACATTGTTTATTTAACGATTTATTGTTGAAAAATTCCAAAAAATCGACTTTTTTAAAGATAACTCAAAGACCTTTAACGATAGGTTTTTCAATTTGTAGATACTGTTAGAACTTTGGATAACAGTTAATTTGAGAGGTGGTTCGTTTAAAACACTTGAAAATTTGTTTAAATAATTGCAAAAAACCGCGAAAATTTTCGTAATTTACAAATATTTTTCATTCTTTAACAAAAGCACTTTAGTACTTGAAATTTTGACAAAATATGTCTTTTGTTACCCCAAAGTTAGCCCTAAAATTTCATCAAAAAATTTTAATTAGTTCAAGAGATATTCAATTTGTTTATTAAAAACATAAATAATGTAAAGTGCAAATTCACCCAGTTCCCGTTATCGTAGAGAGTTGATCCGGGCATCATTTTTTTCGTTGAGACTTTTTTTTTTTTTTTTTTTTTTTTTTTTTGTGGCACTGTGGAGCTAGTCCAATCAGCCAGAAACAAAATATTGAAGGTAAGACCAATACTTAAATACAGATTTAGAATGGATATTTAATTTGTATATGCTTACTAGTTCTATGAATATTATAGACCGTATAAACACCAAAGCGGTGTAGTTAAATGGATTTCATCAGATGTGGAAAAATACATTTAAATGGAACTTGAGACAATTGAAGGAAAGTAGACAGGGACACACGTTTCTCGCCTAGGGGCCGATCAAGGCATTTTTATCGTTGAGACTTAAGCTTTATGTTTTCATTAATGGTAAATCAAATTTGCATTATTTTCAACTTCAAAATGGCGTTTGAAAAAGTGTCACATTTTGAGGTTAGGTTTTTTGCTAATAACTATTAAACAAATGAAGATTTTCCAATATCGTCCTCATATCTTTGTTGCTGGGTTCTTTTCACACATTTTCAAAAAAAAAAAAATTACTCTGCTGCCTTATTAGAAGCCGAGATGATTTTTTTTTAATAAATTCGTAAAAAATTTTTTAACAAAAAATAATTGTTTATAACAAATTATTGTTTAATTATGAAAAAATCGACATGACAGATATTATTATTTCATCACGCTATCCCAGATTAAAAAAAAAGTCAAAATCGGAGAAACGGCAAATTTTTGGTTGACGGATTTGAACTCGTCTCGATCATTTTATGAACATATTACAGATATGACTCATGCTTCTCACTCCTATTCTGATGCTGATTTAAAATTAATTATTGTTATCGTTGCAAATTGAATTTTTTCCCCCAAATTCTGCTCTATTATAAAGATAGACTATTAAAATAGTTGTTCGCCAAGTTTCAGCTGTTAATATTTATTAATAAACAAATTACGAATTTATTGAAAAGAAAAAGTCATCTCGGCTTCTAGTAAGGCTACAGTCATTTTTTTTTTGAAAATGTGTGAAAAAACGCCAGCAACAAAGATATGAGAAGGATATTGCAAAATCTTCAATTGTTTAAAAGTTATTAGCAAAAAACCTAACCTCAAAATATGACACTTTTTCAAACGCCATTTTGAAGTTGAAAATAATGCAAATTTGATTTACCATTAATGAAAACATAAAGTTTAAGTCTCAACGAAAAAAATGATGTCCGGATCAACCCTCTACGATAACGGGAACTGGGTGAATTTGCACTTTACATTATTTATGTTTTTAATAAACAAATTGAATATCTCTTAAACTAATCAAAATTTTTTTAAGAAATTTTAGAGGTAACTTTGGGGTAATAAAAGACATATTTTGTTAAAGTTTCAAGCACTAAAGTGCTTTTGTTAAAGAATGAAAAATATTTGCAAATTGCGATAATTTTCGCGGTTTTTTGCAATTATTTAAACAAATTTTCAAGCGTTTTAAACGAAACACCTCTCAAATTAACCGTTTTCCAAAGTTCTAACAGTATCTACAAATTGAAAAACCTATCGTTAAAGATCTTTGAGTTATCTTTAAAAAAGTCGATTTTTTTGAATTTTTCAACAATAAATCGTTAAATAAACAATGTTCCGGCGGTCAAAAAGTGGACCAAATTCAGGGTCATGTTAGTAATCAACAAAACCATCGTTTAATCCACGTGGCATCCTGAAACGAATTACAATATGCATATTTTCTAATTTCACTGGACTATTATTATAAGTTGTGAAAATTTAATCTGCAAAATTACACTACATTAGAGGTAAAATGCAGTGTGATATTACGACGTAACATTACGTCCTAAAATTCCGATATAATTTTGAGATATTATTTAAAATTCCATTGCAATATTACGATGTAAAGGAGGAGGGTCGGGTCGATTTGGGCGGTTTTTGCCCCAAATTACTTTTGGTTGAAAAAATCAGAAAACATTTTTTTTAATGTCTACTAACAATAATAAGTCGATTTTACCCTAAACTGTCGACCCCCCCCCCTCCCTAGCCCCCCCCCCCCCCCCCAATCCTAAATATGCCATCACTTGTTAACAGCGTTCTTGGGGAGATATATTGCTTTCAAACTGATATTTGCTTGATAAAATACCACACTACCACACTAACTCCCTTTTAACTGTATTCGCTCTCATTTATCATTTTTTTCCTTTACCCCCCCCCCCCCCCCGTAGGTAGGTGGAGATGGTGGTTTTACTATTTATTCGTTTGCGGGAAATATAAATGCAGTTTGTTCACCAACTTGACCGCAAACGAATAAATAGTAAAACCACCCCCCCCCCCCTTTTATAAGGGGAAAACATGATAAATGAGAGCGGATACAGTTAAAAGGGAGTTAGTGTGGTAGTGTGGTATTTTATCAAGCAAATATAAGTTTGAAAGCGATTATATCTCCCCAAGAACGCTGTTAGCAAGTGATGGCATATTCAGGATTAGGGGGGAGGGGTTAGGGGGTGGGGATCGTCCATTTAGAGTAAAATCGACTATTATTGTTAGTAGACATTAAAAAAATTGTTTTCTGATTTTTTCATCCAAAAATAATTTGGGGCAAAAACCGCCCAAATCGACCCTCCTCCTTTCAAGCGAAATATACAATGAATGTAAAAGGTAGTCGCGTGAACATTAGAATCTCATTTAACTTCGTTACTGTTCGAGTTACGTAAAAAAGTTTAAAAATTAAAGTTACAGAAAATCACACGTATTTTCCAAAAATCATTTCAGGAAAACAATTGAAAGTCGCATTTCAGAGATATGAACTTTACATTGCTTTTTTTATATTTTTACATCACCTGAAAGGCCACAAAAAAAAATCTTTTAAATGATATATAAAACATAGTATTTACCTTAAAAATTTTTTATCTGAATTACTATAAATTTACAATTTATTAAATTAGTCGTGAAAAACAAAAGTATGTCATTTAAAGTAAACAACGTGTTAGTTCTGTCATCTGTCAAGATGTTCATTGACAACTAATCTGAGCGTTACATTTAAAAAAACTAAAACTTGTAAAGTTCGTATCTCCGAAATCCAACTTTCAATTGATTTTCTGAAATGACTTTTGGAGAATACATGTGATTTTCTATAATTTTTATTTTTAAACTTTTTTACGTAACTTCAAAAATAACGAAGTTAAATGAGGCTGTAACGTTCGCGCCACCACCCTGTACATTTAGGTTTGTTATTGCCTATACGGAGTTTTCTCAAAAATATGGAATGGAAATATTGAAGTGGATGATAAAACAAAAAATATTAAATAAAAATTTTTATCAATTCAATATTTTCGGAACGACCTTTTAGTATGTACATCATGGGTAATGATGAACTGAAAGATTTTTTTTTTGTTTGGTAAATTTGTTTTATATAAATGACGATTTGAAAGCCATCTAAGTTTTTAAATTATTAGCTTTGGCAGGCAAATTGAGATAATTTTTTACTATAATTTTCTAAATGTCAGTTGTTTAAATTACAAAAATAAATAAGTTTCCATTTACAGCTGTTCGTGATAAGTAAAATTTTAAGAAAATAATCTTTAACTATTCCATACAAGGAATCACAGGAGGAATTATGTTTTTCATTATAAAAGTCCTCTTTACTTTTCTCTACCTCTTTTTCATACTTAACTGCTCATTTTTCACATTCTTTTCTTATTTTAATTAAAAAGTGTAGTAAATAGCCTGAGTAGGATGTCTGCCTATTAAGTTGGCATCATCGGGAGATGCTAAAAACTCTCTTTTTTATACTTACCTATCTACGTCTTACTTTTTTTTTAATTGTTATAAAGAAAAAGTTATTGTGTATATAGCAAATTTTTTAAATGCTATTTTCAAGATTAAAAAAATTGACCAATTTTCTTTTAAGAATAAACTGTTATAAAAGTTTTTACAATTAATAAAAGCAACATAGTAAACTTTTTATTTTCTTTTACTTATTTTCTGATCATATACGATATAAAAAGATAGTTTGATGCATTAAAAACTTTCAAAATGCTTATAAATTTCTTCATAAAGGAAAGTAAACTCACAAGATCATGTACAGCTGCGGCCTCCAAAAAGGCACAATTTTTGTCACTATGGAATTTTTTGTTAAGCATAATGAATGTGATTTTTGCCAGTATAGACCAAGCAACGAATGATTATAGAGGGAAATTTTAGGGACAGAAAATTTGACTTCGGAACTTTGTTTGGACTAGTCTGGAGATGAACATATCAAAAGTTTCCACTCCTAGGTGGTGAGCGGGGGGGAGGGGGGGCACTTTAAAGGTCCCATTTTTTGGGTTTTCGCTTATATCTCGGAAACTATGCGTCGTATGGAAAAAGGTAATCTATGCAAAATTAAACATAATTAAATTTCCTACAAGAATGTTTATATTCATTTTCTTCCTGTGTGTTATAGTTTACGAGATATTCACCAGCCAAAATAGATAATTAAAAAAAAAGTATTAGGTACCTTGAATATTTCTATCAAAGCGGTTTACCGTGGTCTGCTAATAAATCACAGTCACAAAACAATCTTTATTTTACAACACTCGACGTATTTACTAACGTAATATTTTGTCTAAATCCATGCATGTTTAATTTTGCATAGATTACCTTTTTCCATACGACGCATAGTTTCCGAGATATAAGCGAAAAAACAAAAAATGGGATCTTTAAAGTGCCCCCTCCCCCCGCTCACCATCTAGAAGCGGGGACTATTGATAAGTTCATTTCCAGACTAGTCCAAACAAAGTTCCGAAGTCAATTTTCTGTCCCTAAAATTTCCCTCTACACCCTGTTTTGAGCATTCGTAGGGCCTAGTAAGGTTAAGTCAGAAGCATAAACTACATAAAATATGAACATGCACTTTTCGAGGGCCGCGGGGTACATATCTCCTACATAATATCTAAAATAAGTTGAAGATTTTTATCCAGAATTTTATTTTACTCAAAACTTAATCAAAATCTAAAAAAAAAATTCCTCCAAAATGGAAAGGGAAAAATTGGAAAAAAGAGGGCCACCAAAAAAACTCCCGTTCCCCGATAAGCCAGCACGCACCTGCAATTAACACAATATAACAATTAACAACTTGTCTTGTTATTGTTATTGTGTATATAATAAATCTTTTAAATGCTATTTTCAAAACTAAAAAAATTGACTAATTTTTTTTTTAGAATTAACTGTTTTTAAATTTAATAAAAGCAACTTAGTAAACTTTTTATTTTCCTTTATTTATTTTAAAAGTCTTAGCAGTTTTACAATTTTCTGAACATATTATTATACGATATAAAAAGATAGCTTGATGCATTAAGAACTTTCAAAATGCTTAGTTTATCATTACTGAAAAATTTTGAAATTGCGAATTGAAAAAAACTAAGTACTGTCTCATTTTGTGTTATTTCTCAGCATTGCGTAGTTTTAGGAGAAACACCCTGTATATGATTTAAGGACCAAGAATCGACTTTTTAGGACTTCTACAACAAAAACGGCTCATAGATCTGGGTTGTGTCCATGCCAATTTTTGATCAGCACAATGGATGAAGTAGCAAACTGCAAAGTTTCAAACAGTTTCACAGAAGGCCATTTTCCGTAAGAAAAGTGCATAGTATAATAAAAAGCCACATTGTCTGTCATAAAGCTACCTTTGTTTACGCCACTGCCGCGATGCCCATCGGGCCTATATAACTACTGTCTTCTTGCTTTACATCCTGTTTACAGTTTACACTGTATCATAGAACAACTCTAGAGCAACGTTTATAACAGTCGTACGAACATAGATAGGAAGCGAGCTGACATTTTGATAATTAGCCATCGCTTTGGATTAATTTATTTTGATTATCTTTCCCTCGGATATGTCCGACTTGTTTACATATTAAAAATTACTGCTGCAGAAGTTTACACTTTATTGTATTTATGAATAAATATGACTCCGAAGTTTTTCTATAAAATAGTACAGGCTTTGTTAAAGGGCACAGAACATATATTGAATTTACAACAACTTGTCGAGCAGGTAAGAGAATGTACTTATGTACAGGGTGGTTACGAGAATATTAGAAAAAAAGCCAAAAAAATGAAGTTATAGGCAGTTCCATGTATTTTCAAAAAATCATGCCAGGAAAAACCACATTTCGGAAATATATTATAGAAAATCCTAGGATGCCACTAAGAGAGAGATCAGCTCTTATTAATAGGTATTAGCAAGTTTGAACTCCAAAGAATTTACAAGGCAAAGAAAATTAGGGCATATAAAGCAAATTATAAACATACGCTTGAAGAGGGAGATGACGGCCGTAGGTTGGATTTTTGTTTGACCAAGAGAGATTTTTTCATCATTTCATAATTTTCTCAGATGAATCCACATTCACAACCAATGGTGTTGTTTCATCTCAGAATTGTCGGTTTTGGGCTTCTGAAAATCCAAATTTTAGAATTCATTGTAGAAGACAATATTATAAAAAAGTGAATGTATGGTGTGCCGTTTCTTATCACGTTGGAGTTATTGGATCTTATTTCATTGAGAGAAGGTTAAACCAGCACGCTTATTTACAGCTTCTTGAAAGATTTTCTGAAGAACATTTACATATTTTAAGAGATATGCCTTTAATTCATTTTCAACATGATGGTTGCCCTGGCCACTCCACAGAAATGGTTAATCGGTGGTTGAATTTAAATTTTGGAGAAAATTGGATTGCCAGGAATGGACCGATCAAGTGGTCGGCAAGATCCCTAGACCTATCAATATTGGATTTCTTTTTATGAGGTCGCCTCAAGCAGTTGGTTTACGCTGAACCACTTCCTAACGATGTAGCAGTATTGAAGCAGAGAATTACAAATGCCGTAAACTCCATACCGTTAGATCATATTCGAAACAGTTTTAAGGACTTCAGGCGAAGGATCGAAATATGTGTGGATGTGGGTGGTAGCTACGTCGAATAATAAAAAAATTGTGAACATTGTTTTGTATTGGTCAATAATTAATTTGTTTGTGAATCTGTTATGTTTTTGACATTTATTACTTGTTATAATTTTTAAACCTCATTAATATTCTGTTAGTAATTGTTTCTTGTTTTACAATTAGTTCGATTAACATTATACCTTCTTACATCTCGTATATTCAATTTTTTATTTACCAATAGCCTACTTTTTGAGATGATTAACATTTGCTCCTACACAACTTTAAATATGAATTCAACTCTTTACAACTTTGTTTATAAAACACCCTGTAGAACACCAAATCAAGTCATTTTTGGTATACTTTAGTTTTACAACAAGCATTTCCCAAAAATCGTGTCAGAAAAACAATTGAAAATCGCCTTTCGGAAATTTATTTCAAATTTTTTTTTGATACCTTATAGCTTCTCCTGTATATACTAAATACCAATTTTATTACCTGCTTGATTTATCTATGTACCCCAATTTACCCCCAATCTTTCAACGGAGTAAGATGAAAATATATTCTAGTTACAGATCACGTTAAAATACATACGTGTACCAGATTTCAAGTTAATATTTTAAACTGTTGCAGAGCAATCGTGTGTATCAAAAAAAAGTTACAGGCAGACCGACAGACAGACAGAATTTTTTTTTGCTCAAACTTAAAATCTCGACGTTTTATGACATTCTAAGCCTATCTGAATAATAAGAATTTTCAATTTTTTTCTTGTCGTTACTATACTTCCACTGGATGTGGAAGTAATTAAGTAGTCTTTTTTTCATAGTTACCTTTGCTGCTATTATTGCACATTATAATTTTAATGTCAAAATTGACAAACATTATTTAGCCAAATTATAATATTATTGGAAATCCTAATTTGATAGCATGCATAAGGTAAATCGTAATAATGAAAAAGTTTTGTTAGCATATTTTGATGGAAAGAAGAATTTAAAAGTTTCCACTTTATGCACTCAGTATTCAATTTTGTGTTGAATAAACAGTGTTTCTCTTTCTTTTTCAGAGTTGTTTATTTTTCTTAATTTATGATATAACGAACTTTTCCTCACCAATTAGGTAAAATTTAAATGTTCGTAACTGGTTATGAAAAGTTGAACGTTTGGATACGTACGTCAGTTTTGAAAAATGTCATTTGATATGTTAAAATTAGAAAAAAATATTTTTTATACGTCTTTTTCCATGCTCTACCTCTCTCTGCAGAAACAGGTCTGTAAGAGTCAGTTGCAGGCGTTGATGTTTATTTTTCATGGACTGTTTCTTCACCGTCAGAGACGTCTTCTTCGTTCTCGTATCGCACTTCAAAAGGTTCCATCAGTACATCTATTGGCTCATCTTGTTCTAGAGTGCCCTCCTCAATGTTGACATTAGTGCGGAACTGACCTCGACAGTTTCCACAAATCGCTGAATATCGCAATCCCAACTAATATATTAAATGGTTTTATGCACCATATCATAATTTGTTAATACCAAATTAGATTATAGTTAAATATTGATCACTCAAAAACTACATTAAAACTACTATATCGGGGGTAGATAGGGTCAGTTCAACCGGCCCTAGCAATTTCAGGGAAACGGCCCAATCAGGTACAGTACTAGAACCTTAAATTTGGGTGGACCAGGGCAGGATACAATTTTTTTCTTTGGTGGTCCAAGGCCCCGAATTTTGTATTTTTCAAGGTCAAACGCTCTGAAATGAACAGTTAGAAATTCGAGTTGCAAAAATATTTTCTTCGAGAAATAGGTTTCGGCAAATGAATTTTCTTTTTTTTCTGTGCAATTTTAAAATTATACAACTTGCACATAAATTTATAAAATAATGAAAAGTTAATGGTATCTAGACACATTATTGTCAATATCGATCTATTTTACAGAATTTGGTTATTGGGTTAATAACTTCTTATAAATGACATCGAGCATTTATGTTAGTGGCCGAATTTTTAAGATAGCAGCCTGAAAATCACATCTGAGATTTCTTTCGTTTTAAGTAAGGACTAAGAAGGGAACAAAGCTGCCGTTTAAATTTTTTTGGCAGCCGGGTTTTTTATCCTTCGGAATTAATTCCTATTTACCTCGGCTTGGCCCTGCCCGGCCCCAGACCCATCAGCCCGACGGGCATTTGCTCGTTTGGCCCCCTGTCCCATCCACCCCTGTGCAATATGCCGAATAAATACAACGAAATGGCGTATAAATCATTAAATATTACTATATGACAAATACAGAAAACAACGATTAAAACAATAACTCCACTAGGTGGTACTTATCACTTGTCTCCTCGTCTCTAGAAGATTAATGAAGCGGGCAATTAGCCGGTGTCGTATTTCGTTTCCTACAGAATACATTCAGAAACATGTGATTTTATTCTTCTCTATAGAAAAATATGGGGCCCTCCACATTGTAACTTAGGCGACAGTTTGATTGTAAATTACATAGATTGAAATCTAGTACTTCTCTTTAAATCTATGGTCCAGTACTTCTAAACTCTTACATAACATTGACGTCAGTACGTCACAACAATAATAGCAAAAAGGGGTTAGTTCACAGATCATTAATTAAGTTCTGAGAGGTAATGAAAATAACGCTCACCTTCAACTGCGAAAACCCTAACCAAATGGAGATGTTTTCACGTGTCTCAGATGGCTATTCAACACAGCGTTGTTTTGCGATATAAATTATAAATTTTTGTCCAAAAAATAAAAATAAAATTTCTGGATAGGGCCACCCTTATTACCTAGGGGTATAAAAATAGCCTACGACCTATTCTCAGACCTACCAAATATACACCAAAAATTTCATAAAAATCGGTCAAGCCGTTTCGGAGGAGTTCGATAACAAACACTGTGACACGAGATTTTTATATATTAGATATACCAAGCAATGAACGACGTCTCGTTTTGCTTACGTGTGAAACTATCCTTATAAATACGGTAATCGATAATACGATAATCTTCCCAAATGCACGCGTTGCTGGCCATCTTTGCACTTCAACAACCTCTCTGAATGCCTTTTCCTGCACTTAGTTTTAAACGTGCTACCGCGAAACCTCATCTCATGTTGCTAACTACTTAATTCTGTGCCTAGTAAAATTAACCTGACCTTCATCAATAGGTGTCTCCGATGGTCCTAAACTTGAATCTTTAAAAATCGTCAATAGAAACACTTAACACGTATAGTCAACGAAGAAGTGGTAGTGGACATGGAAAGGGGGGAGAGAATTGCTTATATTAATTTTCTTCCTATATGTCATAGTTTCCGAGATATTCACCAGCTAAAATCGATACCTAATTAATAAATAAATCAATTAGGTATCTAATATTTCTCTATCAAAACGGTTTACCATGGTCTGCTAATAAATCACAGTCACAAAATAATCTTTATTTTACAACACTCGACGTATTTACTGACGTAATATTTTGTCGAATTCTATACAGTTCCTCAAATATACAGTGTAACTCACTTAAAATGAAGATACCCTTATAACTTTTTTATTTGGTTTCCGATTCTAATTAAATTTTACTGAGGTATACAAAGGCAAAGCCACCTGTGGTACAAAAATAAGCGGGAAAAAATAAAACATTTTGAATGTTAAAAATTCTAAAAAATGCATCAGATTGGCGCCAAAAACGGACATACACCAAAATTTTGCTTATCGATGTGGGATTTCTCATACACAAGCTTATCTGGTAAAGGGAATCCTCAGTCTCCGCAATTTGTGGTGGATACGTGAAATTGGTCAAGACCCACAAATATGATTTATAATTTTTTTCCCCATATTTTGGTACTGCAGGTGGCTTTGCCTTAACACGAGTTTCATTTCAAACGACATTTCCTCGGCGCCCCAAGAAGTCGGTTAGCTCTGTTGGTGTAGAGCCGGACCTGAGAACTAACTTTTGCAAGAGAGTATTGTGCGAATAAAATAGCTATTGTTTATTCACACATGGAAAATAATAAACATCTAATCAGTAATCACCTAATAGAATTCATATCTTCGCATATATTTTTATTTTTATAGGTTTATTATGAGAATAACGTCCAGCATTGTCTATTATCTACACGATTTAAGTTTAATTGTCTACTGTTTTACTCCCTCTAATTTACTGGTCTATTTAACTTTAATGAAGTAACCAGCTAACCTGACACAGAGTCCTTTTTTGCACGGAACTTTTGCAATTAGTCCAGTTTCCGTGCTTCCACACAATGCAACGACAAATTCGCGTATATTCTTTCTCCTCGCAACATTGTAGAATGGTGATTTTTAAAGTTTCACAAAGAGACGTGCACACAAACAGAAATGTGTTCATAAAAAGGATGCCGAACAGAACAAACAGCGGGGATATGTGCCTCTAAGACAAGCAAAAAACAGCTGCTTAGCATTCTAATACGGAATTTCAAAGAGATATAAGCTCATCGAGTTAAAGAAAATCAAAGCACGAACAGCGATATAGATCGTGAATACTGATGAGTACCACACATTCACACATATAGGCGCGATCGTTATATAACCAGGGAAGGAGCTCCTCAAGACCATCTTTGAAATAAATACTGTGTTCACGCGGTTCGGGTGTATACAGAGGCAGGCGAATGTGTGAGATTACTACGGATTACAAAGAAATTATGAAACATTTAAAAAATTGATAAAAGGTCACTAAAAAGTAATGTCCCGGGCTGTCCCTGGGAACGGGAAGTTTTGAAAATGTTATTTTGTAACTAAGTAAAGCTGGCCATGGATTTATTTGTCATATTGTCTGTCATTATATGCCATATGGTAATCATGGAACAGTGGTCCGGTGAGCAGCGTGCTTTTGCAATAAAATCATATTATAAAAATAACTACAGTGTAGTTGCTGTGCAGTGGCAATTTCGACTGCACTTTACGATTCCTCGTCACGGGAGAATTCTTTCCGCTCATGCCGTAAAATCGTGGATTCGTAAAAGGGCATAGCCGGATAAGTAGGATGAAACGGTCCTCGGCCCTATCTTCATTGAGAGAAGGAATATAGTTAGCAGTAAGTGAAGGGAACAATTTTGCAAAATATTAACGCAAAAGGGTGGCGAGTTTCACGGGGTGACGAGGGGGATGAAATCCAAAGGACCAATTTTTTGTGTCAAAACGCAGCAACCGAAAATTTTGGAAAAAATATATGTTGGACAAGTATTGGAGAGGATTCTCAGAAAAAATTGTCGGTCAATTTGGGAAAGACCTAAGAGCGAGAAGACATCGGTATACTTTTCAAATATTTTTAAGGATAACTTCCTCTCGTTGCACACATTCGAAATTTTTTTGTAGCGTCTACTTTCACTCCCATATAACATATTTTTTTCGCAGCTTGGTCGGAACATTACGTCATAGTGAAAAAAAAAATCACGTCCGTGGTCTTTCGAGACTAGTAGTCTATGTAATGAAGGTAGAAAGAGTGTAAATATTTCGTGCAAAGACAAGATTACCTTTCCCTCACGTTATCGAGGGTGCTAAGCACGATGGAAGTGGTGGGAGAAGTTTTTGACCGCCGCAACCCCCTGAAACGGCTAAAATGGACCCCTTTATGTTTTCATATATAAACGGGTCTGGGGAGTGATTTATCGACGGATTATACTTGAAATAAAATGGAAGGGGGTTATAAAGTAAGTGGAATCCAGACAGCAGGCCTAGGGGGTTGATTAAACCCTCCCGAGACGAGGGGTGGAAAATCATTTTTTTTCAAATGATTCGGTTCAAATGCGTATCCCACCGTTTTCGGGGTAGCTGATCATGGGAAAAATATTCATTTTTAGCTCCAACCCTTCATTATCCTTCAAACGGGCAGAAACTACCAGAAAGCACGCTATCCAGGATTTACGTTTTTTTCGGCACATGATCATTATTCCTGTGCATATCCCTTCATTTGTCACGGAAGAGAAGGTGGTAGGTTGCTTCAACCCTTCCAAGGGGTATAAAATTCATTAATTATATTTTTATCGTTATCAGCGCCTGCGAAAACGGGGGAGGGCGTATTGACGATCCAAAGTGTAATTAATGAATTTTACACCCCTTGGAATGGTTGAAGCAACCCACGAGGTCGCTACCACCTTCTCTTCCGTGAAAGATAAAGGGATATGCAGAAGAATAACGATCATGTGCCGAAAAACCTGTAAATCCTGTATAGCATGCTTTCTGGTGTGTGTGAGGTGGTTTCTGCCCGTTTGTGGGATGGGGAGTAGGGATTGAAGCTAAAAAATGAATATTTTTCCCGTGATCGGCGACCCCGAAGACGGGGGGATACGCGTTTGAATCGAATCATTAAAAAAAAATGATTTCACCCCTCGGGAGGGCTTAATCAACCCCCTCGGCCTGCTGTCTGGATTCCACTTACTTTATAACCCCCTTCAATTTTATTTCAAGTATAACCCGTCGATAAATCACTCCACAGTCCCGTTTATATATGAAAATATAAAAGGAATCATAAAAGTGGTGGTTTTTGGCCGTTTCAGGGGGTTGCGGCGGTCAAAAAGTTCTCCCACCACTTCTATCATGTTTAGCATCCTCGAAAACGGGCGAGGAAGGTAATCTCGTCTTTGCACGAAATATTTACTCTTTCTGCCTTCATTACGCATAGACTACTAGTCTCGAAAGACCACGGAGGTGATTTTTTTTCACTATAACGTAATGTTCCGACCCCGCTGCGAAAAAAATATGTTATATGAAGGTGAAAGTAGACGCTACAAAAAAAAAATTGAATGTGGTGCAACGAGGGGAAGTTACCTTTAAAAATATTTGAAAAGTATATCGATGTCTTCTCGCCTTTAGTTCTTTCCCAAATTGACCGACAATTTTTTCTGGGAATCCTCTCCAATACTTGCCCAACATATATTTTTTCCAAAATTTTCGGTTGCTGCGTTTTGGCACAAAAAATTGGTCCTTTGGATTTCATCCCCCTCGCCACCCCGTGAAACGCGCAACCCTTTTGCGTTAATATTTTGCAAAATTGTTCCCTTCACTTATTACTAACTATATTCCTTCTCTCAATGAAGATAGGGCCGGGGGTCGTTTCACCCTACTTATCCGCTATCAGGGGCGGACTGACAACAGTTTAGTGGCGCTGGATCTTAGAACTCGCAGACCACTTATTACTCTATTAGCCGGTCATCTTGCCAAGCAGCCGGCGCCAGCGGCACACTATTGGAGCGGGCCACCGGGATTCGTCCCGGTAGCCCGCCTATGCCCTTTGAAGAAACAGGTACAGCCAATAAATCCAAACTTAAAGGACCCAATAGAAGTGTTAGAACCCCTGAAAACATTGAACGAGTCAGAGCATCTGTTGAACACAGTCCAAAACGTTCAGTTAGAAAACGAGCCCAGGCGTTGCGCTTAGGTAAATCTTCTTTGCTTAGAATCTTCATCCGTATAAAATTCAAATAGTTCAAGAAATAAAACCAACAGATTTTCGTTAGACATGTTGCATCATGTAATAGAAAATTTTACCAATCGTATTCTAGTGTGCGTAGAGATAAGGGGAAGACATTTACCAGGAATTATTTTTAAGAAATAAAAAATTCATATAATTACCTAGCCATTGTTATATCTTATTTTAGATAAGTAAAGTTACTTTCAAAATTATGATGTTTTCAAAACTCCCCGTTCCCAGGGATCACCCAGTATGTGATAAAATTTCATCGTCTGTATATTTTTACACATTTGGATTCGGGACAACATTCTGAGTATACCATGGTAGTTTTGAACCGATGTTCAGTTTTTTCAAGCATTTACGATATGCGTGTAAAGTGCTTTGGAATCCTAAAATTCGTCCCACGGAAGGTATACTCCAAAGGAAATAGTATATTGTATGCGTAGCAGGAAAAGTCTAACATTCCTGGACGATCGTAAAATTTATATTTTTTCTTTAGTGTTTACCACCCGTAAAACGAATTTTGGGATTTCAAATATCTTAAAATGCTTGAAAAATGGTACAGTAGCCTTAAGCCTTAAGCGTAATATTAAAAAACAGAAAGTTGGGGTGATTTCTGGGTAAACCGGAAATAATACCATATTGTTTGTTGTGCCCATAAATTCATTATAATGGTAGCTCGTATGCTGCCTATATTTCACATGGATAAATTTAAAAATAAATTAAATACAGGGTGAGCCAATATTAATATAGATTAGTGTCTACATTTTTCCAGCTTCAGTTATCCAATGACTGGTTTATATTTCTGCAAAATACCATTAAACAGTTCCAAAATATATCTTCAACATTATTAATTTCTCAGTACTCCAGGCATTAGAGACCATATAGGGCCCTTACCTGGAAAAAATCATGGTAGTCCTGGCTTTGGAGCGCTGAATCCGAATTTTTAACTTTCCACTAGAAATTCCCTCCGGAACCCCCTCAAAAGAAAAAAAATGTTTTTTATTTTTATCTTCTTTTTTCTTCGTTTTAGGAAAAAGATACCTAGAAATTCGGAAAGTAGACAAAATTTGCAACAAAAAAGGTCCTTTGACATTTTAACGTTGAACGAATGGGGAAGCGCTAGCACGCCTCGAAACATGAGCTTCGGCGCTGCGACACTGCATGCACTAAGTTCAGTCAAAGTTAAAGATTGCAGGTTTGTTGGGGGTTTCTGAAATAATAATGCCATCACCATACTTAGCGACAAACTGAGCCTTGATTGTTTTATTGTGAGGTTTATAATCACATTTAATTTGATCTACAAGTTGTTTAAACGAAAGTTGTCACTCCATGCTTCACAGGTTCTTCAAATTTGGGTTTTAGAATTAGAGTAAGCTTTTCCATGCAGGACAAATGATACCAATCTACTTTCCGATTTTTCGCAAAATCTATCGCTATATTCCGTATGACGCACATTATACACAGGGTCCCGTCGCTCTGGAGGCAAATGACTTTGCTGTTCAAAAAAATTTAACCGATATTATTTCACCGCATAAAAAACAATTCTGTTTGAAAGAAAAACTCTGTGTCTCGGAGCGCCTTCGCAGAATCACGGGATATTCCGGCAATGGTCCGTTCTTTATGTAACGGTTTGTTGTCGGGTGGCTGGTTTGGAGATTAATCAGGGTCCAGAATTATTAATAAGACATCCCAATAAAAATATAAACAATTTATTTTCTTCTTTAAACAGGTACTGTGTGGCAGTGTTACATAACATACAGGTACAGGTTATACAGGTCCGTATCTTTTACGGTTCTTAGGATAACATTTTCTGTTATCAGAGAGAGACAGAGAGAGAGAGAGAGAGTGTAGCGATTGCAATGCGACGTTTTTTGCTGCTACTGGAGTGGCATCAGGCGTCGGGCGAATATCGTCGACTCAAGGAGCTTCCCAGCTCAACACGCTGTAGGAGGTCTCCAGGTCAGGCTCATCCGCTCTGGTTCTGGCGACGAAACGGCGTCGGAGAATGACTATCTACTCGAGGGGTCCCAGCTCACCGCGCTGGAGGATTCCCTAGGTGAGATTGCATTCGTTCCATCGTGTTTGCGTCGTGAGATGCACAAAACTGTAATATGTCCAGCTCACCACGCTGAAGACAGATTGCCAGAATTGTCCACACTGAATTGGTTGATTTGTGGCCGGGCTTTTATATCCGAGAATCCTCGCTTACTGGTGACGTAGAACTGCGTATAGTTTAGTGTCGTGTGCAAATCCGTGCCTCTAGACGGGAGCTGGGTAGATTTGCGCGTCGTGTGCACATTGGTGTCGTGTGTAAATCTGGAAACTTTAGTAATGGAACATGAATTTACGAATGCTTCATTACATTTACATACGATTAGCTTCTCGTTAACGTTTAACCTTTGACACCTCCTATGCACCACAATCGTTGTACGCCCAGTTAAAAGATCATATTTACCGTCTTTCCGCTTTGAACTCGTGGTCTGGAAAGATTTTAAACCTTTTTCTGTCACGTTCACTGTTGTGTTATCCGATAACGGGTGCTCGCAAGTGAAACAATTTAGAGTCACATCAACCATGTTTAAAATATTATAAGAAAACAGTTCTCATGCAAAAAAAAAGTTTTTTTAAAGAAATGAAAACAATAAACAATATAAAATGAGGATAAAACGCCTAAAAAAAAATTGCAATCGCGATCAACATGTTGCTATCAATTTTCGAGCAACTGGCAGGAGGGTCTCCTGACAACAGCATGCTAGCTCGAGAAGCGATGTACCCGAAGAAAATCGAAAGACGAGAGAGCAACTGTGGAGTTGCCGTATGATACCTAAATGCATGCGCGGCGCACAGTGGAAAATTTTTCAATTTTTTTAGACAAAAATCCGTCTACAATGCAATTATTAATGGATTTGAAAAATTTTTTTTTAAATAATTGTTAGGTATTACCCGATGTTTGAGCACTGCCCAAATTTTAAAAACGTTCAACATAACCTCAAAAAAACCTATAAATATATGAAATTCGTGTATTTTACTTAAGTAAAAATGCGAATTTCTGTTTCTTAAAAGTTTTACTCAGAAAATATCCTTTTCTACATGTTTTTTGGGTCACTGATTAAGAAAAATAAGGTCCCATTAACCAGAAATACTTAAAATACCGAAAAACACCCCCAATAGGGATTTTTTCGAAATATTCTTATTAAAAATGTAAAATAGTCTAGTAAAGTGTATATTTTATATGATAAATATAAAACCTTAGTTATTCAAATAATAATTCAGTAAACATTTACCCCAAGGGTTAATCAAATACAAAAAATATAGTTACAATGGTTATTTTCTAGTTTTTGCTTCAAAATAGGGTAAGAGAGTACATTGTGACTACGAGAGTGTATCTCAACCCCCTTTAAGGGTGAAAACGACCCTTAAATGGCTGTAGAATTTGAAAATAGGTTTCGAAATTTTTTGAAATTTTAGAATCACGTCTTCTTCGATATTTTCACTAAAATCAGTCTCTGAACCTTGTTTGATAAATAAAAATTATTTTAAAGGTTAAATTAAACATTTCTTATATACTTTGACAATGTGAATAAACAACAATTCTTAACCTAAGTAATAGATCCAGTTGTAAGGAATTATTTAAAAAATATAATATTTTTACAGTTCCTAGTATCTATATCTACAAATGTCTGGTATTTGCAAAAACAAATTTATACACCTTCTCCACTTCCGGAGATAATCATTTATATAATACAAGACATAAAGATCTGTTGTTGATCCCAGTGCATAAAACATTTCAAAACTCACTGCACTATAATTGTATTATTTTATTTAACAGCGTTCCTAAAACTATGAAAGAATTGAACTTATCTTTATTTAAAAAAGAAATAAGAAAACTATTAATAGAAAATGCATTTTATAGTGTTGCCGAATTTTTAAATAGATAAAATTTGATATTATTATTATTATTTTTAATCTGTTGTGTTTCATTTGTATGGACAGAGCTCTTATAAGAGGTTTGTTTGTTTTTATACATATTTATAAGTTCTTTTATTAATGTGTATTTTTGTGTATTTGTGTATTTTATTTTAAGTTTTATTGCTGTAATGAGACAGACAAATTGTTTATTTCAATTTGTATATTGTAATTAAATATTGTTATTTAGACGTGCCAAATGTACATAATCTATGTATCAAAAAAATGGCAAAATAAATTCTATTCTATTCTATTCTATTCTATTCTATTCTATTCTATTCTATTCTATTCTATTCTATTCAATGTGAGTAGAAACAAATTCTAAGTTCTTCAACGTTTTTAAGAAGCTCGTAAGTTAGAAATCGCATTTTTTCCATTTAAAAGGAAAAAAATATTTAAAATGAAATGAAAATGTTTCACCCATTCTATGCAATGTGAAACAACAACCCAATTTTTAGTAAACCTATTTTAAGCATCCTAAAGTTCAGAAACAATTGGGTGCTTAAAAGCAGCTTAAAATCAGCACGTATCTCTATTTCTTTCAAACAAATTAAATTTGACATTTCAAAAAAAATCTTTTAAAATAAAGTCTAAATTTTTCATACATTCTACTCCATGTAAAACAAGTATCCAAAGTTAAAAAAAAACAGATTTTAAGATAGTCTTAAGATAATTTAATAATGAAAAAAATTGGACATTAAAATGGATATTAATCAATTTTTTTTAATTTTTTTTATCAATTGTATACTTAGTAGTAAAAAATTACTGAAAAAAATACAATCAATCATCTTATTAAATGCTAAAGCATTGATAATAATTGTCAATTATTTCATATATTACAATCATAAGATTTAAATTTTATAGTAAAAAGAAAAAACTGCGGTAAAGAATCGAATCTCATAATTGTAATTAATAATTGAATCCAAATTTTATATTGTTAATGCTATAGAGTTTAATGAAATAAATGTACTTATTTTTAATAATTTTGTTTACTAATGACTTTACTTTTGATAAAAATCTGTTTTTTTTTAACTGTGGATAGTTATTTTACATAGACTAGAATATATGAAAATTTTGTGACTATTCTAAATGATTTTTTTTTGCCATGAAAACTGTGGGAAAATTAATATTTTTTACATTCCTCTTCGTATTGTGGTCTGACATACTCTAAAAAATATGAAAAATCGTATATGCAAGGTGTTCTTAAGTAAAACCTTTAATTTTAAAAAAATGTATACCTTCATTTAAAAAAGATATAATAAGAAAATTCAGGAATATTTACAAAAAAAGGAGACTTAGCTAAAAAGGCTAACAAAAATGGGGAATATTTAAATTTAACCAAGAGCTTTAAATCTGGGAAATTATCTGCTTTAAATATACAATTAGGCAAAAAATTGAATTGTTGTTTATTCACATTGTCAAAGTATATAAGAAATGATTAATTTAACCTTTAAAATAATTTTTATTTATCAATTTAGACTGATTTTGGTGAAAATATCGAAGAAGACGTCATTCTAAAATTTCAAAAAATTTCGAAACCTATTTTCAAATTCTACAACTATTTAAGGGTGGTTTTCACCCTTAAAGGGGATTGAGATACACTCTCATAGTCACAATGTACTCTCTTACCCTATTTTGAAGCTAAAAAATAACCATTGTAACTATATGTTTACTGAATTATTATTTGAATAACTAAGGTTTTATATTTACCATATAAAAAATACACTTTACTAGACTATTTTACATTTTTAATAAGAATATTTCGAAAAAATCCCTATTGGGGGTGCTTTTCGGTATTTTAAGGGTGTTATATGAATTTCTGGTTAACGGGACCCTATTTTTCTTAATCAGCGACCCAAAAAACGTGTGGTAAAGGATATTTTCTGAGTAAAACTTTTAAAAAACAGAAATTCGCATTTTACTTTAGTAAAATACACGAATTTCATATATTTATAGGATTTTCTGAGGTTATGTTGAACGTTTTTAAAATTTGGGCAGTGCTCAAACATCGGGTGATACCTAACAATTAAAAAAAAATTTCAAACCCATTAATAATTGCATTGTAGACAGATTTTTGTATAAAAAAATTCAAAAATTTCCCACTGTGCGGCGACGAGGCGCATTTTTCGAGACCCACTCGCTCCCCTCCCGTTCGTCGTACGTCAAAAGTTCAAAGGACTTTTTTTTGTTGTAAATTTTGTTTGCTTTCTGAATATCTGTGTATTTTTTTCTCTAAAGCGAAAAAAAGTAAAAAATCTTTTTTTTCTAAATTTGAGGGGGTTCCGGGGGGATTTTTGGTGGGAAATTGAAAATTTGAATTCAGCAAAACATAAAGTAAGCCTATTTCCAGAACTACCATGAATTTTTCTAGGTAAAATTCTCTAATGCATGGAATACAGATGAAGTGTTCGAAAAATAAGAGGCCATTTAAATCACTACTGACGCGACGGTGTCTATGATCTGTTTCTTCGAAATAAATAAAAATTCCCTTTAAATAATTTGTCCTTCAAATAAATTGTAAAATTATAACTTTCTTCTTCCAAATATGGTATTTGTTTTTAATGCAAAACTATTTAATAATAATCCAATTTAACACCCGAGCATTAATAGTTACACTAACAAATGTGTTTATGTAAATCATGCGCTGATAAAATATATCCAAACGGGATAATTATTAAAATATATTGAAATCACCACTATGGAAAAACGGAACCTTGCAATAATGCATAGATTACAAGCTGTTTTAATTCGAAATAAAACGTTTATACATATGGATGGAAGAAGATTACAAGGATCATATCGGGGTCCATTGTCCTCTTCTTGCAGGGTTCATGTCCCGATAGGTGGTTGCCCTTTGGTTTGCCACTTCAGTAAGATATGAAGCGGACAGAGAGGAACGAATTGGTAATAAAATAATTTCGAAAATGGATGCAGATGATATGAAAAATTATTCTTCATAAAAATTCTACGCTATTTGTCAATTGATGCTAATAATTTTGGGGACGCTGTTTATCGCTATGAAAATACGTATATATTATTGATATTTGACTGTTGGTGCTAGTCATAGATGTTAATAGGCTAATTAAACATCACATTGTAGTAGTTCAAATATAGTAGCTCTGTCAGTTAAATCATGGCTAACCCAGACCTATTGCTTACCGGTTTCTTAAAATATTAATAAATAATGTAATATTGATTTAAAAATAACATCTTTTTTTCTTCAAACGTCAGAGAAACATGACATTTCTTAACTCATTTCATGACATTAAAGTTTGCCTTTTTAGACGGCTGTGCGTTACCATTAACAACGGAGGTAAAAGTACTTTTTCGTACTACTAGCTTTGCAAGTGTCATTTTTTGACGTCTGTCTCGAACACTTGCAAACCTCAGCCCTACGGGTTTCGGTGTGCTCTCGACCTGTAAAATACGCTTACAAGCCTTGGTAAATTCAGAGGCCAGATTCCAATTCTACCCAAAAATTACGTAAAAAATGTTTCCAAGTTGTCAAACAGCTTTCACGACCCCGCGAATTTGCAGACCTGTGAATTATTGGTTAGAGTTTAGAGATTTTTATTTACTTTTCAGTAATTTATTATTAGACCGTAACATTAATATTTAAATGTTTTCTAAATCAAACGATTGATGATGGACTTACTTAATCTTGTCATAGCAGACACCGTGTGTCGTTTAAAAACATCTCATCGAAATATGCAACAGTGAGATGTAAACAACAGTGGCTTGCAGTTAATATAGTCTGTTTATTAAGCAGCAACGACACGTGAAAAAAATAACCGTACAGCTTAACTCTTGTTTATTCGTACAATTAGGGTCGAGCTATTTTTATGCTTAACTATGAGGATGACATTATAATAAAGCACGTCATCATCATACTCCACACTTATTATTAATGTGAGTATTGTGCTTTTCAGCACGTGCACGCAGAACATCTCCAGCAAATCTAGTTAAGGCATAACAATGCGTACGTGTGGAGGCACTGATGAATTAGTTTCTTGTCCGCTACTAGGGCAATAACGGCCGTGTTGGATGTAGAAAGGCCAATTACTGCGCCACATGTACAGAGCGATCGTAAAGTAACACAACATTTATGTCATTTATAGAGATTTTTCAAAAGCCTTTGCTTGGATGGAGGATGGTACCTGTACTTCTGAATAAATTGGAAGATCCTGATCCTAACTCTCCATCTTTTTCTTTAAACTGCCAATATCTACAATAAATTCAGAATCAAATTTTGGGATTCCACAAGGATCTATTCTGGGACGTCTATTTTTCAGTATATAAATTAATGGTTGAATATTAGTTTAGCCGCCGGTTTAGGCGGTTATCTTGATGCCCTTTCGTCTACTTAGAGCACACGCACACGATTCAGATATTTACAGTAACTACAGAAATCGATAGGGGAATAAATTGTAAGCAAAAAATGTTCTATAAATTTTTTTCGATGTCAATACTTTTTGAGTTAATCGTGATTGAAAATGTTTATTTTTCATGTAAAAAAAATGCATATTTTAGAACGATTTTTCGCGAATAACTCGAAAACCTTACGTTTTATCAAAAAAAAAAAATTATAAGCAAAAATGAAGCTTGTAAAATAACAAATTGACCGTTTTTTTAAATTTCTGTAGATGTAATACAAATCGAGTTATGGTTCGTTGAAGGTGACTGTGTTCGCCGAAAACTGAATTCGAACCTTTCAACGTTAAATAACGGAAAAACGGAAAATTTTTGGGGGAAAACATATAAGACATTTTTAAAAGTACGTGTAGATACCGTTAAAATGAGCTCGTTAGCATAAAAACTAACGGAGTTAAGATGAAAATAAAATGGTTGTCTTGTTTTTTCGGAGAAAAAATCAACAATAAAACCAATGGCTTCACCGCAAGAATTGAAATTGAACCTAATCCATTTACAATTTACTTTATTTAAGTACTAACAATATGTTCTAGAAGTATGGTTTGGGATGCCTAGATTTGAAAAAGTTTGATTCAAATTTGAAATGATTTTTGAAATTTCTTAAAACATTTTAATTTTTTCACAATAATTCAAAAACTAAAGAAGATACGTAAAAAATACTAGAGTACAAAAATTAAGTTTTTCTTTTGCTGAAAATTTTATTTTTTTTTAAATTTCTCTAGGATAAAAATTAAGATAACACCGTTATAAGTTTGCATTTGAGTGCGAGGACCACCTTCCCCGAGCCCTTTAAACTCAAAAATCTCAAATACAAAGGATTTAAGGAAGTTCATTTTACGTGCCTACAAGGACTGCAGTCCTTGAAATTCCCTGCAAAATGGTTTTTGGAGCGATTGAATAGCTTAAAAATGAAGGAAGTTTTCGGAGTATGTAAATTGTTTTATTTTAATTGTTTTATAGAAAACCGGAGATCAGGTGGAGATATTTTATGATGGTACTTCAGATCTGGAAGAAATTTTAGAAGCCGGTAGGTACTGCACAATATTACTGTACGGAGCTGCTAAGGATATACAGTTAAAAAAATTAAGCTGTGTCGAAGACTTATCAGCGTTTCTCAAGCAGATGCGCTATGATTTCTTTATTAAGGCTACCACTAAAAACAGTGCTGTGAGAATATCATCCCCTGTTCCGACAGTTGATGCTCTGAATGAGGACATTAATAGGGTTTATTTAAAAACCCAGATGTGGCTTGGGAACAAAAATATTCGTCCAACTGATTGGTGATGGATTAATAATGAAGGATTTTTACTACCAAACAAAATGCTGGATATGCCTGCACCGGAAGAACTCCTCAAAATGATATTTTGTAATTGCAAAAAAGGATGCGGCGGAGCTTGTAGCTACCGAAAAGTTGGACTTTTTTGTAACGCAACATGCGGAACATGCTCCGGTGGCAACTGTCAAAATGGTCCTCCAATTACAAACCAAGAGGAGGACGTCGATGATGATGATAGTTCATCTGATGATCAGAAGATTTTCAGTAATAAAACATGCTATTATAATGTAAATGAAATTTTTATTTTTCCTCTTTAAACTCATTCAATAATTTCAGTTTTCAATTTTAAGTAAATATGGTAATTAATTTTATCACGAGGGCCGGGCGGTTTGTAATGGATGAAACGTTGCAATAAATCATAAATTGTATTAAACAGTGACGGAATTTTAATTCATTATAAAAGCAGCATTAAAACATTTCAAGCTGTTGAAAACTAATTTTTTTAAAAATTACACATCATAAATTATATTCCAGGACATGAAATAATATTTATTCTACATATTTAAACAAAATTTCAATCTATGTAACGCTTAAATCGTTTTCAAATTTTTTCTCAGAAGGGGTAATTTTCACCCCCAAAAAACAAAAAGCACACATCAGGAACATATAACTTTTGAAGAGGAGGGTTAGATAAGCTTAATTACAATTTTTCATCAAAATCGATACTGTCCGAAAGAAATTACCGTCAAACACTGGACTCTAAGGAGCATGATAGGGATAAGAAGTTGTATTCCATCCAGAAGGAAGCGCGTAAAATCCAGGAAGAATACCTGAATTTCCTCGAGTACAATGGATGCGCAGTAAGTTTCCCCGGGTACCATGGATGTACAGTGGGTTCCCTCGAGTGTACTTCCTGTACTATAGGAAGTGAGTATGTAGTACTTCTTTAAAGGCATAAGTCAGTATATTGTTCTTAATTTCACGCGGACGTAGTCTTCCACGAAAACGAAGTCGAGGGCATCAGCTATAATATATAGGAAATCATACACACAAGAAAGTAAGTTTCGTATATTAAAAAAATTATACTTAAAATAAATAATATATAGTCAAACTGTAGATGCAGTGAAGTCTAGATAGAATAAAAATTAAAAAAGTGTGAAGATAATATGGAGAATAGTAAATAATGGAAAAGGTACTTATTTTAAAAAGTCATCAACCGCATTTAAGTACCATTAAAGTATTTAAAAAATTCATATGACAATATTGGCTAAATTGAAACCTCTAGTTACTGTACTACCAGTAGTATCCTCCTCTACCTCAAAGTGATAAATAAAAACTTAATTTCCTGTACTCAACTTATATATTTGTCAACGCACCGAACTCTGCGGCTCGATATTCATTTGTCGTCGCGGCAGAAACCTTTAAACTTTTAAAATAAGATTTAAATTCTATAAAAACAAATGATTCTGTCACCGATCGCCCCAAGTAGGTTCTGTGTTCCCCTGTGTCGACCTTTTGCCGTCTTCGCGTCTTTCGATGGCTTGTTTCATCTTTCCAGTTCGCTTGAAAGAAATACACATCGCATCCTTTTTATATCAAAGCGGGACGTTTGAATAAACAACTGATAAAAAATAAAAGTTGAAATGGATGAGAAGCCGGCGACATTTGTATATTTTTTTAGTTATATAATTTTGGCGTTCGATAGAATTATACAGGGTGCAACACGGTTAGTGGCCTATTACTTAGTCGTTTCAGAAAAACTACAAATAATTTGAAGCTGAAAATTTAGGGAGAGGGGTTTTCAAGGATACTCTATGTAAGGAAACGCGTTTTAAAGTTGGAACTTTATAACTTGCTTCTACAAACGTTCAACACATAATAATACTTCTCTATGTCTCTCACAAAAAGGAGCTGATTCAGTAATCTGATAATGTACGTAACACTTGTGCAAAAGACGATTTGTCATTCCAATGGTCCAGCTTCTCAAATACAGGATGACTAATTCTTACATATATTTAATGAAAATAACGCCATGTATGTGACACTTCCGGTTATACGGCCTTGGAATGATTATTATGAATGGCAAGAAAATGGAGAACCCCCTTTTTGGAACCTCTTTGGTGTTCAGCAGATGAAATACTGTCTCAGTCACTTGCTGAAATTCTTCAGGAGATGATTCCAAATCAAATCTTAATAGACGAAAGTGAGGATGATAACGATATCATAAATGAGGCAATAGTGGAAGAAGCGAATGTGTATTTTTTGTGAAAAAAATGTAGTACATTAGTTGTGAAAAACTGCTTGTAACTCGGAAAATGAGCAAGTTACAAAGAAATTCCAAGAGACAAAAAATGTTTAGAAGGCCTCAATGCATACGTTTTTCAAATTTTTAAATTACATATTTTTAAAGCGCTACAATTTCAAAGAAAAGGGCAGTTTTTCATGTTTTTCCGAAATAACTTGGTAAAAACGCCCTTTACAGAAAAGTTGCAAATAAAAAAAGTCTTGTATTTCGATGATGCATTCACCTGAATTTTTTCAGATTTTTTTTTCAACTTTTACATTTCCCCTCCCCCACTTTTAGGAATTTTCGATTGGCCATCTCCAAAAATATGCATTTCTCGAAAAAATTCACAAGAGTAAAAACATCTTATTTTGGACTAAAAAAGGTGAATTTATTGTTTCTTTTTCATTTTTGACCTAATTCTACAAGTTACGGAACCCGTGATAAAAGGGGTGTTTTCTACCCCTTCCGATCATTTGATACTCTAATCATTTTTTCAACGTTATTATTAATGTCATAACAAACACATTGCACAAGGTTTTATCAACATCTATTCATTAGCACTCAAATTAGAAATTTTGTTCATTTTAGTTGACTGGACTAATAGATTAAAGTTAGTATCGATGTGAGTCATTGTATTTTAAAGAAATACTCAAATTTTTAACATTTCGGGATTCGGCACGTAAATAGTTCAAATTGCCTATATAAAACTCGTGTACCATATAAAAATCCACTATGGGTAAATTCTCTGAAGTACCTTTCACAAAATTAGGTTCCATTATAAAGAAATATTAAACACACAATGTAAACGTAAACAACAAATCATTCAGAGGACTACCACCATGATAAATGAAAACATGAAAATTCTCTAGAATTGAATGATCATTTACCGCCTTTTTATTTTCAAAACCAATTTGTTCTTGCATGTGATGATTAGTGCTTTTTTTTAATATGATATATGCAATGTATATTTAATATAATTTTTGATCATATAACAATATTTTGTAAACTTTGTTGAAGGAAACGACCCTATTTTATGGTTTTAATTATTTCTTCATCCAGTGGAAGTATAGTAACGACAAACAAATTTTTTAAAATTTTTATTGTTCAGATAGGATTAGAATGTCATGAAACGTCGAAATTTTAAGTTTGAACGAAAAGAAAATTTCTGTCTGTCTGTCTGTCTGTCGGTCTGTCTGTCTGTAACTTTTTTTGTGTGCACGTTTACTCTGGAACCGTTTAAGATATTAACTTGAAATTTGGTACACATATGTACTTTAACGAGATCTGGAACTAGATTATATTTTCATCTTGTTCCGTCGTAGGGTTGGGGGGTAAATTGCGGTAAATTTGGAGTAAATATGTAAATCAAGCAGGTAAGAGTGGATAAAATTGTTACAGGGGCTGGGCCCACTTATAAAAGGGGACCCCAAAAGCTGCTAAACCTCGAACGCAGGGTAGGGTAGTCACCCTATGCCCTGAACAAAATTTTAATATTTTACGTGCAGTACCCCCTCTGCAATACATTAGTGAGGAGGGAGTCTCACACGGCCGACTAGTCAGGTCCTTGGGGGTGGCTTCGATAATTGGGGTGGTGTAGGTGGACAGATATAAAAGACAACGTCGTTCTAATTAAACATTTAATAAAATATAAGGGTACGTAGTACAAAATATTTCACAATTAGGTATCACCGATAACTCGGTACGCAGTACAATATATCTCAATATACCCTAAAAAGTACACTAGTAAGTGGGGCCCACACGCTTAACCTAATATACCCAATATATCTTACAAAATAATAAATCTTTGATAAATGTACAAAAGGTCATATGCCAGAAGCGTGACCAAAAAAAAATACAAGTGACGGTAAAACATAAAATTACTTAAAATTATTGACATCTATTTATAAAATAAGGCAAAACTATTCAGTTAGTGAAGTAACGATACACAAAATATACCAAATATTACTGAAATCTAAAATGTTACTGAGATTTACGTTACGAGCAAAATATTACCAATATTCCTTGAAAATGTATTTTACTGTCCCGTGGAGGTTGAGTTGATGTACCGGATCCCTCGTTAAGAGAATATGATTCCGCTTACCTTTGGTAGTGTCTGAATACCTTTTCCCGTCCTACCAGGGTAGCGTAATTCAGGTGATAACAGCCGCAGGTGGTAGACCATCTACGTGGAGTCTAAGCTAACGTGCCGAGATCCCCAGTACAGTACCATACATACACAAGATGTCAGTCAATAATCCACCATCTAGACACCAAAATCTGGACTAGAAGTTGAAACCAGAGTCAGGCTGGAAGTCCTTCGTAAAGTGTAGAGTGTGACATAAAAGCTCAAGTAGAATACGAGTAACAGATCCAAGTAAAATCATAAGGTATCAATCCAAATAGCCACAAACTAACAAATAGATCCCAATAGTTGTAATATACTTAACAAGGAAACAACTAACAAACGAACAACAAACAAACAAACAGCCCTGAAATAAAATAAATAACCTAAATTACAAATCTATTTCAACTTTAAGTGGGTTTTCAGAGACGTACCTGAGATATGATGTGGGCTGAAAGAGGTCCTCTGCCGTCAAAATGGCACTCCAAAATCTTGCATTCAGACGACGCCACGTGTTTTGAAAATTGACTTTATCCGGAAATCCGTAGCTGCATTTTCCCCAAAACGATACTCAAAACCAAATGAAAATACAACTAATCTTGTCGTGATGAATACTAAATCCCATAAATGGAGCAAAACTACAATATTGCTAAAACTCGTATTCAGACGACTCAATCTTCAAGCAGCAAAAGGAAAAATGACCAAGAAAATGTCCTCTATCAAAATGTCAAGTTCTTGTCTTCCGCCTCAGTACGTTCAGAATTTCCTAACCTGCGTAAACGGCGTACCCCACAACTGGAATAGATTTTCCTAACTTCGTTTATATCCACAAATATTATCATAATATACTCTGAAAGCCGTCCCCTCATAAATCTACCCGCCAAAAGAAGGTTTAATCAACAATACTAGCCATTGTAGAAACTTTAAAAGGGCGTTTTGCAATGCACTCTCTCAATGAATATCTGAACGCACTCACCCGTACTTCCTGTAACAAAACGCATTCAATAGCCAACATGAACCAGGTAGTGCTATTATGCAACCAGTTATACTCTATTAATATCTATTGGCGAGAGACGGTATCAATAGGCTCAAATGCACAATAAAATTTGGGAAAATAACGAAAATTAGTACATAAATTTCTGGCCATTATTAAATGTGAAAATCGACCGTAACAATTTAGTATATACAAGAAGCTAAGGTCTCAAAAAAATTTTTGGCATTAGCCACCTCCACCCCATTATTAAAGGGGATAAAAAAAATTGTGATTTAGTGTGTGTACAAGAACCAGAAACCTCAAAATATTTTTTTACTTTATCCACCCCCACTACCACCCTCCTCTCACCACCCCCACCCCGCTACTGATGTGGGTTATCGTTTTATGGGTTTTTGGGGTAGAGGAGTTCAAATATAATATTACGTACTAAAGTTCCATAAACAATTATTTCCATATACAAAATTTTTTAGTTGTGAGTGACTTGGATAGAAAATCTGGATGTGGAAGTAGTGATTCCTTGGGCAGCGGTTTTTTGTTTTAAGTTGTCAAGTATAATAGAAGTTTTGGATTCAATATGTCCAATGCTTCATACAAAATTTAAACAATTTATGTTTTAACATTGAAATACTTTGCTACTTTCCTCATTATTTCCGGTCCTAGTAATCGCATCGCAAAAATAAAAATACCAACTTCTCAGTCTGTCAAAAGAGAAATATAAGCAATATAAGGGAGGTATGGTCCATTCAGGACATAAATCAATTGTACATTAATAGTCAATTTTAATAAGTCATATTAGTCCGCATCATACTTAGGAAAAAATGATCATTAAGGATAGGATTTTGCAGAGTGAGAGGGAAATATGCGTTTATTTTCGAATTGTTGTAAATATTTATAAAATCATAAATGGTATAATCTTTAAAATAGTTTCAGGTACTTCCCATTGCTCTAGGGAATACAACCATGTACAGTTTTTATAATAAACTTTGTATACAGGTAAATGCCATTGGCGTAATTTCAGCCAAAATATTGGGTGGGCAGTTGCCTACCCTTGCCCCCTTACGCCTATAGTAAATGCCATACTTTAATAATGAAATTAGGAACTATTTTCACTGACATACTACGATATTCAAGTACAAGAGAAATTTACAATAAAAAATATATATAGTTGTATTTGTTAGAACTATAGCAAGTATCTAAAACAGTTTTAAAGATTATACTATGTTTGGTTTTTTAAATAAACACCACAGATAGTATACAACCCCCAAATCCAAAAGGGGGTTACACATTTGGAAAAACGCAATATTTATAATAAATCGAAAACAAACGCATATTTCCCTCTCACTCTGCAAAATCCTATCCTATCCAGTTTCTTACACAAGTATAAGAAATAAACGTCTAGTTAATAAGGATAATGAGGTCATTTGAACGGCAGGCAATAAAAAACCTAACGATTCTATTGATACGTACGATTAATAAACAAAGTGAACTATTAGAAGCAATAATAATGACCGCACAGTTAAAATTGTACAAGATCCGTTTGATTTATGTGTTTATCATGTGCAGTGTGTGCGATAACCAACAGAATCGTCAAATAAACTCGACGACCGTAAACACGATTAAACTATTTACAGTAATGCTTATTTATATTCTGCGGTTGTAGAATGGCTATCCTACTTAAATTTTGGCATGAGACCTGAGCTATGATTCTATTATACTACCGCCTTGAGTTATCTAAAATGTTAGATTAGAGTTAAGCTCTGCATTTGAAAACTCACAGTAGTCCCATACGTAGAAATATGTTTAATTTCACAACTACGGTTAAGATATGATGTGCTGATGCACTAGCTTGCTAAAAATAAATAATTTATACTCTTCACAAATAATATGAATACAAAATATCGCTCGTAGAAAGAAAAGTTCATGTCGTGAACTTTCAAAATATCCATCCGACAACGTCGCCATTTTGTTACCGTAATTAGCCAGTAATTAAAAAAAAGGAATTTCAAACACTGTTTCTCATTAATATATAGCATGACGTAGATGCTCAAATTTTTTGGTTTGTATACAGCACTTGCTTTAGAAAAAAATACAGTTTAAACTATAAAGTAAATATCTCAGTAAATATTATTTTATTGAGGTAGAGACCAAAAATAAAGCTCATAAACTGATAATGGATTTCGCTTGTTTATTTATTTACATAGATTTAATAGTTTCGGCGATATGAAAGTTTACAAATGGCGTCCCAACGTTTATAAGACGAAAAATGCAGTTTAAATGTTAAATATCTCAGAAATTGTGACACCTACGTCACGCATGCTAAGAAATGAAATTAAAGACAATTAATTGCGCTTTCAAATTATTTTTTACTCGTTCCTGTAGCATAAGAAATAAAGAAGTTATGACGAAAAAATATGCGTATTTATATTTTTATTATATAAAAAGGTCGTCATTTTGTTACTCTAATTAGCCAGTAATTTAAAAAAATTATCTCAAATACAGTTTTTCGTTAAGATGTAGCATTACCTAGATGTTCAAATTTTTTTGCTCATTTAAAGCACTTGCTTTAGAAAAAAATGCATTTTAAACTTTAAAGGTAATTTCGAAACACTTGGATACCAAATGTATACTTAAATATCTCCGAAATTATGAATCCTACATCAATAAACAAAAAATATAATTAATTCCCAGTTTGTACTTTCTGTAATTGGTCTGTAACATTTTTTCGATAAAGTAATACTTTTCGAGATACTTGACGAAAGCCGTTTGGAAATACCTTTTTTTTAAGCTAAAATCGCAATGTTGAAGTCGTTATAACTTAAAAACTATCAATTTATGTGAAAAATTGCTTCTTAAAATTTGATTCTATTTCAGTTCCAATAAATGTATATATTTTTTAAGTGCCACCCCCTGCGAGGGGGTGGCATCCACCCCCTATAAATTAGCAAGCCCCCGTACAATATAAAAACTTTTCTGTGAAACATTTACTATTATACTGCTAAAAATAAACGAAATCCGTTCAATATGACATTATTCCAAAGTTAGGTTAAAACCTCTAGTTGCTGTACTAATAGCCTTCATTATAGCATCGTTGTATAATATACTATTATATAGCTGCCTCCACTTCCGCTCTCAGTATTGAAGGTTCATGTTCGTAAATCTGCTGCCAGTCATCTTCTACCTTAGGATGGTCACATTCAAAAAGTATTTCGCAGTATTTGCGCCATATCTCGCTAATTTTATCCCCGTCAGTTATTACAGTATCGAGTCTTTAATGTACCACGTTCTTTGTTTAAATTTACGTGCAACCACTGTTACTGTTCGGACAAGACCTTTGCTATTATTGTGGTCAGCGCATGACTCCAATTTTTTATAGATCTGGTAGATTAGTATCTTTATTTCTTCGACTCTGAACTTTCCGCGTCACAAAGAATGCAATGACGAGAACTTTTAACTTTACGTGAGTGGTATTTATTTTCTTTTAAAATTTTCGTGGCGTGAAGTTTCGACACCCACTTGACTTCATAGTATCCCGGTATCTTTCTTTAAGAAAATGTAAGAATGAATTCAAACAGTATTCGTTTTCGGATTAACTTCCAAAATATTTCAACGATTTTAAAAATATTTTGTGCAAATCCCAAATGATGTCTCGTTTTCAAAATCGTAAATATCGCTCGTAGCGACAATTTTCTAATCTCATATTTACCTAGATGTTTTATGTACAACGTTACAATAACGGCTTCTTCCTTCCGTATATTCAAATCATCGTACGGGAATAAATACCAACGAAATAAATATTAAAATATACGACGAAATGTACACTTTTAATGTTTAGTAGATTATATAATGGATCTGTTTGATGCGAACCCTTTATAAATATGAATGGAAAAGATCACAAAATATTCTTGTATGTCCATCGTACTCTTCACTTGAGGTTCTTGCCCTGCTAGGCTCTTGCTCTTCTGTTAGTGAACTACGATTACTACATTGTACTTTGCCAATGGTCCGTTGATTATATGAGACTACGCCCGTTTTCGATTCTGTCGATTATAAATATGGAAAAGGTTGCTGAAAATTCTGTTGGGTCCATCGTATTCTTCTGCTGAGGTCTTTGTCGTGTTGGGTCTTTGGCTTCTGGCATTACTTGTGTGCTTATATAATTCAATACTGACCATAGACCTCTAAACAGTTAAGTATTAGACAATGGAAAGTAATTCAAATGATGGCGGAATAAGGAAAATTTGAACAGCGCAGTTAAAAAAATAAATTTAACAAAGATGAAAAATCATTATTAATTTCATGGAAGCATTGTTTACTACTAGAAAGAAGAAAATACTACTACAATTAAAAGTAATTTTGATACTACTCAGTTTCAAGGAAATTTTTGATAGATAGTTGACTATTCAAGCGCCTATTTCTTACAAAAAAAACTGCATTTTATGAGGAGTACTACATCAAACTTGACATACATTATATTCACACCCATTGTCATCGTTTGGGAGTAGATCTTCGCAAGCCTATCAAATTTCAAGAATTTTAACGTTTCTGTCCGAACATTTTCAAAGCCTACTTGAAATCGTTAATATGTCATTCAAATATTTATGATTTTGCTAAATTTTCTTTAAAAAATAATTCCTCGGTCAGTGGAAAAGCCACCTGCGGTACGAAAATATGCGGGAAAAAATGGATGGATGCATGAAGTAAAAAAAATATTTTTTGTGCAGCCGTACGTGAAATGAGTATTTCGCGTTCTCAAAACAGTCCGAGAAATTCAATTTCACGGCCGAAAAACTAGTAACGGCCAAAAAACTAACAGTCACTTTCATAATAATTGACGTTTAAGTCACTTCAAAACTGACATTTCTAAAATATGACAAACAAAAATTGTTTTATTTTATTAAGCAGAATTAGTACTAATTATTTCCAAATTCACAACAAATTGAAATCTCATTATCGCTCTCAGACATTTTTACGATTATTCGAGAACTGTCAAGTATACATTCAAAATATACCGTTTCCATAGAAACGCTCTAACGTTAAGGCCGCCGCGTTTGTTTAACTTACACGGTGGTGTCATTTTCACCATCTATACTAACTATAATTTACGGTTGCGCAAAAAATAGTGTTTATACCATGGCCGCGAAATTTTTTTAGCGCCCTTAAGATTATCTTGCCTCAGCCGCAAGCGGCCTCGGCGATAATTTTTCTCTCGGTACGTAAAAAGGAATTTCGCAGCCTTGGTATAAAAATAATTATTGAGGCCTTTGGATCTTGTACACACACTAAATCACATTTTTTTTCCACCCGATTTTATAATGGGGTGGGGGTAGTAATGGGGGTGGCTAATGCCAAAATTTGTTTGAGATATTAGCTTCTCTTAATTTCAATTTTATGGACTCTTACCTGCTTGATTTACCTATTTACCCCCATTTACCTCAATTTACCTCCCAACCCTTCAACGCAATAAGATGAAAGTATAATCCAGTTCCAGATCTCGTTAAAATACATACGTGTACCAAATTTCAAGTCAATATCTTAAACGGTTCCAGAATAATCGTGCGCACAAAAAAAAGTTACAGACAGACAGTAATTTTTTTTGCTCGAACTTAAAATCTCGACGTTTCATAACATTCTAAGCCTATTTGAATAGAAATTTTTTTAAAAAATTTTGTCGTTACTATACTTCCACTCGATGTGGAAATAATTCTGTATCCTATTGATGAAAACAAAGAAGTGTCAAAAAAATAACTCGAATATTAATGTTACGTAACGGCAATGTAAAAATATTAAAATATTCATCTCTACATTGAAGTCCATCCGCTTCATCAATATTTCATTTCTCACATAGGAATAGGATCACCATTCCAAGAAGTATTTTGACTCCTCTTCATGTTTTTCATTTGCAATTCAAGTTGGAAATGACGTGTGTCCTTTTGTCAATAATTATTATAAGTAGCTTAGAATACGAGATACACACACCTATTTATCGATATGTCAGAAAAATTTAGATTATTTACAGATGCACATTATTTGTTTAAGTCGTTTGTACGTCACCGAATATTTTTGGTTTAGCTTCAGTCGTTACACGAGAAATTTTTCCATCTACGTTAGTACAAGCAAATGATGTTTATTCGAATTTATAGTTATTTATTGACGTAAACTCAGATAAATATGAATGAGTTTGTGGAGTCCGATTAAAAAAAAGAGAAAGTTTTTGTCTTATCCCTGAAAAGAGACAAGGATTCTGCTACTGACACTTGTTTCTTGTTATTACTTCTTATCAGCGTACCTTTGAATATTTTTAATAACTCTATGCTGATGAGGGACAATAATTTCGAAACTCGTGTCCGTAGCTGTATTCTCTTTTTTTTTGCTTATATATCAAAATACATCAAAGAGAACTTCCACCACTTCCTAGAAGTTTTTGCTGTTGAAACTGGGTGATAGTTCACTAACAAGCTTGAAGATCACAAAGGTTATATCTATCCCAAAAAATGCGCTATCACTATTCTACAATAATCCGTTTGTTTTCAAATAAATCAACAGATAATGCAATAATATGCCTTATAAATAAAGTTGTTAGCGGTCAAGAATGGAAAGATTATGTTGGACTTACCTCTTGTGATTTGCATAAAGTTTTTGGCTGTGTCTCACACCATGTGTTGCTGGAAAAGTTAAACTACCTCAATGTTGAATTAGTCAGTTGTGAGCTTATTTATTACTACTAATCAAATCGTAAGCAGTCTACAACTGTAAATAACGTTCTCCTAGATGTAAAATTGGGATGCCTCGGGGATCGGTATTAGGACCCATTTTATATAAAATGACAAATATGAGTTTTACTTGATTTGCAACCTGTGTAATAGAACCTTTTTCGATGTAGCTTAATTTGTAATAGTGTCTTAAATTTGATTTCGTGGCTGTGAATCGCTTGACAGGCAAGAAATTTATTATTATTTTTATGAATAAATATGCACCTCTAATATATATACCAGCAACTATTAAGACTTTAAGATCTTTCAAAGCACCGCGACAGCGAAAGTAGTCTTGGGGCATAATGTATTCCGTGGGATTTTTTGTGAAGGGAATCTCTTTGTTATATGCTAGATAATGGTGTAGCACCGGTTGTTTACCTTAGAATTGCGCTGTTTGGTTTTTATGGCGTTATACATCCAAGATGGTTGCCAAGCGAGACATTTATTCTTTACATCAAGAATAACTCCTTCAAGAGTGCTCATACGCAAAATCTGCATTAAACATTTTCTGTTCTACATGAGCCAAAGAACAAATTTAGTTCTTATCAATTTTTTCGTATCTTTTACCATTTAAGAGTTACACGCCAGTTTTACCTCATAACACAAATTTATTAGTATACATTTATTGCCTAGCCTATCCGACTTTCAACAGATTATAAACTGTGTATTTTGTGTTAAGGTAAAAGTAAATTACCTCTTGTTAATCCATTGAAGGTTAAAAAACTTCTACAGTGTTTGAAACAAAGAGAAGAATGGTTGGATCCAGAGTATATGCATACTAGTAGTCGAATCGGGAATTTAAGTGTACAACAGCTACAATACTCCAATGCAAAATGGCATAAAGAATGTTTCAAAAAACTGACTCACACGACAAACATGGATAGAAGCAAAAAACTTTTCGAAAATAGACACCGTTGTGAGCCTACGGATGATTTAGAAGCGAGTAGCAGCAGTGACAAGGCAACATACACATTACGATCTAAAACACCCGCATATAACAAAAAAAACTGTTTTCTTGTGATGAAGGAGAGAAAAGCAAAGAGAGACTGTATTGCATAGCAACAGACTAAAGTGCCGAGCATCTTAAGTTAGCTGTCCAACGCTCTAATAGTGAAATATTGAAAGCGCGCTTGAGTGACTACACAGATCCTGGAGATGCCCATGCAAGAGACATACATACACTATCACGTTATGATGAAACCCACATACAGAGAAAATTCACTAAAATCTTCTATTCGTAAGAAAATAACTGGCAACACACAACCAGTCGACTACAAGATCAGTGATACAACGTACATTGGGAACACATCTATGAAGTCATTGTTATCTCATGTCAAGACTAAAGATGGATTAACAGCTTACTTGTCCGAGAATGCAATACAATATGCAACTGTAGGAAACAAGTGTTTATTTGTATCTTGGAGGGAAACAGCAAAGTGTTCAATGGGGATTGAAACATATGTACTGAAAAGCAATCATGAGGAGGCAGATACCAAAATAATTTTGCATTCCATGTTCGCCTGTCGTCGCGGTGCTACACAGCTTCATATTTACTCACCTGATACAGATATCTTCATACTTACTTTATGGTGATATAAGTTCCTTCCACTGAACACTATGTTTGTAACTGGAGTTGGCCGAAATCAAAGAATGATCAATCTCAGCAAAGTAACCGATTCCCGGGCTTCAGCATTATTAGGTCTGCATGCAATATCCGGAAGTGACACCACAGGGACTTTGGCAAAGAAAGAGAAAACCTCATTTTGGAAAGTCTTCAGTAAAGCAGATGATGACATTGTCGAAGCTGTAAGCAAACTTGGAAGCTTGGAAAATTTTCTTGATACAGATAGACTATTAATAGAAAAGTTCATATGTCAAGTCTATGTTCCTGGCACAAATATATCAGACATTGGAGAACTGAGGTGGTGGATGTTCACAAAGAAAGAAACTCAAGGAGAAAACTTGCCACCAACAAGAGCATCACTGATACCATATGTTGATAGAGTTCGTTATCAAACCATAGAATGGTGCCGTGCTGACCAGCCCTACTCTAATCTGCCTTCGCCATTAAACTTCGGCTGGGAACTAAAAAACGACCATTATGCTCCTGTTATGTGTATGCTACATGTGCTCCAGAGACAGTTCTTCAACTTATTCGGTGTTAAGAGAAAATGTGCTCCACCATGTAAATGTCTTTCCCACGATCTGAAGTGCATAGAACTGTGTGTGTTTGGAGGAGACGGAGATATGTGTGACAACTGTGATGAGCATACAAGGCATGAAGATTCCTCGGATGATTGTTTTGAAGAGAATAATAATATAGTATCATTAAATATTGTTTTTCTTCAAGCGTATTAAAATGTTTAAATTATGTCACCAAAAACAGAAGTAGAAGTAGGACATTGTTTTACTAGTAACAAAATGTTAGTACCGAACGCCACCGTAGTGGACATTGTTTTACTAGTAACATAATGTTAGTTCCGAAAGCGCCACCGCAGTGGGTATTGTTTTACTAGTAACATAATGTTAATACCGAAAGCCACCAGTGGCGCGCTATCCACTAACTTGTCATATTGTGTCAACATGTAAGACTGTAGTTTGAATATTTGTACATTTATGATAAATAAATGAATTTTTGCATTTTAATACGCTTGAAGAAAAAATAGTATATATTACACGGAGTAGAACGCCTTTTTTTGTGTTTCGCCCAGTTTGCGGCTTCGGCTTCGCCTCAGCCGCAAATCCTGGGCTCAACACAAAAAAAGAGTGCGTTCTACTCCTAGTAATATAATATACTATTTCTGTCAATACATAATTTATTTTAAGAACCAATTTTATAATACAACTACTACGTCCTACTAGAAATTGTATGTATTAATACTAGTTATTATTAAAGTTTTTGTGAGTAAATAGCAGCAGAATCATTATTTTTCTTCCCTTATGGAATAACCGATGGCTAAATTATGTTTTAAACCGATAGTGACATGTATAATGAATCATAACTCTTAAATGGTAAAAGATACGAAAAAATGGATAAGAACTAAATTTGTTCTTTGACTTATGTAGAACAGAAAATATTATATGCAGATTTTGCGTGTGAATACTCTGGAAGGAGTTATTCTTGATGTAAAGAAAAAATGTCTCGCATGGCGGCCATCTTGGATGTATAACGCCATAAAAACCAAACAGCGCAATTCTAAGGTAAACACCCGGTACTATACCATTACCTAGCATATAATAAAGAGATTAAACATAGTCGCACCTTCCCTTCACAAAAAATCCCACGGGGTAGATAAATGCTCAACTAGTGCAAATCACCGAGAATACGAACTGTATATTTTTGCAATTTATAACTCCATATATAAGATGAGTGTAGAAAGCGAAATGGAGTGCTAGAAGGACATCTTAACTGCAATACTTTACCATGAAGCTTAACACATAACAGTTGCCACGCAATTTCTTGCAATGACATCCCCATTGCAAATGGCTATCGAAGTTGATTCCCAGTATCTTAACCAAGCCACAAGAAATAATTTCAGTCTCATTGTTTTGAAACGAAACACTTTCTGATTCTTATGTGGGGATGAATAAAAGTTTGCTTTTTTCTGCCGAAGTTATTAGATTTCTTATATATAAGTTCTGCAATAGCTTGTAGTAGATTTAAGTTCGTGTCAAATATTAAAATATTAGTGTCACCTGCGTAGCACACAGTATGCACATAAAGTATATTATTAAGATATGAAACTAGGTCATTGGCAAAAGTATTAAAGAGTAGTGGTCCTAGAATGGAGCCCTGTGAAACACCGTGTTCGATATTGCAACTTCATTGTTAATCTTTTACTATCTGGGTTCTATTTTCTAGATATGAAGTAAGAAAATTTAGCAGAACACCTCTTATGCCATATCTATGTAATATAGCTAGTAGTAATTGGTGGTTTACTAGTTCAACAGCATGGAAGAAATCAATAAGGACATATTGTGTGCTATCATAGCAACAATAATTTAGAGAAAGTTGACGTTTAAGACAAAGCCCAAAAGAGTGTCTACAGACTACCTAATAAACTGATAGTCCTGTAATTCGTATCATTTGGATCCACTCTTTTATAAATAACTAATGTTATTTTTGGAGGAAATATTCCTTGGCTAAAAAAGAAACTTATTAAAAATGTCATGGGCTTGCAAATACTTTTCTTCTTCTTCTTCTTATACAACGTCTTGCCAGACGTTTTAAGATCCATGAATTACTCTGCTTCTAGTTGGCGTCCGCTTGCTGTGTAGCACGCCCGACAGCATCTTGTCATCAAAAACTTAGTTTACATTTTTGAACTATTTATAAAGAAAACAATTGGTATCGTAGACAGCATTGGACAAAAAACTTGTCGAATATAATATACTACCTACCTTTCCTCTCGGATTCACATCACAGGACATTTCATTTTCGACACTTCACCCGTCGCCGGATAAAAAAGGTATACATTGTTCCATATTCTGCATTTAATACAATCCTTCATTTTTGCATATTCCCATTTGGTTATGTAAATAAACAAAGCACTTTTTATCGGAAAATCCTGCTCGTTTCTCATTAAATCCTGCTGGATTGGAACTTGTTTACTCCTATTCATTGCACAAAATCGACCTGGCATGGGCGCCAGCAGAATTGCACAGAGGAGGGGGCGGGAGAAGTTTAGAACGAGTGAAACTTGGACAAATATAAATTCATTTAAATACTTAAATAAAAAAATGACTTATGTTTACTACCAGAGATGCATTATTTTTATGAAAATAGACAACTAAAATCTATGGAAAAATGGGAAGAAATTTTGCAATTTTCTGTGTGATACGCGAAAAAGTGATATATACCTTTTAGTCGGGGAGTTCACCCTAGCTGTACGGGTCTACAAAAGAAAATCTGTGCGTGTACAGTTAGGGTGGGCTCCCGTAGTATTTTTGCTCTTATCTGATTTTATTTACCAGCGCACCCGTAAACACTTCTGCTACTCCTGGAAACATACACAGCGTACTTCATTGCGTTCGTTTATTATCGTTTTAAGTAGTTGTCATTACTTCTCTTCTCATTATAGTTATTAAGGTACCAAGGGTGTTATAAGGATAATAACGCACCGAGGTCGGCAGTGTACTTCCCGAGGGCCTCTGGCCCGAAGGAATGTACGTCGACAGACGGCGTCATTATCCTATAACACCCGTGGTGCCTTCAACGTTTAATGTCCTACAAGTCTGTTATTTAATTCGAATTTTTTTTTTGACATTTACGATTTATTAATTTGACATCTATTATGTTCAGAACGATTTGATTTAAAAGAGAATAAAAATCAAAATTGTTTGTAAACGCCGTCGTTGCATAGCAGCGCATTTTGTTTGTCAATAACGTTATCATAATTTGCTTGTTTTGGGTTGCATGGACGGTTGCATGAACGCAGCCCCCCCAAGCCGTCTTCCATGAGCCAAAAAATAAAGAAGCATAATCTCTATCAGTACAAAGCAGTATCCAAATTAACCTTTGAAATAAATATTTTGTAATTAATGCCAATATTATCTAGTAGAGGATTCTACTACTCATCCTCTGGGGATGCCGGTTCTATTGCCTCCCCCCCCCCCCCAGATGAATTTTCTGGCTGCGCCACTGTTGGGTTGTGTTAAAATTTTATAATGCCCTAGGGCGTTATAGATATCCAACCGCCGTAGGGCGTTATTTTTCATTTAATGTATCTCAAAATAGGGTGATTATTGTAAAATAACAGACTTGTAGGACATTAATTCAATTAATAACTTTTTTGCCGTTCCTTTTATCTTATTATTTTGCGAATAATTGGACGATGTCTGTTTCAGTCAAGATAGGGTGCAATCTTGCTTGACTCCGATATACTTCTGTTTAGCTGTCTATACCACACGAAGTATTTTTTTAGGTCTAGTCATTATTGCTAGCAGTTGATTCTTTGATGGGGGTTTGTCCAAGGGACAGCAATCCGTTTCTTAACTCTCATTGTTTTTTTCTTTACCTTCCTCCAGTTTTTTGTACTAACGTTATAGTCGTATTGTTGTTTTTTCTATATGTTTTCAGATGTGTGAAGGTTTGTTTATTAGTTATCCTGTTGATAGGATGTTTCTATGTTTTCTAAAAATTCTCTGCATTTTTTCTATCAATGCTTCTCGTAGTCTTTCGTGCTTCAGAATTGTTTGTCTGTGGCTTTCATGTCTCTTATCTGTTAATATGTACCATTATTATTATTCTTCTCTTGTTGGACTCACATGTGATTTCTCCCTTTTTAACATTTTTCTTGACGCGATTTTTATTTTTAAGCTCATTGATGCCTGTGCTCTTTCTTCTCCTGTTGGTTGTTTTTTATTTCCTCGCGGTATTTATTCTGGTATACTTCGTGCTGTAGTAAGAAAATATTTCAGGCATTGTTTGGTATTTTGCTATTTTCTTTACGTATTTCCGGTTTCTGTGTTTCTAGTTTCGATATAGTATTTTGTGCTTTGTAGTGACTTCTGACTTCTTTTTTGGTTTAATGTTTCTGACCCGTTCTCGTATCCCCCTGCCCACCACGATATAATCTATTTGTACAATTAAGTTTCCGGGGATGAGTGGAACCTACTTGAGGACATACTCCGTATGGTTCGCGGATCGAGGTTTGAGGAAGGTGCAGGAGCGGGGATCTACGGTGTAAGACCAAGGATTGAACTTTCTCATACCCTGCTTTGCCACTGTTTTCCAGACTGAAATCTTTGCTATTTTAGTGTATGCACAGGAGAATATCCGAAGGAAATACTCCAACAAACATAATATACATATGTAGCGATAGTCAAGCTTCCCTCATATCAAGGCACTTGCATCATTCAGGACCAAGTCAATACTGGTTCAAAACTGTAAACAGGCTCCCTGTGAACTTGGTTTATCCAACTGGGTCAAACTTCTCTGCCTGGATACAGCAACATTGAGGGTAACGAGCGAGCAGATGCTCTGGCCAGGGGAGGGGGGTCTCTCAGCGGCCCCTACTGGGTCCGGAGCCGGCTCTCGGCTACCCAAGATCAACTGCCAAGAAGTCAATAGAAAACTGGACTCGTTCCCAGTTCACTGACTTCTGAGCCTCCTATCCAGGACTATGGTAAACGAAGCTCGTTATATCAGGGCCCTTGCCGATGCGAGCAGGACAAATCCTGCAACTAAGCAGGAAACAGGTTAGAATCATGGTAGGTTTTTTGATTGGACACGGCCTTTTCAGAAGGCACCTGCACACTATACGGACGGTCGACAACCCCGACTGCAGGTTCTGCGGGGACGAGAAAGAAACTTCCATCTACTTCCTAACTTCCTGCCCTAGCCTTATGAACTTGAGCCACATTCACTTCGGCATTGCTTCTCCGGTGCTGGAGGAAATAAGGAGTGCTCCCGTGGGAAGGATTTTGCCCTTCGGGTTAGAATCCGGCCTGAATGGGGGTATTCCCTAGACTCGTAGCGGTAGCACAATGGGCCACAAGGCCTTTCGTCATCCCGATAGAAGAAGAAGAAGCTTCCGCTGATCCAATGTCAAAAAATGTTTGGCTATTGCTTCACGTGTTCCGTATTGTTGTTGATCATATGTGCTAGGATCGATTTTCAGTTTTTTGCCTTTATCTCGAAAAGTATCACTTTTTCGACAAAAATAGTCATGAGCAAAAATATTTCATATAAAATTCTACACAAAAAGGTCATTACACTTGTTTTCGTAGGATCAATCGTTTCAAAGATATACAGTACGTACGTACAGTACGTACATAAAATGTTGTGTGTCTAATTGTGAGGACAAAGTTTCACAAAAACATCCATTCCCAAATCCAAGAAAGACATTAATCGATTTAAAAAATGGTTAGAAGTTATCAAGTAGTAGAAAAACAGAAATAAACAAATAGTAGAAGTAGTAGTAAATTAGTTTTAGTTTCTACTATTTCTGCTGTTGTTTTGCTTTATAAATATTCTATTTGTCTTCGTAGATAATCCCCAAACAGCAATATTATATGTTAAAATAGAATGCATGAATGAATATGCCACCCCCTGAAAAGGGGTGGCATCCACGCCCTATAGATTAGCAAGCCCTCGTATAACATAGAAACTTCTTTTTTTTTGCATTTACCATTAAGCTGTCAAAAATGAACGAGATCTATTTCATATGACATTATTCCGAAGTTAAAACCTCTTAGTATTTCGGTTAATTTTTGCTATAATTCAAAAACACCAAATTAAAGATAATTTTGTCAGAACAACTTTTCCTTGAATTATTTTTTTGTAAATGCCATATTTTTCGAGAAAATAGAGAAAAACCGAGTTTTTAATTAAAAATACCTCTTTTCACCCCCTATAGGTTCCCGCGGCTCCGTAAAACTCCTAAACTTTTTTGTTTCGTGAATTTTGGTCTATTTTGAACCTATAACCAAAGTTTAAGGTCTGCACAAATTTTTTTGGTAAAATTTTGCCATGCCATTTAGTTTTTCCTAAACTACCAACCGCCCTGTATTGTCCTCTCTCCTTGAGTTGGCCTAAAAATGATAGATCTAAGATTTTTCTAGTTCTAGATATATTTTTACAAATAATACTAATTTTCATATAAAGTTAGTACAACCAGATCTGGAATAACGTCAGCCATTTTTTGCTATTATTCAACAAAAACAAGGTGCACATTTCTATGCTGCAAATGTATGCTTATAGATGTTTTGAGTGCCTTTATGAAGTCCTCTACCGTCCCCTTTTCTCGCCACTGTACACACCATAAGAGTGCAGACCCATCAATGACGATATATGTGTTCTCAACACCTTTATTTCTTGTTGAGAAAGAAACCTGGAGAAGTTTTTTTAAGCTGGATTTAGATTTGCAGATCCTCATTTCTCCAGAGTCTGTAAACATTGACGTTGGTATAGGTGAAAGTTCATGGGAGAGAACTTTACTGACATCTACTTGTCATGAGCTTCCTTGAAGTCCTATAACTCGGGAATAAATAATACCAGTATCGAACACCTCAACACTACCAAAGTTTATGTGTTTCTTTGCTGTATAGTCGCCATATTGAATATATCGAGTTGAACAAGGGTGACAGAATGTCATCATCAATTTTATTGCAACTCAATATGTCCTTGTACTAATTTAGAAATAAAAAAAAATAATACAATAATTTTGGGTTTACATAAAATATACAGTTTGGCAACCGGACTAATCCCTGAAATAATAAAACAGTCTTTCGATTTATGGAAAATTTCGTGAGCTATGGTAACTTTGCTGGAATGGAATGATAGAAAAAAATATGTCATGTGGGAATCTTACAATGGTTCAGAATTTTAGCCGTTTTAAGGCGTTATTTCTCCATAAGAAAATAAATTTTCCCGTCCTTCATTTTCTTGAAAATTTCGTGAATTATGCTTTCACTAAAAGCTAGCATAACCACATCCCACTCCAGATTCTCTAGCCTTCCAAAAGGTTGGACTGATGGTACCAAGACGCAGATGGAAATGAGTTGTGGTGAGTCTGTACATCTAACAGACAACCGCAGTGGTTGGCGTGGTGCTTCCGAACGTGCCTCACAGTAAAGGAAGGTCAACCAAAATAGCGCGTCTCTCAAGACGTTGCAAACAAGGAGAACTAATACAGTCCCTGTACTGGAGTCTCGTAAAAATGTTAGTACTAATTTGTCTAACCTACAAAATCGAGTGGAGTACATATAGGAGAGTCAGAAAAAGTTGGGTAGACAATCACCATATTTTGGACCGGGTGATTTAGACGCCATTTTCCAAAATGACCGACACCGATTTTATTTTGTATATATTTCTGCTCCTGCGACAGTCATACTCATCATTTAGGTGTCTAAATATATGGGCAAGGAATCGATAAGATGGTTTGTGAAGTTGGCTGACTGTTATTTATTAGAAAATGAAGAAAATCAGTTATTTTGGATTTTAAATAAAAATATGAACAAAAGTGGAATACAATATTTTATTTGGAAAGTGATATTTACACTAAAAAATTTAATTATATATTTTTATAGACACAGAAGTAAACTCTGTTATGGAAAACTGAGTGTAAAACTAACATTAACATCACAATACCTTTTAGATTGGTCACTACATTTGCAATACTCTGTGCATGTCAAATGTTGCAATTTACCTTTACACCTACTAGTAGCACATGCTGTACAACTGTACTGTATTAATAGTTCAGAAGGCATTTTGTTAAGGCACAGATCAGGCTTTAGCACACCATTTGCATCTTTGCACCATCCATAATCTGTCAGCTGCAGGCATGTATCAGGAAAATAACTTTGTGATAGGTTTAAGCATTCCCGTAAAACAAAAAAGCATCTTCGGATATGTCCATTTCTTATTGAAAAAGATGAGGTTGGTAGCTCTGATATGTGTTTCCGCTTGTGTAATGAATAACGAAGTTCATCATATTTTTTACACTTTGATGATGGATGTAAAACTTGAACAAGGTATTCCTCTGCTTTGTCAAGTGTTTCTTTAGGCAGAGTATTATCTTCTGCAAATCGAAATAGTAAAGTTTCTGGCGATGCTTTCAGTGCAGATGGTTTTGTTCCAATCTTACTTGTGACATCACAACCTGTAAGTATGTGGGCCTTAATTAAAGTGTTGCAAAGTGCAGCTCCCAGTTGCCTCCCAAGTGTGTGTAGAAGCACATAGCGCATTTTATCACCCACTTCCACTCTGATCCACAATTCTTGCGATTCGTTACTGAATAGTTCAAATGTATATCGAAAGATGATAACAACGATATCAGTGTCATTTGATAGCACCGGAAGGCATGTTATGCCCGACTGGACAGCATGGAAGAGATGGATCATATTTCTGCTATCTACTTCTTCAACAAAGGTTCGAAGGTCCGAGCAAGTTTGAACTTCTTTGTTCATTACTATTAATGCATCCCTGCTGTCATTGTCTCCTGTAATGGTTCCACTTAGCACTGTAGTGAAGTTAGTTACTTTTGCCTTTTCAATAAAACTAGTAGCAGCCAATTGGAGCATCTCTTTGTTTTTACATGAAGACCAGAATCTGTCCATCTGTATAGGAATAAGAGTCTCCTGTTTGATTGTTATCAGTTCGATTGGATCAGCATTTCTCCGTCTTTCTCTTTCACCTTCTTTAAGTAAAACTGTAAAACTTTTACTAGTGATTTTTTTTAATAAATAGCGTCAGGCTACTTCACGAACCATCTTAATCGATTCCTTTCCCTTAAAAACATATATTTAGACATCTAAATGATGAGTATGACTGTCGCAGGAGCAGAAATATATACAAAATAAAATTGGTGTCGGCCATTTTGGAAAATGGCGTCTAAAACACCCGGTCCAGAATATGGTGATGTCTACCCAACTTTTTCTGACTCACCTATATGTACTTCACTTGATTCTGTTGGTTAGACAAATCAGTACTAAAATGTTTACGGAACTCCAGTACAGGGACAGGACTAAACACTGATATCGCCTTGGGAACGCCAGTGGCGCCTGTCACTGTGTTAAAAGTGAAAAGAGTCTATTTTTTATTTATTTTTCTTTCGCTCTTCAGTTCGTGAAAAACATGTTTACAATTTTCCGCCGATAATTAGTATGTTGTTTGCTATTCGTTGCCAACGGGTAAATATGTTATTTTTCACAATCGGGAGGATTTATTAATGCGGTGGATGAAGTGGAGAACCGGAGGATTTCTTTCGTTTGTTTTATCGAAGAGAATGGCTTGGCAGTGGCGTACAGGGACTTTTGCGGACTGGTGAGAAAACTCACCAAAATAAAAAATTAAAGCTATATATTTTATATACTATATACTTGCCTTATTTTCATTCTAAATATGAATTTTCTCCCGGATATATTTTTATAAATATTAAGGAAAACACATAAGGAATGGATAATATTTTATTTGCAGATTCTATACCGGAACACATTAATTTTTTTGCTTGACAATTGGGAGTCAAATAGGGTGTTAAAGTTATAAAAATAATTCAGTAATATTGTTATATTTCAGTTATTTTTTCACACATAAACATGAAAGTCGGTACAACTAGGTTTTTCGTCGTGAGAAAATCGAATAAGCTATCATTTTTGGTGCATCACATAGAAGGCGCTACGTTAGCTATCTTGGTTTAACAGAATCCGTCATAACTTTTTTGTACTTCGTTCATTTATCTCACTGCAAATTTTTTTTTTAACCATTTTTTTTTATATCTTCAGAAGATGTTCCCTTATCAGATATTTACATTTTAGAAAATCCTGCGCACCCATAAAGTTTTTTAAACTTTTTTGCAGTGATTCTCTCTTTCCTCCTCAAAATGCATATTATATAATATTATATTCTTCATTTTAACAAAAATAATTTTTAATACCAAATATCTGAAGATGAGAAATAGTCAAATAAAAAATTTGTAATGAGATTATAAATGAATGAAGTACAAATAGCTTACAGCGCCCTCTATGCGTTACACCAAAAATGATAGCTTATTCGATTTCCTCACGTCAAAAAACCTAATTGTACCTATAGTACAGTGAATGAAGGTAAAAATCAACTATTACCTCCGATTTCGGTGAACCTCCATCGATTTGCATGAAAATTTTGGATTGAGTATATTTTACCCTCAACTTCAAAAGTGACATATGCTCGACTTGCGCTTTTTGCATTTTAGGTGTGAATCCACCCCTTTTGTTAAAAATGGGAAAAAATGCAGATTTAAGCATTCTGGCGTAAGTAATCTCGTTTAATTAGATAAAATAAATATTTTTCAACCCTTTTAGCAACCACCCCTTAAATCGAAAATCATGAAAAAATAATTTTTTGTATTTCTGAAATATGAAATCGCATATTAACATTACACAAATGGTTTGTTTAATGTTTATGATATAATTTTTGGTTGACTGTGAAATTTCAACCCTTAAAAACCACCCCCTTAATGCAGAATCATTGAAAAAATTGGTTTCAAGAAACTTTAATCATTTGAATAATACATTACTGAATTGAAATCTCATTTACTGAGTATTAAAGTAATTATTTATTTATTGCGAAATTTTCCACCCTTAAAAACTACCACTTGTCATAAAAATAATGGAATTTTTTTTATCAGCTTTAATAGCTTACTTATGATAAACTTTATTAATATATTTCAAACTTTATTAATATTATTCTTTCCACATTCCCCAAACTACCCTTCGTGCACAAATTGATGAAAAAGCATAATTTAACGTTGGAAACAATTTTTTCACTGCTTATGTGACTTATAAAAATTTAATTTATTAATTAAGAGGAAAATGTATTAAAATAAATATTAAAATATATGAAATGTTTATTCATTTTTTATTTAAATAATGTTTCATAAATTAATCAAATATTAATAGTACATTAAATTTAATTTTTCACTCTTCATCAGAGCTCTCTTCACCAACTTCTCCTTCTTCATTAATTGGAGGGCTATTTGGCAATTGTCCCCACTGCATGATCCGCAGGTTGCATTGCAAAATAACCCTACTCTTCGACACCCGCAAGAAGCGCCGCACCCTTTTTTGCAGTTGCAAAAAATCATTTTTAACAGTTCTTCTGAAGCAGGTGGATTGGGATTTTTAATTGGAAACAAAGACTCTCCAATTTTGCACCATCCCCAGTCAACTGGACGAATGTCTTTGTTTTCAAGCCATATCTGGATTTGTAAATAGACTCTTTTGATGTGTTCATCCCATGCAGCAACCGTTGGGACGAGAGATGACAACTTTACTGCACTATTTTTAGTGGTAGCCTTAATAAAGGACTGTAACGCATCTGTTCCAGATGAGCTGATAGGCTTTCGATGCGTTGCAGTTTACTCATATTCACATTTTTTGCACTTTCGTACAATAATATTGTGCAGTACCTGCCAGCTTCTAAAATGGCATCGATATCAGAGACACGTCTACTTCCTACTATCTATCTTTTTTCCTATATATGCATACAAAATCTCTGCTCAAAACATTTTTCCAAAAAAATGTTATTGGTTTTTTTACAATGACTCCGTTAATTTTTATGATATCAGGTTCATCCAAAAACCATTTGAAAGGTAATTTCAAGGGCTATAAGATCGTATTAAATTTAATCTTTTAAAACCCTTATTTTTTAAAAGATAAAAGGTTAAAGGGCCCCGGTTACATGGTTCTCGCAGTAAAATTTAGGCTTTAAACGTTTCTATCTCGGTTATTTTTTATCCTACAAAAATAAAAAAAAACTAAAATCTTTGTTAAAAAAAAAAAACTCAAATTTCGTTCTCTATTATTTTTTACGTATATCGAGTATTTTTGGAGTTATTATCAACAGAAAATGAAATTTACGAAAATTTGAAAAATTCTGATTTTTTTAAATCATATTTTTTTTCAAAAATATGCATTCTAAACCGATCAAAATTTTTAAAGTTATTACTTATGCTAAAATAAAGAAAGCCTTATAGGGATTACTATAAATTTTAATTTTTGTGGAAATGGCGTAGGTTTTATTTTTCACTTTTTCCTAAAAAATTCGAAAGGGTCCTCTTATTTTCATCATAACTTGCTTAATTTTGATGCTATCAACTTCTTCTACAGCTCATTTGATAGTTATTTCTGAGTACTTTGAAAAGTGTTCAGTAAGTATATTTTATAAAATGCATCGTTTTCCCGTTATTTAAGCTTGAATACTTAGATTTGAGTACTCGCCGAAAAAAAATATACATTCAATTACCTATAGCTCACTTTGAATTAATATTAAAAGGTTTTTTGAGGAAGGAGTTTATTCGTTTTCTTATTAGCTTCAATTTTGGTAATGACAACTTTTTTGTAAAAACTTATAGTTTTTGAGTTATTTATGAAAAACCGCTTTAAAACATGCATTTTTTTCACGAAAAATCAAAATCTTTGATCTTTAATAACTCAAAAAGTATTGATTTATTTTAATAATTTTATATAACAAATTTTGCTTAGAATTGGTTCCTCTATCGATTTCTGGGGTTATTTTTCATAAAATAATTTCCACCCCCCGAGAAGGGGTGGCATCCACCCCCAGGGTAAAAGCGCAAGTTGGCACTATATCACTTTTGTTTCTTGAGGTATCTTCTAACTACTCACAATTTTTCATGAAAATCGATGGAGGTTCAACGAAATCGGAGGTGAAAACCTTCAGTGACTGTACTACTACTGTTATGTTTATGTGTGAAAAAATAACTTAAATACTGAATTATTTTTATGTCTTTAACTCCCTGTATCTCAGTAATTAAGGTATAAAGCAAAAAATTAATATTTTCTGCTATAGAATCTACAGTAAAATATTACTCATTCCTTATAAATCACCTTGTATATACCAAATCCCTTGGTTTAAGGATGTTTGAAACTAATTTTCATAAAATGACTGCACTATTTCCGCGTGAAAAATATTTTGATCCACTTTTTCTTATTTCATATATGAGCACAATGCACAGTATCCTTAGGTCTGAGCAGAGAGATCTAAATATAGAAATGTTTTAAAAACAACAAATTCATTTTATTCTTAAAAGTATATATTATCTTAAGTTGTTTATACTCTCCCAGTAATATTAAAAGATTATTATCTGATTTATATATCGCCTTATTTGATATATTTTTTCTGATGCGAACGATAGGACCTTAGAGAGCTCCTATATATAAATCAAGCCTTTGTAGAAAATAAATTTTCCATTTTCTTAAGTTCCTACCCAAAAAGAAGTCAACTCCAATTATTTTGAGAGCCTTATTATATTGTAAGCTTTCGAGTTTCCCGTTCTCCCTATGATGTAGGAGATGAAAGCATAGAAACTCTTCGCATTGTTTTAAGTTCTTTCGATGCCGTTTCTATGTAGGCTTTTAAGATGTTTTGGAAAATTATACTTTTTCATCTTTACATTTACAAAGGGAATTATTTCCTGCACTCGGACAGGAAAATGTGGGATGCGTGGATGGAATGAAAATTCGTGGAAATTTGTTTTTTTATAACTTTTAGAGTTGGTATGAATAATATAGGGTATTTCCAATTATCACCCTGAAAAAATTAAAGAAAAAATGTGACGGAAGGCAATAATATTTCGAACGCAGTTAATACAACTGTTTAGAAAGAAAAATATGAAAAATAGTAAGCTTCACTTACTGTACTATATGCATTTTTGTTTTTTTCAATGATTTCTTTACCTCTTGTAATTATTTAAAAACCTAGTTATTACACTGCCTCTAACTATAAATCACTTTATTATCATTTCATATTAGCAGCAAAGATCAATAAATATTTACGTTTCAACGGGGGTACTTGCTAAAAAAACAATGGCCAAATTTGGACTATCATTCATTATACACATTAAAATGTATGCGTCTGACGTAGGCATTGTTAGCAACATTTATATTAGTTAAACCATTCCCATGTTCCTTATGAGGATATCGTTAATTAGCGAACAAATGTTTATAAAGCAAGTTTAATGAATAAGAAGATATAAGAGATTTTATCTTAATAAATACGCTAGATTTTATAAAACGAGTAATTTAAGGAGCAGCAGAGCTTGGCAACCAGATAAGAAAATGATGGACTGAATAAAAAATATTCAAACTTTAATTAAATGGAATTAAGACAATTTCAATAATTGATAAATCCTATACATTATATATGCACACGCGTCAGTGCAATCGAAGAATCTAGCTGGATAAGGCCCGGCGCTGATTCCTTAAATATTTTATGCTCTAAATTGATACATTTTTTCCTAAGTCGAAGTTTTTATTTATTAAAATAATAATAATAATAATAATCGACTTTATTGTATTACTGAATATTACAGATCATAAAAAAATAAGAAAAATTTTTTTATAGAAGGCAATTTAGTGGCCAAGTCTAGCTATAGCTATTCATACTTAACCACTAAAACGCCCAAAAAAAAACATAACAAATTTCTGAGACATGGCTTAAAGTGTTTTTTAATGCAATAATCAAAAACATAATAAATTTACTGAAACGTCCTACATAATTTATACATGATGCTCAGAGGAATAATTAGATTAGATATTATATTACTGCTTGCTTAATAGTAAACTTTTCAATTTAAACTTGAATTTATTAATATTAAAACTTTTAAGGTCATCAGGCAAAGAGTTATAAAGTTGAATAGTATTATAAAGAAAACAGACGCAGACCTCTGAATATTTTAGAATGTTGTGTACAAAACCTCCTAAATGTAATTTTCTTCGGTTAAGCATATAAGCCAATTTAACCTCACCCAATTTATGAGAAATATGTTGAAATTTTCTTAAACCAAAAATTAGTCTCCAACATGTATTTTGTACCTTTTGAATGCGATGCTTATCATTGAGGTCTAAGCAGTGACCATATATAAAGTCATAATAGTTAAAGTGTGACAAAACTTAGTAGGTATGCTTTTAGAGGGCAGAATATTTACTAGTGAAATATTTTCGTCGAACTCCTCTATACGTTTCCTTAAATATATAAGGAATTAAAACCAGACTGCAACCAACAGCTATTCTCCGGACTAAAGCCCCGCCGAGCGCTGAATTACGAATTACAAGCCTGGCCGCGTTAAGTGCAATAACTGTGTATTGCCACAAAACGCAAAAGTTTCGATTTTAATAGACACCAGCCGAAAGACTTATTCCTACTTAAAGGAGCTCTCGTGCCAGCCACCCCATACCACTTGCAGACTGCAGTTTCGAGCTATTGGCTCTCGTCAGTGCAAGGTAGGTCTGGGATGGCTGGAACGAGGCATTTGTTCACTCTTGGTACATGACGAGATTTATAAAACCACGACATGCAACAAAAATGGCAGGCTCCATCTAGCTCTATCTAGTCAGGGCTACTGCTGTTTCGATTGTAATGGACATTAGCCGCTAGATGGAGCCTGCCATTTTTGTTGCATGTCGTGGTTTTATAAATCTCGTCATGTACCAAGAGTGAACAAATGCCTCGTTCCAGCCATCCCAGACCTACCTTGCACTGACGAGAGCCAATAGCTCGAAACTGCAGTCTGCAAGTGGTATGGGGTGGCTGGCACGAGAGCTCCTTTAAGTAGGAATAAGTCTTTCGGCTGGTGTCTATTAAAATCGAAACTTTTGCGTTTTGTGGCAATACACATTTATTGCACTTAACGCGGCCAGGCTTGTAATTCGTAATTCAGCGCTCGGCGGGGCTTTAGTCCGGAGAATAGTTGTTGGTTGCAGTCTGGTTTTAATTCCTTATATATTTAAGGAAACGTATAGAGGAGTTCGACGAAAATATTTCACTAGTAAATGTGACAAAACTAATGACTCACAAAGCATTTTTTTAAAATTATAATTTAATATGTGACGGTTAGAGTACAACAACTTCAGAGAGGAATATTCTTTTTGCATTAGCTTTTTCACATGTTCTCTAAATCTAAAATCACTATCGATTATGATACCAAGATTTTTTGCAATTTTAACAACAGGCAAGGGAACCCCTTCAATATTAATGTTTAGTGAATTTTTCACTATATCTAATTTATTTTTATTACCAAATAACATCAAGTTGGATTTATCGGAGTTTAAATACAAGTTGTGTTCCTCCGAAAGAATTTTAATATTATGTAACTCATTATTAATAATGACACATGCCTGCTGCACATCATTTACATTGAAATTTAAGAATAATTGTGTGTCATCAGCGTAAGCTTGGACTTTACAGTTTACAGTAGAAGTTAAGATATCTGACGTATATGTGATAAAAAACAACGGACCCTAAATGGACCCTCGAGGTACTTAGAAAGTATATTTAGATTAGACGAGAAGGTATTATTGTTCTGAAACTTGTCACTCAAGTAAGAGGAAATTAATTATAAAGAGGCAGCATTAAAACCAAAATATTTAAGTTTAGCACATAACAGATTATGATTTATTGTATCGGATGTCTTAGAGAAATCGAGCAATACCAACACACTAACCAACCCCTGATCATATGCAGTAAAAAGATTATCCATTACATTGATTAAAGCTGTTGCTGTACTAAACCCTTTTCGAAGATCACATTGATTCTCAGGTAAAAATTTTTTTTCAGAAAAGTATTCATAAATCTGACGATGCAAGATTTTTTCAAAAATGTTTGAGATAACTCTTAAGATACTTATTATTCTTAATTCCGAAAATGACTTAGAGTTAGAATTTTTTGGGAGAGGTTTACCAATTGCAATTTTCCAGTCATTTGGAAAATAACTCTTCTCTATGCAACAGTTATAGCGCAGGAGTTTTAGTCAATATATCGCTTCTACCCGGAATTCATTATTGTAAAGCTGAAAATTTCCAGGATTGTAGTTTTGGTCTAGGACAACACTTACCAAAAAGTCCCCTACTCTCCCCCCGTCGACTTCCCTGTTTTTTAGAGCAACAAGGGCCTAAGTCGCAAAAATTGCAGAGCTGGCTATAAAGTGCAACAGAAAGAAAGGTTGTTACTGGTCCGATTTGGGTCGAAATGATCATAAAAGATTAGGAGACGCATATCCGTTCATATCTCAGATGTTCCATGCATATTTTCGCTCATAATTTTCCGTTCTAGTTCTGTCAACATTTCAAAAATTTTAAATTTTTTTAAGAAATTTTAAAAAATTCTGAAATGGCGCCATTGCGGATAAATGAAGACTCGGATGGAAAACGTACCCTAATAAACATTTCTCTTCATACTTTGGGCTTTCCATTGGTATGTCTACCTTCTCTGTGGCGTCACCCGTTACGGAGTTACGCCACTCTGAGTGTCGCAGCGGCGACACTCGGACATTTAAGTGCGTTCATTATTGCGTCTATCACGTCTAGTTTAAACAATCAAGAAGGCGCAGTTCTCTAAGTGTATGCATTGGTTTATTGGTGCGGCAAAATTGAGTGATCTTATTTAAGCCATATGGCACAGGAATTTTAGTTTTAGACTTTGAATTAATTATTGTAAAGCTGAAAATTTGCAGGATTGTAGTTTTGGTCCAGGCCAACACGTACCAAAAAGTCCCCTACTGTCCCCCGTCGGCGTCGGCTACTCTGATTTTGCGAAGCAACAAGAGCCTAAGTCGCAGAGATTGCAGAGCTGGCTATAAAGTGCAGCAAAAAGGTTGTTACTGGTTCGATTTGGGTCGAAATGATCATAAAAGCTTCGGAGAAGCATATTTGTTCTTATTTCACATGTTCCATGCATATTTCTTTCACAATTTTCCGTTCTAGTGCTGTCAAAACTTCAAAAATTGAAAAAATTTGTAAATGGTTCCATTGTGGATAAATTAAGTCTGGGGGGGGGGGGGGAATTATTTACGTGAATTTTTAAATATTTGCTCGGGGCCAGTACGGCTCGAAGCTAAAAATGCGTATACAAACATTAAAAATGAGAATAAACTTGAAAAACTTAAAATTTAAGGTTATGTTGGTTACATGATGCAGATGACCTGTTGTAGTGCTATGGGTGGCACCATCTATTAAAAAGAACAGTAATAAAAATCTTCATAAATCTTATTAAATTGAAAAAAGATATTCTTGTAAGTAACTGAATACTAAACTTCTATTGAAGAAAGTTTTTAGCTAAACTTTGTTTATTACGAAGATCTCTCTTCATATTGGGTCATTGCCGCCTGCTTCCCTCTGATTTGATCGCCTTGTTCCCTCTTAATGACGTTTCTGGTAAATTAAAGATCTTACTCTGCGTCAAGATAGGAATATATTATGCATTGGTGGACGCATTGCCTTCACGACATTGAGAGATAAATTCAAAGTACGGCTCTTTTTATCTGTTACCCTGGTATTAACACCGACAATAAACTCCGCGCCGTCCTAGTTATATAGTGATATAAATTTATTTTAATGTCATGAAACAAATAGTCACATTAAATATTAATTGATACAATTTGTTTCAGAATCCCTGCCACTTTCCAAGCAATTCCTCAAGAAATTTGTAAAGATATTAAGAAAAAGAAGGAAAAGAGGAAGAGAAAGCTTAAAGAAAGAAAGAAGTAATTCTCCATTATACCATTCAATTTTCATAAAATGGTCATATTTTTTTGTACCGTCTTTTCTTTATCATTAAAATAATTTTTATTTCTATTATACAGAGAAATTATGTGGAATTTTTCTCCGAAAGTATGTGACAGAAAAGCGTTTGTTTAGATTTAAATATAGTTTATTTTGTACCAGTCATATAGAGAAATCGCTACCTAAGGAATCACTACATCCACAACCAAATGTCCGATGGAGGGTAGTGGGAGTGGTTAATGCCAAGAAAAATTTTGAGACTTTTGGTTTTAGTACACACGTTAAATCACAATTTTATTTTCTATGTCCTTTAATAATAGGGTGGGAATCACTAATTCACAACCAAATGTCCGATGGAGGATAGTGGGAATGGTTAATGCCAAGAAAAATTTTGAGGCTTTTGGTTTTAGTACACACGTTAAATCACAATTTTATTTTTTATGTCCTTTAATAATGGGGTGGTACTGGGGTGGTGGATGCTGAGGGTGATAGTAGGGGTGATGAATGCTAAAAAAAAATTGAGACCTTTGGTTCTTGTACATGCACTAAATCACAATTTTATTTTTTTACCAGCTTTAATAATGAGGTGGGGGTGGTAATGGGGTGATAGTGGTAACGGGTGCCAAAGAAAATTTGAGACCTAGGCTTCTCGTACATACCCTAAATCTCGATTTTATGAACTCCTATTTGCTTCTTTTACTTATTTACCCCACATTTATCCCCCACCCTCCAACGGAATGAGATAAAAATATCTTCTCTATCTAGTTCCAGATCTCGCTATAATACACAGGTAAAATTTGAAGTAAATATATCATGAACCCGTTTTTTTTGTTCAAATTTAAAATAGTGTAGTGTATAGTAGTAGGGGGAGCTTAGGATGCAATTTATTCAAAGGAAATATGATTCTCAAGTTCAGAAACATTTAAGCATGTGTGCTAATGTAAACTGCTTCTATAATAATTTGATGGGGTTACATGGAGGGGAATGGGGGGAAGTTCTGTTTGGGGTGGAATAGAATAGATATTGAATACATATGATAAAAAAAAAGGGCCGAAAACCGGCCTTATAGGCCGTCCTCCTTTATCCTAGAATACAGGAAAACCTACAAAATCGAGATCAGCTAATTTTACTTTTTTCATGTCTGGCGTTCTAAATTAATCATACGGCCCATTGTGCTACGCCTCGACCCGACTCTGTGCTATATTGTTAAAGTATGAATGGTAGTGATTAACAGGCGTAGGCTCATCGAGCTTATTGACACTTGACCCTCTAATTAATCTGAAATTTACGTTAATTCGAAATCGTTTACTTTAGCAAAGGTTTCCTGTTGTAAATATGCGCGGTTTCATAATTACCTCGCGTATTTTATGTAAATATTAGCAGAATTCGAAAGTTTATTTTTTTATTGCTAAATTTATAGGTTTGTTTGTCGTATAATGTTAGCCGATAACCAAATAAATTTTTAATTTTACCGTTTTATTTTACACGAATAGTTATTTATTGCATTCGTTTGTACATATTACAAAATTAATAAGTGTTAGGTGAACAAGGCGCGGCCGGACTGGTCGCCTTCGGACTCACTCGGGCTGAAGGTACCAATCTCCATAACGCATTATGTCTTCGTTCATATAATAGCTAGCTCAGGCGAGTTGTGGTTTCACATAATTTGGAAACATTTAATTTTCGTTTATAAGTTGTACGCATTGTACAGGGTTATTCATTATACAGGGTGTTTCTAAAAGGTGCGGAAAAATGCTATCACAAATTCCTAAGGCTAAAACATGATACTATGAAACATAAGATACGCTCGGTACGAGTACCAGCTTTTGATCTGCTGTGCACATAGCGTCACCCTCTAGTCAACTTCAAATCGAGCCCGCCCGCGCCCGCGACAGTCGTGTGTCCAATATCTACCTAAAAATACATCAAAAACCGTAATATAAGACCTAGAAAGCTGACTGCAGGCAATTTTTAATATCATAGAATTCTATGACTGCTTTTGTCAGCATTTTTCATTTTGCATAAGGCCGTTGTGGGTTTAAATGTTTGTGAAAACACCTCCAAAATAATTCATGCAAGCACGTATGATATTTTGCACCGTTGATTTTTCAACGTGTTGGCTATTTATTCTATTTTTTTTTAATATTAAATTTTAATTCATTTAATTAAACACAATAAATAGTAGTAGTAAATAATATACTACTTTAGTTTAATTATGAAACAGTGCATTTATCTAACGTTATTCAGGAAAATAGACAAACAGTCAAGAATGAAAAATATTTATTCTGTTATTATTTCTAGATAAATTGCCGGATTCTTTAATGTTTTTATTATGAAAAACATTTTGCATCTGCAAAATAGCGTTTTCGCAGTATGACTTAATTCAATAGCACGGGACATATCAATGTGTTCTCTCATGGCAATTATTACAAATATTTAATAACCCTCCATTGATTTGCTGAAAAATCTCAAGAAAATCTGAATTCGATTTCATTAAACAACACTAACGTACATTTACTGTATCGTTCGCGAGGGCGTTCCGTATACTTAATTGCAATTTTCTCGAAAACTGTTAATCCTAGAAAAAAAAGTTTCAAATAAAAAAGTTAGCTCCTTCCTTTATCTTCCTACACCCTTGATATACTTGATATCTATGTCGAAAGAAAAAAAAGTTTCTCGTTTGTTGTATTCCCACCTGTAAATTTTCATAGTTTATCGACATAGCCTTAGAAAAAAAATCATATTTTCTACACTTATTAAAACTTGACCTTCATATTAACACATTTTGTTAACAAATATAGATTCATCACACGGTAAAAATTTGAGATTAATTCGTTGTCCCGTTTTTTAGTTAGAGCGAGTTAATAGAGAAAATAATTGTATCTATTATTTTACAATTTTCTCATTTTTTGCTCTATCTTTTGTCTCGAAGAGTCGTAATTTTTTATTTTATCGAATTAGTTGACTTTTACGTGACGCAACAGCGGGAACTGCAGTAAGGGGAGGTATGCGTGAGAGCGTATCTCTATTTCTTAGTATCATGAGGCTAAAATATGGCGATGTAACTCAACTTACCTCAGTCCAAAAGTGTATGATTTCGGAGATACAGGGTGTCCAAAGTTCAATTTGGTTTTAGTTTTTCATAAATAATTTTTTTAATAATTGTTGTATTGCCACGATATTCGGCTAGGGGGATTTTGGGGATGATAAATTAAAATCGGCTCTCATTTTCATTGTACAATTTAGAGGGCGCCACCTGCGGTACTTTGCATACGTTTAAAACGAAATAACTTTTTTGAGCCACACTGTATTTAACTTTTAAATAAACAGTCTTATTCTCCAATGCCTTTAACCTAAAAAAGGTATACCTGGTAGTCGGGGAGCCCTCCCTAACTGTACGTGCACCCCCCGCCCGATCCTTGGGGACAATGTTTTTCATAAAGATTGAAGCCTAAGGAACAATTTAAGACATATTCTAAAAAAAAACTGGCTGTTCTTTCAAAATGGCGGCCATATGTTAAAAAAAAACTGTTGCCAATGTGGTTTTTGTCATTTAACACAAAAACTAAACAAGATGGACAAAAACTTTCTTCACAAAAAACAACGTGCATACAATTTTCTACAATTTTATATACAATACAATATTTTGATAGGAGTTACCATTTTCCAGATAAATGAGTCCAAAATTAAGAAAACATGGTAATTCATATATCGGTAAATCATTTAAAATAAATAACTCTGACAATTATTGTAAGGCGTATAATATAACTTTATATTATTAACATAAAAATAAAATAAAATAAACTGAAAAAAATTAATAATAATAATAATATTATAATTTGCAGACATTTATCTCGAAAACGGTAACAATGATATCTGGAAAACGGTAACTCCTATCCAAATATTGTATAGGAACAAAATTGTAGAAAATTTCATGTACTTTGTTTTTTGTGCAAAAAGTTTTTCTCCATCTTTTTTAGTTTTTGTGTTAAATGACAAAAACAATATTTGCATTTTTTTTTAAACGGACGCCATTTTGAAAGTACAGCCAGCTGTTTTTTTTTAGGACATGTCTTAAATTGTTCCTTAGGCTTTAATCTTTATGAAAAAAACATTGTCCCCAAGGATCGGGGGGGTGCACGGACAGTTAAGGTGGGCTTCCGTAGTGTTACGTTTTATACTGAATCTTATATTTTATCTTAAGAGCTGAATCATTTATCTGGAAACTGGTAACTCCAATGCAAATATTGTATAGGAACAAAATTGTATAAAATTTTATGCACTTTATTTTTTGTACAGAAAGTTTTTCTCCATCTTTTTTAGTTTTTGTGTTAAATGACAAAAACGATATTTGCAAATTTTTTTTTAACGGACGCCATTTTGAAAGTGCAGCCAATTTTTTTTTAGGACATGTCTTAAATTGTTCCTTAGGCTTTAATCTTTATGAAAAACTTTGTCCTAAAGGATCGGGGGGGGGGGGGGGGTGCACGGGCACTTAGGGTGGGCTCCCGTAGTATGGTAAGAGTTGATTTGAGCAGCCGTTTGTGAGATATCTAGACTAGACCGTGTTGTCTCTCACACAACCGCAGTCTAGCCCACTGCTGCCGTCTCGGCAACATGTGAGAAACGCCTCTACACATCCATACCCTAGCCAGGATTCAAACCCGAGACCCCGTAGTAACAAGCCCAACACCTTAAGCACTGCGCCACCACCGAGCCGGCACTTAGGACTGAAAAATATACGTATCTAAAATCTGTATTATTAATTTTGTTTGACAGAGATTGTAAGAACACTTGATTTCAAGAAAGTACAACTCCTAGATAAGAAAGTGGCCTTTCTTAGTTGTCTAAATTGTTCTTTTGAAATTAACTTAATAATGGAAATATAGATGTCAATCAGTTGTAATTACGTAAGTTGATACTGATATATCGATAAAATTTTAAAAAATCTGGGAATAGACTAAAAATAGAACCAACATAACATAACATAAGTTCAGTGATATCAAACGAACATTAGATGAAATTGCTTTTGTTAAAGTCGCACCCAACATATTAAAAGTGGAAGTAAGATCAAGTCATATCAACAGTAAACTTACCACATTTACATTGATTATATACCTAATGGAATGACAATTCAAAGCATACGCCGATATTGCTGCGATTGTCCCAATGGCATAAGAACGGTAGGATGCTGTTCACATATAGCCGCAGTCGTATATTACTTATCTCATGCCAGATATCTTTCCCGCATAGTACGCCCAGTGGAAGTTTTATCTAATATATTTACATCAGAAAATATTCACGTAGTTATCATGACAACAGCGACGAAGATTAATTATACTGTAATAATTAATAATTTGTACCATAACAAATAATATTTTGTTGGACTTTTTTTTAACTACACTGCAACTTCCTTATTCTTAACGTAAATAATAACTGTAATTCAGAGTATTTACTTTATTTATTTAAATTACAAACACATAACTACTTGTTTATACATTTATGAGCAAGTTAAAGAGAGATGTAAAGTAGTAAGTACTCCAGGGCGGTCATAACGAGTTTTTATTTTTTTAAGAAGTGTTGCACCCATCTTATTTAAATGCACTTTTTGGTGGTAATACTAGACATAGTAAGTTACATTATATATTTTTTCTGCTATTGTACCTCTGTTTGAACTGCGAAAAAAAAATAAGAATTCTTTGTTTTTAATATTTTTAAATAGTAAATATAGTTAAGAAATTCTACAAAAAATATATAATATAGAACAATGTATTATCTAACAAAGAGTTTTCGTTTTATTAGTTTAGCTGCAATAGTTTTTGAATAAAATAATTTTCAATATTACCCGCTCTAGCCTATTTATGGTCAATTATCTCAAGAACGCAAGAAGATCAGTGGATGAATTTGTGTCAATGGCAACTTTATTACTCACCGATGTCATAAGACAAGTTATTTTGAAAATACCTCTCTGGGGCCACTGACCCTATCTTGTCCTGCTAGATCCTTTTTAAATATAAAAATGACCTTTTCAATAATGATACAATACATCTGGACCTCTATTCTGTAATTATGGGGAGAGTGAAGCGAGAGCTCCCATCACACGCATCTCACCCGACCGTCCTACACTGCATTCCGAAAGTGCAGTGAATAAGTGATAAACGTGAAGCGATTCATCGAGAATAGCCGAATTTATAACCAATTAGGTTGACGCAAAAGCATCAGCTGTTCAGTGGTCGATTAATGATGCAAAGAAGAACTTTCCGTTCCCATTCCAAATCCTCCTCGGCATCACGAAGATGTCGTAAAACCTAGAATTTATTTATTGACCAAAAATTCCGTAAGGATATACCCTCGTTATTGGTAATGTATATTTAAAAAAAAATATGAGTATAATAAACTAAAAGAGTAATTGTAATATTTGCTAGGAATTATATTATTACTACCACATTGGCGATGAGCTAATCCGCAATGTCTATTCTGGTTCACAGATTTAACAACAATAATTTTTGGTTGACGCAAACTGTCATAAAAGTACGGTTAGAATCGCCATTCTCCCGGGGAACTGACTGATTCCCTCACGATATACCAGGACCTCTATTCCGTAATTATGGAGAGAGTGAGCATTCATCGTGCGAAGCGAGAGCTCCCATCAGACGCATCTCACCCGATCGTCCTAGTTGGATTCCGTAAGTGCAGTGAATAGGTGGTGAACGTGAAGTGATTCAGCGAGAATAGCTGAATTTACAACCAATTAGGTTGGCGCAAAAGCATCAGCTGTGCAGTGTTCCGTTGTTATTTTATTGGGTCCACTTTTGGAGAAACTTGGTGATAGTATTTACTTTATGCTCGATGGTGATTCCTGAACGTCGTATGGGGGCTTGCATGAAAGGATTATATCATGGGCAAATTCTTTGCTGACCCTCCTTATAAATGCTCGGTCGGTTAATGGTCAAAAGGGTTAATCTTATGAAGTACAACTTGCCGTCCCGTTTCCAAATCCTCCTCGGCATCAAGAAGATCTCGTAATACCTAGAATTTATTTATTGATCAAAAATTCCGTAAGGATATACCCTTGTTACTACATTTTGAAAAAAATGTAGTATAGGTTTTGCATTTTTCCAGTGGACCATCGAAATCCGAAAAAAACGTCGGATCGGAATGAAAGTCGTATCTATCGACTCGAGAGCGAATTTAGAAAATTCCGTCCGTCGGTCAGTCGGTCTGTCTGTCTGTCACGCTCAGCCCCCCCCTAATCTGTTTTCGGATTTCGATGAAACTTGGGTGGTTAATAGTAGGTCTTTAGAAAACCTTAACGTTGGAAGCTCGGCTCCGTTCGGAAACCGGAAGTATCCGATATAGACGTTTCAAGTTTTTCGGGAAAAATTGAATAACTCTGTAACGAGCAGTCGGATCTAGATATTTCAAAAAAGACATGGTGCCGGTGGCAACGATCTACAGATAAATATACCGGAGACAATGTCGAAAAACAAATGGAAATTGAATTTTTTTACAAAAACTGGTTTTCTCGAAATCGGGCTAGGAAGCACGATAACTGTCCAGGATATTGATCGACTTCGATGAGACTTGGTGAGATCGAAGGTACACGGCCACAAATGCAGCCTATTGCTGGCGGCCCGAATCCGTTGACCGCAAGCATTTTTTCCAAGGCCGAGTATGATTTTCCAAAGATATTGATAACTCCTGAACCGAAGGTCCGATTTTGATTTTTAAAAATGGCGATTGTAGGGCTCGATTAATTCTATTAGGTGACGTTTGTGAGAAATTTGACAAAACAAAAGCGAATCTACAAATCTTGGAAAACTGCATTTTTTTGATAAATTCTACAAATACCGAATAGTTTCCTAATAAAAATCGAAAATTAAGTATTCCGTCGATCAATCTCTATAACCAGTATAAGGGACGGACCTTTTTGGAAAAAAGATCTGAAATAGAGTTTTTTCGAAAAATTTAAAATAAGCGAGTTATTTACAAAGATGCATGACCACGTCCGGTACATCAGAGTGGCAGAATAAAATCGTAACTCTGAAATCACTCCGCTGATTTTTCACCCTTCTCGAAAAAGTCTCTATTTTGGTAATACACGAAATTATCTACAGGTGTCCAAACCAAAAAAAAAAAAAAAAATGAAGATCATACCGGTGAAAATTCTATCTCTATAAAAATTTGACCGATTTTTATTTACTAATAACAATATAACCGATGCCCTTTCTGTATTTCAAAATGTAGTTAGCCTTTACTTTAGTCAATACAAAAATTTAAAAAAAAGAAAAATAAAACATGTCAAGATGTACTGAGTCATCCTACGACCCTCTGCTGAAGAGGTACTGGGTACTGAATCATCCCAACAGGAATAAAAAGCATATCAAAATGTAGGTTAGCTTGTTATTGGTAACATATATTTAAAAAAATATGACTATAATAAAATAAAAGAAATTGTAATATTTGCTAAGAATTATATTATTGTTAACTCATTGACGATGAGCAACTCCGCAATGTCTATTCTGAGTCACAGATTTAATAACAATAATTTTTGGCCGACGCAAACTGTCATAAAAGTACGGTTAGGATCGCCGTTCTCCCGGGGAGCTGACGGATTCCCTCACGATTTACCAGAGAAGTAAGTTCACGCATTTTTCGCACGAAGTGATCACTCCCTTAGTTACAGAATAGACTTTTATTCATTTTCAAGTGAATTCCGCTCACTTCTCACGGGAATGCGCTTTCACGCTTTTACAGAATAGAGGTCCAGTAGAAGTAAGTTCGCGCATTTTTCGTTCGAGGTGATCACTACCGTAGTTACAGAATAGAGTTTTATTCATTTTCAAGTGAACTCCGCCCACTTCTCACGGGAATGTGCTTTCACGCTTTTACAGAATAGAGGTCCTGAATATGGTAGGAACTCAAGTTAGCCAAATGTGTTAAATTCCTGTGTATTTAAGAGTGTATCCCTACAAACACTAAAAGTCTGCCTTCCAGCGGGCCATCATGGGGCCAGAAGTTTGATTTTCGTCCTAATGATGGCCCGCTGATGGGCCGACCTTTAGTGTTTGTTGGGATGGTACTTGTGTTGACAGTAATAACTTTCTGGGGAGGTTATTTTCTTGTTAAAGGAGCTTATATTTACGTTTTAAAAAGGAACCAGAACTTGTAATGACGAGTTTACAGTTCTGAGATAAAATATGCGAAAAAAGTCAAATTTTCTTCAAAATTTCTGGCTAACTATGGGTCGCGTGTGCCGACGTCACAGATTTTGAGACCTTAGGAAAAACAAACAGCTGTCATTGAGAAATCTGCCGATTAAACGTGTTTCTTTAAAGTGAATTTTGCAGTGTTTGTGCCATTTAAGAACTTGTTGGATTATTTAACATCTACAACTATTCTTAATACTGTTATATAAACAATTTTGTTCGTCAGGATGACGGTTAGTTCGTATTTTGCAGAATTGTCTTCTGATGTAGAGGTTAGGTATACGGCTGCCATCGAATCAAATCCTTATATTTTGAGAAAAAAATACTTTAGTACAAATATTGATGTATTTCCAAATGTTACACATAGGGATGTTGCGAATTACTTGATTTTTTAAAGAATTACGTAGACAGAAGGACGAATTCAAGGCATTGAAAAGTCTTGAAGCTGTTTGTGGTTAGGTGAAAGAAGTACTCTGCAAGAAATTTGCAGGATAAAAGCTTGTTACAACGGTAAGAATTAGTTATCAACAATTTTTTTCATATATGCTTGCCTAATTAAATATTGTTTTATAAATAATTACTAATGCAGAAATTAATTTTTCAAGATATGAACTCTTAGCATCATGAATAAAAGCCATTTACTCCTTGGACTATTGCAGATTCAGATGGTTCCTTAATGCTCACTGGGATTGTGTTGCCAGTCTAGACAAAACATGTTCACCAATTAACAGGAAATCTTTCCTTTTAGTTTTTTACCAATGGACATGGCTATGGTTGGAGATTAACCGCTGTAAATTTTGTGAAAAAGACACTTTATAAAATAAATAATGAAAGACTGACGTACCTACTGTAAACTATTTGAAGTATGTAATAAGATGTACACAATTTCTTCCAGCGGTTAACCCCTCGTCTATACTTTATTTACCTATAGATTGGACTACGCAAACCGTTGTAATTTTTGTAAATTTTTTATTATAATATATTATATTAAATGTTTAACATGTATTTTACTATTTTATGTAGGTCAATTGTTAATTATGACTTGTATTCTCTTAAATATACTCTTCCTCCGTGCAGTTCATGCTTCGCTCAACTAAAATTTAAATAAGAAATAGTTATTAAAAATAGAGACAAACCAATGGAAAATGTTAATTTTCTCTACCATGGATTGTTTATTGCTTGTTTGAGCAGCAGTTATTACTATCACAATCATTCTTGCATTAACATGCAACAACTTAAAGCATTTCTTTTAATTGCCTGGAATTGTTTAACCTAACCTCTTCTGGCTGTAAATCGAAATTATTTTATAAAAACTGATGTTGTCTCGGATTGCCACACTTCCACAATTAGTAATACAATAAAAACTAGCCATTTTGTATGATATAATATTGATAAAAACTCTAGGATTACGAAAAATTTAATTCTGAGGTTCAGTCAGTCGCCATATGACAGCTAATGACAGCGGTTTGTTTTTCCTAAGCTCTGGGACCTGTGACGTCAGGCGCACGCGACTCATACTGACAGGAGTTTCTTTCTGGGAAATTTTTTCTGTGCTTAAAACATTTAAATAAATATTCTCAACCTAAAAAAACCTTGTAACCATCAGGTGCTACACCTCAGTTTTTTTACAACTTTGACCTGGCTGCATCCTTGACGTCGCACTCTTTCGAATGGTTTCTTTGAAAGTTATCTGCTAAATCCCTCTCCTAAAATAATGTTTTTTAATAATAATGTAAACAGAAATGCGATATTTATTTGTACCGTTTAATATTTTGTATTGTATTTCATAGATTACATGAACATATTTGTGATTTTTTACGATGTAATAGTATACAATGTAAGCAAAGTAAAATAAAATGTATCAAACGACAAACAACACATAGCAAAGGATTCTCGTATTCACTCAGAGCCAGAAAGGAGGCAGGAGCGCGTTATGAACTGTTCTCGATTATCTCACATCTATATTCTTAGGATGGCTCGGGGCGTTTGTTCGTTTGGAAACTAGTTAGCGGAAATTTCTACAGCCAACCGAGTGGTAGAGATGATGAATACAACACGACGACGGATTAAAAGGCACACAATGTAGCCAACATGTTTAGACATAATACGATTGTATCTTGAGGAATTAAATATATAATCTTCACTATATGCTTCGGTGCGTTCAGCGTGTGTGGGTGAGACTGAAAAGTTTCGTGTTCTACCAGGGGCGTGCTCGGGAATTTTGAATTGAATAATTTAATATGCAAATATTAATTGTTCAAAATAATACCCAAGCAAAATTCCATGTCTTTGACAACGTTTGATATTAAATGGACCGAAATAAAAAAGCAAATGTTGAAAGTAGGCCAGTCGCAAACTCATAAAAATTTCATAAATTCAGAAATGCATTTATAACATATATTAAAGTCAGTTATTTTTTATGGGCCTGTGAATAGTTAGAAATTAGGAGATAACTATATTATATTGTTGTTATACTCTTCGCAAAAACGAAGAGTATATTGTATTTGATAGGCACATTTCTAAAATCGTAAATATCGCTCGTAGAGAAAATTTTTTTATATCATTGTGTTAGTGAACGAATTCTGAACTACTTTCAAAATGTCCGTATGTCCGTTCGTCCGTCACGTTTCTTGTAAGCACGATAACTCAAGAAAGAAAAATCCGATTGTACTGAAATTTGGACAGTAAATTAGTGTTAGCTAGAGGAAGGACCCTATTGTTTTTGAACAAAATCGATCGGTAAATAAAAATGTTATTAATGATTTAAATTTGAACATTTTTTTTTTTAATTTTTATGTTTCTGTAATTGAATAGAAATCTGGTGAAATGATATTTCATTTTAATATCTAAATATTTTTATATTTTACAAATATACATTTCATAATGTAATATGCAACCGTGAAAAATGATTTTAGCTCGTGTCTTATAATGTAAAAATTTACATTTTTTACGTGTAAAGTGGTGCTGTAGTTCTTACGATTTTGACTCGGAATCCAAGGGTCCCGGGTTCGAAACCCAAATGGGATATGGTATAGTTTTTTTATTTTTACTTTATTTTACACTGAGTATTTTACCAACTAACTGCGAAGAGTATCCTATAGAATGTGCAACAGTTATATAAAAAGTTCAGTGAACAGGCGAAGAGTACGTTTTTAGCTTGTTTTTATATACTAATAAATATTAATAGCCATCAAAAATAGCAACACAAGAGAGTATTTTATATCCCCTGTATAGGCCAGGCAACGAATGCTCAAAAAAGGGTTAGAGGGAAATGTTAGGGACAGAAAATATGTCATGAAACGTAGAGATTTTAAGTTTGAGCGAAAAAAAATTGTGTCTGTCAGTCTGTCTGTAACTTTTTTTGTGCGCACGTTTACTCTGGAACCGTTTAAGATATTGACTTGAAATTTGGTACACATATGTACTTTAACGAGGTCTGGAACTAAATTATATTTTCATCTTGTTCCGTTAAAGGGTTGGGGGGTAAATTGGGGTAAATTTTGGGTAAATGGGTAAATCAAGCAGGTGAGAGTCCATAAAATTGGTATTTAGTATATACAAGAAAAAATGTTGGCATTAGCCACCCCCATTATTAAATGGGATGAAACAAAATTATGATTTAGTGTATGTACAAGAACCAGAAACCTCAAAATCAGGGTTCCCACCAACCTGGAAAAACCTGGAAACCTGGAAAAGTCAGGGAATCCAAAAAGTGACCCTGGAAGTCAGGGAATTTCGGTAAAATCCTCTAGAATCCTGGAAAAACCTGGATTTTCAATCTTCACTTATAAAATCTTTTGATCATTTCCTTTACAAAAATTCTAAAACTTGAATTTTATATTTGTATTTTAATATTAATTTTCTTAGGTCAACTCTGTTTAACAAGTACCTAAAGTTAAGTTAACGGCCTTGATCGTTCACTTCCAGTTGATAGAGTGGGAAAATGCGAGATACAGTGTAAGCAATAAAGACAGACAGTACAGCGCTGCCTAAAACGATTACTTTTCTTGTCGTGCTTTAGCGTCAGTTAAGTAAATATCAAATTATAAAGAAACGACAAAACAAAAAACAAATGTGTTGTGAAGAATAATATTTCAACACCAAATAAAACTAATTTAAGTACGTTCTGAACAAAAAATAATTTTTTTTTCCATTTGAATCGTTTTGCAGTTAAAAAAATTCCGTTCACAAAAACTGATTTTTAATAGTTTATACCTTAAACACCTTTTAACCCACTTCGATATACTTGCCTTTATAAACTTCAAATTTTACTACGTTAATAAATTCGAATTGAGAACAGTGACCAATCTCACAAATTTCAAAAATATCGCATTAATAGTTATTGAGATACAGGTGTAGCCCCATGAAAATTGTGACACGCTGTATATATAATTAGTCTGGATAGAAAATAAAGAATTACTAGTATGTACTGTTTAAAATTAATTGTTGTAATAAAAATCACGTAATGAAAAACAGTAGTGTAATTTATTCCAGATAAAATATTTCTCCATGTTCATCTCATAGAGATACATTATTAATACTGAGTTGATGTCAATTAAAATGTGATAAATGCTCTTCTTTTGGTCCTGGAAAATGTAATATCTGGACCTGGAAAATCATGGGAAAGTCAGGGGATTTTAAATTCTGATGATGTTTTTTAAATTCTGAAAATATATTTTTTTCTTCATCCTGTACTTGTATAAGGATTTTAAATCAGTTTTATATAGTCCATTTACGTTTATAAATTTTATAAATAATCTCTTAAAATAACTTCTAAAGTATTTTAAAACTAAAATTGTTACTTGTTTGCGCCGTATAAATATCAAATTTTGTTTCACCTTTTTGAAGAAAGATTGTTTGTCTAAGAAAGCAGAAAAATTTTGCAATCTAAAAAATGTATTTGCCTACAAATATATCGTTGTGTCCAAAGGTCCTTACAGTCGATAATTTAAACAGTGAATATCAGAACAGCGACTTCCTAGAAAGCATCTTAAAATAAACCTATTTTGCAGATGCCATAAATAAAGTAGAGCCTCATAGTGTTTCGACGCATTTTTCACATGTCAAGCATGTGAAAATTGCAAAGTTAATGATTCCTATCGGCCTTCACCTCACCGTAAATTTAAATTTACGAAATTAAATTTCAAAAATGTCCAAAATAGTACGTAAAATGGTCATTACATATTTATGTTATACGCCATGATTAAGTGGAGTTAGCCCTGAGAGAAAATCTAAATTAAATTACAATAAAATTATGATAAAAATTTCAAGTATGGTAATGAGGTAGAAAAAAACGTTAATAGCAGTTCGGTGGGTTGGAACATTATTCAGAAATTACCGAGATACAGAAGCTTACAAAAATTAGCATCGTGTTAACGAGAAGAAAATCGTATAAGAACTTCTGTTTATACAAAGGATTTAAAAAAGTCGGTCATGCAACACGGAAATCGACTAAAAGCTTTTTGTAACTGTATATTGAAAACAACTAGTCTTAATTTTTTTTATTATTGCATATAGCTTTTCGGGTATTTTGGTACAACAAAAAAAAATAAAAAAAACTAAGAAGGATGAAATAAACAATTACTGTCACCCAGTCAACTGAACCTTATTATCCACATCTCAAAAACTTGGTACTTTATGAATCCTTACTATCGGCAAATTATGATGTTTGAGTTTAAATTGAAGCCAGCCGACTTACAATTAAATTATTTATTGAAATGACAGTGAAATAACTATTTTACTAGTTTTTATAAGAAACGGTTAATTCTACAGTCTTCAACAAAAAGGACCTTTTTTGTGTAAATTTTATCAGGGAACCATATTCTAGTATAAAATAGAAAAGAAGAGAAAAAATCGGATTATAAAGAGGGCCTCCACCTTCCTTGCGCCCCTGGTTGAATTTTTTTTGGCCGAAGCATAAGGGATTTCTAAAGTATTAAATAAAAACATACTCTAGGGCACCACTTTCAAAGAGCCCTGACTGTCTTATAGACTGGTGCCAAAGCGGATTTTGAACGCAAAAAAAATATTAACAGACAAGGACCAGCCGGAAAATTTAGTTAAGGTTATAACTAAGAGAAAAAACAAAAATTAAATACGAGATAAAGTGAAATTGTGAAATGAGGGTGCTGTTTAGGGGTTGAAAGTGGTTTCTTGCTGTTTTCAGCGAATGGTGATCTCCTAGCGGAAAATGTCCTTCACAAGCGTTGTAGATAATAAAAAAATCTAAAACGTTCATATAAGGTATTTTTCAATATAACCGAGAAAATGGCGTAAAACCTTTAATTAAATTCATTCAACTTTAGTGATATTACATTGAAGTAAATACTGTCATTTAAATTTAACCCATTATTAACAGAAATAATAAAAAAAATGAAAATCATAAAAAATATTGAAAAATTCGTGATCCAAAAATTATTTTTTTGGTTTTTCTCAATTTTAAGCAGTTTCATGAAAAATAAACCATCAACATATATAGACCATTTTAAAGTAGACATTTCAACGGTTAAAATGAGCCCAGATAGAATATTTAAATCGAAGTTTTCCGTGGAAGATTTGGTTTTTTTTTGTTTTTCAAAAAATGTAAATATCTCGGAAACTACTTGTTTCCCAGGTTCTAAAAAATCGTGCTTGTTCAATGCAAAAAAAGTATATTTTCACTAAATTTCATGTAAATTGAATTATTTTTACGGGAGAAAAAAATAAAAAACCGAAAAATCGGTTTTACGCCATTTTATAGGAAAATTTGAGATTATGTTTAAAAAATGCCTTATATGAAAGTTTTAGATTTTTTATTATTTATAACTTTTGTGAAGGACATTTGCCGCTAGGAGGTTAAGTTTCGCCGAAAATCGCAAAAACCAGTTTCAACCCCAACAGCACGGCCATTTCACTATTTCACTTTATCTCGTGTTTAATTTTTGTTTTTTCTCTTAGTGATAACCTTAACTAGATTTTTCGGCTGGTCCTTGCCTGTTAATTTTTTTTTTCACAAAAGTATTAGCACCAGCCTATTAGGAAGAATTTCTGGCCACATGTCTATAGGAACTTTTTCATATTTTTACCAAAGCTATCATCACCTGAAGTTAACAACAGAAATTCGCAGACACCTTGTATACATATACATACTATTTAATACATTAATAAAAGTTGATACAAAATTCTGAAAAAATTCGTATACAGTGTGTCCCCGTATGGACCTAACTATACTTGTAATTTTCCTTATTTCGCATTTTAAGAGAAAGAGTCATTCTTCATAAAAAGTTTTGCTTATCGTGAAAAGTCATTAGCCATACTCAGACTTTCAAAATAATATACAGGGTGGTTAGCAAATAAGGAAACGTGAATTTGTGCCAAGAATAAACTGTATTATCAACATGATGGTTGTCCTGCACACAGTGCAATTAGTGTAAGAAACTGGTTAGATCAGCATTTCCACAATAAATGGATAGGACAGTTTGGTCCTATAATATGGCCTGCACGCTCCCCAGACATAACCCCTCTTGATTTCTTTTTATGGGGATACCTGAAGCAAAAAGTTTATGCCCATGATTTAAAAGATAATTTAAACCTTTTAAAGGAGAATATATCAGAAGCAATATCCGACATAAACGAGGATACAATTCATTTAGTTTATGAAAAATTTAGAAAATGTGTAGCAGTAGGAGGACAACACATAGAATAATTTTGTTATAATTTTATTCAATAAATTATGTGCTTTCGTTAAATTCATAAAATTATTTTAATCATAATTTTCGCAAAAATATCAACTTAGAGATACGACGTTCAAATTTCATATCTGGACTACTATTAACATTAGAAACAACTTCTTTGAGTAACATTTTTATATTCCTCTCAAAAAACTAATACTTTACTCTTGGCACAAATTCACGTTTCCTTATTTGCACCCTGTATGTTATTTTGAAAGTCTGTGTATGGCTAATAACTTTTCACGAAGTTTCTTCGGAAAGCTTGGCTGTAGAACTGACGAGAAATAAATTGTAAGCGAGCGTGGTGTGTACCTAAAGATCATTATTTTTTCTTAGAGTAATCTGAAAATTTTCGCGGATTTTAGAAAATTGCATTTAGCCCAGTAGCCGGGTAGAAAGAAACAGTTCCTATCCAAAAAACCGTAAGTTTTGAAATTTTGTACATTTTGATGTTCCTAAAAGCACTAATTTTGCAACCTTGTAGCTACAAATCGTGTCGTCCTGTTGGCAAGATGGCGGCAAAAAAACAATGTTTTTTCCACCTTGAGACAAAAATCGCCATTATAAAAAATAAAACAAGATTAATTCTCTCCTTCTATCTTTAAGCTTTGCAAATATGGATGACATTTAGAAGGTTTAAAAATAACAAGGCCAATTTGAAAAGTTCTCAACATAACCCCAAGGAGGTTTGGAACCAGATGGAATTCAGACGGAGCGAAATCAGGTAAATAAGGCAGGCAGGTTAGCAAGTTATATTTCAATGTATGTCTGCGAGGTTGAGAAGCAAACACACTTGACTCTCACCTTGACAGTGGGATTATTTTAGTAAAAGAAATTAATTTTAGTATACTGGAATACTGGGTGTATGTCCCTTGTAATCCCACATATGGTCACTTCAGGGATCGTCGTTCTTTTGGGAGGTGCGTTAGCTAACTGGAACAAGAGGCAGTACTGAAATCCCGGAGAGAGACCAGACGGAGACCGCTTTCGCATTACTTCACTCTGATCCGTGCTGCACTTGTTGTGACGCCATCTGCCATCCTCACCATTTCCCCACATCCCCCGTCCACTGCTGTGATGAGGGGTTCAGGAATGAGGTCTCGTTGCCTTGTGCGTGAGCCTTTTTATGAAGAATGACTTTTTCTCTTAAAATGCGAAATGAGGAAAATTACAAGTATAGTTAAGTCCAACCAGGGACACACTGTATAGTTATGGCACTTAAATAAAGAATTTTTGATTTTTCCGCTTGAGTTTATGGTATTTGGGGTTAAAATGTCATTCTTGCTCTTTCGATTCGATATTGAGTCACTTTCCCACTCATGAATTTTAAAGAGATTATAAATGAATTCATTACTCAGATTAACGCCAATGTAACGTCAATGAAATGTCAATAAAATGGCAATGAAATTCCAATGAAATGCCAATGAAATTCCAATGAAATGCCAATTAAATGCTAATTAAATGCCAAGGCCAGTGAGACGCCAATGAAATGCCAATGAAATACCAATGAATGCCATTGAAATGCCATTAAAATGCCAATGAAATAGTAAAGTACCTATAGTAATTGAAATTTTTATTTTTTTTAATCCTTTTTTAACTTTCGTCGTTATCTTACAAGAACCATCTATCTGTCGTTTGTTGCTCATTTGTTTTATCTAAATGCTCCATACAGTCTAAGAACCACTTCTTAAGAATATTTCTACATAAAGGACCCCGCTCAAATCTTATGGCCCCTGTCAAGTATTAACCCCCACTCTATGTACTGATACACACTAATGATAATAAACCAGTCTACACCTAATCTTTGTATGATTCACATGACCTCTGACATGGCGCAGTCGGCAGTTGAACTAATTAATTCATTACAAGTGTGTTAAGCGTACAGAAGTTGTATTATAAATAGACAATAGACAGTGAAGTAAATAAACAAGATAAGTGAAACATAATTTTCAATAATTAAAATAATAAAGTGCAGTACAGCTGATCCCAAAATGGCGGATCAAGCTGTAATAAACGTTAATGTAAAAATACCAGATGAAATGGACTTCAATGGTAACCTCAGTAATAACTACACATTTTTTAAGCAAAAATTTGAAATATACCTCCTAGCATCGAGACAGAATTCCAGTGATGAAAATTATAAGGGCTCGTTATTTTTAAATATAATAGGTGATAAAGCTGTAAAAATCTATAATAATTTCGTGTGGGCTCCTCCGGCAATGAAAGATAAATATAGTGATATACTTGCTAAGTTTGATGAGTACTTCATACCACAAAGAAATGAAACATATGAACGACACGTGTTTTTTACCCGAGACAGGGGTCCTGGTGAGTCAATTGATGTTTATGTAAACGAACTACGAGGGCTAAGTGCAACATGTCAATTTGGAACTCTAACTGATAGCTTAATTAAAGACCGACTCATATTAGGCATCAATGACGGTGCGCTGAAAAATCGATTACTTCGCATTCCCAAGTTAGACCTCACCTTGGCAACATCAACGTGCAAAGCCGCTGAGCAAGCAGACAAACAAGTAGAAGACATCTGTAAAACTAGCAGTACCATGCAGCTAGATGTACTTCAAAGAGGTTACAAGAATAATAGTCCAAAAGCGAAAAAGGGAAAAGCAGTCAATAATCGCCCATTTTACAATCAAAGTCAATTCTCCCACCAAAGAGCTGAAGCCTCCCTACCTCGATATTCACGTGATACTCAAAAAGGATTCCAAAATGAGCCATACGCATCTACGTCACAGTCAAGGTACCCAAATTCACCAGTTTACGCATCTAAAAGTGCGCACGCTTCCAACTCAACGCATAGACAGCGACCTTCTTGCTACCGATGTGGTTCTTCTCATCCCTACCATTCAAGATGTCCTGCAAATGGATACCAGTGTAAACAGTGTAATAAATTTAATCATTATACTCACATGTGCAAATTTCGGAATGTGGACGTGCTTAAATGCGATGAAAACTCCTCAGACGATTCAAGTTGTAACGAATTTGACTCTTTTTTAGGCACCATTGAGTCAACACTATTCGCATTAGATAATAAAAACGAATGGTATGAGCAAATTATAATAAACAACAAAATTAAAATTAATTTTAAACTGGATACCGGGGCACAAATAAATGTGTTACCTTATTCAGATTTTCTAAAACTGAAAATTGCCGTTGACACCAATAAAAAAGAATCAGGTATTGTTACAACTTATGGAAATGAGATTATAAATGTATATGGAACATGCAATGTATCTTGTCGAGTTAGAAATATGATTGAAAACGTAAAATTTCACGTAATTGATACTCATAAATGTCCTATTTTGGGGTTAAATTCCATCAAACAATTTAATTTATTACAAAGGAGTGTTGATGAAATTAAAATTGAATCTCATTTGAACATTTTAAACAAATACAATGATTTATTTGTAGGTACAGGCAATATTGGAACCTATCACATCGTAGTTGACACAAGTATTAGACCAGTCATCCACCCGCCAAGAAAAGTTCCATTTAAATTACATAATAAGTTAAAACTTAAATTAGAGGATCTAGAAAAAAATGATATTATTGAAAAGTGTACTGAGCCTACTGATTGGGTCAACTCGATGGTAATAGTCCAGAAGCCTAACAAAGACTTAAGAATATGTATAGATCCAAAGGACTTAAATAAAGCAGTAAAAAGGGAGCATTTTCACATACCAACGTTGGACGAAATCACTCACAAATTAAAAAATGCAAAATTTTTTAGTGTCCTGGATTGTAGCAATGGGTTTCATCAAGTGAAATTAGATAACATGAGCAAAAAATTATGTACTTTTAACACTCCGTTTGGGAGATACTCTTTTAAGCGCCTTCCATATGGGTTGTGCTCAGCACCTGAGGTTTTCCAAAGACTGATTAAACAACATTTTGATTCTGTAGAGGGAGTTGATACCTACATTGATGATATTTTAATATGGGGGGAAACGTTAGAAATTCATAATGAAAGGTTAAAAAGAGTATTAGAAATCTGTAGAGAAAAGAAAATTAAATTGAATAGGGAAAAATGTAAGATAGCAATAAAGGAAATAAAATATATGGGACATTTATTAACACAAGAGGGTATAAGACCAGACAATGAAAAAATTAAGGCCATTAAACTCTATAAAGTTCCTGAAAATAAAAAAGATATAGAAATATTTTTAGGTATGGTAACTTATCTTGGTAAATTTATACCTAATATGTCACAAATTACAGAACCTTTAAGGTCTTTATTGAAAAAAGGTACAGATTTTCAATGGCACTCAGAGCAACAAAATGCATTTGAAAAACTTAAGCATATTTTGTCAACTACACCCGTACTAGCTTATTACTCAGTAAATGATCCTATCACTATCGCATGCGATTCGTCGTCCACAGGTTTAGGGGCTGTTTTAAAACAAAACAATAAACCAGTGGCTTACGCATCCAGGTCTCTAAATAGTGCACAAATTGCCTATGCACAAATTGACAAAGAAATGCTAGGGATATATTTTGCTTGTACTAAATATCATCAGTTCATATTTGGACGCTCCGATGTCACAGTTGAAACTGATCATAAACCACTCATTTCAATATTTTCAAAACCATTATATAAAACAACCCCTAGACTACAGAGCATGCTGTTAAAAATTCAAAAATATTCCATAACTTTAGTATATAAACCGGGAAGCAAATTAAAAATTGCAGATGCACTTTCTCGTGCATACGTCATTGAAAATGATGACTTTTTGAAGGAAATAGATTATCAGATATGCTCTTTAGAAAAAACTTTACCCGTTTCAGATAATAAGATAGCCTTAATAAAAACATGTATTCAAAACGATAAGCATTTACAGTTATTAATAAAAACAATAAAAAATGGATTTCCGGAAACTAAAAATGATCTGGAAGACTTCCTTAAAATATATTATCCATATAAAGATGAATTAAGTTTTATAAATGGATTAATATTTAAATCAGATAGAATTTTAATTCCAGAGTCCTTGAGAGCAGACACGCTGCAAAGGTTACACACAGGACATTTCGGTAAAGAAAAAATGAAAAATAAAGCTCGTGAATTAATTTTTTGGCCGGGATTAACCGCTCAAATTGATAATTTGTGTGATGCATGTGCAACTTGCAGCGTTTTTAAAAAATCTAACAGAGCGGAGCCACTAATTAATCACGTAATACCGGATCAGCCGTGGTATAAAATAGCTGTTGACTTGTTCTACTTCAAAAATAAAAATTATTTAATTCTAATTGATTATTACTCAAAATTTGTGGAAATATCTTGCGTTTTTAACAACATGAGTAGTAAAAATATCATTAAACATATGAAAAGTATAATGTCTAGACAAGGCATTCCCACCCAGGTATGCACAGACAATGGGCCATGTTTCAATTCCTCGGAATTCAAAAATTTCAGTACGTTATGGAATTTTGAACACATAACATCTAGTCCACATTTCCATCAATCGAACGGCCTGGTAGAGCGCAGCGTACAAACCGTAAAAAACATTTTTAAAAAGTCATATCATGAGGGATCCGATCCATATTTGGCTATGTTGGAATTACGTAATACTCCTATTACTAATGTTATACCCAGTCCCTCACAATTATTAAACAGTAGGCGTATGAGAGGTGTTTTACCTATTTTAAATAAAAAGCTAAAACCTAAAGTTGTTAGTAACAAAAAGGTTATGCATAATTTTAAAAACAGATGTGAAAAAACAAAATCTTATCATGACAAAAAATCACAGCCTATGTCAAAACTTGCAGTAGGTCAGCAGGTATACATCCAGGACATAAAAACAAACGAATGGACGCCGGGTATCGTAGAAAAAATTCATAATGATAGATCATATTGGGTAAAAGTTTTAAAAACTAACAAAATTTTAAGAAGGAATAGAATACATTTAAGACCAAAGAAATTTGATAAATATGAAGAAAATGATTGTGAAAACGTTCCTAACTTTTCAAAAAACAATGAAAATAGCTCGAAAAATACAAACTCTGGCGACTTTAGCCGTTTTGGTAGAGCTATTAAGAAGCCTAATTATTTAAACATTGAAACCACAAGTTCTAAGTCATATTGTTAAAGTTTAATAACTTAAAAAGAAATACATAATTATAAGAACTTAGTTCATTTTCTGTATGCTATGTGTAGTGTTGTGTGTACGTTGTAATGAATGTAAGTGTTTATATATTATATGTGTGATTTATTAATATTTTCTTGTTGTAACTATTTGGCAATTTATATGTATATGTGTGTGTGTATATATATAAAAAAAAAAAAAAATAAAAAAAAAAAAAAAAAAAAAAAATATATATAAATAAATAAATAAGTAAAAAACAAATAAAACATTATATAAAATATTGTATTCATTATGTTCGTTTTATGTATTGTATAGGTATATCTATATGTTTATAAAATATTTACAGTTAAGCGTGTACAACCAAATGTAGGTGATAGTGTTTATGTAACATTAATATTAACTATATAATTATTTTTGTAAAAGGGGAGATGTCAAGTATTAACCCCCACTCTATGTACTGATACACACTAATGATAATAAACCAGTCTACACCTAATCTTTGTATGATTCACATGACCTCTGACAGCCCCCGGTGAAATTTTTAATATATTATATATTTCGACTTTCTGATCAAAAGCTCTCATGGGCTCAACTCGATCCTATCACTAGTTTCCAAGAAGTTTCCATAATTTTCGCAAAAATATCGACTTTGAGATATGACGTTCTAATTTCATATCTGAACTATTAGTAACATTAGATAGAAACAACTTCTTTCAGTAACATTTTTATATTCCTCTCAAAAAACTAATACTTTACTCTTGGTAATTTATTGATATTAGAGGTCAAAGGAGCAATTTCCGAAAGTTCTTCAATTAAAGTTTTTTGATCAGGAAGACACATACTTTATGTAAAAAATGTTTTAGCCAATTTGACCGAATATTTTTTTCACTTGTTATTTTCATATAGAGATCCTGGCGCCTTCTCCAACATTTTTCAAACTTTAATTTTTTCCACGCTATTTTTATTAAAACAACAAATGTTTTTAGTGCAAAATATAGAGGTATAAAGGGCTATTAGAACGTATTACAATATAAATTATACGAAAAAAATCATGATTTCAAAATTTTTTTTATTGTACAAGAGGTCATTCTTGTACATTTCTTGAGCTATATTTCGGAAACTAGTCATAGGATTGACGACATATTAAAAATTCAGCGAATTTCTCTGGGGGCCACTTCCCATAAGATATGAGTGGGGTCCTTTAACCTTTTTTTTTTCTTTTTTTTTTACGAATAACGTTTTTCCATCATTTACTGTATAATTTTTGGCGGGCGCTGTAGAATCTCGTTACCAATAATGGCGCCAAATCACAGCCGCTTAGATCACTGAATAAATACATCTCTTTAAACTGTAAAAATGTTTAAACATGAACATGACGCTTAATTTTCAATGGACCTTAAAGATATGTAAAGTTATTATTTTTACGTACGAAAATTGAGGTTATTGTATACACAGATTGGTAAACAAGTGAAAAGTTATACAAGAATGAATAAAATATTAGTTTTACGCACATGCCGCTGTTAAAAATTGTGGCGTTATGGAAAAATGGCCAGCTACTGGAAACGGTTGAAACCTCCCATCCAAATGATTACGAAAATTCGTTACTGAACTCGTTACCACACCAAAACAAACACACACGTAGTAAACAACCCCCAATTCTAAAGTCAACGCTGTCCAGAAGGGGGTTACAGATTTGAAAAAACTCAGTTAATATCAATTACCTACCGACATTGCCAGTGTCGGGGCTGGGGATCGAATCCAGCACCAGATAAACAATAACCAAGTGTGCTCGCCATCAACACGCTTTAGCCCGCTACGCTTCTGTTACCACTGAGCTACGCCTTCGATCCAAAGGTGCTGGAACTTAACGACGCACCGCCGCGGGACTCGAACAATTTCTTTTCGACGGAGAATGAACGCGGAAGAGTGATGTGTAATATATCGTTGAAATACCCGGCAGGCCAATAAGGTGACAACGTGTTTACCCGATTTGAATCCAATCGACTTCTTCGTGCAAGGCTATTACAAAGAGACAATTTTTGCGAACGAATGTCAAGCCGAAACAGAAGTACGTTAAAAAATACAAGATGCCGAAAATACAATTCGTCTAAATGAGGGGGCACTTTTCGAATTCCAATTTTTTTTAAGAAGGTGCAGAATTCGCATTGAATGTGGAGGTACACATTTTAAAAATCTGTTGTAAATAATAAATATTTTCAATTTTGTGAACGACATAATATGCAATTTAATTTGTTTCGCCATCAAGTGATTTTTTTTTACGTTTTTCCAGAGATGAGTCGAAGAAACTTTCCATATTTGATAAGTCTGTAAAACTCATGTAAATAATATAATTGTACGCACTTATTTGATATCAAAATGAAGCTTGCGTCGTCACGAATCAGATTTCACTATAAAATAGGCTATCAGTATACCCCTCCGATTAAAGAACTTATATCTAGATATATAATGGCATTGATTTATTTACGCTGAAAGACTCACAATCTAAGGCACTTCTTCCCATAAGTTGCTGCACGGCCGACTCGTGTTACTAGATTGGCCCATCGGCGTATTCGCGGCCGCTCGTGCACGATCGGCTTCAGTTCAATTATCATAATTTCAGTTGACAGTTCGGCCATTAATGTCAATAAATGTTTTTCGTGTTCTCCGACCAAAAACTGGTGAAAAAGTAATTTTATTTTAAGTTGTGATTTGCTTAATACCTAAATAATATTCTCTATTCATATTTACACAGTTTAGTGACAATATATTTTGTGCAAATAAATAGTGAGGTGCTCTGCCGTTTGCAGAAAGCAGCTTAGAAAAGAAGAAAATCGATCGTTCCATAGTCGTAACATGATGAAGTTCAGTTTACAGTTATAAAGTAAATAGCAATTAAATTTTAATATCCTTTCAATACATATTTATCTTACTGTTTTATCTTACTGTAATATCGTATGCCTACATCACGTTATATAAAGAGTCGGTAATGCAGGAATTGCAATAATTCATTTTAATGAAAATATTTACCATTCTACACATTTTCTACACACACAACGCCACTGTTGCCTATGGGATGTGATGTTCATCTATCCATTTTAATGGACATATAATGTGACTATGTTAGGAGCAAATAAGGTATATAGTGAAAAGATAGCCTGTTATGTATCTAGATACCGTGCGTGTAGCCGAACGCTAGGCATAGGGAGTAAAATTACAACATCGCGCGTGCCAGCTGGCTGAAATGAAATAACAGACTGGAATGCTCCGCTCGACGGAGGAATTTACGGCAGCTATGTTGCCATATCTATCGCGCTACGTGGATGTACATGCCTAATGGGAAATTACACGCACGGTATAAGTTCTTTAATCGGAGGTATGCACCTATTTGATATCAAAATGAAGCTTGCATCGTCACAAATCAGATTTTACCATAAAATAGGCTATCAGTATACCCAATGGAAAGTTAGAAGGAAAAGTTCCTGGAAACTTTCGGAGTTTTCAAAACGGAAAGTTTCCAGGAAGTTTTCCTTCTAACTTTCCATTGGGTATATTGATAGCCTATTTTATGGTGAATCTGGTTCGTGATGATGCAAGCTTCGTTATGATACCAAATAAGTGCATACAATTATATTATTTACATGACTTTTACAGATTATTATCAAATGTGGAAAGTTTCCTGCACCCATCTCTGCTTTTTTCACATTAATGTCACATTATGTCCGATGTAGTATTCATTATGGTTATCAGCTTTAATTAGGAACATAGTAAGTTAGTTTTTAAAATATCAGGCATTTTTTCAGTAGTAAATTTTTTTAATTGCTTCGAAGTATTACGAAATAGAATATTGCACAAAATTTTGCTTTTTTTTTTAATTCGATTGTTTTAACGATAGGAAAGAGGTGCCATGAAACTGACAGATATTGAAAGACACAATACATCTCGAATTGCTTCACAATTTGCTTCCAGAGTTTGCAGCTATTCGACAATAGATGGCGCTACGTGCATAGTTAAACATCTTCAGATATTTCTCATTTAGGAATGCCTAATACTGCAACGGATCTGACGAGAAAAAGAGGAGTTTTAAAAGCAACTTTTTTTCTTATTTTTTTTGTTTTGAGAATTCGGTTACACGCATTCTCTTTTATCATGTTATCAAGTTAGTTCAGTTTAATCGGACGGGGTGGGGGAGGAATTCGCATTTAAAATTAGCAAAAACACGTTTTTCCACGATAACTTCATTATTATTGACTTGACGAAAAAAAAGTTGAACTAAAAATTGAAGATATCGTCAAAGCACATAATCTGGAAAAATGTTTTCAAATCGGACGGTAGCTTTTCGTGACTTTTTTTTAAATACGCGTTTTTTGCCGTAACGCTAATATACAAAAAAGTAATTCCTTTATTTTTTCACGAAAAAAAAAAAAAAAATTAAGGGGATGAGATTTTTTTGAGGTAGGTAAATAGATAAGAATTGATGGAGCCGGAGGATGGGGGTGGTGGACCAATTAGGGGAGATAGGGAAAGGAAAATTATTCAACCCACTATAACTTTTTCCCTGTCGTGCGATTTTGAAAAACGAAAATGAAATTTGTTCGCTGTTACCTCCAGTATTTGGCTGATTATTTTTTAAATTTTTTTTGAAATAAACGAACTTGTGGGAGGAGAAAAAGCTTTTGCATTTATAAATATATATTGCAATCCAAGCAATAGGATGGGAGATAAGGGGCATAATACGTTTGCGGGAATAAAGGGTTAAGCAAAAGGGACTTCGGACCTTGATATTCAGCAATATAAATCTTTTTTCCATCTTAATATTTTACCAATCTATCCCATATCAAATTTTAAACTGCCAAAATGGCAGTTTATCAATAGGTTGCTATATTACTATAACCTACACATTGCACAAACCTTAGATTCAGAGGAGTACTTTGACAACTAAGTGTTATAACATTAAAAATGCTTAAAACAAACATAATTTATTATAAAAAAATATTTTGAAGTTTCTGGTTCTTGTACACGCACTAAATCATATTTTTTTTTCATCCCCTTTAATAATGGGGTGGGGGAGGTAATGGGGGTGGCTAATGCCAAAATTTTTTTTGAGACCTTACCATCTCTTGTCTATACTAAATATCAATTTTATGAACTCTTACCTGCTTGATTTACCTATTAACTCCAAATTTACCCCAATTTACCCCCCAACCCTTCGACGGAACAAGATGAAAATATAATCTAGTTCTAGATCTCGTTAAAGTACATAAGTGTACCAAATTTCAAGTCAATATCTCAAACGGTTCCAGAGTAAACGTGCGCACAAAAAAAGTTACAGACCGACAGACAGACAGAAAAATTTTTATTGCTCAAACTTGAAATCTCGACGTTTCATGACATTCTAAGCCTATTTGAACAATAAAAATTTTTAAAAATTTTTTTGTCGTTACTATACTTCCACTGGATGTGGAAGTAAAATAATGCTTTCTTCACTTATTAAAAACCGCTGCCCAAAGAATCACTACTTCCACATCCAGATTCTCTATCCAAGTCACTCACAACGAAAAAACTTGTGTTGAAAATAATTGTTTATGGAACTATAATAATATAATATTTGAAATCCTCTACCCCAAAAATCCATAAAACGATACCCCACATCGGTAGTGGGGTGGGGGGTGGTAGTGGGAGGTGGATGAAGTAAAAAAATATTTTGAAGTTTCTGGTTCCTGTACATACACTAAATAACAATTTTTTTCATCCCCTTTAATAAGGGGGTGGGGGTGGTAATGGGGGTGGCTAATGCCAAAAATTTTTTTGTGACCTTAGCTTCTCTTGTATATACTAAATACCAATTTTATGGACTCCTACCTTCTTGATTGATCTATTTACCCTAAATTTACCCCAATTTACCCCCCAACCCTTCGACGGAACAAGATGAAAATATAATCTAGTTCTAGATCTCGTTAAAGTACATATGTGTGCCAAATTTCAAGTCAATATCTTAAACGGTTCCAGAGTAAACGTGCGCACAAAAAAAAGTTAGACAGACAGACCGACAGGCAGACAGACAGAAAATTTTTTTTCGCTCAAACTTAAAATCTCGACGTTTCATGACATTTTAAGCCTATTTGGACAATAAAAATTTTTAAAAATTTTTTTGTCGTTACTATACTTCCACTGGACGTGGAAGTAATTTGACCTACATATTAACATATTTTGTTAACAAATGAATATATAATGATAACACGATAAAAATTTGAGCGAGTTTCACTAAAAAATAATTATTTTATAAACCCAATAGACACCTAAAACTAGAGAAATGGGCCGCGAAAACTCGTGACGGTGTTAAATAATTATTTATAATAAGTTTAATATTTAATAAAGGATAGATTGATAAAATGTTAAGATGGAAGAAAGATTTATATTGGCGAATATCAAGGAACTTTATTCCCGCAAGCGCATTATGCCCCCTCTCTCCCTTCCTATTGAGAGACATCTGAAAAAAAATTTTCCAGGTTTCAAAATTGATGAGCGGGGGGGGGGGAGAAATATGAAAAGAAATGGCGAGCGGAGAGGGGGACGAAATTTAAAACCAATGCGAGACTTTTTGCGCCAACGCGGGACTTTTGCGGGACGGTTCACTTCTCGAAAAACGAGATTGCCCCGCCTAATTCGGGGCGAATGGTCACTTTACCCACAGGTATTATTAATACTAATTATTATACCACTCTGACTGTTTTCCCTATAAGGTCGCATGTGTCTCATCCATCAATCTAAAAAACATCAAATTCAATTAAATGCACAAACAACTCGTTTAATATAATTATAACTAGATTATAACGCTAAATATTAGAAATAAACAAACCCAATTTGCATAAATTATAGCGAGGCAAAGTTTACTTGGTACATTAATTAAAGTTAATAAGCCTATATCAACAAAATAGAAATTTTGAGTCATCCTGTTTATAATTAAACACAGAGAAGTTGCAGTTTTCACCTAGCAACAGCGAGACATGTACAGTAGTTTCAACCTCTACTTTATATTATCACATTATTCACCTGGGCAAATGAAATCTTTCAATGCAAGCCGGCGTCAATCAATTGGACTGGGTCGGCCAAAATTTATTTGTATCTATAGTCCATTTCCTATGAGTTTTATCCCAAAAATATTTTATATAAAGAAAAGGATTTGTAAGCGTAGGATCCCGGAATTCTCCTAAAAATCGCTAAATAATTTATTTATTTAATTTTTTTTCCTAGTTTATAAGCTTTCTATTAGATGCAAAGCATTTTGCTAGATGTAATATTTTTCAAGTAATACAATATAAATAAAGATAATAACTGGTCAATATAGACGGGGAGCCCTCCCTAGCTGTACGTGCACCCCCCGCCCGATCCTTGGGGACAATGTTTTTCATAAAGATTAATGCCTAAGGAACAATTTAAGACATGTCCTAAAAGAAACTGGCCGTACTTTCAAAATGGTGGCCATATGTTAAAAAAAACTGTTGCCAATATTATTTTTGTCATTTAACACAAAAACTAAAAAGATGGACAAAAACTTTTCTCACAAAAAACAACGTCCATAAAATTTTACAATTTTGTGCCTATACAAAATTTTGATAGGAGTTACCATTTTCCAGATAAATGAGTCCAAAATTGAGAAAACATGGAAATTCATATATCGGTAAATCACTTAGAGGAAATAACTGTGACAATTATTGTAAGGCGTATACTATAACTTTATATTATTAACATAAAAATAAAATAAAATAAACTGAAAATAATTAATAATAATAATAATATTATAATTTGCAGGCATTTATCTCGAAAACGGTAAGAGTGGTATCTGGAAAACGGTAACTCCTGTCCAAATATTGTATAGGAACGAAATTGTAGAAAATTTTACCCACTTTGTTTTTTGTGCAGAAAGTTTTTCTCCATCTTTTTTAGTTTTTGTGTTAAATGACAAAAACAATATTTGCATTTTTTTAAACGGACGCCATTTTGAAAGTACAACCAGTTTTTTTAAGGACATGTCTTAAATTGTTCCTTAGGCTTTAATGTTTATGAAAAACATTGTCCCCAAGGATCGGGGGGTGCACGGACAGTTAGGGTGGGCTTCCGTAGTGTTACGTTTTATATTGAATTTTATATTTTATTTTAAGAGATGAATCATTTATCTGGAAAATTGTAGAAAATTTTATGCACTTTATTTTTTGTGCAGAAAGTATTTCTCCATCTTTTTTAGTTTTTGTGTTAAATGACAAAACAATATTTGCAAATTTTTTTTTTAATGGACGCCATTTTGAAAGTGCAGCCAATTTTTTTTTAGGACATGTCTTAAATTGTTCCTTGGGCTTTACTCTTTATGAAAAACATTGTCCTAAAGAATCTGGGGGGGGGGGGGTTTGCCACGGACACTTAGGGTGGGCTCTCGTAGTAACACATAAGGTGAACATTTAAACATATAATAGTGAATAATACAAAAAGAAAATACAAAAAAGGTATAAATAAATTAATTTAAAATTAAAAAAAATTCTCCCAGGATTGACGCGGCGTTCCTTCTCTGAATCGCCAAACTGAATCTCTGGTCAGGTAGTAAGTGGATTTCTTTTCATTTGAAATGCCACGTATTTTCTTACCGCGATTCTAGTTCTTTATATTTACATCTCTTAGTATCTTCTCCGATGCGGGCAACTTCTCCAAGTTTTTGGGATGTGTATTTAACATAAGACGATGCCAATGTATCACAATATGTAGGGTCCCATAGAAGGGCCTTTCCCCCTTGCCATGGCACGAGGGACATTCGATAAGCCCTCTTACCGTTGCTTCTGCAACAGCTCACTGGTTCAAGTACTGAAAGAATTTCTGCCGAAACCAGAGCTCTCTTGATGATGTCGTTTATAATTTCATGACGAGACCACCTTCTTGTACTTTTGCGGCATGATAGGCTATGATGACCAAAAATGTCAACCGGTTCACCGCAAGTGCAGTTGTGGGGTTGGCAATTTGGCAGATCCTAAGGCAACAGCGATGCGAAAAGTTGAGTCATCTAAGAGAGTTCCTATTGAAGGCGATGGTAAAGTATTCAGCCAGGCGCCATATCCTTTTTGTTGAAACATGTTTTTCCTTTTAGGCCTTGATTTTCACTCAGTAGGTTGCTGAGTGTACGTGCACATACTTGCTTATCCTAATCTCTCTGATAAATTCTGGTAACTGAATCCATACAACTTAGAGCAGACCAATTAGCTGGAGCTTCATCAAAGGCCTTGTCAGGACACTGAGAAATGTAAATAGTGGAGTCAAATTAGGAGTAAAAATTTCGCAATGTGAATTGTCTGGTCAGGGCAGTTTTTTCGTTTTAACGTGTTCAGGGGATCAACTTAAGTTCATAGTTCAGTTTTGCAGTTTCTGCGAGGTCGACGTATTGTTTATTTAAACAATTTAATTTCTTAGATCGTGTTTTCCATCGGTCTTCTTAGAATATCTCGAAATCTATATGTTCTATGGAAAAAACAAAAAGAAGGAAAATGTTCGTTATAAAAGTGCAAATTTATTCCAATTGTTATTATTATTTAAAAAAAAATGAACATTGCAAAATTATGCGTTTCTAAATAAATCACTGTTCTTTCAAAAATAGTGGATAATATTCAGTGAAATTTTGGAGAAATAAAGCTCTTATAAAGCAAAATCACCACTTAAAATTTCAAATCAAAATAATTATTAGAACGGCTCAAATATACAATTGTTGCTAAAATTTTGCACCCTTGTGAAATCCTGTCGTCGAAACCAAGAAGTGTGTACGATGGCTCAAATTGTAACTTTTTATATGCACTGTAAGATGACGGAAAGGAATTTTTTTTTTCAAAATTTAAACCCTTTTTATTGTATTATAATTTTCGAAATTGTAGTTATAAACAAATTCAAATAACTCTCTAGTTTTTTTGTGAAAACAATAATGATAAATGAGTAGCACACTCAAAGAAAATGATAGGTAAATTCAACCAAAAAGAGCATATGAAATCGCGCCTATCTAGTTTCATAGTTAAATCAATCAGTAAAGAATAGTCATACAACTTTATTTGTTTTCGTAAACAAATAGTAGTTTAATAATCATATCTTCTTAATATCTAATTAAATAGTACAATGACATTTTTTTATGTTCACTAACCATTTTCAATTTGGTCTACAATTAAATAGTTCAACGACTTTGTTTTTTGTTCACCAACTAATTTTTAGGTTGATCTACACTTTATTTTTATTGTATGATGAAGTTTTTTTTGGTTAACCAAAATCTCAGTATTGAGACATCAGACCACCCAAACTAAAGATTAGAGATCGTTTATAAGATCCATCCAAATATATCGATGATCCCTGAGAGAATTTGAACACTGCAATCATGTTATTAATTTTCTATAAATTCATAAGAGCATAAGATAATGCATGATTGATTATTGTCAGTGATTTGTATGTGGCGTCATCTGGGAATAATTTCTGTAATAGACTACGTGGTAAGCAAGCAAATTTTATGGTAATTCTTTTAGGACTTCTAGAAGACGACAATAATATTAGTTTGTCTACCAAGTACAATAGTACAGCGAACTAATACTGGGTTAGAATTACAATTCGATAATAGTTAAAAATAAAATATACTATTATCTAGTTTAATTTGATAGAATTCAACAAAATAATAGTCAGAAGAACCAAATAATAGTCTTATTCATCTATTTTTTAAGTTAATGTTTGTTTTGTTGTACGACAACTTTTTATTAATTAAAATAACAATCACCTCTTGTTTAAAAATACCATCAATATAGTTTGGTTTAACAAAATTAACGATATTGTTAGTTAACCATTTTTTTTTTGTTGAAATTACCCATACTATTTCTTTAAGTGCACTGATAATTCTCCAATGTCTATTATTTTGTCTCTGCTACTTGAAAATAATCCAAAGCTACAATTGTTAAAAGATACTATATAGAGGCCCGAAGTGGGGTCTTTAGCGATTTTGTTAGAGATCCGAAAATCACCGAAAATCACCGAAAATCACCATAAATATTATATTATGTTTTTACAAACCAGACTTTAGTCGCTTGAAGCCCAGTTGGTAAGGCAATTAGCACTTTTTTTTCAGCCTCGGGTTCAAATCCTGCTCCCGGAATATATTTTTTTATTGTATCAGTAATATTAATAGTTTTACAAAGGTGTATACATGAACATAAGGGTAGTTGTTCAAGTTAGGTTGGTTTACCATTTTCGTGATAAATATTAAAAAAGTTATAAAAAAATTGAAAATGTGTAATATTTTCTGAAAGCCGCTTTATTCGATGTTATTTTAACAATTGTAGCTTTGGATTATCTTCAAATAGCAGAAACAAAACAAGCTAAAGACGTACTCTTCGCCTGTTCACTGAACTTTTTATTATATAATTATTATACATTCTATAGGATACTCTTCGCAGTTTTGTGTAAATAGTGTTAGTTTTAGACGTTTTCATTAATTTTATAGTACGAACTTAGTTGGTAAAAGACCATGTGAAATAAAGTAAAAATAAAAAAAACCATACCAAACCCCATTTGGGATTCGAACCCGGGACCCTTGGATTCCGAGTCAATCAATCAAGTATTTATTCAGTATTAAGAGTACAATATATGACTCCTCGGAGCCCAACCCGGAGCCAGCCACACGACCAGGATAGGTGACGTCGAGGTGGGTGTGGGGCTGGGCGGGGTGGGCCCGATTCAGCTTGGAGATAGTTCGAGTCAAAAGCGTAAGAACTACACCATCACCTTACACATAAAAAATGTAAATTTTTACATTATAAGATACGAGCTAATATCATATTTTCACCGTTGTATATTACATTATGAAATGTATATTTGTAAAATATATAAATATTTAGATATTACAGTGAAATATTATTCCACCAGATTTCTATTCAATTACAAAAACATAAAAATCAAAAAAAAATTTTATTCAAATTTAAATCATTAATAACATTTTTATTTACCGATCGATTTTGTTCAAAAACAATAGGGTTCTTCCTTTGGGTAACACTAACTTACTGTCCAAATTTCAATACAATCGTATTTTTCTTTTTTGAGTTATCGTGCTTACAAGAAACGTGACGGACGGACGGACAGACGGACATTTTGAAAGTTGTTCAGAATTCGTTCACTAACACAATGATAGGAAAATTTTTGTCTGCGAGCGATATTTACTGATTTAAAAATGTGCCGATCAAATACAATATACTCTTCGTTTTTGCGAAGAGTATAATAATAAGCATTGTAGAATAACCAGCCCAAATTTCAAGAAGAAATATCGATTTGTTTATTTATAAGTGACCTAATCGTAAAAACTAACGTATCCCAGCTCCAAACGCAAGTAAAGCATTAATTTATTTTCAAAAGTTGGCTTTTTAAATCTACTTTCATTACTCGTTTACCGTTTTTGATTTCTTAAAGAAACCAGAGAGTTACTTGAATTTATTTATAACTAAAATTTCGAAAACTATAAACAACTGCAATAAAACGGGTTTAAATTTTGAAAAAAAAAATTTTTTTCTCCGTGATCTTAAAGTACTTATAGAATGCTACAATTTGAGCCATCATACACATTTCTTGGTCTTGGTGGCAGGATTTCACAAGGGTGCAAAGTTTTAGCGTACATTAGAGCCCTTTTAGTAATCATTTTGATTTGAAATTTTAAGTGGTGATGGTACTGTATAAGAGCTATATTTTTCCAAAATTTCAGTGAATATTATCCATTATTTTTGAAAGAACAGTGATTTATTTAATAAATCATAATTTTGCAATGTTCAATTTTTTTTTAAATAATAATAATTGGAATGAATGATAGTTTATGTACTTTTATTGTACAGCTTAAAACGAACCTTTTTCTTCTTTTTATTGTTTTTCATAGGACCTATAGATTTCGAGATACTCAAAGAAGACCGATGGAAAAAATTAAATTGTTTAAATAAACAATACTCCGACTTCGCAGAAACTGCAGAACTGAGCTGTGAACTTAAGTTGATCCCCTGAACACGGTAAAACAGAAAAACTGTCCTGATCAGACAATTCACATTAAAATCCTAATTTGACTCCACTATTAGTCCGCTTGTGCTCGTGTTACATCCAGACTCAGTGGGTATGTCCTTCGTGACTGCATTTTAATTACAAAAAAAGAAGAACCAAAGTAAAATAGGAATTCATGGACTTGTGTACACACTAATTATAGGTAAAATGTGAACATCGATACCGCTGTAAGCAGGCGTAAATTATACTATTTTGTGGTAGGTGGTTCGTGAGTTAAAAACGGCTTTGGAAAGGCACTAATTATAATCGAGCCATCTTTAAATAGTATATGAAGCATTTACTTGATTTTCTATGATCCTATCTAAATGTGTTTTAAATAAAACCATTTCAAGAGCCGCCCAGATGTATATCCATCCTTAGACTACACCAACCTTGAATTAAGTTCTTTCTCCTCTCTTGTTCACATTTAGCTCGAGGCTAAATGAAAAAGAATCAAACGAGATTTAAGCTCGCTTCGTAATTACGTGAAATGAGTCATTTACACTTTCAAATAGAACAGAAAAGAAAAAAGGTATCACTATTACGTTTCATGAACGGCTTTGTGTTGTGGACGGTGGTGAAATACGAGGGGTCGTCAGCAAATCGTCGGTCTCGATTTATAATGCACCAACAACGGGCATATGAATATATAGGGTGTTTGCAAAATGTGTGTCGTATTATTGTAATACTATTATGCACGCTGGGTGGAGAGTGGAGACCTGATACATTCGAGGAGAAATTTCAAATTTATCTCTTGAAAACGGCAATGCCAATATTCACCCATTTTAGTAGTATTGAGAAAATTTACAAATAATATCCTATTTGAAATTCTATGTCATTATATCAATATCTCTGATTTGTCAACTATAAATAAAGGCAACAAACAGAAGATATTTGACAGGTAGCAGAAATGAAGGCAGATCATGCTTGAAAGAATAGTTAGTAATATTTCAGGTAATTACCGGTATATCCGATGAATAAATACCTACTGATAAAGCTTTTATCAAAAAGTTTGTAGGTACTTTCTAAGTAGGTAAGGAAATGGTTATTGTAATTAAATAATTATGAACCGATGCAAACGGATAAATATGTAGGCAACTTATTAATTACACCAACATCAACGTCAATTTGTGATCTGTCTTGACTTTTGTTGTCCTTTTTGCTTTAATGTTATTGACCCGTTCTCTTATCTCCCTGCTTACCAGGATATGATCTATTTGTGAAGTTGAGTTTCTGTTGCTCTAAGTCAAAATGTTACTTAATTACACTTGTAACAAAAAACTTATAATTTTCTGTTAGAAAATAATTTTCAAGAAAACATATGCTCAGTATGCACATAGGGTAATACGTCAACAAGACCGTGGAAAGCCAAAAAGGAAGCCAGAATTAAATCTCATTTATCATTGGGTGCATCTTTGAACATTAAACAGCAGCATGGTATCCGTATCAAGCTGGTTGATGTCACCAGCTCGAGATGGTTAAAAGAAAAGCAGCGAGATGGGTATTTTTGGATTGCTCGTACAACTTTTTGTGACGCTGTAAAATTAAAGAGATACCTTGTATATTAAAGTTTCCGATATTTTGTACATCCCTCTGTCATCATGTACTTGATGAAAAACCTTAGTAATATTTTGCTATAAAATTATAATAAAATAAATTTTATATAAACCATCACAGTTTGCATGCTTCTGGCGATCACCTTTTAAGATTCTTATGGTATTCTACCGTCCTATTTTACATACGTACCAAATTTGAAATACAAATTTTAAGCTTAACGGAAGATATTGTATTCACAAGAAACGTTCAGGTGCATACATTTTTTAACCGACTAGTTTTAAAAAAGAGATTTGCAATTCGACTCGTATGTACAGGGTTTATATATTTAAATTAAAGTTTTCACAAGCTTTCGAATAATGTTAACTTACAATTTTAGGTTATGTTCTTGAGATACTCGTTTAATTTTATGTAAATCACTGTTTAGACTATTTTGAGCTACTAATGAATCTTTAATATGAAAGCTGTTGCATATTTGAGTGTCATGAAGTATAGATGATAAATAATAACGGACCTAAAACTGAACCTTGGAGCGCACCAGATAGAACTTCTAGAGGAGGGGAACTAGTGTTATTAAAAATACTTCTTGGGATATATTATTCAAATATGAACTAAAGAGAGCAATACTCTAATGATCAATACCATAATATTTAAGTATTATACATATGAGTTCTTGACTGATGATATCAAAAACTTTAGAAAAATCAAGCAATGCCACAGCAGTTACCATTACAACTTATTGGGATGTTATCGACAATTCTAGTAACGGCCGTTGAGGCACTGTGTTATTTTCTAAAGGCTGACTGGTTTTCATTGAAAACATTCTCATTGACTAAAAAGTTGCTTGTGTACAATTTTCTTAGTACCTTAGATTGATAAATTCACTTATAGGTCTTAACTAGGTCAGAAAATCTACATAATTGTTTTTAGGCAAAGGAATAATTAAGGCTTCATTCCGAAAGCCTGAGAAATGTCCCTGGTCAAGACAACAATTACTATAAGGGTTATGTAAGGTAGAATATGACGACAACAGTAGTTTAGCATTGGCAATGAAATTTCATCTACTTCACAAGCATTTTTAAAAGTTCATTTAATGTCACATTAGCGGCCTCAAGTGATAAACTTTCACCCTTGTGCATTAAGCAAGTAATTCTCGCCCTAAATAATAAATTTATAATAGTTTCAATAACATCAATAATATTTTTCGTAATTTGCAGTTCAAGTTGTCCATTGTGTTTTTTACTCATTGGGAACTTGTCCATTTTGTTTTATTTCATTAAAGTGTGTGTTTATGTATAAAAACACGCCACACTGAATATCAGCTCTTAAATCGCAGTACTATCTATGCAATAAATAATTAAAATTGAAATCCTCGCGAAAAGCGCTGTGACGTCACTGCGTGAAAACTAGTCTCGCGTGGTGTCCCTCAGACTGGGCGGCGGTTGGCTTTGAGACTAATTTGCGTTTTAGTTTTGTCACAGAGTAACATCTCCTAACCTAACTTTCGTGTTTACGTTTGCTTGTGTGAAAACGTTGTGTTGTGTATTCACGTGTGCTATTCGGCGTATTTTGAAGATTTTGTTTAGTTTATGATTCTGTTTTGTGTTGAGAAATGGAAAATCGTATGCACTTATTATAAACGTCACTAGGTAATAAGACAACTATTAAATCAGCAAATAAAATTTTTATTCGCGTACCTAAAGATAAAAATCGCCGATCAAAATGGCTAATAGCATTTTTGGAAATCCAGATTTTAGGGATTTGTTATACTCGCCATGACAAACAATTTCCGCTGGGTCTGCATCCATCTTAAGAAATTTCCCAACCTCGCTATTTTCTTGACTAAATCGACTCCACTATAGGTAAATTGTCTGATTATCCTTTTGAAACACCTGCATTAGTCAGTTTTAACTAACATGTTTACCACATAAGCTTATATAAAAATAACAAATATCACTCAAAATCAACGAATATTTTTCCATGTTTTTCCAACGAATACGTATCTGGCTATGGGCTTTTACACGGAATAGTATTTAAATAGGTTAGTTGTTTCTGACAAATGCGCATCCGGAGTTGTCAAAGCCAAAGCAGAACCGGTCTCGCTTGACGCCGTCCGACTTTCTCTATGTGACGTCACGTTTCAAGACTCTAATCGCTTATATTTCTGGAAGAGATTGTTTTTTTTTTAATTTTTTTTTGTCTATGAGGTTACGATTTTGAGTATTTCAATTCAATTTTATTTTTTGGGCAAGTTCCATGTTTTCCAACTTGCGCTTGAGAGAGGTAAACAACTGTTAACATAGCAACCGGCCCTCGTAATCCTGAAATGCATAAAGAACTTCCACAGCGGTGAAATCAGCATGTGTAAAAATACACCTGCTAATAAATCTTTATGCTAATTACATTTTAATTATAATATTACATACATTTACTCGATTGTATAAAATTATGCATTTAAATTATTCCTTTATGTGCCGTAACGGTAACCATTTTGTATTATTTATTATTTCATAATGTTTTTTTTATTCGTACATTCGTAATTACCATTTTAATAATTCTATTTTGCCACACATCGTTTGATATCACATTTATATAATTAAATTTTAAGTCTAGTATGTTGAAAAAGTCATCCGGTAAAAGTAAAGTTGCAGAAAAAACCTGCATGCTGACCATCGACATGATTATAATATGATGTTTCGCTTGCTGTGGAACATTTCCTGAAGAAAGGTGGCAAACTAGAAATTGTTGTAATAATTACATCTGAGCGCTGCCGCTTGTGAATACGTCTCTCTATAGTTTGTTTCTTATTGAGAGAGAGTAAAAAATGATCACTAATAAAATAATGCAAAGTATAGTCTAGAGATATACAGTCGAAATATTTTGCTGAATTTCCAATTTCAGGTCAAAAAATTACTCTTTTTAACAATTTGCTCGTCTCTAAACAACCAAAACCGAGGTCAATAGCGTCTACCATCGCTTGAAAATATCACAATAAAAGGGATAATTAAGTTGAATGTATTATGAGTATGCCTTGCACCACATATAAAGGCATACAAAATAAATAGACGAACAAAACAAAATCCCTGTTAATTTATTTAAGTTTTATTAAGTATTATTATAAATTCTTCGTATAAATAAATTAGGTAGTTAATTTACTAGTGAAATATTTTTGTCGAACTCCTCTATACGTTTCCTTAAATATATAGGGAATAAAAACCAGACTGCAACCAACAGCTATTCTCCGGACTAATGCCCCGCCGAGCACTGAATTACGAATTACAAGCCTGGCCGCGTTAAGTGCAATAACTTTGTATTGCCACAAAACGCTAAAGTTTTTAATAGACACCAGCCGAAAGACTTATTCCTACTTAAAGGAGCTCTCGTGCCAGCCACCCCATACCACTTGCAGACTGGAGTTTCGAGCTATTGGCTCTCGTCAGTGCAAGGTAGGTCTGAGATGGCTGGAACGAGGCATTTGTTCACTCTTGGTACATGACGAGATTTATAAAACCACGACATGCAGCAAAAATGGCAGGCTCCATCTAGCGGCTAATGTCCATTACAATCCAACCATCAGTAGCCCTGACATGGGCATAGTTAGTAGGTATGCTTTTAGAGGGGCAGAATATTTACTAGTGAAATATTTTTATCGAACTCCTCTATACGTTTCCTCGAGGCACGAGAGCTCCTTTAAGTAGGAATAAGTCTTTCGGCTGGTGTCTATTAAAATCGAAACTTTAGCGTTTTGTGGCAATACACAGTTATTGCACTTAACGCGCCCAGGCTTGTAATTCGTAATTCAGCGCTCGGCGGGGCATTAGCCCGGAGAATAGCTGTTGGTTGCGCCCTCTAAAAGCATACCTACTAGGTAGTTAATTGGTTACTCTTAAATCAACTCTCATTGCATAAACAACAGTTTTGGGGCATTATTATTTCATAAAAATACATTGTCAATGTTCCGACCAAGCTTGTCTAGGCGCAGATGCACTGAAGAGTGTTTTAAAGTACTTTTTAACGAGACCCCAAAATGGGGGTGTTATAAGTTTGACGCGTATGTTTGTCTGTCTGTCTGTGCCTTCATATCTCTTCAACGGGTGATCCGATTTTGATGCAGTTTTTTTATTTGAAAGAGTATTTTGTCGAGAAGGTTATAGGCCATATTAGATTTTGATGTTTAGTCGCCATCTTGAATTCGCCATGTTGAACTTCTCTAGAAATTGTCCGATTGAAGTAAAATTGAAAATGTGCAGACAATTATGGTAGTCGAACATTATTTAGGCCTCATTTTGTTTCGGTCATATGAAACTGGTACGATTAGATACATTGATCGGGGTTTTTAAAAATTTTCAATTTTACTTGTTCTACTCCCATACTTTAATTCGCTTATTAAACTTTCCCTACCTGTACTTTGATGAGATTCATTGATATACAAATTTTCTAACTGTAAATTTATTGTTTAAAAAACATGATTCATTTCAAAAAATCACTTACATTGTAAAAACCGCTGTCCAAGGAATCACTACTTCCACATCCAGATTTTCTATCCAAGTCACTCACATCGAAAAAACTTTGTATGTGGAAATAATTGTTTATGGAACTTAAATAATATAATATTTGAAATCCTCTTCCCCAAAAACCCATAAAACGGTACCCCACATCGGTAGTGGGGTGAGGATAGTGATAGGGGTGTGGTAGTGGGGGTGGATGAAGTAAAAAAATATTTTGAGGTTTCTGGTTCTTGTACACATACTAAATAACAATTTCTTTTCAGCCCCTTTAATAGTGGGGTAGAGGTGGTAACGGGGGTGGCTAATGCCAAAAATTTTTTTGAGACCTAATATACTAAATACCAATTTTATGGACTCTTACCTGCTTGATTTACCCATTTGCACCAAATTTACCCCAATTTACCTCCCACCCTTCGTCAGAACAAGATGAAAATATAATCTAGTTCCAGATCTCGTTAAAGTACATATGTGTACCAAATTTCAAGTCAATATCTTAAACGGTTCCAGAGTAAACGTGCGCACACAAAAAGTTACAGACAGACCGACAGACAGACAGAAATTTTTTTTTCGCTCAAACTTAAAATCTCGACGTTTCATTACATTTTAAGCCTATTTGAGCAATACAAATTTTTAAAAAAATTTTTGTCGTTAGGTACTGTACTTCCACTGGATATGGAAGTAAAAGTACATTGGGCTAGAAATTTTCTTGCTTCTATTTTAAAATTTTTTACTGTGTTGATTTCTTTTAAGTACCTAGGCAATTTATTGTACATGAGTATGAAGTTGTAGTGCGGTGTTTGCTTTTGAAAATATCCCTGAATGTTACCCGGGGTTCAAGATTAAATATTAAGCATATTATTCTTTTTTGACAGTCAAACACTCTACCTAGATCAGTTGCAACTCCCCAACACACTATATTATTTGCAATATGGCTAAATGCCAATGAATAATAAACATTTAATAGACCCTCCTGATCTAAAGATGATTTTAGTTGTAAAATCGCAAAAAATGCGCTATTTAATTTAGAGCAAACATAATCAATATGTTTATTCCAAGACAATCTTGCATCAAGCCAAAGACCCAAGAATTTAGAGTTCTGAGAAAACTGAATATTATCAATGTTGCGAACTGTCCTACGTTTGTGGAAGTGTAAGTAATCTGTTTTGGTGTTATTCAGGATCAGACGATTTCGCTGGCACCGGATATTGAATTCCTCAGAAACAACTCTATATTTTCTAAGAGTATATCAGAACTACTACCAGATACCATAATGGTAGTATCATCAGCAAACATAGTAACGCTACCTCTACTGATGAAGTCCGGCAAATCGTTAACATAAAGCATAAATTAGAGTGGACCCAACACTGACACCTGAGGAACACCAAGTGTTACGTCTTTTAGCTGTGTAAGGTGACTTTCCAGTTTCACCCTGACAGTGATAGTGAAAGTGAAATTGAAATAATAATCATAATATTTCCTAAGTTTAGTTTTCATAATATTTCCTAAATTGTAATCTATAATTAATAAATTTCAGAAATAAAGTTTATTATGGCTGGTCGTAGAAAAAATAGTGTATGCAACTCACATTTAATGGCTATTAAGACACTCGCATTCACTATGACATTCGCCCACGGGTCATGTTATAATTCTCATGCTCGTGTCTTAATAGCCATCATTAAATGGTCGTTGCATAATATACTATTGCTGCACGTTACCATGGGAGACGTGTGCGCCAAAGTGATATTATCCACTGCTGCTTGGAAAACGCCAACTTTGCGCTTTCAAAATGCTAGTGCAAAACCTATGCTAGTGAAAAAGCCTATATTTCGACCATAGATAAATACAGGGTGGGCCGTTGAAAACGAAACACGCCTGTTTTGGGACACCTAGACTAGTTTCTTGAAAAAACGCTCTTGATTTTTGGGGGACAACTTTTGATGTCAAACTTGACATGATACACATCAACCCCCTGGTCCCAGCAACTCAAGAATTTAAATAGGGAGTGGGGATCGGGGAAAAAAATAGTGAAGTAACTTTGTCACTCTGCGCAAAGTTACTTCACTATTTTTTTTAGGAATACCGTGGCTTTAGCGATAAATTTCATTACAACATTTTTTGCTCAGAAACACGTGATCTATCCACCTGTATTTTTTATTTTTTCCTACCCTGGCTTAATTTCAAAATTTTGAAAAAATGGATGGAAGAAAAATTGAAAAAACTAATTTCGACCATGCTGTCGCATAGAGAATTGAAAGACGCTTCAAATGAGAGGTCGCTCGACCGTCTTTTTTTATTTAAATTCTTGAGTTGGAGGTTGCTGGGGCTAGGGGGTTGATGTATCAATGTCAAGTTTGACATCAAAAGTTGTCCCCTAAAAATCAAGAGCGTTTTTTCAAGAAACTAGTCTGTGTCCCAAAACAGGCGTGTTTCGTTTTCAATAGCCCATATTTAGCGCTTGTTGTCATGGGAGACAAACGTTAAAGTAACTTTACTCACAGTAAATGTCTACTTTACTTTGATAAACGTTAGCAAAAAAAATCTATTTTATCTGTAAATCGTAGATAAATAACGGAGAAATACAATGTTTACATTTTTTTATTTTAAAAATTGACACGGCTGGGACAGTATTGCCTAATTTTAATACAAAATTGGGAGACTAAAACAAACAGTAGATTTTACACAAAAAAAAATTTCAGAGCAGCGAACCAGACCCTTGTATCCCTCTGTATTTTCGGTCGCTGAATCCGAATCCGAGATCAAAAAAATCGTACACACCCCCAAAACCATTAGCTAGAGCCGAAAAACACCCCTGGAATGGGGTAAAAAGAAGATTAAGTTACGAGAATAGTTGTTACCATCTTAATCAATCGAATTATACAAATTAAGGTTAAACAGCAGCTTATATAAAATAGAACTAGAAACTTACGTACCATCAACGTCTTACAGTGTCAACCCTCAGAGGGTGTGAAAACTACCCCCAATGTAAGATTTAACTATAAAAAGTTACAGTGACTTCTATAACAATTCGAAACACCTGCGTTGTGTGGAAGTGAGAAGAAACTAGACTATGTTCGACGCTATGCTTGAAAACCACCCCCACGGGATTGCGAGATGGCAATATCCTATATCCGTAGGATGCTGGAAAAACAAAACGCAGACGTTTCGAATTTTTCAGAAGTCACTGTAACTTCCTCAGGGGGTAGTTTTCACCCCCTAGGGGAGTGGAATTGAATAACAACAGTGGTATGTGACTTTCTAAGTCTAACTCTGAGTACTACGTAATTTTAGCTAATCATAGCATCCATAAAAAATGGATATACTTTTGGATAAATGTTTTTTCTTGTTTTTTCTGTGTCCTTTAAGATGAGGGGTGATTTTTGGCAGCGCTGTTGGGGTAGTTTTCAATAACTACTGCCGACTTTTCTCACCTTTACAAACCTCTGGAGTTTCGAGCTTTTTCGTGGGTCATTGCAGCTTTTTTCGGGTTGAATCTTGAATGGGGGTAGTTTTCACACTCTCTGAGGGTTGACACTGTACTACGTTGATGGTGCGTCAGTTTCTAGTTCTATTTTAGAGTACTACGCAATTTCTTGTTGGATTTTACGTTTTTTCTTGTTTTTCTCGTGTCCATTAAACTTGGAGGTGGTTGATCTCAGCCCTATAGGGGCAGTTTATGAAGATTACGTCGGACCTGATGCAGTTTCTTATCACTTTAACAAAACTTAGACATTTTGAGCTTTTTCAGCAGTCATTGTTGTTTTGGAACGATTTTGTTATATATATGGAGGCTAGTTTTCGCCCCTCCCTGGGGGTGTGTTTCATATCTATTGTATGTACGCTGTTTAACCTTAATTTGTATAATTCGATTGATTAAGATGTAACAACTATTCTCGTAGCTTAATATTCTTTTTACCCCATTTCAGGGATAACGATTTTGGGGGTGTACGATTTTTTTGACCTCGAATTCGGATTCAGCGACCGAAAATACATAGGGACACATGGGTCTGGTTCGCTGCTCTGAACATTTTTTTGTGACGCAGTGTTATCAATTGTTATTTATTATTCAATTGAATTGAGGCTAATGTAAAAAACAATGTTTTTAAAACACAGATATTATTTCATCCTCGTTATCTACTCAGAAATGGGTTCTTTCTTGCATTAACAAAACATAATTAGACATTTAGTAATTCCCTTGAATAAGAGCCACACCGTGTAAAACTTAATTATTATTAATTTCATAATAATTACAGCCATCATCCTATTTGCAATATTAAGTTTTATGTTCTAATAACATCAAATACTTTATTACCATTTTGTTTGTTTGTTCGGAAGTTCATGGACGCATAATAAGTTGCTTGTTTCAGTGCCGTCCAAATTAATTAAGGTGGGATGCTTTATTAGACGGAAATGTATGTTTTATGCAAGTAATGGCACGGAAAGTGGGTAAGGGAGGAGGTAGTGAAAGCTCAACATCTCCACAACGCGTTCGTTTTATTTTGTTATCCGGGGTGTCTCATAGTTGAAGTAGTTCCCTTTCATGGATGATAGCACTAGAAAAAAAAAGTTGAGTTTTATATACAGGGTTTTTTAATCACGACTTGTCTCTCGGATTTTGAATTTGGAAGTCAAAATAAGTAAAAAATTAGGAAAGGTGAATTGTTGTTCGAAGCCTTAAAAGAGTTTGTCCAAAAGGCTTATTTTTCAAGATACAGAGTGTTGAATTCCGGAGTAACTTAGGTTCTTTACAAAAACTTTGAAAACGTTTCATCACATTTTTCCAAAAGCTACAATTTTTATAATGTTTTAGAGGACTTACTGATTTAAATTTTTCTCGCTGTACCAGTGTTAGAAAGAAAAATTATTGTGCTGTGCCAGTATATTTCACTTTCCGAACTGTATTTAGTGATACAGCAGCAGTACCATTTACTAAAGTACTACCACAGTGTTTCCACTGTAAATGTAAACGGAATATTTTTCTTCTTAGCGAAGTCGTAGAATTATTTTGATTTTCACATTCCGGCAAGTGCTACTTCCAGGACTGACTCCGGTAAAGTAGCACTTACAGGACGGCAGTATGTATTGGTATAGTAGCAGTACTATAATAATTCTACTACTACTATCGCAAAAAGTCTAAACCGTATCAAAAATTATATTTGTTACCATTTATTACTTTTTTTTTACTAAATATTACTATTACTATTATTATCACTATAAGACGATATGCCCAAAGATGACAACTCGTCATCATGCAGTTTATTGCAGCTTATAATGTCCTTAAACACATTCTAAAAAGTCAAAACTTAATACGAAAAATTTGACTCCAGCAAAAACTCAGGTATTACGGCCGGGCTATACAGGGTGCGCCACTTAAAACTTTCCAGTCTTGTAATTTTTTTATTTTTGAAGAGATGACCATGTTGGGAACATTAAATTGTAGACATTTTTAAAGCCTTTAAACATGCATACAGAAAAAATTTTTTTGAAAAAATTGAAGAAATTAAGTTTCTTTGAACATTTTTTTACCTCACCTTGTGCATGAAATGTGTTAATGTTTTCTTATAAAGGTTTTAATTAGCTTCAATTTATGTTATTAAAAAAAATTACAAATTGTGCAATTTCCTATTATTTAGTACATTTTAATAAAGTTTGTTTTTAAAAATATTTATTTCTTTTGTTTCTTGTTGCTGTTTTGTTACGTTGAGGATTGTTCGTGGTATGTCTTTTACAAATAAGGCATAAAATTATTATTTACATTTTTTCAGTTATTTTTAAAAAAATCAGTTTGGGATCGGAAGAAGGGTTTTTAATTTATTTCTCTAAAACAAAAAAGAATTTCGAATATGACGGAATAACATAAATTGAAGCTAATTAAAACCTTTATAAGAAAACATTAACACATTTCATGTACAAGGTGAGGTAAAAAAATATTCAAAGAAATTAAGTTTCCTTTCTTAACAATTTAAAAAAAAAAATTTAAATCACCCTGTATGCATGTTTATAGGCTTTAAAAGTGTCTACAATTTGATGTGCCCAACATGATTATCACTTCAAAAATAAGAAAGTTACAAGCCCGGGGACTTTTAAGTGGCGGACCCTGTATACCAAATACCAATTTTATGGACTCTTACCTGCTTGATTTACCTATTTACCCCAAATTTACCCCAATTTACCCCCCAACCCTTCGACGGAACAAGATAATCTAGTTCCAGATCTCGTTAAAGTACATATGTGTAACAAATTTCAAGTCAATATCTTAAACGGTTCCAGAGTAAACGTGCGCACAAAAAAGTTACAGACAGACAGACAGACAGACATTTTTTTCACTCAAACTTAAAATCTCGACGTTTCATGACATTCTAAGCCTATTTGAACAATAAAAATTTTAAAAACATTTTTTTGTCGTTACTATACTTTCACTGGATGTGTAAGTAAAAATGAAGAATGAAACCTAACAATAACCAGAGAAACAAAAAAAGAGGGGGATCAAATAGTCTCATAATACACTGCATTTTTTTTTCATTATGCTGTTTTATTGTTCTATTTTATTTACTTAGTTTACGCCGTCCACTGTTTTTTAAATCATTATCTCATAGCACATTCTTCCATTCATAGGTATACATTTATTTTTCTGTGTTGCATGGAAGAACATGTTACGTACAATAAATATTTTTTAAAGCAAAAACTAGAAAATATGATAATTTTAAGAGAGAACTGTTCAGAAGAATGATAAAAAAAACTCAAGTCCCGAGCGTTACTAATGTAAAATTCACAGAAAAATAACTTAAAATCGATTTTGAGGCAAATTAAGTATTGGTAACATAACACATTCATCCACTTGCCCCTCCAATTGTTATTAAACAAATTAGTTGCAAAATACCAGTTTTTGTCAAATATATCTTAAAATAATTTTTTCTTTTAAAAACTAACTATGCCAATCTAAAGTACGGGCAATTTCACATAACAAATGTACATGAAGTTTCTTTGTACGATCAAAAATGTAGGTCCTGATTTTTTTGTTTAACACACGAAAATGGAATAAATAAATAAATACAAATACAAATACAAATACAAATGCAAATACAAATACAAATACAAATACATTTATTGGTCTCATAAGCTACAAAATTTGTAGATAAGACAAGTCAATAGAGATGGTTTAAAACAGTAATTACGTATATATAGAAATATAAAAATTGTAAAAATTGGACATTACGATAAATTAATTAAAATGTTTAAAAGTAAACATCAATAATTTACTTACAGAAAATCGTACGTTTATATAAAAACATAAAAATTGTAAAAATTGGACATTACGATAATCAATTAAAACGTTTAAAAGTAAACATCAATAATTTACTTACAGAAAATCCTGTAGACTGTACGGTTCAAAATTACATATATAATCAAATGTATAATTTTTAAACTTTTTAAAATTTGTACACTCTTTAATGTGTTGGGGAAGCGCATTATAAAATTTCAGACACTGATAACGCGGACAATTTTCAAGAAGTGTTAGACTGTGGATGGGTAATGCATAGTCACCCTTGCATCTGGTATTATAGGGGTGATGTTGTTCATGCTCTTGAAACTGGTTACTGTGTTTTTTTACATATAAAATGCATTCATAAATAAATAAACCCGGTATGGTTAGTAAGTTGTTACTTTTGAAAACTCCCCTGCAGGAAGCTAAAAAGCCCATTTTATGTATGATTCTAATTGCTCTTTTTTGTATAGTAAAAATTTCCCCAAGATTAGAAGAACCACCCCAAATAGTTATTCCATATTTAGTTTTGCCGTAAAAGTTTGAATAATATATGGCTTTAAACACCGATGTATCAAAAGACCTTGAAAGTACTCTTAATGCATAGCAAACAGAATTGTTGACTTAAATTTTTTATATGGTCGTTCCACTTTAAGTTCGAATCCAAAGTTATTCCAAGGAGTTTTATGCTATATTTGACAGGTATTTGTAAGTGCCCTAGTAATAAATCAGAAGGGAAGTTTAAATTCGATTTGTCAGTTCTATAAAACATACCATCGGATTTGGATTCGTTGAGTATCAGTTGATTGATACAAAACCAATCTCTCAAATTTTGCCAAATATCCCCGGCAAACTGTTCTATGTCAGAGATATTTTTACCTCTAATGAGGATATTGGTGTCATCGGCGCAATTCACGAGTCTGAAGTTGTTGTTGTCTGGGCATACGTTGGATAGATCATTTAGATAAACGACAAAGAGAAGGGGCCCAAGCACACTACCTTGTGGCACTCCTGTGTTATTTGTAACAGAATCAGAAACGTATTTTTGCCCATGAATCAGAATTGATGTTTGTTGAGTGCGATTTTTTAAGTAGGAAGAAAACCATTTGTGTGCTGTGCCTCTGACACCAAGTTTGTTCAACTTATCAAGTAAACATACATGGTTTAAAGTATCAAACGCCTTAGATAAGTCAAGAAATAGTCCGCAGGCAATTTCCCGACCATCCAAGGCGCTTATTATTTCATCAACAAAATTAAAAAGAGCGGTATCTGTGGCCTTATTCTTCATAAACCCGTGCTGAAATTCATTAAAAAAGTTGGTACTGTTTAAAAAGGATTATCAGTCTTTTGTACATTAGACATTCAAGTATTTTTGAAAATACGGACAATAACTAAGCTAATTGGACGGTAGTTTTCCAAATCATTAGGGTCACCCTAGGAAGTACCAGTGCTAATTTTAAAGTCTGTGGAAATTCACCAAGTATGAATGATGTATTGTAAATGTTTGCAAGAGGGGATGCAAGAGCAACGATGCATCTCTTTAATAGTTTTGGTGAAATACTATCGAATCCACTAGACGATTTTGATTTAAAATTTTCAACAATATCACAGATTTCTTCTGACGATGTTGGAGATATAAACATAGATTGTGCATTGGTTTTTATAAAATCATTATAATTTGTATGAATATTTGAGGTGTTTATATTTGTTACTAGATTTGAGACGTTAGTTATAAAAAAGTTATTGAATTTATTAGGGATGAGTGGTATGTCAACTGTTTTGGGTAATAAGTTATTTGTTTCTTTACCTAGTGTACGATTTACAAGATCCCACATACATTTGGATTTGTTGTCTAATATGTTTATTATGTTGCTATAATAGCGTTATAATAGGAAAGCGGCAACATTTATGTCCGGCGCGTGAAGCGCGCGCGGCCTCGGGCGCGCCACACTAAATTTGTTGTAATTTTTTTAACTATGAAGTCGGAACATAAAGAGATTTGCGATGAAATCGGTAAAAGCTTTACCGTTTCTAAAATTCTTAAGATAAAAACCTGTGTCTTTCACACTTCCCTACTGAAGTAATGTATAACAAGATCTTACGAGTGAAAAAATCTCAAAATTTTATTTTTGAAGATGTACACTTCCATAATTTCAAAATTTTGAGAAAGTGATAAAATTTGATATAAATAATTAACTTTAACCACCTGGTTTAAATCGTGTTATTAGATATCTCGAGAATTTGTGAAATTATGGGTAAAATAAACGTTAATATCCTTTATAAAAAATTTATTTAGCGTACCTATCCAGCATACGTTTATAGTAGGACCTCAAAATAAGTAAATCTGATGTAAAAGAAATTTGATATATTGAAAAAATCAAGAATTTTCCGTAAATAGACTCAATGTTGACTGTTTCTAAAATTTTTATCCTGTTTAAGATAACGAAAACGTTTTAAAAATATTCACGTGGTACAGGGCCATGCGTCAAATTATAATGCCTGAATAATAGAAAGAGATAGAAAGCAGTACGCATCACCTGCCCCACACGCTGTTTGTGTGTCAGGAGAGCATTGTAAAAGTAGTTTGGGCACTTTTTCACAGATCATTTGGTAATGCTATGTACAATATCACGTTTTCTTAGCTTGTTTTTAAGTTTTTATTTATTTTCATTTATAGAGTTACGCCATTAAGACATTTTTACCAAAAAGTCATGTTGGATCAGCCATTTTGTATTATTACTTTTTCAGCGATCTAAAAAACCCCCACAGTTTCAATTCGAGTGAAATTTGTTTAAAATTTATCGAGTTACGTCATTTTTAATGAAATTTTTATCGAAAAGTCGGCCATAATGTATCAACCATTTTGAATTACCTTTTTTTTGACATCATAACCTGTTTCGGCGACCTCGAAAACTTCTTATATGTCAATTTGAATTAAATTGCTTTAAAATTTCTTAACTTATATTAATTTTGTTAAAGAAACCGTTTTTTTTTTCTTTAAATAATAATTAATAAACCATTTCCTCACGATTCTATGTTTATAACTTTTTATTTTAAGCTATGTAAAAGTGATATCAAAAGGTTTTAGGAAAATCGAAGCTTCCCGAAATTATTCCGAAATAACGCATATTCTCAACCTCTATTGACTCCACTAATATAAGATCCGTTTTTAGCTTAAGAAGATTTTATCCAGTTTTTATAACGCCAAGAAGGAAAAATAGTTTTTGACAAGACCCTAAAAAATAGTTTTATAGCTGTATGGTAAATAATGAATAAACTGTGGTTTTAACCCATCGTTAATTTCGTTGGGCAGTGTATTTGATGACATCATGACTGACCAATCATAGCGAACAAACTGAAATCTACTTTTATTTTTTTTTATGTAGTTCTCTACTATTTTTTCTTTCTATTGGTTTCGTTGCATTACATTTCACATGACCTAACACATTCGGCAAAAACAAGTTTCTTTGTGAGATCTCGTGATGTGCTAATGAATCTTAATGGCCGTAAACAAAAAATAGGAAGTGACTTGTTTTCTTTAATAGTTTTAAGAGCAACGCATGATGAATGGAGCCAGCGTTGTGTGGGATTTACAAAAATATCTTGAAATGTATCACCGAATAGCCAAATCTAGCAGTTCGGTGAATTGCACTCACCTGCAGACTATAGTTTGTTCATCCTGTTCTTGCGCTGATGTACTTACTTAATTAAACAATTATACAGATAGCGTAGCAAAAGTATTATACAGGGTCGCTGATGTACAGTGTGTCCCAGGATAGATGTAACAAGAGGTGTAATGGACCAAAAATTTTGGAATTTTGGAATGGTATTTGGGGATTGAGTCCTGCTTGTTGTAAAACTAAAGTATACCAAAAATGACTTGATTTGGTGTTCTACAGGGTGTTTTATAAGCAAAGTTGTAAAAATCACCACTAATAAAATACCTTTATTTTTCAAAATATGAAAAAATTCCACTAAGAAAAGTTATTTAGAATGCAACTTTATACCTCTGTACCAAATTTCAGGAATATAAAATTATTTTTTTTGAAACTTACCATTTTTTCAATAAATTAGTATTTTATTTTGAACCATTCAATTAAACTGCCCATTTTTGCGAATTAAGAGTTGAATTCATATTTAAAGTTGTGTAGGAGCAAATGTTAATCATCTCAAAAAGTAGGCCATTGGTAAATAAAAAATTGAATATACGAGATGTAAGAAGCTATAATGTTAATCGAACTAATTGTAAAACAAGAAACAATTACTAACAGAAGATTAATGAGGTTTAAAAATTATAACAAGTAATAAATGTCAAAAACATAACAGATTCACAAACAAATTAATTATTGACCAATACAAAACAATGTTTACAATTTTTTTATTATTCGATGTAGCTACCACCCACATCCACACACATTTCGATCCTTCGCCTGAACTTAAAACTGTTTCGAATATGATCTAACGGTATGTAGTTTACGGCATTTGTAATTCTCTGCTTCAATACTGCTACATCGTTAGGAAGTGGTTCAGCGTAAACCAACTGTTTGAGGCGACCTCATAAAAAGAAATCCAATATTGATAGGTCTGGGGATCTCGCCGGCCACTTGATCGGTCCATTCCTGGCAATCCAATTTTCTCCAAAATTTAAATTCAACCACCGATTAACCATTTCTGTGGAGTGGCCAGGGCAATCATCATGTTGAAAATGAACTAAAGGCATATCTCTTAAAATATTTAAATGTTCTTCAGAAAATCTTTCAAGAAGCTGTAAATAAGTGTGCTGGTTTAACCTTCCCTCAATGAAATAAGGTCCAATAACTCCAACGTGATAAGAAACGGCACACCACACATTCACTTTTTTATAATATTGCCTTCTACAATGAATTCTAAAATTTGGATTTTCAGAAACCCAATACCGACAATTCTGAGATGAAACAACACCGTTGGTTGTGAATGCGAAAATTATGAAATGATGAAAAAATCCCTCTTCCATGATTTTTTCTCCAATGGTCAAACAAAAATCCAACCTACGGAAGTCATCTCCCTCATCAAGCGTATGTTTATAATTTGCTTTATATGCCCTAATTTTCTTTGCCTTGTAAATTCTTTGGAGTTCACACTTGCTAATATTAATAAGAGCTGATCTCTCTCTTAGTGGCATCCTAGGATTTTCTATAACAGAGGCATGAGCTATAATAGCCCCAACATTGTCTTCATCATATGCTTTTATTTTTCTTTTCATGTTAAGAACACTACCAGTAGCCAGAAACTTTTTAATTATTCTCATAGCCTGAGTACGTGACAAAGCAGTGTTTGGAAATTTCAAATTAAATTGGCTTACCACTTCTCTTAGCGAGTTTTCACCGCCAATTCCATAGCATTGCACAATATAAATTTTTTCACGCACTGTGAGTACCAATATCACTTAATTTTTTTATGCTTGGTTCGTTAATTTGAAACAGAAATTAAGGATAATATTGACTACGTTTGACAGATATGTCAATAATAAATGATAAATGTGTATCCACTGCTTTTCTCATAGCCTACTTTTAGCTTCTACATAACTTTAAATATTAATACACAAAAAATAATTTCTACGTAGTTTTAATTGAATGGTTCAAAATAAAATACTAATTTATTGAAAAAATGGGAAGTTTCAAACAAATCATTTTATATTCCTGAAATTTGGTATAGAGGTATAAAATTGCATTCTAAATAACTTTTCTTAGTGGAATTTTGACTTATCCTGTATACTTAATTTTATACTGTATTGTAATAGATCTTAAAAATCCTAAAACTTTTGTATCTTAACATTTTTCGCTGGCTATCTTACTTTAGGAGATAATCGACTGTTTCCATAAATATCAGCGACCCTGTATATTTGCCAATGCCACTACGCTTATGCATTATCGTTTGCGATTGTATGAGTCATGTGTTATATTTATTATGAAAATTAATGCAAATATTAAATTGTTATTAATTATTGTGCTGATAATAACGAAGGTAAAATAGCTGTATAACGTGACTTCATATTTTCGACATTTGTAGAAAAATGCTAATGCAGATAACGACAAAACATAATGTGGATGAACAGAATACCATGCTTTCGTAACATAGTTAACAAATTCGATAAAAAGTATGCGGAATTTGAAAGATTTTTTGCATTCAATACGGTAAATCTATTGATGGTACATTAAAATGTCAAATAGCAATCATAGTCCAATAATTATAAAAATTTCCATCACAAAAAAATGTTATCTGAGATTTTCCTTCAGTAACTGTTAGTGGAGGGGTTACAGATCACAAAACCACAGAAATCAGTTCTGGGGGTGCCGCGCAACCCCCCCCCCCCCAAAAAAAAAGCACCCCTTCGGTGAAAAAAGCCTTATTTTACTGTTAACTCGTTAACCGTTGAAGATATAAAAAAATTGCGCATTATGAAAAAGAAAGCTTGACTAATTTCCTAAAAAAAAATCCTATTGTAATTTTCTTGTACATGCCATGGTTTTCGAAAAAATCGATATTCAAAAAAATTGCAAAATTTGTTTTTTTAATGCGCGCAAATTTTCGTTTATTTGAAAGTTTTTACACCCGGCCTATAGAAAAAATTGAATTCCTCGAAAACCAAACAAGCTAGGAAGAAAAATCAAAATGGGTTTTAAAGCGGATATAAAATATTCTCTTGTGTTGGCATTTTTGATGGCTATTGATATTTATTAGTATATAAAAACTAGTAGAAGCATTATACTCTTCACCGATTTACTGAGCTTTTTATACAATTGTTACACATTCTATAGGACACTCTTCGCGATTTTCTTGTAAATAATGTTAGTTTTTGGACATGAAAAAAAAACACCCTGTCAGGGATTCGAACACAAGACCTTTGGATTGCAAAGCTTTAACCATTGGACCATCAGACATCACTACAAAAATGGAATGTCTGTAATATGTATCATTTGAGTATTATATTTTAACAAATTAGATATGAAATATATATATTAGTAAAATGTATAAACAAAAAAAAAAAATTATAAAGAATAAAATTTCGCAAGTTTTCTATTTAAGTACAATTGACAAAAATTAAGAAGATATCTAAAACGTAAAAAAATAAATTAATAGTTTACAAAACAAAACAAAAACACGCTCTTATAAATACTGCACTAAAAAGTAAAAAATAATCATCGACATCTCACTCTAAATAATTATTTTATGAACACTAGGATGCCAAATATAAACTTAAATATATCCGAAATTATTAATCCTACATCAATAATCAAAAAATATAATTAATTTCCAGTTTGTACTTTTTGTAATTGGTCTGTAACATTTTTTCGATAAAGCAATACTTTTCGAGATACTTGACGAAAGCCGTTTGGAAATACCTTTTTTTAAGCTAAAATCGCAATATCGAAGTCGTTATAACTCGTTATTACGGAAACACTATCAATTTATGTGAAAAATTGCATAGAACTTTTTCTTCTTAAAATTTGATTCTTTTTCAGCTCCAATAAATATATATATTTTTTTAAGTGCCACTTCTGAGCAAGCCTCACACAATATAGAAACTTTTCTGTGAAGCATTTACTATTATACTGCCAAAAATGAACGAAATCCATTCAATATGACATTATTCCGAAGTTTTGCATATTTTTTACCTCAAGGTACTCTACTATTATACTTAATTACAAACGCGGCTTACACTAAGGCCCTTACGGGGTAGACACAGAGAACAAGGTTCGATAATTATTTTTTGCTTTTTAGTGCAGTATTTATAAAAGCGTGTTTTGTTAGTTTTTTAAACTATTAATTTATTTATCTGTTCTCGACTTGTTCTATCTATAATACTGTACCAAACGAATAAATAACACAGGTCTGCAACAAAAAAAACTACATAGAATATTTATACTGTTTCTGATACATTTTTACTCACCAAAACCGGAGAAAATACCATCACGTCAGATTTTCTTGCAAAGCTCGTGTTTGTAGTTTCATTTCGAGTGAAACGCCCGTTTAACCCGAAATCTGGCTCCTTATTCTTGGTTGTTATACACTGCTAAAAGATGGGGAATGTTTCAGATATCTGTGTTCCAAGTTCCCAAAACTGTCTGAAGCCAAGTTGAAAAAGGGAGTTTTTACTGACCCTGACATACGAAAACTGTTATCCGATCCCCTCTTTTCAGAAACAATGGGAGAAAAAGGAAAAGAAGCATGGGACTCTTTCAAAGACGTAGTGCACAAGTTTTTGGGTAATACTGAAAACCCTCACTATAAACCATTGTACAACGCATGTTGGCTGCGTATAAAGCTCAAGGATGCAACATGAGCTTGAAAGTTCATTTCTTACACTCCTATGTCGACTATTTTTTCGAAATCTTAGGAGCCTTCAGTGAAGAGGGTGAGATATTTCACCAGGATGTCCGTCATATCGAGATACGCTACCAAGGAAGACGGGACTTCAATATGCTAGCTGACTATTGTTGGATGCTCAAGCGGAAAACAGAAAATGGAAAGCGGATGCGTGTTTGGAGAAATATAAAAGAGAAGAAGAAAAGGTTTCATAGGCAAAAAAAATGAACACGGAATGTTAAGTACATTTGATGAAAAAATTGTTTGTTTAATTATAAGAAATATTGTTTAGTTCATTGTAATAAAATTGTGGTTTTTTCTTTAGTGTTAGGCTTTTTTATCCAAACACCTTGTATTTTGCAAAAAAATCTGCACGTGTGGGGGGAAATGGAAATCATTTTTGGATTCAGCAGACTAGAAAACATAATATTTACCAAAAACATCCCATGCAGCTGAAAGAAGATATCTTTTTGCAGACCTGTGTCATAAATGAAGAAACAAGGAATTGCCTATTTTTTATGTATACCGTAGATCTTAATTCTCATCACGCCAGTATATTACTAAGGCTTTGTGAACTTTAAAATTAATTTTGTAAGGTCAACGAAGTGGATAGAAGTAAAATATACCACGCAAAACTAACAGATCCTGGCGTTATGTAATAGCAATAACTCGTCTTACAGAAGAATAGGGCATTGTTTAGAATTAAACTGTAATTTATTTTCTAATAAATAATCATAGGCAAATAGCAATGGCTATTCTAGTCTCAAGCATGTACTCAAGCAATTATTATTTAATTAAATAATTTAATTATGAGAGTCCATTTATGTTCATATGCTCTTTAGTGTTTTTAATTATTTTTTTATTGATTGTGATCTAATCGTTCTTATAAAAACTTCTCGATTTTCTTTGGACAATACAGCTTAATTGCTTTGGCAGTTTTTATGTTGATTTTATTATAATATCAAAAATAAGGACAGGTAACAAACAACGCAGTCAGCTTGATTTTGTATATTACATATAAGAGAGAATGAGTAGCTTGTATGAGTAAATTGCACTATTGAAATCAATAACATAAAACATTTCGATATCAACAAACTTCGAGGTACTAGTTATTTCATTAATTATGAGAGGTAAGCGACAACGAATAATCAGCCTAGCAACACTGTTGGCCAGTAGCGGAGACGGTGTCAGCTGGTGAAATGACACGGTATAATATCTGATAATGGGATGGCTTTGGCTGTCCTGATGCGTTACATGGTAAAGCAATTTTAATATTTCCCTAGGAATATTAAAACAAATAGCATTTAAACCTCGTAAAAAGTAACTGAAGATTTGTAAACAGGCTTGGCTGAGTGTACTGAACGACATACTAAAAGTCCTCCATGTTTTTGCTGAAAATATACTTATTTATTTACTTATTTGGTACATTATCCAACTAATATAACCTAATTACTTATCTGTCTACACTATACAGGGTGATTCAGGTATGCAGTCATTAATTTCTAGTGGTGATTCTACATAACAAAATATGAAAAATAGTTCATGCATTGCCTAGGATTCAATAATAAGGATAATGATTTCTCGCTTTTCTGCATAATTTAACAAGAATAAAAACCGTGGGCAGTCAATTTTCTAAATAACAAATATGTATGTATTACGTGACACAGAGAAGTACCAATAGTCAATAAAAATGAACAAATTAGTGAAATTGCATTCATTATTCTCTTAAATAAATCAAGGAAAAATAACAAATAATTACTAAATTAAGGGACTTGATAGGTTTTAAAGATGAACAAATTAAATTAAATATTCAAAATGGGCGCCATTCATTTCCACACAAGCTTCTAGACGACGATTTATTGAAACAATTCCTGGCATGTTCTTGATAGTTTCGCACCCCATTGCTATATATTCACGTAACTCTTCAAAATTTGTCACGGGAGTTGAGTAGACAAGGCTTTTCAAAATAGTCAATAGTATTTATGTCGGCCAATCCATCAATTGGAATAAGCTGCATTTAAATAACTTGAATAAATTCAGTATTTCTTTCACATTTTCGCACAAGCCATTGGCAGAAGGTCTCCTTTCTTGGTAGATCTTCTTCTTTGCATGTAGGGATACAGTAATTGTTCATGTAACACCCTCCAATTGGACGATGCTGACACACCTTCCTCTAACGCTAGCCTTCTCGTACTGATTTGGGGATTCGCATTTACTGCATTTAATATTGCTACAGTTACGACAGACAGAAAATTTTTTTTCGCTCAAACTTAAAATCTCGACGTTTCATGACATTCTAAGCCTATTTGAACAATCAAAATTTTTAAACATGTTTTTGTCGTTACTATACTTCCACTGGATGTGGAAGTAAAATATAGTGTAAATTTTTGCAAGTGCAGATCAAAAGATTACCTTCTGCCCATGGCACTTGCGTAAATGTGAAGAAAATGATGAATTCATTGAAAAAATTCTGTTTACGCAAGAAGAATGGAAACATTCATTTAGGTTCAAAGGAGGAAGGTCGATTTGGGCGGTTTTTGCCCCAAATTATTTTTGGACGAAAAATCAGAAAACATTTTTTTTAATGTCTACTAACAATAATAAGTCAATTTAACACTAAACGGACGATCCCCCCTCAATCTTGAATATGCCGTCACTTGTTAACAGTGTTCTTGGAGAGATATATCGCTTTCAAACTTACATTTGCTTGATAAAATACCACACTACCACATTAACTCCCTTTTAACTGTATCCGCTCTCATTTATCATTTTTCCCCTTTTAACCCCCCCCCCCTAGGGGGGTGGTTTTACTATTTGTTCGTTTGCGGGAAATATAAATGCAAAATGTCCAAGCTTGCTCACCAGACTTGACCATGTATCCTGGGGTTTGGGGTCGCTGATTCCGTTAACCTGTATCACATCAAGTTTAAGGTCATTTGAAGGTCAAATTGAAAAAAGATGACAAAGAAATCCAGAAAAATAGATAAATAACATTTTGGCGTATCTGAATTCGATTTCAGGCTCTCTTGAATCGCTCGCTGTCAATTAGAGGTCAAATCAATATCATGCTAGAGTGAAGCTGAAGAAAATGCCGTGTAATGAATTTGAATCACTTTATGTATAGGTTTTTGAGGTAGCTGAATCAGGGGATCAGCTAGAGGTAGTTTCAAGGTGAACTTACGTAATCTCAAGGTTGCTGAACCCAACTCAGGAGATCTTTTCATTTCTTATGATCATCTGGAGGTTTTTTATGGGCTGGAAGGGTGGATGTGGGAATGGTTCATTGAGAGTGAAATGCATTTGATATTGCGAGCAGAACAAAATGTGTGTTCACGTTTAAATAGCAACAATGAACCATGAACCAGTTAGTGTGGTAGTGTGGAATTTTATCAAGCAAATATGAGTTATGAATATGATATTATCTCCCCAAGAACGCCGTTAGCAAGTGATGGCATATTCAGGATTGAGGAGGGGGGCTGGGGGGAGGGATCGACCGTTTAGGGTAAAATCGACTTATTATTGTTAGTAGACATTGAAAAAATGTTGTCTGATTTTTTCATCCAAAAATAATTTGGGGCAAAAACCGCCCAAATCGACCCTCCTCTTTCTTGAAACCGGTTGGTTGTACGGCGTTACAACGAGATAACCTTTTTTGTGTATTTATAGCCAAGGAATCATATTCCGATGAGACAATCACAGAAAGTTCACAACAAAAAATTTGAGGGGAGAAGTAAGTCCCACCTTAACAATTTTGTGCACCTCTGATTGAATTTACCCTTGGTGGATAACATCAGATAATGACCTTTATTGATATTGAACCACGTGCAAAAACTAGTTACTGTAGCTCAAAGGGTTCATAAGATATTAAATAAAATGTTAATTTTGGGTGCTCCCTTCAGAGACCCGCAGCGCCCTTAGGAGAGATTTCCGGGCCCATGTTTATATGAACTTTTTTTCATATTATTTTATGTAGAATCACCACTGGGAATTAATGACCGCATACCTGAAACACCCTGCATATAGGGTGATGCTTAACCTATACGCATAAACTAAGTAGTTCACAGTTCAAGGGTAGATTCCTTGAATACAAAATATGAGAATATAACCAAACTTGTTGCTGTGGAAAAAGATTATAAAGTCAAAATTGTTATAGAAATCGGTGGAGGCCACATCGAAAATTTACTCTAAGTTGCAGCAAATAGTTCATAAGAAAGTAGTGAGTTTGCGTAGTTGTCACTTTTTAGTTTTTACTTACGTTGTGTAATTTTCCAATAAATACAATTTGTCCCTTTCAAATTAAGTTTGTTTTCAAAGAATTCTTGAATTTTTTGCGGCAGTTTTCTCGAATACGGTTGGAATTATCAAGTTCTAATTATCAAGTTCTATCAATGACTCCTGCATGAGATTTTCTTGTCAAAAGTACCACTACGTTTCGTAAAAAAAAAGAGAAAAAAATATTCATCATCAGGTGTAGCTCATAAGGCGCTCTCCACGGGCTAGCTTGATGTGATACATACATTATTGTTTTTTGACTTAAAAAATGTTTCTTTACCATATTGCAAAAAAAAAGAAAAGAAAATTACAATGGTCGAAAGAATCTGCCCTTGAAGTATAGCCTATTATTAATGGTCCTCCCTGTATATACGTATTGTTTCTGACTTGTTTTAAATCATGTATGTGATCTATTGGACGAATAAATATGTTCCATTCATATGATGATATAATTAAAACCATCAAATAAAAACTTAAAAATTGTTGAATTCTAAGGGACCAATCGGTAACAAGTCAAATCCTAATTACAATTAGGGTGGAAATAACTTAAACGTTTAGAATATTTGGAGGTGTCTGTGGTGCCAGACATGTGTATTGCCATTTGTGGCATGCAATTATGCTGCACACACTCCTCATAAAAATATCTGAAATGATAAATCCTAGTGATTAATGACAATTTTTTTCTAAGAACGCACTCGGACGAAAATACAAACCTCGACTTAAATAAATACTTCATGGTCCTAAAATAAGCTAATTGTTTTCATGACAAATTTTCATTGATATGTCAAAATACGCATACGCGATTATTTAATGTTTTATAATGTTTTTTAAAATATATTGGTAAGGCGCCAGGGTTTTGGAAAATTAAATACGCTGATTTTATTAATACCGTTAATTCTAGACCGGTTTATCTTATTTTAGAACCCTGGCAAAACATAGTACTTAATTGTGATGTTGGCGGAAGAGAGTTCTACATATTTTTACTTCCTACATATTAAAAAAAATGCTGATAACAAAAATAGAGTTTTTACCTTACTGTATAAATCAATGTTTTTAAGAAACGTCGATCTATCGGATAGTCCGTCTCTCTACTTTGGCCTCCTTATTCACAACGTCTTCATGAATTATTGTGATTCACGCATTATTCGAGTTGGTCTCCTTTTGCTGTATAGCACGTCTAACAGCGTCATGCCATATGACGTGGTTGTCTCGAATACCATATTTTAACAGTTGGCGATATTGTCCAAGGTATACCGTGTTGCTTACTACCTCGCATCACTTAACTTCTGGGTGATTTTCATTTGCTCGGTATGCAATTATAATTTTCGTTTTGTTGTAATTTACTTAAACTATCCAGCCCACGACGCATCACGTCTTAGTCCAAGATCCCAGAGCTGCCAGACCCACGTCATTTTAGCAAAGCTAATATTTTGACAACAAATAGTGTAATATCTAATTAAGAACGTATGCGTATTTGCTAGTTTGAAAGCGGGGCCCTTTTGCAGAAAACAGGTACAAAAGGTACATACAAATTTTACTCAGTACGTTAAAGTATGATAGCTGCTTTATTTTCCACGTGACACACTAACGACGTGGTGTAAGCGTCAGCCTCCGAAGGTCCGAGGTTCGATCCTGAGCGTTCTCAGCTTTTTTTTTTTTCAACAAATATTAACTTAAAGTGGCGATTACCAAGAAAGAGACAACCGATAGGGAAATATTTATTATTTTTGGCCACAACTTTTTTTGTTAGTACGTATATTTGAAAAAAAAAACTGAGAAAGCTCAGGGATCGAACCTCGGACCTTAAGTTTCGGAGGTTGACGCTTACACCATGTAGTTAGCGTGTCACTTGCAAAATAATCCAGCTATCATATTTTAATGTACTGAGTAAAATTTTTATGTACCTTTTATACCTGTTTTCTGCAAAAGGGCCCCGCTTTGCTAAAATGACGTAGGTCTGGCGGCTCTGGGATCTCACTCTATTACTTTATAGAAATGATTTTCTTAAATGTTTTGAACTTCAAACTTTTCTTTTTGGGTTGATCGTATAATTTTCTCTACGTTGAGGATGTAATATGGCATTCGAATCTACATAAATTTGTTAATCGACATCAAACAATTTAAAAATGGAGGAAGTTTTCAATTCAACTTCTGTTTTTTTTATATTCGTTAATTTTTTTTTAATTTTTTTTTTTCGAGGCAACCTTTAGTGGTTGTGGTCAGCGCACTTAGTTAGTTTTAGCAGTTTAAAGCCACAATAACCTTAATAGGTTATTGTGGCTTTAAACTATCACATGTTAATACCTATGATAGTCGATAAAAAGTAAACGTAAGGCTAGGCGCGCACGGGTTACTTTTGTCACCTACCTCGAAGTCCATCGAGCCTTATGGAGATGCGCTCACGAAGGACGTGACTGTCACGTCGCTTTTATCGTATACTGTATATCGTATTTCGTATACTGTATATAGTATGACCTATATTGTCAAATTTTTTCGTCCGTTTAAAACACTTACTTCAGAAAAGAATGGGCCTTTTCAGTGATTTTTTTATTGCTTTATGTGATAGTGTTTTATAAAAAAATTTAGCCGTATTTTTTTTTAGCATGATTTCTATCTAAAAAAAAATCAGAAGTGTGGAAATAAAGCGCGCGCTTTGAACGTAACGTCACGCACTCACCTTAGTGACGTCGACGAGCCTACGACCTTCATATCGGTGTATCATAAAGTTGGTTCCCTGCTTTTTGACAGTTGACGTTGAAATTGACACTTTGACAGTCGTTTCTCTTTAGTTTGGATTTTTGTGTTTAGAAAATGTTTAAAGAGTGCTTTGTACCAACATGTACAAATGACAACATAAATTGTCCAGTCAACTTTCGGCAGATTTTCTGCACTTCATTTAGAAAATCCTAGCTCCATTTTCTTCCACTATTATACAGAAACAAAGAAAAACACAATTCGTGAAGGAACACACAGAACATAACCCCAAAACAAAGCTTAAACAATAAACGTGTCAGTTGTGATGTGATGTTAGTGGTTATTAGGCGTTCTAGCAAATGCTGCCAACATAAGTCTGGGATGTGTGACGTCTTTTATTAAACACTGTGAGATTTATATTTGAAACGGAGTTGCACAAGGTGAATATCTATCAGTTAGCTTTCAAATAAACATATTTGTTTTGAGATTTAAGAATCTAGTGAAAAGGCCCATTGTACTTTAAACTGTATAGGGATTTTCGAGAAAACATAAAAGTTTTGGTTCTTTGCAAATACCTCAATAAATATTAGCGAAAAAATGGTAGATATCAAAAATGAAACTTATACACTGAGAATCAATTTGTTTTATATTGATATCTATGTAGAATTCATAGTTTCGGAGATATTTAAGTTTAAATAAGGCGTTCGAACGTTTACAGGACAAAGTAAAACTATAACGTCCATCAAAAGTTCTAAGGAACACAGTTAAAGATAATTAATCAGTCTTTAAAATTATTTTTAGTTTGTTTCTTTATTATAAAAAATAAAGAAGTTATGGCCGAAACAATGTGCGTTTTCAATTTTTTTTTTACAAAATGTGGCCCTTTTATTTTTGTAATTGTCCAGTAATTATTTTTTTTAATACTTTTTATCGTTAATGTATAGTATCACCTAGATGTTCAATTTGTTTTTGTCAATTTAAAATACTAACTTTAGAAAAAATTTCATCCGCCATATTGGAGTCGCCATTTTGAATTTTTTAACTTTGACTTCTGCTTCGTAATCAGCAATCCCAAAAACATAAATATTCCACGTTTCAAAAAGAAATCAGTAATACTTTTACAAATATTATAATATCTAAGTTTAGGTTTTTCACCTCTTGAGGGTAAGAGCAAGTGTCCTGACCATATAGAAACTGAAAATGATAACTTTTACTACAATAATAACCTATAAAGGAAAATTATCATTATATAATATGAGATTATTTCGAAATTTTACATATTTTTTACCTCTAGGTAGTGTAATCTTCAAGAAATATTTATATTATTATTCCCTCAAATTTAACTGTAAAGTTAAACACATATTAAGGTCTATCTTTAAGAAAGTATTACGTAATTTAAGACAAAATTACTAACTTTGGAGTCGCTGTCTTTTAACTGAACAAAAACAGAGAAATTTTACTGATTTTTATCGTATGTAATATCACTAGTGCTTAAAATTTTATCGAAAATTTTTTCGAAAGCGTGTTGCCTGGTAATGTAAAGAGTGCAAATTGACAGTTTATTATCTGATTAAATCCCGACTGCTTTAGCGGGAGGGATTTAATCTTTGATAATAAACTGCCAATTTGCACGAGTTATATTAACTAGGGGCAACTTAGCTTGAGAAAAAATATTTAGATAAAATTTAAAGCACGAGTGGTATTTGTGGAGAATATTTCACGAATAAATAATTCATTAAGTATATCTTCAATATTATGTTCAGTAATTAATTGCCTTCAGACGTTTCCTTGTTGCTTTTTAGAGATTACTCACCTTTATCTTCAATTTCATCATTTACGTCACATAAAAATGAATTTCCAAAGCGACTCATCTAATAAAAAATAAAGTAGGTTTAAATTATCACAATCAAGAAAAACGATATACGTTAAACCATAGGTACTGTAACTTATAAGACTAGTCATCACAACAAAGCACGCTTCGACCAATTACATTACGGGTGAAATCACACAAATTGCATATTACCAATCTATCCCTCTTACGTTCCAAGGCTGCCGGCTCAGATGGCATGGTACCGCCATCTATTAACGTTACCTTAACTTAGTTACTAGCCTAAACAGTAAATTGAATTATTATATTACAGTGTTTATTAATATATATTTATGTATTTAATCCTTGTTTCTAATTTGAGAAGTTTGATAGTTAAGTTAAGGTTTACTTGTTTAAGTAGAGAGACTTTAAGTACAACGAATTATAATATATATAGTGATACTGCAGAGTATTGATTTTCCAAATAAGTGTTAGCTGCTTTGTAATGATTGATGAATTACCATAAGTAAGTACCTACATCTGTGTATTTATCATGAAATAACTGATTTGTCTGCTTCGTAGATATTTATATTTAATTTTAGTTGGGAAAATTATTTTGTAATTACGTTAGGTATTAAGCCATTGAAAGCTGTGTACCTATAACTTGTCCCGAGCATTGGCTTTTTAGGTTATTAATACAATACTACAATTTACAATTTACGTTAACAATTAGTAATAAGCTAGAGAAGATATTTATAGATAACATTTAAAAGCACGATTTGTCCTATTTGCTGAAAACATGTTACGACACAAAACGTCAAAAAATTTTCGCAATATTTGCCGCTGCAGTGACCTAAAAAATTAGAGCGATAAATTTTGCATGTTGGTCCTGTCAAAAGCAGATCTAGCTTGAATTACCACTAATAATGACGTTTGATTGGTGCAATGTTGTGAAAAAACGGGCTCTCATTGGCTATAGCGTTAATGAGTGAAATAATCGTAACTATAATCTGAATTTTGTCTTGTTTTTGTAGTCAAAGTTAAAATTTTAATCTCATGTTCACCACCTTTTAGTAGTCTTCACAAAGTGCTGTAACTTCTTCAAGGAGCATTTCCAGATACGTTTTCATGACAACTGTTCCTGATGTTTCCCATGCCAAATCACCGTCTGAAATTGAAACAGTCTTTCCGGTACTCTGTATAATACGATACGTTTTAATGGAAAGTAGTTAAAATCAATAGTATTTTTTCTGGAATTAGAACGTGCAGTAATCATTTCTGTAATCTGTTCATATTGTACTATTTCTTGCACTCGTACTTAAATGGTTATTTTTGTTGGTTTTCCTGAACAGGATTGTTTATGATTGTTCTATCGCGTAATAATAAAAGAGTAACTTTTTTGGAATTTCAAGTTCAAAGGAAATAAAAATAGCAAAAGAAACACATTAAACGAAATATTCTATTATATTTAATTTATTGTGAGTCATTTTACGTTTATTTTTTGGCACAGCAACACAACCGAATCACTAAAATTGTATTTTAACTAATATCTTTATGGCATTAAGTAATAAATATGGAACATGTTTGTTGTCTATTACGACATTATCATTTCGTTTGATGTTTAAACTCTGTTTAAAAAACAATAAATTCTATGTATTATCCATACTTTATTATCAACCTTATATCAGTAAATAGGCAGTGACACATATCAAATAGAGTGTTTGGTAACTATCAAAGACCGTTAAATAAGGATAAAAGGCATAATAAATTACTACTATCTCGTTGCCGAAAAGAAGAAACTATTCTTACTAACGATTATCTTAAATGATATTAAGCAGTTATTAATTAATACAGGAAAACTTTACTTTAACTCGAAAAAAATTTGTGCAGACTTCAAATTTGGTTATAAGTACAAAATAGGCCAAAGTTCACAAAAAAAAAGTTTAGGAGTTTTACGGATCCGCGGGAACCTATAATGGGTATTTTTAATCAAAAAATCGATTTCTTTGTTTTCTCTATGACATTTGCCAATGAATTTGGTAACGGGACCCATGATTTGATGCGGGGGGTCTGAGTATATCCCTGAAATAAATTTGGATCAAAGAAGGAAACAATTAGTGTGTAGTGTAGCGCCAATATTCTTGGCTAAAGATGTCGGTCTCGGATGTCTGGGGCCGGGCAGGACTATTGCCCTTTACCTCAGTACATCGCTGTAGACCGGGGACCAGCCTCGTGCAGGGCGGGCGAACTTACTTTGCGTCGGCCCCACTCAGAAATGTGAGCGGTGCAGACGATTTCGGCCCACCTCCCTGGGTCCTGGCACGTTGGACCTTGCTGGCTAAGGCCTCTTCTGGCGTTCTTCTGTCTTCGTTTTCTTTTCTTCGCCAGCTTGTTTCCCCCCGGGGGGTAGTCATCTGTCTGTTAGGTGTGTTGGAAGTTTTGGCAGGAGAGACTGCCGGTACACAGGATGTCAAATGACATCCTGTCATCCGGATCGTCGGTGTGGTAAGGATGAGCTATGTAGCTCGAGGAAGGGCAGACCTAAATGCTATTGGTAGCATTTTTGGTCTGCCCGGAGCCAGGGGGACTACAGGTACTGGACGGTAAGTTGTCCGGTACCCGCAGGGTCGTGGGTGGGGTGGTGGGTGTCGTCATGTCTCTTCGGGTTTCTTCATCATCGGAGGGGTGGTCTGGGTGGCGTCACTGGGGGTGAGGTGGGGCAGGCTTGCAAACAGGGCCCCCATCATGGTACACATCTGCTGCATTTGGGCCATGACAGCAGCGAGTTGGCCGGCCTCTGGGGACGTCTGTGGTGGTTGGGCAGGGTTGGTGGGCTTCCCTGCGGGTCCCTGGGCTGCTCTGGCATAGCTAAGCCCGGGGGTCGTCCTTCTGGTGGCTGCGTCGGGAGCTGTTTGCTTCCGGGGGGCAGGTGTCTGGGCAGTCTTTTTGGGGCAACGGGGGCATCCTCTGTAGCTTGCGGGGTGTGCTCCCTGGCAGTTTGCACACTTTGCTGGGCTGTCCTTCGGTTTTTGGCAGGTGGTGGTATGGTGGGCTTCGCCGCATTTTACGCATCTTGGAGTCGCCGTGCACCGCCCTTGTGCGTGGCCGAAGGTCTGGCATCTGTGGCATTGGGATATAATTTTCTTGGGTCTCTGCATCTCCGTTTTAACTACCAGGTAGCAGCAGCGAGTCACTTTCAAGATGTCTGTTTGGTTTTGCGGGACCTGGACAAGCATCATGGGGATGTCCTTTTTCGTCCTCCTGGACGACATCCTTTGGACGGTGGCTGGTGTGTATCCCTGGATTTCTAGGTCTGCCTTGACCTCGTCGCTGGTGACCCCACTGGGGATCCCTCGAATTACCACCCTAAGTAACCTCTCTTCCGGTAGGGCATAGGTGTGGTATTCTTTCTGCTCGATCTTGAATAGTCTGGTCATGTTACGGTGGTCATCCGGTGTTGTGGGTTCTATTGCTATACCATCTCTGACAGCTTTGGCGTTTTTGAATTTTATTCTGGCGTCTTGCAGTTTTTTGGTTACCACTGTCCATGACTCTTGGCTTCGTAGGACAACTGGGGGCATCCGGGGGGGTTTGGGGGTCTCTGAGTCTGTGTCCATTTGATTTGTCTTGTCCTGGTTTGTGGTAGGTCCGTCTGGGGGTGACTGCTGCTTGAGTGTCTTTGTGGGGGGGATTGTTTCCCCCTTGTCCTGCTTGTTTTTCCTTTTCGTGGCTTCTTTCTGTCGGTGTTCCGGGGGGGTTTCCGGGGGATTCTCGCTGCCAGTTGTTGGTTTTTTAAGTGCCATCATGATTTCCATTAGTTCTTTGTGTTGTTTATTGTTTTGTTCTGTTATGGACCTGATTGAGTCTCTTAACTGTGATATTTCCTCCCGCAGTTTTCGGTTCTCGTCTTCTAATAATTCGCATCGTGCCCTTAATGACATCCTCCCTGATGAGGATGCTCTAGATGAGGCCCTGGAGGGCGCTGTCCTAGTGTCTGCTAAGGCTATCTCCATCTCTATGTCTGCCTCTGACATTTCGTATTTTGCCATGTCGTCACTCACGTTCTTTTACCTAAAAGAGAAATAAGGATAGGAAATGGGAAAGGTTAATACACAGTGTCCCCAGGCGGGGGACTTTATTTATCTTTTTATACCAGCGTCTTGATAAAGACGTCTGATATTTCTCCACTTGCACTCGCTGTGGGGCTTCCACTTCGCTAGTTCGCTTCGCACTGTCTTCAACTGCACACTGGAGGTCTGCACTCGTCGACTGCCACTTGAACTATATTGATGTGTAGTGTAGCGTATACATAGTTGCAAAATTAAATTAATAAAAACAGGATAGCACAGAGTTGCGGTGATTCTTACTGAGTGAACCAAACCTCTGACTTCTCTATTAATTTGCAAATAAAATAAAAACTATTGATTTTACGAAATAACTGCGTATTACCTTTTTTGTAGAATATTCAATTATCTTTAAAATGAGACTTTGCGCATTCAAATCAGTTGATTAGTTGAGGGGGAGATGAAGCGGTTAATAATTCCGTGATTTTGTCATACCTATTGCCGAAGTGCAAGAAAATGTAATATTTTCGACAAACACATCATTTTTAAAATGCACACATAGAATGGTAAACGTTTTTTATTATATTTGAAAAGTATTGAATAATTTTCCAAAGAAATGTCAGTGTGAATTTTTTTAATATTTATTTTTACAATTTATATTGTTATTCCAACGTACGCAGAGAATTAAATTTAATTGGTAGTCTTTAAAATTAGATACAGAGTCGAATTTTGAGAAACCTTCACTTACAATCGGCCCAGAGTTTAAAATTTTTAATTTTTGAAGCAAATTTACAATTACGCCTATTTCTATTATTATTATTATTCGATTTTCCGACAGAAACTATGCGCTAAGACCGTATATTTCATATAAATACATGGATATAGGTGATCGTTGGAATATCAGTGTATATAGGGTGATTCATTTTGACCATCTGTTAGAAGTATATATGTAAGAAAAGTAATATTGATCTGAAAATTTTTGGCAATGGTCCTAACTGAACGAAAACATTTTTCCGGTTATACTGAAAGTTGATCCAAAATTTCTTATTTTAAATAGAATGCGCTCCCATTTTAATTTTTTTCTAGATTCTACAGAAAATTTAAAGGACATTCCGTTAAAGGTTCCTTATACCTAAAATTAATATTTCCTGAGATATTAATTTTTTTCCTAAATTTTGACAGAAAAGTTGTATTATATAAAAATATTAGTAATAAAAATTGATAGCACGTTGATTTTTTTAATGCGGGTAAGACAAGGCATTGGAGTTATTCATCATGTAAAAAAATTATCGAATATTAAAAAAAAGTCTTTTAAATTAATGACAGTTGACCATATAAAAACAGCAAAATGTTATTTTTTCACGTGATCTCAATTATTGTTACTGAGATAGGAACTTTTATAATCCACAATATTCATAATAACTAATTACTGCGTAGGAGCAACAGGGGCAGAGAAAATTGCAAAAACTTGCATTAAAGCAGAATATTCGCTTTTCTGGCTGCTATAAATCGCAAAATATTAACAATAAAGAAAGATTATTTAAATAAAAGTAGTTCTTTTATTCCCTACAATATTAGTAATGCCCAATTTATAGCAGAAGTAACAGGAAAGGAGATAATATAGAAAAATCTATTTAGAGCGCCATTTTTAAACATGGCGGCGGCAAGGGGAATCAAATTTTGAGAAGAAAAGGTTCTATGCAATTTTTCATATAAATTGAAGTTATAACGACTTGAAAATTGGGATTTTAACTAGAAAAACAGGTTTTTGTCAAATAACTCGAAAACATGCAAGAGACAAATAAGAAAGTTACTAAATTCAGGATGAATTTCCTTTTTTTCTAATTTCTGTAGAATTAATAGTTTTGGGGATCTGGAAGTATAAAGGTGGCGTCCGAAAATATATAAGAAGTATTTAGTTTAAATGTTAAATATCTTAGAAATTATGGCACTTACTTTAAAAATGCCAATTATCAAACTGAAAGTCTATTAATCAGGCTTTCAAATGATTGTTTGATTATTTCTATAACATAAAAAACGAAAAAGTTATAACAAAAACAATGTACTTCTTCACATTTTTTTTAAACAAAGACGTCGCCATTTTGTTAATGTAAGTAGTCAGTAATTAAAAAATATATTCCTATATACTATTATTCGTTAATATATAGTATGATCTAGACGTTCAAATTTTTTCGTTCGTTTACAGCGTTTGGTTTAGAAAAATATGGTATTTTAAACTGTAAAGGGATTTTAGAAAAAAAAAACGTAGCATGTTTCTTTGCAAATATCTCAATAAATATTAGTTTTAGCGAAAAAATAATGGACCCGAAAAATTAAGCTTATAAATTGAGAATTAATTTGATTTTGTTATATATTTGTGTAGGATTGACAGTTTCGAAGATATTTAAGTTTATAAAAGGTATCCCACCGCTTATAGGATGAAGTATTTAGTTTAAATGTTGAATATCTTAGAAAGTGACACTTTTTTTAAAAATTTTATGGGACAAAATTAAAGATAATAATTAATCTATTTTTAAAAGGATTTTTTGTTTCTTACTATATCATAAAAAATAAAGAAGTTGTGGCTGATACAATGTGGGTTTTCACATTTTCTTTTAACAAAATGTTTGCCATTTTGTTGTTGTAATTGCCCAGTAATTAACTTTTTTTTTTTCTTAAAAAAATGCTGTTTTTCGTTAATATAAAGCATCACCTAGATGCTCAATTTGTCCGTTTAAAACACCTGTTTTAGAAAAAAATTCCATCCGCCATATTGGAGCCGCCATTTCAATTCTTAAATTTTGGCTTCAGATTCGTAATTAGCGATCCCAGAAACATAACTATGCTATGTTTCAAAAATTAACCAGTAATACTTTTTCAATTATTGAATATTAGCATTTTTGGATGACCTCTATATCTCTCGAATCGAAAATCAAGTAACACATTCTTGAGGCACTTTTTTGAGTAGAATCCGTTGTTGATAAGAGAAGAAAATTATGCATGCCTCAGTTTTCGAGATATAGTCATAACTTGTGTTTTTTAAATGGAACACCACAATTTAACGGGTTTTAAAACGATATAATACTTGACCTTAGGGTGGGTCTACCACCGCTTAAGGATATAAGTTTCGAGATCAACAATACCCAATAAAAGTACCCCCCTTGATAATAAAATTAACGGATCCGAGCGTTTGTCGATAAAATGATCATAGAAAGAGAAAACACGCCAATTTCGTTTTCGGTGGACCACCCTGTATAATAGGTATGGTGTAAGTAATCACTATATATTGGTGAATTTTACTGATGCTTGCTAGTGCATCCTTAGAGTATTTCAGCTTTCGAAAGTGTTCTAATTGACAATTTGCAATAATTTTCTGAATCACCCTGTATTACTTACTTATAGCGTCAGTTATTTTATATGCATTGCCATTTATACTGCAAGCATAATCAGATCAATTCTATTTATTCTACTGAATATCCGATACGTCCCACAATCAGATAATTGAAGAATGAAAAGAGAAATGAAATGAAATAAAACATGTTTACTTATCCACATTGCATAATTCCAGGCCGTCGTGTATCCTACAATGTTAGTCGCCACTCTGACCTAAACTACCGAATTTAATTATTTGTAGTGGGGCGTGTTAGAAAAGGAGCATCTCAAAGGGTGGTGACTTCAAGGTGACGCCGATTGTACAAACTCGTCAGTTCCTAGTTAAAATTCAAATAATATCAATTTGAATTACCATTATATAAATAATTTGTATCATGATGTAGTTAGATATTTTCAGACATAAATATCAGATAAAATTTGGGTGCAAAACTAACACTTGAAACCCCATTTCCATTTGCTTCCGCCCAATCCAATCTGCTACTTTTAGACAAGGATTATTTCCAACCAGCAAGTGTTTCTATGTAATTCTAATTCCTTGGACGTCAAAAGAGAAATTTCTAGTTACAAAGTAAACATTTTTACTTCCAAAGTAACAACCTGCGGTGAAGAGTTGAATTTTTATAACCGGGGTTATCGTTCGACAGTGTCTACATTTAATATGTGTCGGAAGCTTAATATTTATTTCTCGTAATGTTTTTTAATGTAAATACAACCCAAGTGTGTTGGCACTTATGGTGTTAAGAAAAATGCGCCTCGCATAAATGAATATTGAAGAAGCTGAAGACCTAAGACGGCTTTGATCAGAAAGTCGTAAACACATTTTACTTGTCTGTCTGCATAAAAGTCTTTGTGCACTTTATGTTGCATCAGCTGAATGCATCATGGATATAATTGCGATGGACGCGGTCAATTGCGCCAAGTTCATTGATTAGCTCAGTCCCAGAACCTATTCGGGCTTCGGGTTAACATTTTACAAAAAAAAATCAAGACGAATTGAAAGAAAAAATGAATATATTGATATTGTCAGATAGGTAGGCACTATAGGTTACTGGTACTCAGTAAAATAAACCGGTATCTTTCTCTCACTTTAATTTAAATTAATTAGCCCCCTTTCTGTTTTTTTACTTCCACATCCAGTGGAAATATAGTAACGACAAAAAAAATTTGAAAATTTTTATTGTTCAAATAGGTTTAGAATGTTATGAAACGTCGAGATTTTAAGTTTGAGCGAAAAAAAATTTCTGTCTGTCTGTCGGTTTTTCTGTAACTTTTTTTATGCGCACGATTACTATGGAACCGTTTAAGATATTGACTTGAAATTTGGTACACGTATGTATTTAAACGTGATCTGGAGCTAGATTATATTTTCATTTTATTCCGTTGAATGGTTGGTAAATTGGGGTAAATAGATAAATCAAGCAGATCATAGTCAATGAAATTTGTATTTAGTATACACAAAAGAAGCTATAAGGTCTCAAAAAATATTTTGGCATTAGTCACCCCCATTACCACCCCCACCCTATTATTAAAGGGGGTGAAAAATATATATATGATTTAGTGCGTGTACAAGAACCAGAAATCTCAAAATATTTTTTAACTTCACCCACCACTACAATCCCCATATCACCATCCCACTACCAGTGTGGGACATCGTTTTATGGGTTTTTGGGGTGGACGTTTTCAAATATTATATTATTAAAGTTCCATAAGCAATTATTTCACACACAATTTTTTTTCGTTGTTAGAGACTTCGATGGAAAATCTGGATGTTTATTTGACATTTTGGCCAGGATATGCCTCACTAGATAGGACATGTTAATTGTTGAGCAAGCTTGTTATTGGAGAAGGTATCGTAAATTTCATCAAGGCGTCAATACATGAGGTGTAGCGAAATGATTTAGGCTTATTAACCTCCCCACAATAAAATTGTGGGAGGTTACTACAATTAGTCCAAAATCGAAAATTGAGGCAACATCAAATCTTTACGTTTTGAGTTCCCAGGAACCCAAAAAAGTTGTTTTTGAAAAATGTCTGTGTGTATGTATGTATGTATGTGTGTATGTATGTTAGCACGATAGCGGCGAAGCTACTAAACGGATTTGGATGAAACTTTGCATGAGGGTTTCTTTAGTGCTCCAGAAAATCTGAAAAGGTTTTGGTTGAGATCGGATTACGTTTAGTGCCGTTTTGGCACAACAAGTTGTTTATTTTATGATTACTTACAATTTGTAATTGAACCATTAAAAGCAGTAAAAATTCCGATTTTAACGTTATATCACACTTGCACTTTTTCGATTTGGTTTCCGTGAAAAATAAAAAACAAAATAACTCTTCTTGTGTAAGATCAATTTTACAGTCTAACCTAACGTTCGATAGACTAGTGTCAGAGAACGTATACCACAAAATAATACAGGGCTGTACTCTTTGCAAATTTGCAGCCGCAAAGGCTTTTTTTAGAGACGCGACATTCCGAACGACTAATTATCTACGGTTAATTAGTTATTAATGCGCAAAGACTGTCTATCTCTATTTTTGCGGCGGAACGAGATGGAAGATGGACACTCTTCTAACACAAATTTGCGATCGAGAAACGTCAAACGAAAAATTGTAAAAATGTCACTTTTGATTCGTTCGTGCCGAGCTGAAATTTCGAATTTCGACATGCAATTTACGATGCGGATCAACTACAAGTCTTTCTCTTTCCATCGCTACATAGTACGGCCGTCGCGGTATCGTATTTTTTAAAATACGAGTAAATTTAGATGTCGTGTTTTTGACCAAAATTTACCCTCGGATGCCGCGACTCTGAAAACGGTTTTTCATCTGTAACTCGGAAACTGTGAGAGATAGCTCAAAAATAAAAACTCCCTAAGGAAAACTACACAATGTTAGGACCGTTTTGCCCACTCGAAATTTTAATGGGACTTTTCGTTTGGGTCCGGCGGGCCTTTCAAGATGACGGTGTCATGCACTTTATTCATTAAATCGTTCGTAACTTCTAAACGGCGACTCCTACGGCAAAAAACTTTGACAACGAAATTGTAGAGAATTGAATTACCTAAAAGTCCTTTTTTGGATTTTTATGCTGCTCCAAAAATTACCGAGATACGGTCGGCCAAAGTGGAGACTTTTTTGAAATTCGTCTAAAATCTCGAATTTTTCTCTTTAAATCTCCATAACTATTAAACGGCGGTCCCTAGGCCAAAATACTTCGCCCTAACGAATGTGTAGAGAATTTAATGCTACAAAATTTTTTTTTAAATTTTTTTGACATAAGACAAAAATAAGGACGTTAGGAACGAAACAAGTGGAAATTTACATTTTCCAAGGAAACGTGTTTTTTTCTCTTCTCTTGCGAATATCTAGATAAATATTGATTTTGGCAAAAAATAGTAGGGATCTATTAGAAAGACAATAAAATGATGATGAATTTGCTTTGTCAAAAAATGTCTGTAGGATTAATGGTTTCGCTGCTATATACGTTTCAACACAAAATTTCGATTTTCCCATATGCCCAAATTATATTTGATACTGATTTTTAAAATCTCCGCCAAGTGAAATTTATAGTTTTTTGTCCTCAAAGCAGTGCATTGTACAGGATGATATTCTAATAATGACAGAGGTGTTCAGTGATTTCGGCTGATAACTCGGGAACGGTTGAAAATACCGATTTAGTGAAAAATCGGTCGAGGCCAAAAGATAAAACAAAATATACCAACTCAAACTTAAACGATCCACCATGAACACTACCCTGGCTACATCTGGCAGGGAAGCTGTCCGCCAAGAGTTATATGGTTTTTTATAAAGATGGCCATCTCTGCCATCCATCCCATTACCAACGAGCAGGTTTTTTCGTTTAGTTGTTTCCCGTATCAATAATCAAAATTATTAGGTGCTCTTGCCTACGAACGTTTTTATAGTATTGTGTTTATTACTTCCACGTCCAGTGGAAGTATAGTAGCGACAAAAAAATTTTCAAAAATTTTTATTGTTCAAATAGGCTTAAAATGTCATGAAACGTCGAGATTTTAAGTTTGAGCGAAAAAAAATTTCTGTCTGTCTGTGTAATTTTTTTTTGTGCGCACGTTTACTCTGGAACCGTTTAAGATATTGACTTGAAATTTGGTACACATATGTACTTTAACGAGATCTGGAACTAGATTATATTTTCATGTTGTTCCGACGAAGGGTAGGGGGGTAAATTGGGGTAAATTTGGGATAAATGGGTAAATAAAGCAGGTAAGAGTCCATAAAATTGGCATTTAGTATATACAAGAGAAGCTAAGGCCTCAAAAAAATTTTTGGCATTAGCCACCCCCATTACGACCCCCATTACCGCCCCCACCCCCCTTATTAAAGGGGATGAAAAAAAAATGTGATTTAGTGTATGTACAAGAACCAAAAACCTCAAAATATTTTTTTACTTCATCCACCCCCACTACCACCCCTTTCACCACCCCCACCCCACTACCGATGTGGGGTATCGTTTTATGGGTTTTTGGGGTAGAGGATTTCAAATATTATATTATTAAAGTTCCATAAACAATTATTTCCACATACAAAGTTTTTTCGTTGTGATTGACTTGAATGTGGAAGTAGTGATTCCTTGGGCAGCGGTTTTTTTATATTAATTTTAGGTCCATGTGGACACATTATAATTTTAACCTAGTTTTTAAGCCTGCCTACAGAGGACAGGAGCTAATTTTCTATTTTTCTCCAAGCCAAACCGGACCTACCCCGTCCAACCTCACACTCCCCTCGGCGGTGTTCACCCTGGTTGTCTGGCTGGCCCCGGGCTAGGATCCGATGAAGCATATATTTGTATTAAAACATTGAATAAAATATTAATGTTGTGCAGACTATAAATTTAACACTCAAGTTCTTAGGTCCAAATCCCATCGAACGCAAGACTTTTTTTTCTCTGAAATCCTTTATTTGTGTATGGACAAGAAGACTCTGAGTTTGTCAATTCTGACTGGGTCGGGAACCCAAAATATTATTTAATTATTTTGGAAATACATCGGATTGTTCGGTTTCATGGCATTCTACATAAAAGCAGTGCTAAGAAAGTAAATCTGATAAAATTACACGTAAAACAAAAAATAAATGATTGTCTACTTCTAATAGTTACATAAGCGAAAACAATCATTTTAATGACAGTGGGCTATGAAATTATAATTATAATAAGAATAATAACGATATTTATTTATCCGAAGAGCAGTATATAAAATACACACACAACAAAAATTAAATAAAGGTAAGTAAACGATCAAACCCAAAAAGATTATCCTTGTCGTGGGTAACAGCTAAATTATTTTAATTTACAACAATTATTCTCTCAATAGTATCAATTTAACACAAACATAATAAAAAAAAATTACATTTATAAAAATTATGAAAACAAACAAGGAATTACCACTAACTATAATAAAAAAATAGCAAGAAAGGAACACATATACAGGGTGGACTATTTTAATGTATTATTGCAAATATCTCGTCATGTAAGCCACCAATTAACAAATGACATTTACAAAAGTTGTTAGGTTCTAAGGGGGCCATTTGATTCTGTGATCGGGCACCGGGTCCGTGAGCTTGATGAGGCCCTGTGATACCCAACTTTGGTTTTTTTGAATGGGAACCCTTATTTTTTATTGCAGGATCTAATTCTACGGAAAAAAATAAGTTCAAGTATTATTTTTTAAATTTTTTTTCAGTGGGCCTTACTCGGGCCCAATACCAACAATTGAAATCACAAGAACCCAATTATCTCGCCGGTTAAGCAAACAATTGAAAAATAAAAGTTGTAGGATTCGATGGGGTCATCTAGTGCTATGGTTCAGTACCCGGTTCGGGCCCTTGATACGGCCCTGAGGCCCCCAATGAAAGTATCAATTTATTGCAGATTTGCATTCTACGGAAATAAATACGTTCAAATATGATTTTAAATTTTTTTTTCCGGTGGGCCATACAAATTGGGCCTGAGTAAGGCCCACCGGAAATTTTTTTAAAAAATCATATTTGAACGTATTTTTTTCGTAGAATTAGATTCTGCAATAAAAAATAGAGGTTCCCATTAAAAAAAACAAAGTTGGGTATCACAGGGCCTCACCAAGGTCACGGACCCGGTGCCCAACCACGGAAGCTGATGACCCCGTTGGCACCAAACAACTTTTGTAGAAGTCATTTCTTAATTGGTGGCTTACGCAACGAGATATTTGCAATAATAGATTAAGTATATTTACAAGTAGAATTTAAAAAATATATTCACTAACTTCTATGGGGCATTGAAGTTATATAAATATGACATCTGAGTTGTATAATTTTTCTTTTCAATGATTTTATGAATCTTTGACCTTGATTCTTGATGTTAACTTTGGCCAGTTTTTTATTTTTCGTTTGTATACGGTAAGGCAATTAACGTTAATTTATTGGAATAATTGCACACACAAATGAACTCAAATAATAATTTTCTTTGACTAACCGTTTTTTTCATTCTAGGGACTACAAATTGACTCTTGACCTCGTTTCAATGCTATGGGTGGCAAGACTAATGTGTTCCTTATTTTGAAATAAATTAGTGGCCATGCTTAGGAAGAAAAGTTGTCTCTGGTCAAATATTTCGGTTTCTTCAAACAATGTTGTTGTTGGGTAAGTATAGTTTTTTTATATATAATTTTGTGTAACCATTTTTGTATAGATTCCAATTTTTTTAAATAGTTATTCATTATACCTCCCCATGCAAGTATTCCGTAGTTAATGTGTGGCTGTACTAGGCATAGTATAACATTTTAAGTTGTTTAATATCGAACATCTCTCTAAGATATTTGAATTTACTTAATAAGCTTCTTAATTTTTTTACCACGTGGTAGATGTGGTGGTTCCATCTTAAATGTGAGTCTATAATTACATCCAGATATTTTATTTTCTCTGTTAAATTCACATGTATTACTTTTTTGCCTAAGTCAATTTCGAGTTGCGTGTACTTAGGTAGTTTATCTGTATAAAAAGTGTACGGCATATAGAATGTTTTAGTGTTGTTTAGAGTTGTTAAGGGCCTATGATTCAACCATAAAGTAATTTTTTTAAATCTGCCTTCATTTTTAGACTTGGCCAATTATTACTTGTATAAAATACAGTGGTATCATCCGCAAAACTTATTATTTCTCCGTTCGTAGAGAGAGTGAACAGATCATTGATATAAATATTACATAGAACGGGCTCCAAAACTGTTCCTTGAGGTACATCGTAGTCTACTATCCTTGTGCTACTTTTTATATCGTCTATAACTACTTGCAAATTCTGACATCTAAATCCTAACATTTTATTAGCCGAAGATACTATATTATTTACATGTGTAATACAGTTAAATTATCAAACAAAGAATATGCAAAGATCTTTGATTCCAAGTGATCTGAAAAGAGCGACACCATTAATTTAATATTGATATTCGATACGTTCTATTTTCTGAAGTTATGAAACACTTAGATATATTTATGTTTATATTATTTTTTCTACACCATTCTGTTATTTTGTTAATACTATTTTGCAATGTTAAGCAGTCATCATGTGTGCGTATGGTATTAAATATCTTTAATTCGTCCGCGTAAAACAGGTTTAAGGCTGCTTACTGTTTGAGCTAGATTGTCAATAAATATGAAGAACAATAGTGGACCTAAATTGGATCCTTGAGGCACCCCGGATGAGGAGGCAACACTATGCGATTGAATCTCTTTATATTCAACAAATTGTCCTCTATTACATGAATAAGATTTTAATAAATTTAAAAAGCTGTTAGAAATGCCAATGTTCTCTACTTTAGAAAGAAGTTGATCCATTGAAATGACATTTTTTGTAGAATTATAAATGACGAAAAAAAATATATGTAATTTTATCTATAGTCGAGTAAACTCTAAGCTGGCGCGTCCAAAGGTCGCTTCATCATATAAACTAAGAGAATAAGACATACGCAACTAGTTCATCTGTATGTCACTGCGATAGCTTTATGCGTACCGCATATCAAATCGTACGTCGTGTTACCAACTCATACATACGCCACCTTAGAGTTTACCAGACTATATATTAATATTTGCGCGTGTTCCCTATGGATTAGAACATGACTGGACTCTTGTGTTACTCGGTTGCGATCTTATTCAAGGAAGACTAAAGTATTGCGTATCCAAACATAAGAAAGATTACTTCATTTCTGGTAAATGTTTGGGATAAAGTCAATATAATTTTAGTAATTTTTTAAGAACAAAGCTCAGTAACGGTTTGAATTGACGAAAAATTAAATATAAAATTTTCATGTTCAACAACATCGAAAAGACTCATTGTGGCAGTTTGTTAAAACTATTTCCGTATCAGGACCATCTCCTGTTCAAAGAAATTGTGCAGCATAGACGAAAATTAATGTTGTGGACGAACTGGCATACCTTTTTGATGCATTCACCTACAATTAATTAATACTTGGCAAGTCTTCTAATTCTGTAGAAATACGGGTTTTAAAAGTCCAAATTTTATGGTATTGTCGACTCTAATAATAAACAGGATGTTTTCATAAGTTGCATAATAAAATAGCAATAATTCATACATTTAAGCATATTTGAGCATGTGAAACTGATTTATAGTCTTATTTTTATTTAATAAACTTCGATGCGATACTTAAAATCACAGTTTATGATTGTGGGTTTTTCCAAAAGTGCAAAGTCTAGGATTAGACATTTAAAAAACAATTTTAAAAGAAATAGAACCGCCTTCAAAAAAATATCACTAAAAATATGAAATAAAATTTCCTCCCGGTTATTTCAACCTCATTTCGATCAAATTTCATGTAAATCTGCAAAGGACCCTGGAACAAACTGATGAAAATGGTGTTTCGGTGGAAACAGCTGAAACTTTGTTACTTTGTAGTTCAAGTCATGCTGTTTAAAAGTTTCCTACCGAAAGTTTTTGAGATACAGCTTGTCAAAGTTAGGTAATTTGAGTCATTTTAGACATTCAAGAATTTTTTACTCTTAATAGAATAGAATAGAATAGAATAAACTTTATTGCTGTAGATCTTACAAAAAAGAAGACATTAGCATTGTCAAAGTAATGAAATATTTAGAATTTATAATAAAATAAAATATATGAAACATTAAAAGTATACAAAAAGAGCAGCAAGAGGAAACAAAAATTCATGCAACTAAAATTAGCCTAAAACTAAAAAGATAAAATAATTCGTTAACCTATGGCCTATAATATAATATAATTAACGAATAATACAATTATTGTTTTTTTATGTATTTAAAAAATCACTGAAAGAATAAAATGCATTTTCAGATAAATACAATTTAAGTTGTTTTTTAAATGAATTGGTATTATTTGTGGATTTTAATTCTCCTGGCAGGGCATTGTAAGCCTTAATAGCGTTATAATATGGACCTTTTTCTTAAAAACTGTGGTGATCAACTGGTATTCTGAGATCTGGCCTATGTCTTGTTGTCATTACTCGATATATATCATTATTTCTTGTATACGGATTCTTCAGTTGTCATACATGAATTATCATCAGTATATTGATATAAAGTATCTATATTAATATGATCTTTTAAGTCGATAGTATACAAAATAAACAATAGAGGCCCAAGTATAGATCCTTGGGGCACTCCTTGTAATACATAAACTTTATCTGAATAAAATGTCTGAAGTATTCCATTCTTAAAAGTTGTTACAGTAGTGACTTGAAATTTATCAGTAAGGTATGACTGAAGTAGTTTGTTACTTGAACTATTTACTTTAGCAAACTATTAACTTTAGCAAAAAATTGCGGTATCCGGAGACATTTTTATTCAAGTCCAATAAAGGATTTTTTTTAGAATTTATTATCAACTTTTAGGTTATCTGATGTTGATGTTACTAAATTAGGAAGACGAAAGAAAAGCTATTCCGTTCAATCCATTTGTTTGAAAAATTTTCATTAATGCACCTACGTACAGCAATCGAAGAATGTATAGAAGCACTACTTATTTAAAGAATAACTTTTCTTTTTTCTTCCTCATTTGGTATCTGATGTTCTTTAAGTCGAATGACTACTTTACCTTTTTAGTAAACCTAACCGACTTTTGTACAGGGCGAGTCGAAAAGTGAGAAATTTTTTATTTGGCTATTGAATAACAAACACTCTATTTGTAGGCCAGGCTAGATAAGTGCCAGAATTAAAAAAAAAAAAATAATTCGTTACAGCAAACTGATAGCAGAATATTTTAGTACATATCACAACTAAAGAAAGAAAAATAATCCGAACCACCTGCGGTTATCTGGGGTGAAATCAAAAAAAGTTAAATATAAATGTTGTAGGTAATAAACATATCTACAACTTGTGTGGAGAGCATTTTTATCCTAACCTCAAAATTTTTCGAGATACACGCAAAAAACCCCCTTTTCGGTTTTTTATTTTTTTCTTCCACATAAATAATTCGATTCAGCTCAAACTTGGTGAAAGTATACCTTTTGGTGTCCCACATAAGCACTACTTTTTTTGGAGCAAATTATTTAACGGTTGTTGTTTAATTCAATTTAAAGAAAAAAAAAGTGAATTTTTCAACTGCGATTCCTCATAAAAGTACTTGTCCGATAGAGTTCGGACAGGGCTCATTTTTTTGTTTTTATATCTACTTTCAATAAATAAAATATATATATATATATATATATATATGTTAGATCACGATTCACATGAGTGACTTTTTAAAAAGATTTATTTACTTTAATGGAGCCAACGTTGGCTCTTGGAGAAAGAATAATACAATAATTAGAAGTGTTTCATTCTAAGTGAGTTTAATAACTGATTCAACAAAGCGTGTTTAGTCATATTTATAACATACAGAACCTGAGTAAGCAAAATATATAACAAAGGAATTGCAGTTCTGCAGTCTGCACAAGTTATGAGAAACAAAGGTGTAATATGATATCTTGAAGATAAGCAATTAATAAGAGAAGCTGTTATCGTGAAATACGATATACCTGTGAGGGTTTATTATGGCTAAGTCGCAATAAGATAGCGTGTAATATTATATAACAACTTCCCCCTTAATAAAAAAGTTGATGTTATGCAGCAACTTTTGAAAATTGTTAAAACGTTAAATGAATATAATGCAAAAATAAATTGAAACAATGTTGAATGAATACAAAGCAAAATAATAAAATAATGTAAAAGTTAAAATTGGTAAGCGATAATAAAACATTACATAACGTAATAAGAATAAAATACAATAGTCTAAATTAATAGACAAGGGTAAAACTCCACATGAAAGTCTATGTTAACTCGATGTCCTCTTCTTCTTGAGGTCTAATACCGGGTCGCTTTCTTGGAGGGATCAGTCTAGGAAATTTGGTAAATACTCTGCTTCGCTCTGAAGGAGGTGAAGGAGGATTATCTGTTGAGGGTTGGATTCGCAATGCTCCACATCTTCTTCTTCTGCATTTACAAGTTATGTAAAGTAGAACTAATAGGATGATGAGAGTGATTATGAAGTATGCGAACCAAGATACATGTTTGGTCACAAAAGGTTCGTTTATGAGGTCGTCTAGGTCTTTGGAATATTGCTCTAGTTTGTTTTTAGCAATATCTAAATCTTCTACGTCGAGACTGTTTAATTTAAGCGGTTTTAATTTTGGGATTTCGATTTTGTCGGGCATGTGATTGCAGCATTCAAAAGGAATTTGGATTGGATGTGAATTATCCTTAATTTCGGAAAAGTCTTTAGCACTGGCTTGTATTCGAGTAATGCCTGCATAGGCGTAACATCCTGGTTGTAGTTTTATGATGGAATTTTTATTAATTAGCTCTGTTATGGATTCTCTCTTCGGGCAGTTGATGGTAATGTGAAGTGGTTCGGAATTAATTACTAGCCATGTGTTGTCTTCAAGTTCTTGGACGTTGTATCCTTGACTAATGATGAAGGAAGTTTGACAGTTTTCTGGGAGTTTCGGCAATGGTTTTAATATTCTAGCCTCACAAATGGCATTTTGGTCGATAGGATATGCAAACAGGTTCGAACATAGTTTGGTTCCAAAATAGAGTGGTTTGCATTCTTTCAAATTTTGTATAGGTATGTACATTAAAGAATCATCGTCTCTCGCGATAAACTTTTGTGAAATAGATAAAAAGTGATGTAGACCAGTTCTGTTATCAAGTATAGGTATGGGGTATAGGCGAAAGGTGTTATAATTTTGAGGTTCAATAAGAGGTATTGTTAAAACAAATATTAGGTTAGAATCTAGTTGAAAAGCTTTTAGTTCAATAATATCCAGATATTGAGCAACTGCTGATAGTTTAATTGGAAGAGGTAAATTGTTCCTTCGCAAACTCTGTGAAATCTCTTGTAACGCCGTTACTAAGTGATCAGGTGTTATGATTGATGAATGAATAATTCCTAATCTGGCAAATGTTATTGAATTTAAAATATCGTTTAGATTGTCTTCGATATACAAATAGCTGGCCATTAGTTGTTCGGAAATGTATAGAAATTTTAGTTTTATTTCGGCAGCTTGGATCGTTTGAGTCATGGTTTGAATTGTGTGCTCGATTTCATTGATATCTTTGTTAAATGTTTCCTCATCAATTTGCAATTTTTGTATAGTTGAGTTGAAATTTTTGATAACAGAAGTTGTAACTGAGATTTGATTTTTGATTAAGTTTTCTAATTGATGTTCGTCATTATTTAGTTTATTTATACAGTTAGTGTAGTACTCGCCATCTTCGGCGTCTAAGTTTCCGGTGATTGATTTGAATATTGTTCCAAAACCGTTAAGTATTCCGCGTTTATATCTCTTTGTGTCTGAAAAGACTTCGTCAAATTTCGTTTTTATCGAACTAGCTATTTGCATTAAAAGGTTAAACTCTGTTTTAACTTCGCTTCTAAACAGGATTGATTTTTGATCAGCACCATCGAGGGTGTTCAAGATTCTGTCTAAATTATTTTGATTCTTGTCAAAAGCTAGTTTGAGGGATGAAATATTTTTATGCACTAGTAGAGTCCATTTGTCATTTGTCACCACGATGTCCGTGTCTTGGTGATAGTATACACCAACTGTGTTATTGATCGGGATAATTTTGTATTGACAGAGTGCTGATCCGAACAGCAGGAGAAACCTGAAAATAAATTTAATTTTCAGTATATGGTTTCATTCTATCAAAATTTACTTTAGTCTCTTGTTTTGTTTCGAGATTTAATAGGGTGGCAGAATTTTGAAAAATTTCTTTTATTTTAAAGGGACCGTTAAATTTATTTTGTAGTTTGTTCTTAATTTGTGATTCTTTTACATAAACTAAGTCACCTATTTTGTACTCAGATCGTTTCTGGGGAACATTTCTGTCAAAGCGAACTTTCGCTTTCTCCTTTTGTGCTTGTGTTCGATTGCGGGCGATTTCATAATAGTGAGATATTCTATTGTTTAGATCTCTAACGTATTTAGTTATTAATTCTTTTTGGTTATATAAGGTTTCGGGTGGTCTGTTGGACGTATGCCCAAATACAAGTTCGTATGGGGTGAAACCGTGTGTTTTATTTACCGAATTGTTATAGCATATTACCGCATATGGTAAAATTGTGAAAGGATGTTCGTTCGGATTCTCGGTTTTATGAATTCTTATCATTTCAGCTAAAGTGGCATGAAATCTTTCTATGGATCCGTTCGATTGGGGATGTCCTACGCTTGAATAAGTTAATTTTATGTCGTAGAGGGTGCAGAGATCTTTGAGCAAATGGTTGTCAAATTCGCCACCGTAATCGCAATGGATTCTCAATGGGGTACCATAATGTTGAAAGTACAACAACAAGGTATTTACGACAGATTTTGCGGATTTGTCTGGGACTGCATAGGCTTGCGTGAATTTAGTTAATTCGTCGCGAATGGTTAAAGCGTAATTTCGAGTGGGGAATTCAAATAAATCGATATTAATTCTTTCGAAAGGTGTTCTTGGGGTTTCCGTGATTACTAGAGGGTTATTTAGATTTTTCCGGCATACTTTAGTCTTTTGGCACGTTTCGCAGTTTTTTATAAAGTTTTCGACGTCTTTAGTTAAACCTTGCCAAGTGTATTTTTCTCTAATTCTTCGAATCGTTTCATTTATTCCGCGGTGTAGATTATTTTTACCAAAATGATTTTGCTCCAATATAATTGGAATTTCATCTTCGTCGGCAGTTCTGACGATATCTTGACAAATTACTACTTTTAAGTCTTTTTCTGCGAAAATAAATGATAGAATTTCGAGTATGGGGAGGTCTAGGTTATTTTCGACAAAGTATATCTTAGAGAGATCTAGAACATCCTGATTTTTAAATAGTACCAAAAATAGATGTTCAATTACAGATTCGATATCAAAAGGTAGAGGGATGATAAAATATCTCCTATGTCTGACTGTTTTGCTTGATACAATATTGATTTTATCGTTACGAAATTCGGGGTTTTCTTCGAATATGTCCTCGATAATTTTGTGATGTAGGTCTTGTAAGTTGTTTTGTTGGAAAAAGGTTATAATATCTTTATGTTCTCGATACAAAAGTTGTTTGTTCGAGGCTTTGATTTTCGAATAGTCAATTAAAGATGTTGTTTTATATAAGTTGGCGAAAGTTTCAAATTCTTGGGAAATTTGTTCGTTAGTGATTTCGTTATTATCGTCTGGGTTTTCGTCGTCGTCTGACTCTTCGTCGTTCGCGGCTAGAACCTTTGAATAGAATTTGGAACATTCGGAAAAATGATTAATTTTGATTCTGGAAAGTGCGTCCGCGTTCTTATTTATTTTACCAGGTTTATAAATTATTTCGTAGTCGTACTCTTCTAATTTGAGTCGCCAACGGGCAAGTCTACTTCCTGGATCTTTTATAGAGAATAACCAGGTGAGTGGTCTATGGTCGGTTACAAGCTTGAACTTTCTACCGTACAGATAGGGTCTAAAGTGCTTTACACTCCATACTATCGATAAAAGCTCGCGTTCAATCGTTGAATACTTAGTTTCTGCACTGCACAAGGTTCTAGAAGCATAGGCAATGGGTAAATCTTTGCCAATAGGCCCCTGGCTCAGCACTGAGCCGACGGCAAATGCGCTCGCATCAGTGGTTAGAACGAAAGGTTCATCAAAATTAGGGTAAATTAATATCGGAGTTGTTGTTAATGTTTGTTTCAAATTTTGAAAAGAATTTACACAATCATTGTCGAAGAGAAATGGTATGTCTTTTTGTAGTAGTTTTGTTAAAGGCTTGGTTATCTTGGAGAAATTAGGAATAAAGCGCCTATAATATCCGGCTAAGCCTAGAAATGATTTAATTTCTTTTGGATTTTTCGGTTGAGGAAAATTTAAAATAGCGTCAACTTTCGAAGGGTTTGGTTTTACTCCGTCTTTTGTAATTAGGTGTCCTAAATAAGCGACTTCCTTGCGGAGAAACTCGCATTTGTCTGGTTGAATTTTGAGGTTGGCTTTTTGAAGGCGTTTGAAGACTTCAGTTAGACGGGAAATGTGTTCGTGAATTGTAGGAGAGTAAATAATGATATCGTCCATGTAGACGAGACATCGTTCATTTTGAATACCTAGCAGGATGTTATCCATAACTCTTTGAAAAGTTGATGGAGCGTTTTTGAGTCCAAATGGCATTCGCACGAATTCATAATGACCGTTCTCAACTGTGAAAGCAGTCTTTTGAATATCTGCGGGATTAATTTCGATTTGGTGGAAACCGGAAGCCAAGTCTAAGGTTGTGAAATATTGGCATTTGCCAAGTTGGTCTAAAAGATCGGAAATGTTGGGCAGAGGATATTTGTCACCGATTGTAACCTCGTTGAGTTTGCGGTAGTCGACTACAACGCGCCATTTCTGTTTACCAGAAGCGTCCAGTTTTTTGGGAACTACCCAGACAGGAGAGGACCAAGGTGAGATTGAGGGTTGAATAATACCTTGACTTAACATTTTCGATACTTGGGACTTAACTTCTTCTTTATGGACCTGAGGATATCGATACGATTTAGTGAATATCGGTCGGGAATTTTCGGTGTCAATAGGGTGTTTGATTTCATTAGTAAAGGTCAAATTGTCTCCTTCTAAATAGAATATATCTTGAAAGTCTAAACAAAGCTGCGTTACTATTTCGGCCTCTTCTTCGTTTAGATGATCCAAGCGCAATTCGTTCCTAATCTCGAAGGATCTGTCCGTCTGTAGGTGTGAGTCAGAATTTTGAGTGTTTAAATTGAAAATTGATTTGAATTTTTGTACTGGTTCTAGTTTAAGGTTAGAGAAATTTATAGTTTTCGGTATTGCGTTAGCGTTCACGATCGAAGTTAGAAATTCTCCGTTGCTGTCGATTTTTACGAGAGCATTTGGTAGGCGTACCTTTTCAATTTCTTGGGCTAACAGTATAGCCTCGGTATTTTGCAGATTACATTTTAATTTACAAATTTTTTCCATGCGAGGTTCAATAGAAATAAAATTTTTGATGTTGCTTAAATTTGAATTTTTTGTATCGGAATTAATAGTTGGTTGTAAAGGTAAATTTACCGTAGTTTCTTCCGTAACCTTAAATAATGGTACGGTTTTAAAATTTGTGACTAGTTGTTTATTTTTAAAATCTACTCGGCATTCGTAATGTTCTAAAAAGTCTGCGCCTAGTAGTCCATCAAAATCTATATCTAGATTATAGATATAAACCTTGTGTGACTCGTCTGAGAATGGGATTAGAACAGATTCGTTGATATAAATTTTTTGATCAGTAATACCCTGTATAATTACATTTTCAGGAGATCTACGTCTATAATTTTCAGCTGTTTTTGGTTTAAAAATTGATATACCTGCGCCTGTATCAATAAGAATTTTAAATTTGCCGGTTGCATCTTTGATGTAATAAAGATTTTTTGAATTTACAGTTAATAAGGTGTGAGAAAGCGTATTTACATGAACGTTTGTTCTGGGAAGTTCAGCATTGGATCGAAACTGTCGTTGAGATTCATTGTTTGTATTTGGTTCGATATTTGGTCGAATTGGTCTATTTGTTGTGTTGGAGTATCCGTGGGGTACTCCGGATCTAAACGAAAATCCTGAGGATTAGCAGTATAATCCTCGTATTGCTCGTTCTGAGAATTAGCAGTATAATTCTCCTGGAAATTTTGGTTGGTTTCAAAATTGTAATTTTCGTACGATTCATTTTGACTTTGGTAATTTTGGTAATCGTCGAAAGAGTAGTCATTGTATTGGTTAAATTGATCGGTATAATTATCGTAAGGTTCGTAATTCAAATGATGAGCTTTTTGCTGGTTAAAGCGATTAAAATTTGGGTTAGGTTGGATAGCTGATGGTCGCTGTTGCATAAAATTAGGGTTCGGCCTTATGGCTGAGGGCCTGTTTTGCTGTGATTGATTTGGCTGATTATTTTGAGGGAATGTCCTCTGACTAAATTGATTATTACTCGGTTGTGCGAAGTTTTGATGAGAAAAATTTTGTGAGTTTGGGTTTCCTTGGAAACTTGGTCTCTGGAAGTTTTGAGACTGTTGCCTTGTGCGGCATTCGCTTATTACATGTCCATTCCGTTTACAGAAGGAACAAAACTTTTGTTGCAAATTGGGACCTTGTGGTCGCTTTTGTTGAATTACTGGATTTTTGACTGGACTATTTTTTGGGAATTTTTGCTGTTCAAAATAAGAGAGTTGTAGCTCTCTACGAATTCTAATAATCGCATTCATTATAGAAGGAGGGTTACTGGCACGTATTATTCTGCCTAGATTTGGTTCTAGACCCGTTAACAAATTATTTAATGTCATAGTTTCAATCAGGTTTGTTTGCGCGGTTCTTTGCTCCGAAGTTAAATTTTGTTTTTGCACTGCAGCGTGCATTTTCGCATTGTGCGTTTGTAAACGCGAAACAAATGTTAAGGCGGATTCACTAGGTAATTGGTGAATTCGTTGTAGGTCCTGAATTAGGGACGTTAAATCTCGGGAGTCTCCGAAGTGAGTTTCTAGTAGTGCCTTTATTTCTGGCCATGTGCTAGGGTTGCGTGAATTTATAAGTTCGGCGGCTCTGCCTTTTAATTTATTTTTGATGTGCATGGTTAATAGAATTTTTTGGTCATGAATTGCCATACTTTGTGCACAGGAACACGAGTTTAGGAATGTCTGTAAATTTATGGCGTTGCCATCGAATTCTGGTATTAGTGAAAAAATTTCAGAGAGCTTGTAAGGCTCAATTTGTTGTGGTTGTTGTTGTTGTTCGGCTGGTGCCGGTGGCACTGGTTGAACAGTCTCTGGTTGAGCTCTATCAGGCATTTTGCTTTTTTATTTAGAGATTTTTGAACTAAAATTGGTTACGTATCAGCAGTATGATACGGAAATTAAATTAAAATTAGCTTGTTTTGTTACGTCGTAAATGAATTGTGTATTAACTGTATAATACACAGTCGTTTCGTGAATACGAAAATAAATAACTTAAAATTAAAATTGTTGCGTTGTAGCTTGTATAGGATTTGTTTGATAACAGAATTGGCTTTGTTTGCCGAGTGTATTAGCGGTATAATACACGTAAATAATTGTGATAAATAATATTTGTAAAAATGAAAAGAAATAACGAGATGATTCTTAAAATGACTTACGTTAATTTCATCTCCATGAGTAGGTTCTTCGTCTGTCAAGGGATTGGGATCCGCCACCACCAGTGAGGAAGGTCTCCTTGTTCTTGCAGATATACACGCACTAGTTAGGCACCTTCTGCAGATGTTGTCCTTGTTCTTTTGCGCTTCACTACCAGTTAGGCTTCTTGTTCTGATGATGTTTACGGATCCTACCGACTGCGCCAATGTTAGATCACGATTCACATGAGTGACTTTTTAAAAAGATTTATTTACTTTAATGGAGCCAACGTTGGCTCTTGGAGAAAGAATAATACAATAATTAGAAGTGTTTCATTCTAAGTGAGTTTAATAACTGATTCAACAAAGCGTGTTTAGTCATATTTATAACATACAGAACCTGAGTAAGCAAAATATATAACAAAGGAATTGCAGTTCTGCAGTCTGCACAAGTTATGAGAAACAAAGGTGTAATATGATATCTTGAAGATAAGCAATTAATAAGAGAAGCTGTTATCGTGAAATACGATATACCTGTGAGGGTTTATTATGGCTAAGTCGCAATAAGATAGCGTGTAATATTATATAACATATATATATATATATATATATATATATATATATATATATATATATATATACATGCATTTAGTACTCATACACCTCCGAATGTTATATGGTTAGGTGGTGTTTGCCTCCGATTTTACGCGTTCGCCTCCGATTTCGGAGGCGGAGACGTTTTGTGTTGTTTTCATCGCGAATGTCTTGATAATTAGTAAATTCATGACTCATTATTATCAATAATGATCAGCTTTATTGGTGCGCATATAAGATTATGACAAAAAGGGAAGAAATAGAGAGATAGAAGCATTTAACGACACTTTTTTTGGAGGCGGAAAATACCTATAAACATATGTAAACATACACCATAGTCCACTACATTTTTTACCAGGTGGCGCTGCTGTTTTAAACACTTGATGTATATAGGTATTAAATGCTTCCTTACAATAAAGTAGCGATATCGCCTCCTAAACTTGGCAACATAGTAAAGAGGCATACTATTCCTAAATACATCTATAGATATGGTAACTAAAATTATCTTACTAAAAATATAAATAACTTTTATACACAGAAATAATACTTTCTAGAGATCAATGGGTTTTTAAATTTTTTCAATTTGTGAATAAAAAAACGTTTATTTTGTTCAGAAACAAATATTTTTGTACCCCTTTATAGCTTAGAGCAAATTAAAAAAGGTATTTAACAGGACACGAACATTCCTTAACGTAACTAGTTGCCCTTAATCCACTATTTGTCACTGCTGCTGGCCTTATATAGTAAAAGTAAAAAAAAAATTAGAAGACGATTTTTATTGGGGCGGGGGGGGGGGGCTAAAAAGCAGAAAATAAAAGAATAATAATAACACAGGCCAACATTTAGTTTAAAAAAATACACAGGACTCTACCTAGGTACCCAGGGGTTTTTGGGGTCGCTGATTCCGATGCCGAGGTCGGTTAAGCTATATCACGTCAGGTTCAAGGACATCTAAAGGTCAAACTAAGAAAAGGTGGTTGAAAAAATCTGAAAAAATTTACACATAGGTTTTTGGGGTCGCTGAGTCCGAATTCGGTGTTCGCTTACCCTCAAAAGGCATCCGGAGGTCATTTCAAGGTTAATTTGAGAAAAACGGAGAGGAAGCTGTTAAAAAATCTGAAAAAATTTACATATGGGGTTTTTGGGTCGCTGAGTCTGTATCCGATGCCGGTTGACCTCTATCACGTCAGTTTCAAGGTCACTTGAAGGTCAAACTAAGTAAAGGTGATTGAAAAAATCTGAAAAAATTCACGCATAGGTTTTTGGGATCGGTGAGTCCGAATCCGGTGTTCGTTTACCCTTAAAAGGCATCCGGAGATCATTTCAAGGTTAGTTTGAGAAAAACAGAGGAGAAGCTGTCAAAAAATCTGAAAAAACTTATATATAGGTTTTTTGAGTCGCTGAGTCTGCATTCGATGTCGGTTGACCTCTATCACGTCAGTTTCAAGGTCATTTGATGGTTAAAGTAAGAAAAGGTGGTTGAAAGAATCTGAAAAAATTCACACAGGTTTTTCGGGTCGCTGAGTCCGAATCCATTGTTCGCTTACCCTTAAAAAAAGAGGCATCCAGAGGTCATTTCAAGGTCATTCTGAGGTCATTTCAAGCCGGCATTCGTCCGCCAGCTTTAGCTGCACATGAAGATTCTTCGGCTATCTCAGTGCAAATATATTTAACTCAATGAATCACCTACCTATTTTCTTCTGTGAAAGGATGGCCTTTAGGTATAGTTGCAGAAGCAGAGCGAACATGCAAGTAAAGCTGAGTAAACGCCAGCTTAGGGCCTCGCATTTAGGGGGCCTCAGAACTCAGATTTCATACGCAGATATGCACGTTTATTTTATTAGAAGAGAAAGCTTCAACGAAAAACATACCTAGAGCTTAGGGCCTCCGGTTACCTAAAACCGGCCCTGAGCTCAATCCCGTCAGGGTCAAAGTAATTTAATGGTTTCCTGAGTCAGACAAACTGACAAGGAGGCAGACAGACTGTCAGATAGAAACATTTAGTCATTCAGTCAGACAGAATTACTGACAGAAAGGCAGGATGTCAAATAGATGGACAGAGAGAAAATGCAGGCGGATGATAAATACAGACTAACAAGCAAACAAACAGGTGTGCAGGTATAAGGGCAGACAGATAAACAGACAATAAGTAGGCAGGTGAGCATTCGTATAAATTTTTTCTAATTTTTTTCACCTCCTATTCTTACTTTAACCTTCAAATGACCTTGGACATGAGGTGATAAAGGTCAACCGACATCGGATTCGGACTCAGAGACCCCCCAAGAGCCTAGGTGTGAATTTTTTTAGATTTTTTCAAAAAGCTTTTCTTAGGTTGACCTTCAAATGACCTTGAACCTGACGTGATAGAGCTTAACCGACCTCGGCAACGGAATCAGCGACCCCAAAACCCCTGGGTACCTAGGTAGAGTCCGGTGTATTTTTTCAAACTGAATGTTGACCAGTGTAATCTTCCACCTTCCAAAGATATTTTAAAAACCTAGATTATTCTGGAGCAAAAATGTAAATATTTCCCTCTAGCAAGAAATAAAAATGTTTTAAAAAGCATCCGAGACCAAAACTCTAGAATATATTTGTTGGTTAATCATAAATTTTGCTATACTAATTAATGATAGTTTGTTGGAGTCATCTCAAATGCTTTTCAAAAATGTTTAAACAATTCAAAAATTTTTCTCTTGCTGGAGGGAAATATTTACATTTTTGCTCCAAAATGATTAAGTTTTGAACATTTTACTTCTTTAAGTATATCATCTCTTTGAAATATTTTATATTATTTTCTGCTTTTCTGCATTCCGTTGGTTCCAAGTTTTCTCCTCGTCAAACATGAATTTGGAGAAATACTCTGTAAGAATGTTGACGTAATGCCTCGGATGTTGCTGGCAGTCTTCGTAGAATCCCGGTAGTACTAGATTGGCGGACTAACTTATTGAAGATAGTAAATCTTTGATGATTCAAAGATGTAATTTCTTTTTTCGTTGAGCTACGGTTGTTGAATATACGGACAACCTCTTCGAGATCTTTTCTTTTATTGACGCATTCCACCGTTTGCACTTTTCATTTACCAAAGAAAGCTGAAGTGTTATCGCATCCACTGAACGTGTGGCCATACAGCTTTTTAAAACTTCCGAGGACTGCAAGTCACGAGAACTGTAATCTTTATTTTTTATTTATCTCTGAGCCTCTCTTAAGAAACGGATATCTTTATCTTCAGGTGCGAGAGCGATAATCAATGCGAGATCAATATCTTGTCCGAGGATGACCACTGTATCGTTTCCATGAGATTCGTTTATGGCGGTTTGAACTATGAGTACGTCAACGTCGTCTACAGCAGTAATTGTTTTGATTCCCTCGTTTTTAAATCTCCCCACCAATTGCGAAATAAAGCGTTACTTTTTGTGAGATTGTTTATCATTTTATTTTGCGTTTCAGTCAGTGGCGTGTTCTCATGAAAAACAATTTCCGGTGAAATGCGTTTCAAAAGACGCTGCCGTCTTTCGATGCTCTTCATACTGCAGTCAGCATATCCGTCAAACACTACAGTCACTTTTTGGCCGTAATGTTTACGAATAAAGCTGCTTCGGCCATACTACACGATGAATCAAATTGCCGCCCTCAACAATGAACTGGCAATCGGAAAAATCTATTGGCCTCTCTCGTACAGCATTGAAAATATCATACAGACGATTTCTTAATTTTCCTCATTAACCCTTTCTTATTGGAGAGAAGAAGTGGAATTGAAGCAAGCTCAGAGTTGAAATATGACTCCAAATCTTCTTTTGTGTGAACAGTACAGATTATCCTCTAATATAATTGCAAAGAAGGGGAAAATACATAAACTACTTGCGACAAAACCCTCTATATATGCATCTAATAGAGAAAATTCTGCTCAATAAATTCATTCCTGAGCATTTTTCTCGTTAAAGTAACCGGTTTTAAGATATTCGGAGTCAAACTTAGAATAGGATGGATTTTTACCCCTGCGCCCCAAACTACGCCTCTGTTCGGACGCTGTTAGGTTCAAGGACATCTGAAGGTCAAACTAAGAAAAGGTGGTTGAAAAAATCTGAAAAAATTTACACATAGGTTTTTGGGGTCGCTGAGTCCGAATTCGGTGTTCGCTTACCCTTAAAAGGCATCCGGAGGTCATTTCAATGTTAATTTGAGAAAAACGGAGAGGAAGCTGTTAAAAAATCTGAAAATATTTACATATAGGGTTTTTGGGTCGCTGAGTATGTATCCGATGCCGGTTGACCTCTATCACGTCAGTTTCAAGGTCACTTGAAGGTCAAACTAAGAAAAGGTGATTGAAAAAATCTGAAAAAATTCACGCATAGGTTTTTGGGATCGGTGAGTCCGAATCCGGTGTTCGTTTACCCTTAAAAGGCATCCGGAGATCATTTCAAGGTTAATTTGAGAAAAACAGAGGAGAAGCTGTCGAAAAATCTGAAAAACTTATATATAGGTTTTTTGAGTCGCTGAGTCTGCATTCGATGTCGGTTGACCTTTATCACGTCAGTTTCAAGGTCATTTGAAGGTTAAAGTAAGAAAAGGTGGTTGAAAGAATCTGAAAAAATTTACACAGGTTTTTCGGGTCGCTGAGTCCGAATCCATTGTTCGCTTACCCTTAAAAAAAAGGGGCATCCAGAGGTCATTTCAAGGTCATTCTGAGGTCATTTCAAGCCGGCATTCGTCCGCCAGCTTTACCTGCACATGAAGATTCTTCGGCTATCTCAGTGCAAATATATTTAACTCAATGAATCACCTACCTATTTTCTTCTGTGAAAGAATGGCCTTTAGGTATAGTTGCAGAAGCAGAGCGAATATGCAAGTAAAGAGTACCACGGGCGTTGGCTTCACTCATTTGGAGCTCAATCAGTGCTGGTTTTGCCTATAAGCAGAGTAAACGCCAGCTTAGGGCCTCGCATTTAGGGGGCCTCAGAACTCAGATTTCATACGCAGATATATACGTTTATTTTATTAGAAGAGAAAGCTTCAACTAAAAACATACCTAGAGCTTAGGGCCTCCGGTTACCTAAAACCGGCCCTGAGCTCAATCCTGTCAGGGTCAAAGTAATTTAATGGTTTCCTTAGTCAGACAAACTGACAAGGAGGCAGACAGACTGTCAGATAGAAACATTTAGTCATTCAGTCAGACAGAATTACTGACAGAAAGGCAGGATGTCAAATAGATGGACAGAGAGAAAATGCAGGCGGATGATAAATACAGACTAACAAGCAAACAAACAGGTGTGCAGGTATAAGGGCAGACAGATAAACAGACAATAAGTAGGCAGGTGAGCATTCGTATAAAGTTTTTCTAATTTTTTTCACCTCCTATTCTTACTTTAACCTTCAAATGACCTTGAACATGAGATGATAAAGGTCAACCGACATCAGATTCGGACTCAGAGACCCCCCAAGAGCCTATGTGTGAATTTTTTTAGATTTTTTCAAAAACCTTTTCTTAGGTTGACCTTCAAATGACCTTGAACCTGACGTGATAGAGCTTAACCGACCTCGGCAATGGAATCAGCGACCCCAAAACCCCTGGGTACCTAGGTAGAGTCCGGTGTATTTTTTCAAACTGAATGTTGACCAGTGTAATCTTCCACCTTCCAAAGATATTTTAGATTATTTAGATTATTCTGGAGCAAAAATGTAAATATTTCCCACTAGCAAGAAATAAAAATGTTTTAAAAAGCATTCGAGACCAAAACTCTAGAATATATTTGTTGGTTAATCATAAATTTTGCTATACTAATTAATAATAGTTTGTTTGAGTCATCTCGAATGCTTTTCAAAAATTTTTAAACAATTCAAAAATTTTTCTCTTGCTGGAGGGAAATATTTACATTTTTGCTCCAATATGATTAAGTTTTGAACATTTTACTTCTTTAAGTATATCATCTCTTTGAAATATTTTATATTATTTTCTGCTTTTCTGCATTCCGTTGGTTCCAAGTTTTCTCCTCGTCAAACATGAATTTGGAGAAATACTCTGTAAGAATGTTGACGTAATGCCTCGGATGTTGCTGGCAGTCTTCGTAGAATCCCGGTAGTACTAGATTGGCGGACTAACTTATTGAAGATAATGAATCTTTGATGATTCAAAGATGTAATTTCTTTTTTCGTTGAGCTACGGTTGTTGAATATACGGACAACCTCTTCGAGATCTTTTCTTTTATTGACACATTCCACCGTTTGCACTTTTCCTTTACCAAAGAAAGCTGAAGTGTTATCGCATCCACTGAACGTGTGGCCATACAGCTTTTTAAAACTTCCGAGGACTGCAAGTCACGAGAACTGTAATCTTTATTTTTTATTTATCTCTGAGCCTCTCTTAAGAAACGGATATCTTTATCTTCAGGTGCGAGAGCGATAATCAATGCGAGAAGATCAATATCTTGTCCGAGGATGACCACTGTATCGTTTCCATGAGATTCGTTTAAGGCGGTTTGAACTATGAGTACGTCAACGTCGTCTACAGCAGTAATTGTTTTGATTCCCTCGTTTTTAAATCTCTCCACCAATTGCGAAATAAACCGTTCCTTTTTGTGAGATTGTTTATCATTTTATTTTGCATTTCAGTCAGTGGCGTGTTGTCATGAAAAACAATTTCCCGGTGAAATGTGTTTCAAAAGACGCTGCTGTCAAACACTACAGTCACTTTTTGGCCGTAATGTTTACGAATAAAGCTGCTTCGGCCATACTACACGATGAATCAAATTGCCGCCATCAACAATGAACTGGCAATCGGAAAAATCTATTGGCCTCTCTCGTACAGCATTGAAAATATCATACAGACGATTTCTTAATTTTCCAAATCTTCTTTTGTGTGAACAGTACAGATTATCCTCTAATATAATTGCAAAGAAGGGGAAAATACATAAACTACTTGCGACAAAGCCCTCTATATATGCATCTAATAGAGAAAATTCTGCTCAATAAATTCATTCCTGAGCATTTGTCTCGTTAAAGTAACCGGTTTTAAGATATTCGGAGTCAAACTTGGAATAGGATGGATTTTTACCTCTGCGCCCCAAACTACGCCTCTGTTCGGACGCTGTTAGCGCGAAATAGGTGAGGATAAGCTACAAGGTTAATAGTACATTTTTTATGCAGAATTTAACATGACGATTTTTTTATTTCCTATACTTTTTTCTCTTTCAACGAACGGTTTACAAGATAAAAGTGAAATACTAGCGTTCAGTCCCCGTAATCTGGCCGAAGCAGCTCTATTCATAATCATTATGGACGTTTCACCCCTAAATTGTAGGGAACTATTCGGGTATCTATTTCGAACCCTATCTAGATTACGCATCCCAAATATTACTTTATAAATTATTTCTTCTAAAATATCTAATTTACGTGGACTAATATGTAACAATTATGTTACAAAATTGAACTGATTCAGTGATGTCTTTTGAAAAGCATTTTAAATAGTAATAATAATTCCCTTAAGAACATATTTTGAATTACATACATTATTCTACAACAGATATTTAGCGTGAACGGTTCATTTTAAAACAGATAATCGCACATTATCAGGTAAAACACCAATGTAATCTGATAGAGTATAACTTACACAATATGAATCATCATAATAACAAACGCGCACGATTGCATAGCGCAACTAATTGCGCAAGCGCTAGAGCATTTTACACTATAGAAGTCTGGCAACCTCGAAGGAGGCAAAGTCTACCGTTATATATAACAGTTTTAAATACATTGAGTCAGAGAGGTACTATTTATATAACGAGGTGTAAACATACCAATCGTATGAACAAAAAAGTGTATGTAAAAAAAAGATAAAAATCCTTTCCCCTCTCCGCGTGCCCTTGGTAAGTGAAATTTGGCGGTTATGTATATGTAAACAGAACTAATCTATCTATATTATTTCTAGTGGAGGTGCGGGCGCCACAAATTTGTAAGGAGGCGGACACGATACAAATGCACATATATATATATATATATATATATATATATATATATATATATATATATATATATATATATATATATATATATATATATATATAGTGCAATGGAGAAAATTGCCGGAAAATCGAAAATTCCGAAAAAATGACCTTTTTCGTTGTATGCTTTTTAATTATTGTCAAAAATTTGTTATTATTTATTACAATTAATATAATTTTGTAATATCAATGTATACTACAAACAATAAGTAAAATAATTAATAATTAATTACATTCCTCAACCACGTTTGAATTATTAAACAAACAAAAAAGTATGATCTTGATTTCTATGCCTTCTATTGTAACCGTATTGGTACGGCGTATAAATGACCGCATTTTTATTTATTTGATAATCTACATATATTTACCTTTAATTTTGACTGTTAATAACTTTTAAATTGTAAAAATTGATAAAAATTGCTTTGTTAATTTTTATTATTAAACATGATGAATTTTTTGTAAAAATAATAAATGTACTTTTTAAAACTAAAGACTAAGAAAAAGCAAATATGTGTATATATACCCACATACACATACATCCGCACATATAATACCAATTGGTATCTTATAAAATTTGGAGAGAGAGGAAATGAGATTTTATCGTTTTGCGAAATTTATTTACAGAAGTTGTTTTCAGTTGGGCATCATTGTAGATCGAGATTGCGTTATATACAAATGACTGTACTTTTTGAGTTTAAATACAAATCTGCAACAGCTACTTTGCATATTTTGCAAACGATATTGCATAATCTTATCAAGGCATGGAAAGTATACTATATTGCAATAATTTAAAATGGGTACAAGATTTTCACACAATTTTTTGCTTACTTTAAAATTTAAAATACTTATATTAAAATATAACATTTTCAATGAGTAATATGCTTTTTTTAATAAAACTGCCACGTGCTCCGTGAAACGCATCTTATAGTCAAAAATAAGACCTAAATTTTTTGATTCCGCACAGCCGCACAGCCTTGGCTATGGATTTGGCGGTTGTCTACTATCTGTGGTGTGTTTATGTTTATGTTTATGTCTATATTATGATTCCTTTAGAATGGGCAAGTATTGCCCATTGATCTTTAGATTTGCCTTCGTATATTCCAGTGTTTTATTAGAAGTAAAGCACAATACTGCACTTTTGGTGGTATTTAGTTTAATACTGTTTTGATTAGCATAATTATGAATAGAGTCTAAGTCCGAATTAATTAAATCACAAATATTTATTGTGTTTTCAGAAGGAAATTTATAAAACAATTGAGTATCATCGGCATAACATTAGAGTTTACCATAATTGATATTGCTATGAATTTGTTAATTCTAGTTTTTTTTTTTTTAAGATACACATTTATTAATTGACATAAACTCTACGCACATAAATTATTATAATGTAAAAGGTTAAGTTGAGTAGCTATTAAGCTAGACTTCGCCTTAGTTTAGAAATATGATGTAAATTTAATTATAAATAAAGCCATTTTATTATTATTATTATTATTTTTTTTCCGTAAAAGCCAGTCACCCTTTATACTCTGTGGCTCCGACACTCACAGAGGGGAGCTGGTAGTACCGGCAGCCACTCCCCACGTCCGTGGGGTGAGTGACTACTGGGTCCGAGAATCGTGTGCCCTGAGTAGACGTAATGAGCCGAGGATAATGGCCTTCTGCATCCTGCCGGCTAAGATCTCTGCCGAATAGTTCTGAAAGCAGCGTGTGTCTCGTTCCACCGAGGGCTCCTATGATCAGGACCACTAGCTTAACAGTATGGCCAGGGTAAAGCCTGCGGAGCTCGAAGAACAAATCTCGATATTTCGTCCGTTTTTCCTCCTCCTTCAAGACAATGTTATTCTCCGCGGGAGCCGAGAACTCCACGACAAACATTGTCTTGAGTTGGTGGTCGAGGAGGACCATGTCAGGCTTATTAGCTTGTATTTGCCTGACGTTGGGAAACGAGTAGTTCCAATAAATTAGACACTTCTCATTCCCCACAACGGACTCAATATCCCCCGGAGCGTAAGGCAGCACTGGTGTCTCGTCTATCCCATACGAGTGCCTTAAGTGATAATAAAGCACTCGTAATGCTGCGTCGTGCCTCTGGATATAGGCCGAGACTGCATATACTGGACAAGCCGACAGCAAATGCATTAATGTCTCCGGCGCCCTGTGGCAGGTCCTGCAGCTGACATCAGGGACCTCTATACCCATGACACGACTTCGATAGACGAGTGTGTTGAATACACCATCCTGGCACGCCATTATGAATCCCTCGGTCTCAGACTTTAGCCCGGCAGACCTTAAGAAAGCAAAGGTCAGCCTTTCGGATAAACCGCGGTCTTCTATATTTTTATAGAAGACTCCGTGCAATGGCTTATCCGAGTGTAGCTGCAGAAATAAATCAATTTCAGCAGCTTTGACTTGGGCTTTTTGCCGAGCAGGTTCCAACTCGGTGACAGAGTCGTGATTAACCCGCTCAGCGTCGAAGACCAAACCGAGTTCATCGGCAGCTCTGCGCGCTGCCTTAAACAAAAAGGCTCCTACTCCTGCACTTTCTTGGTCTCGGACCATGCAGAGGAGGGGATCCGAACTCCTTATGACCTTACAGGCTCCATCCAGAACCATCCTGTTATGGAGACTCTCCAAACTCAAGAGTCCACGGCCTCCCCGATGTCATGGGAGATATAACCGTGGAACGGACGATTTAGGGTGCAAACTCCTATAGAGATGCATCTTTTTTCGGGTTCCTACATCTAGTTGTCGCAGCTCCTCTTGATTCCTTTAATTACTCCAAAGGAGTAGAGGAGGATCGAAACGGCAAGCATATTGGTAGCAGACACCTTGTTCTTCCCCGACAGTTCTGAAGACCAGATCTGTCGGAGTCGGTGCTGATACTTGCCGCGGAGAGCGTTTTTTACTACACTCACTTCTTGGGTGGAGCGTTGCTCGACACCCAAGTAAGTGTACGACTCTCCGGCATCTAGGTAATGTAAGATGCTTCCGTCCACAAGCTGCGCATCCTCTCCGTAGTCACCGCATCGTCCTCTCTTGAGGTGGACTAGTGCACACTTGTCCAACCCAAATTCCATGCCGACAGCCTGCGTGTACTCCTGTACCACCCTGAGGCTCTGGCGTAAATCCCTCTCTCCGGAGGCATAAAGTTTAAGGTCATCCATGTAAAACAGATGGGTGACCTTATGCCTCCTATCGCCGGGGGTACCGCAGTTGTAGCCACGGGTATTTCGCAGCGAAACGGATAATGGCAGTAGCGAGATGCAAAACAGAAGGGGGCTTAGGGAATCTCCCTGAAATACTCCCCTTCTGAACAATACCGGCTCTGTCTGGACTCTGCTATTACCCGATGTTATGGTAAAGCGAGTCCTCCAGAGCGGCATGAGTTCTTCGATACATCTCACTACGGGACCGGGCACCGCAAGATATCTGAGCAAGTGGACAATGAGCTCATGGGATGTCATATCAAATGCCTTGCGGTAGTCGATCCAGGCCATAGAGAGGTTACGCTTATACTGCACGGAGTCCTGCGGGATACATCTGTCGATCAGCAGGTTCTCCTTGCAGCCAGCGACATCTCTCTTTGACCCTCGTTGCTGATATACCCGTTCGTAAACCCGTTCAACTGCTTGGAGCACCCGCATGTACAAGATGCGTGTAAACAACTTGTAGCATGCGTTTAAGCAAGTTATCGGCCGGTAATTTTTTGGGTTAGACAAATCTCCGTTCTTCGGGATCAGCACTGTCCGCCCCTCGACAACCCAAGAAGGAATTTGCTGCTCCCCATTTAGCCATGAATTAAAAATTCTGGCCAAATGGTGTTGGGTACTGGAAAACTTTTTCCACCAAAAGTTATTTATCCCATCGGGACCTGGAGCAGCAAAGTTCTTAGAGCCCTCAAGAGCTCTTCGAACCTCTTCTGGGGTTATCGGTTGGCACACCTCGTTTGGTTATTATTATTATTATTAATTGTATGTTTACCACAAAATGTATATATATTAGAATCATATATTAAAAAGTACATTTATTATTTTTGTAAAAAATTATTTATAGTCGAATTACGAAATCATTTTCTTAAGCACGGCACCGCCACCCTTAACCTCTTAACCTAAAGTTGATAAAAAATTCTGAAAAAAATCCTTGAGCTTTATTGGACTTGAATAACTACCGAGGAAAATCCAGAGGTTGATAACTGTACTAAGTGGTGCTTATCAAGGTTGATGCAAAGGACAAGGAAGACAAGGAGGAACTCTAAGGAAAAGTGCCGCAAAAGTGGTTGTGTGGTCAAGGTTAGCTCCTCTTTTCTGAACTAATCTAACCCATAGATGGTCAACAATTAATTAAAAATCCAACATGGCGACAAAGAGTATATTTACATCTAGTATCTTTATGTTTTGTAAATATTTTCGGAAAATAGCAATATTTATAAATACCTTAAGAAAATAACAATACTACATTCGAAGGACACGGCGCCACGCGTTGAGAATTTCTAGGTTTTCTAATATTGTTACCTAAACCGACCAGGTCAGTGCACAACATACAAATTTAAAGCGGCAAGCATGCTCTGACAAAGTGGTGCACCTCTATTCTCAGCTTCCAAGATATCAAAATAGTTTCGATTTTATTTTGAACTATGTAAAACGCCATTCCGTTCGGCCTTTGGCAAACCGAATGTATTAGTAATTTTTTATTACACGTTTTTACATTCACGTGTGTTAAAAATGTTAGGCTTGGTGTATTTTTACTCGGATTTATCGCAACAATACGCGTTTTGGCGGTTCAACAATTTTTTTATAAACAAAACAAAGTAATCAAAAAGCTACTGATCTGCGTAGAATGTTCTCTTCTTGCCAAAATCGAATATCAAAATACGGGCATGTGGATGTCAATGACTAGCTCATGGCTCGTGTAATTGCGATATTACTCATTTATTATATCTATTTTATTTCATCAAAACAAAATTTTTTTAATAAAAACAAATTGTACAGAAATTCGTTTCATAACATATTGAACTCGAATATCGAATAAATAATCTCAGTATGTGTGTATGCGTGTGAGTACACAGAGAAATATGTATAACACTATATACAGTATAGGCAAGTCCTGGATTAGGTATGTCCGACCGCATAAAACAATTATTTTTCCGCTTAACTAATTTTTTTTTTTCTAAGACTATGTCGAAATTCCAACCGTGAAGGCGTGACACTTTTAGAGATTGAAGTGGGAATACATGCAAAACCTATTTAATGATACAGAGATTATAAAGAACGTGGACATCTAGTAGCAATTAATTGCAGTACCTGGCCAACAATCACTCGTTTACAATTTTCTCGAAAACTGCTAATTTTAGAAAAAAAGTTTCAAATAAGAAAGTTACCATCTTTTATCTTCGTTACTTCTCGATACACTTGGTGTCTATTTCGAAAGATAAAAAAGTTTCCCGCATGTTGCGTTTGAGAATGCAAGTTTTCGACATAGCCTTAGAAAAAAAAAAATGCTTTCTACATTTATTAAAATTTGACCTACATATTAACATATTATGTTAACAAATATATAGTGATAACACGATAAAAATTTGAGAGTAATTCATTGTGCCGTTTTTGAGTTAGAGCAAGTTAAGCGAAAAAATAATTGTTTTATGCGGTCGGTTAAGTCGTTGAAACTATACATACCTAATCCAGGACTTGCCGATAGTGTATATGACTGTTTGGTTGAGATTCAAGAACACTTGACTCTCACCTAGGTGTCCCGGGTTCGACTCTCGGAATTGGCACTGGGATTTTTAAGAAAAAAAAATTAATCCCAGTATACTCGGATCTTGGGTGGATGTTCCTTGTCTCCAAATGTGTAGCATTGCCCTCTCAAGACTCTTCCACAGTCTTCAGGGATGAAGGGGTCGTATTAGCTATGGTGGTATATAATTATTTTCCCAATTATAAAAAACTACACTCCAAATTGGTGTTAAAATAGTAACAGGCTCAATTTGTGCAAATAAATTATTTATTTTGGAATAGTGACTGCACAATGCACGGTTTATGCATTAATATTCGCACAAAACTAGGATTTCAACAATTGTTTGGGACGGCAATTTTTTTGTGGAAATACAATCCGTGTATTATCAGAGAAACTTACAATTATCTAATCTGGGAGGTGAGCACTTTTTGGAAACTAAGTTTTAATTTAAAAAAACGTGTGTTTTTTTTTAATAACTGAGTTCCAAACCATTTTAAAACTACAGCAAGAGGCTTCTTGGCGATCTTGATTGATTTTTGTCTATGACGCGTTTGTTCCAATCTTTGTACAAAGAGCTCAGCGGCATATACTTAAGTATGAAAGATAGTCTTACTATTAAGTAGACTCCAAGTTATTCTGATAACCTCTCGGATAACCTGTATCTGAGTTTGCGTCAACTTGTAAAATTTATGGACCTTTAATAATATAATATTTCAAATCAGGGGATGGTAGTGGGGGTGGATGAAGTAAAAAAAAAATTGAATCAAACGCTCAGTCATTAAAATTTGAGTGCTACTAGCGTTAATAATAATAATAGCATTATTTAATTATGTTTCTCTTTGTTTGATTCAAAGCTGTACTTTTCAAGGCGGGCACCTATGTGCACTATGTTCACTATATTTAGTTTTAATAACATTTTTATTTACTGATCGATTTTGTCCAAAAACAATAGGGTTCTTCCCCTAGCTAACATTAACTTACTGTCCAAATTTCAGTACAATCGGATTTTTCTTTTTTGAGTTATCGTGCTTACAAGTAACGTGACGGACGGACAGACGGACAGACAGACAGACGGACGGACGGACGGACGGACGGACAGACGGACATTTTGAAAGTTGTTTAGAATTCGTTCACTAACACAATGATATGAAATTTTTTTCTTTACGAGCGATATTTACGATTTTAGAAATGTGCCGATCAAATACAATATACTCTTCGTTTTTGCGAAGAGTATAATTAGTCCAGTCAATGAATTTATCAATATAGGGGTGTAGACTACATGGAGGGTGGCAGAATGTTTGACTTCAGAGACGGGTTTGGGGTAGTTAGGAGGTAAACATACTAAACGTCCCCGACCCTAGGTGGTGAGACTCGGAAGGCCCTAAATTTCGACTTCTTTTGGTTTTTCGCTTATAACTCGATAACTATTGGTTCTTGAGAAAAAATTATTCTTACCTTTTTGAAAGCTAACAAAATTTCCTATATTTTTTACGAAAAGTTTCTATCTTCAACCGTTCTCGAGTTATCCGCTTCGGAAAATCGCCCATTTCCGGAAAACGCTGTTTCGGATCACATTTTTCGTCATACTCTGCTCTTAACTCCTCAAATCTTCTTTGTAAAATAAGCTGTAATTTGCTCGTCCAAAACACCTTAGCAAATTTTATTTTAGACGAAATCCATCTTACGCCAGAAGAACAGGCAACCATCGACACACTCACATCAGATTTTCTAGACGATCCTCCCTCGGTAGATTCGCTGGATAATGACTCATATCTTCAATAAGTTGCCATGAAATTCGGAACAGCAATGGAATACATCACCTTCCATGGACCAACTGTTAAACTCTGGATCCAATACTTCAATACGGTGGAATCGATGAAGAAGTACATTCCTCTATGCAAAGTCATGCCACTTTTATGTGCAGGACATGGAAAAACTGTCATCCCAAATGTCAACTGAAGAGTACCAAAAGTTTGTGGAGAAAAGATACTTCACAATGAGGCGAAGTAACAAGCTCTGGTCAGGATTGTGGTCCGATATGACGATTGAGACCACTCTCATGCGCAACTTCCACGGCCGTGGTGGCATGACCCGAGGAAGGAAAATCACGGATAGTCATGGGCGCAGCCAGGGGGGGAGCCATGGGGTCCCCTCCCCCCCAAGCCGTCTTCCATGAGCCAAAAAATAAAGAAGCATAATCTCTATCAGTACAAAGCTGTATCCAAATTATCCCTTGAAATAAATATTTTGTAATTAATGCCAATATTATCTAGTAGAGGAAAATCTACTACTCATCCTCTGGGGAGGCCGGTTCTATTGCCCCCCCACCCAGATGAATTTTCTGGCTGCGCCACTGCGGATAGTACTAAAAGTAAGTGGGCTGTTAGAATATCTGCAACTAATGACATATGTACTTCACTCGAGGAATATTGTGGTATCTTGGATTCTTCAAGTTAACAACACAAGTCGATGAAGAAAGGCATCATTAATTTATTCGTCAGCATGCCTCAACTGCCAGGGCAACTGCCACAATGGAGTCCTCATAAAAGAGGATGAGGAGGATGAAGAATTTGATGACATAATAGTTTCTTTGCAGGATTCATTTTCCTCTTCTGCTGGCGTGGTGTCCCCATTTCTTTCGTTAAAAAAAGCATTAGCTAATTAGCTATTAGCCAATTATATGTAAATAAAAGTAGCTGTTATATGTAAATAAAAGCAGTTCATACTACATAATATTGTGGTGTTTTTTTATAGAGATACCTACCTGGTTTTCCCACTGTTTTAAGTGTAGCTACTCATTACTATACCAAATGCAACAACTTACAACAATAAATAGATTTTAAAAAAATGCAAAATGTAGGTAATAATTTCAAGCAATAACTCCATCACATTACAGCAAAAATCTTGAAATCCATCATTAATTATATGTAGAATATATAATTTTAAGCCAATTTAATCCTCTTCACTTGGTTTGGTTGTATTTAATTTTACAAAGAAGATTTGAGGAGTTAAGATCTATGACGAAAAATGTGATCCGAAACAGCGTTTTAGGGCGAGCGTAGAGGCGACTTCAATGTAAATATCAGTCGATATTCTGTTGAAGCAACGTCGAGCGCGGTTAGTACTTGGATGGGGTACCCATCTTGGGAAATACAGCGTTCTCGTCCCACCTTTTAGAGGCTTGTATATCAGTGTATAGTCGGAAGTTACGTAATTTCAGACGAGGATTACGTAGTGGATATACCATCCTTCGGAGGGGATGTAAAGCAGGCGGTCCCTTGTCTATTAAATGTTAGGCAAGTAAAAGATCCCTACTCTTCTTAAGGGAAGAGGTTCGGCAAAATTTCCAGGTTGGGGGTAGCTCGTCTCCTGGCGTCGGTGATAGGCCTTGGTAGCGGAAATAGGCCGACGTTAAATATTTTAAAAAAAAAACAACGTTTTCCGGAAATCGGCGATATTCAGAAGCGGATAACTCGAGAACGGTTGAAGATAGAAACTTTTTGTAAAAATAGGAAATTGTGTCAGCTTTAAAAAAGGTAAGAATAATTTTTTCTCAAGGACCAATAGTTGTCGAGTTATAAGCGAAAAATCAGAAAACGTCGAAATATAGGGCCTTCCGGAAGCTCTCCCCCTTGCGAGGCTCACCTCCTAGGGTCGAGGACTTTTAGTATGTTCACCTCCTAACTACCCCAAATCCATCCCTGAAGTCAAAAATTCTGCCACCCTCTATGTAGTCCATAATAATTCGTTGACTGAACTAAATATATTAAAAAACTATCATAAATAAAGAAAGAGTGTTACAGTCCACAATATCCTTCAATTTAAGAAGTGTTAATTAGCAAAATAACACACTAAATCACAATTTTATTTTTTTCGTCCCCTTCAATAATGGGTGGGGGTGGGTGGTAATGCCAAAATTTTTTTGAGACCTTAGCTTCTCTTATATATACTAATACCAATTTTATGGACTCTTACTTGCTCGATTTACCTATTTACCTCCATTTACCAGCAGAATAAGATTAAAATATAATCTAGTTCCAGATCTCATTAAAATATCTACGTGTGCCAAATTTCAAGTCAATATCTTAAACGGTTCCAGAGCAATCGTGCGCACAAAAAAAGTTACAGACCGGCAGACAGACAAGCGGACGGACGGACAGAAAATTTTTTTGCTCAAACTTAAAATCTCGACATTTCATCATATTCTAAGCCTATTTGGACAATAAAAATTTTCAAACATTTTTTTGCGTTACGTAATTAAGCTGTGTTCTAATCCTGATAGGAAACCTTGTATATCACTGAAGCGCGAAGTAATACAAAAATATAATTACACTATTTGATCATAGAAAGAACGCATATTCCTTACACATGGCACAGTCTGTAAATAAACAAATTATTTACCAAAATTAATTTACGACTGAACATAAAAAACAAAACATATACAATACGAAACCATTATAGAGGTACAAGTGTTTTTTTGTTTGTTTTATTTTTTTACTACACACGTGCCCATGTAATATGCCAGAACTTTAATACTTGTGTTAATGTTGATCATTAAAAATACACCATTATGAACAACTTCCTATAAATATTTTTCGTTATGTCATCTTGCAGTGGCGGATTTCGATGGTTCGTGTCTGCACCGAAATTATTTTTGGGACCCATCCGCAAACAAATGAAAAAAGTATGTCGGTACCAAATCTTTATTTATAATGAGACGCCCCGCCCCGTATCTAGGTCGTCTATTTGTGAAAGAATTCCCCAAGTTATTAATCAAATTTTACTTAATTTTGGATATTAAATAAAACTAAATTGCCGCCTAATAATTAGAAACCATTTCGCTTTATAATTTTTTGCTATAAAACTTCAGTTCTATTAAATATGCTAATTACAGTTCCATAATATTTAAAATAATTTTATTCCTATATAGAAATCGTTTTGAATATTTCTTTTAAACGCAGTTTCGTGCCTCGAAACCCACAGATTTGATGGTGTTAAAATAAACATATTAAAGTAATGCACTAGCCACGTTTACGTCAGGGTAACGAGAACAAAGAACGGGCCGTATCGGCATCCGCGGAGATATTACCTAACTCACTTACTCTTTCATATCAAATAGATATGTTCTCTTAAACAACGCTGAGGAAATTTCGTATAAATAGGGACCACAAATTGGTCTCTTGGTCAGTTAGATCAAACCAAGCAACTATTTAGAACCATCTACTTATGCTTAACCTGATCCTAACTGTCAAACATTTTGCACCCAACAAGAAACTTAGTCTTTATAGACCTATTTTTCTGTTGAGCGCTAGAAAATAGAAACTTAGTCTAGCAGCACGCTTCGGCGTCTTCATAGACCTATTTTTCTCGAATACACCAGGACTTAGTCTGGATACTGGGGGAGAAGTAATACTGGTAGTATAACAATGTATCAAATAATATTATTTAAATATCAGTAAAGTAAACGACTTTATATCCTCGGCTTCGCGATTGCGACAATGCTGTGGTACCTTTTGATTAGCTAATTTATTTGGAATTATACTATATTGGTTTATTTCACCGTATAGTTAATTATATTCAGAATTAACTTACTATTTTATTTGATTTATAAATGGGAAGTTTTCTTTTGGATTTTAAAATCTGATCACAACGATTGTTGTTATAGTCCGGGCAATATTCAGCTTAGCTATACAAACGCTATTTGCACATCCGTGATGTTGTAGCTTTAGACTTGGCAATTATTTACTTTTGCAGGATTCTGCTTTACAGAGTTCTTAATTGTCATCTCTGTGGTTATAACTGGAACATATCTGTTATTTACATATGATAAGATCTGAACACAGCTCTTTGTTATCAATTATATTTTCGAATATTTTCGAAAGACAATCACAAGATTTTGTTGGTTGTCATCTCATCTAGAAATACATCAGGTGTTAAATTTGAAGTCCATTGATCTCGGCCAAGTACAATTGTAACTAGCCATACTACGAATCTTCGAAACACCGAAACAAACCTACGTCAGTTGACGTGACAGTTAAACAGGATTTTGTTGATTGTCTTTTTATCACAATATCACTACTGGGAGATTTCCCGAGTTTTGTGTCAGATTTTACGTATACCGACTTCAACTATAAATATTTCACGAGTAATGACTATTGTCATTGTAAACAATTTATTTCATTGTTTGCATAGCTGACCTGACTATTCTATGGAAGTAATAGTGATGATTCTTCACAAAGAATACTTTCCATTATTTTTCTATGTGGCTGTTGCCCCAACGAATATCTAATTTAAACTTATAGTAAATTATTGTGACTATTGTCCCAACTTATATTTGTATTATTTTCATGTAAAATATGGCAGTTGCCCAACAGATGTGTAATCTATACCAATGAATAGGACGATTGTCTTAAAATAAATGTATTAAAACACTTTCAGTATTTTTCTTTCAATATTATACTTTTTCAGGAATAACCAATTAAATAAAACTATAATTCTTTAGACAAATAAACCGATTACAAATCAAATTGTAGTCGCAGTGAAATCTTTATTAAGTAAAATATAAACAAATAAAAGGTACCAAAATAAAGAGAATTATTAAATGAAAACTTCTAAAATTAAAGTAAATAAATTAAATCGATAAATAGAAACAAGTAATATCAAACTTTAAAAAGAACCTGTTCAATAAAATTACTATCACAACGTAAATTTGGGTCCTAACTAAACAAAAATAGACGATCACGTAAAAGCTGGAATTGTTATGTTTTTCCTTTTTTATCGAAAAGGGGAAAAATATACAAGGCCTAGATACAAACCTCTTCAATAATATTAGTCCAGTCGACGAAAGAGTTGTAGAGAACATAGAGGAGGGAAGAATTTTCCTCTTCGGGAATGTGTTGGGTTTAGTTAGGAGGTAAACATACTAAAAATCCCCGCAGCATCAGGGGGGGGGGGTGCCTTTTTTTGTCGTAGGGAAAAAGGTAATCTATGCAAAATTAAACATAATTAAATTTCCTACAAGAATGTCTTTATCCATTTTCTTCCTATGTGTTATAGTTTACGAGATATTCGCCAGCCAAAATAGATAATTAATAAATAAATTAATTAGGTATCTTGAACATTTCTATCAAAGCGGTTTACCGTGGTCTCCTAATAAATCACAGTCACAAAACAATCTTTATTTTACAACACTCGACGTATTTAATAACGTAATATTTTGTTGAAATCTATACATTTCCTTAAATATACAAAGTGACTCACTTAAAATGAAGACACCCTTATAACTTTTTTATTTTGTTTCCGATTTGTATCAAAGTTTACTCAAGTATAGATCAAATTAGGATCTACTTATGACCAGAAAACATTCGCCTGCTACAAAGACAAAGCCACTTAGGTCGCCCAAATTTGCTTAATAACCTAAATAACCTTAAATCTGTGGATGAAGACCACAGCCAGGTCGAAGGTCTGTTTTTATCGAATGAGCCGTAAGCCCGCATGAAAAAAAAAACCAATAACTCAACATCCTCAAACAACAGACACAGACCAAAGGCTACATCTAGTGTAAGGTGAACAAAAAATGGAAACAATTTTTTTTAACCGATACGACTTCATATTACGATAATATATTCGAAGCTTTGCCGTGACAAAGAACAGAAGTTAAATAAATAAACGAAGCTTGTAAAAAGACTGAAAGTTTTTTTCAAAAAATTTTCAAAAAATATTTCTAAAAAGTAAGAAATAACTGTTTTACAAATATCTGTCTACCTATTAGTGGGAAGTAGCAAGGAACTGTACTTTATTACCCAATATCAATTTGAAAATATCTACTTTCAAAACTGGCTGCGCCTTTTATTACTAGAGTGCTCGCTGCCCAGATATACGCATAAAAATAAGTTCTGTGGGGGTTTCGTTGTCACAAGCTGAATTTGAGTAGGGCATTTTTTGACAGCTTTGGGATTTTGAAACATCAGTATATCATCATTAATTTTGTATCAAATTTAGCTTGTGACAACGAAACCCCCACGGAAGTCACGAAAAGCGTATTAATGCACTCTACTCTATCTACAGAATTAAGGTACCCCTTAATTAAAAAAAAATCCTGACGTGACGGGACAAAATAAGTTTCAGATTCGGTTTCAGCGACCTCAAATACATGTGCTACACTGGGTCTGGTCCGGCGCACCTCGCAAGAATATTTTGTGGTGTTATTATTAAACCTTTTAGACCTTTTAAACCTTTACACTACTACTTATACCATTTGAGAAATTAGGATATCTTTATAGAAAATAAAATTCTTACCTTACCTGGCATTTATATTTTCGAAAATGGCATATATGTTTTTTTCTTCAAGCGTATTAAAATGTTTAAATTATGTCACCAAAAACAGAAGTAGAAGTAGGACATTGTTTTACTAGTAACAAAATGTTAGTACCGAACGCCACCGTAGTGGACATTGTTTTACTAGTAACATAATGTTAATACCGAAAGCCACGCGGTGGCGCGCTATCCACTAGCCACTTGTCATATTGTGTCAACATGTAAGACTGTAGTTTGAATATTTGAACATTTATGATAAATAAATGAATTTTTGCATTTTAATACGCTTGAAGAAAAAATAGTATATATTACACGGAGTAGAACGCCTTTTTTTGTGTTTCGCCCAGTTTGCGGCTTCGGCTTCGCCTCAGCCGCAAATCCTGGGCTCAACACAAAAAAAGAGTGCGTTCTACTCCTAGTAATATAATATACTATTAGAAATAGAAATAGTTTTTGTTTTAAATAGTGACTACCGTAATGTCAATACATGACAAAAAAAAATAAACTCCATATTAAAAATCACAAGTAAGTCTCCAAGATTTATAGGTCCGAAACTATTTAACTGACTACCGGATGACAGAAAACATCAGGAAAGAATGTATTTATTTAGAAAAAAACTAAAGGTGTTTTATCAGATAAATGTTATTATTCAGTATCAGAGTTTTTCTGTATTTAAAGTCTGCTAATACACAAGTTAACATGAACCTATATGTCCCATTTTTTCCTTTTACTCTTGTTTTACTTCCACATCCAGTGGTAGTAACGACAAAAAAATTTTTAAAAATTTTTATTGTTCAAATAGGCTTAAAATGTCATGAAACGTCGAGATTTTAAGTTTGAGCAAAAAAAAAATTTCTGTCTGTCGGTCTGTCGGTCTGTCGGTCTGTAACTATTTTTTGTGCGCACGTTTACTCTGGAACCGTTTAAGATATTGACTTGAAATTTGGTACACGTATGTATTTTAACGTGATCTGGAACTAGATTATATTTTCATCTTGTTCCATCGAAAGGTTGGGGGTAAATTGGGGTAAATTGGGGTAAATTTGGGGTAAATAGGTAAATTAAGTAGGTAAGAGTCCAGAAAATTGTTATTTAGTATATTAAAGAGAAGCTAAGGTCTCAAAAAAATTTTTGGCATTAGCCACCCCCCATTACCACCCCCACCCCATTATTAAAGGGGATGACAAAAAATTGTGATTTAGTGTGTGTGTACAAGAACCAGAAACCTCAAAATATTTTTTTACTTCATCCACCCCCACTACCACCCCCCTAGCACCACCCCCACCCCACTACCGATGTGGGGTATCGTTTTATAGGGTTTTGGGGTAGAGGGTTTCAAATATTTTATTGTTAAAGTTCCATAAGCAATTATTTCCACATACAAAATTTTATCGTTGTGAGTGACTTGGATAGAATATCTGGATGTGGAAGTAGTGATTCCTTGGGCAGCGGTTTTTTCTTCGTCTTATACAACTGTGTGTTTTACACTATATTTGACTTTTAGTATAAGCTTTTATATTATTTAACTATTGTGCAAAAAATAGTCTTTCAACGACTTGTCTTGTATCATGTACATGATCAAAAATGACCAATAAATATTTGAATTAGAATTTGAATTTTGAAAAGAAGGAACTAGAACGTGTTTATTAAGAAAAAAGCCATTGTCATCCACATTTCATTATTGGGCATATGAATTCATTACACAGGTTTACAAAAAAAAGGTTGTGTGGATCTGGGGTCAAACCATACGTTTATTATTTTTCGACGCTGAATTCGAATCTATTTTTAGTTTTGCTCTCTCACGTTAGGATTTTGAGATGCAAAAAACACGGTTATTTGACATATTTGAAGTTATGTAGCTTTGCGAATTTTTTTTTTTCTGGAAAAACCATGTATGGGATCTTAAACTACAAATCTTCCTCTTTAAAATGCCGTTGAGTTTGCTCAAATGTCTTTTTTTTGCCGAGATATCGAATTTTTAAAATTGTCTGTTCATATCATATCTTTCCCAATACATTTAATTAGTACGGAAACCTTATGGTCATTATTTAAATTGCAATATCTCATCGAAAAAAAAAAAGATATTTGAGCAAACTCAACGGCATTTTAAAGGTGAAGACTTGTACTTTAAGATCCCACACATGGTTTCTTGGAGAAAAAAATTCTCGAAGCTAAATAACCTCAAATATGTCAAAAAACCGTGTTTTTTGCACTGATATCTCAAAATCCTGACGTGATAGAGCAATTTTGAGACCGGATTCAGATTCAGCGCACCGAAAACCTTGTAGGCCTGTGAATCTTACATGATACTTAACTAAGGTCGATGTATAGAATAAACCTTCAAGCAATGAACTTTAAGCCTATATCCCCACCCACCCTCCCCTTTCTCCCCCACCACATTCTTAAACCCACAAACTCCAAATGTGAAAACTCAAACGCATCCACCAACAAACCTGCAATTTACTAACATTAAACTTAAAAAACTCAAAAATCCTACTCCAATGACCTTAAATCAAAATAACTCTGAGACCCTCAAGTTACACAGCAACAAATCGAGAACCTCCAAATGCCGTTGAGTTTGCTCAAATATCTTTTTTTTTTCGCCGAGATATTGCAATTTAAATAATGACCATAAGGTTTCCGTACTAATTAAATGTATTGGGAAAGATATGATATGAACAGACAATTTTTAAAATTCGATATCTCAGCGAAAAAAAAAAAGATATTTGAGCAAACTCAACGGCATTTTAAAGAGGAAGATTTGTACTTTAAGATCCCGTACATGGTTTTTCGAGAAAAAGAAATTCGCAAAGCTACATAACTTCAAATATGTCAAAAAACCGTTCGCACTTTTAGGTTAGGATATCTCAAAATCCTGACGTGATAGAGCAAACGTAAAAATAGATTCGAATTCAGCGTCGAAAAATACATAAGAAGCGTATGGTCTGCCCCAGATCCAGACAACTTTTTTTTTTTTTATAAACCTGTGATTATTAAATTATAAAAAAGTGGAAAATGCACAATTGTAACAAAACACTAAGTATTAAATTCCTAGAAAGGGTGAACGGCATTTAAATTTTACAAATATTGTTCAATATAGCCCCCATCACAATCGACACATCTTGCACGCACAATCGTGTTACTCATTACGTTCCTCAACATTTGTGGAGCGATGATATTAAAAACTCTTTTTATTCTGACTTCGAGATCCTCGATAATCATAATGGGAGATTTGTAGACATGTCCCTTGATGTAACCCCATAGAAAAAATCTAATGGGGTTAGATCAGGTGACCTAGCGGGCCACCTTATGGGACCCTGGTTTGAAATACATTGTTCGATTTCTTGCCGTTTGATTTCATAAAAATTCAAGACACCTGTGTCCTATCAGCGCATCTTGGAAGCATATTGATCTAATTATTTTTGTTCCATAAATACTCACCCATACATTTATTTCAAATGTTTCTTGAAAAGATCCAGGCTTCATAGAAGGCCAGTCCAGAGTAATGGTTACACAAAGAAAAGCGACAGGAAATTTTGTGTCACAATTTTTAGTGACCTTTTTTTTTAAGGCGGTTCAAAGGACAAGGTTAGATAAGCTATATATTTTCACTCACTAATTTCATAACAATAAAAAGTTCTCCATAAATCATTAAACGTTATTTAGCAAGATTTTTATGTGTTTTATTTCATTTTAAAGTTCTATTGCACAATGTAATATTTCAAGGAACTGTTTTTTATTACTTGTCAAGACTACTCTACTAAATTATAATGACTTATGACAAGACCAATAGGCGAAAAAAGGCCCTTATCTACCCTTGTCAAAAATATTGTTATGTATAGGACAGGCCCTCATTTTTAAAAGCTTTTATTTAACTTGCAATGTTTGTATGTTAGTTTGTTTGTTTGTTTAGGTCGAAAGTAAGCTAGAGCTTTGAAATTTGGCACACGTGTATAAGTCCGGTGACAATGCAACATAGTATAGCCATTATCGGTCTAAATCCAATATGGTGGACTTCCCAAGATGGCGGATCGCCTTTTTCGTCACTACCACCTTGATATGCATATAAAATGAAAGGATTTGACGAAAGAAATACGATAAACTATGTGACCTCATTCTAAACTCAATATGGCGTACGTCCCAAGATGGCGGATCGCCTTTTTCTTCACAACCCCCTCGATATGAGTATCAAAAAAAGGGTTTGACGAGTAAAATACGATAAACCATGTGACGTCATTCTAAATTCAACAAGATGGCGGAGTATCTTTTTCTTCACAACCCCCTTGATATGGGTATCACATGAAAAGGTTTGACGAGTAAAATACGATAAACTATGTGACGTCATTCTACATCCAATATGGCGGACGCCCTAGGATGGCAAATTATCTTTTTCTTCACGACTTCCTTGCCATGAGTATCAAATGAAAGGTCTGTCTGTCTGTTTGTCTGTAAAATAAGCAGACTAAAAAGTAAAAATAAAATTGTGTAATTAAAATATTTTTAGGAAAAAGCTTTTATTTGAAAAAACTGTACTAAAAAGTAAAAAATTTTTTTTTAAATTCATACACCTGGAAACCAAAAGCTTTGGGGGCGGTGAGCAAAGTAACTATGCAATATGACCGTCCCCAAAGTTTTTGGTTTCCAGGCGTATGAATTTAAAAAAAAAATTATTTTTACTTTTTAGTACAATTTTTTCAAATAAAAGCTAAAAAATATTTTTTTTATATAATTTTTAAAATGAAGGAAGGAAAATAAATAAATAAAATAAGATTACAGATGGGAACAACTATCTCAAATCCGCCCCTGGCAGGTACCAGGTACGAAACATCAAACAGAATTTTGTTTCTAGTTTGATTTTTCGGTTTTTCTTAAACTGAGTGATTTATTATATTGTACGGAACTAACTGGTTCTGTTTTCTGTTACGTAATTTTAGTAAAACATTTATTAAAAGACTGTTGACAATATTATTGTTTTTAATTAGAAAGAAGAATAGATGTTTACAATTAAGTTTGAAAAATGGGTTACTTGCCCTGGTTACACGATAAATTTGTTTTGGTAACGTAATTTATCTAAAATGAAAATAAACTTGTACGTTTAGACGTCTTAAATTTAAACAGACGATGTATTTTCTAACACCGCTCAGCCCGGTATGTTATTATAATCATAGCAATAACAGAATATTGAATAATTATGTTTAGATCATCGAATGTGAATTCCAGTTTTTTTCGGTGAAATTTCTAGTTTTTTCCTCGACATCAATCTTTGTATAATGAGAAGACGTCAGTGTATAATGGAACTTGTATATTAACGCGAAATATTTATAGAACAGTACGAAAAAATCGCTATTTTGAATTTCCACTCCGTGATAGGTACGGTATTACAATAAATTACCAATTAGTAGCTTTGAAGCAATCACTTAGACAGAGCTGAGAATGCAAATGTCGATAAAAAATAATTATGAATGTACAGGGTAGTCGGTACAGTTTGTGACACATGCATTATTTTAGTTAACCTCCCAATACTGTCCCAATGCAATGTGATACGTCTGACAGCATTATGTTATCTATCGTGATTGTCTGTTAGGCGTACGACGTCAACAAAGCTAATGAATTTGGGTCATATCAGTCATATAAATTGATCACCAGATGTCTGTAAACTACCATGTATTTATATGTAAGAAGGTAGAAGATGACTGACAATAGGACTGTGAATTTGAGCTTTTAATACTTAAATAAAAAATGAAAGCCGCTGGGGTTGACAATATCACGGTCAAGGTGCTTAAGTTAGTTAGTGAAGAAGTAGTTTTTCGAACAGATCCACCTCGAGAAATTATGCCTTCTCCCCCTGACCCCCTCAAAGGGGCTATTTGCATCCACCAACTTATATATTTTTTCCGAAAACGGTACGAGATAGAGAAATTGTTTTGCGCCATTTGATAGCCATTCGCAATTCTGCATAAGGCCATTATTTTGTTTTTTACTACTTTCTTTTATATAAGGCCCCACAGTAAAAATAAAGTGGGAGAAGCCTGCCCGCAATAACCCATGTTCGGCTATAACTCTAAAACGGTCCAATAAATCAAAATTTTACTGGATATAAAAGGTCATTATTTTTTCTATGGATTGGTATACAATTTATATATACAGTATCGGAAAGTGTTGGTTTTGGGATGCCAATAAGAGCAAGAGAGAGCGGCAAGCGAGAGCGAAGCATGCAATCGTGTACAAGCTTCTCTTAATGAGCGTGTCTCTGTTTACCACTGCTGGAGTACTGGTAGACGTCTTTATTGTGGGCGGTCGGTTAAATCGTTGAAACTAGTGCAATACCAAAACAAACGCTTTCCGATTCTGTATTATTTATTTAAATAAGGCCACTAGTGGCATATAAAGACTTAATTGTTTTAGAATTTTATTTAATAATATACTATTCTTCTCATAAATTGCGAAAAATATTGACTGTGCCCTTTAAAAATTATTTCACATTTTTTGTTTTACTATTTAGTCTTGCGCAAAGTCATTTAGCAAAAAGTATAGGGAGAGTATTTCAGCTATTTTTGGCTGTCACCCAACCGACCAATAAATTAGACAGTGGTAATTTTTTTTTCCAGCCCTATTCTTTTGGCAACTTATGATGTCCCATCCACAATTGTACTTAAAAATATACTGCTTTTATATGTTCTGAACTAGCATCGAGTGTAGGTATCAATGAAGCCAAGTTGACACAGGTATTTTTAAGAAACGATTATTTTCGAAAATTATTTATATTCTCTTGATTTTTATGCTAAAATGCATAAAATACCCGATTGCAAAATATTAGTGACGTCAGCATTTTCATCAGTAAAGATAATAGCAGCATCTTGTAAATCTGTCCGATTTTCGAATAAATTAGCAAATTTATTTTTACCCTTTTTGTAAAACGCTGAAGTTGTATCACATTCAGTTAAGGCATGTAAAAACAAAATATGCTTCTTGCTGTTTATTGATTTGATTGATTGATTTACCAGCGTGCGGTAGGCATTGCTGCCACTCCCAGAGTTATACAGCTGGGCCTGCTACGTCCACGCTGAGTTGGACTAAGGTCATGCTTGTTGCCAGCAGCGAGTGTCACATGGCGCATGGTAAAGGAATATGGGATGGGAGGTGTAGGTATTTGTGAGATGCGTTACCGCATTGTGTCGTGAGGGAGGAGCGTTTAAGCTCCCTTTTTGTGTTTTTGGTTCTGGGTATCTCCCTCTTCTGAATCTTCGTGTGAAATATGTGTTGTGTCTTGATATGGAGTGTTTATTACTGTTTATGCTCCTCTTTGCGTGTTTCTGCTTCTTCGAATCTTCTTTTTCTGAGTTTTCTGATTCCTCGATTTCCGATGCTAGGTTGGATTCTGTCATGCTTGTTGCCAGCAGCGAAAGCTATACATTTTCGTTAGGCCATATGCGGAGTATATGTCCATTGAAATCTCCAGGTATACGATTTCACTGCATTATGTATATATGTGTATATGTATATAAACTATGATTTACTGCGTTAGAGGGAAGCACTGTTGAAAGTGTTGGTTTGTGTACCTAATTAAACACTAACTAATTAATATTTCTTATCAAGCTGACAATATTCCGAGGTATAAATTATTTTACAAACACTTTCACTTATACAAACTTAAATACACACACACACTTTGTATTTAACTTTTACAAGCTTTTATGGGTATCCATGGTGACAGAACACTGTATATAAGTCATCTCCCTGCCTCCCACGATATGATCTATTTATTGAGTTGAGTTTCCGCTGCTCTAGGTATCAAGATTGCTCTTTTCTGTGTGTATTTTCTTGGAAACCATTTTTCTGAGAGAAACCTGTATCACGCATACCTACATTGAGGTGCCATAAGGACATAAGGACTCAGTTTGGATGCTACAAACCGACAGTGCCCCATTGATTATTTCTGGTCTAATCCAAATTAAACTCGTTTGAATATTTTTAGCAATTATGAGAACCTCACCTGAAAGATAGGTATACTTTAAGAGTATTGCGCCACTGATCATTACGTGTTCAATTTTGATTAAATTTGTTTGAATATTTTTAGTAAGTATGAAAAACACACTTGAAGGTTCACACAGGAAATCTGTATAATCACATTTTAATAGCGATGCATTACTGATTTTCGGGTTATTATTATCACCATTTTTATCATGCGCAATTCTCTTGATTGGCTGAAACAAATTCGGTTTTGACTATTAATTATTATTTGTATTATTGACCTAATAGTATGCCTCTGGTTTACTCAATACTATTTAAAATATTAGGTTTTGAGTTAATAAATTAGGTTAATAGAGATTAGGTTGATAAAGTTATTAAAGTAATTAAATTTAATAAAATAAAATAAATTAGTTTATAGCTTAGCTTTCTGTGGCTTCTGGCGTGGTGATTGTTGGTTTTTATTCCCTCTTCTTTTTGGGCTTAGTACACTTAAAAAACTTTCCACTGCACACACAAATTTATTATTTATTTATTTACACTTTTATGTTTAATATGTCCGTCTTGCTTTGCTTTATAAACACGTGTTGTTCACTTTTGACACTGAATATTTATTGCTTTCTTTACGCAATAAAGCACTTGAAAGGGTCTTTTAGGTACCTATATAGATAGGTATATTTAGGTCGACCGTCAACTAAGGCACAGCTTTACAGTTTATTTTTTGGTACTATTTAAAAAACACTAATAATAATTTTCAATTTATTAATTGTATATGAACCTTTTTTTTTCCTATTATGACATGCCACGTTAAGCAAAATTTCTTGGCTCATCGGTGGCTTAAATTTGATTAAGTTTACCGTGGTTTTAACTGACTTTTAGGCACTTATTTCGGGAGCGTCTTACGATGCGTCTATACACACCGTTTGTCAACTTTCGAATCAACAAAATATGCTTCTTGCTGTTAACAACAAAATTAAAGTTTATGCTGAAGTCATTCCAACAGATGAATTGTGGCTCTTTCAGCGTATTTGTGTTTAAAAAAAATCAAAAAAAGAACTGCAAACATACATGAATTTTGAGTTAGCTCCATATCCTGTAACTGTTCGATCAAGGTTTAATGCGATATTAGTGTAAATGAAAACAATACATTTTCGTATGTTATTGATGGCGAAATGTTATTACATCGTTGCAAATGGCAATTAGATAAAAAGTTTGAGATGACATGCAATAATTACATTTAAGGAATATTATTTATTTAAGAAATAATTATGGATATATTTAAGATTACTTAAGAAATAATTATGGAAATAATGTTTTTGTCGTTTTTAACAGTTATCGCAACATCAACTGCACTAAATCAGTTGAAAGATATCGTCGATCATTGAAAAATGCCTCAACAGATTTAATTTTTGATGAAAATATGCCTTTAAAAATTCGCCAAAGAAAGTTCCTTGCAAACAGCAATAACAAAAGCAGATTCATCGAAACTAGCTGATCACAATATTTTCTCGTATCAAGCAGAAGGTGATGCTGATACATTAATCATACAAACGGCAATTAATATTGAATCAGAAAATGTTGTTTGTGCTGAAGATATTGATGTATTAGTTGTATTAACAGCTTTAACACCTCCTCATAGAGAGATATATTTTCTCAAACCAGCAAAAGGCACGGTATCCGCAAAAATGAATTCTCACAAAAGCCTTGGATAAACATTACCAATGTGTAAGAAGCATATTTTGTTTTTATATGCATTAACTGAAAGTGATGCAACTTCAGCGTTTTACAAAAAGGGTACAAATAAATTTGTTAATTTATTCGAAAATCGTACAGCTTTACAAAATGCTGCTGTTATCTTTACTGATGAAAATGCTGACGTCACTAATATTTTGCAATCGGATATTTTATGCATTTTAGCATTATATGGTTCTCCTAAAAATCAGGAAAACATAAATCATTTTCGATACCAATCGTTTCTTAAAGCTACAAGTAAAAATACTTAGTTCAGACCATATAAAAAGAGTGTATTTACAAGTACAGCTGTGGATGGGACATGATAAGTTGCTAAAAGAATGGGAATGGAAAAATAAAAGATAATTCACTAGTGCCGGTTACAATGAACCAACCACCAGCTTCTGAAAATTTATTGAAGAAAATGATTTTTGTTCATGTAAAACTGAGTGGGCCTGCTTGTGGATGTATAGAAAGTGGCTTAAATAGTTCTATAGCATGTTTACTATGTGAGGAGTTAGCTGCTTAAATGCTCCTCCAATGATATTAATGAATGACATCGAAAATGGAAACGTCGGAAACAATTAGTTTACATTATTATCCTTGTAATAAAAATTTATAATCATTTATGCCATTAAAATTTATAATAATTATTATTTAGCATAAGTTGTTAATAAAATATTTTCTATAAAAAACTGATGTATTTGTATTATTTAACGTTTCTTTCATTTATTTCGCTTTTGGAACTTCTGCCATCTTCAAATTAATTTTAAAAAGTTTCATTTTTTTACAAATTCTTTATAAACAACCTCGAAAACTATAACAATCATTATTTTCTTAAAAGAAATATTTAAAAATTCCGATAATTATTGTATTATTCGTGGAGAATTCTATTTTTTTTTTTTAATTTACGGATTTTCGAAATTGCGGTAATTTTCAATGGGTAAGCTTTTCAGTTTATGGCATTAGAAATTTAAAAAAAAAATCATTCAAATCCATTGGGTTCCGTCAATTTTCATTTGAAGAGCTAAGTGGATAAAGGTGTTATGTTACAAAAACACGTTATTGAGTAATTTAACTCGAAAGTTTTTAGGCGAGAATTTTTTTGTTATAACGACTACATAGCTTGCATTTTGCGATGATATTGACATTTGATGTACTTTTCAGAGACAAATAACTAAAGTTGTCAATTGTCATTATTTTCGAAAATTTAAAAAAATAATGTACATAATACCTTTATCCGCTCATAAGTTTGTCTGAAATGAACAAGGAATTAGTGAATAAAAGTGTTAAGAAATTAAACATATCTTATTATTATTAAAACATTGTACAATTTTTAGGTAATCAGACAGTTCTACGGTTTTGAGCCACAGGTTGGTCATTTCCAAGTATGTTGTGATAATACGGCATGTATTCTTCCTTTATGAATGGTAATTGTTCTTTAAGATTGGCCAGTTTTTCTACACTTAGGCTGCCATTGTTTACATTAAACACCGTTAGAGCAATACCGTCGGGATTTATCTTATGTGTATTCCTTTTCTTTAAAATATCGACTTTGTAAAATGGAGTCATTTCATCTAGTGATGTCTTATAATAGTAGCACGCATAGGTGCCATTTTATACCGCCGCGAAAATAAACCTTCTCATTGTTCAAGTTTTTCTTCCTGTTGTACAAATTGAGTTTTGAGGCAATTTCATCAATATCCTTGAAATGGTTCTTCCTATCTATGACAACGGCATCTTTGGGAGTTCTTAAATTGGTCCGGAACGTAGATGTTTTGATGTTTCCTTAAAATTTTGTCGACTCTGCCAAAGTCTCTTTCTGAATCTAAATATGAATGTCCCACCTCCGAAAATTTATGGTCGAATACTTCAAATTCTCTCTTTAAAATCAACAATTGGTAAGGTGTAATGATATTGAAGTTTTTATTTTGTCCACCACAGGAATCGGGCCATATTATAATGTGGTCGGTCTTTTCTTGGAAATATTCGTTGTAAATCTGTGAAAAGGTGTGTAAGCAACTAGCAATTTCTAGGCTTCCACGGCTGGCCATATCTTCAGTCCATGTGAAAAAGAACGTTTTTTTTTCAGTATTCCTCCACATTTGGGAAAAAATGTGAGTCATTTCATGGTCTCAATTAAACAATTTTGAATACCATGGGCGTAATTTCAGCATTTTTATTGTGTAGGCAGGGATTTTTCATAGTTCACCCAACAGATGGAAGCATTGCGAACCCTGTAATTCTTAAACGATAACCCTATAAACCCAAATGACCTTTGATTTGATTGGCGTAATTATCATACTTATTATTTTTTCCGCAAAAATTTCGGAATTCGCCAGATTTGCCTTAAACAATTTAACGCTCTTTCAAAATATTGGGTGCACCCCCCCCCCCCCCGAATTACGTCTATGTTCAATACATTTTAATAACTTTTTGCTAAATCCCTGAATAAATGATTAGCTTATAAGTACTTATTTTACTTCCACGTCCAGTGGAAGTATAGTAACGACAAAAAATTTTTTTTAAATTTTTATTGTCCAAATAGGCTTAAAATGTCATGAAACGTCGAGATTTTAAGTTTGAGCGAAAAAAAATTTTCTGTCTGTCTGTCTGTCTGTCTGTAACTTTTTTTTGAGCGCACGTTTACTCTGGAACCGTTTAAGATATTGACTTGAAATTTGGTACACGTATGTACTTTAACGAGATCTAGAACTAGATTATATTTTCATCTTGTTCCGTCGAAGGGTTGGGGGGTAAATCGGGGTAAATTTGGGGTAAATCGGGGTAAATTTGGGGTAAATGGGTAAATCAAGCAGGTAAAGGTCCATGAAATTGGTATTTAGTATATACAAGAGAAGCTAAGGTCTCAAAAAAATTTTTGGCATTAGCCACCCCCATTACCACCCCCACCTCCTTATTAAAGGGGATGAAAAAAAAATGTGATTTATTTTATGTACAGGAACCAGAAACCTCAACATATTTTAACCTCCCCACAATAAAATTGTGGGAGGTTACTACAATTAGTCCAAAATCGAAAATTGAGATAACATCAAATCTTTACGTTTTGAGGTCCCAGGAACCCAAAAAAGTTTTTTTTGAAAAATGTCTGTGTGTGTGTATGTGTGTGTGTGTGTGTGTGTGTGTGTGTGTGTGTGTGTGTGTGTGTGTGTGTGTGTGTGTGTGTGTGTGTGTGTGTGTGTGTGTGTGTGTGTGTGTGTGTGTGTGTGTATGTCTGTTAGCACGATAGCGGCGAAGCCACTAAACGGATTTGGATGAAACTTTGCATGAGGGTTTCTTTAGTGCTCCAGAAGATCTGAAAAGGTTTTGGTTGAGATCGGATTACGTTTGTTGCTGTTTTGGCACAACAAGTTGTTTATTTTATGATTACTTACAATTTGTAATCGAACCATTGAAAAGCAGTAAAAATTACGATTTCAACGATATATCACACTTGCACTCTTTAGCTTTGGTTTCCGTGAAAAAAATTAAAAACCAAATAACACGCTTCTTGTGTAAAATATATTTTATAGTGGAACCACAGAATACAGTAACTGCACAGAGGCGAAGTCTTTGGCGGTTCCTTTCAGTTTTGATGGCTCGTTTTCTGTGACCTTGCGTACCAGTTGCGTCTACACCACGGTGTATTAAATAGGTGGTCCGGCACTTTCCTATTATAGTAATGGCTTCGTAAGTGCATGGTTTCTATTTACTTTAATAGATGGCGCGAGCAATAAGGTCCTACAATTACCTGGGCATGTGCATCGTATAACTAACACAACCTCAAATTTTAAGGTGTTTTCGTTTATTCTCATATTTAATGTTTGTATAGGCATTTTTAGCTCGGAGCCATACTGGCTCCAAGCAAATATTTAAAATTTCACGCAAATAATTTTTCAATATTGTTGATTAATAAAAATAGACTGCTAATTATAGGTTAGATTCCTAACCTGCAAAAGTGTCTTATTTTATTGTGACAAACTATTTAAAACTTCATACATATTACGTTGAACTTGACTTTGGTTGAAAGTACAGGAACCAGGCAGAAATTTTAATAATAGCTACGTAATACCTGTAAATCTTAAGAAATATATATTTTTGAGGTTAGCTGTGACGACACGTGCAATACTGCATGTAGTGTTACAGACATTCTTTCAATGTTTTAATTTAGCTACTTAATGTCAGATGTCACTGGACTCTTGTCAAAAACAAGAAGCCGGGAATGTATGCAACACTGTATGTACGTATGCACAGAACCTGTAAAATTTTCTATCTATGCGTAAGTAATGAGAGAACTTATTGGTCCTGCCATCTATTACAAACTAGTTAGAACTTTATAAACATTACATTGAACTAGATTTTGGTCGAAAGTATGGGAACCAGGCAGAAATTTTAATAATAGCTACGTAGTACTAAATTTTAAGAAATATATATTTTTGAGGTTAGCTATGACGTCATGTGCAGATCCCCATTTAAGGATACACTGAAAAGACAGTGTATTTCGAGTTGGATTGAAAAAGATTACGATTTGAATTGCTTATAATCGGCGCCTATTTTCAATTGAGTTGTACACTAGGTTTTATTTATGAGAATTTTAATTCTCGGTTAATGTTTTCAATATCCCAAAATGAGTGGAAAAAAAAATTCACAAATCCAAACTTAACACGATAAACATCAACAGTGTCAAGATAAAAGTGAGGTTGATTGTTAAACAATTAAGAAATGGCGATGAGTATACAAATTTGGTTTTGGCGGGAAGGCTAGCCTTCGCCGCTGTATAGTTACTGTACTCAGTGGTCTAACCTAACGTTCAATAGACTAGTGTGTTAAAGCGTGCAGACTGTATGCTGAGTAAATTTGAGTGTCAAGTGCATCGAGACATTACAAGTTTTTTCGACGTTCATAAAGCCCACGGAAGGTGTGAGAAGCCTTCGTGAACCGCTCACAAGCCCTACAAGTATAAGCAATCTCACCGGAACGTTTTCGGTGAGTTTTTTCCAATAAAACTTCAAAAGTGACATTATATTTTAAAAACTATTTCCGCTACTTCCGCCATCCCGCCGGAAATTCTTCCGGCAACATAACCTAAAAATAGTGCTACATAACTTAAAAATAATTTAAGACATTGGTACCAACCTAAAATATTTTTTCGAAAACTGTCAAAAACCAAATTCCCCCAGAAAAACATTGAAACCAAAAATTTGACAGCTTACTTCCCCGACCGATTTAGTGAAAAATCGGCCGAGGCCAGAAGATAAAACAAAATATATCAACTCAAACTTAAACGATCCACCGTGAACACTACTCCGGCCACATCTGGCAGGGAAGCTGTCCACCAAGAGTTATATGGTTTTTCCAAAATATGGCCATCCCTACCACCCATTACCAACGAACGGATGTTTTCGTTTAGTTGTTTCCCGTATCAATAATCAAAATTATTAAGTGCTCTTGCCTACGAACTTAGTTTTTATAGTGTTGTGTTTATTAACCTCCCCAGAATAATTGTGGGAGGTTACTACAATTAATCCAAAATCGAAAATTGAGATAACATCAAATCTTTACGATTTCGAGGTCCCGGAAACCCAAAAAAGTGGTTTGTAACTAATGTCTGTGTGTTAGCACGATAGCTACGAAGCTACTAAACGGATTTGGATGAAACTTTTACATGAGGGTTTCTTTAGTGCTCCAGAAGATCTGAAAAGGTTTTGGTTGAGATCGGATTACGTTTAGTGCCATTTTGGCACAAGTTGTTTATTTTATGATTACTTAGAATTTGTAATTGAACCATTAAAAAGCAGTATAAATTCCAATTTCAACGATATATCACACTTGCACCCTTTCGATTTGGTTTCCGTTAAAAAAATTAAAAATAATTCGTTATATGTGCACATATGACAGCATCCAAAAAATATTATTGGTATTATTGTTAGGGGAAAACGTATTTTGCCATCTGTCAAAAATATTTGGGTTGGTAACCTTTGTGAATGTTGATTTATAGCTTATGGTACGTGACGTCACAGCTAACCTCAAAAACATATATTTCTTAAGATTTAAGAATATTACGTAGCTGTTATTAAAATTTCTGCCTGGTTCCCGTACTTTCAACTAAAATCTAGTACAGTGTAATGTTTATGAAGTCCTAAATACTTTGTCCTAATAAAATAGGACTCTTTTTGTGGGTTAGAAATCTAACCTGTAATTAGCAATCTATTTTTTTATTAATCAATCATTTTTAGGTCACATGGTTTTGACAATTTTGACATTTTGCTTGAGGGACAACAACACGCAGTTTGCGTGGTTTTATATATTTTTTTCTGATTTTCTTGAGAAACTGTGTGTGTTTTCGTAATAATGTCATATAGTGAATATTATCCAACCCTTATGGGTGATGTAAAGTGTCGCTATGATGAGAAAATCAAAATAATAGACAATATTGACCCATACACCCTTGGAGTGGAGACTGGAGACCTTTCTGCAGATTTGTCTATTTTACCTTGTGTGTCCGTAATTAATATGGTAAATTACTTAGTGTCGACTCACAGCTTCTTCGCAGATCAGCAGTTAAAGGCATACAAATCTTTACAAGCATATAAATATTATGAGGCTGGATTTGTGCAAGAAGTTTGTGCAAGAAAGATAAACTCAAATGTATTCATTGTTATGGGCAAGGCAAGTTTACATTTAAATAACTAAGTGCTAGATTTCAGTGATATATTATCCGTATGTAGTATTCAATAGACTCTGCCAGAAAGTGATTTCTTTACCTTTCTTCTAAGCTTTTTTACATTCAAAATAAACCTTATCTCACAATCGCACCTTGTCGCAAAAAAAGATGGTGTTTTATTTTTATTTCACATTTAAAACTGAGATTACTTCTTTGTTTACATTGGAATAGAAAGTTTGGTTATCCCTCAGGCAATATGGTCGACTTATCGTGACGTCATCCTAAGATGGTCTATATAGAAAAATTATTTGCATGAGTTTTTTAACTATCTGCTCGGAGTCACTGTGGCTCCAAGCTAAAAATGCGTAGTCAAACATTAAAAATGAGAATAAACTTGAAAAACTTAAACATGTTATGTCCCTAAATATATTTCATAACCTAAAAATCAACATTCGTAAAGGTTACCAACCCAAATATTTTTGACAATGTCAAAACTTATTTTAGTTGTTTTTTTTTTAAGGTAATAATTGTTTATAGCCGTGTTCGGATATTACGTCTGAATCTTAAACGTTCGAATATTACAAAATAAAGGCCTCGGACGAAGCTCGACTTGCTCAACCTTTTTGATCGAGCAGGAAGATTTTAATTTGATGCATGCGTAGTCTGCTTGAACAGTCCATAATGTTATTGACTTGTTGAAGTTAGAGTGTCATTTGGGCTAAATTCTGTGTTATTATTTTTTTTTCATTATCCAATATTTTACAAAATCTTCGAAACGTTATCTGTTAATACCCTTATAATATCCGGCAATTGATTAACATGCAACATAAACAAACATGAGAGGTTATGTTTTAACAGATTGCTTGTAGTCCGCTTCAGTTCGTTCGATATTTGTTGATGAAATAAATGGCTCCAAAGTCACGTGTAATTTATCTGTTTGCTTAGTGCTCTGATTTCCGATGTAATATCCAAATACAGCTGATAAGGATCCACCGTGTGGGGAGGTTCCAGCCGCTTCCAGTAGCTGCCGATTTTTTTACTTCATCCACCCCCCACTACCACCCCCCCCTGTCACCACCCCCTCCCCACTACCGATGTGGGGTATCGTTTTATGGGTTTTTGGGGTAGAGGATTTCAAATATTATATTATTGAAGTTCCATAAACAATTATTTTCACATACAAAGTTTTTTCGTTGTGAGTGACTTGGATAGAGAATCTGGATGTGGAAGTAGTGATTCCTTGGGCAGCAGTTTTTTTTTTTTAGCTAGCTGTATATTTCAACACATTCATATTATATTTACTTGTAAATATGTGTTAATTATTATTTTAAGAAGCCATGCCAGATATCAGTTTTGCTCTTGTCATAAAAATTTCTACGGTCCAACCCTGCTTCTACTTGCCAGCATGAAAATGTTTGTACAAAAATCAACACCGCAAAGCGTCACTTTCCAGTATTTCTGATTTACAGACTAATCTGCTAGAATACTTTGGTAAATTCGTATTTTATTGTTGCATTTTATTTTGATAATGTTTTGTTTTTAAAACATTATTAAAACTTGCCTGGGAAGACATTGATTGCCACTATGTGACACTGATTTCTGCTGAATTACCAAGAGGTATAAATGTGTTTACAGCAATTAGATACTCAAGTGTACACATACCATCTCGAAATTGAACGAAATGAATATATGGATTAAAACACTATAAGCACTATTTCCAAATATCAGCCAATTTATAAACATCTTACATGATTCATGAAATCGTTTATTCATTGCCATTTGTAATATCAGTTTACTACGACTGGCCATTTTCACTATAATAGTAAGGAAAAGTTAACACAACTTGTCACATTAATGTCAATATAACATAACTTTAAAAGCAAAGTGTTTTGGATTAAAACAATTTAATATCGCACAGTAATGGGTAAAGGTGGTATGTGATCATGACACCTTTATCCATTAAATTATATAAAAACTCTATGTACATAACACCTTCTTCAAACATTAAAACGCATTTAGGAAATGTTTATCATCCCAAAATCTTATTGAAATGATAGATTATAAGTTAAAATAGTTGCCTGTGTAGAAATCTCAAAATTTTCAAAAATGTGACATAACATTTATCCACTTAGCTCTTCATTTATAATAGAATTTAATTGGAATTAATCTATTAAGAATATTTTTTTTGTCTTTACTTTTATTTTTTCGGATGGTATATTCTTTATTTCTTTATCTTTTTCTCCAAAACAATCATGGAGACAATTGTGATAAATTCATTTGGTTTATAGACTGGTGTATTAGCTATTATGTTTTGTTGCAGAATATTGTAATTGGTTTTTAGAGTACATTTTGGCGATAGCAACGGTTTTCTTTATTCAGGTACAAACGACATTGTTGGGAATTAAAAAAGTGTTTATTTTGACGTCATTTTGGCACACTTTGTTTTTATTGGCTCTCGCCTTATTGAGCACTCCTTCTTCTTTATCCTTCTTGAGTTAAACCAATATATTTCAAAGGGGATGAAATATTGCTTTCGAACTATTATGGCTAGGTGTTCGCACTTTCTTCCAGAGGAAAATATCAAAGAAGTATTTTTTCTACTACCGTCTACATAAATGACCTTTGGAACCTTACAAACACGCACGATAACGAAAGTAAACATTCGAGTTACCTGGTTGCTATGGCGTTGCTAGCTACGAAAGTAGAACTTTCGTGGCCAGAACAGAAAAGTAAAAAAGAAAACAAATTTTAATGCTTCCTATAAGTTTGCATATACCTTGCTTTGGATTTCTTGGGGTAAAGCGAAGCACAAGCAATATTGGCTGCTTCTTGTATCCCATTTTTATCGCCACCAAACATATTTGTTTCTTTTAATTTGAAACCACCAGAAATTAAAATGTTTAACGTAACCTCGATGACAGATATAATTGTTTCATTGGCATGGAAACAATTTTCACAGACAGCCTCCTAAACAATACAATTTATTAAAAACGTCAAATAATTTCATGAAATAATTGGTTTTAAATTATTAAATCCCATATCTTTCGGTAGTAAAAAAAATATTAAACATTACACCATGCGAAACCCCTCTAGGTGTTCGGTGTTTTTTGAAAGGTCACGGCTTCACCTCGACCAATCAAAAATCACCTCACACCTAAAAGTAAACTTTCGCATCTAGTAATGTAAATAACTATTTCTGACGAAGAGTGGCACATCAGAGAGGGTCCATTACAAGATCTGTCTACTATTTAATTAATAACTGTATGTAATCAAGATACCCATCACAACGGAAGCTTTGTAGAAATTGATAGGGGACATAGCTTGTGCCTACTAATTTTCGTTAGGTACTTTGAAATGTACCCTTGTACATATTTTTAGATTACCGATGTTCCATACTTTCACGGTTTTCCGTATAGATATGTTAAGAATATAAACGTTGAGGAATGTATGGCTAAAATATATGTATTTGTGGATTACTGCACTTTTTGCTGTGAGTACAAAATGCATTATTGTTTGTAGAACTACACACATCGCCAGAAAGTCTAATTAAGAATAGTAGCTGGTGGATATAGAGCATTTTCTAAGAAACTAACGAATGCATCATTAAAAACAGGTGCTGGAGAGTTGTTCTTTGTAATCTTCAACAACTGGTAATAATATTTTAGTATTTCCTTGAAAAAAACGTAATATGACTACAAGGAAACTGTTTTAGTAATCTTATGCTGACAAAATTACATAATATTCAAATAACTAAACCACTCAAGTTAATTATCGCTTATTTTCAAAAATCTAGATTTTAAAAACAGAGATTTTTAAAATAACGCAGGATATTATATTGCTAGTTAATATTATTTGAAACCATTCTTTAACTTTATTACTCTTCATACAAGGAAACCAGAAATTAATGCGCTAACACGTTTTAAAGAATTAAATGTAACTCAGCAGTATGTTCTCTACTAGTTTTATATGTATTGTTGAAAATATAAGTTACTCGTTCTTTTAAATGGTTGTCATGTTCGGCTTTTATTTTGCTTCTCCCTTTACATATAAATACAGAGGGTTCAATCAAATCCGGGTTGTGGAAAGCCAGCATTGAGGAGTTTCTGGACCTCGACCAATTCACTTTCCAGGAAAATTCTGAAGCCAATTTCTTACTATCAGTGACTATCATATGCATGAGGATAGTAATTCGAGGCGGCCTTTTCTTAAAAATTCTGAATAAGTTTTTCGTACACAGTAAAAAAAATGTGGTTTTAAATTTTTAAACTTTAACGTCAGGCTCTTTCAGAGCATCTTCCATGTATCAAATTTCATGCAAACTTGTGAAAATATTTCAATTAAGTCAGCCATATTGGATTCTTAATTTTCTTAATTACTTCCACATCCAGTGGAAGTATAGTAACGACAAAAAATTTTGAAAAATTTTTATTGTTCAAATAGGCTTAAAATGTCATGAAACATCGAGATTTTAAGTTTGAGCGAAAAAAATTTCTCTCTGTCTGTCTGTCGGTCTGTCTGTAACTTTTTTTGTGCTCACGTTTACTCTGGAACCGTTTGAGATATTGACTTGAAATTTGGTACACATATGTACTTTAACGAGATCTGGAACTAGATTATATTTTCGTCTTGTTCCGGGTTGCGGGGTAAATTGGGGTAAATTTGGGGCAAATGAGTAAATCAAGCAGGTAAGAGTCCATAAAATTGGTATTTAGTATATACAAGAGAAGCTAAGGTCTCAAATTTTTGGCATTAGCCACCCCCATTATCACCTCCACCCCCTTATTAAAGGGAATGAAAAAAATGTGATTTAGTGTATGTACAAGAACCAGAAAAATCAAAATATTTTTTTACTTCATCCACCTACCACCCCCCTATCACCACCCCACCCCCACTACCGATGTGGCATATCGTTTTATAGGTTTTTGGGGTAGACGATTTCGAATATTATGTTGTTAAAGTTACCTCGAGTAGTATGGATATGCAGTGGCTTTCCTGGATTACTATCGATGCGCAGTAGGTTTCCCCGAGTACGGATGCACAGTGGCTTTCCTCGAGTATTTTGGATGCACAGTGACTTTTCTCGAGTATTATAGATCGCAGTAGGTTACCTTGAGTAGTATGGATGCGCAGTGGGTTACTTTAAGTAGTATAGATGCGCAGTGGCTTTCCTCGAGTACAATGGATGCGCAGTAGGTTACCACGAGTAGTATAGATGCGCAGTGGCTTTTCTCGAGTGCTATAGATGCGCAATAGGTCACCTCAAGTGATATGGATGCGCAGTGAGTTTCCTCGGGTAAACTGAATGCGCAGTGGGTTACTTCAAGAAGTATGAATGCGCAGTAGCTTTCTTCGAGTAAATTGGATGCACAGTGGGTTACCTTGAGTAGTATGGATGCGTAGTAGATTTCCTCGAAGAAGTAGAGGCTTTACTTCTATCGTGTAGTTTACGGCACACAACGATTTTTATATCTTTGTCATGCCATTTTTTGCGTATTAGCTCGACATTCAGTTGAAGTATAACTCGAAGTATAATAACGCAAAAAAAATTTGGAAATTTTCATTCATTGTTTAAATATGCTTAGAATATCAGGAAACGTCAATATTTTAAGTCTGAGCAAAATAAATTTGTCTGTTGCGTCGGTCTGTCTGTTAGTCTTGTATCGTTTTGGTGCTCACGATTACTCTGGAACCATTTAAGATATTCACTTAAAATATGGCACACGTATATTTTTTAACGAGATCTGGAAATAAATTATATTTTGATCTTATTCCTTTACAGAGTTGAAGGGTAAATTGGGGTAAATGGGGGTAAATAGATAAATCAAGCAAGTTAGAGTCCATGAAATTGGTATTTAGTAAATATAAGAGGAGCTAATGTCTCAAAAAAAATTGGTATTAGCCATCTCTATTACCACCCCCACCTCATTATTAAAGGTGGTGAAAAAATAGTGTGATTTAGTGTGTGTACAAGAGCCAAAGTCATCAAGAATTTTTTCACTTCATTCACCCCCACCACCACCCCACCTCTATTACCGAGTAGTTTTATGGGTTTTTGGGGTACATGATTTCAAATATTATACTATTAAAGTTCCATAAACAATTATTTTCACATAGTGGAATGCAAATATAGTATTTTGTTGTAAGAGACTTGGATGTGGAAGTAGTTATTCCTTGGGCAGCGGTTTTTTGTTACCAAATCGGTATCAGATACCCTAAAAATACCTAACTGCAAATTTTAATGCAATTCCTAGAATATTTTTTTTTATCCCTAACGCATTCAGCGGAAGCGGAAAAATAATTAAATTTAAAACAGATCCGATGTTGATGAATTCTTTTTTTTCAATGTTGGTTATATTCAGTTATTCAATATCAGAAACATGAGTGATGGGGCAGATAATTTCTTCAACCCCGAATTTAAAATTTTTTTGAAAAATATCGTGAAATTTAAGGTTTTTATATATTACGTCCGGTTTCCGAATAAAAAATATGCCTGGTGGTTTTCGGGGTTACTGATTACGAATATATTGTCAAAAGAAAGATTTTCTGAAGTCAAAATAAAAAAATTTTAAATGGCGGATAAAATATGGAGGATGGAAATTTTGTCTAAAACAAGTGTTTTAAAGTTAAAAAAAAATTGAGCATCTAGGTGATGCTATACAGGGTGGCCCACGAAGTTTTGGCCAGTCGATATCTCGACAACTATTTGAACTACAATTTTGAAATTTGGTGATTTTAAACAGTGGAATGCGGTGTCCATTTTTGGTATAAAAGGACTTTGTTGCAGCATCGCATTTCCGATCACGTGACATCAACTTGGGGACACCCTGTATATTACTCTTTTTTTGTGAAGGCCTTTCTAATACAAATTCAACGATACCATATTTGTCAGCGTCTTTGTGTGAAACGGCGACAATATGAGCTGTAAAATGAATGGACGGATTTTTAAAAAATTTTATTAAAGAACACCAGTATAATTAAAAAACAAAATAAGTAGAAAAATCCCTACAGTTCATGCTCAGTAAGGCAATGCTCAAATCTTGTTAAAAGATTTCTAGTGCATGCTGCTCTAATCATTTCTGGTGTAAGAGTTTGGCACGCTGCTCTGATTTTGTTTTGCAAATCGTCTAAATCTGTAGGCTGTGTAAAATAAACCAAACCTTTTAAATATCCCCAGAGGAAGAAATCTAAAGAAATCTAAAGAAATCTATCTGTCATATCTGGGGAACGAGCCGGCCAATGTATTGTACCATTTCGCCCAATCCATCTTTCATGGAAAGTAGTATCAAGATATGTCGTAACTTGCCGGGCATAGTGAGGAGGTGCACCATCCTGCTGCCACCACATCGTCTCTTTCTCGTTTATGGGAATATCTTCAAGTAAAGCGGGAAGCATGTTCTGGAGAATATCTAAATATCTTACGCCGGTCAAAGTTCCTTCATACATATACGGCCCAATCAAGCGGCCGTTGAATAAACCGCACCAGACATTTACACCCCATATTGTCTGGAAATTAGTTTCTCGCATCCATTTTGGATTTTCAGGCGACCAGTAGTGACAATTGTGTCGATTAACGGTACCGTTGTTGTGAAACCGACTTTCATCAGTCCACAATATTTTATTTAAAAATAATGGGTCATATGCGAGTTTTACTGTCATTTCAGCAATAAAATTTAGTCTTCTTTCAGGGTCTGCAGGGGTCAAACCTTGCGTTAAATGTATTTTGAAAGGATGATATTTATGGTTCTTTAATACTTTCTGGATTGTAGTTCTACTTACTCCACATTCTTGCTCAAGACATCGAGTTGAGATATGGGGATTTACTTGAAGATAAGCCAGAATATTAATTACGTTATCCTCTGTTTGAATAGACTTTATGCGTGGAATTTGCTGTTTTCCACTAGGAAAAGAACCATGTCTTAATTTCTGTTTCACATAAGTGAAAGTATTTTTACTTGGAGTTCTTCGGTTAGGAAAACGTTCTCTGGACAAGTCTCGAGCACGCCTACTATTTTTTCCACACTCGCCGTATATGAGCAGCATATTGACATATTCGTCATAAGTAAAATGTAAAGGCATAATAGTCTTGATACTACTTGTACACAAAGGAAATCTACTAATACTGATTGACAGCCCTTGAAAAGTGCGATGTCTTCTGTTGGAAGGATATTTTTTGTTTCTAAGCTATCTACGTTTTTTAAATAAAAATAAAGAAATGTTCATAAAAACCTCTTTATCTTTACTGTAGTGCCGAAAAAACCTGACAATTATGGTATCGTTGAATTTGTATTAGAAAGGTCTTCACAAAAATGGAGTAATATACAGGGTGTCCCATTTAAAAATTTGAAGTTGATGTCACGTGGTCGGAAATGCAATGTTGCAATAAAGTCCTTTCATACCAAAAATGGACACCCCATTGCACTGTTTAAAATCACCAAATTTCAAAATTGTACTTTAAATAGTTTTCGAGATATCGACTGGCCAAAACTTCGTGGGCCACCCTGTATATTAACAAAAAACTGCATTTTTGAAAAAAGTTAATTGCTGGAAAATTTCAATAACGAGATGGCGACATTTTGTAAAAAAGAAAAATGTGAACACGCACATTGCTTCGGCTATAACTTCTATATTTTTTACACACTTTCAGTAATTCATTAAAAAAAAAATTAGCAATTTTGCAAGTTTTTGGGGGTAAATAAATACCTTCAACGATTGAGCTATACCTACCTTATTGTCCACTTTCGGAAATAATTTTATATAAAAAAATCCCCTTCATTTTTGGTGGTACTATCAGCTACAGAAATATCGGGCGACAATTTTGGTCGACCGTGTATATTAAAATACAAAATTTGTAAATGCACATTAATACCCTCCATCCTACGCATCAAAATTTTAATAGTAATTGTATCGGCGAGTTCTTGTGAAGAATTATGGGTATTTTTCAATTTTTTATAGGATCAAATATCGCTTGGTGCACTATACCTATTTTGACAAAATCAACTAGATATAATAAATAAAACTATGAATACCAATTAATGAAGTGGGTTTTTCAAGGGCAAAAAATATAAAAATTATAATATGTCGACGTGACTAACCGCATTTCGATTAAACTTTACACGAATTCAAGTAAATACTCAAATGATGTGTAAATGCATGCCACACCAGTTTACCCAACTTGTTGCAAGTCTGGGGGCTCGACACATCAGGTGATGTCGATGTTGATAAGTTCGATGACGTTACGAGCGTAATTACATACAGTGTTTTTCCGGGAATTAGCTGTGATTGTCTGAAAATTTATCTAAAATAAATATTAATTTATTTATGGTCAATATTAATTTTAAATATAATTAACTGTTCTACTGAGGATGTTTGAATAATTTACGTTAGATAAGTTTGTTAAATTTTTTCCATTGTGGAACTATTTTGGGTACACTTAATTTTAATGCACTTTGGTTTTTATCTACGAGGAAAGTTTTAAATCTGATGTAATATTACAAAACAAACTACACAACAAAGTACCTTTTTATGTAAAACTGAGTATTGTTGAAGAATTCAAAAAGTTTCCAAATCAAATTTTAAAAGATTAAAAATTAAAATCAAATTTTATTAAACTGTCTTAGGTTCTTCTCGTCTTTGAAAAATGAAGCATTTAAATAACTTGTTTTTTCATTTTTATTCATTTGACTTTCTTTATTCAACAGCACCTAAACCAAAAGGACAAGAGCCATACAACGACTATACATATACGCAAATATAGAAAGTATAATGAAAAACAGTATGCCACAAAAATAAGGCAATTGGTTATATAACTAGATCGATACTTATACAGGGTGTTGGAAATGAACGTACATTTATAACATTTTATTAAGATATCCCTTTACACAAACAATGCTTTGAAATTTTGAAATATTTAATACAGAGCCTAAAGGTAGAAAATATGTAAAATTTTGGAATAATTTCATACGCAATGATAATTTTTCTTTATGAGTTTTTATTGTAGTAAAACTGAAGACGATACGTCTTCAGTTTCTGTATGATCCGGACACTTGCTCCTATCCTCTAGGGATGAAAAACACCCCCAAATTTTAATATTGAATGTATGAAAACGTGAAAAAGTGTTACTAATTTATTTTTGAAAAGTAGGACTGTTATGTTTTTGGGATCGCTGATTACGAATCTGAAGTCAAAAATTAAAAAATTCAAAATGGCGGCTTTAATATGACGGATGGAATTTCTTTACTAAACCAAGTGTTTTAAACGGACAAAATACATTGAGCATCTAGATCATGCTATGTATTAACGAAAAACAGCATTTAAAAAAAAATTAATTACTGAGCAATTACAATAACAAAATGGCGACATTTTGTTAAACAAATGTGAAAATGCACATTGAATTGGCCATAACTTCTTTATTTTTTGTGATATAGAAACAAACCAAAAATCATTTTACAAAAAATCATTTTAAAGATTGATTAAGTACACAGGCACACACAATAAAAAAAAGTGGTTTCTTCTTATGAGTAGACCCTCCATTTTTTTGTCGTGAAAATAACCTAAAAAAAAAACTCATAATTTAGGTTATTTTAGGGATTTACTAAAAATTAGTGGGTGGGTGATGGAGTTTCGTATTAAGCACGTTGCTCCAGGGGCGTAGGGAAGGGGCGTAGCGAAGGGGCGTAGCGAAGGGGGGTATGGGAGGGTACGTTACCCCCCCAACTTTATCAGACTTTTTTTAGAATTTGCCCCCGCTCATCAATCTTTATTTAGGGTAAAAGTTGGACATTTGAGATGGAAGTTGGCAATTTGCACTGAAAAATTTTTTTTTAGAATTTCTAATTTCTAATTTCTCTTTCATTTAAAAGATGGAAATTGTAGCTTTCCGATGCTTTTTTGTTTTAAACAATACAAGCAAAGGATGGATGGGAAAAATATAATCATATACTATATTATCACGCCCGAACTCAATCGACGCAATAAAAAATCCGCTGCCTAAGGAATCACTACTTCCACATCCAGATTCTCTATCCAAGTCACTCACATCGAAAAAACTTTGTATCTGGAAATAATTATTTATGGAACTTTAATAATATAATATTTGAAATCCTCTACCCCAAAAACCCATAAAACGATACCCCACATCGGTAGTGGGGTGGGGGTGGTAGTGGGGGGTGGATGAAGTAAAAAAATATTTTGAGGTTTCTGGTTCCTGTACATGCACTAAATCACATTTTTTTTTTCATCCCCTTTATTAAGGAGGTGGGGGTGGTAATGGAGGTGGCTAATGCCAAAAATTTTTTTGAGACTTCAGCTTCTCTTGTATATACTAAATACCAATTTCATGGACTCTTACCTGCTTGATTTACCCATTTACCCCAAATTTACCCCAATTTACCCCCCAACCCTTCGACGGAACAAGATGAAAATATAATCTATTTCTAGATCTCGTTAAAGTACATATGTGTACCAAATTTCAAGTCAATATCTTAAACGGTTTCAGAGTAAACGTGCGCACAAAAAAAAGTTACAGACAGACAGACAGACCGCCCAGACAGACAGAATTTTTTTTTCGCTCAAACTTAAAATCTCGACGTTTCATGACATTTTAAACCTATTTGGACAATAAAAATTTTTAAAAATTTTTTTGTCGTTACTTATACTTCCACTGGACGTGGAAGTAATATAGAAGAAAATAAAACCCTTTCAAAAAAATTCTTTCTTCATTGAGAACTGTTAAAAAGTATGTACACTTCATGATTATTATGGTTTATTAAGTTGTAGTAACGTGGATTCACAAAAAGTACATCTCAAATCATTTTAATTTCCTTGCTTGATGCTTTTCTTGATAAATATGTGTATTGGAGGCTGTAACTGGCCGATAACTTGACCCATTGGAAGAAACAAAATATCACTATTTCGGAAAAAATGTATACTTTTCGAATGTTTAAACACGAATTCGTTTACTTGTAAGCATTTTTTGGAAAATATGATCAATCAGATCTTGATAAGAAATTGCGATTTTCACGATCTTATCCTTATAACTATGAAAATATATTTGATTGTTTTGAATATAAATTCTGGAACTTTTTCAATACATTAAGAAATGTATAAGGAATCTATTGGATATAGCTGAAATGTGTACCTGTAATAAATACAATACGCTAAAAGCACGTAAAAATTCATGCGAGCGATTTAGCGGCTATGTGTGGTGTGTGGTGTCTGTTCATAATTGTATATTTTCCTTCCATACTCACTATTTATCCTCCTGTTCACTAAGAAAAATGATAAAAACGTGTAATCGGGAAGAGAAAAAAGCTTTATTTTACTCGTTAAAACTACTAAGAATTTTTAGAGGTTCCATAGTGTGCATTTAACCGTGCGCTTGGCCGCCCAGAGTGACAACGCTACTTTACTATTACTTCCACATCAAGTGGAAGTGTAGTAACGACAAAAAAATTTTTGAAAATTTTTATTATTCAAATAGGCTTAGAATGTAATGAAACATCGAGATTTTAAGTTTGAGAGAAAAAAAATTGTGTCTGTCTGTCTGTAACTTTTTTTGTGCGCACGATTACTCTGGAACCGTTTAAGATATTGACTTGAAATTTGGTACACGTATGTACTTTAACGGGATCTGGAACTAGATATTTTCATCTTATTCCGTCGAAGGGTTGGGGGGTAAATTGGGGTAAATGGGAGGTAAATAGGTAAATCAAGCAAGTAAGAGTCCGTAAAATTGGCATTTCTCTCCAGGAATACTGTGGCTTTAGCGATATATTTTATTAGGACAATTTTGGTTCAGAAGCGCGTGGTCTATCCACCTGTATTTTTTATTTTTTCCTACCCTGACTTAATTTGAAAATTTTGAAAAAATGGACGAAAAAAAATTATTTCACTTTTTTTTTATGTTCTGCATCCGAGCGGAATGTAAACTTTTCAGGATATTATTCTATACACTTTCACGAACTCATTTAAAAAAAATTATTCATTTTGCAAGTTTCTGTTTCCGTATAAAATGTTCTCTGTCGTCTGGGTTAAAAACTCTACAATTTACGTAAATCTAACCATTCATTATTTTTTCCACCACGTTATCATATTCATTGTTAACATTTTCGATAACTTTTAAATTGGGTCCTACTTCCAAAGTTCACAGATATCCTGTCAATTTTGCACAACAAAATGAATGTACTCAATAGCAAGCAAATCAGAAAGTTCACCTCTCGACTTGTACATGTACGAACACCTTTTTTGCTTGTATTTTTTACACGTCTGATATTTTACTTATACATTTTTAATTAGGAAAGTTCCGTTGCCAATATAAAAACTGCATAATGTTATTATTAAGTATATATCCAATTACTTTTTCCACGACATAAATGCTAAGGAGGCAACAATTACAAGTCCTATGACTACGGCCACCTGTGTCCATGATTCAATAAATAATGGTTATAATTACAATTTTTCCTTTTTTTATCATGACTTCAGCGAATCAGCTGTAATTACTGATTAACAATATAAGTTTGCCACATATTAGTTTCTAGGAAAAATTAGCGGTGTGATGCAACTGCTTTGCAGTCTACGCCTACAAGGTTATTCAACGGATCAGCTGAGCGACGTTGCCACATCTCGCGTTTATCATTACTTTTGCCACTTTTGGAACTAATGTCTCTTAACCTGTTTACTTACATCCAGTGGATTATTAGCGGCCCACGTGATATTTTAATTTATTGTAAGTGTAGCAAATCATACGGGGGATATAAACAATGTATTCAAGTCATGAATAAAACCGTATATCTAAATTATCTTCACTGAGAATAACCTGAGACAGATAGACATTAAGCGAGATATATTTGCTAAGTTTCAAGAGTTAGTATAACTTATCGGTAAATCATGGACAGTTTCCGGATATTTTAAAATTAGGTAAAGTAATTCCCTTATTTAAAAAAGATGATTCGCACTTGGTAGAAAATCATAGGCCCATAACTTTACTAAGCTACTTATCTAAAATTCCTGAGAAAGCAGTTGCCAATAGAATACACCTATATTAATAATCAAATAATTTATTTACTGACAGTCAGTTTGGTTATAGAGACAATAAATCTACAGAACTAGTGACTAGTGTTCAAAAAATCTACCATTACCTCGATAAAGGTAAAAAAGTAGCTAGTCTTTTCTTTGATCTAACTGCAGCTTTTGATTCAGTTAATCTCAAATTTATTGAGGACAAAATAAAAATAATAGGAATAAAAGGAAACATTCTGAAATGGTTAACTGCTTATTTGGAAAATCGGAAAATTTTAGTTTCAATTAATCAGAAATGTCTAACATCGTTAATATAGAAATCGGTGTAGCTCAAGGTTCCGTTATTGGTCCACTTTTATTTCTTATTTTCGTCAACGATTTACTAGATTATATAACAAAAGGTGTGGTATTTATGTACGTGGATGACACATCTGTCATAATCCACAGTGATGCCATTGAACATTTACAGAATAGAACTGCTACACTCATTAAGCAATTTGAAGACTGGTGTTTTAAAAATTCTGTAATTATTAACATGAAAAAAACGGTATTTTTGTATTTTACAAATCTCATATCTAATAATAGTCCTAAAATAGAATATGTTGAGACCAACACGAAAACAACATTCTTAGGCTCAGTGATAGATGAACATTAAATTTTACCCTCAAATGGATACTTTGTGCACTAAGTTAGCAAACACAACATTTGCAGTTTTAAATTTAAAAGAAGAATTGAATAATAATGCATTAATAATACATTACTACTCTTTAGCTTATTCAGCCACTAGCTACAATATTAGTATATGGGGTCAATCAGCTGAGGCAAGTAGAGTTTTTGTAATGCAAAAGAGAACTATTCGGATTCTGTTTGGTTCGAATCATAGAAAATCATGCATTACTGTTCTCCTACTACTATAATAATATCTGTAACACTCAAAGCACGGGCACGTACGTTTACACCCATTCATTATGTCTTTGATTAACTTGATCTAGCACAGTTTTTTTGAAAGTATTGTTTCAACCTGATTGTCCACACGTTTAAATTTCCTTTCTTTTCTTAACAACTTTGCTACAGAAGTTTCTTCATTGCCAAATTTCGTTTCAACAGCCTTTTTCCAACTTCCAGTTACTTTTAGTCTAAGCTCTGGTATTAGATGTTACTTGTTGGAGGGCTAATTTAGAGATTTTCTTTGTGTGTTAGCTAAAATATGCAAAATTGTTTCACAACGTTGTGCTAAAAATTTCCTGTACAATATCAAGAAGAACTTTTTTTTTTTTTTAACTAACGTCGGCCTATTTCCGCTACCAGGGCCTATCACCGACGCCAGAAGACGAGCTACCCCCAACCTGAAAATTTTGCCGAACCTCTTCCCTTAAGAAGAGTAGGGATCTTTTACTTGCCTAACATTTAATAGACAAGGGACCGCCTGCTTTACATCCCCTCCGAAGGATGGTATATCCACTACGTAATCCTCGTCTGAAATTACGTAACTTCCGAGTATACACTGATATACAAGCCTCTAGAAGGTGGGACGAGAACGCTGTATTTCCCAAGATGGGAGCCCATCCAAGTACTAACCGCGCTCGACGTTGCTTCAACGGAATATCGACTGATATTCACATTGAAGTCGCCTCTACGCTCGCCCCATCAAGAAGAACTGCTAATATGATTATTTGAATTAGTACATAATTTCAAAATTATTGCTCAACTGTCGACATTTTTACTAATTTGTTAAAAAGAACCCCAGAACAAAACGCTGTGCTAGCAATTTTCGCAACATTTCGCAAGTGACTCAGCTTTGTTCTCTTGATTAGTGTATATTTTACTGATAACACAAAGAAAAAAGTTTGCAATCAAACGTATATTGACTGTCATAAAATGATGATTTATTTGTTCATATCTGATAAACAAATTATTTCATTTATTTATAGATGACGTGTTTCAAGTTTAGTTTCGAGTTAAGGTATTGTTCAATATTAAAAAATGTATATTTCTTTGTTTATTACAGGTTAGTCATAATATTGAATAAATGTATGTGTACTATGTGAAACAGGAGGGTGAACAGAACAGAACAGAATATTATTATTCTCTAGTATATTTTACTGAATATACTTTTAACATTTATAGTTTTTGTAAAAATGTTCGAGATTAAACTATTTGGGAATTACTTTAACAAAAATTTTTAGATGTTAAAAATATATTCAAAATTAATATTCATCTCCAATGGTATATGTCAAGATTATTTCCAAAATAATAACGTAAAATATTAACTCTCATTTATTTTTAATATCTTCCTTTTATCTACCTACCTATAATTCTGATTTGAGTTCTACTAATTACTTCCACATCCAGTGGAAGTATAGTAACGACAAAAAAATTTTGAAAATTTTTATTGTTCAAGGCGAAAAAAAAAATCGGTCGGTCTGTCGGTCTGTCTGTTACCTTTTCTTTTGTGCTCACGATTACTCTGGAACCGTTTAAGATATTGACTTGAAATTTAGTACACATATGTATCTTAACATGATCTGAAACTAGATTATATTTTCATCTTATTCCGTTGAAGGGTTGGGGGGTAAATTGAGGTAAACGGGGGTAAATAGATAAATCAAGCAGGAAAGAGTCCATAAAATAGGTATTTAGTATATACAAGAGAAGCTATAAGGTCTTGGCATTAGCCACCCCCACCCCATTATTAATGTGATTTAGTGTGTGTACAAGAACCAAAAACCTCCAAAAATATTTTTTACTTCATCCACTCAAAATGCGAGGATAATTACTCCCGACCTCAAGCGGGTGATTGCGAGCCCGTTCCAGTTACACGCATTACACACATTTTTACTGATATTTTGAATCCGATTCGGCTTCTAGGTGTGATACATACCATCTGCTCATTGGCTCATAATATTTTTGGTGGGCAAAATGTGTTGTTTAGGCAACCTCTTAGTTCAAATTTTGATAAAAGTACATTTTCCGAATCTGTATAACATGACTTTATGACAAAATATTTTGAGGTTTCTGGTTCCTGTACATGCACTAAATCACATTTTTTTTCATCCCCTTTAATAAGGAGGTGGGGGTGGTAATGGGGGTGGCTAATGCCAAAAATTTTTTTGAGACCTCAGCTTCTCTTGTATATACTAAATACCAATTTCATGGACTCTTACCTGCTTGATTTACCCATTTATCCCAAATTTACCCCAATTTACCCCCCAACCTTTCGACGGAACAAGATGAAAATATAATCTAGTTCTAGATGTCGTTAAAGTACATATGTGTACCAAATTGCAAGTAAATATCTTAAACGATTTCAGAGTAAACGTGCGCACAAAAAAAGTTACAGACAGACCGACAGACAGAAATTTTTTTTTTCGCTCAAACTTAAAATCTCGACGTTTCACGACATTTTAAGCCTATTTGGGCAATAAAAATTTTTAAAAATTTTTTTGTCGTTACTATACTTCCACTGGACGTGGAAGTAATACGTTGTTTTATTTGCAAATATCAGCTTTAACGAAAAAATCGCTGAGATGAAAAATAAAGCTTATACCTAAACTGAAACCAAATTTCATGTTTTTTTTTTTTTAATTTCTGTAGGATTGCTAGTCTCGGGAATATGGAAGTTTAAAGATGGCGTGTGAATGTTTATAGGACGAAGTGCTTAGTTTAAATGTCGAATATGTCAGAAATTATTAGTTTGTTTCTTTATCGTCAGAAACTAAGTTATGATCGAAAAAATGTGCGTCATCACATTTTTATAACAAAAATGCCTCTATTTTGTTACTGTAATTACCCAGAATTTAAAAAAAAATTATAGCATCACATAGATGCTCAATTTACTTCCACATCCAGTGGAAGTATAGTAACGACAAAAAAATTTAAAAAAATTTTTATTGTTCAAATAGGCTTAGAATGTCATGAAACGTCGAGATTTCAAGTTTGAGTGAAAAAAAAATTTCTGTCTGTCGGTCTGTCGGTCTGTAACTTTTTTTGTGCGCACGTTTACTCTGGAACCGTTTGAGATATTGACTTGAAATTTGGTACACATATGTACTTTAACGAGATCTAGAACTAGATTATATTTTCATCTTGTTCCGTCGAAGGGTTGGGGGGTAAATTGGGGTAAATTTGGAGTAAATATGTAAATCAAGCAGGTAAGAGTTCATAAAATTGATATTTAGTAATGACAAGAGAAGCTAAGGTCTCAAAAAAAATTTTGGCATTAGCCACCCCCATTACCACCCCCACCCCATTATTAAAGGGGATGAAAAAAAAATGTGATTTAGTGTGTGTACAAGAACCAGAAACCTCAAAATATTTTTTTACTTTATCCACCCCCCACTTCCACCCTCTGTCACCACCCCCACTCCACTACCGATGTGGGGTATCGTTTTATGGGTTTTTGGGGTAGAGGATTTCAAATATTATATTATTAAAGTTCCATAAACAATTATTTCCAGATACAACATTTTTTCGTTGTGTGGATGTGGAAGTAGTGATTCCTTGGGCAGCGGTTTTTTGTTTGCCTTTTTAAATCACTTGCTTTAGAAAAAAATTCCATCCACCATATTGGAACCCCCATTTTGAATTTCATAAGTTTGACTTCAGATTCATAATCAGCGTCCCCAAAAACACAAGCACTACGTTTCAAAAATAAACCACACATTTTCATGTGTAAAATCTTTCGATTTAGGAGTGGTTTTCACCCCTTTGGGATGCGAGCAAGTATTTGGACCGTATAGACGCTGTTGATAGTTAATACATTTTGCTACAATAATCACACATTAAAAAAAAAAGAACATTACAGATGACATTATTTCTAAATTTTGCATGTTTTTCACCGTGGTAACAATTCTTTTTGTATAATACATATATGCAACTTTCAAGAACCTTTTTCTTTGTCCGGAGCTAGGTATCAGTTAATTGTAAATAGCACATCAAGTAGATCTGGCAACGTCGCCAACGACTAAGCCAGACACTGAGGCACCAATACCAATCCGCTGCACTTATTCCATTGCACGGGCACCACGTACTCTGACCTTGATTTACTGCCTTATCATTATCAAAACTCCAAACTCATATTCCTTTATCGTTACCGAGTCATTAATCATCGACTAATGAAACCGTAACCAACATATATTATTTCACCATTTCAAGTTTCCGTTTGTATTTCATCATTGTGTGGGTGACGAACTGCGGAAACAAGGAAATGTTATCACGGTTTTACCTAGATTCTAATTTGAAGCAGAGAATTTTACTGGAGCAAATCGGATGATGTTTCTAGAAGAGCGTTGATTAGTACGTGATTTTTTTCATGTCGTGAGGAGTCGTTCTCGGGGTCGACGTACACGAGTTATTATCGTTATCGACAATAATTGTTTTGAGATAATTGTTTGGGGCAGCTGAAAGAAAGCATTCGTGTTAATTTGAGAAGAAAAAAAAATTAATAAACGACATTGCACAATTTAATTATGCAGGCGATTATTAATTTAGCCATTTTTTATTTCGCTTTAATTTTTTACAAGTAGAGTACAGTCCAGTCTGCAAATGCTCAAGATGGTGTTCATTTTTACTTCCACATCCAGTGGAAGTATAGTAACGACAAAAAAAAATTTTAAAAATTTGTATTGTTCAAATAGGCTTAGAATGTCACGAAACGTCGAGATTTTAAGTTTGAGCGAAAAAAAAATTTTCTATCTGTCGGTCTGTCTGTAACTTTTTTTGTGCGCACGTTTACTCTGGAACCGTTTGAGATATTGACTTGAAATTTGGTACAAATATGTACTTTAACGAGATCTAGAACTAGATTATATCTTCATCTTGTTCTGTCGAAGGGTTGGGGGGTAAATTGGGGTAAATTTGGGGAAAATAGGTAAATCAAGCAGGTAAGAGTCCATAAAATTGGTATTTAGTATATACAAGAGAAGCTAAGGTCTCAAAAAAAATTTTGGCATTAGCCACCCCCCTTACCATCCCCGCCCCATTATTAAAGAGGATGAAAAACAATTGTGATTTAGTGTGTGTACAAGAACCAGAAACCTCAAAATGTTTTTTTACTTCATCCACCCCCACTACCACCCCTTATCACCACCCCCACCCCGCTACCGATGTGGGGTATCGTTTTATGGGTTTTTGGGGTAGAGGATTTCAAATATTATATTATTAAAGTTCCATAAACAATTATTTCCACATACAAAAATTTTTTCGTTGTGAGTGACTTGGAAAAGAATCTGGATGTGGAAGTAGTGATTCCTTGGGCAGCGGTTTTCGCTTATATCTTAAAAACTACAATATTTATACAAGAAATGCTTATATAACTTTTTAAAGCACCTACATTTAATTACCCTTCGTTTGAGAGGTGAACTGTTTTATTAGTTTTAAAAATAATGAAGTTATGACGAATTATTTATAAAAAAAAAATGGTAAATTATAAATATTTTAAGTAGTCTTTTACTTCCACATCCAGTGGAAGTATAGATAGTAACGACAAAAAAAATTTTAAAAACTTTTATTGTTCAAATAGGCTTAGAATGTCATGAAACATCGAGATTTTAAGTTTGAGCAAAAAAATTCCTGTCTGTCAGTCTGTCTGTCTGTAACTTTTTTTTTGTGAGCACGGTTACTCTGGAACCGTTTAAGATATTGATTTGAAATTTGGTACACGTGTGTATTTTAACGAGATCTAGTATTAGATTATATTTTCATCTTATTCCGTTGAAGGGTTGGGGGTAAATTGGTAAATGGGGGTAAATTTGTAAATCAAGCAGGTAAGAGTCCATAAAATTGGTATTTAGTATATACCAGACAAGGTGATGTCTCAAAAAAATTTTTGGCATTAGCCACCCCCATTGCTACTCCCACCCCATTATAAAAACGGGTGAAAAAAAAAAATTGTTATTTAGTGTGTGTACAAGAACCAAAGGCCTCAAAATATATTTTCTTAATCATACGTCCCCACTACCCTCCCCCACCTATCATTACCCCCACCCCACTAACGATGTGGGATATCGATTTATGGGCTTTGAAGTAGACAATTTCAAATATTATATTATTAAAATTCCATAAACAATTATTTCCACATACAAAATTTTTTGTTGTGAAAGAACAAATCTGGATGTGGAAGTAATGATTCCTTGGGCAGTGGTTTTTTAATGAAATAATATATGTGATTAGTTTACTTTGCATTAAGAGACATTGTTAAAGGTTAATAAAAGACTTAAAAATGCCGTTTCAAAATGGTAATTTTTAGCTAAATCTGCTGTTTTGCCTTTCTTTTCCCATAATGATATTTCAATAATTAATAAAAAAACCATATTTGTCAATTTGACATAAAAACACAAACTATTAGCTTCAAAATGCCGCAAGGATGATTTATATATCTTTAATACATCGGTTTTTATAGTCTCTTAATCAATCAAGGATTTTTATGAAAATAGTACAAAAAATTTGTTGTTAATTTCTGAGCTGTAAATGATTTTTCTTTAAATTGCTGTGATTTTTTTAAGATACCATAGTATCTTTATGTCAACTTATTTCAATTCTTTATAACAGTTAAAATTTTTAGTTTGAATAATGCCTTCTATTCAAAAATGTTATAAGGGAACGCACATTTTTTGATTTTTTTTAAATTTACTTAAAAACAATGTATCGCACGACAAAATTTCATGAAACAGAAATTAAAAATTTTCTATAAAACCATGTACTTCAAATTATCACACCACCACACAGCGTGTGAGGTGGAAGTAAAGTAACAAAAATTTGAAATTTTTTATTCAGATAAGCTTAGAGTGTCAAGGGGTGGGGGTGTTAAGGAGGGAGGTTAATGCCAAAAAAATTTTTGAGACCTTTCAGCTTCTCTTATATATAGTAAATACCAATTTTGTGGACTCTTACCTGATTGATTTTTTTTATTTATATTATTTACCCCCATTTACCCCGATTTACCCCAATTTCCCCTCAACCCTTCAACGGAATAAGATGAAAATACAATCTAGTTCCAGATCACGTTAAGATACATGCGTGTAGCAAATTTCAAGTCAATATCTTAAATGGTTCCAGAGTAATCATGCGCACAAAAAAATTACAGACAGACAGACCAACAGACAGAAATTTTTTTTCGCTCAAACTTAAAATCTCGACGTTGGATGTGGAAGTAATTATTGCTTACTATAACCTGAGACAATACGTATTCTCTCTGCTATAACTATAAACAAACAAAAAAAATATCACTTTAAACTACTTATTAAAAAAACATAATCTACATAGCTGTATTTCTTATTTTTCTAACATTATATTCCCAATAAAATTATTCGGGATTTGAATATTATATTTGAGGATTAACTGAAAATTTCTTCATATAAAACACGTTTATGTTAAAAATAAGTAAAGCGTCGACGTATACGTGGCCAACAAGTGAGGTGATGCAACTCCAGGGTTATATTAATAACATAATACCCAAGCGTTTAGCAAAATGATGCAATGTCGGTACATAGTTTTAAGTAGGTGCTTTGCTTATGGCATGAGTTATTAACCCTTTGCGGCCCCCAGTGTTTATCTCTATACAAATGATAAGGGTAATGTTGAACATCGATACCTTGACAGCACGCTGATCTTCAGAGCATGGAGAACATCACGTATTTCACAAAATATTTATAGAAAACTAGGAAAGCAATAATGTCTTGCCGATCCAGATGTTTTTGCATATACCGGGTGGCTCAGCCGAAGGGGACACTCTTGTAACTTTTGAATGGCGAACAGATTTTTTTTTAATTTGGTGTAGTGATATGGGATGAAATTTCAAAATATATGATATAACGAACCAAATTGGTCGACTTCCGGTTTCGATGTAATTTACATCACAAATTTTTAAATGGGACAACCTGCATATTTTTGCATATTTGGATCCTGCTGCCCAAAACACATATGATCTGACCCTCAAATATTATTTTGATTTTCAAAAAAAAAAATTTAAAATAAATATTAAATTTTTTTTTCTTTTAATTATAAATTTAGTACAAAGAGAAGGTAGACATTATGCATATCATTCTCTTCGTAATTTAAAGATCTAATTAAATAAAAGATTGTCCCATGGGGGTTCCATTTAACAAAATAGTTTTCGCTGAAAAACCAGTGTCGTTGAACTTAGTGAAGAATAAGTCGTGTTTAATATTAGTATCTGAAGAGATAATATTTTAAAGGTGGTTGCAAACCGATTTTTAACAATTTTGGCAAAATCGCGGCCTTCTATTATTAAAACTAATAATTAAAAAATCTATATTGTTTCAAAATCAAAATAACATTTGTCAAGTCATATGCATTTTGGCCACCAGGATCTAAATATGCAAAAATATACAGATTGTCCCATTTAAAAATTTGATTTTCATGTCAATAGGGAACTTGCTCAAAAAATAAAATTAATTTAAAATACTCAAAAGCGTAAACTAACATCATTAAAAACCCCATATAGTTGGGGAGCCCTCCCTAGCTGTACGTGCACCCCCCGCCCGATCCTAGGGGACAATGCTTTCCATAAAGATTAAAGCCTAAGAACGTTCTAGAAAAAAAACTGGCTGTACTTTCAAAATGGCGGCCATATTTAAAAAAAAAACTGTTGCCAATGTTGTTTTTGTCATTTAACACAAAAACTAAAAAAGATGGACAAAAACTTTTTCCACAAAAAACAACGTCCATAAATGAGTCCAAAATTGAGAAAATAACTATGACAATTATTGTAAGGCGTATAATATAACTTTATATTATTAACATAAAAATAAAATAAAATAAACTGAAAAAAATTAATAATAATAATAATAATAATAATAATAATAATAATAATAATAATAATATAATTTGCAGACGTTTATATCGAAAACGTTAACAGTGGTATCTGGAAAATGGTAACTCCTATCCAAATATTGTATAGGAACAAAATTGTAGAAAATTTTATCCACTTTGTTTTTTGTGTAGAAAGTTTTTCTCCATCTTTTTTAGTTTTTGTGTTAAATGACAAAAACAATATTTGCATTTTTTTTTAAACGGACGCCATTTTGAAAGTACAACCAGCTTTTTTAGGACATGTCTTAAATTGTTCCTTAGGCTTTAATCTTTATGAAAAACATTGTCCCCAAGGATCGGGGGGGGGGGGGGTGCACGGACAGTTAGGGTGGGTTTCCGTAGTGTTACGTTTTATATTGAATTTTATATTTTATTTTAAGAGATTAATCATTTATCTGGAAAATGGTAACTCCTATGCAAATATTGTATAGGAACAAAATTGTAGAAGGTTATTCTCCATCTTTTTTAGTTTTTGTGTTAAATGACAAAAACAATATTTGCAATTTTTTTTTTTAATAGACGCCATTTTGAAAGTGCATCCAATGTCTTAAATTGTTCCTTGGGCTTTAATCTTTATGAAAAACATTGTTCTAAAGAACCGGGAGGGGGGGGGGGAGGGGGGTGCACGGACACATGGGCTCCCGTAGTACCTAATAGACAACAAAAAATTAAAAAAAAGAAAAATTCTTCCAGAAATATAAGCGATTAAAATCTGCCGAATTTTATCCACTCCTGAACAGAGGCGTAACTATGGCAGCGCACCTGGGCAGTGCCCCGGGGTCTCGGGAGATCAAGCGGCCCCAGCCGGTTCTTGGGGCCCCGGGAGATCAGGGGGCCCCAGCCGGTTCCTGGGGCCTCGGGAGAATAAGGTTCTTGACCGGCGCCTGTTTTTTTTCTGCAAATATATTTTTCTCAGATTTCTCCCCCTCGCTCATTAAAAAATTTTTTTTGGATTTCTCCTCCCCGCTCATCAAAAAAATTTGGGGACGAAAAAAAGTTTTTCGGATTTTTCCCCCACGTTCATCAAATAATATAATAGGGGGCCCCCAACAATTCTTTGCCCTGGGGCCCCATGCCGTCTAGTTACGCCTCTGCTCCTGAAATGTGACGTCAGATGGAGAAAGTCGGATGACGGCGTCAAGCGATACCGATTCTGCTTTGGCTTTGATAATTCCGCATGCGCATGCGCATTTATCAGAAACAACTAGCAGTGAACACAACCTAACCTAAAATTTAAACGTATTCGTTGGAAAAGCATCTTCAATATTCTGAAATTTCACAAAATGCTACTTTCGATTCGTTCGTGCCGAGCCGAATTTTCGAATTTCGTTGTGCAATTTATGATCAGGTTTATCTGGAAGACTTCATCTTTACGTCGCGACTTCGTACGGCCGTCCCAATGGTGTTTTTGGAAAAATATGAACGTGTCAAGATTGCATGTTTTTGCAATCTTTTCGGCTCCGAAATGTAAGCTGTTCTTTGCTATTTTTCGCAGATAGGTACCTCCGAAACGGTGGGAGTTGGAATGAAATAAAAATAAGGTCAAACGAGTATTTTCCACTGCAAATTTTTTGCTACCATTAGAATTTTGAATTTTTTTTTTTTCGTTTCGGAGATAACTACTGAAATGTCGGCCAGGTACGGTAAAAAATCGCAAATTTTGAGCTTCTACAGTTGGCAACTTTTTAATCTTGGCTCCTACGCCAAAAGACTTCTCTAGCTCATTTAAATAGTATTTAATGTGCGCTAAGATTCTTTTTTTTATTTTTGGAATTCCGACAAAAATGAAGGAATTAGAAGGGGCGGGGTTTGGGACTTTTTTTTCGGTAAAATTTGTCCATATTATCTCCGTAATTAATCGGTAATTAACTAAAATCGATCTCATATACGATGTTCACTTAATGTCATGTACTACTTTGACGCTCGGTTAACCTCGGCCCTTCGAAACAAAGGTTTCTGAGAAAAATTATTTTAGATTTACATACACTCTATAGGAAAACGAAATTTCCTACATTTCCTCAAATATCTCGATAACTATCGTTTTTTTCGAAAAATTTGTAGACAGCTTGTGTAAAGAGGATTGATTGGGCTTTCCGACACTTTTTTTTATTTTTTCTCTAACATAAAAAACAAAAGACTTATGACCGAATATGCGGACGTCTCAAAGTCAACCGCCGCCCAGTCTATTAATTAGGATGAAGACGTATACCGCTCGGCTAAAGTACGCCATGTGTGGGACACCACGCGAGACTAGTTTCTCGATCTGACGTCACAATGCTTTTCGCGAGGATCTCAACATTCTCAACTTTAATTATTTATTGCAAAGTAAGCACTGCGATTTAAAAGCTGATATTCATTGTGGAGTGTTTTTATACATAAACACACTTTAATGAAATAAAAAAAAAAATGGGCAAGTTCCCCATTACATCGAAACCAGAAGTCAGCCATTTTGGTTATTTGCATCATATAGTTGAAAATTTCATCCCATTTCATCCCACTACACTAAATTCTAAAAAAATTCATTCGCCCATTCAAAAGTTACAAGAGTGTACCTATCGGCTGAGTCACCCGGTATATTTAAATGATTAAAAAAATTGCCACTCATCATAAATTTATTTTGTTGGTCCATGGGTCAGAGCGTAGGCAGTACTTTAATTAAAATTATGCGAATGTTGTGTATGCAGTAGACTCGTTCGTATTTACACTTGACAATTATTTTTTAAATTTTGTTTTGTTTCGTCCCCATTTATGACAAAAAAAAATTGTGTAAATTTCTACCCGGCACGATGCGACGCTTGCTAGATAGATTTTTTGTATTTTCATAACCCCCCTCCTTTTATAATCCTAAAATTTTTGTAATTATTTTTCCTCTACGCGATGACACATTTTTAGTGCTTGGAAAGTTTCAGAATTTTATTTTCAATTCACCCCAAAATCACCTTTGCACGTACATACAGTTTTATAATTTTTTCTTCTATGCAGAGACATATCTTTAGTTATTTTACAAAGTTTTAGAACATTTAGCAAATGCATTTATTTTCAGCTCCCAAAAAACACCCTTGTATGCACAGATAATTTTTAAATGTTTTTTCCTTTATTCGGTGGCCTATTTTTAGTGGATTTAAAAATTTGTGCATTATTCTATGTTGGTTACATGATGCACTAAAAAGTAGGCCCAAATTCAATTAGTTCGGATGTCTGAATGTAGATTTGCACCTACCAGAGAAAGAACCTACTAGAAGGTCTAGAGTGATGACATATCTGTTCTGGAACTGTCTAGAGAATGGTGATGTCATCACAGAAACTTCGAGATCTGTCATCTTTAGGTTATAAGGCATGGAGTAAACCAAGAAAGTTAAGTTAGAACAGTTCTAATGGTCAGTTGAAAGTTAAGTTCTTGATAGCAAGTCAGTAAGATCAGAAGAGAGTAAAGTGATCGAGTAGTGAATCGTAGTACACAGTGAAATACCAGTAAAATAATTAATTGGTTGTAAATAGTAAGTTAATAAATAAGTGTTTAGTGTTACCCTGCTGTTATAATTTCCGAACTCACGATACAGGGTGTTTACAAAAAGGGTGTAAGCGCGTCACATTATCAATTAATTAAGAGTTCATTTAAAAATAAACTCAAAATATGTAACTTCAGTATAATAAATAAATAATAAATCGGACTATGTCTTTACTAAAAGAGATGAAAAACAATACAGGATATTCCTGCTCTAGTGCAGAAATATCCTCGTATAGTCAATTTGGGGGTTGCCTAACATCGACCGCAATATAGTGAAATCATCGATTTTGTATACAGTGTGTTTCACTTCTCTCTGTATCTTTTTCATTTGTGGCCTAATTCATTTCAAATTTTTATCAGCCATACAACTCCATAAGACGACTTTATTCTAGACATAAAAATGCCGCCTGGGTCTAAAACGCCGGCCTACTGCGATAAAAAGAAAATCGCAATTTTCGAGAAATCATAGTAGGCTTAGACATGGACAAAAATTTTGTTGATGAAAGTGTCAGAATCACTTAATATGCCCCCCTGTAAAATTTTGTGAAATCGGAATATTTAAAAAAAATTGTTTTTGTTTCACTTCACCTGTATCTTTTTTATTTGTGGCTGAATTCATTCCAAATTTTTGTCGGCCATACAACATACAAAATTTTACAGGGGGGGGGGGCATATCAAGTGATTCCGAACAACTTTCATTAACAACATTTTTGTCTATCTCTAAGCCTACTATGATTTCCCGAAAATTGCGATTTTCTTTTTATAGCAGTAAGCCGACGTTTTAGACCTAGGCGGCATTTATATGTTGAATAAAGTCGTCTTATGAAGTTGTATGGCTGATAAAAATTTGAAATGAATTCGGCCACAAAGAAAAAGATACAGGGGTGTCTTCACGAGAAGTGAAACACACTGTATAATGTGTGGGAAGTGGTTATTTTTGGTCCTATGGGAGAAAAAAATTCCTTTACTTGGTGATATGAATGCTTTTATAAAAAATACGTGTCATTTTCTTAGCAAAATTATATCGTAATTAATTCTGAGAATTTCTTGGTGAGCTTTGATGTGGTTAGTTCATTTAAAAATGTTACAGTTTTAAGATTAGCTATAGTTAGACAAAGATTATAAACTAGCGGCATACTTATTAATAGAACGGAAGTAAATACCAACTATGAATTATGCTTATTCTTTGTATAAAAAATAAAAACTACCGATTTTCAATTAAAGGATCGTTTAACCAACAAAATTTTGATATAACAAAGGGATTTCCTACATTTTTTTCTATCATGATTATTACATTCGAGGACACTTCGTCGCCCGTGGAGTAATTCCGAAATTGCTGAAAATGAGTTAGGGCTGCCAAACGAGTTAACTTGGAGTATTCTAAATTGTGCCAAAAAGGCGCAATAGTTTTCACTGAATCGATGTAGGACCCTGAGACCTATCTCAAATACTTTAAAAATACATTTCGGCAAACAGGCGGAACTTAAAATAGTATGATGTCAATGGAACAAAAAAAGTGTGCCTTTTCTTTGATAGCTGCAGTGGTCAAAACAGGAATTCAGCTGTAGCTTCTACCATGATCTATATTCTTAGTAATGCAGTAAACATTAACGAAACATTAGTAAGATTTTTTGCTCCATATCATGGACAAATCGAGAGTGACTCGGCACATAGTGCTGTTGGTTATTCCTTGAAAAGGATCAGCGAAATATTTGTACCTGCTCAGCTGGTATCCATATTCCGCCTATCTCGACGAAAGCAACCCTTTATGGTAACTTCTCTTTTGGGTTGGGATTTTTGGAATTTCAAATTGCTGTTCTAATATTTGAGAATACTGAGTGTACGTCAAGATGACTTGGAAAATGACTCAAATTCGACAGAAATTGTAGAATTTTGAGTAATCAGAGAGCAACTGCCAAAACTGTATTTTAACACAAGCCATTTGGAAGAAAATTATAGCTTCATAACATCGAAGCGGAATGTATTAGATTTTTTGCGAGTGACAGTGGCAGCATTAAATAAGAGTCCAAGCAAGCTCTCAGAAAAAAAATACACAGATCTCGCGGCACTTCGTAGTGGAGATAAACCTCCAATAAAGCTACCGGTATACAAGCAGTATTACCGTTCTCTGCCGCATTGATTTTTACTACATTTATGTTCATATTTTTCTTTTTCTATAAGTATAAATTAAATTCTGTTATTAATAATAACACAGATTCGCAAAAAAAAAGTTGTCTGGATCTGGGGTCAGACCATAGGTTTCTTGTGTTTTTTTTCGACGCTGAATTCGAATCTATTTTTAGTTTTGCTCTATCACGTCAGGATTTTGAGATATCCTAACCTAAAAGTGCAAAAAACACGGTTTTTGACATATTTGAAGTTATGTAGCGATTTTTTTTTTCTCCGAAAACCATGTATGGCATCTTAAAGTGCAAATCTTCCTCTTTAAAATGCCGCTGAGTTTGCTCAAATATCTTTTTTTTTTCGCTGAGATATCGAATTTTTAAAATTGTCTGTTCATATCATATCTTTCCCAATACATTTAATTAGTATAGAAACCTTACGGTTATTATTTAAATTGCAATGTCTCGGCGAAAAAAAAAATGATATTTGAGCAAACTCAACGGCATTTTAAAGGTGAAGACTTGTACTTTAAGATCCCACACATGATTTCTTGAGAAAAAAATTCTCGAAGCTAAATAACCTCAAATATGCCAAAAAACCGTGTTTTTTGCACTTTTAGGTTACGATATCTCAAAATCCTGACGTGATAGAGCAGTTCTGAGATCGGATTCAGATTCAGCTCACCGAACACCTTAGGAAAAGTATAGTAGCGTTTGTGATACAAAAAATTTGCCTAATTTTGTACCTCTTGATGATATTTCTACTTTGAAGCGAAATTTAATGCTCTTTAATTTTGATAATAGATGACTTTTCGATTGGATGCATTGTTTTTAAGTTATAGGCTACAAACTGAAAAAAGTGCCAAAAATTCGTGGTTTTCTCGTCCATACAAAAATTTGCCAAGGGTTTGGAGGTCTAAAACTTGGATTCTACATACTCTCTACAATACATACAAGATAAAAAAAGCAAGCTCTCAGAAAAAAAATACACAGATCTCGCGGCACTTCGTAGTGGAGATAAACCTTCAATAAAGCTACCGGTATACAAGCAGTATTACCGTTCTCTGCCGCATTGATTTTTACTACATTTATGTTCATATTTTTCTTTTTCTATAAGTATAAATTAAATTCTGTTATTAATAATAACACAGATTCGCAAAAAAAAAGTTGTCTGTATCTGGGGTCAGACCATAGGTTTCTTGTGTTTTTTTTCGACGCTGAATTCGAATCTATTTTTAGTTTTGCTCTATCACGTCAGGATTTTGAGATATCCTAACCTAAAAGTGCAAAAAACACGGTTTTTGACATATTTGAAGTTATGTAGCGATTTTTTTTTTCTCCGAAAACCATGTATGGCATCTTAAAGTGCAAATCTTCCTCTTTAAAATGCCGCTGAGTTTGCTCAAATATCTTTTTTTTTTCGCTGAGATATCGAATTTTTAAAATTGTCTGTTCATATCATATCTTTCCCAATACATTTAATTAGTATAGAAACCTTACGGTTATTATTTAAATTGCAATGTCTCGGCGAAAAAAAAAAATGATATTTGAGCAAACTCAACGGCATTTTAAAGGTGAAGACTTGTACTTTAAGATCCCACACATGATTTCTTGAGAAAAAAATTCTCGAAGCTAAATAACCTCAAATATGCCAAAAAACCGTGTTTTTTGCACTTTTAGGTTACGATATCTCAAAATCCTGACGTGATAGAGCAGTTCTGAGATCGGATTCAGATTCAGCTCACCGAACACCTTAGGAAAAGTATAGTAGCGTTTGTGATACAAAAAATTTGCCTAATTTTGTACCTCTTGATGATATTTCTACTTTGAAGCGAAATTTAATGCTCTTTAATTTTGATAATAGATGACTTTTCGATTGGATGCATTGTTTTTAAGTTATAGGCTACAAACTGAAAAAAGTGCCAAAAATTCGTGGTTTTCTCGTCCATACAAAAATTTGCCAAGGGTTTGGAGGTCTAAAACTTGGATTCTACATACTCTCTACAATATATACAAGATAAAAAAAAATTTACTACCTCGTTTAAAGTAATTATCACCCCCTTTCGATGACGCCGTATGTGTTATGATTAAATAATTAATTATATTTTTGTTCATTGAGGCTTTCTCAAAGGTTTCTTGAGGTTTCCTCAAAACAGGAATATATTTTTGATATAGTATAAAGACGTATCTCTATTAAAAGAAAAATGCACCACCGATTTTCAGATCATGGTATAAAATTTAAGGCTGATGTTCTAAAGTGGCGTTACTAAGGGGTGGGCACTGTGTCCCCTCGGACCCATGATGTGACGCCCCTGCTGTAGGGTTCATATTGAAAAATTAGGGAATTTTAGTAACTTTTATAAAAAAGTTAGGGAGAGAAAACATTTTTTCCCATTTTGCGTCTCACCAGGTGATTTTGCGTCTTTTTCGTTTTTCACCCCCCGGTCATCAAGAAATTTTTTGATCTATTTGGTGTCTCTCTCTTTTTGTGCCTTTTCCAATTTTCGCCCCCCTCCGCTCATAAAAAAATGTGTTCATTAGACGCCCCTTCAATTTTTCACCTCCAGCTCATCAATTTTTTTTTTCCCATCTTACGCCCCCGCGGAGTAAATAGTTACATTATCTTTCTCCCACAGTGCAAGACATGCAAGAAAGTGGACGATATCTCTTTTAGCTCTTCTGGGACTTCTTCTGTTGGCTTCTGTCTTTGCCACGTTGTTGACCCCCGTATGCCATTGTTAGCAGTATGATAGCTATGTATATCATCTTGATCTTTTTCTTCTTTTCTTGTTGAATCTATAGGCGACTTCTCCTTTTTTAGAGTTTTTCTTGCCGCAATTTTTATTCTTGAACTTACTTACTGTTGCCAGTCTAGTTCTTCTCCTGTTAGTTCCATTTATATTTCCTCGCTGTATTTCTTCTGGATATTTTCATACTGTAGTAGGTGGATATTCCAGGTATCGTGTTATTTCCTTTACATATTTTTTCTTTTCGTATTCCCAGTTTCCCATATAGTATCTTGTATCTTGTGGTCTGTGTTAACCTCCGATTAAAGAACTTGTATCTAGATACATAATGGCATTGATTTATTTGTCGCTGAAAGACTCACAATCTAAGGCACTTCTTCCCATAAGTTGCTGATTGGCCCATCGGCGTATTCGCGGCCGCTCGTGCACGATCGGCTTCAGTTCGATTATCATAATCTCAGTTGACAGTTCGGCCATTGATGTCAATAAATGTTTTTCGTGTTCTCCGACCAAAAACTGGTGAAAAAGTAATTTTATTTTAAGTTGTGATTTGCTTAATACCTAAATAATAATCTCTATTCATATTTACACAGTTTAGTGACAATATATTTTGTGCAAATAAATAGTGGTGCTGTGCCGTTTGCAGAAAGCAGTTTAGAAAAGAAGAAAATCGATCGTTCCATAGTCGTAACATGATGAAGTTCAGTTTACAGTTATAAAGTAAATAGCAATTAAATTTTAATATCGTTTCAATACATATTTATCTTACTGTTTTATCTTACTGTAATATCGTATGCCTACATCACGTTATATAAAGAGCCGGTAATGCAGGAATTGCAATAATTCATTTTAATGAAAATATTTACCATTCTACACATTTTCTACACACACAACGCCACTGTTGCCTATGGGATGTGATGTTCATCTATCCATTTTAATGGACATATAATGTGACTATGTTAGGAGCAAACAAGGTATATAGTGAAAAGATAGCCTGTTATGTATCTAGATATAAGTTCTTTAATCGGAGGTGTTAACGTATTGATATTCTGACTGAAGTAAACGATGAAAATGATAAAATAAGTTTTCTCTCATGATTCACAGACTATGATAGCCTATGAAAAATGGTCAATCTTATGTAGAACAATATCATGAATACTGGATATTTAAATATTAATGATTTCCTGTCGTAAATCTAGAAATATGATTATCAGGCAAAATACATAAAAATAATTCACATCTATCTACAATCGACCTCAGTTCTTACACTAAATCATTTATCAGTAAACTTTTGAAAATAAATGTTACAAACATCCTTGAAGTGTGAATATATTTTTAATCTGCAAAACACGTTGCCTCCTCATAATGAATAAATTAATAACGTAACAGCCACACTTGATTTACTGGACTGGTTACGTTACATGAATATTTTTTTAGCGGAAACTTTTCTCTAAAATAAATCTAATTACTGTTTTATCAATGAAGAATCTTGTTTATTAGAGAGAGTTTATTATTAGAGAGGTGCCATAAAGTAAAAAAATATTTTGAGGTTTCTGGTTCTTGTATACACACTAAATCACTTTTTTTTTTCATCCCCTTTAATAATGGGGTGGGGGTGGTAATGAGGGTGGCTAATGCCAACATTTTTTTTGAGACCTTAGCTTCTCTTGTCTATACTAAATATTAATTTTATGAACTCTTACCTGCTTAATTTACCTATTTACTCCAAATTTACCCCAATTTACCCCCCAACCCTTCGACGGAACAAGATGAAAATATAATCTCGTTAAAGTACATATGTGTACCAAATTTCAAGTCAATATCTCAAACGGTTCCAGAGTAAACGTGCGCACAAAAAAAGTTACAGACCGACAGACAGACCGACAAACCGACGGACAGAAAATTTTTTTTCGCTCAAACTTCTTTAATAATGGAGTGGGGGGTTGCAGAAGGTTGTAGATGCCAAAAATTTTTTTGAGGCTATTGGTTCTTGCATACACACTAAATCTTAATTTTATATTTTTACCTCCTTTTATATTGGGATGGGTGATGTCAAAATGTTTTATGGCCTTAGCTTTCAGTACACACACTAAATTTTAATTTTATAATTTTATGAACTCTTATTTACTTGCTTTATCTATTTACTCCTATTTAACTGTCAACCCTTTAACGGAATAAGATCATAATATAATTTATTTTCGGAACTCGTTATGACACGTACGTGTACCAAATTTTAAGTCAACCGCTCCAGAGTAATCGAAAGCACAAAAAAGTTAGACAGACAGACAGACAGAATTTTTTTCTTTGTGCAAATTTCAAATATCGGCGTTTCATGACATTTTAAACCTATTTGAGCAAAAAAATCTATATTTTTTTACCGTTACTACTATAGTTCCACTCCACCACGAGAATGTGGAAGTAAAATCGACCTTTTTTTTTGCGAATAATTGCTGAGATATTGGATACGAAATTAGTCGTTACATGCATTAGTCATGACTAATGAATGAATCAATCTTTAGTCTGACTAACGACTAATCAATCGTCAATCGAAACATCCACGACTAATGACTAATCAATCACCAGCCGAAACATTCACGACTAACCAATTAGTCATTAGTCATGACTAATATATGAATGATTAGTCATTAGTCATGACCAATTAGCCGACTAAAAAATGCCCATCTCTGTGTAACAACTTGTAAAAATCAATGTTGAATCGCATCCGTAGATATCAATCAGAATTCACTCTAGTGCTCGGAAATTGTTTATACCTGCAATATCCTTAATTACAATTGAATTCCAAAAAATTGGTTTCAGTTTAAATTTTTCTTCTTTCCAAACACCACCGTAAAGTACATGTAAAAACCTACACTTTAAAAGAAAAATTGTTCTACTACGAGTCGGTGCACTTAAACAAAATGCGATGGAAATTTCGAAATTATTGTTGATTTTTAGCCATTTGAATAAATATTTTGTGCTAAAATATGGCACGGAGGTTTAGTTCAATAAAGGTCATGGGTCCACCAACTTTTGTTAAAATTGATGGATTATTACATCATATTTCTTAAACTGTTAAAAAAAGGCAATTACTTCCACATCCAGTGGAAGTATAGTAACGACAAAAAAATTTTTAAAAATTTTTATTGTTCAAATAGGCCTAAAATGTCATGAAACGTCGAGATTTTAAGTTTGAGCGAAAAAAAAATTTCTGTCTGTCTGTAACTTTTTTTTGTGCGCACGTTTACTCTGGAACCGTTTGAGATATTGACTTGAAATTTGGTACACATATGTACTTTAACAAGATCTAGAACTAGATTATATTTTCATCTTGTTCCGCCGAAGGGTTGGGGGGTAAATTGGGGTAAGTTTGAGGTAAATGGGTAAATCAAGCAGGTAAGAGTCCATAAAATTGGTATTTAGTATATACAAGAAAAGCTAAGGTCTCAAAAAATTTTTGGCATTAGCCACCCCCCATTACCAACCCCCACCCCCTTATTAAAAAGGATGAAAAAAAATTATGATTTAGTGTATATACAAGAACCAGAAACCTCAAAACATTTTTTTACTTCATCCACCCCCACTACCACCCCCCTATCACAACCCCCACCCCACTACCGATGTGGGGTATCGTTTTATGGGTTTTTGGGGTAGAGGATTTCAAATACTATATTATTAAAGTTCCATAAACAATTATTTCCACATACAAAGTTTTTTCGTTGTGAGTGACTTGGATAGAGAATTGGATGTGGAAGTAGTGATTCCTTGGGCAGCGGTTTTTTTGGTGGTTTTTATTTTTTTACGAATTTACAAATTATCAACAAGTTTCCTCATATGCCTAGTCTTATACATACTTTTATAGCGAGCAGTTTGGTATTTTTATTTTTGCGATCGGATTCCTATGACCTGAGATAATAGGGAAAATAGCGGAAAATTTCTGTGTTGAAAAATAAATTGTTAAAATTCTAACAAGAAGCAATTGACGAATTTCACAAAAAAATGCTCAGAGCACTTGTTATTATACCTACAACAAATTAAAACAATAAAATTGCTGTAGCAAGAGAATTCCATTCAAATTTTATTTTGACTCCACTAGTAAAGTAAGGCTGTACATAAAATATTTTGTTCTGATAAAATTGTATTTAATCGGCCCCTTCAAACAAGTCCACAATATTGGGCCAAAGTATTGATTGACACGCTCGTTCCCTAACGATCGCTATCTAAATCACTTGTAGCAGATAAGAGATAACCCAAATTTAGATGATATCTTTGGCCTCTGTCTGTTTTTTAGGATTTCCACCTTTCCAACCGAACTGAGAACATAAGAAATGGGATTCAGTTGTTAAACTTCTTAACATTAATATATGAATCGTGACTTCATATCTGATACCGCGAAATTACTGTATGGTTGGTTATTCAGGCAAACTTTTTTATTTTATATATAATTATTTAGTTATTTCCTACGTTATGATAGACAATACCGTTCACAGAATAATGACTCTTGTGATTATTGTTTTATTGGAGCGGAAGGAGTAGACCAGCTCTAATAATTGCGATTAGATGTTGCCGCCTACAATTGCTATTTCGACTAACACTAATTCCCTTCCTGATTTTTGTTAAAAAAACATTATCAGTGTGCATCAAAAGTACACAAAAAAGAGAAACAATTATTTAAGAAAAAAGACGGTTTCTCCTATACCAGTTAGAAGCCGAGGTGTAACATTTTTTGCGAGAAAAAGAAATGCATTTGCTTGAAATAAAATGTAAAGAAATGCCAAGAAAAAAATGGTATTAAAAATTTCATCACTGAAAATTATGTGAAAAACTTACATTCCAAAAAAAAAATGTTCCACGATATAATGCACCTAACCGACGATTCTATTCTTGTGTTGTTTTTTAACCCCCGACCCCAAAACAATGTATAAGTTTGACGCGTATGTTTGTATGTTTGTTTGTCTGTCTGTGGCTTCATATCTCTTCAACGGGTGATCCGATTTTGATGCAGTTTTTTTATTTGAAAGAGTATTTTGTCGAGAAGGTTATAGGCCATATTAGATTTTGATGTTTGGTCGCCATCTTGAATTCGCTATGTTGAACTTCTCTAGAAATTGTCCGATTGAAGTAAAATTGAAAATGTGCAGACAATTATGGTAGCTGAACATAATTTAGGCCTCATTTTGATTCGGTCATATGAAACTGGTACGATTAGATACATTGATCGGGGGTTTTTAAAAATTTTCAATTTTACTGTTAGAAACATTTGGACCTTAATAAAGTTATAAAAGCGGTAACTAACCGAAAATTCAAAAATATTTGAATCATGAAAATTACTTCAGATTTATTACTTTATATTAATTATATGTTCAAAAATCTTAAAATATACAGCAACCAAAAATAAATAAGTGATACATAGATATCTCTGAAAATGGTTGTTCTCTTTATATATGATAGTATATTAGTGGAGCGGGTCTGGTTTTGAAATGAAACCAACTTAAAAAAAAATAAAATTGACAACTCGGTTGCACGCGTCCTCTTTTACCATGTTATCAAGTTAGTTCAGCTTAATCACACGGGGTGAAGTAAGAATTCGCATTTAAAATCCGCAAAAAACACGTTTTTTCACGATAACTTTGTTATTATTGACTTGACGAAAAAAAAAGTTAAATCAAAAATTGAAGACCTCGCGGAAGCACATAATCTGGTAACAAACGAACAAATTCCATTTTGATTTTTCAAAATTACACTACAGGGAAAAAAGTTCGAGGGGGTTGAATAATTTTCCTTTCCCTACCTTCTCCCCCTCCCTAATTGGCCCAACACCCCCATCCTCCGGCTCCATCAATTCATGTCTATTTCACCTACCTCAAAAAAATCTCAGTCCCCTAACTCTTTTTTTTCGTGAAAAAATTAAGGAATTAGTTTTTTGTATATTAGTGTTGCGGCAAAAAACGCGTATTTAAAAAAAAATTCACGAAAAGTTACCGTTCGATTTGAAAAAATCACCAGATTATGTGCTTCCACGAGGTTTTCAATTTTTGATTTAACTTTTTTTTGTCAGGTCAATAATAACAACGATATCGTGAAAAAATGTGTTTTTCACTTACCTGTAAAAAAGTTTATTTTCTGAACCCTTTCCTACGGAAAAAAAATGCAAAAAGTTTCTCCCCTCCCACAAATTTATTTATTTGAAAAAAAATTAAAAAATTTATCACTCAATTACTAGAGGTAACAGCGAACAAATTTCATTTTGGTTTTGCAAAATCGCACGACAGGGAAAAAAGTTCGATGGGGTTGAATCATTTTCCTTTCCCTACCTCCACCCCCATCTTCCGGCTCTATCAATTCTTATCTATTTCACCTACCTCAAAAAAAATCTGAAACTAAAATAAGCTGAACTAACTTGATAATATGATAAAAGGGAACGCGTGTAACCGAACTGTCAAAAAAAAAAAAAAATTAAAAAAAGTTGGTTTCAAAACTCCTCTTTTTCTCGCCAGATCCGCTCCAGTATATTCCAAGATTATTAATGAGATTATGTACATGGTACATAGTACATGGTATGGGGTTTTAATTACTTCCACATCCAGTGGACGTATAGTAACGACAAAAAAATTTTTAAAAATTTTTATTGTTCAAATAGGCTTAGAATGTCATGAAACGTCGAGATTTCAAGTTTGAGCGAAAAAAAAATTTCTGTCTGTCGGTCTGTAACTTTTTTTGTGCGCACGTTTACTCTGGAACCGTTTGAGATATTGACTTGAAATTTGGTACACATATGTACTTTAACGAGATCTAGAACTAGATTATATTTTCATCTTGTTCCGTCGAAGGGTAAAGGGGGGTAAATTGGGGTAAATTTGGAGTAAATAGGTAAATCAAGCAAGTAAGAGTTCATAAAATTGACATTTAGTATAGACAAGAGAAGCTAAGGTCTCAAAAAAAATTTTGGCATTAGCCACCCCCATTACCACCCCCACCCCATTATTAAAGGGGATGAAAAAAAATGTGATTTAGTGTGTGTACAAGAATCAGAAACCTCAAAATATTTTTTTACTCTATCCACCCCCCATTCCCACCCCCTGTCACCACCCCCACCCCACTAACGATGTGGGGTATCGTTTCATGGGTTTTTGGGGTAGAGGATTTCAAATATTATATTATTAAAGTTCCATAAACAATTATTTCCAGATACAAAATTTTTTCGTTGTGTGACTTGGATAGAAAATTCGGATGTGGAAGTAGTGATTCCTTGGGCAGCGGTTTTTTACTTGTCGCTAGTTTGGGAAAGATTATTATAATACAACAATATTGAATGTGCAAAGAATATAAACAGTTAGCAAGTTTCATGAAGTTTTTAGTATAATGTTATAAGTGAATAGTGTTAATTTTTGTTTTTTATTTTTGGAATTTTCTACCACGTCTCCTGAAAATAATAAGTAGTGGCATATCCGCAAATTTTTTTTTAATCATTGTGCTACTACTTTATATGGTATACTGCTTTGTAAACTTTCATTTGTTATTACTATACTTAAAGTTGTCTTATCGAGTATGTAAAGATGTTGCTGCAGTTTTGTATATTTCGTCAAAAGCGAGCATGTAGAATCCAAATTATATGTAATTTTTTTTTTTTAAATATGCTTTTATTATTTAGGTGTACTAAAACGAAAAAAATTAAACAAATTGTCTTAAAACCTTGTCGCGAGTTAAGTTCATGTAGGCATTAATTTTGTTTGACAGAAGAACCTAAGTAAGTAATTTTTTTATATTCACGCGACAAGCGTTTAAGGCAATTCATTTTATTTTTAAATTATTATTATATTCATTGGGTTGTCCTTACTTAAAAGTACCGGCACCTCCACCATTTCCTGGAATGCAACGTCTTAGTGAATACACTATCCGATCAAATTATAGTTTAAAAAACCAAAAAAAAACACACTTTTTGTTACGATATTATTGTATTGTCACCAGTACTACACATATATGCAAAATTTCAGTTCAATTGGACGTCATTAAGTGGTTCAAAATTGACTTGCAAGATTTGACCTAAACATACTAAGTAACTAACATACAAACGGGTGAAGTTAAATAAAAGCTTGTAAAAAGATACACTTCAGGCATGAAATCATTGATACAGTTCTAAAAAGACAAAAAAGTTATAGATGGAACATATTTTACTTGAAAAAACCAAAACCGCCAGATGATTGAAGCCAAGAATGGTACTCTTCCGTTCCTTTGAAATTTTTGTTTGTGAATTGTGTGTACAATTATTTTGCTACAAATATCTTGAAATAATTTGCCAACCATTTCTTTAACAGCTGTTATAATATTAAACTTACACCAGTGAAGTTTTAATTATTTTTAGTATAATATGATTTGTACCTTTCTAATTTTTTTTTTTTTTAATTAAGATATTTAAATTTCTTGAGCTGTGTATTCTTAATTAAGCTTCATTAGATTTTCTATGGTACTCTATATTAGAGATTATTTAGGTATTAAGAGCAAATCACAACTTACACACTTTTTAATTTATTATGAAAATACCTACTTTCTGTATATTGTTGCCCTAACCTGGGCACGCTAATATACTAGTTAGGTAAATACACTTATTATTGGAGAACCAATCAAAACAATTACTCTTCTAGCTAATACTGACGAAGTATTGAATTACATGATAGGATTCATAGCATTTTAAAGCAAAAAAGTAAAATATAATTAATTATACTCTATTATTAATTTAAAAATTTCAAAGAATTTTTTCGATCTGACTCTTGCAAAGTTCAAAATATGCGTATATAGCAGTTCAACGAAATTAATGACGCAAATTTCCTTGGCAATAGTTTAGTGCATATTGTATTCAATATAATTTTCTTTATAAATTTGTCTTACATTGTAACTGAACTTTTATTACATTTTATTTTTAAAATGCATATTTGAATGACTTCCAATTTTCCCCGCGCATTTTGCACATTTAATATATTTCTTATCATACGTACATCGGATATCATGCGTGTTTTCTTGAATATTTTTAATATTAGTCAGAAAACTTGCTAGTAATATTTCCAAATATGCACCTTAAGAAGATAATTGTCAACTAGTAATTACTACGATTTTATTATCCAATATTTATTAATAGCAGAATATTTTTGAGGTTAGGAATATGTTATCAACTAAAATGTCCCAAGGACTTTGATAATACGAAATTATTTTATCACAGTTTCCGAAAGCACGTTGCTTGGTAATATATTACCTAAAGCCAACGTGCTTGAGGAAGTTGTAATAAAATTATGAGCTATTTATCAACGTTTGAGGGCATTCGCTTAGAACATTTTTTGCAATTTATTTTATTTATTTATTCAAAACTATTTATTAAAAACACAATTATTAAAAGGGCAATTTATAAAATTAAATGTAGATGTAGATTACGTATTCGTTTCAATTACTGAAGAGGTGTTTCCACGCATATTGTTAATTATTTGATTACGATCTTCTTTATCAATATTTAAGTAAGGTTTTATAGAATTTTAATTATTATGGCGTGTAATTTTCAACAATTGTTGCCCCAAAAACGTTTTCCAGATGTACTTTTTACTTTCAATTTTATTATTTGGCGCGTTTTCCTCTATTATTATTTTTATCAAGTCAATATTTGCAGTGCCAAATCGTAATTGTGACATTGTCAAAAAATAAATTTTATATACGACTAACAAATAATATGAACATTAAATTTTTGGTATATAATGCCATCAATTAATCCCACAGGGAATTACTATGAGAGAATTCTGGTCATTATACCCCCTCATGTACAAGGGCGGATCCAGAAAGGTTACTGGAGGGGGGGGGGGCACTAACAAAAAATTGTAGAAATCAGAAAAAAAAATTTTTTCTCCTCGGAATCTAAAAAAATTTTTTTCGCCTCATACAGAGAATGCTATTTAAAATGTAAAAAAAAAATGTATCGCCTCGGAATCTAAAAAAATTGTATCGCCTCGTACAGAGAATGCTATTAAAAATGTAGAAAAAAATTTTCGCTCGCCTCGGAATCTGAAAAAATTTTATCGCCTCATACACGGGGTGCTATTAGAAATCCAAAAAAATTTTTTTTCACCTCGTGCGGAGAAAAAAAAATTGTCGCCTTGAAAAAGTAACGAATACTTTTCTCGGGGGGGGGGAATTGCCCCTACTGCCCCCCCTGGATCCGCCCTTGCTCATGTACCAAGCAGAAAATTATGCATGAATCAGTCTATCTGTGCACATTAAAAATGCCAAGAGAGATCGGTAACTATGAAAAAAAAAAAAAAATAAACAGACGCCGTAAACAATCAAAGTAAAAACGGGTTTTGTTGAATTGTGTTTGATTGTGTTAGTTTTGTGGTTGAAAGAATGGAAAGTGATTCAGAAGATACTATCCCCTGTACTCCACCAGAGATAACTGAAAGAGCAGAAGCAACGCATCTAATTTACTACCACAGAAATCAAGAAGTTTTTATGATAAAGCGTACCGAAGTTTCATGGACTGTCGCATTCAGATAAAAACTAACTCGTTTTCTGAAAATGTTTTATTAGCCTGTTTTGCTGACTTAGCTGACAGATATAAATCTTCTTCATTATGGTAATTTTATTCCATGCTAATAGCAGTTTTTAAAATAAAACAGGATATAGATTTGGAAAAATATGGAAAACTATGTTGTTTTCTGAAAAGAAAATCTGAGAGATATGAGGTGAAAAAGGAAAAAAATTTGACACCAGAAGAAATTAATAATTTATAAAAGAAGTACCTGGTAGAGTTTATTTTTTAGATGAAGATTGCCAGATGCTAAATGTCTCAAATCTAACATATTAATTTATTTAAGGTAGTATTAATCGCGGGAGTCAGAGGTGCATGTCGCTCTAATGAGTTCTACGAAATGAAATTTAAAAACGTAAAAGTTCTAAGAACAACATTATTAATAACTGTCCTTAGAGGAAAACCAAAGTGGTAAGAAGTTTTGTCATTACTGGTCAATTTTATGGGATTGTAAAAATAGTAGATGGATCTTCGGCCGTCGCACGTGACAATAAGCTCATTTTTTTTTAAATTACCAAAGACCATTCAACGAATTGGAAAAATAAGTTTACTCTACTTGGAAAACAAATAGTAACTTATTTGAATTTGCCAAACCCTGTACTTTAAACCGGTCATTGCTTTCGGAGATCTTCTGCTACACTATACGTGGATGGAGGTGGCGATATTGAAGTGTCACGGAAGCTGGAAGTTCTCACTCGTAGCTGAAGGATACATCGACCAATCTGTTAAAAATAAAATGATAACAGCCCCAAAACTATTTCAAAGCAAGTGAACAATGCTACGGCTTCTACTTCTACAGCTGCTAGAAGTGGTTAATGCTGACAGTATTACTACCGTTGAATATAGTGCTAATCATACTATAACACAAAATATGTCATCAGTTCAGTTTATGAACTGTAGTAACATTAACTTACATTTTGTTGAAAAAAAAAAAAAATTAAAAATCAACATTTTTTCTGCGTTTATATATTATGTATGTATCACTATATTTTATATACAGGTTAGTCGTATATAAAGTATAATATACAACTCATTATAATGGCTATATAGCATCGTTGTATAATATACTATTAAATTATTGAACTGTCAAACTGGATGACATAAGTGATAATTGTCCTAGGGAAGTTATCAGTGTAATGCTGTTCTGATTGGTTGTTTCCGCACACATGATTAGAAATGGGCGAATTTAATAGGATTTCTATTTGAACAAAACATTTTCAACATAACTGGACCTGATGGTATACCAACTCTCTTATTAAGAGACTACCTACATCATTGCCTTGCCACTTTCCATTATTTTCATTTTATCCAATATTTATTAATAGCAGAATATTTTTGAGGTTAGGAATATGTTGTCAGCTATAATGTCCCAAGGACGTTGATAATACGAAATTGTTTTATCAGTTTTATTCAGTTTCAATTCAGTTTTAGTTCAGTTTTATTATCAGTTTATTTTATCAGAATTTAATAGGATTTCTATTTGAACAAAACATTTTCAACATAACTGGACCTGATGGTATACCAACTCTCTTATTAAGAGACTACCTACATCATTTTCTTGCCACTTTCCATTATTTTCATTTTAGCCTTTCAAACTACTACGTACTACATTTTCCCAAATTTGGAGTCAATTAAAAAAATGTCACATTTCCAAAGAAGGTGATAAAACTGATATTGAAAACAACATACCAATAGTTACTTTGTCTAATTTTGATAAACCCTTTACAATTGTCTTATACGATATAATCTCTTTTTATGTTAAATTTCCAATTTGCTATTGTTAGCACGGCTTTACAGCTGGTAGGTATAATATATACAGACTTGTTAAAAGCATTTAACAAACTCAACCATGGACTTCTACTGTAAAAATTGTCAAAATTCAAATTTCCTTTTTATAATCCAGTGAAATTAGACTTTTCTGATCTAACATTTTTTTTTAATCGATTTATTCTGGTGTTTTAAAGAGAATATTAAAAATCGACAAAGAGATCACTATGGCATACAAAATTATTCAAGGTCAAAGTTCATAAAAAAACGGTGTTTTTTGCGAATATCGTGCTTTCTGTGGCTCGGAGGCCAATTGAGGTTATTATAAAAATGAAAGATTATAAAATTCCGCACAAAAATGATCTCTTCCATTTTTTATGTAAACGAACGGTTTAGACAAAAATGTGCGAAGTTCCCGCGCAGGGCATAATATGCTTCATTTCATATAATAGTCCATGCATAAAATAAGTGCTTGTTCCATGTATAGTATTTATTAGCTGATCGATATATAAACTAAAATAAATAAATATATACAGTGTGTTTCACTTGAAATGGTAACACCCCAATAACTTTTTTATTTTTCTTCCGATTTGAATCGAATTTTAATTATGTATGGAACAAATTAGGATCTACTTATGACCAGAAAAACAATCGCTTCCTACAAATGCAAAGCTACCTGCTGTACAAAAATGTGCTTAGAAAATCAAAAAATCATATTAGGCATTTTTTATCGGAAAATTTTGTTAATAAAACTTGCTCAGAACTGTCCAAAATTTGATCAAAATAAAAAATATTGAAATTTTGATCAAAATAATGTCCAAGTCCGGAAATATCATTTTAATGGTGTTTTTTATTTGGAAAACTGCACTATGACAATTTTGTTTGAAGTTAAACCCAAGCTGCCAGGTAGTTGTCAAGCAATTTACAGTTTTTTTTAAAACAGTTATGAAATGGAGCATATTATGCCTTGCGCGGAAACTTCGAAGCACATTTTTGCCTAAACCGTTCGTTGTACGTAAAAAATGGAAGAGATCATTTCTGTGCTGAATTTCATTATTTTTTATTTTCATAATAACCTCAATTGGCCTCCGAGCCATAGAAAGCGCGATATGAGCAAAAAACCGTTGTTTGTGAACTTTGACCTTGAATAATTTTTTATGCCATGGTGACCTTGTTGCCGATTTTTAATATTTTCTTTGAAACACCAAAATAAATCGATAACAAAAAATGAAAGATATATTTTGTTAGATCAGAAGCCATATTTTTGTCTAAAATGACAGTATTAGATTTTTTTAAGCTTTTTTGAATCCCGTCTTGGTAAAAGAAAGTTAAATGTGCAGAATCACGAATTTTTATCAATTGATGCAATAATAAAATTCGGAGTTCTGAAGGGTTCCTTTCTGGGGCCACTGTTATTTATGCTATTTATAACGACATTTGCATGGATATTCAAATTATTGTTCTTCTATAAGATGATAATCACTGTTTGCATCTATTAGTTCTGATGACGATTATTGTCATTTACAACATGATCTCTCAAAAATTAAGTTATGGTGTAAATGTAAATAGATTACCTTTAAGTATATCAAAATGTAACATCATGACTTTTACGTAGAGAAATAACCTGAGACATTTTTCGTATAAAATAGGTAACGAAACAGTTAATATATGCGACAAGAGTTATTTTTTATTCAAAATTAAGTTTTCTTGCTCATAATATTACTGTTAATGCCTATAAAAATCTAGGCTTTATTGTGTGAAATACAAGGCATCTGAAGAACATTTACACACTCCAAGAATGTCTCTCTACAACTTGATGGCATAATTTTATGAACAATTTGAGTTTTTTTGTCCATTTAAACAAAAAAATATTTTGAATTAAAATTTTCTGTGGTTGTACCCATACGTCTACACACAGCATGTTTTTCCAAAATTCCATCTAAATCGATACATTATTATTGAAGCTATATTAAAAAGTTTAGTGCCTTCTTCATTTTTTTTTTGAAGTTATATACATTTTTACATTTCGATTTATTCGAAATTTTATTGCGAACAATCCCCATTTTTTTTATACTCTTCGCAAATACGAAAACGAAGAGTATATTGCATTTGATCGGCACATTTCTAAAACCGGAAATATCGCTCGTACACAGAAAATTTTCATATCATTGTGTTAGTGAACGAATTCTGAAAAACTTTCAAAATGTCTGTCTGTCTGTCACGTTTTTTGTACGCACGATAACTTAAGAAAGAAAAGTCCGATTATATTGAAAATTGAGCAGAAAATTAGTGTTAGCTAAAGGAAGAACCCTATTGTTTTTGAACAAAATCGATCAGTAAATAAAAATGTTATTGTTTAAATATGAAAACATATTTTTTTGATTTTTATCTTTTTGTAATTGAATAAAGATCTGGTGAAATGTTTTGAATGATTTTAATACCTATTTATATATCTTACTAATATACATTTCATAATATAATATGCAACCATGGGAATATGATTCAACTCATAGCTCATAATGTAAAAATTTACATTTTTTTTGTGTAGCAGGTGGTGGTGTAGTTCTTAAGTTTTTGACTCGGACCAAAAGGTCCCGGGTTCCAAACCCACGTAGGTTTTGGATATAGTTATTTTTTTACTTTATTTTATACTGAGTGTTTCACCAACTAAGTTCGTATGATAAAATTATAAATGTCTAAAACTAACATTTACAAAAAACTGCGAAGAGTATCCAATAGAATGTGTAACAATTATATAATAAATCGGCAAAGAGTATAACGCTTCCTTTAGTTTTTTTTTTTTGCATTACGACCAATATGATTGGTTAGAACTGAGAGAAAGTGATATTTTGCGATTTCAATTGTTAAAACGAGTATATTTTCGACCTCTTCCAAAGTCCAATACGTCAGATTCCAGCAAAAAAAATTCCTAGGTAATTTTTTAAGAAATTTATATTTACTCCACGTATTTTCAGTTATTTGGAGATTTTCTGCAATTTCTTACTCTCTTTAGTTCTAATTTTTTCATTCAGGGTGAGCAACTTTTGTGGAATGGAGTGTACACTGTACACTTAATGAAACAAATCATTACTTCTTTAAAGCAAAATGTATCATGTTTACATTTAGTTATTTTTTATTTTAATATCTTTATCGTTTGCAATGCTTTCTTTATCAAAGGACATTATGCAACGCCTAATCTGCCTCACACAGACATGCGTAATGATCCTCCGCTAAATTTAAACACATAAACAAAATATTTCTCAACCTCAACCGATAAAAGAGGCTTGTTATTACTCCGTCACCAGATACACAGTAAATGATTTTTTCTCGCCTAATATTGAAACCGGTTGCAGGCAGAAATCGATTGTGGTTCTTCATTATGCTCTAGTTGACCCCAATTATTAATATTAATGCCTAATGAGATAAACTGTGGCATATTTTGATTTATATTGTCGTTATATCAATCATATTGAGATAAGCAGACATGTGTTGTTGCAAAAATAGCTGCCTTATCTGAGATATGGTAAGCGAAACATGTGTAGTCAAATTGTATTTTGTTTAAATGTGTGAAAATATTGGAGAGATGTAGTATGTAGCTGCTTCTGTGCAAGCTCAACCACCCAACCCCCCCCCCCCCACACACACACACTATGTTACAGGGCCTTGGCCCACTTATAAAAGGGGTCCCCAAAGGCTGCTAAACCTCGAACGCAGGGTAGGGTAGTCACTCTGTGCCCTGAACAAAATTTTAATATTTTACGTGCAGTACCCCCTCTGCAATACACTAGTGAGGAGGGAGTCTCACACGGCCGACTAGTCAGGTCCTTGGGGGTGGCTTCGATAATTGGGGCGGTGTAGGTGGTCAGATATAAAAGACAACGTCATTCTAATTATACATTAAATAAAATATCAGGGTACGTAGTACAAAATATTTCACAATTATCACCGATATCTCAGTACGCTGTACAATATATCTCAATATACCCTAAAAAGTGCACTAGTAAGTGGGGCCCACACGCTTAACCTAATATACACAAAATATCTTACAAAATAATAAATCTTTGAAAAATGTACAAAAGGTCATATGCCAGAAGCGTGACAAAAAAACTACGAGTGACCCAAGGTACGGTAAAACATAAAATTACTTAAAATTATTGACATCTATTTGTAAAATAAGGCAAAACTATTCAGTTAGTGAAGTAACGATACACAAAATACACCAAATATTACTGAAATCTAAAATGTTACTGAGATTTACGTTACAAGCAAAATATTACCAATATTCCTTGAAATTTTATTTTACTGTCCCGTGGACGTTGAGTTGATGTACCGGATCCCTCGTTAGGAGAATATGATTCCGCTTACCTTTGGTAGTGTCTGAATACCTTTTCCCGTCCTACCAGGGTAGCGTAATTCAGGTGATAACAGCCGCAGGTGGTAGACCATCTACGTGGAGTCTAAGGTAACGTGCCGAGATCCCCAGTACCATACTTACACAAGATGTCAGTCAATAATCCACCATCTAGACACCAAAATCTGGACTAGAAGTTGAAACCAGAGTCAGGCTGGAAGTCCCTCGTAAAGTGTAGAATGTGACATAAAAGCTCAAGTAGAATACGAGTAACAGATCCAAGTAAAATCATAAGGTATCAATTCAAATAGCCATAAACTAACAAATAGATCCCAATACTTGTAATATACTTAACAAGGAAACAACTAACAAACGAACAACAAACAAACAAACAGCCCTGCTTTAATATTTTAAAGCAGGGCTTAGGTTATTACCTAAATTACAAATCTATTTCAACTTTAAGTGGGTTTTCAGAGACGTACCTGAGATGTGATGTGGGCTGGAAGAGGTCCTTTGTCGTCGAAATGGCACTCCAAAATCTTGCATTCAGACGACGCCACGTGCTTTGAAAATTGACTTTATCCGGAAATCCATAGCTGCATTTTCCCCAAAACGATACTCAAAACCAAATGAAAATACAACTAATCTTGTCGTGATGAATACTAAATCCCATAAATGGAGCAAAACTACAATATTGCTAAAACTCTTATTCAGACGACTCAATCTTCTAGCAACAAAAGGAAAAATGACCAAGAAAATGTCCTCTATCAAAATGTCCAGTTCTTGTCTTCCGTCTCGGTACGTTCAGAATTTCCACTCCACGACGTACCCCACAACTAGAATAGATTTTCCTAACTTCGTTTATATCCACAAATATTATCATAATATACTCTGAAAGCCGTCCCCTCATAAATCTACCCACCAAAAGAAGGTTTAATCTACAATACTAGCCATTGTAGAAGTTTTAAAAGGGCGTTTTTGCAATGCACTCTCTTAATGAATATCTGAACGCATCACCCGTACTTCCTGAAACAAAACGCATTCAATGGCCAACATGAACCAGGTAGTGCTGTTATGCAACCAGTTATACTCTATTAATATCTATTGGCGAGAGACGGTATCAATAGGCTCAAATGCACAATAATATTTGAGAAAATAACGAAAATTAGTACATACATTTCTGGCCATTATTAAATGTGAAAATCGACCGTAACAACTAGACAGCCATTTAATCCGGTAAATAAGCCGGAGAAAAGTGTAAAATGTGGAAAAGTGGTGGAACAGCATCGATTTGAGAAATTCCTTTTCTCACGTGTTCCCTAGACCCCCGGGAACATTCATCAGCATTGACTCCTGCATTACCTCCGAAAATGAGAACGTTAGGGGGGTTTGAACCTCCCCCAAAGTGCCCCAAAAGTAGCTGTCATAAAAAATTTATAAAATTAATATTTCACCTCGGAAATGAGCTTCAAGAGGTTTTTTGGAAATGCCACAAATACTGTAGAGAAGGTGTCAAAAATGCATAGATGTCAATGGAAAACAATTCGAACATTTATTGTAGTTTAGATTTTACTATTTTTAGAAAAATCATTTTATATTATAAAAAGTGTTGTTAATAGTTTTCCATGGCCTCCTTACAAATATATTAAATTTTTCGAAAATTAACCACTTTTCTAGAGATAAATATGGGATATGATATATCGTTGGATAGCTAATTTAAGTTGTGATCGAATAATGAAATAATTCACAGTGTGTTCCATTAAAAAAAAACACAAGTCATGTCTATATCTCGAAATCTGAGGCACGGGCACGCATAATTTTCTTCTTATCAGCAACTGATTCAAAACGGACTCAAAAAAGTGCCTTAAGAATGTGTTTCTCGATTTCCGGTTCGACACTTGGTAATTGAGATATAGAGGTCATCCAAAAATGCTAATTTTCCAAAAACGCTCTGTATCTCGGTAGTCGAAAAAGATAGACGATCGCCGTTTACGCCATTGTTTGTTTCTCGAAAATCGAGCTCAGGGCACCAGGCCTGTAGCTAGAAAGTGCTTTCAGGGCGGGCAAACATTTTTCAGGACGGGCCCGTAAAAAAGTCCGAAAAATGTTTTGATGAGCAGAGGGGGGAAGAAATCCAAAAAAACGAAAAATTTAGAAAATTTTTACCCAATCTCTTTCAAAATATTAAAAAGACAGTTAAAATTGCCCCCATTACGATCACCGTAGGTCGGGCGAAACTTATTCCAGGACGGCCGCCGCCCCCCTAGCTACAGGCCTGCAGGGCACTCATATTGGTTTTTGTCTATCTGCCAAAGTTTTAGAGACAACCTCAAACCCCATCTAATTTGGTCCACCTTGTACTCTTAGAAGGGTTTTACGTTAGTATTATAGAACATTTTCAGACCACTTATGTTTATAAGTAGTCTTAAAAATAGGCTTTTAGAATGTCTTATAGAGTCAGGGGCGGACTAACCGGGTGCGGGGCCCTGGGTTATTAATGCTTTGGGGCCCTTCTTATCTCATAACATTTTTTTTTTGAAATCAGGTCAGATCACGCATCACCAAGACACATTTCACTTTGTTTTGGCTAAATTCTGAAGTAAACCATAATGATAATAGCGCGTAGCCGCATTGCACTAACAAGACAAGAGCAAAAAATGTTACATATACTTTTATATTTATTATTTATACCGTCAATGAGTCATCAGTACTCAGCATAGTTATAATCATATCGTATTTGGTTTTTAAATCTGTGTTCAGCGTTCGGGGGCCCCTTCAGTATCCGGGGCCCTGGGCTTAAGCCCCTAAAGCCCCCCCTTTACTCCGCCCCTGTATAGAGTGTATTAAAAGTAAAATTGTTACTGGATATAAATTTGTAAATTGTAAATGTTAATTCGTAAAGTTTGTGACAATAAATTAAGGAATTAAATAAATTTCAAAAAAATATGTTTATTGCAATATCACGGTAATAAAAATATAAAAATGTATTAATACTTTTATCGCACAGAATAATACTTATATTTTTACTTTAAATATGCTCCATTGTACACGTAGCAATATATCACTGGATATGTTCGTTAAATCGTATGCGTAACGCACAGGTGGCAAAGAGGCCTATTGTTATTTCCGATGATCTATTTATATTTTTATGCCTCGTATTTTATAGGTTTAGTTTCTCAACTTTTGCTTCGCCTTTTTCTCTCCGCTCTCGGATGCACCGAAGAGCCCGATTGCGACTGTATAATTCAACATCTGGGCAATCTCAACCTGTCTTGGGGGCAGGGCAACAAAAATAAAAGCTTGAGGAGTTCCTCGCCTCCGTGACGAATAGGTAATTTGACCTTTTTGTGGCGACTTACAAAGTTGCAAAGTAACATAATATTTCAGTAAATCTATCTCAGTGGGCTTTTTAAAGCCACGCGAGTATTAAAATGTAGTAGGAACGCTGCGGTTTTATAATGAACGATTGCCGGATCGAGAATTGCTGGTCGTTTTTTACTAGAAGCAATTTTGTGTACGAATTATATAACGAATTTATCAGATTTTTTTGTATTACTTATTACGTCGTGATTTACGGACAATGGAGATAATACAGAGCTATGGAAGAATTTGGGAGAATGAAGGGTGGGACACAGTAAGCGGCTCAAAAGAATTCATTATAATTGATTTTTTTTTTTTGAAAACTTGAACCGCCTTCAAAAAGGTCGCTAAACATTATGAAATATTTGAAGATAGTATCATAAACGGTTCCAAATCATGTGCAAATACAGACAGACAAACAGGCCAGGCCGACAGACACAATTTTTTTGGCTCAAACTTAAAATCTCGACGTTTCATGATATCCTAAGCATATTCGAACAAAAACCACTAAGTGGATGTGTAACTAAGTGGATGTGTAAATAAAAATAACGATATGAAAAATGTATTAAAATAAACAGGGGATTGGTGGAAGCACCAAGAATTTAAGTTATTCTTTTTTGTTTACAGTTTTATGTGTATTTATTGAAATTTCTTTCTATTTTCAATGGGTATAGTTTGAATGATGATAGTGTAATAGCCCAGTCGAAGTTGTAGTAACGTGAATTCAAAAAAAAGTACATCTCAAATCATTTTAATTTCCTTGCTTGATGATTTTTTTGGAGGCTGTAATTTGTCGAGAAATTGACCCATTGGAAAAAATAAAATATCACTATTTCGGAAAAAATGTATACTTTTCGAATATTCCAACACAAAATCGTTTACTTATGCATTTTTTCGAAAATACGATCAATCAGATCATGATAAGAAATTGCGATTTTCACGATCTTATCCTTATAACTATGAAAATATCTTTGATTGTTTTGATTGATTGATTTACCAGCGTGCGGTAGGCAGTGCTGCCACTCCCAAGTTATACAGCTAGGCCTGCTACATCCACGCTGGGTTGGACTAAGGTCATGCTTGTTGCCAGCAGCGAGAGTCACATGGCGCATGGTAAAGGAATGTGGGATGGGAGGTGTAGGTATTTGTGATATGCGTTACCGCATTGTGTCGTGAGGGAGCGTTTAAGCCCCCTTTTTTTGTATTTTTGGTTCTGGGCTTCTGCCTATTCTGGGTCTTCTTGTGAGATATGTTGCCGCGTTGTGTCGCTGCTATCTATGCTCCTATTTTTGCACTTCTGTTACTACAAGTCTTCTTCTTCTTCTTCTGAGGCTTCTGATTCCTCCGTTTTTGATTCTGGTAAAGTATATATCGCTTCGATTTCTTTGTGGAATTCATTTTTTCCCCTCGCTTTTCTTTCCCAGTATGTTTGGTCCTTTCCCAGTTTGTTCTTCCTCTCGATTGTTGTTTTCCACGTGTAACATGGTCTCCCAATTTTAAGTTTGCTGCTGTTCAGTGTTAGTGCTTTCTTCAGTAGGTGTGTTGGTTCCCTTCTTTGGATGTGTCCCCAGTACTTCATTGCGTACATTTCTATCCTTTTTGTGATTGTCTTCCCTTCTAGTAATGTTGATGTTTTATGTCGTTGTTTTTGCCCTGTTGTTTTTCTGAGTAATTGGATGATGTCTCTTTCAGCTCTTCTCAAACTTCTTCTTGTTGGCTTTTGTTGTTGCCGCGTTTTTAACTCCATATGTCATTGTTGGCAATATGATGGCTATGTACAGCCTTTTGGCCAGGCCCCATGATAGTTTGTTTTTCTCAATGAAAGGTATAATTGCTCTTGTGACTCTGTATGCTGTTTTTATTCTCTTCTTTACTGTTTCTCTCCTTTTCAGTTGGTTCGTCAGATATGTTCCTAGGTATTTCAGTTTGTTCGTTGTTCTTAGGGAGTAGTCACCTATTTTGTATTCTTCTCCACTGATCCGACTCTCTTTTGTTGATGGGTCTCGCTCCATTATTAGACTTTTCTTGAAATTTATTCTCAGCCCAGATGTGTCCAAATGCGGTTTCATGTTTTCTAGGAAGTTGAGAATTTGTTGCTCTTCTGCGACGATTAGGAGGTCTTCGGCGTAAGCGAATACGATTGGGGTTCTCAGTGTTTCCGTGTCTTCGTTAAAATTTGGTTGTTTCCCTTATTGTGTTTTGTATCGCTTGGTCTAGGACCGTGGTGAGTAGTCGGGGGGATAGGGGGCATCCTTGTTTGACTCATCTGTTCTTTTGTCTGGTTTCCATCATTTGTCCGAACCATTGTATGGTAGTTGTTTCATGAAGGGAGGCCTTTATTATCTTGTTTATTAGATAGTGCGGCACTCCTTTGTTATACAGGGTGTTGACTATGGCTTCGTGACTGATGGTATCGAATGCCTTTTGGAGATCTATAGCGGCTATGTGTAGTTTTGTCCCTTTTCTCCATTTTTCTTCCAGTATTCTTCTGGTGGTGTACATGTGGTCGTCCGTTGATCTGCCTTTGATGAATGCTGTCTGGTAGTCTGGAGGTCTCCAATGTACTTCTCTAGTTGCTCGAGTAGGAATTGTGCGTAGTATTTGTATCCTATGCTGCAGAGTGTTATTCTTCTGTAGTATTCTATGGTCTGAATATAAATTTTGGAACTTTTCCAATACATTAACAAATGTATAAGGAATCCATTGGATATAGCTGAAATGTGGATGTAATATATACAATACAGTAAAGGCACATAAAAATTCATGCGAGCGATTCAGCGGCTATGTGTGGTGTCTGTGTATGCGTTCATAATTATATATTTTCCCTCCATACTCACTATTTATCCTCGTATTCACTAAGAAAAATGTTAAAAATGTGTAATCAAAAAGAGAAAAAAGCTTTATTTTACTCGATAGAACAGCTAAGAGGTTCCATAGTATGCATTTAACCGTGCGCTGCTGGCCGCGCAGAGTGACAAAGTGACTTCACTATTTTTGTCCAGGAATACCGTGGCTTTGGCGATAAATTTTATTAGAACATGTTTTATTCAGAAACACGTGGTCTATCCACCTGTATTTTTTATATTTTCTTACCTTGACTTAATTTCAAAATTTTGAAAAAATGGATAAACATTTTTTTTTCACTTTTTTTTTTATGTTCTGCATCCGAGCGAAATGTAAACTACTCAGGATATTATTCTATACACTTTCATGAACTCATTATAAAAAAATATTCAGTTTGCAAATTTTTGTGGGTTTCACTATAAAATATTCTGTCATCTCGGCTATACCTAAGTAATGATTTCACAATTCGCGAAAATCAAACAAATGAACCCAGTAGGGATTTACCTTCGATACACACAAATTCACCAATATGTGACAGAGATTTATATATCATGATAAATTTCCGCTTTTACTTTACTAGATAAACTTTTCCTTATACATGAATTCCTTTGTATCGAAGGTAAATCCCTACTGGGTTCATTTGTTTGATTTTCGCGAATTAAACAATAATATTTTACGCATACGATTTTTTGAATTTCGACTTTGAGAAAACCATTGTAGTCCTTGATTTTTGCAAATGAAATATACTGTTTTGTCTCATAGTGAGGAAGCTTATTGAAATTACTAATACCTGGCGAATAAAAGCACCAACGGTATGAAGGGTATACTAATAAATGATTGCCTAGGAGCCCTCTGGAATTTCTAACAATTTTCATGTAAAGCACTAAAATCCAAAATGGCTGAAAAATACGACAAAATATCACATGCGACTCTTTCTTTTCGAGGCACCACTATTGGAAAAACCATAAATAAATGAGATTCTCTTGCACTCTTCAAGAGACCAAATCATAAAGCAACATCTCAGCAGAGGAAGAAGCTGAAAATGCTTCAGAACAATGTGGAACTATTTAACCAGCTACACGTATCTATGCAGAACCGGGAATCTGATTTGGATGAGTTTTTTACGCATGAAATACAGTCATTCCCTCCTTCCATTTCAGACTTTGGTAAGCTTAATTTGCCAACCAACAAGGCTGGAATACTGCAATGTCTTGAGCAGCCAAGTCAATCAGAGCTCCCTTCAAAATCTATGACTCCAAATTTCTGGACGGTGCCCTCATCGTCCACTGCCTGCCCACTACTAGTGCCGACACCTTCGATCAGTATGCTGATAAGATATTTCTACCTTACCTTCATAAGCAGCTGGAGAATTAGATGTTGTTTGGAACACCTATAATTCAGACAATTTAAAAGAGTCTACCCGGGAAAAAAGAGATGAGGCGATTCGAAGGAAAGTATCTGGCAACACCAAACTGCCACGGAATTGGATGGACTTTCTTAGTGACTCAATGAATAAGAGGGAATTGTTTAACTTTTTGACCTTCAAGGTTGTAGAGTTCAACTGGCCACCAGGCAAAGCCGATGGAAAACTGCAATCATGAAGAGGCAGACACGAAGTTGTGGTTCATGTACTCCATTCATTACAGCAAGAGGCAGAGTATCCTTGTACGTACTGTAGACACAGATGTGATTGTCATCCTTGCTGGCACATTTTATGATTTAATAATGACTCAAACTTTGGCCGATATCTGGGTGGCCTTTGGCATGGGCAAGCATTTCAGGTTTTACCACACCGACGCCATCTGTGCAAGCCTGTGGGAGCCAAAATCACGAGCGCTACCTGTGTTTCACTCATTCTCTGGTTGCAACACAACCTCCGTCTTCAAAGGTAAGAGTAAGAAGTCCATTTGGGAAGCTTGGCAAGCATTTCAAGACATCACTGATACATTTATGTATTTGGCCATTCATGCATTCCAACTGCCGAAAGCTGACTCTGAACACTCCAAGAAGCTAGAACGACTGACTGTTGTTCTACATGATAAATAAATAAATAAAAATTCTTTATTAACCATCATGTGATATATTACATGTATATTCGGTAAGTCAAAACTAATACAAAAGTAGCAAATGTGGGTAATATATTATAAATATAGGTCATATAAATTCAAAATATTATAAAAAGGTACAACACGGACAGTAGGAATGTATGTATAAGGTACAAAACATGTAAAACAAACAATTATTGAGTCAACTACTCGAATACACTATAAAAATCCATTTCTCTTAAGTAATCTTTGTGACTATTTTAAATTTATTGTAGCCTATTATGGTTTTTAAATATTCAAGGAGTTTATTATAACCACTCCACTCCTTTCAGCAGATAAGAAAGATAAGAAGGGAGCTTTTTTGTCAGATGAATCGAGCAATGGACAAACTGAGGATACGCTTTTTCAACATATCCGAAGGGCAGTTTATCAATCAGGTATTTGGATGACCAGCGCATAAGCACAGCAAGTGATTTCTTCTCCGCAGGAATTTGCTTGGAATAAGGTTTCAGAGTCATGGGTACCCGTTTGGATGACAAATCCAGACGTTTCCCGATCATGCAGGGAATTGATTAAATGTTCCTGAAAAGGAGACTGCAGATACTGCAAATGTGGGAAATCCACCATTTATAACTGTTGCATACTGAATTCCAACTAATGAATAACTATAAATATTTTATGGATATATTTTATTGTATTTTAATATGTAGGCTAGCCTAAGTTAGGTGTGTAGTGTACTTAGTTGGCTCAAAGCTGTAATTCAAAATTAACAGTACAGATTGTGTTAAGTGATATTTTGTCGTATTTGTCGGCCATTTTGGATTTTAATGCTGTACATGAACATTTTTAGAAATTCCAAAGGGCTCCTAGGCTAACATTTATTAGTACACCTTAAGGTACCTTCATATCAAATGTGGTGCTTTTATTCGCCAAGTAACGGTGAAATACAGCTCTAACCCACTTCACTATCAACATAGGTATTGTTTTTAACGCTCTACGTTTAAAAAAATGCCCAAATTGCATGACAAATAAAAATTTTACAACACTTGGACACCAAGTTCGTAATTAAATATTGAATACATTCAAACACTATGCACCAAGCCTCCCACGTAGAAAAATATTTCAATCTGACAAGGACAAAAATTGGGGTTAAAATTTTCCGAACAATTGCACACAAATATTTGTTCAAGATATATAAAAATAAATGTTTAAAAATTCGTCAACATCATTATTGTCTATTTTTATTTCTGTTTGTAAGATGTGTTTTTTCTTTCTCTGGCCGTTGACACAAGGTAAACCTTTTAATGTTTCAGTGATACTAGGATTTATGTTTTTCAGACATTTATAATTCACGAGAGGCGGGACGACACACCATATTTCAACTCTGGGGTACCCAGAAATTCTTAAAATTCATTTGAAATGCAATATTTGCATGTTACATTATTTTTGTTTTGGCTTCTTCTATATAAAAAAAATACAGATAAATTAGATAACAAAAGTCTATAACCGGAAATTATTTTCGAATATACAGGGCGAGCCAAGTTAGAGGGGTCATTAGAGAAATGCTTCTCTAGATGTTATTTCCCATATTTCGTATTGGTCCCATGCGCCACAGACGATACAAATATTGAAATTTCACCAGCCGCCACTGGAGTATAAAACTACAAAACAAAATCAATTCGCTCATGATGTATATATTGCCAAGACCGCGCAATCGTATATTTCGTACAATGTATTTTGCTTTTATATTTTCTTTTTTGTTTATTTATATTTCATTTTTATTTTAAAATATGTGATGCTCGCCTCCAGGGGGGGGGGGGGGCTTAAGCCCCCAAAGCCCCCCCCTTCAGTGCGCCTCTGAGTCAAATTTTATGCTGAGGGTTAACCCGAGGGGGTAAAACTACCTCTAAAATGACGTAAAATGGAAAAATGATGGAATTTCTTTTTTTTTCACTTTTTGATTTGAGTTTAGATGAATGGGGATTGTACAATGAAGATAATTTTTTTTCCAACCCTTCAGGGGTGAAAACTACCCCTATATCGCCTTTAAATTGAACTAACGCTTAGAAAATAAGTAGAGATGTATACTTTTTAGTTTGCTTGTAATTTCTCATAAACTTTCCTCGAAAAAAATACTAAAAAAATTTTTCACCTTTAGGGGTGAAAACTACCCCCAAGCTTGCAGGGAATTGAAAGAGAAGGTAGAAATATTCTTGATAAATGAACACTTCATATTGTTTGCGATATTTTTAAATAAAAAATATGAATATGGTAATCTAAATACAAATGGACCCAAAATCTTTTTTTTTTTTACTTTTTGAATTTCAATTTGGATGAATGGGGATGGTTTGCAAAATTAGGAAAAATTATTTTCTCGTGTGAGGATAAGATGAGAAAATGCACGTGCAAAAATTAGGCCTCCGTTGCAGTAAGAGTGTAAAGGGAGAAATTGCGAAAACATTGAGAACACTTTAACCACTTGTACACTTTGCTGATAAGGGTGAAGATTTTGATGAAAATTGAGATATGCAAATTGAGCCGGAAGTTTCTTTTCAAGAAGGAGAAGCTATGCTATGATTGGTATGAATCGGGAATCAATGCCTCAACCGAAGTATATGAAGATGGTTGATTTTAGCGATAATGAAGAGGGGCTCATTTCCTCCCATAAGACACCAAGACTGGAGAAAAGTACATAATGTTTATATTTTGATAAAAAATTTAGTTATTTTAATTTTGCACCATATTTATATTTTTTTATTAAAAATATTGCAAACAATATGAAGTGTTCATTTATCAAGAATATCAAGAAGTTTATCAGAAATTACAAGCAAACTAAAATGTATACATCTCATTTTCTAAGCGTTAGTTCAATTTAAAGACTGAAGGGTTGGAAAAAAATTTTCTTCATTGTACAATCTCGATTTATCTAAACTCAAATAAAAAAGTGAAAAAAAAAGAAATCATTATTTTTCCTCTGGTCAACCCTCAGCATAAAATTTGTCCTTATTTTAGATGACCATACTGAACTAGCAAAATATCGTTACAATTAGCATATGCATAACATTATTTTACAGTATTATTCACATTACCGCGAGAACCCCCCCGTTTTTGGCATTTTTAGAGGTGACGCACTATTTTTTGATGCCGCAGGACTCCGATTTTCGTGATCAGCGACCCAAAGAACATAAAATACAAGTGGTCCCGATAAGGAGGGCATTCCGAGCGTCAAACCCCGCGTTTTACATGGACTAATAGGAATGACTGAAGTATACAGTGTGTCCCAGGATAGATGTAACAAGAGGTGTAATGGACCAAAAATTTTGGAATTTTGGAATGGTATTTGGGGATGGAGTCCTGCTTGTTGTAAAACTAAAGTATACCAAAAATGACTTGATTTGGTGTTCTACAGGGTGTTTTATTGTAAAAATCACCACTAATAAAGTACCTTTATTTTTCAAAATATGAAAAAATCGCACTAAGAATAGTTATTTAGAATGCAATTTTATACCTCTGTATCAAATTTCAGGAATATAAAATAATTTTTTTGGCACTTCCCATTTTTTGCGAATTAAGAGTTGAATTCATATTTAAAGTTGTGTAGGAGCAAATGTTAATCATCTCAAAAAGTAGGCTATTGGTAAATAAAAAATTGAATATACGAGATGTAAGAAGGTATAATGTTAATCGAACTAATTGTAAAACAAGAAACAATTATTAACAGAAGATTAATGAGGTTTAAAAATTATAACAAGTAATAAATGTCAGAAACATAACAGATTCCAAACAAATTAATTATTGACCAATACAAAACAATGTTTACATGTTTTTTATTATTCGACGTAGCTACCACCCACATCCACACACATTTCGATCCTTCGCCTGAAGTCCTTAAAACTGTTTCGAATATGATCCAACGGTATGGAGTTTACGGCATTTGTAATTCTCTGCTTCAATACTGCTACATCGTTAGGAAGTGGTTCAGCGTAAACCAACTGCTTGAGGCGACCTCATAAAAAGAAATCCAATATTGATAGGTCTGGGGATCTCGCCGGCCACTTGATCGGTCCATTCCTGGCAATCCAATTTTCTCCAAAATTTAAATTCAACCACCGATTAACCATTTCTGTGGAGTGGCCAGGGCAACTCATCATGTTGAAAATGAACTAAAGGCATATCTCTTAAAATATTTAAATGTTCTTCAGAAAATCTTTCAAGAAGCTGTAAATAAGTGTGCTGGTTTAACCTTCCCTCAATGAAATAAGATCCAATAACTCCAACGTGATAAGAAACGGCACACCACACATTCACTTTTTTATAATATTGTTTTCTACAATGAATTCTAAAATTTGGATTTTCAAAACCGACAATTCTGAGATGAAACAACACCATTGGTTGTGAATGTGGATTCATCTGAGAAAATTATGAAATGATGAAAAAATCTCTCTTCCATGATTTTTTCTTCAATGGTCAAACAAAAATCCAACCTATGGCCGTCATCTCCCTCTTCAAGCGTATGTTTATAATTTGCTTTACATGCCCTAATTTTCTTTACCTTGTAAATTCTTTGGAGTTCACACTTGTTAATATTAATAAGAGCTGATCTCTCTCTTAGTGGCATCCTAGGATTTTCTATAACAGAGGCATGAGCTATAATAGCCCCAACATTGTCTTCATCATATGCTTTTATTTTTCTTTTCGTGTTAAGAACACTACCAGTAGCCAGAAACTTTTTAGTTATTCTCATAGCCTGAGTACGTGGCAAAGCAATGTTTGGAAATTTCAAATTAAATTGGCTTACCACTTCTCTTAGCGAGTTTTCACCGCCAATTCCGTAGCATTGCACAATATAAATTTTTTCACGCACTGTGAGTACCATTTTTACTTAATTTGTTATGCTTGGTTCGTTAATTTGAAACAGAAATTAAGGATAATATTGACTACGTTTGACAGATATGTCAATAATAAATGATAAATGTGTAAGTGTATCCACTGCCTTTCTCATAGCCTACTTTTAGCTTCTACGTAACTTTAAATATTAATTCACAAAAAATAATTTCTATGCAGTTTTAATTGAATGGTTCGAAATAAAATACTAATTTATTGAAAAAATGGGAAGTTTCAAAAAAAATAATTTTATATTCCTGAAATTTGGTATAGAGGTATAAAATTGCATGTAGAACACCAAATCAAGTCATTTTTGGTATACTTTAGTTTTACAACAAGCAGAACTCAATCCCCAAATACCATTCCAAAATTCCAACATTTTTGGTCCATTACACCTCTTGTTACATCTATCCTGGGACACACTGTATAAAGAGGCTTCAAAAAATATACTGATATACATAGCATTCCATTTAAAAAAAAGGCACTTGATCCTGTGTATTCGAAAACAATTTCCAGTTATAGACTTTTTCATCTAGTTTGCTTGTATTTTTTTTTAATTTCTAGCTATCGTAGAACTAGAGATATCGAAGTCCGACGCATTGTTGCCCCACCCTGTATATTATTCTTCATGCGTCATGTGGCTCTCGGTGCTGATAACAAGCATGACACAAATCCAACCCAGCGTGGACATATCCGGTATATCTTGGGAGTGGCAGAAATGCCTACCGCATGCTGGTAAATCAATCAATCAAACAAGAATATTGCATAGTATGCTGACTAGAGTTTTGCCAGCCAAGCTTATGCCATCACGAAACGATTAAAATATAAATAAGAGAATGTTCAACAATTATATAGAAAATGCAATAATCCAGCGAAGAGTATAATGTTCCCAACTACTTTATTTTAGTGTCTATAAACATCTGAGATTTTGCTAAAATCAGCTGTTACCTCTTAGTCCTTCTCAGAATCTAAAATTATGGTGTTTCCGGTTCCACTAAAACTTGCAATTTCTAGAGAAAGCAGCTGCGATGGACATCCGGCGCCTCGTTATATCTTTGACTAACCGTATCTACCTTTGATTTTAATTTACCTTTGAATATGGTATATGCAAATGTGTAAATGGAATATTTTGCGAAAAAAAATTATCAATTTTCTCTGTGACGTCTCTCACGAATTGAGATTGCAATATTTTTTGGAAATGGTTTTTCCAAATGAATTACTTTAGCTGATAATTATGATATTGGTGTAATCTCTTATACATACATAATATATGTAACTAAGCTAGTTTGAAAAAAGATTTCAAATGTCTCTTTCGCATTTATTGATTCTATGTTTACAAAGTGTTTCGGATCAACATTTCTATAACAGTCCGTATATAAAAAAGTAAGCGGAGGTTGCTTAATAAATCCAGATTTAACTGGAATAAATGCTGTAACTTCACTCAAAGAAATAGTATGGGTAAATTCAACAAAAAAAAAATGGTTAACTAACAATATCGTTAATTTTGTTAAACCAAACTATATTGATGGCATTTTTAAACAAGAGGTGATTGTTATTTTAATTAATAAAAAGTTGTCGTACAACAAAACAAACATTAACTTAAAAAATAGATGAATAAGACTATTATTTTGTTCGTCTGACTATTATTTTGTTGAATTCTGTCAAATTAAACTAGATAATAGTATATTTTATTTTTAACTATTATCGAATTGTAATTCTAACCCAGTATTAGTTCGCTTTACTATTGTACTTGGTAGACAAACCAATATTATTGTCGTCTTCTAGAAGTTCTAAAAGAATTACCATAAAATTTGCTTGCTTACCACGTAGTCTATTACAGAAATTATTCCCAGATGACGCCACATACAAATCACTGACAATAATCAATCATGCATTATCTTATAGGTACTCTTATGAATTTATAGAAAATTAATAACATGATTGCAATGTTCAAATTCTCTCAGAGATCATCGATATATTTGGATGGATCTTATAAACGATCTCTAATCTTTGGTTTGGGTGGTCTGATGTCTCAATACTGAGATTTTGGCTAACCAAAAAAAACTTCATCATACAATAAAGTGTAGATCAACCTAAAAATTAGTTGGCGAACAAAAAACAAAGTCGTACTATTTAATTGTAGACCAAATTGAAAATGGTTAGTGAACATAAAAAAATGTCATGTACTATTTAATTTGTTACAAGAAGATATGATTATTAAACTACTATTTGTTTACGAAAACAAATAAAGTTGTATGACTATTCTTTTCTGATTGATTTAACTATGAAACTAGATAGGCGCGATTTCATATGCTCTTTCTGGTTGAATTTACCTATCATTTTCTTTGAGTGTTGGATGGATATACAATATTTCTTTAAAATAAATCTAAAACACGTCAATTACTTCCACGTCCAGTGGAAGTATAGTAACAACAAAACATTTTTTAAAAATTTTTATTGTCCAAATAGGCTTAAAATGTCATGAAACGTCAAGATTTTAAGTTTGAGCGAAAAAAAATTTCTGTCTGTCTGTCGGTCTGTCTGTCTGTAACTTTTTTTTTGTGCGCACGTTTACTCTGGAACCGTTTAAGATATTGACTTGAAATTTGGTACACATATGTACGTTAACGAGATCTAGAACTAGATTATATTTTCATCTTGTTCCGTCGAAGGGTTGGGGTGTAAATTGGGGTAAATTTGGGGTAAATGGGTAAATCAAGCAGTTAAGAGTCCACGAAATTGGTATTTAGTATATACAAGAGAAGCTAAGGTCTCAAAAAAAATTTTGGCATTAGCCACCCCCATTACCACCCCCACCCCCTTATTAAAGGGGGATGAAGAAAAATGTGATTTAGTGTATGTACAGGAACCAGAAACCTCAAAATATTTTTTTACTTCATCCACCCCCCCCCCCCTACCACCCCCCTATCACCATCCCCACCGCACTACCGATGTGGGGTATCGTTTTATGGGTTTTTGGGATAGAAGATTTCAAATATTATATTATTAAAGTTCCATAAACAATTATTTTCACATACAAAGTTTTTTCGTTGTGAGTGACTTGGATAGAGAATCTGGATGTGGAAGTAGTGATTCCTTGGGCAGCGGTTTTTACTTTTTCTCAGGCCACATATCAGCAATAATGTTCTCAGTTTATCTTAACTTGGTGGGGTGCAACCATTCCTAACTTTATTTTTTCAAACGTAAGGGCATATCAAGTGACACATCATTTTTGAAAACTTGTTTCGAGAGGAATACAAGGCATTCTTTTTAAATATGAACGGTTTTCGAGATACGCAATTTTTATTAAAAATGAAAATTACAAAAAACTGGGATTGAAATTAGGTATGGGACGATTAAGAAAGCAATAGATACTATTAGATAGGACTATTGCAATATCTCATAGAGATGCAACGTATGCAACTGTTATTGAAAAGTTTTGCTTCTAATTTTTGTGAAATTAGGTTTTTTGGTGCATTTATCAACCTCTAAACGTCGTTACTTTACTTGCAAATCCAGTGGAAGTAGTCACGACAAAATTTTTGAAAATTTGTATTTTTCAGATAGACTTAGTCATGAGACGTTGAGATTTTAAATTTGAGCGAAAAAGATTTTCTGCCTGTCGATCTGTCATTATCACCCCCACCCCATTAAAGGGGATGAAAAAATTGTGATTTAGTGTGTGCACAAAATCCAAAAACTTCAAAAAATTTTTCCACCCCCACTACTACTCCCCTATCACCATCCCCACCCCACTACCGATGTGGGATATCGTTTTATGGGTTTTTGGACAATTTCAAATCTTATATTATTAAAGTTCCATAAACAGTTATTTCCACATACAAAATTTTTTCGTTGTGAGAGACTTGGATAGAAAATCTAGATGTGGAAGTAGTGATTCCTTGAGCAGCGGCTTTTTAATTCGATATCTGTGGTAGTTTGGATTTTGTAATAAAAGATTAATTTGAACAATCATCATCTCGAAAACTGTTATTATGACATATTTTTGTTCATTAAGCAAAATACGCTCGAGAAATGTTGGTATTTTTTTTAACGTCCTGTATATAGTACATCTAGCATTCATTGTTTTTGTACATGAATACACGAATTTTGGATCCAGTGTCACCAAGCTGTTAATTTTTAATTATAGTTGCAAGTAAAAGTCGGTATTAAAATTTGAAATACACTAAAACTAATTTACCCAAAATAACTCTGCATAAACCTACATCAACACAAATTATGTTAGACAAAAAGAGCACCTGTGTTAAATCACGTTGTCAAAAAATTATATTTAATCTTACTGGAATTTGACGTGGCCTTAAATGCTGAGGTCAACATTCACAGAAAAATGTTTTCTAGAAAACAAATTGAGTGATACGGTATTTTTAAAACACGTTGAAAAAAATATCTGCATTATAATTATTATTCAATGTATGTACTTGTTATGTACTTGTAATAAAGATATGTTCTATTTGAAATAATTTTATGAAAACGTCAAAATATACCCGAAATTGACTAGACTGAAAGGTTTAATAGTAATTATTTTAAGATTTTGCAGGTCAGATTTAATTTTAGTCACTTACAGCAGCATCATATTGTAACAACAACCTTTCTATGTATTTAAAAAAAAAATGTTAGCTTCCGTTGCGAATTCAGTTGTCAGGCGAATTTTGTACAAAAAAGTCCATAATGGGGAACTTGCCCATTTTTTTTAATTTCATTAAAGTGTGTGTTTATGTATAAAAACACGCCACACCGAATATCAGCTCTTAAATCGCAGTACTTACTTTGCAATAAATAATTAAAGTTGAGATCCTCGCCACTCCTCACGAAAAGCACTGTGACGTCAGATCGAGAGGGCTAGTCTCACTTGGTGTCCCACAGATGGCGCACTTTAGCCTAATTAACAGATTGGGCGGCGGTTGGCTTTGAGACGTCCGCAGATTCGGTCATAAGTCTTTTGTTTTTTATGTTAGAGAAAAAATAAAAAAAGTGTCGGAAAGCGCAATCAATTCTCTTTACATAAGCTGTCTACAAATTTTTCGAAAAAAACGATATTTATGGAGATATTCGAGGAAATATAGGAAATTGCACGTTTTCCTATAGAGTGTATGTAAATCTTAAAAAAAATATTTTCTCAGAAACCTCTGTTTAGAAGGGCCGAGATTAACGGAGCGTCAAAGTAGTATATGGTATTAAGTGAACATCGTATATGAGATCAATTTCAGTTAATTACTGATTAATTACGGTGACAAAATGGAAACATTTTACCGAAAAAAAAAAGTCCCAAATCCCGCCCCTCTAATTCCTTCATTTTCGTCGGAATTCAAAAAATAAAAAAAATGGTTTTAGTAAATTTAATTCTATTTAAATTAGCTAGAGTAGTCTTTTGGCGTAGGAGTCAAGATTAAAAAGTTGCCAACTGTAGAAGTTCAAAATTTGCGATTTTTGCCGTACATGGCCGGCATTTCAGTAGTTATCTTCGAAACGAAAAACAAAATTTTGATGGCAGCAAAAGATTCGTAGTGGAAAATACACATTTGGCCTTATTTTTTATTTCGAGCTAACTCCCGCCGTTTCGGAGATATTTGTGAAAAATAGCAAAAAACAGCTTACATTTCGGAGCCGAAAAATTGTAAAAACATGCAATCTTGACACGTTCATATTTTTCGAAAAACACCATTGGACGGCCAAACGATGTCGCGACGTAAAGAGGAAGTCTTCCAGATAAACCTGATCGTAAATTGCACGGCGAAATTCGAAAATTCGGCTCGACATGAACGAATCAAAAGTAGCATTTTGTGACATTTCAGAATGTTTTTCCAACGAATACGTTTAAATAATTTTAGGTTAGGTTGAGTTCACTGCCAGTTGTTTCTGACAAATGCGCATGCACATGCGGAATTATCAAAGCCAAAGCAGTTTCTCTTGTGGCTCGCTTATATTTGTGGAAGAGATTTTTTTTAAATTTTTTTGTTGTCTATGGGGTTTTTAATGATGTTACTTTACAATTTTGAGTATTTTAAATTAATTTTATTTTTTGGGCAAGTTCCCTATTTCCCACTGTGTACTGGGCGAACTGCATGTTTCAATAGGATGAACCACCGCCCCACTAGCACCTGATTGTTAGAAAATATCTAGACTATAGCGATGGGTTGGCTGTGCAACATACGTCAATCGCACTCTCGAACGGTGGCCACCATGAAGCGCCGATTTTACACCATGCGACTTTTTTTCTTTGGTGATCAGTGAAAGACAAGGTTTTCGTCCCTCTGCTTCCTAATGACTTGGATGTGTTGAGACAGCGCATCACGAGAGCTGCGGAATGTGTCAATGCAGATATGTTATAGCAGGTTTGAAATTAACTAGACTATCGCCATGATGTGTGCCGTGTGACACAAGGAGCAAATATTGGACACTTGTGAGTTGCCAAATAAATTTTAAGAATTATTTTATAAAACAGTGTAAACGGATTCATGATAATATTAGTAGTTTTGGATCAATAAAACATTAAACGTATCTATTCCTTCTGTAGTAACCCTGCATAATAAATATAAAACATGAAACATTAATCTAACGGTAAGGCTAAATGATAGTGGGTGTGCGGAGTCGAAAGAGTAAGCAAAATCGTGCTAAAGTTATGAAGCCTGTTTCCCCTCCCGGTTTCGAGGATGCCGAACAGCATAACAGGGAAAAAAAACAAAAACCACTCTTCCTTTGCTTATTTCTCATATGACAGCTTGGTATCGACCATTTCTGCAGGGATTCTTTGTTTTTCCATAGGGATATAACAAATAGTGAAAGGTGATGTCAGGTAGTAGGTAGTAGGTAGTAGGTAGTAGGTAGTAGGTTTTATATAAATTCAGCACGATTTTGCTTTTTTTCGAGAAAATTCCGACTCCTCACATCCACTATGACTTTGTCAGATAATAATACCAATTCCATTGCTTTTATTCGAATTTAATGAAATTCTATGATTTTCTATGACTTCTTTTGGAATACCCCAAATTCCTTGACTTTTCCAGATTTTCCGGTTTGGTGCGAACCCAATATTGCTGAAACGGTCTTTATAGTAGAGCGGCAATCCAGAAATGAACGGCTATTAGTGAAACAATCTTGTAATTTGGTATACTGACAGGGCTGGCTCTAGGGGGGGGGGGGGGGGGCGAAGCGGACGGCTGCCCGGGGCGGCAAATTCTTAACCAAAAAATATAAAAAAGCTAGGAAACGATTGTTTCACTAATATAGTAATAGTAATGTTAACTTTATATAAATAATTTGTTATTGTTAGTTTTTTTTGTATATAAAGTAGGTTACATGCATAGATTCTGTTTCTTATATGTGATTTTATTTCTTGTCTAATTTCGGTGGTGGGGTATTTTTTTTTAAGTTTAAATACGGTTAATTTTTTAAATTATTTTATTATTTTACCCTTTTAAATACAGTATTCATATTGCTGAAAATCCAAAAATTGCTGTAAACCTTATAACTAAAAAACAAACCATCAAGAATATTCAGTTGGTGACTCTTAAAATGTTATAAAAAATAACGGACTGAAAAGATGGGGGTCAGGCGGGGTAAAAATGAGACAGACAGGTAGCGGGATAAAAAAAGACAAGGTGATATCCAACCCAGATTGAAATAAATTAAACTTAATTTTTTATTCAAGTTTGTTTTGTACATTCAAAACTGTTTTATGTTATCCAATCAGGTCCTATGCCTACTGTTAATGAGGGAAAAAATATTGTTCAGTAAACTCTTTAAATCACTTTTTAAAAATTTTTGAACGCACCTTAGTACTTTTTTGGGGATTTTATAGTTTCTCTATTTGCATTGTCCGTATGTGGCAGACGTCAACTAGAAGTGTCATACGTCACACTTCACATTTTGTGATCAAGTTTATTAATCTGCTAGTTTTAAATAATCACAAATTTGATTTTAACGAAAAAATTAAAAGCTGGGTAAGCTTCCTAATTAAGGAGAAGCTAGCCCTTCTGCAAGCGTCTTCTTGTTTAGTAAAAAATCTGAATAAATTACATATAAAAGAAAAAACCTCCTGTCTTATTTTTGGACTTCCATTTGCACGACGTCAATAAAAATGGGAATAAATCACGTGTCTTTTATTTACCTTCCACTGTCTTGTCAATGACATCTTTCAATTTTTAGGTTGCTTAGAATCGAGTCATATTTAACGAAAGATTGGTATCATATGTAAAAAGGACAGGAAAAACTATATTTTTTTACTGATAAACAAAAATAAACAGTGTCTCATTTTTACCCCACTTGGAGGGTAAAAATGAGACACTGTTTATTTTTGTTTATCAGTAAAAAAATATAGTTTTTCCTGTCCTTTTTACATATGATACCAATCTTTCGTTAAATATGACTCGATTCTAAGCAACCTAAAAATTGAAAGATGTCATTTTGTCTCATTTTTACCCCGCCTGACCTTATGTTATTTATATAAGAGAGGGGCGGCAAAATAAAACTGTGCCCGGGGCGGCAAAATACCTGGAGCCAGCCCTGTATACTGATTTCTGTCATTAAAACGACTATTTTTCCGAGCAGCGTCAAATCACAATGGCTTCCGGTTACAAGATGGCGGCCGATTTAGAAAATTTAAGAGAACGAGTTTTCTATCTAAACTATTGATGTTACAAAAAAAAGTTGTTAAGAAAAATTGCTCAAAATTAAATTCTGAATAAAAAAGTTTAATACAGCGTTTTACCTAAAGCTAAAAATAAAGGCAGTACATAGAAAAGTATAAAAAAGTTACTTTTTATTTATAATTTAAAAGTTTACAAGTTTTTCAACTAAATAATTATTGCTACAGAAAAAAAAATTAAGAAAAATATTCCATATTAAAATTTGAATAAAAAAACTTAACAATATGTTTACCTAACACTAAAAATAAAGCCGCTACACGGATAAATACTAGAAAATGATTTTATGTATATTTTACAATCTAAAGCAATAATTATAATGTTCTTGTTGAGTATTCCTTTACGAGATACTGAAGACACATTATTTTTCAACCTAAAAATAATTTAATAAAAATGAAGTAAAGATTTTTTTTAGTTAGACTTACATCCTTTTTTAAGTTTTAGTTACACTCTCTACAATTTGTGCAAAGTAACGTGCATTGCAAGCCGGCTTTTTTACAACCACATCTGGTTTTAATGCATCCTTTTTTGCAACTACATTGAATTAATTGTCTAAAGGCTTTAGATACCTCTGGAAGTGTTGACCATTCTGGCACCCAAACATTTTCTGACCGGCACCATCCCCATTTTTCAAGATTAGGTAAAATCAAACTTGATGTCAGTGACTGTCCCCAAATGTGCCCACTTTGGAAGCTAGTCCGTAAAATGTATTGATCCAAAGCATCCTTTGAAGGGGGAATATTACACGTTGTCCTGTCCTTTTAAGTAAACAGTTCCTTTCGTGCCTGATTTACTTCAGTGCAGTATGAAGTATTGCAGTACATTAAAACAACAAACCGTTGGAATAAGTTTAAAAATTTTTTCAGGAATATTCTCTTGAGGTTTCGAAATGAACGTGAAAGCTTCTATTACTTTATGGTTAAAGGGTAAATTATTATTATGACAAGTATAGATCCTTACTTAGCGTATTTTGTAAAATATAAGAAGAAAATATCAGAAGAAACTGACTTTGTGATATTTTATCCGTAGAGTCTTAATTTTTAGTTTTAGAAGAACTTTCTTGTTTAAAACTTAATGCGGAACAATTTGTCTTAATAACTTTTTTTCATAAAATCAGTCGTTTAGCTAGAAACGTCGATTTTTAAAATTTTCTAAAACAGCCGTCATCTTGAAACCGGAAGGCATTTTGATTTGGCGCTGCTCGGAAAAATAGTCGTTTTTATCACAGAAAAGAGGGCTACAAAATACCATTAAATGTAAGGGGACTTGATAGATCTATTAAACAAGGCGCAAAAAATTTAATATACAGCAAAAAGGTGACAATTTTTATTAACTAATTGATCAATTTTTGCGATTTTCTAAACCAAACAGCAGAAAAGTACGAAGGCGTAGAAGGATATTTTTTCCAATTATTCCCACATAAACCTGTAAATAATTTGATTATTCCCTGTTAAATCTGTAAATTATTGATTTACTTCCAGTTTCAACTGTAAATCTTATTATTCCCAGTTCAAACTGTAAACAATTCAATTGGTTCCAGCTGAATCTGTAAATAATTTAATTATTCCCAGTTTAAACTACATCTAATTGAATTATTCCCAGTTCAAACTGTAAATTTTTTTATTCCAACTTTAAACTGTAAACAATTCAATTGTTTACAGCTCAATCTGTAAATAATTCAATTATTTACAGTTTAAACTGTAAATAATTGATTTATTCCCAGTTCAAACTCTATTTTTTAAAATTCCCACTTTAAATTGTAAATAATTGAATTATTCCCAGTTCAAACTGCAAATAATTTAATTATTCCCAGCTTAAACGGTAAATAATTGAATTATTTCCAGTTCAAACTGTAATTTTTTTTAAATCCCACTTTAAACTGTAAACAAATATTATTTCCCTTTTAAAGAAAAAATGTAAATACCTATATTTTGAATATAGGTATTTACATTTTTTTTAAACTGGAAACGACTGAGTTAATTGCAGTTCCAGCTGTTCCAGTTCAGTTATTTACTGTTTAAAATGGGAATAATATTCAATATAAAAAAATGTAAATATCCATATTCAATATAGGTATTTACATTTTTTTTTAACTGGAAACGACTGAGTTAATTGTAGTTCCAGTTGTTCCAGTTCAATTATTTACTGTTTAAAATGGGAATAATATTTGTTTACAGTTTAAAGTGGGATTTAAAAAAAATAACAGTTTGAACTGGAAATAATTCAATTATTTGCAGTTTGAACTAGGAATAATTCAATTATTTACAGTTTAAAGTGGGAATTTTAAAAAATACAGTTCGAACTGGGAATAAATCAATTATTTACAGTTTAAACTGTAAATAATTGAATTATTTACAGATTGAGCTGTAAACAATTGAATTGTTTACAGTTTAAAGTTGAAATAAAAAAATTTACAGTTTGAACTGGGAATAATTCAATTAGATGTAGTTTAAACTGGGAATAATTAAATTATTTACAGATTCAGCTGGAACCAATTGAATTGTTTACAGTTTGAACTGGGAATAATAAGATTACAGTTGAAACTGGAAGTAAATCAATAATTTACAGATTTAACAGGGGATAATTAAATTATTTACAAGTTTATGTGGGAATAATTGGAAAAAAATATCCGTGACCCTTCTACGCCTTCGTAGAAAAGATATGATTTTATTCTTTACTTTGGAACACACCTTATGAAATTTTACTGTACTATATTTATACTGTTAAAAATAAAAATATTTGATGTTTCTGCTGCTAATATCCAAAACAAGAAGGCCGATTATCTGCCAGGCGACGACACGTAGTGTCGCGAATAACGAAAATTTACAGCACCATCCGTGACATATCCATAAATTAATTTAAAATCATGCTCTGCATGTTTTCGCACGCTTATAAACCGTTCTAGAATACTGTCAGACCGCTCGGCGCTTTATCTCGAGTTTTTCTAATCTTTCACTTTTAACGCAACAATTGCAAATCATACGGTAGAACGGGTGTATCGGACTTTATCGGGGTGAATCATCGATCACTGTCGTCACTATCAGCCTCTTGCGGTTACCTTTTTTTGTTTAGAAAGCTGATGCAATTGCGATTAATTATTAAGTTAATAAAAATGTAAAGGTGGTACGTCATCGCGGAATCGGGAATATTAAAAGTTACGATTGGCATCGAAAGAATTTTTTCCTGAGATTGATGGCTAATAATCAGAAATCGGAGCATCAAATAATGTCAAATATGTTGAAGATTAAACAATTTTATTGATTACTCATTGCCAAATTACAGTTAAAATTTGATATATCTATTTTTCATTGGATTAGTGTCAATAATTATTTATTTGTGGCATATCATAATTTCTTTTCTTTTTTATTGGACGTTTTGCCATTCTTGTAAAAATATTAAAAAGTTCCCATCATATGGGAAACATTTTTATTAATCAGTTTGTGTCAATTTCGATTTTGCCCATAATTTTTGCTTAAAAAATAGTTCCCCGAATGACACGCGCAAAAGCAATCACGTGATTTTTTTATCCGTCATATTTGACATTTTTTTTAAAAATGCCTACTAGTCCAGTCAACGGAGCGCTAAAATGATTAAAATCTCTAATTTGAGTGCTAATGAATAAATTTTGATGAAACCTTGTGAAATGTGTGTAATGACGTTAATAAAAAAGTTGAAAAAAGATTAGAATAGGAAATTATCGGAAGGGGTAGAAAACACACCTTTTATCACGGGTTCCGTAGCTTGTAGAATTAGGTCCAAAATGAAAAAAAAAAAAAAATATATATTTACCTTTTTTGGTCCAAAATGAGATGTCTCTCTTGTGAATTTTTTCGAGATATGGCCACTCGAAAATTCCTAAAAGTGGGGGAAGGGAAATGCAAAAGTTGGAAAAAAAAATCTGAAAAAATTCACGTGAATGTATCATCGAAATAGTTACAAGACTTTTTTTATTTGCAACTCTTCTGTAAAGTGCGTATTCACAGAGTTTTTCCGGAAAAACATGAAAAACTACCCTTTTTTTTTGAAATTGTAGCGCTTTAAAAGTAAGTAATTTAAAAATTTTTAAAAAGTCAGACGTATGCATTGAGGCCTTCTAAACATTTTTTATCTCTTGAATTTTTTTTGTAACTTGCTAATTTTCCGAGTAACAGGCAGTTTTTCACAATAAATAATGTACATTTTCTGCACAATACTTGAAAATTCGAAAAATGAACGTGATTTATATATATTATTATAAAAAAAAACCGCTGCCTAAGGAATCACTACTTCCACATCGTTTTCTATCCAAGTCACTCACAACGAAAAAACTTCGTATGTGGAAATAATTGTTTATGGAACTTTAATAATATAATATTTGAAATCCTCTACCCCAAAAACCCATAAAATGATACCCCACATCGGTAGTGGGGTGGGGGTGGTGAGAGGGGGTGGTAGTGGGGGTGGACGAAGTAGAAATACATTTTGAGGTTTCTGGTTCTTGTACACACACTAAATCACATTTTTTTTCATCCCCTTTAATAATGGGGTGGGGGTGGTAATGGGGGTAGCTAATGCCAAAATTTTCCTTGAGACCTTAGCTTCTCTTATATATACTAAATACCAATTTTATGGACTCTTACCTGCTTGATCTACCTATTTACCCCAAATTTACCCCAATTTACCCCCCAACCCTTCGACGGAACAAGATGAAAATATAATCTAGTTCTAGATCTCGCCAAAGAACTTATGTGTACCAAATTTCAAGTCAATATCTCAAACGGTTCCAGAGTAAACGTGCGCACAAAAAAAGTTACAGACAGACAGACAGACCGACAGACAGACAGAAATTTTGTTTTCGCTCAAACTTAAAATCTCGACGTTTCATGACATTCTAAGCCTATTTGAACAATAAAAATTTTTAAAAATTTTTTTTGTCGTTACTATACTTCCACTGGATGTGGAAGTAATATGAAACCTAATAAATAGTTATACCATTTTTAAAGGTTCAATAAAATTTTTAATGAAAATGAGAAAAAATGTAGTACATTATTTATCGTGAAAAACTGCCTGTAACTCGGAAAATTAGCAAGTCACAAAAAAATTCCAAAAAACAAAAAATGTTTAGAAGGCCTCAGTGCATACGTCTGAATTTTCTCTAATTTTTAAATGACATGTTTTTAAAGCGTTACAATTTCAAAGACAGAGGTAGTTTTTCATGTTTTTCTGGAAAAACTCGGTGAAAACGCACTTTACAGAAAAGTTCCAAATAACAAAAGTCTTGTATTTCGATGATACATTCACCTGGGTTTTTTCCAATTTTTTTTCAACTTTTAAATTTCCCCTCCCAACTTTTCAAGAGTAAAAATATCTTATTTTGGGCCAAAAAAGTTTACGAAACCCGTGATAAAGGGGGTGTTTTCTACCCCTTCTGATCGTTTCCTACTCTAATCTTGTTTTCAACTATTTTATCAATGTCTTTGCAAACACGTTACACAAGGTTTCATCAAAATCCATTCAATAGCACTCAAATTGGAGGTGAAAACCCCCGTTGATTGGACTAAACAAAAGTAGATATACAGGGTGTTTCTTTAAAAATTGGACATACGCTAACTGGAGAATCCTTAGTCCAAAATATGAAAATTTGATCTGAAACACTTAGATAAAACGTGCCTTCTTACTGAGGTACAGGGTGTTTTAATCCTATTTTTTTTTCTTTTTTTCGTAATAAATATTTAAAAAAAATTAGCTGTAAAACTTGTTTCACGGTGTGACCAAGGCAATGTTATGTATAAAGTTGCCGAAATGATCAATACGAATATTGAACGTTAAAATCGGAATATTGTGCAGCCCTATCTTTAAATTCAATTATCTCGAAAAATTATTACTTTAACGACTTTATCGTTATGAAGTAAGAGTACATTATTTTCGTAAAAAACGATTAAAAATTAAAAAATCATACTGAAAAGACGATTCAACCAGTGGCGTAGAATTTAGAGGGGGGAAACTGCACCTTTGTCCCTGCCCCACGCCTCTGGTAATAGGAAGAAATTATCTTTCACTACAGTTTAATGTTTCCTAAAATACCTAAACTTTCTGTGAAATATGAAAAAGAAATATTAAACAGTATCAGAATAATGGACAAAAATAATTTTTAAAATTAGAAATAAAACACCCTGTATCTCAGTAAGGAGGCATATTTTATCTGAGTGTTTCAGATTAAATCTTCATATTTTGGACTAAGGATTCTCCAGTTGGTGTATGTTCAATTATTAATGAAACACATTGTATAAAAGTTATTTATTTTTCAATTCTGTATACGTAAACCAATGTTCAATCCTCCAGTAAACTTTTATTTGTTTTCAATTTTTTAGCGCAATACATTTTTAACTTTAACCGAATTCAAGTACACCTGTATAAAATTATTTATTTTTACCAAAGTCTTCGCCTTAATGTGTTTTTGTTACTGAATGAACATAAAATCGCTGAAAGTAGACTATACTTTCAGCCATTTTATATACGCTTTTGTCATTCAACAAGCAAAAATGTAAATATCAGCGAAAACGCAAAAAAGGTTTTTTGAAGGTATTTTCGCATTTTTTTGGGTCAGCTCTAACCGGTTAAATCTCGATTTCTGTTTATCGTAGAACATATGAGGCATTGTACACATAATTTAATAGATTAAAATATGACTTGTGGAAAAAAATGCTCCGCAGATTTTTTCCCTGTTTAAATTTTTGTGAATACATGTAAAACTCGCAACATTTCATCAGACTTTGTGTCTGATAAACGGATAGGTGTGAGTAATTCTAATTGCTGATGTAATTTTGGATTAAGGAAAGTGAATATCACGTTTCTTATAATTGTACACTCATTTCTAGTTATTGTCAGATTTCGAAAAGATAATCACAGTGAAGTGATATATTTTCCGCTTGTTCTAGAATTTAAAATAAAATAATATTACTATTAATTATTATTGATTTCAACATACTTAATTTGCATATTAAATTCTTGGATTAAGCATTTTTATAGCTATGTTTTATGTATACCAATTTCGATGTGAATTTTTTACTTTCCCATACACATGCAAAAGTTTAATTTCAGAAATCAATTTTAAACAGTTTTGTTAATAATTTTTATGAAAATTGAGCTCTATAGAAATATGCAAATAACTTGAGCAAGGTTGTAATTATTGATGTATTTGTCGCTTTTTCTTGAAAATGAGAAAAAAATGCTACTTTCAGATACGCACCTTTCACAGTACAAATATGGATTAGAAACAGTTGAAAAAATTCGGACCCGTATACCGGGTGCCACAGACTAGTGACTCCCCCTTATATTTTCTTTATTTTATAACTTATCCATTTGAAATTTGGGGTGCATAAACTGCCTGTAAAAATGGATTTTTTGACATAAAAACGGTATGAGATCATTTCCGGTTTACCCGGAAATGACCGCAACTTTCGATTTTTAAATGGAACACCCTGTATATTTTTACATATTTGGGCTCAAGATAACATTCTGAGTATTTCGTGAGATTTTCGCGAAATTTTGAGTCCACGTTCAGTTTTTTTAAGCATTTTAAAAAATTCGTCTAGAGTGCTTTGGAATACCAAAATTTGTTCTACGACAGGTAAAGTCCAAGGGAAAAATATAATTTTTCGTTTAATTTCATTAATAACTATTTACGAAGCCTCCAGAATTGAACAAATCACTTTTTTATCAAAAACTTTTTTTTTTCAAATGGGAAGGTGGTGGCTCCTAGTGATAATTTTTTCTGAATTCATTGATATTCATTTCAAATCTATGCTATTTGTTTTTCTACTTTATTAAACTTATTTAAAAATAAAAAATCACTTTCAAAATAATTTTTATTGATCCTTATACTACTTTGCACTAGTACATATACCTAGGTATTAAGAAACAAGAGAGATAACCAAAAGGTTATTATTAGTTAGTATTAGTAGTTATTCACATTTCATTATTAGGCAAGCTGGAGTAGGGCAAGTGGGGATCTGGGACAAGTGGGTATTTTTATTATAATTTGTGAGAAAAATCCTATTTGTAAATTTAACTTACAGTAGATTGTTCTTCAGATCTCCATGCAGCTGCAACGTATTGGGTATAGATTTTGGAACATTTTGTGGGGATCAATTTGTTCATTTGGAAATTACTACTACTACATTTGATCGAGATTTTCAAGTTGTCTTCAAAAAATTCAAAATTTTTTATCTATGAAAGCAGACTATAATATGTCAAACTTTCAAGACTGCTCATGTTGTATGTCACTAATGTTACTTCTTGCAATTTTTAAAAAATTTTATTACCCTGTTTCCCAAGTTTAGCCCCATAGTTCCCACTTGCCCCGCTATTTTTGTTGGCGGGGCAAGTGGGGACTAGTCCTTAAGGGAAAGTGGGTTTTAGTCCCCACTTGCCCCTTTTCTAATTTTTTATTTTTATTTTGTTATAAAATGGATACGTTTAGGGAACGCAACGGTTCCCTAAACGACAATGCTGAAAATGTGCTAATCGTCAACTGTTGAGTGTTTTACGTCACAACAAAAATTCACGCTAAGTTTAGTCAACGGTGAGACTTAACTCACTTGCAGTGACATTTATTATAAATTTGCTTTACATCGTTTAGCAAACTCACAACAATTGACTTGAATCAAAAAGTAATCATAGTCCACAGTACATTGCCCTTTTTTTTCAGTGATTAGTAACAGGCTGAATTTTCGTGAGTAGCTTCGTTTTGACGAGACGCCCAACTTTTCTCTCTGCGAAAACTCTCGGTAGTGGTAGCTAATAGCAAAAATTATTTTTTCTATTTCACACGAATTAGACAATTCGACAATCTGTCAAATTATTTTGGCAATATATTTTTCATTCGTTAAAGAGTTTGTTTTTCGATTGCCTTGGTTACGTTTGCGCGAGTTAATTATAATAAGCCTCGTGTTTGTCCACAACAACATAATTTGACAGGTTGTCGAATTGTCTAATTCGTGTGAAATAGAAAAAATAATTTTTGCTATTAGCTACCACTACCGAGAATTTTCGCAGAGAGAAAAGTTGGGCGTCTCGTCAAAACGAAGCTACTCACGAAAATTTAGCCTGTTACTAATTATTAAAAAAAAGGCGATGTACTGTGGACTATCAGGTTGAGTGATTATTCTCAGCGGTTGCATTCCCTAAACGTGCCCAATGAACTTTTTCTTTGTACAAAACTTTAATTTAAATCATTTCGTTCTGTTTTTGCAATAAAATAGTTTAATAACATTTTACTATTTTACTCCAGAAAAATACCTTAACTTAACTTAAGTTCGAAACTCCCATAATTTTGGGAATATTTTAGATTTGGAAAAAACGTTTTGTAGCTAAAATCGTGCAGATTAATCCACTTGCCCCAATTGAGAATATAACTATTCATATGAAAAGTAGAGATGAAAAACCCACTTGCCCCAGTCACCGGGGCAAGTGGGTACTATAGGTGAACTTACAGAACTGATTTTTTTTTTAGAACACCGTTGAATTAATAAAAATAATATATGGGTATTTTGTGAGTATAACATACTATTTCTTGTTCAAAGCACACCAATGTATCTCAATTTTCCATAAAGTTACGTGACTTCAAAGTCAACCTTTTAAATTTTTAGTCCCCACTTACCCCACTCCACCTCATATGATTTTTGCAAAGGCAACTACGTTAAAGTTCAGGAAAAATTATATTGAAAGTGATTTTTTATTTTTAAATAAATTCAATAAAATAGAAAAACAAATAGCATAGATTTGAACACTAGGAGCCACCACCTTCCCATTTGAAAAAAATGTAAAATCTTTACCTCTTTTGCCAGTTTCGCTTTTATTCAAATGGCTATTTCTAGAGCTGAAAGAGATAAATGGATGCCGTAGAAAGAAAGATACTTTATCAAACTTTAGAGCATAGTATGGACCTTTTATTTGTTGAAACATGTCAAATTAAAGAATCACATAATTGCATAAATTTTCCAATAACCACTACAAAATTCACGGTAAAGTTATTTTGGGCACTTAGCAGAAGACTTTCGTATGCCTAATATCTAATATTTAACATGAAAAAGACAAGAAATTATCTATCTATCAATATTTAAATAAGTCGTAAATAAAAACTATCTATCTTTGTAAAAATGACCATCATTGGAAAGTTCAATTGATCCTTTAATATTTACCTTTATAAAGGCTATTTTTACTTCATTAGAAGGGTACTTTTGAAAATAGACAGCGTTTTATTTATACCCAGATTGTTTCTATGCAACCTATGCTATACATAAAGAGAATCCATATTGAAGATTTTCCAGCGGTTGATAATTTTATCGCTAGCCTTTATTAACCCCGAGTATTACATGAACCAGCTTCCATACATTATTTCCCTTACATAATCTAAAATCAAGTCAGTAAAAGCTTAAGCATCAGCTAGAAAAACGGATCAAAGAACTAGTAGGATTTCTCGAGTCTTGTAATACCTATGGTATAATTTAAACAGCTTTCAGTAGTCAGTTACGGTTTCTTCGGACGAGAAACAAGCAAAAGAATAAGCGGGCAGCTTTTTCCTTTTTTATTTCAACTCGCATCATGTAAATTAGCTGCTAGCCTAATTAAAAATCGCCTCACATCGAAACAAAGAAACGTTTATATTATCTCTATCTTCTTAGTTCATATGATGAGAGCCAGATCACGTAGGCCGGGCTTTACGAAAATAACCGAGCGAGGCTCGGCCGCCGCACGCCAAAGTGGGGGACTGTAACTTTATAAATACAGCGAACAGCTGATATTCTGATAGTAGTTCGCAAGATACCTACAGAGTACAATTGTTACAAAGAAGAAGCCGGTAGCCGGTTCTTTTTCTGAAACTAGTTTGTGATATATTTTACAGTGAAAAAAATGGAAGTCTTATCAGTTACGAACATCAACTACAGCAGCCCTGAAGGTAGGAATTTGTTTTGACCCTCTCAAGTCACCCCTTTCACTTTCATTCGACCCCAAGTTCACGTAAAAGTTACTAGAAACAGTTTGAAATAAATGAAACTGGCAATTTTGTTAACTAAAGTAATCGAAACTAGAAACTGCTCTGGTGAATTAATGATTATTTATTATATAATTCGCTTTTTCTACTTTGAAAGCATACAGGAAATGAACAAGAATATCTAAAGTCTTAAAGAAATTTGTAAGAAACAATTTATTCTGTATCAGTTCAAATAGTTTGGAGTTTTTTCAAGTTGAAACTTTATCTAGTATTTTTTCTTGGGTTCGCGTAGCGGCAGCGGCAGAAATCAATAAATTTAAATTCATCTTTGGTAATCGAATCGAAGGTTAGTATCATTTCATGGCACACCGTAATTTTTGCCGGTTTAAGCAATAGTTAACCGAGAGCCGGCTTTCGACGGCACTGTGACCCTAACTGACCTCGAAAAAGCCATTGCCTAGCAACAAAGTTTCACTTTGACTCAAATTATACAGCTTTCCAATGTAACAACCAAATTGATATTAAATGTGAGATTCTCTATTTATTTTATCAACTTGTTCGATAGTGGACTTGGAAAAATTTCTAAAACTTGATCTTCAATCTTAAAATAGTTAGTGAAAACTTAATTAATATGACAATTATTATTTTGTTGTTTTTACAACAGTTTATCTAAAGTTCAAAGCCAAATAACACTTGTTTAAATTTTTTTATCACCATTACTGATAAGATTACTATTTATAAAACTTGAAAATACAACAATATTTTTCTTTACAGACGATTGGGAATACAGCGAATTCCCTGAAGCGGAAGAAGCCTCTCTGATAGAAGCTCTTTCGAAAAGACTAGAAGCTGAACTCAGGACTGCCAAAAGGACCCACCTCTCAGTGGGGGAGGTTCTTTTACCCAACGGCCTAACTCGTACCATAGCCCAGGATATGTTCCAATTAGCGGATTCGGAACCCTGTGGTCTACGAGGCTGTACCCTCTATATAAATTTCGAGGCGGACGAACTGAAAACCAGGTTGAGCACCATCAAGTGTGACCCAACTACCCCTTCCACTTTCGAGGTCTACTTAACCCTTAAACAGTCGACAGCTGGGTGGAACTCCTTCCTGCCACAATTCTTGAAGTAAGTAAAAATTTTTGGCATCTACACCAAGTGCTAATTAGACAGTCTTGGTGTCATTCATATTAGCTTCTTTGCATACCAAGACCGTTTATGAACACACCTGGGTCATTTTATACCAGCAAATTTTTGGCATCGACACCAAGTGCTACTTAGACAGTCTTGGTGTCATTCATACTAGCTTCCTTGCATGCCAAGACGGTTTACGAACACACTTGGGTTATTTTATACTAGCAAACTTTTGGCAATGACACCAAGTGTTATGTAAATTGTCTTGGGGCGATGCAAATTATGTGCACAATATGTTTCGCGCATATTTAGCTTAAAGTGAAAATGTTGGTGCGGGAAAAAATTTTGGCGACCACACCAAGTGCTGTTGAACGTTTAATAGAGTTTCACTAACCTGTTTTTTCTTTGTTACAGAAAGATTACGAGAGGTGGCACAGTGATGATCAGTCCCGAGTACGGTCTCCAAAAGAAAAAGTTGTATCGTTCAACAAGTGATTGAAATCTTATAGTAACCTGCAGCAAAGACTGAGATAGATTTTAACAAATAAGTATTTCAATCAGATTTCTATTTATATCATTGTTTTTATAATCATAATGTCATGAACATTTTTTTTCATTTTGTTTTTATATATTAGGTATATAGTTTATGAAACAAAATAAGTGATAGTATTTTGAAATAATATGATTTAGATTTTAAGCAATACGTGAACAATGTGACGACCAAGCTTTGTCGGTTTTTGAGAAAAACCTTCTGAAGTTGTGATATATGTGTATAAATTATTATTTTTAAAAAAAAGTATTTCTATGTTTCTGTTCTTTATCTGTTTGTGATATTAGTTGGATACGATTCATTTTGATTAAGTTAAGTTTCTCTGTTTGGTATGGAGCCAACAAATTTTTTTTGGTGGCGATCAGTTTGTTTTATCGAAACAAATGCCAATAAATACAGTATTTAATTTGTTGGATCCGTACTGAATATTTTTGAAAACATTTGATCTCAAATCGATGTAGTGGTGTGACTACAATAATAGAAGTAAGATTTTGTACATTTTAGATGTAGGTTTTTATGTTTTTCTATCGCTGAAAAGTGTGATAGTACAGAGGTCTGTACAGAGCTTTTTATATAAAATTTTTATAAAAAATATATAAAAAATAAATTTTTATTAATTATAAACAATGATTTTTATTTCCTGTCCCAAAAACTGAAAAAATTACAGCAGTAATTGCTATGCTGATAATATCAGCAAATATGATACATAAGTAAATAGAAAATTACGAAAATTCCTAAAATCACTTTATTTTTTTAACACCTACATATAGTTATAACTATAACTGAAACCTCGTCTTTGGAGCAAAACTCTTTAATCAGTGGTGAGTAAAATAGCAAGTTTTTCACTGTAAGCACAAAATATAAGTCATTTATCACCATTCAAAAATATGTTAACATTTAAAATATTGGATTGCCAGTTACTCCGGTTTCAATTTTAACTAAAAAAGGAAAACTTCCGGCTTTTTAGGCGAAAAAAATCATGGCGTGATATTCAATATTTTATTAAAGAAAATGTATATGAAAAGGGTTGCAATTTTTGACAAGATTCTACAAAAGCAAAAATACTGCTTAATATACTGGTGAGCGTTTCGACAACTAAGTTGGAACCATCGGGGGAAGATTGAAACTAATATGACCACAAAATTGACTCGTTTTCAAAAAACTGGGAAGGGTATATTTACAAAATTAGTAAACAGAGCTGGACAAAATGATTTTTTTTAATCAGTTAAATATGTTTTTTATTCAGTTGCTTGTTTTTTTTTTTAATTAAATTCATGACAAACATAATTTATGAAGAAAGTTGAAGTATTGATTGCATTTACGTTGAAACCTTTTTTAAGCCAATTTGCCATGTCGCACTAATAGATTTTCTGATTGAAAAAACCGCTGCCCAAGGAGTCACTACTTCCACATCCAGATTTTCCATCCAAGTCTCTCACAACGGAAAAATTTTGTATGTGGAAATAATTGTTTATGAAAAATTAATCATGTAATATTTGAAATCGTCTACCCCAAAATCCCATAAAACGATATCCCATATATCGGTAGTGGGGTGGGGGTGGTGATAGGGGGTGGATGAAGTAAACAATATTTTGCGGTTTTTGATTCTTGTACACATACTAAATCACATTTTTTTCACCCCCTTTAATAAGGAGGTGGTAATGGGGGTGGCTAATGCCAAAACATTTTTTGAGACCTTATAGCTTCTCTTGTATATAGTAAATACCAATTTTTTGAACTCTTACCTGCTTGATTTATCTATTTACCCCCATTTACCCCAATTCCCTTCAACGGAATAAGATGAAAATATAATCTAGTTCCAGATCACGTTAAAATACATACGTGTACCAAATTTCAAGTCAATATCTCAAACGGTTCCAGAGTAAACGTGCACACAAAAAAGTTACAGACCGACAGACAGACAGACATTTTTTTTTCGCTCAAACTTAAAATCTCGCCGTTTCATGACATTCTATCTAAGTCTATTTGAACAATAAAAATTTTGAAAATTTTTTTTGTCGTTACTATACTTCCACTGAATGTAGAAGTAATTATTCCTACAATTTAGTTGCAAGTTTCAATTTAACCACACAGTATTGGAAATACTTATGATATGATATGGGAATTAAAAAGAAAACTTGTCAATACCACATTCCACAGGAAAAATCCTGTCGAAACTTGCAAAAGTGACACATGCATATGCATATAGGAGTGGCAATAGTTTTGTTTCACTTTCTTTTCTAACTGTTTCGTGTCTTTCGTTGAGTGTTTTACTTTTATAAAAAATCGCATCGTATTGTAACAATTAAATATGTCTGGGGGAAGAAAAAAAGGATCTTGTATGGAAATATGTTATATAAAAAAACCGATAAAAAGAAAATTAGTATTTTTATATAAATTTTATATTGAAAATAATCGAGTACCTATATTGTTTAAACTATAAAACAGGGTTATGAAGTGTTACACAAAATATACCTTTCATTAAAAAGTGAATTATTGTTTAAAATAAAAAAATAATTAATAGTACAAGACCTTTGTTCAAATAGGCTTAGATTTTCCTGAAATGTCGAGATTTTAATTTTGAACAAGAAATAAATCATGTCTGTAAAGTAATCATGTGCACAAAAGAGCACATAATTACTTTGGAACGGTTTATGATATTGACTTGAAATTTGGTACACCTATATATTATTACGGAATCTGGAACTAGATTATATTTTGATTTTTTTCTGTTGAAAGGTTGTGGGGTGGGGGGGGGGGGTAGGTAAATAGTTAAGCAAGTAAGAGTCAATAAAATTGTCACCCCACTAACGCTCCCATTACCACCCCCCACCCCAATATTAGGGGACAAAAAAAATAAAAGTACCCCCATTACCACCCCATTACTGAAGGTGGTAAGAAAATAACAATGAAATTTAGTGAGTGTACAAAACTCAAAGGCCTAAAAATTATTTTCGCCTTTAGCCACCCCCACTACCAGCCCCATCGGGAATTTGGATGTGATAATAATGATTCCTTAGGCAGCGTTATTTTATAGCTTATTCTTGCGGTAAAAGGTACCTTCTCTAGTTACTTCCACATCCAGTGGAAGTATAGTAACGACAAAAAATTTTTAAAAAATCTTTATTGTTCTAATGGGCTTAGAATGTCATGAAACGTCGAGATTTTAAGTTTGAGTGAAAAAAATTTCTGTCTGTCTGTCGGTCTGTAACTTTTTTTTTGTGCACACGTTTACTCTGGAACCGTTTGAGATATTGACTTGAAATTTGGTACACGTATGTTCTTTAACGAGATCTAGAAGTAGATTATATTTTCATCTTGTTCCGTCGAAGGGTTGGTAAATTGGGGAAAATTTGGGGTAAAGCAGGTAAGAGTTCATAAAATTGGTATTTAGTATATACAAGAGAAGCTAAGGTCTCAAAAAAAAAATTGGTATTAGCCACCCCCATTACCACCCCCATTACCACCTTTAATAAAGGGAATGAAAAAAAATTGTGATTTAGTGTGTATACAAGAACCAGAAACCTCAAAATATTTTTTTAATTTATCCACCCCCACTACCACCACCCCCACTCCACTAAATGTGGGGTATCGTTTTATGGGTTGGATAGAAAATCTGGATGCGGAAGTAGTGATTCCTTGGGCAGCGGTTTTTTTATGATGTCGACACTTTCCTTTGCCACAAAGTATTAGAAACCATCCCTAAATCGAAAAATGTAATATTTTAAAAGATGTTGATGATTTATTTTTGAAATATAGTGCTTTTTTGTTTTTGGAATGGCTGATTACAAATCTGAAGTCAAAATTAAAAGATTCAAAATAGCAACTCCAATATGGCTAATGAAACTTTTTTCAAAAGCAACTGTGAAACGGGCAAAAAAATGGGCATTTGGTAATGCTACATATTAACGAAAAACAGTATTTGAAAATTACTGGGTAATTATAGCAACAAAATGGCGGCAATTTTATTAAATAAATGTGAAGACGCACGTTGTCTCTTTCTTTTTAGGGTACAAGAACAAAGAAAAATCATTTTGTAGCCTAATATTAATCTTTAATTTTGTTCCTTAGTATTTTTGGCGACAAACCTATACATTTTTGGGATATTTACTGAATATGACTCAAAAACTAACAATTTACGTGGAAAATTAGACAGAACCATTTTTATTCAAAATTAGATTCTTTTTTAACTCCAATAATTATTATTTTGGGTGTCGTCCCTTTTAAAATTGCCGCATTACATCAAATCTTTTTCTGTGATTTTTGAGCTTTAGATTTAAATAGTTCACGTTTTAAACTTGTTCTTTTTATTTGTTCCTTAAATGAGTTACCGTTACCTTATTCGCGATCCTCATTTTTGTTCTGAATGCCAGAAATGAACTGAGAAAATTATTACAATTTAAATCTTTCACATTTTCTTATTTCAACTATTTTATTTTTCAAAATAATTGAGAGAATTTAATTATGTTCTATATGAGAAGCTACTCAAAACTGATTTCATCTTAGAGACCCAGCATTAGTTCCCAAATTTACAACCGTTTTTACTTATTTTTGGGGGTCGCTTCTTAGAGGTTGCAAAAAGCAACATGGTGATACACTATGCAAAACTCGTCATGTTTACTCGTTACATGTTTCAGCTTTATGTTTCATTTATCTCAAAAATTTACATTTTTTTCATGGGGCCAATATATTGTTAAGGTCGATTTTCACATTTAATAATGGCCAGAAATTTATGTACTAATTTTCGTTATTTTCCCAAATTTTATTGTGCATTTGAGCCTATTGGTACCGTCCCTCGCCAATAGATGATAATAGAGTATAACTGGTTGCATAATAGCACTACCTGATGGTTCATGTCCGCCATTGAATGCGTTTTGTTATAGGCAGTACGGATGAGTGCGTTCAGATATTCATTAAGAAAATGCATTGCAAAAACGTCCTTTTAAAGCTTCTACAATGGCTAGTATTGTTGATTAAACCTTCTTTTGGTGGGTAGATTTATGAGGGGACGGCTTTCAGAGTATATTATGATAATATTTGTGGATATAAACGAAGTTAGAAAAATCTATTCTAGTTGTGGGGTACGCCGTGAAGTGCAAATTCTGAACGTACTGTGACGGAAGACAAGAACTTGACATTTGATAGGGGACATTTTCTTGATCATTTTTCTTTTTGCTGCTAGAAGATTGAGTCGTCTGAATACGAGTTTTAGCAATATTGTAAGTTTTGCTCCATTTATGGGACAAGACAAGATTAGTCGTATTTCCATTTGGTTTTGAGTATCGTTTTGGGAAAATGCAGCTACGGATTTCCGGATAAAGTCAATTTTCAAAGCACGTGACGTTGTCTGAATGCAAGACTTTGGAGTGCCATTTTGACGGCAAAGGACCTCTTTCAGCCCACATCACATCTCAGGTACGTTTCTGAAAACCCACTTAAAGTTGAAATAGATTTGTAATTTAGATTATTTATTTTATTGCAGGCTGTTTGTTTGTTTGTTTGTTAGTTGTTGAGTATGTTACAAGTATTGGGACCTATTTGTTAGTTAATGGCTATTTGGATTGATACCTTATGATTTTACTTGGATCTGTTACTCGTATTCTACTTGAGCTTTTATGTCACATTCTACACTTTACGAGGGACTTCCAGCCTGACTCTGGTTTCAACTTCTAGTCCAGATTTTGATGTCTAGATGGTGGATTATTGACTGACATCTTGTGTATGTATGGTACTGGGGATCTCGGCGCGTTACCTTAGACTCCACGTAGATGATCTACCACCTGCGGCTTTTATCACCTAGAATTACGCTACCCTGGTAGGACGGGAAAAGGTATTCAGACACTACCAAAGGTGAGGCAAAGGTGAGCGGAATCATATTCTCTTAACGAGGGATCCGGTACATCAATTCAACGTCCACGGGACAGTAAAATAAATTTTCAAGGAATATTGGTAATATTCTGATCGTAACGTAAATCTCAGTAACATTTTAGATTTCAGTAATATTTGGTATATTTTGTGTATCGTTACTTCACTAACTGAATAGTTTTGCCTTATTTTACAAATAGATGTCAATAATTTTAAGTAATTTTATGTTTTACCGTACCTTGGGTCACTCGTAGTTTTTTTTGTCACGCTTCTGGCATATGACCTTTTGTACATTTATCAAGGATTTATTATTTTGTAAGATATTTTATGTATATTAGGTTAAGCGTGTGGGCCCCACTTATTAGTTCACTTATTAGGGTATATTTTGATTTGATTTGATTTGATTTGATATTGTGATACTTGTACTGCGTACTGAGTTATCGGTGATAATTGTGAAATATTTTGTACTACGTACCCTGATATTTTATTAAATGTTTAATTAAAACGACGTTGTCTTTTATATCTGACCACCTACACCACCCCAATTATCGAAGCCACCCCCAAGGACCTGACTAGTCGGCCGTGTGAGACTTCCTCCTCACTAGCGTATTGCAGAGGGGGTACTGCACGTAAAATAGTCAAATTTTGTTCAGGGCACAGGGCACAGGGTAGTCACCCTGTATTTTGCGAGACGATATATATAGTCACCCTACCCTGCGTTCGAGGTTTAGCAGCCTTTGGGGCCCCCCTTTTTAAGTGGGCCCTTGGCCCGGTAACAATACCACCGCGTCCACAAACGTTGATATATAGATACCTATCCAATCCTCCACAAACTGAGCATTTATTTAATTTCGTGCCAATTACGTCTCTATTTCAGCCAAACATCTTTTCCTTGAGGAGACCCGTTCGAAGTCTTTCATGCCTTTTGCAGTTTTTTAAATTATATTTTTATCTTTTCATATATCGGCGATATCGCCTGTTAACGTAATTATGGGACACTCGGTATACCATAATATAATATATCACGGAGAAATATAAAGCAAGTAATCATTTGCAGTAAGTAGTTAACGCACGAATGCAGTTGCTACTAGTTGAATGATACTTTCCCTTTAATAACATAATGGTTATCCATAAAATTTGTAATTTAACAACGGTTTTCTGCATTGAATTGTCGTTGTATTGCTAAGATTGACGTAAACCGTTCTGTTTTTTTTTTGACAATTATAAAATGCATGAAGAAATCCTTCATTTGTGTACGACATTTTGCCATTTTGCCAGGTTGTACGCTTTTTGTGAGTCGTGTCTACGCTGCTATATCGATAATACTTTTACCTTCAGATCTATTGCAGTGGTTATTAAGAATAGTCTGCACATAAATAAACCAAAATTTTTCTCACGTGATAATTTTACAAGATTTATTTTCGGTATTTCCATCTTTTAAAGGCTCCCATGGGTTTTGAGAAATCCATTTTGGAGCCGATTTTCTCAAAAAAGCGTGTCGAGCCGGCGAGTAACGACCATAAGTTTTCTTCTATTTCGGAAGTTCCCGTGTAACATCTTCTTATCCACAACGTCTTTAGTCGATCTCTCTTCACCTCATGGTACGCTTAACATCATCACGTCATCTGTCGTGATTACTTGTTTCAACGTTTGGCTTCAACAAATCTCTTTGTCATCAGTTCCTTGGTATCATCAGTCCAAGTTTTGTAGGGCGTCTTCTTCTCCTCTTTACCATTTGGCTTTCCCTTGAATCGTTCTACACATTGTCCCAGAATTTCATTAACAAGACGTATATCCGCAACTTGGGGAGATAAAGAATATGAACCAAAAGGAATTCTTTGCCGACCTCCAAGATATCTTTTAGTTGATTGTTTTATCTTCTCAAGTAACAGTTATTGAAATTCTGAAACACCCTGTACATTCTCATCTCCCCGGTTAATGCGCCTAAACAATTAAATATGGTGAAAGAGATTATCATAAATATAGCAGTTATAGCGATTATACCACAAAAAATTGCCCTATTTTGATACCATATGTAAGTGACATTTCAAATGTCAACCTATTTTTGAATGCGATTTTTATTTTTTAGTGTGCCACGACTGTTCAGATTTATTCAAATCAACCCATGTAATGCTAGAAACATAGAAATCATGTCGAAAATACTAAATGGGATTTATATATTTTTTATTTCTGAGGAGGAAAACGACATATTCAAAAATATAACTTTCACCACAGGTGAAGAACTAATGAGTATAAATCAGCAATTAGCATGAAAGTAGGGAAATGCGAGAAAAGTGTTGAGGCTATTTATTGCTATATAAATATTATTGAAATACAGGAAACTCTCTAGATTCATGTTCTATATTTGCGGGGAGAAGAACCTACTCAAAAGCTATGAATGCTCAACTAATGAAAAACACCTACCTAGCTACATTATATTCAATTCAGAAAAAATAAACAAAAGAAGAAATCAGTGTGAGAGCTCAAATTTTTTGACACTAGTAAGTAAAAACCGCTGCCCAAGGAATCACTACTTCCACATCCAGATTCTCTATCCAAGTCACTCACAACGAAAACATTTTGTATGTGGAAATAATTGTTCATGGAACTTTAATAATGTAATATTTGAAATCCTCTACCCCAAAAACCCATAAAACGATACCCCACATCGGTAATTGGGTGGGGGTTGTTATAGGGGGGTTGTAGTGAGGGTGGATGATGTAAAAAAATATTTTGAGGTTTCTAGTTCTTGTACATACACTAAATCACTTTTTTTCATCCCCTTTAATAATAAAATTTTTTTGAGACCTTAGCTTCTCTTGTATATACTAAATACCAATTTTATGGACTCTTACCTGCTTGATTTACCCATTTACCCCAAATTTACCCCAATTTACCCCCAACCCTTCGACGGAACAAGATGAAAATATAATCTAGTTCCAGATCTCGTTAAAGTACATAAGTGTACCAAATTTCAAGTCAATATCTTAAACGGTTTCAGAGTAAACGTGCGCACAAAAAAAGTTACAGACAGACCGACAGACAGAATTTTTTTTTTTCGCTCGAACTTAAAATCTCGACGTTTCATGGCATTTTAAGCCTATTTGAACAATAAAAATTTTTAAAATTTTTTTTGTCGTTACTATACTTCCACTGGATGTGGAAGTAAAAACCGCTGCCCAAGGAATCACTACTTCCACATCCAGATTTTCTATCGCAAGTCATTCATAACGAAAAAATTTTATATGTGGAAATAATTGCTTATGGAACTTTAGTAATATAATATTTGAAATCCTCTACCCCAAAAACCTATAAAACGATACCCCACATCGGTAGTGGGGTGGGGGTGGTGATAGGGGGGTGGTAGTGGGGGTGGATGAAGTAAAAAAATATTTTGTGGTTTCTAGTTCTTGTACACATACTAAATCACATTTTTTTTTCATCCCCTTTAATAATGGGGTGGGGGTGGTAATGGGGGTGGCTAATGCCAAAATTTTTTTTGAGACCTTAGCTTCTCTTGTATATACTAAATACCAATTTTCTGGACTCTCACCTGCTTGATTTAGCTATTTACCCCAAATTTACCCCAATTTACTTTGGCATTTTAAGCCTATTTGAACAATAAAAATTTTTTAAAATTTTTTTGTCGTTACTATACTTCCACTGGATGTGGAAGTAAACATTGAACTAGTGAGTTTGCTATACTATCTTATGGGGATACCTAGTTCATAGTCGATTCAAAGAGTCATAGTCAATATTAGGAGTATATAGTCAAAATCTGTCGTTTAGTACATTGGTCCAACATGTTGGTGCCTAATCAACTTGTGCTATAGGGGTTGTATTAGTGGTATAATCTTTTTTTTTATTATATAATAGAGAATAATCCATGTTACACATTTTACGAAATATTGCGTTGTTTTGAGTTATAACACAGAAAATTAAAAAATGACCTGTTTGCTAACCCCAATTGCTCTCCTCCTCCTCCGAATGGTTTTGTACAAACATAAGTACATTTTATCTGCGTCAAAATACACCCTAAAATGCAAAGAAATCTCAGGTATAAACATTTCCTAATTAAATTCTTAAACAGTATATACAGTGTCCTCCAAAAGTCTGCACCATATGGGAAATTCTGTTGTTATTGAATTTTTATTTTTGATAAAAGTTAGTGCATGTTCTCAAACGAAAAAGGAGCAGCACACATCCACACATGTGTGCTAGTCCTGGCGTTTAGGTCAAAAATTTTTTTTGAAATTGTCTCTAGAGTAAACTACTTTTATTTTTGAAGATATCGAAAAATGTTATTTAAAAAAGTTGTAATATCCAGATATCAAATTTGGTTGTTCTATTTTAAAAATAAATATGTTCCACTTTTTTACCCATAATTCCTGAACTATATTTTAAAATATTTTTCTGTTATTAATGATTCTAATGTTTCAATACAAATCGTTTAAAAAGAATATCATTTAGCGGTTTGTATTAAAAAAATTTCGAAAAAGTTAACATTAGAAAAAAAGAGAACAATTAAGAAATTCAGCATTTTTTCCCAAAATATTTATTTGGCCAAAAAAGTACTGCTAAAAGTTGTTCAAAGTGGATTTTAATCCATTACTTAGGCTGAAAATATTAAATAGAGCGAATTATTAATAACAAAAAAATATTCAAAGGAATTATGAGCAAAATGGTGGAAAATATTAATTTTTAAAATATAAAAACCAGATTTGATAACTGAATGTAACTTCTTCCAATAACATTTTTCGATAGCTTCAAAAATAAAGTTCAAAAATTCAAAAGTTTACTCTTCAGACAATTTGAAAAAAGCCCCTTTTTTGTTTAAGAACATGCACTAACTTTTATCAAAAATAATTTTTTTCAGAAAGTCAATAACAACAGTTTCCCATACGGTGCAAACTTTTTGGCGGACACTATATGTAAAATAATTGAGTAAATAAGAGCTTAAAGTTAAAAACAAATCTAGGTGCGCTGGCTGGGTGATTCCTTATTGATCTCAGGTGTAATTCAAACCATTGTAAATGACAATACTATTAAACATTGCTTCATGCATTGCCTTGAAAAGCGCCAATTAACAACAATAACCAGTTGTTTAGTTATAATAATATAATGTCACCATATATAAGACCTAGTTAGATTTTCGAATAAGAAAAACATTTATACAAAATTACTTTTGAGTTCTTACTTAATGAATTGCCTATTTACATTTTTTTAAATTCATACGAGTCTTGCCACGTCCCATGTATAATATAAAAATATATGTTAATGTAAACAATATTTGAGTTGTCTTAATTACTGATAACAAAAAGGTTGTAGACAGTGATAAACAAGGTGATAACTTGGAGAAATTGCAGATATAAAAGGGAGATAAACTTATTGTCATTACTTAAAATTTAAATTAGCAATTTTACTTCCTCTTAAAGTGAAAAAAATAATGTAAAAAGTAGAGAAATCAAGAAGCAAAAAATTAAACCTTTTTAAGTCATAATCTCTTCCTTTAAACCTCGAATACTTCTCTTTTGTTACGTTGTGCATATAGTTGAAGCAATGGATCTTTGAACTGACATCATCATTCTCCTTTGCCTGAACTAATTCATTGAAGAATGGTAATTTTTATTAAGATGGGTATTGGAAATCAATAAGCAATAATAATATTAATAATTATAAATTGGACTAGACTACAGTATTCTACAGACTACAGTAGGTTCAATGAGTAAATATAAAAAATTAAACATGTAAAATCTAAAAAGTTATAAAAACTTGTCATACATTTCTATTACCATTTCACAGTATTTAAATTTTAATTATTCTTTCATTTACACTTGAGACATAAATTTTTGAAAATGTTTATTCATTCATATATACATTTTAGGCTCGAATTACATCGTTTTTTTAACGTGGATCTCTGAGAAGTGCATTCTTGTGATACATTACATTTTATAAAACATACAAGTTCGGCCTACTGCGGTTTTTTTACGGGGTGAAAAATGAAGAAATCTTATTAGCGATTTTTTTATTTCTAATCTGAGTACTCCTGGATTTGGCAAGCTCTCAAATGAATTTGTACTAAATTTGTGAAAGAATGCCTATTTTTAGATTTTTCCCGTAAGAAATAATAATTCTGAAATTGCCAATAAAAATTCACTGTTGCATGGGATTGTGTGTTTAAAAGAGTGCCTTCCCTCAAACAACTGACAAAGAAATATTTCATCTAAAAATACTAACTCTTTTTGACAGGTGAATTTTTATTCTCTTTGTATTTCCTGAAAAATTCGGACCTTATGGCAGCAATATTTTTTGTCTTCTCCATTAAAACTCGCCTGTTGTCATCTTTTTTAAACTAAATTCCAAATGTAGAAGGAGTGTTCGTAAACTACCATAGCTTATGCGAACAATATATTTAGTACGAAGGTTTTTAATGTAACACGCCTTTCTGGAATTTTTATAAAACACACCGCATATAGTAAACAACCTCCAAATCCAATGCCAAGGCTATCCGGAAGGGGGTTGCACATTTGGAAAAACGCAGATAGTAGACCCCCCGGCATTGTCAGCAAACATAGTAACACTACGTCTACTGATGATCTCCGAAAAATCGTTAATATAAAGCATAAATAAGGGTGGGCCCAACACTGACCCTTGGATAACACCAAGTGTTACGTCTTTTGGCTGTAAAAGATGACTTTTCAGTATTACCCTGAACTTTCTATCCAGCAAGGAACAAAAGGGTAGTAATTCGTAACCTATATCCATTTTTTTAAATGTTTTTATTTTCTTTTCTTTATAATCTTCCACAGGATACAAACAAATAAAGAAAATAAGACATTTTTTATTATATTTGCATCTACGGAAATATTAAAATAGCTGAATTTTATTGCCAAAACATCGAAAAAACCTTTTATCACTTCAGAAATTAAATATGGATGTAGAACACTATAATTCTCGGGTGCCGATCATTCCAAATCTAATATATAAAAATCTCGTGTCACAGTGTTTGTTATCGAACTCCTCCGAAACGGCTTGACCGATTTTTATGAAATTTTTGGTGTATATTTGGTAGGTATGAGAATAGGTCGTAGGCTATTTTATATAAGGGTGGCCCTATCCAGAAATTTTCTTTTTATTTTTTGGACAAAAATTTATAATTTATATGGCAAAACAACGTTTGCCGGGTCAGCTAGTATCCTTATAAAAAATAATTTTTAGATCAATAGAAATAAAAAAGGTATTTTTATTGCATCGATAAACCTAAGTGATTTATGTTTACTAATCGACTTGTATTTACAACATTTTATTAAGAATTTTTTTTACACAAAGAATGCTTTGAAACATTAGTTTGACATTTCTAGGAACAGTAAACTTTATCATAATCAAGCTCTTGCAATATTTCATTTTAATTGTTAATGTTTAAACATGGTTGATTAGTCACAGAAATATCAGGAGACAATTTTGGATCTCCCTGTATATAGCCAAACTCAGTTGATTTTAAGTTACTTCAGAGCAAATTTAATAAAGTTGTTTTTATTGTAGTGATTTTGATAAGCTAGACAATGTTCCGAAGTAAAAGTTGTTAATATATCTTGAACCAGGACTTTACGTTTTCTTAATTGTATGCATCTTTTAAAATAACCATTTTCATATATCAAATAGGATGTTATAAAAACTAGTTGATCGAGCGAAATTATCTCTTCTTCAAACAGGAAGCCCACATATTATTTTTTTCTCTAATTATAAATTATCATCTTTTATGTAAATATAAACTACATAAGGGAAAAGTTGCCTAACAGGAAACGTCTTGGGTTTGAACATATTATAATATTTATTTATTTCTAACAATAATTGCATTACCTACTCTAATTATCTCGGAGAGTGATGACAACAGCTTCCGGTTCGTTCTGGTTAGAGAAAATATTGGACCTATACCAACACAGTTCTAGGGTGGCCTTGAATCCGATTTTGCTAAGTAAAATTAGACATTTTATTATGCAACGAAAGTTATTGATCCTCACTTGTTCCAGAAAACCGTTGAGGTAGGTTTTCCTGGTACTTTTCTGTTTCACTGCTTAAAACAATCAACAAACGTAATTATAGCCCAAGCAAAGTCGAATTAGAGATAAAACCTCGCATTAAAACAAAGTAAGCTGAATATTACCTGTGAGTAGTTTTAGTACCATAAATGAAGTTAAAGAAGTTTAGAGGAGTATGGTACCCACTTTACCCTCACAAAAAGGGTTAAAGTTAAAAAGGAACAGAAATTTTAAAAGTAAAAAAATATACTCTTTCATATTTCTTCGGAGTTTCACGTTTCATACTATGTAGATTAGAAAAGTTAAGAACTTTCTAGTCCACCAACCAGTCTGTCTGTTGGCGCTATATCTACAATCTACAAGACGAAGAAAATTAAAATTTATCAGGTAGTTGATGTTACTAACAAAAAAATACAGTGTACTTTTATGGAAAAATATACAGGGGGGATATAAAAAAATAACACACAAATATGCTCTGTACGAGAAATCAGAGCATCATTATGCTGTGTATTTTGAGATGCTAAAAATTAAATTAAAAAAAAAACTTTTTAAAATTAAGTTTTTATTATTATTAAGTGTACTAAAACGAAAAAACTAAGTGAAAACTGGCTTGCAAGATTTGAACAAAACATATTAACATATAAAACAAGTTCAATAAAAGCTTGTAATACAAACGAATTTGATGTCTAAATTACTTGATGCCGTCTCAATTTTTCTTAAACCATGAAAAATATTTTTTTTTCGGCAGTTTGTTATGATACCAATAACTTGAGACTTGAGACGAAATCAAGCAATCTGAACATCATGTTCGTTTTTAGCACGTCAAAAAATGGTCTGATGTCTGGTACAGAACACTTTATTTGTTTGGCTGAATAAAACAAGCCTACAGAAAAAACAATTACAATTACACTCTGTACACCTATTTAAATGCCTTAAAAATATCTACAATTTGATGTGTCCAATATGGTCGTCGCTTAAGAAACAAGAAAGTTACAAGCCTGGGGAGTTTTAAGTGGCGCACCCTGTATACCCTACTTTAATGTAAGAAAGACTTATGCTAGCCTCATCAAATAAATATTTATTTGAATACTTATATTTTAATGTCAATATTTAATAATGAATATAAAAGAAAATAAATAAAATATACTTCACATTATACGCGATATAACAAGCAAAAATCGATAATACAGTTTCCTTATATAAGCATTCCCATTAACACACGTGCGATGAAAAAATCTTAGATTTTTTGTTTTGGATAATTGAATAATAAAATATGTTAATCAGTGGGTATAATAGGAAGGTCTTTGCGAATAATGGACTCCTTGACATACCTACAATGCTAATGTGAATAGCTAATGTAATTCAGCAGAGATCACCAAAATTATGTAAAGTTCTCGCATAAATTAAAAAAACGTATTCATTCCAATTCTATTGTGTTGTAAAATGTATGATATGATTAAAATCATACAATCAAATAATGCTGTGTACGTTAGATCGTATCTGGTCAAGCCTAAAATAATTAAATTTAATATAGAAAGGATTTATAGCTGGTTGTTATGGTAATTTTATTGCTGGAATAAAACAGTATCATTACCTCCTGAATTAGAAGGCAATATGGAATCTACTTTAATTATAATAGTAACAGGAGAGGTGTACAACTGTACAGGTGTACCCTTCAAGAAGTAATCAAATAAGTAGAATTATTATTATACGTTTATTTTTTAAACTTATAATAATAGTTCCTTTTATTGAATTATGTTTCATGAAGGCCAGACCTACGCAACTCTTCTATGAAAAGTAAACGGTAATCATTATATTTTGTCTTAGCGACTACTTGACCAATAACAATACTTTTTATGGTCTAAGTGTAAATTACAACAAAACGAGAATTGTGAAGATTATATATTGAACAAAATTTGCAGGTGCATCAGTATGACAATGCTTGGCAAGAACATTTCCATGTTATGTTAAAAAATAGTGCCAATGCTATACGTGTTTTTAAGTTGAAATTTTTCTGTTTTTTTTGATGAGATCCTCCGCCAAATGTACCTTCTTCTAAAACAATGCCCTTGAAATCTACAAAATAATACAATTTTCCAATATTATACTGGAAAATACATTCTAAGCCTTTTACGTACAAAAATATAAAATACCGCTGCCCAAGGAATCACTACTTCCACATCAAGATTTGCTACCCAAGTCTCTCACAACGAAAAAATTTTTGTATATGGAAATAATTACACAGCCACACACACACCACAAAAAATTCTGTGCAGCGGACCAAATTATATATATCAATCCAAATACTTTCTTTTCTTATGATTTTTCTCTCTTATGTTCAAAATATATTTTCTGTAGTTTTCTTTTCCTTTTTTTTAATCATAGATATAGGATTTATCTTTTCAGTGACTATTTTGTTCTGTCTATGTAAGCTATATACCTAAATTAACTAAATTTCCGTCTATCTATTTCCGTCCATATGTGGGGGTCGTTTTTCCCCCCTCCCCCAGTAAGGGTGATTTTTAACCTTATTAAAAAGATTGAGTGGTTGTCGTACCAGGTTTATATATTTGGCACAATGAGATACAAATATTTGACCCTTTCCAAATTTTAATAACACCCGTATGTAACATTTGAGCAGGGGTAGCTCTTACCACCCTTTAAGGGTAGCCTCTAGTCATGTATTGGTGGTTGGAACGAATTTACCCAATATTTGTTCGCCCTGCCTAAAACTACAAAAGCCTAATTTTTTTTCCCGTTTTGAAACCTATTAGGGGGGGGGGGGTAGTTTTAACCCTCCATTACTACTAACATGTTTCGCAAAATTGATAATCTAGAATTCTATATTTCAGAAGAAGTATTTGAGTCAGTGTATGATGCATGTTTATCAAATATTAATGATGTATATAAGGAATTTTTAAACGGCTTGTTATTTTATGTTGACACAGCTTGTCCGGTAATCACTCAGAATAAAAGACGACAAAATAGTAAAACTTGGGTTACAAAGGAAATTTTTGACATGGGTAAAGAATAAAAAGATTTATTTTGGCTTCTTAAGCAAACGTATACTGACGAAGTTCTAATAAATAAATATTTATTACTGAAAAAGACATACAAGCAGAAAATAAATCTGGCAAAAAAATCGTACAATCAAAAATTACTTAGCACCGATGATATGGCCCTAAAACAGAAACGAGTATGGAACATAGTACGGGAGAAAACTGGGAAAATTAAGCCTAAAGTAAGTCCAGAAATTATTGTTGAAAATAATCTTACTTCTGATAAATATATAATAACCAATCACTTTGGCGAATTCTTTTCGGTAGCAGCTGATAATGCAACAAAAAATCATTTTGGTGCTAACATATCCACCGAGTGTACTACTATGATCAAGAATTCAAATTCCTTCTTTTTTACATCGGTAACTGCAATAGATAATTTGAAAAATACGGATTCGTGTGGCATTGACTGTATTCCTACCAAGATAATAAAAACTATAAAATATTATATAGCAAAGCCCCTAGCATATATAGTAAATTGTTCTATTGAGCTTGGAGAATTTCCTTATGACTTAAAGGTTGGTATAGTTGTGCCAATTTTACAGAAACTTGTGTAGAAAATTATCGTCCAATTACTATTTTGTGTTATGTAAAGTTATTGAAAGAGTAATTTATGATAAAATAATGTCTTTCTTAAATAAATATCATATAATAACAAAGAGTCAAAATAGCTTTTACCCTGGTAGATCTACAGAAACCGCAGTATATGAATTTTCTGAATATGCACACATATGTATTGAAAATAATAAATCAATGGGAGCACTTTTCTTCGACATGAGCTTTCGACTGTCTTAAATTTGATTTTATTGAAAAAAAATTATATGCTATAGGCTTTAGGGGTAAATTCCTGTCATGGATAATGTCTTATCTTAAGTATAGGAAAATATCAGTTAGAATCGGAAACATTTTTTCTGATAAATATGAAACCCATCTTGGTGTTCCGCAGGGATCTGTGCTGGATCCTCTTATATTTTTATTATTTATTAATGACTTACCAACAGATATTTCCGCAAATTGTGTTATAATGTATGCAGACGATGTCACTTTAGGAATTGATGCAGAAAATCCAGCGATCTCCAGGATAAATTTAATATTATCTCCAATCAATTTACTAAATATTGTTGGAAAAACGGTTTAATTGTCAATGCAGATAAGACAGTCGCCATGAATTTTTACAATGGGAAAAAAAATGATCATCATTTCGATATAAAAGTCAATAATGTGACGATAGAAATATCATGTTCTAATAGTAGTTACTATGCTGTATTACATTTAAAACATTCTGTCGATACAAAAAGTCTGATTGATATTTACCACGCACTTGTCAACTCATAGAATGCTATCCTGTGGGAAAATATCACTGTTAGCAATTGTAATAGAATATTTATTACCCAAAAAAGAATTATCAGGCTTATTTTCTCATTAAAACCAACAGATTCGTGCAAACCAGTTTTCCGGGAACACAAAATATTAACTTTTCCGTCCCTTTATATTTATAATTGTATTTTATATGTAAAAAAAAATATCGATACGTTTCAAGTTAATGCCGCCCATTATAATTATAGCACGAGACATGGTTCTCTCCTCGAGTTACCCAGACATCGTTCTTGTTTATTTGAAAAGACCCCCATCGTATGCTGGAAGAAAATTATATAATAATTTGCCTGAAGATATAAAGTTAACAATCCCCCTGCACCACTTCAAAAAAAAAAACTGAAATGATTTTTGATTAATAAATCTTATTATACTGTGACTGATTACCTGGATGATGTATATTGATCGAACGGACCAATAAATTATTATTATTATATTATGGTTGAGTGTCTACCTTTTCAGAGTAACGGCTGATTGTCGCACCAGAGTCAAATATTTTACACTAAGCGATACAAAAACTTGGCCTTTGTACATGTTATGTACACTCACCTGCGTCTTTTGAGATTTAGCAGTAGTTTTCACCCCCATAAGGGTGGATTTCGGATTAATTTATAGAAATAGCTTACTGTGGCTCTAATTTATATTCTCTACTCTCGATTACAAAACATCTACCATTTTTCACACTTATTAAAAGTTATTACATTATTTCTACGATTTTAGACCATTTTAAGGGATGTTTTTGACTAAAAACAAAACTGACACGATAGATCCCACAGAGTTTTTTTTGTGTGTATGGCTGTGTTATTAATGGAACTTTAATAACATAATATCGTCTACCCCAAAAACCCATAAAACGATATGCCACATCGGTAGTGGTGGTGGGGGTGGTGGAAGCGGGGGTGGATATATGTTAGTTGGGCATCCCGTACAACCACAAAACTATAACAGCGTTTTTTTAAAAAAATTTCTTCAACGCTTACAATTTCGTCTTGAAACCCATCGGGCGCAGCCCGGCCCCGATCCTGCGTGTTTATTATTTCGATATAGTTTCTATTGATTCTATTAATAATTAATTGATATTTGCGCCCAAGTTCATAAATTATACACTTTGGCTTAAGTCCAGTTGTTTATCTTCCTTCTTGACATTTTGCAAGAAACGGTTTACTGTAATACTTGTCATTTCAAAACCTTCAGGAACGTTTTACCGAGTGAAAAATTGATTTTATTTATAGGCGTATGTGTGTAGCATATAACAACAAATAGTAGAACTAAATTAATAATCACAAGGAATTAGATACTAAAATACAGAGGATTACTTAAAATGGGATAAATATAAATATATAATAAGTGAATAACTTAGCGTTTTTCGTTTCAAAGGCGGCATGATGAAATAGATTTGTATTTAACATGAGTTCAAGATGAGTTCAAATAATTCGATTTTTTTTTTACTGAAACTAATCTTTTAAAATCGATTGATAATAATAATTGTTTATTTGTGAAATTTATAAAACAACGAGCAGTTTTATTTCTAGATTTAAATTTAAAAAAATGTGAGACTCAAAATTGAGTTTTAATTAGCTTGTCCTCAATTTAAACTGAAATTATTTATAAAAACATAGTAACGACAGATGCAAAAATGAAACACATATTCCAATTGCGATATCTTACATATTTTCGTACTTTTGTGTGCCTCATAAACCTTACAAGAACCGGTTTACAGCAGTGGCGGCTGGTGAAATTTCAATATTTTTTTTCTCGTCTATGGCGCATGGGACCCATACGAAATTTGGGAAATAACATCTAGAGAAGCACTTCTCTAATTACCCCTAAAAAATTTTGAAAAAGCAGTTTGCGAAAAATTTTTTGAAAATTCGTTAGCCTCCCCTGGGTCTAGGAGCTCCTGTTTATTTTTATTTTTTATTGTCATATGCATTTGACTTTTCATAAAAATACAACAACAGATTTTGGAGTTTGTGAAAATATTTTCATTACTAACTGAAATACAATGAACTGAAATTTTGTAATTTACAATTTAACAAATTACAATATTTCAATTCGTTGTATCTCAGTTAGTAATGAAAATATTTTCATAAACTCCAAAATCTGTTGTTGTATTTTTATGAAAAGTCAAATGCATATGACAAAAAAAAATAAAAATAAACAGGAGCTCCTAGACCCAGGGGAGGCTAACGAATTTTCAAAAAATTTTTCGCAAATTGCTTTTTCAAAATTTTTTAGTGGTCATTAGAGAAGTGCTTCTCTAGATGTTATTTCCCAAATTTCGTATGGGTCCCATGCGCCACAGACGAGAAAAAAAATATTGAAATTTCACCAGCCGCCGCTGGTTTACAGCCATGCAGAATTGCACACGTTCGTACAGACAATTTTATTCAATACTAGCTGATGCCCGCGACTTTCTTCGCATGAAAGACTTCATCAGCGTGGAATTAAGAACATTGTCATACTAACTTACGCCTATAAGGAAGTACTACATATATACTCACTGAGTACTGCTATAGTACTCAGGAAATACACTCGAAGGAACCCACTGCGCATCCTTGGTACCCGGGAAAACCCACTGCGCATCTATTGTACTCGAGGAAACCCACTACGCATCCATAGTACTCAGGAAAATCTACAGCGCATCCATTGCACTCGGGGAAACCCACTACGTATCCATTGTACTTGAGGAAACCCACTGTGCATCCATAGTATTCGGGGAAACCCACTGCGCATCGCAATTTGATAACAATTCATTATTCTATTTTTGTGTTAGAGCGAGTTAAACGAAAAAATAATTATTTTAATCGATAATAGAGCACATGGGCGGGTATGTGTCAAATTTCATGCTTAAAAACATCCCTCTCCCTGTTCACCGTTCGGAGGGATCTCTTCTTGAAAACTGTCGAATACATGTTTCCTTATTTCCTTAAAAGAGCCCATATCACGTTTCTGACTTACGCAATTTCAGAGATACGGGTACCTTTTAAACCATCTGCCATCTACCATCTCCGTTTTCACTCCTTCAAAAAGTGAAAATCGAAATTTCGTCTTACTCGTGTCTAATAGATTCCAATAGAGAGTATTTCTGCTAAATTTCATGCTTCTAGGTCTAATCGTTTCCAAAAAACCTCCCACCAGTTCCTCCTCCCTGTTCACCCGTTTGGAGGGGATCTCTTTTTGAAAACCGTCGAAATACGTATCTTCTTATTTCCTCAGAAGAGTCCATCGCTCGAATAATCACGTTTCTGACTTACGCGATTTCAAAAATACGGGTGCGCTTTAAACCATCTACCACCCCCGTTTTTCACCCCTTCAAAAAGTGAAACTCGAAATTTCGTCTTTCACGTATTTAATAGATTTCAACAAAAATTATATCTGCCAAATTTCGCATCTAGATCTAACCGTTTCAGAAAAAGCCTAAAATTTCAACCCTCCCTCCTTTTCACTCTCTTAAGGGTCGAATTTCGAAAAATCTTAGTGGTTGGCTACGTCATTCAAGGAACGTCTATGCAAAATTTGAAGTCTCTAGATCCAGCGGTTTGAGATGTGCGTTGATAAATTAGTCAGTCAGTCAGGGTATTCTTCTACACAGTAGTGGCATTTTAAAATATTGAGTCGATGCCAAAGTAAGGTAGAAAAGAAGAGAAATGGGCAAATAATATGCTAAAAAGAAATAGATTTAATCTACGCTGTTGCCATTTTTCTCTTTAGCTACTTTTATTTGTCTTAACATGCTGAAGTGCCTGGCATCAATGATAATATATCGCTTTCTTTCACGTTCATTATTTTGCTATTTTTATTTCACTCTATCTTATTATAAGGATGGGCCCAAGATTTCTAGGGCCACTAGTGTATATAGATTTGAGTTCAGTGTAGTATGAAACAGATTTCTGTCCAAAAATGTTTTCTGGGATGATTATTAAACATTTTCAGCGGTTGTAACACGCCTATTTGATGAAATCAAACCGGTGTAAAATGTGTTTCCTATTCCGAAGTCAATTCATGAACACGTCAAATTTTGTATCAATGTAAAAGTAATCTGCGTGCAATAATAGGCGAAAAGCGGCATTGTGTCTAAACTTCAAAGCAATCGGAAGCCGACTAGAGATAATCGCGAAAGTTAATGCCCATGTTAGGTAATTCTGAACCGGTTTTCTGATTTAAATGATATTCGTTAACATATTTTTAACTCTACTGTAATTAGTGGCAAATAATTATTTATCAAAATTAACTACATAATAATCGATAGTTAATTTAAACGTGTACGTGACTGAGGTTCTGTAGTTTCCTTAATTATATGCCAATCCAATATATGCCCGCAAACAGAATTAACTGAGAAAAACGACAAACAAATAAATATACAGTGTGTCCACGGATGGATTTAACAATACTTGTAAACGTTTTTAGATTTGGTTTGCTGACAATACTACCGTGCAGAGGAAAAACGCCGTATTTGCAATAGTTCTAAAATTGACGATATGGCGTTTTGTTTTTAAAAGCAATAATAATGTAATAATTTTGAACAGTTACAATCAATATTTTCACAGTTTGTAACAACAATAATAAATTATTTTAAATAAATTCATTATACACATGTGCATCTTTCTCTTTGTACGCCACTGACGGCTTTATATAAACAAATAACATATACAAATAATATACCAATCGATAGAAAAAATAATGGTCTTTATTTTTTATATCTTTAGAGGAGCGAAAAAGAGGTAAAATTGTGTCGTTTTTTTTTATCAGCTTAGAACAAGATCAGACACAGTGGGTATTACCAACAACATCATTTTACACATAAAAACATGAAATACGACATTTTTTAGTGGTCACAGATATTCTTATTTTAAAAAAGTGTAAAATTTAATTTTTTTTTAAATCATGTTTTCTTGTACATCTATTGCTATATTTCAAAAATGAATTGAGCTATCGATGTGAACTTTTTTTTGTTATAAAACACACACTTAAGCGCTTCTTTCCATACATAGGATTGCTAATAAAAAAAATGTGAACATGCCAAAAACGTAGATGACCCTGAAAGTTTAGAGAATACGCCATCAAATTTTCACTAAGCGAGGAACTTTTTTGTTTTTGAAAATTTTGTGTAACATGCTATGAAGAAAATGAAGTCAATAGACTAAAAAAGTTTTTAGAAAAAAAATATTTTCATTATTAGCAATAGTTTGCTAGTTACGAATTTTTTAGTATGGAGGAATTTTCGAAGCGTACGCGCGCGGCACTTAAGAATAATAATGATTATGTATTGTGTGTAACGGAATTTTTCATTATTATTTTTTATGTTTAGGACTGTTTTATCACGTTTTAGGATCTGAAAGGATAACTATTTTTTCCAGTGGCGCATTAAGGACTAAGGTTGAAGGCAAAAAGGAATTAAAAATCTTAAGTAGAGTATCTGGGATAAAAATGCATTGCATTGGGATCTCGGAAACGGTAAAAAATAATATTATAGTAAACGGAAAAAAAAGTTGCGCAACTAGGGGGCTAATAAAATTCTATAAACAGAAGTTTAGGAAAAGTAATAATTTTGGAGTGTTTTGATAAAAAGTAAACTATCGAGTTTTCCTTTTTTTGCGTTATTATTGGAGCTAAATAGAAAAGACAGTTTCTTAAAGCACTTTTTTTTGAACGTGGCAATCTTAATATTTGTATCCGACATTTCCTGTGTCAGAGTCCCTATCCGAAACTCCCATGCATTGCATTTTTACCCTAGATCCACACAATAATTGAATAAACGTGTTATTTTCGCCTAAATTAGATACCAAAAAAGAAAAAATATCCTAAATTAACTCTCTTTTAATTTCCGTAGCCCTAATTATAGTTTCCATGGCTTGTGCACAAGTTTATCGTTCTCCTCTATTACTACGCCATATAAAATCCACTCCATTTTACAATGAAACTTAGATTGCTCTTTTATCTTAAATATTTTTTTAGCAGATAATCCACGCACAATTCGTACAATGGCCATACGTTCTACAATATAATACAAGTGGTAATAAGAGAAAGAATATCGTTACACATTTTACTTCCACATCCAGTGTTAGTATCGACAAAAATATTTTTGAAAATTTTTAGTGTCCAAATAGGCTTAGAATGTCATGAAACGTCGAGATTTTAAGTTTGAGCAAAAAAAAATTCTGTCTGTCGGTCTGTCTAACTTTTTTTGTGCGCACGATTACTCCGGAACCGTTTAAGATATTGACTTGAAATTTGGTACACGTACATGTATTTTAACGGGATCTGGAACTAGATTATTCCGTTAAAGGGTTGGGGGGGGGGGTAAATAGGCAAATCAAGCAAGTAAGAGTCCAGAAAATTGGTATTTAGTATATATAAGAGAAGCTAAGGTCTCAAAATTTTTTTGGCATTAACCACCGCCATTACCAACTCCCACTCCATTATTCAAGGGGGCGAAAAAATAAAATTGTCATTTAGTGTGTGTACAAGAACCAAAGGCCTCAATTTTTTCTTTTTACTTTACCCACCACTCACCACCCTCAGCCCCACTACCGATGTGGCATATCGTTTTATAGGTTTTTGGAGTAGACGATTTCAAATAATTTATTATTAAAGTTTCATAAACCATTATTTCCATATTCAAATTTTTTTCGTTGTGAGAGAGTTGGATAGAAGATCTGGAAGTGGAAGTAGTGATTCCTTGGGCAGCGGTTTTATAAGAGAGAGACTAGTTAGTTTTAGTGGACGCGGGCGTATTAATACTCAATTTCTGCAATTCGCGCGCTCCAAAAAAATCACTGTACCTAAACTATCAAAGACACAATAAGAATTATGCTATCAAAAACTGTTTTGGTCTTTTGGCTTTATTTTTTTCGCAGCATGTTATACAAAATTTCCAAAAACAAAAAAGTTTGTAGCTTAGTGAAAATTTGACTGCGTATTTTCTGAACTTTCAAGGTTATCTAAGTTTTTAACATGCTTAAAAATGTTTTAATTAACAATACTATACACAGATAGAAGCGCCTAAGTGTGTGTTTTATAACAAAAAAAAGTTCATGTGGATATCTCCATTCGTTTTTGAGATATGGCATTAGAGGTTCAAAAAAACATGATTAAAAAAAAAAAACAAAATTTCACATCTTTTTAAAAATAACAATGTCCGTGACCACTAAAAAATGTCGTATTTCATGATTTCTGATGAACATCGACCTACTTAACGAAATGGTATGTCTCGGTTTGTTCTAAGATTAAAAAAAAAACTCGAGAAAGAAGCGACTTTTCCCCTGTTTTTTACTCCACTACTTGTAGAATTTTGATTTATTGGGCCGTTTTAGAGGTATAGCCAAACATTTGTCGTTGTTGGAAGGCTCCTCGCCCTTTATTTTGCTGTGAGGCCTTAAAAAAAAGAAAATAGCAAAAAGCAAATGGAGGGTCTTATCAAAATTTTATACTCTATCGAATGGCGCCAAGATCATTCCTCTAGCTCCTACCGTTTTTGAGAAAAAAAAATATATATAGCCAGATACAGGCAGCCCCTTTGAGGGGGGGGGGGGTAGGGGGAGCAGGCATGATTTCTCGAGGTGGGTCTGTTCGAAAATCTACTTATTTTGACTAGTTCTATTCATGGTCAAAAAGATTCGCTATTACTCGAAAATAGAAATATCAAAACACCTAATTCACTAAGAAATAACTCGTTTTTTGATTATAATGACCTTTTGAGTAGGATATTTTTTGACGGCTTTGAGATTTTGAAACATCAGTATATCATCATTAATTTTATATCAAATTCATCTTTTAACAACGAAACCCCCACGGAAGTCACAATAAGCGTTGTTTGGCTATAATTTCTATGTTTTTTAACCCTGCTATATTTTTTTATACAGTGGGATTTCTTTCTGTTTTGTGTTCAGATTTTGGCACGAATAAAATTCACGAATTTTGGCGTACACGAAGGGTTATTCAGAGGAATTAGCTAAGCGATATATTTTTATCCGGTACGAACCAATTGGCCTCTAAAAAACAATTTGGATTCTATTTGTCTACCTCTTAAAAATGTAATTATTGTAGAAGTTTGATATTTGTTGTTTTGTTATCAAACCGGTTATAACTGACGCTATTTTTATCTACAGTTATTAAGAGCAGTTTTATCTTTTATTTGTGAACATAAATTGAAGGGTCTTGTCTGTATTAAAGTAGATTTCCTGTTTTATTTTTGAAATTATGAGTACGAAAAACAATAAATAAAATAATGTCGACATGTATTTGAACGGCGAGGTTTATATAATGTTTATATAATGATAACAATGATACTAAGAGGTCAATTCAAAAACAAGTTGCATTTTATCAACGAATTTAAATCTGCACACAGCAAAACAATTAAATTAGTCCAGTTAATGAATGTACAAAAGGGAATTGTAGAGGATATCTACCTCTTCAGGAATGTGTTGGGGGTAGTTAGGAGGTAAACGCACTAAAAGTCTCCGCCCCTAGCCCTACATAGAATACTTTTTTCCGTAAGACGCATCGTTTCCAAGTTATAAGCGAAGAGTGGAAAAAAGGACCTTTCCACCGGGGGATGGGGTGGAAAGGTCACTTTTTTCCACTCTTCGCTTATAACTCTGAAACGATGTGGAAAAAGGTTGGTTTCTCCATACCACATTCATTGAATCAGGTTAAGGGAAATGGGGCCAATTCGTATCGTAAATAATCCTTCAAGTCTTTATCACTGTTTTTGCAAATGGAAATCCTATGAAAGACCAAACTGCAACTACAAAGAACAGTACATGCGTTATGCGTTATGCGTTATGCGCTATGCGCTATGTGAGATATTTTCATTGCCCTGAGATCACATTAAAAAAAAACTGGGTGTTCTTCTTCTTTTGTACTAACTAACGTCAATGGGTCTCCTTCTCTACAGTGTGATTTGCTGTACAAATTTTGGTGCCGATCCGTTCCATTTTTTTAGAATTTTTAACATTAAAAATGTTTTTAGTTTCGTAGTATGGTGCTTACTAAATAAATGATATTTTAATCAGTTTCAATTTTTCATTTGATTAAAATTGGACGTAAGGTTTTTGGACAATTCTGTTTCATTAACAAAATTTTCCAATAAAAAAAAACCTAATACAATTTTTTATTCATTTCCGCATATTTTGGTAAGTAAAAAAAAATTGAGGCCTTTGGTTCTTGTATACATAATAAATCACAATTTTTTGTTCACCCCCTTTTATAATAGGGTGGGGGTAGTAATGGGGGTGGCTAATGCCAACATTTTTTTCGAAACATTAGCTTCTCTTGTATATTTCAAATACCAATTTTATGGTCTCTTACCTGCTTGATTTACCTATTTACCCCCATTTACCCCAATTTACCCCCAACTCTTCACTGGAATAAGATGAGAATATAATCTAGTTCCAGATCTCGTTAAAATACATACATGGACCTAATTTCAAGTCAATATCTTAAACGGTTCCAGAGTAATCGTGCGCAGAAAGAAAGTTATAGGCAGACATTTTTTTTGATCAAATTTAAAATCTCGACGTTTCATGTCATTCTAAGCCTATATGAACAATGCAATTTTTTTAAAAATCACTTTTAAGAGACTTTCGCCATCAGCAACACCCTACTGAAACTTTTATATAAATAAAGTTTATATAAAATATGTGTTACACGTCTTTGGCGATCATTCTGTATGATGGATATTACCCAACATCAATAGAGAATATTCTATCATGCTATTTTGCATATACTTCAAATTTGAAATAAAAATTTTAGGTCTAACTGAAGTTATTGAGTTTACTAAGTATTCCATTCGGCAACACCTGTCAGTAATTTTCATTCTTTTCGTAAGAGTTTTATTAAACATATTTCAATAGAATTTTAAACTTAAATTGATATATCTTTTAATCTACGTAGAATTCTTTCGAACCTGAGCACACTGTATATTTTACAGTTCCTATATCTCGCAAAACTTCTTATTTTTGTGTGCTTAATCAAATACCTTATAACGGTTTGTTCCAAAATTATAATATAACAGAGTTTACATAAAATATGTAAGTTTACACACTCTGGTGATCACCCTGTATAAAAGATATGGCCCAATAATAATAGGGAGTATTCTATCGTGCTATTTTACATACGTGCCAAATTTGAAACAACAATTTTAAGTCTAAAAGAAGTTATCTCGTTTAATAGGTATTTGCAATCGGTAGCGCCCGACAGAGACTTTTATTTGTTTCCTAATAGACTTTTTAAAAATACCTAAAAGTAAAAAACCGCTGGATAAGGAATCACTACTTCCACATCCAGACTTCCTATCTAAGTCTCCTACAACGAAAATACTATATTTGCACTCCACTAAGTGGAAATAATTGTTTATGGAACTTTAATAGTATAATATTTGAAATTTTATTCGTGCCAAAAACCCATAAAATGATATGCCCCATCAGTAGTGGGGGTGGTAATGGCGATGGAGGTGAATGAAGTGAAATAATTCTTGATGACTGGTTCCTGTATACACACTAAATCACAATATGTTTTCAGCCCCTTTAATAATGGTGTGGGGGTGGTAATAGAGGTGGCTATTGCCAAAAATGTTTTTAAGACCTTAGCTCCTATATTTACTAAATACCAATTTCATGCACTTTTAATTGCTTAATTTATCTATTTGCCTATTTACCCCCATTTACCTTCAATTCTGCAACGGAATAAGATCAATATATAATCTAGTTCCTGATCTCGTTAAAATACATACGTATGCCATATTTTAAGTCAATATCTTGAACAGTTCCAGAGTAATCGTGAGCACCAAGAAGATACAAGACTAACAGACAGACCGATGCGACAGACAAATTTATTTTATTTAAACTTAAAATATTGAGGTTTCATGATGTTCTAAGCCTATTCGTACAATGAAATTTTCAAAAATGTTTCTCGCGTTAGTATACTTCAACTTGATGTAGAAGTAATACGCAGAAAATAGCATGACAAAGATATAAAAAAATCATTCTGTGCCGTGGACTACACGGTAGAAGTAGAGCCTCTACTTCAAGCATTTTCCTCAATGAAACCTACTATGCATCCATACTACCCGAGGTAACCCACTGTTTATCCAGTTTACTAGAGGAAAGCCACTACGCATTCATACTTCTTGAAAAAACCCACTGCGCATCCATTTTACTCGAGGAAACCCACTGCGCATCCATACCACTTGAGGTAACCTACTGCGCATCTGTACTACTCGTGGTAACCTCCTGCGCATCAATGGTATTTAAGGAAAGCCACTGCGCATCCATAATACTCGGGGAAACCTACTGCGCATTCATACTACTTGAAGTAACCCTCTGCGCGTCCATACTACTTGAGGTAACCTACCGCGCAACTATAGTACTCTAGAAAAGCCTCTGTGCATCTTAAATACTTGAAGCAATCTAGTGCGCATCCATACTACTAGAGGTAACCTACTGCGCATCGATGGTATTCGAGGAAAGCCACTGCGCATCCATAATACTCGAGGAAACCTACTGCGCATCCATATTACTCGAAGTAACTTTATAACATGATATTTGAAATCGCCTACCCCAAAAACCTATAAAACGATATGTCACATCGATAGTGGGGGTTGGGGTGGTGGTAGAGGGGCGGGGGTGGGGGTGGATTAAGTAAAAAAAAATTTGAGGCCATAGGTTCTTGTATTCACGCTAAATTACAATTTTTTTTTCGCCCCCTTTAATAATTGGGTGGGGGTAGTATGGGATGGATAATGCCAAAAAATTTTTTGAGACCTTAACTCCTTTTATATATACTAAATACTTATTTTATGGACTCTTACCTGCTTGATTTACCTATTTACACCAAATTTACCCCTATTTACCCCCCAACCCTTCAACGGAATAAGATGAAAATATAATCTAGTTCCAGATCTCGTAAAAGTACATATGTGTACCAAATTTCAAGTCAATATCTTAAACGGTTCCAGAGTAAACGTGCGCACAAAAAAGTTACAGACAGACAGACATTTCATGACATTCTAAGCCTATCTGAACAATAAAAATTTTTAAAAATTTTTTTTGTCGTTACTATACTTCCACTGGATGTGGAAGTAATTGGTAAATATTTTAACCTACGTACAGTTCTCTCGCAGCTGGGACATTTGTTTTATACGATTAAAAGTTTTGTTTGGTTATAACATAATTTGATTAAATCAAGTAGGTATAATGAAAGCTACTTGCGTATGGTCCTCACAAAATAAATGACGAGCCTCTGCAATCACAATCACAGCAACCCATAATGCCCTAGAAGTGATGATACCAAAGCCGCCTTCTTTTGTTTTGTTATTGTTTACCGGTGCGACGTTTACCTACCCTAGACGACCAGCGTTCAAATTTTCACAAGAAAATCAAGTAAGTTTTGCAAATAACAATCAACAATCGAGTGAAACAGTTTAGTGACGCGTCTATTTTCGTACAAACAAGGTGTTTTAATTGTCGTTTATCATGTAGGTATTAATATTTAGGGATTGCACTGGTTTTAATTATTTCTTGTGGCTGTGTGGCATTAAGTGTATTTAATATAAATTATATAGTACGCGGTTGTGACTTTTAAAACACGTGTGGCTAATTCTGTGATTTCAAGATTGAAAATAGCTTGATCAAGAAGTATGTAACGAAACAGCGCTGCTGTGATTTTAGGACACAAAAAGGTAAGTGCTAATATTAATAACGAGAGTAATAAATACAAATATTGAATTGTACGCATTATCAGACTATTGGAAGCTTTATACTGGAATTATAATCCATTTTTTACATCTACAATTTGAAATTTTGAGACGGGGTTATACAAAAACAAACTAGATTTCAATGTTGACTACGACTTTGATATGATCTGATAAAATTGGTAAAAGCGACTGCAAATTTTACTTGGGCTAACATAACCTAACTTTCGTCTATCATAGTCTTATGAGTATCCTACACGTTGGTACTCTGCGTTTTAATCCCTGCGTCAACCATTTTATTTTACTAATATTTCTTAGTTTTGTTAAGGTGGGGAAAGTCACGCTTGCATTTGTTATTATGAGGCCCATGAGCCATGAATAGTTCCACTTTTTCTAGACTGAATCGACTAAGTTGCCAGCGTTAAAAATTTGCATTTTCTATTAAGTTATAAAATGTGTGCAAGGCAACTTTCTTTATAGATCTAATGTAAATGAAGTTTGGTTTATTTGAAATTTCCCTTGTATCCTCTTAGATCAGTTCGGCCCTGTCTGAATTAGAGAACCCACTTAGAACATACCCTCCGTGTGGCCTGATAAAAAATATATTACATAAATAATAAGACTGAAATCGTTGGGAACAGCAAATAAACTACTTATACCTTCACTTACAACTGCCTACTGAAATAAGCGATTTAAGCAAACACTTTAAATTACCCAAAACAAATAATAAACAATGTCAACTCAAACACATTACAGCTAATAAGATCGCCGGGGCACTAAAAGGTGTGGTGAATGGTAATTTTATCCAAAATTTCATGGCTACCTGAAGATCGGTCGTCCTATTCTGGCTTTTAAAAGTGCAGACGTCGCCTGCTAAAAGACACTTACTCTTGATAAGTTGGTGCCATCAAGTTTAAAATGAGAGAGACCTGTTACTTTTTATTGGACCATACAATTTTTAATGAATCCTTTTTGGAGATTTGTAGGCTAATTTTTTAAACAACAGCATTAAGATTGTTGAAAGACTATGTGTTTGGTGGAGAAAAGCAAGGTACTAGTTTACTACTACATTAATTCAAAGTTAGACATTTAACAATTCCTTTTCCAGCACACTGTTTACAGATCTCAACAATAAGTGCACTAAATCTTGTGTTACAGCAAACCGCATAGAGATTTTGCACATGTTCATAAAGACAATATTAATAGACGATAATTCTTCACTAGCATACAATGTTGAATGCTAGTTATTTATGTACAAAGGGTCGAAACTTTTTTGGTCGAAAATAGTTTGCAATTCGAGACCAAAAAATCACACTGAATGACTCGCGGTGCATATTATATTTTTCGTCATACACATGAATCATTAAACTAGAAAAAAACTTGAGAGAAATTAGTGGAAAACTATAATTATTCGAGCAAGATTTCATATTTGCTAAGCAAATAGTAAAGGTAGCGATGCTTGGATTATCCATGGCAACCATCAATAAAATAAATTTTTCGTCATACCTCCCTCGTAAGTATACTCTAATTCCACTGTTTTGTCGATCATAAATGACGCTTTATATACCAAATAATTGTTGCCATTGGCAACGGGTCGTTATTTGTCATAAGTTCCAGAGCTGGGTAATTCCTGGTAAAAAAGTAATTAGCAATTACAATTCCTTTTTTTTTCTTGTAATTGTAATTGTAATTAAGTACTTTTTTTATTAAAGTAATTTGGAATTGTAATTGCAGGAAAATTGTTGAAGGAATTGTAATTTGTAATTATATTATTTGAACTATCTAATTACAAATTACTTCTATAAGTACAATTACCTTTTCCAATTACAATTACTTTTTCCAATTACAATTACTTTCTCCAGTTACAATTACTTTCTCCAATTACAATTACTTTTTCCAATTACAATTACTTTTTTCAATTACAATTACTTTAAGAACTATGTGGTATGTGGTTTAACAAACAAGAATGCATTAAAGCAGAATTTTACAGTTCCATAGTTTAAAATGAATCTGAAAAGTTCAAAAAAAGTTACTGACTAAAAACGAGTTTTTGCCGTGGTCCGCTGCACATTTATGTTATTTATTCAATAAACTTTTAAAAACTAAATGTATTTACTGTTTATTATTATCATTCTTATTATTATTAGGCATTGTTATTATAGTGGAGTCGATTTAGTAAATAAAATAGCGAGGTTGGGAAATTTTTTAAGATGGATGCAGACCCGGCGGAAATTGTTTGTCATGGCGAGTATAACAAAATCCCAAAATCTTGCGCTGACGCAAGAGATGGCTTTATTAGGACGATCTTTCTATCAAATCTTGGGTGAAACCGTGTTTTATTGGCCGAAAAGGGGTTTTTTGGACATTTTAAACTGCAAATTCGAATTTGCAGTTATATATATATATATATATATATATATATATATATATATATATATATATACGCAGGCCCGTGGAGAGCCAGTACGGGCCCAGGGGTAAAATCAAATTGGCGGGCCCCTTTCGGCTGGGACAAATCAAAATTTTCAATTTTCAATACACAATTTAAAATACAATTAACATAAAAATGTATTTAACAGTGAGGGTGCCGGGCCCTTTCGGGCCCGGGCCCCGGGGCTACAGCCCCGCCTGCCCCCCCCCCTGTCGTCAGGCCTGTATATACGAAAAAAATTAAATTTCGGCTATCTTGATCAGATCTCAACCGATTTGGCTGAAATTATTTACCAGATTTCAGCCAAAAATATTAAATAGTTTGGCTGAAATTGCAGTTTCAGTCAAATTTTCTGAAACGTTCAAATTGAAATATCTCCGGACCTAAAAGACGAATCGAATTTTGCTTTATGGCAAAAGGTAGGTTATTTTATGTACTTTTACATGATATAAGTCAAGAATCACTTTTTTTACATTCGGTCGTTTTTTAGTCATTTGCATTATACAGTGTGTCTCACTTTTCACCACTACACTCCAATACCTCGGCCATTTGTTGACCGATTTAGATCAAATTTGGTATACTTCTTTTGCTCCAGATTGTGATTAAAAAGTTATTAAAAAAATTTTTTTTTCGAAACTAAATACGCCTACTATGATCAAAAGAAATTGGCAAAAATTAGAAATTTATATTAGCGATTGAGATAGAGTTTTTACAGAATCTTGTTCAGCATGACCTAAAACCCCTGTATACCAAATTTCGTTAAAAAATATTCATTCCTTTAAAAAAAAAATAATATCTAAGATTTCAATAATAATCACCCTACTATTCGAGTTATTTATTGTCGGATATTTACATAACTTGGTAGTCGTGTAATAAATACGCTAATTAAGCATTAGGACACATTTTTTTATCCAAAACACTATTATGAAATGAATATTTGAAAAATGGTAGCTATTTTTTAAAATACTTAGAACTCGGCATACCAATATCTTTGTTAACATGGCGTGCTTTGGGATAGATTTGACAATTGCATCGAATGTCAAATTAAACTTAAACATGGCTGTACAACAATTAATTATTGCTGATAAAATTGAAATAATAAGAATTGTCAAATCCATTCCAAAGCACTCCATGTTAACAAAGATATTGGTATGCCGAGTTCTAAGTATTTTAAAAAATAGCCACCATTTTTCAAATATTCATTTCATAATAGTGTTTTGGATAAAAAAATATGTCCTAATGCTTAATTAGCGTCATTATTACACGACTACCAAGTTATGTAGATATCCGACAATAAATAACTCGAATAGTAGGGTGATTATTATTGAAACCTTAGATATGATTTTTATGTAGAGGAATGAATATTTTTTAACGAAATTTGGTATACAGGGGTTTTAGGTCATGCCGAACAAGATTCTGTACAAGCAAAACCCTATTTCAATCGCTAATATAAATTCCTAATTTTTTCCCATTTCTTCTGATCATAGTAGGCGTATTTAATTTCGAAAAAAAATTTTTTAAATAGCTTTTTAATCACAATCTGAAACAAAAGAAGTATACCAAATTTGATCTAAATCGATCAACAAATGGCCGAGATATTGGGATGTAGTGATGAAAAGTGCGACACACTGTATATATAATATATGTGTACCTCGCCTACCTTTCGCCACAAAGCAAATTTTGATCCGACTTTTAGGTCCGAAGATATTTCGATTTGAAAATTTCAGAAAATTTGACTGAAACTGCAATTTCAGCCAAACTATTTAACATTTTTGGCTGAAATTTGGTTAACAGTTTTTGTGTGATAAAGACTACTTCCATTCCAAATTTCGGCCAAATCGGTTGAGATCTGATCAAAACAACCGAAATTTGATTTTCTCAGTTTTTTTCGTATATGACTATCAGGAGGGGGGATGGTCAGATATCTTCCCCAAATTTAAACTGAAAGGTTCCTTTAATATTGAGAATAAAAGGATACCATTTCCTTTTCTTAACTAGTTGTTTAAGTGATCAAAAAAAATTAAAACAACAAATTTGACCCTTAAAATATCCAAAATACCCCTTTTCGGCATGGTTTCACCCGTTTTTGGAAATTAAAATTTTAGGGTTTTATTATACTCGTCATTACAAATAATTTCCGCAGGGTCTGCATCCATCGTAAAAATTTTCCCAATCCTTTCCTAAACGGACTCCACTATTAAGCTAGATTTTCTATATGTTTATTTAATTTTTCCTGACTACTCTTAAGGTCAAACATTCTAATAACGATTCTAATAAATATTAAAACGCAATATTACACAACACTTTTAATTAAAATTTTTAACTTACCTTTTTGTCTGTTTGGTCACTATAATTTACTTTATCATAAAAGTAATTAGAAAAGTAATTGCTAATTCCTTTTTTAAAGACATGTACTTTGTAATTGTAATTAGTTCCTTTTTTAAAAAAGTAATTTGTAATTGTAATTATTTTTAAATTACAAGTAATTACCCAGCTCTGATAAGTCCCTAGGGAAATAAAGTAAATTTGGGAAAATGTTCTCTTTTATATATCAAGTATTATATCCTCAAGTATTAAAACCATGAGTATTAAAACAAGTATTAAAATCTCGGCCCTACGGGCCTCGGTTGCAAACTGCATTCTTGACCAAAAAAAGTGCACTTACGAGTCTTACGACCCTTGGAGGCTTCTATTCTATTCTAGAAAATTCTCCCATATAAAAACTTTCAAAAAAATAGGCAGCTATTAGCTGGAATCTCTCAACGAAATATTTGCCAAAATTCATTAATTTAATAATAAATAATCGGGCTCGTTATCGCTGAGCTATGAGATGTGATATATCGCTGAAATTAAAATAACATCTACTTTCGAATGGTACAGTAAAAAATAGATATTATGTTGAAAATACGGACCCTAAATGTCATATCATCTACACCAAAATCTATTCAGCTCATGTTCGATACCCTTGTACCTTTCGATACCCTTGTACCAAGTTTCATCGAAGTTTGTTCATTAGTTTTGGCGCTATCATGTCCACATACGTACGAACAGACATTTTTTTAAAACCACTTTTTCGTGTTCCTAGGACCAAAAAATGTAAAGATTTGCTCTTAGCTCTAGTTTTCGATTTCGGTGAGATTCAATGACCTTTTTTAGGAGACGCACAGTGGTGCTTTTTTTCGGCGGTAAAAATAGGTAACCTAGCCAATTTTCGATAAAAATTTACGAAACTTGGTAGAGTTAAGTATTTGGATATGCTAAATTCAGTTTTGCTGCAGATTTTCTTTTCTCAATATGGCGGCTTCAAAATTTGGGTCAGAAGAAACAAACAAAAAAAAGTCCTGATCCTGGAACCCGACCCGAGTAGTCCAATGTATTTTTCGACGCTGAATTCGAATTCAACCTCAGAAAAGCCCAAACACCAAAATTTTGGGCTAGAGCTAGAATAGGGTAAAATCAACCCTCATATATGGTGACAATAAGTACATGCAAAAAGTACTCCTAATGTACAATCCTAGGATTTTTGAGGTTACTGATTTCAAATTTCAACATGCCAAAAGCCAAAAATTGATTCTTGGTGTGAAAATCGAGTAAAATGGGGGTTGGAAGGGGTGAAAAATGAAAATTTGACAAAATACGTATTTTTCATTCCAAAAGTATATTTCTGGGAGTTTTTGAGGTTGCTGATTTCCAATTTCAGCATGCCAAAAGCCTAGAATTTATTCTTAGGTTGAAAATAGAGTAAATTGGTGGTTGAAAGGGGTGTAGAAATAAAAAAATAAAAAAACACGTAATTTAGATTTTGAAATTATATTTTTAGGGGTTTTGAACTTGTTGAGTTCAAGTCCGAATCCGATATTAGAAAAGCCTACATGCCCTCAAAATGTTAAGCCTTTAGCGAATAAACAACCCTAAAATAAAGTAAATTATCCCTGATTTGTGGTAACAATAAATACATGCAAAAGTAGTTAACAAGCGCAAACGTATTGTATTTGAATATAGATTGATATATGACAAAGGATTCTCTATGCTGAGGTGGTTAAGCAACCCCTAGATGGAGGAAAACCACCCTAATATAGAAATAAAGTTCATGAGAAAGGTTAAAGTAACTTTAGTTTCTATTCAAGAATTTATAAATCAAAAACTTCTACATTTTCCATATTTTAATGGTAATGATGTATTTTGTTTTTATAAAAGGGTAGTTTTTACACTTATATGTACTTTGATAAAAGGAGTGAACTTTAAGTCACTCTAGGTCTACATAATTCCATCTTCATTTTTTATGTCATTTTTTAGCATTTATATACCCTATGATGGTATGATGGTGTAAATTACGAGTTTTCCCAACTTTCTATTTCTACACCCCCGTCACCACTAATTTACTTTATTTTCAACCTAGGAATGAATTCTTAGACTTTTGGCATGCTGAAATTTGAAATCAGCAACCTCAAAAACACCTAGAAATATACTTTTGGCATGAAAATTACGTATTTTGTAAAATTTTCATCTTTCACCTCTTTCAAACCTCAAAAACTCAAGGATTGTACAATAGTGCTCACCTTAAACTCACCACCCTTTGAGATGCTCCTTTTCTAACACGCCCCACTACAAATAAATTATACATTCCGACATTCCGTATTTTAGGTCAGAGTGGAGACTGACGTCATACTTTTATTAGTTTTATTAGAATGTGACCAGTTGTTAGCTTAGGGTTCTGTATTTCAGAGATTTTGAATGAATACAATTTTATTTATAACTTTCTCCACTATTCATTTATCTGATTTACGGATTCTGGACGCTAATAGATTTTCATAAATTATTAACCTAACATTGTTTACAATAAAAACTGGCAATGTAAATACATTAAGTAAACAAGACAATTCGAAAAGTGAATGCAACCGGTTACCTCAAAAAAAGATTCGAATCCAGAAATGAACGTATTAAATTGAATATACGTAATAATTCATCAAAAACAAACAAGACAAATATATTAATATCACTTATAATGAAATTAATTGTGGTTAATTATATCATGCTAGTTTTGGAGTCTTGTGATTTTTCATTAAAATGAAGCGGTTAATAATTCCGTGGTTTTGTCATACCTATTGCCGAAGTGCAAGAAAATATAATGTTTTCGACAAACACATCATTTTTAAAATGCACACATAGAATGGTAAACGTTTTTTATTATATTTGAAAACTATTGAATAATTTTCCAAAGAAATGTCAGTGTGAATTTTTTTTAATATTTATTTTTATAATTTATATTGTTATTCCAACGTATGCAGAGAATTAATTTTAATTGGTAGTCTTTAAAATTAGATACAGAGTCGAATTTTGAGAAACCTTCACTTACAATCGGCCCAGAGTTTAAAATTTTTAATTTTTGAAGCAAATTTACAATTACGCCCATTTCTATTATTATTATTATTCGATTTTCCGACAGAAACTATGCGCTAAGACCGTATATTTCATATAAATACATGGATATAGGTGATCGATGAAATATCAGTGTATATAGGGTGATTCATTTTGACCATCTGTTAGAAGTATATATGTAAGAAAAACAATATTGATCTGAAAATTTTTGGCAATGGTCCTAACTGGGTAGGATCTATTCAACGAAAACATTTTTCCGGTTATACTGAAAGTTGATCCGAAATTTGTTATTTTAAATAGAATGCGCTCCCATTTTAATTTTTTCTAGATTCTACAGAAAATTTAAAGGACATTCAGTTAAAGGTTCCTCATACCTAAAATTAATATTTCCTGAGATATTAATTTTTTTCCTAAATTTTGACAGAAAAGTTGTATTATATAAAAATTATTACCTTAGTAATAATAATTGATAGCACGTTGATTTTTTTAATGCGGGTAAGACAAGGCATTGGAGTTATTCATCATGTAAAAAAATTATCGAATATTAAAAAAAAGTCTTTTAAATTAATGACAGTTGACCATATAAAAACAGCAAAATGTTATTTTTTCACGTGATCTCAATTATTGTTACTGAGATATAGGAACTTTTATAATCCACAATATTCATAATAACTAATTACTACGTAGGAGCAACAGGGGCAGAGAAAATTGCAAAAACTTGCATTAAAGCAGAATATTCGCTTTTCTGGCTGCTGTAAATCGTAAAATATTCACAATAAAGAAAGATTATTTAAATAAAAGTAGCTCTTTTATTCCCTACAATATTAGTAATGCCCAATTTATAGCAGAAGTAACAGGAAAGGAGATAATCTAGAAAAATCTATTTAGAACGCCATTTTTAAACATGGGGAATCAAATTTTGAGAAGAAAAGGTTCTATGCAATTTTTCATATAAATTGAAGTTATAACGACTTGAAAATTGGGATTTTAACTAGAAAAAGAGGTATTTCAAACAGATTTTTGTCAAATAACTCGAAAGGATTTACATTGAGCGAAAACATGCAAGAAACAAATAAGAAAGTTACTAAATTGAGGATGAATTTCCTTTTTTTCTAATTTCTGTAGAATTAATAGTTTTGGGGATCTGGAAGTATAAAGGTGGCGTCCGAAAATATATAAGAAGTATTTAGTTTAAATGTTAAATATCTTAGAAATTATGGCACTTACCTTAAAAATGCCAATTATCAAACTGAAAGTCTATTAATCAGGCTTTCAAATGATTGTTTGATTATTTCTATAACATAAAAAACGAAAAAGTTATAACAAAAACAATGTACTTCTTCACATTTTTTTAAACAAAAGACGTCGCCATTTTGTTAATGTAAGTAGTCAGTAATTAAAAAATATATTCCTATGTACTATTATTCGTTAATATATAGTATGATCTAGACGTTCAAATTTTTTCGTTCGTTTACAGCGCTTGGTTTAGAAAAATATGGTATTTTAAACTGTAAAGGGATTTTAGAAAAAAAACGTAGCATGTTTCTTTGCAAATATCTCAATAAATATTAGTTTTAGCGAAAAAATAGTGGACCCGAAAAATTAAGCTTATAAATTGAGAGTGAATTTGATTTTGTTATATATTTGTGTAGGATTGACAGTTTCGAAGATATTTAAGTTTATAAAAGGTATCCGACCGCTTATAGGATGAAGTATTTAGTTTAAATGTTGAATATCTTAGAAAGTGACACTTTTATTAAAAATTTTATGGGACAAAGTTAAAGATAATAATTAATCTATTTTTAAAACGATTTTTTGTTGTTTCTTACTATAGCATAAAAAATAAAGAAGTTGTGGCTGATGCAATGTGGGTTTTCACATTTTCTTTTAACAAAATGTTGCCATTTTGTTGTTGTAATTGCCCAGTAATTAACTTTTTTTTTCTTAAAAAAATGCTGTTTTTCATTAATATAAAGCATCGCCTAGATGCTCAATTTGTCCATTTAAGTTGTTTTAGAAAAAAATTCCATCCGCCATATTGGCGCCGCCATTTCAATTCTTAAATTTTGGCCTCAGATTCGTAATTAGCGATCTCAGAAACATAACTATGCTATGTTTGAAAAATTAACCAGTAATACTTTTTCAATTATTGAATATTAGCATTTCTGGATGACCTCTATATCTCTCGAATCGAAAATCAAGTAACACATTCTTGAGGCACTTTTTTGAGTAGAATCCGTTGTTGATAAGAGAAGAAAATTATGCATGCCTCAGTTTTCGAAATATAGTCATAACTTGTGTTTTTTAAATGGAACACCACAATTTAACGGGTTTTAAAACGATATAATACTTGACCTTGGGGGTGGGTCCTACCACCGCTTAAGGATATAAGTTTCGAGATCAACAATACCCAATAAACGTACCCCCCTTGATAATAAAATTGACGGATCCGAGCGTTTGTCGAAAAAATGATCATAGAAAAAAAAACACGCCAATTTCGTTTTCGGTGGGCCACCCTGTATAATAGGTATGGTGTAAGTAATCACTATATATTGATGAATTTTACTGATGTTTGCTAGTACATCCTTAGAGTATTTCAGCTTTCGAAAGTTTTCTAATTGACTATTTGCATTAATTTTCTGAATCACCCTGTATTACTTACTTATAGCGTCAGTTATTTTATATGCATTGCCATTTATACTGCAAGCATAATCAGATCAATTTTATTTATTCTACTGAATATCCGATACGTCCCACAATCAGATAATTGAAGAATGAAAAGAGAAATGAAATAAAATAAAAAATGTTTACTTATCCACATTGCATAATTCCAGGCCGTCATGTATCCTACAATGTTAGTCGCCACTCTGACCTAAAATACCGAATTTAATTATTTGTAGTGGGGCGTGTTAGAAAAGGAGCATCTCAAAGGGTGGTGACTTTAAGGTGACGCCGATTGTACATTAGGAGTACTTTTTGCATGTACTTATTGTCACCATATATGCGGGTCGATTTTACCTTATTCTAAGGGTGTTTTTTCGCTCTGAGGGTGTTTGGACAACTCGGATCGAGTTCCAAGATCAGTAATTTTTTTGTTTTCTTCTTCCGACTCAAATTTTGAAGCCGCCATATTGAAAAAAAAATTTCTGCAGCAAAACTGTATTTAGCATATCCAAATACTTAACTTCTACCAAGTGTCGGAAATTTTTATCGAAAATTTTCTGTTTGACGGCTGTTTTGAAAAAAAGCACCCACTGTGAGACCAAGCACCACTGTGAGACGGTTCAAATTTGCTTTACAACTTTCATATCATTCATTTTTTTCATAAAATCTATTAGAATCATTTAATCATTTATTTTTTAGTGCCATAGTCGCTACATTGAATTGAAAAACCAAAAAAAAGCAAAACAAAAAATAAAATGGATTTAACGCGACTAGAACGCTTAATAGTCCAGTCAACGGAAGAGTTGGAGAGGACATGGGGGAGGCGAGAATTTTCCTCTACAGGAATGTGTTGGTGGTAGTTAGGAGTAACCATACTAAAAGTCCCCGCTCCTAGCCCCGTCGCTCCAAGGGGGAGGTGGGGTGTAAAGGTTCCTTTTTCAATTCTTCGCCCATAACTCGGAAACGATGCGTCGTACGGGAAAGGTAATCTATATCTCGTAAACTATAACACATAGGAAGAAGATGAATATAGACATTCTTGTAGGAAATTTAATTATGTTTAACTTTGTCTAGATTACCTTTCCCCGTACGACGCATCGTTTCCAAGTTATAAGCGAAGAATTGCAAAAAGAAAACTTTCCTCCCCCCCTCCCCCCGAAGCGGCGATGCTAGAGGCGGGGACTTTTAGTATGTTTACCTCCCAACTACCCTCAGCACATTCCTGAAAAGGAAAATTTTTTCCTCCTCCATATCCTCTACAATCCCCTTTTGGGGTTTCATTGATTAGACTATAAATGGAGTTTTAAAAACCATCTTATAGAATCATTATGGATAGATATTATCACTGATAACGTTATCAGGCTTTTATTTTCTCCGAGTTGCTATATTTAAAAAGCATTCTCGCCATTATGTCTAGTCTAAAAATATTCCTAAAAGTATTGTGTGCTATTTTACCAACTTCACAGTCTTCCATCAAAGCAGATAATTATTATTTTTTAACACAGGCGCGTGTCAATCGATAGCACACTGACCGGGCTTCATTTAATTTGAACATATAAATAGTCCAATAACAGACACCTTGACAACAGGAGTTTCCCAGTTCGCGAAAAAAAAAATAGAAAGAATAGAAATTGGAAAGCAACATAATTAAATATATTAGTGAATACCTAGTTGTTCCAATAACACGTTTAATTAACCATAGGTTCCAGACTGGTGTATTTCCCTTGTAACTCCTATTGTCAAAAAAGGCGATCGTAATATAATCTCAAATAATAGGCCCATTTCTATTATTTCTATAATTAGTAAAATTTTTGTGATGAGCATTAAAACGGAGACTTCTGTCCTATTTTGCTAAATATAATTATTTGAATGAGCATCGATTTGGTTACTTACCTGGGAAATCAACAATAAAGGATCTAAATTACATGTGCGAGTTAGTATACTCTGCATTTGAGGAGAGAGAAACATGTATAGCTAACTTATATGAATTGTCAAATGCATTTGATACGGTCAAACATGATTTATTGCTCGAACTCGAACGTTATGGCATACGGGGCAATAGTCTTGAGCTTGTTAGGTCAAGAGGAAGCAAATAACTAAATGGAATGATGGTAACTTCAAATCACGTTCAGTTTCCTATGGTGTACCTCAAGGTTCCGTGTTGGAACCTCCCCTCTTTGTCACCTACTTGAATGATGTGCCACTCGGTTTATATAAAACATATATCCTATATGTTACACAGACCATACCTCTCTCTTAGTCAATCGAAAAATGCTAGTGCATCTGAAGCTGTTCTGAGCGATGCGCAATGGGGTTATTTCATGTGTGTAAAAAACTTAAAAATATCTATTAATTTGAACAGTAAAATATACGAGGATAACGTAAATCACTCTGATATTGGTTAATTATTCATAAATCTACAAAAACTATACTACTTATTTTAAATTTTATTAACGCGTGAAGCCAATGGTTAAAGGTAATTTTATTATTGTTAGATTGCTGCCCTGTCAGTACTAAATGTAATACTAATGTTTTAACTTCTAGTTTTCCAGTTTGCAAATAAATATTTTATGAATTTTAGGAAGTGCGAAGAGGCGCATATTTTCGGCCACAACTTTGTTGTTTTTTATGTTAGAGAAAAAATAAAAAAAACGTCGGAAAGCTCGAGCAATTTTCTCTAGAATTGATGTTTACAAATATTTTGACAAAACTGATAATTAGCGAGATTCTTGGGAAAATGGAAGAAATGTCACGTTTTCTTAGAAAATGCATGTAAACCTTAAAAAATATTTTTCCCAGAAATGTTTGCTTTGAAGGGTAGAGGTTAATGGAGCGTTTAGGTAATACATGATATTGAGAGTGCATCCTAATTGAGATCAATTTCAATTAATTACCGATTAGTTACGGTGACAAAATGGCGAAATTTTACCGATAAAGAAAAAGTCATCACTTCGCCGCTTCTATTTTCCTCATTTTTGTCGCAAGACAAAAAATAAAAAAAGAAGTGTTAGCAAATTCAATTCTATTTAAATTCGTTAGAGTAGTTTTTTGGCCTAGGAGCCAAGGTTAAGGAGTTACCAACTTTTTAAACAAGAATTTTTGCCGTATATCGCCACATATTTCAGTAAATATCTGCGAAACGAAAAAAAAAAAAATGCTGATGGAACCAAAAGACTCGTAATGAAACGAACTCGTTTTACGGTATTTTTTATTTTGGGCTAGCTCTGACCGTTTCAGAGATATCGGCGAAAAACAGTAAAAAAAAAGCATGCATTTAGGAACCGAAAATAGCGCAAAAACATACAATCTTAAAACGTTCATATTGTTCGAAAAACACCTGCGGGAGGGCCGTATGATGTCGCGACGCAAAGAGAAAGAGTTCTAGTTGTTCCGCATCGTAAATTGCACAAAGCAAATCGAAAATTCGGCTCGGCACGAACGAATCAAAAATGGCATTTTTTGACATTTAGCGAAAACGGCAAAACGAAATGTTAGTCACACATGTCAATATAGGTAATGGTGAAGTTTGTATTTCATGGCTGCCATACAAATTTACTGCTTGAACTATACTGCGCATGCGCAACCATTGACGTCACGTCACGGCTTTTAGCGGAAACTACCATTTTCAAATTATAAATTGAATTTTAAATTATTTAAAAAAAAAAAAAAATTGCCGTTACATATACTTAGTTATTACTAGTCCTAGAATGCCAATTTAATGTAAATACAAATTATGAAAAAAACCCCATTAAAACTGATTAATTGGTTTAGTAACAACTAAAAATTAAGCAGATAAATGAATGAAAATGATCAAAAAAATGATCGTAGTTAGCCTTTTGACCTTGTCGTTTTGTGATACAGATATTCAAATTCTGCGAATAAAAGAACTTCGTACTTAAGATTTTGTTACATACAAAAAAGAACCCAATAATTACCAATATTGGCAAAAAAATTGTCATTTCTAAAATTATTTGGACTAGTACTCCAGTCAAATTGTGTTTTTACCAGGAAAGTTGTGGAGTAGTTTTGATTTCTTCCATTCTATATGTTTTTTGTGGGTGCTGAATCCGAATCCGAGGTTCGCTAACAAGATTTCGTGACGCAACATTGAAAAAAATGCAAAAAAAACGTAAAAAATTTCATTTTTTGGCTTATAACTCGAAAACTATCAATTTTTCGTAAATAACCTTTCTATTCGAAATGAAAGTACATAAAATTTCCTACAAATTTCATAATTTAACTTTTTTTCTCCAACGAACCGTTCGAGCTCAAGCGCTAATTGAAAATGGGCGTATTTCGGCTGTCTCCGCAAAAACCCACTTTTTCCTCTCCGAAACTCTCATTTGTTATTACATTCTCTCCCGACCTCCCAAAATGATTTTATAACTGCCCCGTCTGGTTTAAAAGCCCTCTATCTATACTAATGGAAAAATTTGATGATGCAAAAATTTATTCACAACAAGCTGTGAAGGACGCTGATATCCTAATTATCACAACAGCTCTTATAATGTCCCCGTCAAATGAATATGTGACAGTGGTGGGGGAATATATCGACCTTTTGGTAATTTTGATTGGCCTGTGTAGCCTTGATATAAAGAATGTCTTCTTTTTGAAACCAGGAAAAGGAAAGTCCTGCAGAAGAACAATGACTTTCAACCAGTCATTGATGCTTTCAAAGACCCTCATGCACACCAGGACGAGATTGCCGAAGCAGGAAACGTGTTTCTCAGGGCTCTGTATGGGAAAGGACATGAGACTAGCCTGAACAATTTGATATACAGGCAATACCTATCTTCATCGTACAAAAGAAAAATATTGCCTCACCCCCCACCGAAGCTGCAGCACGACAACATTCACTGAGAGTTTACTTTCAGGTGCAGCAGTGGTTATCCGGTCAAACCACACTCGACGAGCAACAAAGAGACCCGAACAAGTGGGGGTGGAAAAAAACGAGGAGTGGTCTCGTGCCAGTGCGAACCCCTTTGAATCCTGCACCGGACTTGATACTTCGGCACATTTCTTGTAAATGTAAAAAAGGCTGGCAGGAAGGCAGGCCTCCATTGCTCCCCAATCTGCATATCGTGCGAAGGGCTGTGTGAAAACATCGAGCCCCCGGAAGACAGCATTGACATAGATAAAGAAGAGACCGAAGAAAGAAACCGAGAACAGACTGAAGAAAGACGCTTACACGATGTGGAAGGTATGTCTAATCTCACAATCTATTTCGTAATCAATCATCTCTCCTTGAGATAAGATCACAAGTTGTTGTTTTTTCACCACCTCTTTAATTTCCCAGATGAACAAGCTCCGACGCTGACGACAGAACAATCCAAACCTGTGCCAGACCCTCTAGACGACAACGGCTTATATAGTTGTTGCTCATATAATATAATATGTAATATAATATAATAAATATGTAATAATTTTTCAAGATTTTTTGTCGGAATTTCAACTTTTTTGTAATTGAATTTTTACAATTTCGGACTTCATTAAATAACTTGAACATTATTATGTAATTTTTGAAAGAATGACCTGTACCTTTACATATACGATCTAAATAAAAGCAGAGAACTAGGGGGAATTCACTGATTGACAGCCTTTATTAAAAATATAGAGATTTGGAGTGAAAAAAGTGGGTTTTTGTTTTCGCAGAGACAGACAAATTACGCCAATTTACAACTAGCGCTTGAGCCCAAACGGTTCATCGGAGAAAAAAACCTAAATAATAAAATTTGTAGGAAATTTGATGTACTTTCATTTTGATTAGGAAAGTTATTTACGAAAAGTTGGTGGTTTTCGAGTTATAAGCAAAAAACCGCAAAAAAATGAGATTCTCTACCTTTTTTTTTTGCATTTTTTTCAGTGTTGCGTCACGAACTTTGTTAGCAAACCTCAGATTCGGATTCAGCACCCCAAAAAACATACAGAATCGAGGAAATCAAGACTACCCCACAACTTTCCCGTAGGGGCCCTTTTGGGCACAGATTGACTTCATATAGGTATTAGGTTTCAGTATCATGAATTTCGAATATGTCAAAAAAATTTACAGAATGTGACATACATGGATACTTATTTAATTCGCGCACAATTAACCGTTCATAAGCAGATAAGATAAATGACTAAAAAATGACCAAAAATAACCAAAAAAATTGTCGTAATTTGTAGCCCTTTTGTTTGTGACATTTATATACAAATTCTGCAAGTAAAAGAGCTTAAGATAAAAGAGTATTTGGTACTTTATATTTCTTTGCATACATAAAAATGCCCAAAAATTATCAATTTCGGACAAAAAAATGATAATTTCTAAAATTATTTAGGTATATAGTTTTGGACCCTTGAAATTCAGATTCTGCAAGTCAATAATCATGATAATATATGATATTGATGGACTTCCAAGGCGTTATATAGGAAATAACAGTGTCTAGATTCTGCCTTTATAAGGTTTTCACATTTTTTACAGGATTTTGACAGCTGTCATGTGTCAAAAATAAGCTGGATTGCAATTTTCGCAGTTCTTCATCAAACTGCTCACTCATTTTGAGCCCAAATAGATTGATTTTGGTTGAATTACAAAGGAGGAGTCGAATTTGAACTGAAAAACTTGTAAATGCCACACTGTGTGGCATGGTAGCGCAGAAGGCAAAACGTCTTAGTGGCGAGCACACTGTCTATCGTGTACTGGGTTCGATCCCCATTACCGACACTGATAATGCCTTTGGGTAATGGATATTTTCTGCGCTTTTTCAAATGTGTAACCTTTTTCCGGGCAGCCTTGGCTTTGGATTTAGGGGCTGTCTACTGTGTTTATGTTTATTCATCTACATTCACACATCACTCACAAACACCTCTGCTATAAATTAATAGTTAAAAAAACAAAACAATAACCATCATTACGAATCTACAATTAATCACTATTAAAACGACGTGACATTAAAATATCATTATGCCGTATCAACGGACCAACTTGGATGAAGTTAATTATTATTTATCTAAAAGAAATATTAACAAATTGTTATTTATTTAAAAGGAATTTTACAAACGTTGAGCTATCGACGGGAACAATAAACATAATATATCTTCAAATAAAAGCTAATTAAAGATTATTATTAGGAGGACGTAGTAGGAGCAACTGGTATCACTGGTTTTAAATATGAAAGTTGAGAACGAAGATTACAAATAGGTATAATGATTTAATAAGTATTTTGTGTTAATAACGTTCGTAGTTGATATAGGAGAAAACTGGACTGAAAGTTCCATAATCAAGTATAAATTAAACTAGAAAACAGCGTGGTTAGATGTAGCCGACTTTGTCATATAATGGAATAATAAATGAAAAATTTGATGCCGCAAATAATGTAGTACTTACCAGACAACAGCAATTCAACGATATGTGATTTTGAGTTTATTTAAGTTTGAAAATACAGTCAACAATATACAGTGTTGGCTATTTAATACCACAACACCCCGTTATTTTCGAACGCGTTGCCCGATTTACTTATTTTTTTTTTCAAATAAATGGATGGAATAGTTTTTCTTTTCTTTTCTCATGTGTTTGAAAAATTTCCATTAAGGCACCTATGTACAGCCATCGAATAATGTATCAAAGCACTATTTATTTAAAGAATAACTTTTCTTCCTCATTTAGTATCTGATGTTTCTTAAGTCGAAAAACTAATACCTTTTTAGTAAACCTCATCGACTTTTATAGAAAGCCAGTCGAAAAGTGAGAAATTTTAAATTTGGCTATTGAATAACAAACACCTTATATGAGGCAACGAGTTAAAATTTTGTATAGAAATATTTGAGACAAGTGCGAATCGAATCGAATACATTATCCAATTTTGCCTTAAAAATATGAAAATTACAGATTTTTCAAAACAGCCGAGCGCTATATCTAAAAAAAAAAAAATTAATCGGGCAACGCGTTCCAAAATAACGGAGTGTTGCTCTATTAAATAGCGCACACCGTATACGTATGGCCCCCAGAAAACTTTTTTGGGTTTTGAGTTCGTTAAACCTTTTAAGTTATATTTATTTATTTCAGCATATCTACATTATATAATCCCAAATGATATTAGTTTACAACATATACATTACCTTACATATAAGAACGGATGAAACATTTGATAATGTAGATAATAAAAAATATGTTAAACGGTTCCAGATTATTCGTATGCACAAAAAAAAGTTAGACAGACATACAGAACGGCAGACAGAATTTTTTTATGTTCAAACTTAAAATATCGACGTTTCATGACATTCTAAGCCTATATGAACAATACAAATTTTTTTAAAAAATTTGTCGTTACTATACTTTCATTGGATGTGGAAGTAAAACAGACATAAATTAAAGAAAGACAATTAAGATTAAACAAAAAAAGTACAAACACACTAACCTGTATTATAACTAACAGAGATGCAATTTAAAAATTTCCTATATGAACATCTATATTATTCTATAGTTGCAGGTAAATTGTTAAAGATGATGTGACTTTTATAACCGGAAAATATTCCTGTAATTTGAATGGAATTTACCAGCTTAGAGCAAATCATTATTTCTTGTATTAAGTGTAGGTACCTCCAATTGAAAATAAATAAAAGTGACGCACAATGCCTTCTTGATACTTAACGAAGAATTAAAATTTTTTATTTCGTCCGCCATTTTTGATCGCTCCATTTTACTTAGAGCATCTGGGTTTGGTGTATTATATTTGACCACAGATAAGTTTTATTTTTGCCAGCTTTTATGAAACTACTCCTTCTTATCGAAAAGATATTCAATTTTGATTTTTTTCGGCCATTTCTGGTGTTTTCTGTGTTTTTCCAAGATGGCGGATTGACCTATACATGCCGAACAAGTCTATACTTTGTAAGAATTTTATCTCAAGCAGGCCAGTATTTTTAAAATTCCCAGTCGATTACTAATACAAGATGTATTAAGCAGATAAGTAGAAAATCCGTGAAAGCGCGTCAAGAATTGCATGAAGCTTTTGACACACCGTGTGTCATGTTCTGACGTCTGACAGTGTTATGAAAGTGTCACTTGCAGCCTATAATACAAAATTTAGGTCCTAGGACAGAAAAGTAAATTTACTTTGATGCCCTAGGATAAAAAAGTAGTAAGGAAGTTAAATAATAATGAAATTCTGGCACCATCGAAGTTCACGCATTTTTGACTGCCTCCTGGATGTCGATACTTTCATCATAACCCATATTTTTATTGCAAAAACTCACGTAAATAACTTGAATGGCGGCAATGATTATGAAGTTATCAATTTAACAACTTTTTGACAGAAACCATAGCAGAAAGCAAATACACTCCAATTAGAGACTTAGTCAACTAATAAAAGAGTTCGACAAATCTTGAAATATAATAATTTTGAATGAATTTTTCAAAAAATTGTAATATTGCTAGTAGTACCAAAAACGTCGTATGCACTTCGGCTTCTATCGTGTATTTACAGGTCTCGAACATTGCAAACCTCACCCTACGGGTCTCGGATTACACTGTGTTCCCAACCTGCAAAATACACTTACAAGCCTTGGTACATAAGTAACTATTTCGTAATCAGGAGGTCGTAATACATAAAGATCAACAATAAAATTTCTAGTGGAATGTTGTGGCTGAAAAAAATTAAATTCAATTAATTCGACTATACTATTAGAATATCATGAAACTTCGAGATTTTATGTTTGAGCAAAAAAATTCTGTCTGTGGTTCTTTCGGTCTGTCGTTCTGTAACTTTTTTGTGCACACGATTACTCTGGAACCGTTTAAGATACTGACTTGAAAGAGTATGAGCGGGTAGCAATGTAAAAAGTGCCCCCGCTTCCATAAGATGTCTCGTATGCTGACTGTCTTGTGTACAAAGTTTCAAGCTCGTGGACTCTGCATGGGGTGGAAAAAAAAAATTAATTTACCCCTAAATGTTTTATTTCTTTTCTCACCTCCTATTTGACAGATCGCTTTGTAATTTGGCACAAATAATATTAGTGTTAGGATAGTTTATTTTAAAAAATATTACTCTTCTACGATGATTTTATGCATTAAAAAAAAATTAATATATTTTTTCAATGGCCTGAAGGGTGACTACCCTGTTTGACACTATTACCATATTTTGATATAATATGTATTTAAACTATAACTATAACATATAACAGTTACAGTTTTATTAATGCGGTGGAACGGGATAAAAATAAATAAAAATTATCTGAACTTGCAGTATTACGAGTATATTTAGATAGGTAATCATACCGTGCGTGTAATTTCCCATTAGGCATGTACATTCACGTAGCGCGATAGATCTGACAACACAGCTGCCATAAATTCCTCCGTCGAGCGGAGCATCCCAGCCTGTTATTTCATTTCAGCCAGCTGGCACGCGCGATGTTGTAATTTTACTCCCTATGCCTAGCGCTCGGCTACACGCACGGTATAATCCATTCATGTTTAGTTATTTCACTTCAGATAAGACATCGCAAAGAAAAAGAAGAACAAGAAAAGCGACGTCAAGAAGAAAAAGGCGGCGTCAACAAGAAAGACACGAATTGAAGGAAATAATGGAAGACCTGGAAATGAGGCGTCAAGAGGAGAAAGAAGAACAAGAAAGACCACGCCAAGAAGAAAATGAGGAACAAGAAAGACGCCAGGAAGAACTGAGGAAAATCTTGAGCGATCAAATGAAAATCCAATAAGACTCTATGAATTCAATCAGTAACGAAATCAAAGAAGAGATCAACAAGGTCGAAGATAAAGTAGGTGTGGTCAAAACAGAAGTCAGTCAAGTCAAGGGGGAAGTAAGCGACATCAAAGAAAAGATGAGTGAGGTCGAAGGAGAGTGGAGCGCCTTAAACGACAATTGAGAGAGAAAGGAGGCCAGCTGGTAGCATCATCAGGTCCTCGTTTAAAACCTCCCTCATTTGACGGCCAAAGCTCATGGACAACTTAGAAGAGACACTTTGAAGGCGGCTGCAAGTGCGAATAACTGGAATAACAAGGAAAAGGCTATGGCATTAGTTCTGGTGCTAAGGGTCCAAGCCTCAGAGTTACTTCAGACCATCCCGGTGGAGAAAAAAAGGGACTTCAAAGTCTTGGAAGCTGCATTAGACTTAAGATATGGCGACCAACACCTTGCCCAAGTGTACCAGGCTCAGCTAAAATCAAGGACGCAAAAGGTTGGGGAAAGCTTACAAGAATTCAAAGCTGCGATAGAGAGACTGGCATACCTGGCATATCCAAGTGCACCAAGAGAATTTCAGGAACAACTAGCCGTGGGAGCCTTTTTAGATGGCATCAGGACCGAAGAGGTCAGGCGAATTCTTAGAATATCCCATCAAAGTATTAGCGAGGTTTTTATGCGTACCCTCGAAGTAGAAGCTGCCTTTAAAGACACCCCGCGTTCAGAAGTGCGTGCTGTGACAGTTGAAGAGGCACTAAAAATACAAAATAAGTCATTTTTCAATTGGCTGCCGGACCGCTGGCTACTCACGCCCCCGCTCTGCCGCAGCCGTATCTGTCTTACAAATCTCCGTAGCTCCATCTCATACTGTTACGTTCTCATATATAGTACCTTATCTCTGCAATTTTTAGTGTGTATCGTACTCGTGGTTTTCTTATGTTATTTGTATTGTACCTAATACCTAATTTTTCCCTTTTTAAAAAACTTAGATAGTAGTTAGTGTCATGCACGAAATGGAAAATTCTACAACTGACAGCAATAGTTCTGAGAGCAAAATCAGCTCACTTCATTTAAAACGCAAAAACAGTAACAATGTATAATATGCAAAAAAAAATTGGAGGTACTATAATCGAATCACCAATAAAACTTCTTTACTGCCACAGTTAGATGAGGAAAGTGACTTGGATAAATAATTTTGTTATTTATAAATTATCATGTTCCTAATGGTTAATAAAATAAGTCTTATAGATGTTCGTATGTAATAATAATAACAGCCCGCCTAATGCTCTAAGTGAATCCCATTGCGACCACAAAGCCTTCAATCCTAATCCTTTGTTTGAGACATCCTTCCATTCTGGTCGGGTTCCTTTTTAATTTGCTTGCAATATGGGTCCAATTTCTGCATCACTCATACTTGTCTGAATGAATTATATGGTTACCTATCTAAATATTAAATAATATACTGGTAATATTGCAAGTTCAGATATTTTTTATTTATTTTTATCCTGTTCCACCGCATTAATAAAACTATAACTGTTATATGGTATAGTTATAGTTATAGTTTTAATACATATTATATCAAAATATGGTAATAGTTGTCAAACAGGGTGGTTACCCTTCAGGCCATTGAAAAAATATATTAATTTTTTTTTAATGCATAAAATCATCGTAGAAGAGTAATATTTTTCAAAATAAACTCTCCTAACACTAATATTTGTGCCAAATTACAAAGCGATCCGTCAAATAGGAGGTGAGAAAAAAAAATAAAATATTTAAGGGTAAATTTTTTTTTTCCGCCCCAAACAGAGTCCACGAGCTTAAAACTTTGTACACAAGACAGTCAGTATACGAGACATCTTATGGAAGCCATTTTAGTTCGGTAGGTGCGGAGGCACTTTTTACATTGCTACCCGCTCATACTCTTTGGTACATGTGTGCATTTTAACGAGATCTGCATTATATTTTGATATTATTCCGTTGGAGGGTTAGGGGGTAAATTGGGTTAATAAATAGGTAAATCAAGCAAGTAAGTGTCCATAAAATTGGTATTTAGTATATATATAAGAGAAGTTAAGGCCTAAAAAAATTTCCACCTTGTGGAACTCTAGAAGTTACGTTGATATTTTTTTATTTGTTTCATCCTATTTTCACAATTTGAATTCTATGTCCTACGGTTGTTGCTTATGTAAGAAGATTTCGTATTAATCTATAATACCAGCCCTTGGCAACCCGTGCATCGAAAAAAATAGAAATTATAGTCCCTAATGCATATAAACAGATTATTGGCACCAAAATGAGACGAACGAATATCGGACGCTAACTGCATCGGTCAAACGAGAAGTCGACTTTTAAATAAATAATTAATCGTTGTCCGTCCTTTGGAAATTTCCAAGCAGCACGGCCATGCCGTAAGATATACATACGTGATAATAAACATGTGTTTTAAAGCTTTGACATAAAACAGAGCTATATCTTACTTTAGCATAAACACCACTTCAACATAGCCCGTTTTCACAGCTATTTTTAATTATAAATTCGAAAGGATCTCAATCATAATATATACTATAAAAATAATATTACACCGAGATCTTAAAAAACCGCTACAGGATATACTGAAAAATAGTAACATTTCGCATGATTTAATTACACAACTTATCAGAAGTTAAATATAAATATTTTGTTCGTATATTTTTAGATAAAAATTTTAAGAATAGGCACATGGGATGTAAGAATATTCTTGAATAATTTATAACTGTGTATACTATCAAGAACCTTAAAATAATCTAAAGATAGCTATGTAAAAATTTGTAATAAACTGTTAAACATATTTTTACTATTGAGCTTGACAGAATAGTAATTCTACAGAGTATTATAACTTTTTGGGCAAAGTATGCCTCAAAATAAGCTCTATCAGAGCCAGTTGTTACAATGTTTACGTTGTAGTACAGGGAAAGATTGAAAAAAATTTGTGCAGATTTTAAACCTTGGTTATAAGTTTAAAATAGGCCAAAGTTTACGAAACAAAAAAGTTCAGGAGTTTTATAGATCCGCAGGAACTTATAGGGGGTAAAAAGGGCTACTTTTAATAAAAAAAATCGATGTTTCTCCTTTTTTTCGGGAAATATGGCATTTGCAAAAAAATATTTCAACTGAAAGTTGTTTTTGGCAAAATTATCTTTAATTTTTGATGTTTTTAAATTAATTTTATAGCAATAAATAACCGAAATACGGCCATTTTTCGATGGCGGGATGGCGGATGGAATTGTTTTCTAAAACAAGTGTTTTAAAGGGATAAAATAAATTGAGCATCTAGGTGATGCTAAATATTAAGGAAAAATAGCATTTTTGAAAGAAAAATTAATTACTGAGCAATTACAATAACAAAATGCCGACATTTTATCTACAAAAATTAGAAAAAAACTAAATTCATCCTTAATCTAGTAGCTTTCTTATTTTTCTCTAGCATGTTTTTGCTCAATGTAATACTTTTCGAGTTATTTGACAAAAAACTTTTGACACTTGACTCTTTTTCAGCTAAAATCCCAAATTTTCTAGTAGTTATTATTACATTAACTTCATTTTATATGAAAAGTTGCATAGAATCTTTTCTTCTTATTTAATTCTCTCTCAGCTCCAATGTTTTTTTTTTAGGTGCCACCCCCTGAAAAGCGTGGCATCCACTTACATTATTCCGAAGTTAAAACCTCTAGTATTTCGGTTAATTATTGCAATAAAATTAAATTTAAAAACACCAAATCGATGTTTTTAATTAAAAATATCCCTTTTCACCCCCCCCCCCCCCTATAGGTTCCCGCGAATCCGTAAAAATCTTAAACTTTTTTGTTTCGTGAACTTTGGCCTATTTTGAACCTATAACCAAAGTTTAAAGTCTCCATAATTTTTTTTTGAGTTAAAGTAAAGCTTTCCTCTACTATTGTCTCTATAGGCAGTTCAGTTTCACTACATCCTTATTTTTTAATTAATTTGTTCATACTTTCCATTCGCTGTGTTGATAACGAAAAGCATATATTTATATTTCCATCGAAATAAGTACGATTACAACATGTGGTCGCACCGTTTTTATCTGCACATTTTGCCAAGTTTCACCATCTGTACAAACAGAACGGAGCTCAAACAACACAGTTGATATTTTTTAAATGGTTTTTAAAGATGATTTCATATAAACAAGGATACGTACGTACGCATATTTGTAGTAGAAACTAACTTACTTACGATTACTTGATTGGAGATGAAACAATAAATAATTGAAGCTAATCATTATAGTTATGGTTTATATGTTCGAAAAATGTTCCTTGATAAAAAATTATTGGCACAGAAAATCAAAAGAATGCAATAAAATAGAATAAAAAACAAACTGAAACCTAATCACAATAATTGACGTGCGAAAAAACTAACGATTCACATGGCTGCAGTTTAGTATCTCTACCTAGGATATTTCTGAGACACGAAATCTATTTAAAAGAGCAGAAGCATTTTTTGGATACTTCCGGAATACAAGGTATAAAGTTTAAGTCCTTATTAAGGGTCAATTCTAACCTTATCAGCCTGTTCAATGATTACACTATCCACTGACAGTTGAAAGTTTAAGAGAACTTTTAATTTATTTGAAGTACTGAAAACAATATTTTTACTTTTGTTTGGATTTAAAACAAGTGAGTTTTGTACGGTCTAGTTTTTTATTTCATTTAAGTCACTGATGCTTGTTTCTGCGTCTTTATGTGCCAAGATGTCAAACGAAAAAACCGCTGCCCAAGGATTCACTACTTCCACATCCAAGTCAATCACAACGAAAAAACTTTGTATGTGGAAATAATTGTTTATGGAACTTTAATACTATAATATTTGAAATCCTCTACCCCAAAAACCCATAAAACGATACCCCACATCGGTAGTGGTGGGGGTGGTAAGGGGTGGTAGTGGGGGTGGATGAAGTAAAAAAATATTTTGAGGTTTTTGGTTCTTGTACACACACTAAATCACATTTTTTTTCATCCCCTTTAATAAGGGGGTGGGGGTGGTAATGGGGGTGGCTAATGCCAAAAATTTTTTTGAGACCTTAGCTTCTCTTGTATATACTAAATATCAATTTTATGGACTCTTACCTGCTTTATTTACCCATTTACCCCCAATATTACCCCAATTTACCCCCCTACCCTTCGTCGGAACAACATGAAAATATAATCTAGTTCCAGATCTCGTTAAAGTACATATGTGTGCCAAATTTCAAGTCAATATCTTTAACGGTGCCAGAGTAAACGTGCGCACAAAAAAAAGTTACAGACAGACAGACCGACAGACAGAAATTTTTTTTTCGCTCAAACTTAAAATCTCGACGTTTCATGACATTTTAAGCCTATTTGAACAATAAAAATTTTTGAAATTTTTTTTTTCAAAATTAAGCGTGATATCAATACTTTTATTCTTTTTTTTTTGTTTAAAATCACTTTCAAAATGTTTAAAAAAAAAACACAAAATCATTGCGCCATAGAAATCGAAATATCTTTTTGAAATATATGGCGCGCTTGAGGTCACTGACGGCCGGCCAAGAAGAAAGTTTGTAACGTGTTTACAGGGTGTGCTGGCCCGAATTTTTGTCTGACAATTAAATTACACGGCCAAAAAGGTCTCTAGAATAACATATTCAATTGTCAGACAGGAGCAAATAATAAAAATTTCACGTAAAAAAATACATGTTTGAGGTGTTCTTACACCCCCTGCTGCCTGAAATTTTTGTCTGACAATTTGTATGGTTATTCATATACCTTAATTCAAGCAAAATACGAAGTTTTAACCAACTTGCAATAATGAAAATTTCGACTACTATTTTACGATTTTGGGGTGTTCTTACACCCCCTGCTGTCTGAAATTTTTGTCTGACAATTTGTATGGTTATTCATACACCATAATTCAAGCAAAATACGAAGTTTCAACCAACTTGCAATAATGAAAACTTCGACTACTATTTTGTGACATTGGGGTGTTCTTACACCCCCTGCTGCCCATCGCCAAGTCGAAACGTTCGAGATGGCAACTCATTACCCCCATGGCAACCTTTTGGCAAATTTTTAGCCTACTTCGAGTAATGAAAGAAAAATGTTCACTAGCTCTTAGACTATATGTAGTACACAGCCTGCTAAATAATATAACCTAACCTAATCTAGCTGTCATTCTTATATTATTTGTTTTTCCATTTAATTTAGGAGTTAATTTTTCTTACCGAATCCCCCACGTGCTTTAATTAATTACCAGACATTTTTCAAGCACTAGGGAGACTACTAGTGAAAATTTTCATAAAATGAGTAAAGGTGTTAAAATGAAAACTTAATAGGTACGCAATTTAACGGTAGTAGTTACAATAAATTACAGTTATTTTTCTTCGCTTATAAGTTATAACAAAAATGCAAAATAAGACATTTGTGAAAAAAAAATTGTTATATTTTTCATTTAATATATAGCCCTGTCACAAGACTTTCACCCCCAAGACACATTATTTTATAGATGTTTTGTAAGAATCGCCTATAGTTTATTTATCTTAAAATGCTTGTATTTAACACAAAAGTATTTTATAGAAGGAAGCCATTTCATTAGACCAGGTCGAGGTCGTAAATATGACAAGAAATAAAAAGTTTAAAAATCACATTTTTATTAATATTTACGGCAATTAATACGTGCTATTTATAAAATTATGATGATTAAAACAAATTGGCATTAAATTTCATTACAAAAAAATTTTAAAACGTGAAATCGATTTTTATAAAACTTCAAAAATTATTACAATCCTTCAGTAAACGTGAGGGGCACTTAAAATTCATCAAAAGTACCATGGCATAATTCACAGTAAAATTTCCTTCGCATAAAATATTGCAAGCTATATATTGCTAGTTGGGTAATAACTTGTAGGATGACAGAAACACAGCAGACGTATTTTTTACTAATATTTCAATAATTACTTGTCAATGTGGGTATTAGAGACATGGGAGGAAATTTAAAATTGACCACAAATTTTATAAATGAACTTATTTCGACCGCGTAAACCTAACTATTACATTGACTTCCATACAAGAAAGGAGCTTTAGGATAAATAAACACGGTCCAAAATAGTTTTCAAAAGCGAAGCTTTGACGTTTTATGAGCTTTGAGAGCCACACACATATGCCTCTACATTTATTTTTTCACTTCATTTAGTTGTTCTAAATATAGCACCTTCAATAAACAATATTAGACATATTTATCTGATTTAATTTAATAGTCATAAACTGATCGCTAACAATCAGCAATCGGTCTATCTATCGAGGTCACGCGTTATTATTTATGTTCAATTATTGACATACTGGGATAAGAGTACTTCGACTTCCTAGCTTTTAATTAAATCATTTTCATTTAATTAAATGCTACATATTAGGAATTATACGGTGCTCTGAGGGATTAACGCATCTTTTGTAGATAAAAGTAGGCGATAATAATTGCTTTGGGTGTACTGTTGTTAAGGGGAATGAAAGCTCGTTATTTTGACCTAATTCTCGTGATAAAATTACACAGGTCGACAAAGAAAAATTCTGCTCCAAGGACAAAACCTGTCATGCCTTAAGTATTTTTGTGTGCTTGGAACAGACATTTTTTTTTTGTAGACCTGTGCTCAGGTCTACAAAAAAAATTTTTCTGTTCCAAGAACTATACCTATCATGCCTTAAGTATTTTTGCGTGCTGAATCCGAATTTTCAATTTAAAAAAATTTCTACTTCTTAGATTTCGAGTAAATCCCGGTTTTTATCGTCAAAATACGGTTTTTTGACAAAGAAAATTGAAAATTCGAATTCAGCACACAAAAATACTTAAGGTATGATGGGTTTAGTCCTTGGAGCAGAATTGTTTTTTTTGTAGACTTGCGTTATTGAAGATTATCTGCTTGTTTAATAAAAAATAAATAATTCAGAAAATGGGAATTTTGATGAAACCGGAATATTTTTTATTTTATTTTGTTCGTAATCTGCTAACGACATAATCTAGTGATATGGAAGGAAAAAATAGATTAAGTACAGTAAGTCAAATCGTTGGTAAAACCAAAAGTATGCACCACACAATTTTTTTTGTCCAATAAGTGCAATGCGTGTAACATTAGTTCGTTGATTAAATTTTATTTTTTTTTGTGGATATTTTTTCGTTTTAAAAAATTTATCAAAAATGAAACTGGGCAATATTAGAGACCGAAGACAAAGTAAAAAGTAGGTATAATTATTTAACAATCGCAGCTGCAGAAACTCAAATTTCCACGGAATTTGCCATATTTTAAATATAATGACAATCAATAAACCAATATACCTTGAACCATACACTCAAAGAAAATGATAGGTAAATTCAACCAAAAAGAGCATATGAAATCGCGCCTATCTAGTTTCATAGTTAAATCAATCAGAAAAGAATAGTCATACAACTTTATTTGTTTTCGTAAACAAATAGTAGTTTAATAATCATATCTTCTTGTAACAAATTAAATAGTACAATGTCATTTTTTTATGTTCACTAACCATTTTCAATTTGGTCTACAATTAAATAGTACGACTTTGTTTTTTGTTCGCCAACTAATTTTTAGGTTGATCTACACTTTATTGTATGATGAAGTTTTTTTTGGTTAGCCAAAATCTCAGTATTGAGACATCAGACCACCCAAACCAAAGATTAGAGATCGTTTATAAGATCCATCCAAATATATCGATGATCTCTGAGAGAATTTGAACATTGCAATCATGTTATTAATTTTCTATAAATTCATAAGAGTACCTATAAGATAATGCATGATTGATTATTGTCAGTGATTTGTATGTGGCGTCATCTGGGAATAATTTCTGTAATAGACTACGTGGTAAGCAAGCAAATTTTATGGTAATTCTTTTAGAACTTCTAGAAGATGACAATAATATTGGTTTGTCTACCAAGTACAATAATACAACGAACTAATACTGAATTACAATTCGATAATAGTTAAAAATAAAATATACTATTATCTAGTTTAATTTGACAGAATTCAACAAAATAATAGTCAGACGAAAAAGATAATAGTCTTATTCATCTATTTTTTAAGTTAATGTTTGTTTTATTGTACGACAACTTTTTATTAATTAAAATAACAATCACCTCTTGTTTAAAAATACCATCAATATAGTTTAGTTTAACAAAATTGACGATATTGTTAGTTAACCATTTTTTTTTTGTTGAATTTACCCATACTATTTCTTTGAGTGTAAGTATTATAATGCATAGATTGGTGACTGGTCCAAAACTGCTGAGACTCTTTGTCTGGCCCAGCGTTACCACATTTGGTAGATTTTTATTTCTTTTTAGTAAAATTTTAAGGATTTTTTGTAAAGTTTGGTAGGTAAAATTTGCTGGTAGATTTCTGATAGACTATCAGAAATCTACCAGCAAATTTTACCTACCAAACTTTACAAAAAATCCTTAAAATTCTACTAAAAAGAAATAAAAATCTACCAAATGTGGTAACGTTGGTCTGGCCTTATGTTCTATTTTTAGTTGATGAAAGAGAAATGAAATATGGTTCTGGTACTGCCATCTAGTAACAGTAACGCTAAACGCTACATACAGAGAATCGGCAGACAGTGTAATATACAAGAATTATTATATAAAGTGTTTATTGATATATATTTATTTATTTAATTCTTATTTTCAATTTAAGGAGGGTAAAGATTAAGTTACGGTTGTTTAGTTAAACAGAGGGTATTTATACTATGAGAGTTGAATTTGCATAAGTGTTATTAGTGATGGATTACCACACGTAAGTACATTTGTGTTTAACATGAAATAATTGACTTGCCTTACGTTATGTTTATATGATTATATTACTACGTTTATAATACAATACTACAATTAACGTTAACCATTTTCTAGTGTCGACCGGTACGGCAATACATTCTTTTTTAAATAAAATTTTAAAATTCATTGATGCGGGAGAATGTCCTGTTGGTATATTTTGTGATCTCAGCAGGACATTCGACTGCATCAGTCATAGTCTATTAATATCTAATATATTTGATTATGGTATACGGGGGCCTGTCATTAAATTGGATCAGTACATTCCTCGAAGATCGGAGGCAAGCTTAAAACATAAAAATGATAACATCATATGTAGTATTAATTCAGAATGTTTAAATTCAATAATGGGTGTTCCACAGGGCTCTATGTTAGGCCCTGTGCTTTTTGCTTTATTTATTAATGATATTGATTTTTGCTATCAACTACACCTTTTACAATGTATGCTGACGACATTTCTACGATAATATCAAATCCACCTCATAATGTTTTGGAACAAAATTGCAAGGCAATTTTAAATACTTTAAACCATTGGTTTTCCGATAATACCCTGTATCTCAATACCATCAGATTCCACGGTAGGCAAAAGGAATGTGATAACTTAAATATTAAAATAGAGAATACAAATATTTCTAATACTGAGGACTTAAGTTTTTAGATCGGGCGAATGTCTAAATTGGAAGCATCATTGCGAAACTTTGATATCCAAAGTTTCTTCTATAGTATACCTGCTCCGAAATATTAGGGCGGTTCTATCAACAGAACAACTTGTTAATTTATATTATGCCCAAGTTGATTCGCGTTTAAGGTACGGTTTCTGTTTTTGGGGAAAATCCACCATATCTTCAAATGTATTTATTGCACAAAAATGTATCTTACGATGTATAAATTTGGTATACCGGATAATCATACGTGCAAGAATGTCTTTCTAGAAAATAAAATTCTTACCTTACCTAGCATATATATTTTCGAAATTTGTATATATGTTTCTAGAAATAAAAATAGTTTTATTTTAAATAGTGTCTACCATAGTGTGAATACAAGACAAAAAAATAAACTCCATAATAAACTCCATAAACCTGGTCCAGATTAAAAATCACAAGTGAGTCTCCAAGATTTATAGGCCCGAAACTACCGTCTACCGGATGACATAAAACATCAGGAAAGAAAGTATTCATTCAGTAAAAAAACTAAAAACTATTAGATAAATGTTATTATTCTGTATCAAAGGTTTTCTGTATTTAATGTCTACAATACACAGCAACTTAACATGAACCTACATGTTCCGTTTTTTTGTTTTTTCTTTTTACTCTTGTTTTGTTTACAAATTTTGTATTATACCGTACATTTTTAGTATTATTTGTCTTCGTCTTATACAACTGTGTGTTTTACACTATATTTGACTTTTAGTATAAGTTTTTATATTATTTAACTATTGTGTAAAATAGTGATTGAATGACTTGTCTTATATCATGTACATGATCAAAAAGGACCAATACATATTTGAATTTGAATTAGCAATAAACTAGAGAAAAATGTATAGATCAAATTTAAAAGCAAGAGTGATTGGTGCAATGTTGTGAAAAAACGGGCTATCGCGTTAATGAGTGAAATAATCATTATAATATTGTTTAAAGAAATTATTATGACCTACAAAATTACACTTACCTATAACATTTTTCAAGTTATTCAAGTGCAAAAGTACCACTTTTAAGGTAAATTTTGGAACATGTTTATTATTCAGGACACAATTACTTCTTTATTTGAAATATTTTGAAGCAAAAATTACTTGTGCTGTTAATCTATGGTATTATTAAAATAACGGACTAAGTACGATTTACCCTCTCACCCACTAAATGTGCGAAAAGACGCTCACCCAATCGATGTCACTCAGTGCAAGTTTTAGAACAAACAGAATAATTAGTGTTTGGAAACAAATGTAAATAAATGCAGACGTATGATTTACGTTTTTTAAAAAAATATTTATGAACGTCTTTCCAGTGTGTTTATTTACATTTGATGAAAGTCAAGAAAGGCGATATGATGCTATAATTAAATATCTGACATCTGCTCGAACATTCACGACGTACATTATATTTTATCATAATGAAAATGCAGCATATTCAGTGGTTATCTGCAGTTATAATTTTATTCATACATTACTATCACGACAATTTAATTGCTACACTCAATAAACAATTATTTTAAATTTCGAATAACGGACACTACAGGATAGTTAAGGTAAATAAAAATAATGAATAACATCCCCCCTCCAATTTTTATTAAACAAAAATCACACTATTAAAATAATAACGGTATCTAAGTTATCCAATACAAATTCTCTTAGGGTGACAGAACCGTCATCAATTTGTTCATCTGAATAATGCTAATTCTGGTGATATTATTATTAAATTTGGTGTTCTTCAAGGTTCTGTTTTGGGACCGGTTTTATTTCACATTTATGTTAATGATTTGTCAAACAGTAGTCCTTTAGCACTCTTTTTGCAGATGACAAACATTGGCTTATATCCATAAAGATAGAAATATTTTAGCTTCAAAATAGTCTGTCTATGGTTCATAACTGGTTTTTAAATATTAGGCTAGCATTAAATAGTGACAAGACGGAGACAATGATTTTTTGTTCAAGACAGCAATCTATACAGATGAACTCTCATTGCGTTACATTTTTTGACATTATTTTGAACAGTAAGTTAACATGGGAAGAACACATTTCCTACATCTGCAAGAATATATCTCTATATGCACTAATACAATCTTCCCTTAAGCTATTTTGGTATGGGGCCACTCGGCACATACCTCAACAGTTTTTTTACTGCAAATAAAGACTGTCAGAATCGTTGCTGGGTTATTATATAGGGATGATTGTAGGACTGCTTTTAAAAACCTTAAGATACTCACCTTACCCTGTGATTATGTACTACAGTAAAATGTAGTGGAAGTTTACATACGTACTCCAGATCGTCTGGCGGGAGAGGGAGCAAAAACTTCCGTCCCTGGCCCTGACCCAGCCTTGGGTCTGCCAAAGAATCTGATTATTTGGATACTCCAGTATGTGTTCTAAGCCTATTGAAAACACCAAAATTAGTGAACCTAATCATAGTACTTTTGAAGGAAACTCTGGGTCCTGAAGATATTTTTGTGCGAACCATTCACAGTATCTCTTCTCCCATATTCATTTTCTTGCAAACATTGGTTTGTATGGGTAATAATGACTTTTCTTTAACATTTTATGTACAGTTGTTTTGAAAACATCCACTTTCTTTGAAATTTGTCTTATAGCTCTAATAATAACCGAGATAACAATATATTCACTCCCGATTTGGGACACAGTTTACTCTAAATATAGATGAAGTAGTGGAACACTTTACAAAACTTGTACATTTTTTTCTAACAATAAAAGTACCAGTTTCTATAGTTTCTTTTATAGTGCATACTGCAAAGATAGTGTCACCTCCAGATATTGCATAGGTATGTAAAAATTATATGATTATCTTTTAAATTCGACATTTTTTGCTTTATAGTCTTATTCCTCTAGAAAATGTGTCTTATTTTAGGACAATGGTAAGAATGTTTTTGTATATTTAATTAACCTTATCATAATTCATTGTCCATTAGCTCCACGTGTTTCAGGTTTTGATTTTTCCTTTAATCTTTCTACAATCTGATTAGATTGATAAAATTATCTTAGTGAATGTAGTAAACAACTATACGCTGAGTATTTTCTTTCAAAAATATGAGATACACGTTTTCAATGATTTATCATCGATTAAATGATTTTTGTGTCAAAAATAACAGGTAAATAAATATCTTACGATTTTTAAACAATGACAAATTGAAAGATATTGTTGCAAAAACATGAAATGTTGGCAAATTTATATAAATGATTAATAAAAATAAAGTTGTTGTCCTTATGATGCAGTAAAAACTGATTGTATCGATATCGCCGTTAAAAATCTTCCTTCAATATTGTTTTAAGGCTTCACGTATGTTAAAGGAAAACACAATAATACGATTTGCGGAGTATTGGAAAACAACAAAAAGTATATTATTTCATAGACATTAGTATGGATATAATAAAAAAAAATTTAATGAAAAAAAAAACGCGAATGAAGGACAATATTTTGTATGTAGTTAACTGAAGGAATATAAACCTGCTCTATACTTTTAGTAGTCACTCTAAGAAGAAAAACCGCTGCCCAAGGAATCACTACTTCCACATCCAGATTTTCTATCCAAGTCACTCACAACGACAAAAATTTTTATGTGGAAATAATTGTTTATGGAACATTAATAATATAATATTTGAAATCCTCTACCCCAAAAACCCATAAAACGATACCCCAAATTTACCCCAATTTACCCCCCCCCCAACCCTTCGACAAAACAAGATGAAAATATAATCTAGTTCTAGATCTCGTTGAAGTACATATGTGTACCAAATTTCAAGTCAATATCTCAAACGGTTCCAGAGTAACGTGCGCACAAAAAATGTCAGACAGACAGACCGACAGACAGACCGACAGACAGACCGACAGACAGACCGACAGACAGACCGACAGACAGACCGACAGACAGACCGACAGACAGACCGACAGACAGAACATTTTTTTTCGCTCAAATTTAAAATCTCGACGTTTCATGACATTCTAAGCCTATTTGAACAATAAAAATTTTTAAAATTTTTTTTGTCGTTACTATACTTCCATTGGATGTGGAAGTAAAATGATGTAAAAATGTACAGATGGCAATATTTCGTATGTAGTTAGTCACCCTAAAATGTGAGGGATAATATTTCGCATTCAGTTAATGCAACTGTCAAAGAAAAATATGACGAAAAAGTAAACAGGGTGATCACTCTAAAAAAAATGTGAAAAACGTGACGTATAATATTTCACATGTAGTTAACACAATCGTCAGGGAAGAAAAATATAAAAATATACAGGTCACTATGAATCATAATTATGGTAGATATAATATTTGCAGTTGGCAGAATTACGACGAAGAAATCTGCCATACTTTTAATGAAATATAACTAAACGGCAGAAAAAAATAATATTTGGAATGTTGTTGTCATTTGCTAGGAAGAAAACCTGACATATTTTTAATTAAAAAAGTATACAAGAAAAGATAATAGATAAATGAAAAGTGCAAAACTTTTAGAGGTCGCTATCGAGACTTGAATTTAGGAAAATAACCATAATTTTAGCTTAAAAATAATATACAAGGTCGTTATCCAACAGAAAAAATAATTAATGGCTAAAGGATGCAAACTGTGCATTTTTAATGAGGCCAGAGAGGAAAGTTTTGCCACCGATTTTTTTTTTATTTGGTAGATAAACTTCCCAAGCGCTACACTGTTTCTTATAATCTAGTGGAGTGGAGTAAAAAACAGGGGAAAAGTCGCTTCCTTCTCGAGTTTTTTTTTTTAATCTTAGAACAAACCTAGATATATACCATTTCGTTAAGAAGGTCGATGTTCATTAGAAATCATGAAATACGACATTTTTTAGTGGTCACGGACATTGTTATTTTTAAAAAGGTGTGAAATTTTTTTTTTTTTTAATCATGTTTTTTTGAACATCTAATGCCATAACTCAAAAACGAATGGAGCTATCCACATGAACTTTTTTTTGTTATAAAACACACACTTAAGCACTTCTATCTGTGTATAGTATTGTTAACTAAAACATTTTTAAGTTTGTTAAAAACTTAGATAACCTTGAAAGTTCAGAAAATACTCAGTCAAATTTTCACTAAGCTACAAACTTTTTTGTTTTTGGAAATTTTGTATAACATGCTGAAAGAAAATAAAGCCAAAAGACCAAAAAAGTTTTTGATAGCATAAATTTTATTGTCTTTTACAGTTTAGGTACAGTGATTTTTTTTTGAGCGCGCGAATTGCAGAAATTGAATATTAATACGCCCGCGTCCACTAAAACTAACTAGTCTCAGGGCGGTGTACTATCAACGTTATTCGTTTTCGTCGAAGGTCAAATTATAAAACCGATGCCCAAGGAATCACTACTTCCACATCCAGATCTTCTATCCAAGTCTCTCAGAACGAAAAAAATTTGAATGTGGAAATCATTTTTTATGGAACTTTAATAATATAATATTTGAAATCGTCTACCCCAAAAACCTATAAAACGATATGCCACATCGGTAGTGAGACTGAGGGTGGTGGAAGGGGGGTAGTAGTAGTGGTGGATAAAGTAAAAAAAAAATTGAGGCCTTTGGTTCTTGTACACATACTAAATGACAATTTTATTTTTTTCGCCCCCTTGAATAACGGGGTGGGAGTTGGTAATGTGGGTGGTTAATGCCAAAAAAAAATTTTGAGAGCTTAGCTTCTCTTATATATACTAAATACCAGTTTTATGGGCTCTTACTTGCTTGATTTGTCTATTTACCTCCATTATTTACCTTTTACGGAATAATCTAGTTCCAGATTTCGTTAAAATACATGGTACCTGTACCAAATTTCAAGTCAATAACTTGAACGGTTCCAGAGTAATCGTGCGCACAAAAAAGTTACAGACAGACCGATAGACAGAATTTTTTTTGCTCAAACTTAAAATCTCGACGTTTCATGACATTCTAAGCCTATTTGGATAATACAAATTTTAAAAAATATTTTTGTCCATATTATATTTCCACTGAATGTGGAAGTAAAATGTGTAACGATATTCTTTCTCTTATTACCACTTGTATTATATTGTAGAAAGTATGGTCATTGTGCGAATTGTGCGTGGATTATCTACTTAAAAAATATTTAAGATAAATAAGCAATCTAAGTTTCATTGTAAAATGGAATGAATTTTATGTGGCGTAGTAATAGAGGAAAACGATAAACTTGTGCACAAGCCATGGAAACAGAGTTTAGAGACTATAATTAGGCGAAAATAACACGTTTACTCAATTCACAGGTCTACAAAAAAAAAAAAATTCTTCTCCGAATACTAAACCTATCATGCCTTAAGTATTTTTGTGTGCTGAATCCGAATTTTCAATTAAAAAAATTTTCTACCGCGTAGATTTCGAGTAAATTCCGGTTTTTATTGTCAAAAAAACCGTATTTTGACGATAAAAACCGGGATTTACTCGAAATCTACGCGGTAAAAATTTTTTTTAATTGAAAATTCGGATTCAGCAGACAAAAATACATAAGAAATGATAGATTTAGTCATTGGAACAGAATTTCTTTTTTTGTAGACCTGTGTACAAAGTGCACCTATGCCACAGATCTACAAGAAAAAAGTTCTGTTCCAAGGACTAAACTTATCATTCCTTATGTATTTTTGTGTGCTGAATCCGAATTTTCAATTTAAATTTTTTTTTACCGCGTAGATTTCGAGTAAATCCCGGTTTTTATCGTTAAAATACAATTTTTTGATAATGTTTGGCGTTTGCTCGAAATCTAAGTGGAAAATTCGGATTCAGCATACAAAAATACTTAAGGCATGATAGATTTAGTCCTTGGAGTAGATTTTTTTTTGTCGACCTGTGTTATTGTGTGGATTTAGGGTAAAAATGCAATGCATGGGAGTTTCGGATAGGGACTCTGACAGAGGAAATGTCGGATACAAATATTAAGATTGCCACGTGCTTTAAGAAACTGTCTTTTTTATTTAGCTCCAATAATAACGCAAAAAAAGGAAAACTCGATAGTTTACCTACTTTTTATCAAAACACTCCAAAATTGTTACTTTTCCTAAACTTCTGTTTATGGGATTTTATTAACCCCCTAGTTGCGCAACATTTTTTCCATTTTACTATAATATTATTTTTCACCGTTTCCGAGATCCCAATGCAATGCATACTCCATTTAAGATTTTTAATTCCTTTTTGGCTTCAACCTTAGTCCTTAATGTGTCACTGGAAAAAATAAGTTATCCTTTCAGATCCTAAAACGTGATAAAACAGTCCTAAACATAAAAAAATAATAATGAAAAGTTCCGTTACACACAATACATAATCATTATTATTCTAAGTACGGCGCGCGTACGCTCGACAATTCCTCCATACTAAAAAATTCGTAACTAGCAAACTATTGCTAATAATGAAAATATTTTTTTTCTAAAAACTTTTTTAGTCTATTGACTTTATTTTCTTCACAGCATGTTACACAAAATTTTCAAAAACAAAAAATTTCCTCGCGTAGTGAAAATTTGATGGCGTATTCTCTAAACTTTCAGGGTCATCTACGTTTTTGGCATGTTTACATTTTTTTTTATTAGCAATTCTATGAATAGAGAGAAGCGTTTAAGTGTGTGTTTCATAACAAAAAAAAGTTCACATCGATAGCTCAATTCATTTTTGAGATATGGCAATGGATGTACAAAAAAACATGATTTAAAAAAAAATTAAATTTTACACTTTTTTTAAATAAGAATGTCTGTGACCACTAAAAAATGTCGTATTTTGTGTTTTTATATGTAAAATGATGTTGTTGGTAATACCCACTGAGTCTGATCTTGTTCTAAGCTCATAAAAAAAAAACGACACAATTTTTCGCTCCACTAATCCTCAAAATTTTGATATGGGTCGTCATGTTTTGTGGATCGCGCAGTGGTAGTGGTGAGGCGATAGTCATTTGGTGCTCATTTATTATATTTATTTATTATTTGCATACTAATATTTTTTTGTAACCAATAATTATTTTAGATTCCGATCAATTGTTTGGGGAGCTTATTAAGTATCTGTAATTACTTTTTAAAAAATGGTTTAATATTTTTGGCATTCAATTATAATTTTTGGTGTTTATTAATTATTTCACTCTATCAAAACGAATTTCACTTGAGAAAATTGATGCTTAACAAATATATGTCTGGCAGTGGTATTACAGTTCCCATTTATAATTTTTGGTGCTCAAGTAATCTTCTGGTAAGCAATAATTAAAATTGTCAGAAAAAGTTGATGCTCAAAAATTTATTTGGTGATCATTTAAATTATCCCCGTTTTTAATGGACTTCTCCAGGATACGGTGAATCCTTACGTTAAATCAGCACCGTGAATTTCATTTTCAAACATAACACGCTCCTTACATCTACTTCACTGCTTCACAGATAGTTGTCAAGAGAGGTCAAGAAGTAACGTCAGTATCAGCGATAAATTCAGCAATAATCTATGTTGTAAACATTGTAAGTGCAGTAATTTTCTTATTTTATACGTTTTTTATTTCATTCATGATTGATAGTTTTGTTGTATATATTCAATATTCATTTTAAAAGGTTTACAACGTTATTTCAATAAGAAAAAGCATAAAATTTACTGTCTTTTTATTAACATGACCAACAATCGATAATTTGTTTATTGTTATTTAATTATAAAATAGCTTAATATAGCAAACAATTTATAAATTAGTCAATTTAATTTAAAAATAAATTTACGATATTAAGAGTGGAGAATTAATTAATGGAAGACAGCCGGCAAAATCCATGTGATCTTTTAATAGTGGCGCTTATGACCTCGTCAGGTTAATTTTGAGTTACTGCGCTGTTGCCCAGTGTAACTCAATTATCAGATCAGATCAAATGTTTAGACATACATCGGAGATTATAGCTGCTCAATTTCAACAAACGCAAAATTGACATTTCCAGTTCGTATACAATATAGAATATGACGTGTACTAAGGAAATTTGCCAAATAAAGTAAATATTATTAAAAATAACTTTATTATAAAGCTAAATAATACACATTGAGACACAACACAGATCTCAGAGAAATGAGTAGGTCAACAAGTAGGATATAATTGTGGAATTAATGTTTTAATAATAATAACAGCATACTTTTTTAACGTAATTACAAATTCATGAAAATATTTATTTTTCTGTATTGTTTTGGCGTCTGTTTTGAAATTTAAATTGCTATTTTTCAACAGATCTATAAGACAGCAAACAGAATGTTTTTCGATAAATAAATAATAAATCTAATTATGTCTTTATTCTTTTGGTGCAAGAAATAAAAAAATCTAGAGGAATATCCTTGTTCCAGAGCGGACATATTCTCGTACTATTATTTTGGAGAAGAATCACTACAATCATTCGTTTTGCGTACACAAAACGCTCAGAGCTATTTTTCGTCCTATGGATTATTAAACCCCATTCTACAATTTTAGATAGGTGCGAATTAATTATGTTGATTGAACGACCATATAAGTTTTACGAGGTTGGGTAATAACCGTTTGGCAAAAACAGTATTAAAATATAGTGATGAAGGTGTGGAAAATTTGTTGTTGAATATTTTAATTAGCCAGAGTAGAGCAGTAAATTTGTAATGCCAAATAACGCAATCAATCAATGCTAATAGAGCCAATTTAATCTTACATAATTATTTTTATGTTTAAGTATATAATTACCTTTTTATTTTCAGCAGTTTCCTGCGATAATTTTGAGGCGAGTTATTCTAAATTAATTGTTTAAGTTTAGATTGTATTTATATGTTCAATTCTCATTTAATTATACAGGATCGATTTTTTCTATGCTCTTTAAAATATAGGACGAAATAAATACGCAGTGGTTTCTTATTCCTAATAATTCGTAATTTTTTTTACAAAAAGGCCATTGAATACATACCCACTAATAAAAATGGTAGTAAAATTATCGAGTAATTGAGCACTTTCTAAGTAAATTTCCCATGACGTGACTTTAAAAACACATTTTTTTCTGAATAATATCGGTGTTAGTAATGTTCAGATGTACCTTTAACATGTAGTTGTACTTTTACTGTAAAACTGTAACTTTACTTTAAAATTTTAATGTTTCATGTACTTTTCCCTGAGCAAACTCATTTTACATCAGAAAATTACAGCAATGAAAATTCATTCACCAGCACTGTAAAATAGCAGCACCCGTATCAGTGGAGTCAAATTAGAACTAAAAAATTCCAATGTGAATTGTCTGGTCAGGGCAGTTTTTTTGTTTTAACGTGTTCAGGAGATCACAGTTCAGTTTTGCAGTTCTGCGAGGTTGGCGTATTGTTTATTTAAACAATTTCATTTCTTAGACCGTGCTTTCCATCGGTTTTCTTTGAATATCTCGAAATCTATAAGTCCTATGGAAAACAACAAAAAGAAGGAAAATGTTTGTTATGAGCTGTACAATAAAAGTACATAAACAATAATTCATTCCAATTATTATTATTATTTAAAAAAAATGAATATTGCAAAATGATGCTTTTCTAAACAAATCAGTGTTCTTTCAAAAATAATGGATAATATTCAATGAAATTTTGAAGACATGTAGCTCTTATAAAGTACAATCACCACTTAAAATTTCAAATCAAAGTGATTATTAATACGGCTCAAATATAAAATTGTGGCTAAAACTTTGCACCCTTGTGAAATCCTGCCATCAAAATAAAGAAATGTTACGATGGCTCAAATTGTAGCTTTTTATAAGTATTATAAGATCACGGAGAGAGGATTTTTTTTTCCAAATTTAAACCCTTTTTACTGCAGTTGTTTATAATTTTCGAAATTATAGTTATAAACAAATCCAAATAACTCTCCGTTTTTTTTAATGAAATCAAAAGGTAAAGGAGTAATGAAAGTAGATTAAAAAAGCCAACTTAAAAAAAATGCTCTACTTGCATTCGGAGCTGAGCTGTGAACTTAAGTTGACCCCCTGAACACGTTAAAACAGAAAAACTGCCCTGACCAGATAATTCACATTAAAATCCTAATTTGATTACACTGTATCAGAATTTTCCAACTTTGATGCCCCCACTTCTTCAGACAGCGCATGTCGTTATTTTGCTTCATCCGATCACTAATGATGTGTGTGCCCCGCGTATGGATAACTTATTGTTCTATTGTTATACTCTTCGCAAAAACGAAGAGTTTATTTCATTTGTTCAGCACATTTCTAAAACCGGAAATATCGCTCGTAGAGAAAAAAATTCATATCATTGTGTTAGTGAACGAATTCTAAACAACATTCAAAATGTCCGTCTGTCTGTCTGTCCGTCCGTCCGTCCGTCACGTTTCTTGTAAGCACGATAACTTAAAAAAGAAAAGTCCGATTGTATTGAAATTTGGAAAGTAAGTTAGTGTTAGCTAGAGGAAGAACCCTTTTGAAGAAAATCACTCAGTAAATAAGAAAGTTATTAATCATTTAATTTCAAAAAAAATATTTTCTTAATTTTTGTCTCTTGTACTTAAATAGAAATCTTGCGAAATGTTATCTCTATAATATAAAGAGAAAACTGAAAGTGTTAGAACACGAATTTATGCGCCTCATTTCTGGTTCAGACAGGTACACCTCCCTCAGAAATTTATATGCACGATGTCACGACATAACCCCACTAGCGGACTACGTCCAAGACATCTCCCAGAAATTCTATCAATTCAAACTGGGTGATAGTTCGCTTACTCGTAACCCGAATTAGACAGCATAATGCCATACTTTTCGATATAAGATACCCCCTACCATACCAGACGTTGCCTATTTTCCGGCAACTCCCTTAGCCACACTTTCCACTACTACAACTTATCATTATCCTAAGCTTTGTCAATTCTCAACGTACAACTGTAATCCTTTTCTATTCCCTCTCTGTTTGTCTATTTTATTCTCGTTCATCTCTTTCCGTTCTTTTTGTTCTTTTGTCCATTTTTGACTCCAAATTCCATTTAGGCCGATTTTGTGCTTCACTGCAGATATCCTGCAAAAACCTTAACATTTTAAATCCTTAACTTTCATTTCACCACATTTTCCTAGCAGGAAGACCACCAGAGTGGAATTGCTTCGAACGGGTTTTTTCGTTGAGTTTTGTTTTCCCGTGCCAGCAACCAAAATTTCAAATTGTTCACGCTCGTTTTGTGCGCGAAATTGATAATTTTATTGTGCCATTTTGATTATTTTTAGATATTTTCATATATCATGTTTTTTAAAAGTGGATGTTAATTTTAAGTTTATGCCTTTTAAACAGGAGCGAACCGAACCTGCCCTGCCCAGTCCTACACTCACTGCGACGATGGGTGCCGTGGTTGTCTGGCTAGCTCCGGGCAAGTTTCCGGGGAAGCACATATTTATAATTTTAATATAAATAAAGTATTGTTTGATTTTGATTTGTTTTGCCTTGCAATCCAAAGATAATGTGTTCGAATCCCAGATAGGTTGGATGAATTAAAAAATGTTTTTTTTCATATATTTTTTTCCACAACAAACTTGGTATCACAAAATTTAGGATGTCCAAAAACGAACATTATTTATAAGAAAACTGCGAAAAGTATCCTATAGAATGTGTAACAATTATATAAAAAGGTCAGTAAATTGGCGAAGAGTACATTTTTAGCTTGTTTTTTTCTTATATAAGTTTTAGTTGTTTGGAAACAAATCAGGCAACTGGTGAGTATTATTATATTTATATATGTAACATCGTACATACATACAGGGTTGAGCAAACGCCTGATTTCTGGCTAAATATTAGTGGCGTAAAAATAACCTTAATAAAAAAAATTTGTTTTTTCTTAGTCTATTCGGTGATGTACAACCATATATTTTTTTTAAATATGACATCAACGGCAGTTTTGCAATTATGTATTATTTTCTTAATTTTCAGATAAAATACCGGGGCGAGCGTAGAGGCGACTTCAATGTGAATATCAGTCGATATTCCGTTGAAGCAACGTCGAGCGCGGTTAGTACTTGGATGGGCTCCCATCTTGGGAAATACAGCGTTCTCGTCCCACCTTCTAGAGGCTTGTATATCAGTGTATACTGGGAAGTTACGTAATTTCAGACGAGGATTACGTAGTGGATATACCATCCTTCGGAGTGGATGTAAAGCAGGCGGTCCCTTGTCTATTAAATGTTAGGCAAGTAAAAGATCCCTACTCTTCTTAAGGGAAGAGGTTCGGCAAAATTTCCAGGTTGGGGGTAGCTCGTCTCCTAGCGTCGGTGATAGGCCCTGGTAGCGGAAATAGGCCGACGTTAAATAGTTAAAAAAAAAAAAGATAAAATACCTTTAATAAATAAATAAATAAATTTAGTTTCTGTTGTTGACAAAAATATAACAACTCTAAATATTTGCTGTTTGGAGATCTGTAACAGAATTATCAAATCTAAAACATAATTTTACAATAAACAATGACTAACATATTATTGAAGATCCTGAAAAAGTTATTTAATAAATTCTTTATTATTACACGTATTAATATTGTAAATCGAATACCTCCCAGTTATACGTACAGGGAGGACCAAATTAGATGGAATTTGGGGTTTTCTCCAAAACTATGGCAGATAGACAAAAACCAATATAGGTGTCCTGGGCTCGATTTTCGAGAAACAAACAACGGCGAAAACCGCGATCGTCTATATTTTTCGACTACCGAGCTAGAGAGCGTTTTGGAAAAATTGCCATTTTTGGATGACCTCTATATCTCAATTACCAAGTGTCGAATCGAAAATCGAGTAACACATTCTTAAGGCACTTTTTTGAGTAAAATCCGTTGTTGATAAGAAGAACATTTAAAAAGAATGCATAGATATCAATGGAAGAAAATTCGAACATTTATTGCAGTTTAGTTTTCCCTATTTTTGACAAAATTACTTTATATTATAAAAGTGTTGTTGTTAATAGTTTTCATGGCCTCCTCACAGATATATTTAATTTTTCGAAAGTTAACCACTTTTTCTATAGATAAATATGACATATGATATATCGTTGCATAGCTAATTTAAGTGGTGATCAATTAATGAAACAATTTAAACACAACTTGTCTGTATCTCGAAAACTGAGGCATGCATAACTTTCTTCTTATCAGCAACGGATTCTACTCAAGAAAGTGTCTTAAGAATGTGTTAAGTACTCGATTTTCGTTTCGACACTTAGTAATTGAGATATAGAGGTCATCCAAAAATGCCAATTTTCTAAAAACGCCTATATTAGTTTTTGTCTATCTGCCATAGTTTTAGAGAAAACTCCAAATCTCATCTAATTTGGTCCACCCTGTACATTATTAAATCAGTGACATTGAATATACACTATTTTTAACACCATTTAAGGAAATTGAGTTATTTTCGCTGTTAAATAATAAACTTAAAAACAATGATCTATGCCGGATGATGTACTACCCACGTTTTTGATAAAAAAAAAGTGTTAGTCATTGCTGAAACCACCTAATTCAATAAATATGTTTTTTGAATCGGAACTGTTTCCAGAAACTTTAAGACTGGGACTTAAAAAAAAAAGAAGAAATCTTTTATGTGCTTTCCATGGCATTAAAAGTTCCTCAAAGTTATGTTTTGGGGCCTGATCTCTTTTTAAATTGCGTTGCTGATATTTTGGATCATTGTTAACATTCAAAAGTGGTATTCTATGTACATAGCACTCAAATATCATATTAGTTTTGTTCAACAAATATAGAATTTGCTTGCACCCATGGGATTTTGAGACAAAATTAGTATGATAACTAAGAAATATAGCTATGAATTATAGAGAAAGAAAGATACATTTTTTAATGCCTTCTTTACGTTTAGAAGCTCAATTCTCGACTTGAGGAAGTAGACTTAGTGGGAGAAGGAAAGAAAAAGAAATAGGAAACGTAATGAAATAAAAAAAAAGATAAAATACCAATTTCCCATTAGAACAATTTCGAGAATTGACCCCCTCGTGGAGTTTAGCCATAGCTACTCCACCACTTAACCAGAACGCAGTAATAGTATTGAGTTATTTTTGTGATCACTTGTCAGTCAAACCTAAATGTGTGCAGTCTTTGTGCCAGCTATATTTGCTCTAGCCATAAAATCTGTGGGAGACGGGTATTCTTCTATGCAAAAAGAACTCAAATATCTAGTAGGTTTTATATATATTTCAAATTACAAAATGGGTGGGATAAAATGAGACAATTTTTGTTTTTAGAATTCAACATCCTTTTTAACAGTTGGAATATAAGCAAGAATGACACTTAACATTTTATTGGGCATTTTCAAATACAGCATTTTCAAATACTCTTCAATATTCAGTTAAATATATATGTTTTGTGAAGTGTTTATAAATGGATGTATGCAATTCTATAATAATTTATTATTAAGCATATTGTTATTGCTTAGTATTGTTTTCTTTGTGATTCTGGATGCACTCGTAGCTAAAAATTAGAATAATCTAGATATAAACGTGCTATAGATAAAATATCTTATCGTATTTAACAAACATTCATTGTTATGACAAATATCACTTATCGAAGAAATTTACTTTTGTGATGATCTGTTCACGGATTCATCTTTTTGGTAAACAATGCTGCAGTAGGCTGGCTAAATCAATCTTTTGTTGTATTTCAATAAAACTAGCTGCCTTTCACCAATTATAATACATAGATAAATATATAGATTTTATAACAATTTTAACACAACTTGAAAATCTTGGCTACATAGACACTTTTTAACATATCTGCCAACCATGAAATACCACATTAGACCTAGTTTTACACATATGTTGTAAAAAAACCGCTGCTTAAGGAATCAATACTTCTATCTCCAGATTTCCTATCCAATGAGGAAGTAATATAGTCTCTCATGATATAGCTGAGAGGAAATTCATTGTTTTTCCCTAATTTTCTTTCCAAATGATGCAATCTTTTGAGAGTTATAAAAGCTATACAAAAGCAACCTTTTCTTCGGAAGCTCGTTAAGAATCCAAAACCTTTCAAGGAAATAAATAAATAAATTTTAATTACCAATGACTGAATTATTTTGAAATATTTAATCGTTTTTATATTTTTGTCCTGTTTATGTCCAAAATTTTTTACCTCAATTGATGTTTTTTATGTTATTTGCACTTTTAATATATTACTATTAACTTTTATAATTACTTTTAGTAAATTGATCAATTAATTAAATGCTCCACTTGGTGTTATTATACTCTTCGCAAATACTAACGAAGAGTATATTGTATTTGATCGGCACATTTCTAAAACCGTAAATCGCAGACAAAAAATTTTCATATCATTGTGTTAGTGAACGAATTCTGAACAACTTTTCAAAATGTCCGTCTGTCCGTCCGTCCGTCCGTCACGTTTCTTGTAAGCACGATAACTCAAGAAAGAAAAATCCGATTGTATTGAAATTTGGACAGTAAATTAGTGTTAGCTAGAGGAACAACCCTATTATTTTTGAACAAAATTGATCGGTAAATAAAAATGTTATTAATGATTTAAATTTGAAAAACATTTTATTTGATTTCTGTGTTTTTGTAAATGATTAGAAATCTGGTGGAATGATATTTCATTTTAATATCTAAATATTTATATATTTTACAAATACATTTCATAATGTAATATACAACCGTGAAAATATGATTTTAGCTCGTATTTTATAATGTAAAAATTTACATTTTGTACGTGTAAGGTGGTGGTGTAGTTCTTACGCTTTTAATTGACATTGACTCGGAAACCAAGGGTCCCGGGTTCGAAACCCAAATGGGGTTTGGTATGTTTTTTTTTATTTTTACTTTATTTTACAATGAGTCTTTTACCAACTAAGTTCGTACTGTAAAATTAAAAATGTTTTAAACTAAGATTATTTATAAAAAAACTACGAAGAGTATCCTATAGAATGTGTAAGAATTATATAAAAACATTTTTTTGAACGATTTCAACCTAAATTCCGCTCCACTACAACCAACAATATTAATTAACTATAATTAATCCGGCTCGAAGGACCAATGTTGTATTTCAATAAAACTGATTTGAACAAATGCAGACTATATTACATTAAATAAATAAACAGATTTTATAACAATTTTAACACAACTTAATACAAATCTTACATAAACTACATAAACGCTTTTTTGACATATCAGTGATTAACGTCACAGCCTTTCCTAAATTACACAAATTAGGCAAATGATTACATTAAACATAATTACTTCCACATCCAGTGGAAGTATAATAACGACAAAATTTTTGAAAATTTTTATTGTTCAAATAGACTTAGAATGTCATAAAATGTCGAGATTTTAAATTTGAGAAAAAAAAATTCTGTCTGTCTGTCGGTCTGTAACTTTTTTTTGTGCACACGTTTACTCTGGAACCGTTTAAGATATTGACTTGAAATTTGGTACAGGTATGTACTTTAACGAGATCTGGAACTAGATTGTATTTTCATCTTATTCCGTCCAAAGGTTGGGGGGTAAAATAGGGTAAATAGGGGGTAAACAGGTAAACCAAGCAGGTAAGAGTCCATAAAATTGGTATTTAGTGTATGCAAGAGAAGCTAAGGTTTCAAAAAAATTTTTGGTATTAGCCCCTTACCCTTATCCCATTATTAAAGGGAATGAAACAAATTTTTTGACAGTGTGTGTACAAGAACCAAAAGCCTCAAAATATTTTTTTACTTCATCCACCCCCAACCAACCTTCTACCACCACCCTCACCCCCACTACTGATGTGGTATATCGTTTTATAGATTCTTGGGGTAGACGATTTCAAATATTATGTTGTTAAAGTTGCCTCTAGTAGTATGGATGCACAGCGGCTTTCCTCGAGTATCTTGGATGCGCAGTGACTTTTCTTGAGTATTATATATCGCAGTAGGTTACCACGAGTAGTATGGATGCGCAGTGGCTTTTCTCGAGTGCTATAGATGCGCAGTAGGCTACTTCAAGTGATATGGATGCGCAGCGGGTTACTTTAAGAAGTATGAATGCGCAGTGGCTTTCCTCGAGTAAATTGGATGCACAGTGGGTTTCCTTGAGTAGTATAGATGCGTAGTATGTTTCCTCGAAGAAAATGCTTGAAGTAGAGGCTTTACTTCTATCGTGTAGTTTACGGCACACAACGATTTTTTATATCTTTGTCATGCCATTTTCTGCTTATTACTTCCACATTCAGTTGAAGTATATTAACTCGAAAATATAATTTGGATATTTCCATTGTTTAAATAGGCTTAGAATATCATGAAACGTCAATATTTTAAGTCTTAGCAAAATAAATTTGTCTGTCGCGTCGGTCTCTCTGTTAGTCTTATATCTTTTTGGTGCTCACGATTACTCTGGAACCGTTTAAGATATTCACTTAAAATATGGCACACGTATGTATTTTAACGAAATCTGGAACTAGATTATATTTTGATCTTATTTCGTTGCAGAGTTGAAGGGTAAATTGGGGTAAATGGGGGTAAATAGGTAAATCAATCAAGTAAGAGTCCATGAAATTGGTATTTAGTAAATATAAGAGGAGCTAAGGTCTCAAAAAAAAATTGGCATTAGCCACCCCCACCCCATTATTAAAGGTGGTGAAAAATAGTGTAATTTAGTGTGTGTACAAGAGGCAAAGTTATCAAGAATTTTTTTAACTTCATTCACCCCCATCACCACCCCATCCCCATTACCGATGTGGCATATAATTTTATGGGTTTTAGGGGTACATAATTTCAAATATTATACTATTAAAGTTCCATAAACAATTATTTCCACATAGTGGAGTGCAAATATAGTATTTTGTTCTAAGAGACTTGGATGTGGAAGTAGTGATTCCTTGTTAACATCATAATATGGGATATAAGAAATAGTAACACTAGTAACAATTATTCACAGGTTATATCCCGAAAGCTCTGAATTTTATCAGATAAACTGCGGGTAGCTTTTTTTTTGTAAAATTTTGCTTAGAAAATGTTCGAGATTTAATATAATAATTCTTGAATTTGTAAAATGTTTTATTTTGTTTTTAGTCCAATTGAGAGTAAATTAAATCAATTATGTGGTTTTAAAAGGTAGACGTAATTTATTCGGTGTTAATTTTTAAAAAAAGCTAGCTTGCGTTTATTAGGGTAAAACTGTTGTCATTGGTTGAAATTTAAACATTCACAAAATGTCATTGGTCTATAATTTATGAGGGAAATAATTTGAAATTATCGCTCCTCAAGTAGACATTTATTTCTTCATATAGAAAATAGTCCACATTTAGAACGAACTTACTCAATTCCAGTGTTCTATAAATGACTTAGGTGGCTTCTGTTCTCGGCATATCTGAAATACAAGGTCATAAGAAGGTATAAGTTATTGCATAATCTCCTTCTGGGTAAATTTAGATTAGAGATTAGCTACCTACCGCTTTAAAAAATGCGCCTGATCCAGCGATATGCATTTGTTTGACAAATTCTAAACTAGCATGTCATTTAAATTAATCATTGTACCTTTACGACCCATATGGATACCATACATCTTTATACTGTGTGAGCGAAAATATTAATTTGAAATTCTTATTTTCTTATATTGAGGGTTGATAGATACCGTGTGATATGACAGATATAGCCATGCAATCAAAGTATTTGATTATTTTTGGTATGGCTTTTTGGAGGTTGTTGAAAAGGAGAAAAAAAAAATACGTGAAAATACTGAACCGATGGCGATGGCGTTAGTCGAAATGAGTTTACCAGAGTAATGGGTCAAGAGATTTGTAGGATTTATTTTGAACAGCTTTTACCAAATTTTTAATATTTATTTATTACTTGTTTTATTTTTGAGTATTCTATTGTATTTCAGAGTGTATCAATCAGCTATAGTTCATTTAGTTTCGGTTTATTCTAACATTCTATTGTACTAATACATGGTGTTTCTTAATGACATGCTAATATTTCAAGATGTGATTCCTTAGGTCATTTTATGAACATATGTCTGCAACGGCTTAAATTTTTGCTACAGGGTGTTGAATTTCTTTTTTTAATGCCTCAGAAAGTACTTCAGATATTATTTTCAATTTTGGTTTGTGTTAAAAGGACATAAAACCACATATTTTAGTTAAAAAAACTATTTTATCGCTCCACCAATGGCCTCCCTGCAAATATGTCCTCTGATATTTTTTACCATAAAAATGGTATGCCACTGACATTTTTTCTGATTAGCCTGGTCAATTCTACATGAAAACGGTCTCTTGCGTTTTTTGTCGTCAGACGGACAGTTCTTGATTAAAACAATTAAATTCAAATTAAAATTAATTATTGTTGACATTGATAATGATAAATTTTGTTTTATAAACTTAATAGGCATGTTTCCATCCGTCTTCGTATCGAATTGCGCACTCGTTAAAATATTCCCGGCGTATTTCGTATTGTTTCACACGAGGCAAATATTCGCTCTCTTAAATCTTCTAAAGTATTAATGGGAGTTTTATACACCAGGGTTTTAAGATGACCCCATGAAAAGAAATCCAAATGATTGATATGCAGAGCATTTTATTCTTTAACGCAACTGATACATCTTTAAGCAACACAGGTAGTTCTTCTTGGAGAAAATGAAGGTTGTCCAATAAGGCGTCTTGGTTGAATAAAAAGGCCTATAAGATAGTTACCAATAATTCCTACCATACATTAACGGTAAATTATTCTTAGAAATGGGTTTCGGTTATGACATGGGAGTTTTCGTCTGCATGATTATTATGGAAATACAACAGAAAAATTTGCTTCATCTGTCAACATAATTTGTGACTCGAACTGCGGATTTAGTGTAACATTCTGAAGGTATCACTGACAGAAGTTCACACGCTGTGGAAAATCCCTAGAAAGTAATGCCTGCACTCCTAGAATATACAGGGTGTCCCAGCTCTATTTAGACAAGCATTATCTCGGAAACGGTTAGACATAAAAATAAATGTTTAATGGAAAAGTTATTTTGTTTAAAAAGATGCATTTAACCATTTTATTTTTAAAGGTACAAGGTGCCTCAAAAAAACGGCAGGTTATGCAACTTTACTTTTTCAAACGGAACACCCTGTATATTTTTGCATTTTTGGATTCTCCTTTTATTTCCGAGCAAATTTTATTAACGTTAATGTTCTATACCTATCATTAACAGTTTACGATGTATCGACGGTTTAATGGGCGATTAATTGGACCATACTTTTATGAAGGTATCCTGAATGGTGACAGATATTTGAGGTTTTTAAGAAATATTATTCCTGGTCTTGTGGAAGAAATTCCAATAAATGAGCGCCTCACTATGTGGAGCACCACCGCAAGACGGACCACCACCGCATAATTCGAACCTTGTAACACGCTTCCTGACTGAGAAATTTGGAGGGAACTGGATTGGTAATGGCCTGCACGGTCACCTGATATGAGCTCCCTAGATTTTTTTTTATGGGGTCATTTAAAACAAGTTGTATACGCTGAGAAACTAAATAATCTAATGATTAAAAAAATAGGATAACTCATGCTTGCCGCCAAATAACCCCAGATGTCATAAGTAGTTCTTGTACACGAGAACTTTTAAGGAGGTATGAGTTGTGTCAAAGAGAATATGGGCGACAATTTGAGCATCATTTATAATAATTATAATGTTTACTGTTTTTTGTATTGTATAGTATTCCTTATAATTACGTTAATAAAAAAATGTTATCCCAACAAATGCAAATATCTCAGCAATGGTTAATGATGGGTATAGGACATGGTCAATAAAATTTGTTCGGAAATAAAAGGAGAATCCCAAAATGCAAAAATATATAGGGTGTTCCATTTAAAAAAGTAAAGTTGCATAACCTTGTCTTTTTGGGGCACCTTGTAAATTTGAAAATAAAATGGTCAAATGCATCTTTCTAAACAGAATAACTTTTTTATTAAACATTTCTTCATGTCTAACCGTTTCCGAGATAATGCTTGCCTAAATAGAGCTGGAATAACCTGTATATATGGTTATATTTTGATATAACAAAAAATCAACAACAATTAATTGTTTTAATCAGCACATTTTCATGTATAGTTGACCAGGCTAATCAGAAAAAAATTCACATGGAAAATGTCAGTGGAGTACCACTTTTTTGGTAAAAAATATCAGAGGATATGTTTGTAGGGACGCCAGTGGTGAAGCGATAAAATAACTTTTCTAACTAAAATATATCCTATTAACACATATCAATATTGAAAGTAATATCTAAACTACTTTCTGAGATATTCAAAAATAACGATTTAAAAAAAATTCAACAAAGCAAAAAATTTAAGCCGACGGACATATGTTCATATGAACTTTTCTTCATAAAATGACCTAAGGAATAGGGTGGGCCAAAACAAATTTTAATTTACAAATGGGGTAGTTTCTAATTTGTTACTATGTATCTAAAACTAATTCGGGTAAATTTTTAGCCAAATCGGTTAATATCTAGCCGGCTCCCCACGGCCTTGAAAATGAAGGAAAAGGCCAATTTTTCGATTTTTAACATTTTTCAAATTGAAATTTTTTTATGACTCTATTAATTTCTAAACGTATGTGGCAAAAGTTTTTCGAATAAAATCTTATTCGGTTTCAGGGAAATTAGAAATGTGTCACTAAAACGTAGAATTTGAGGAAAATAAGGTTTTTTGTATAAAATTTCTAATTTTCCTGGAACTGAAAAATATTTTATTTGGAAAACTTACTACACGCGTTTGGACATTAATAAAGAGTTATAAAAAATTTTCAAATGTCAATTTGAAACATGTTAAAAATCCAAAAATTGGTCTTTTCTTCCATTTTCAAGACCGCGAGGGCCCGGACAGATATTAACCGATTTGGATAAAAATTTACCAAAATTAGTTTTAGTTTACTTTCCTCTAAAATGTAGAGAGGCATATTTAAAACTGAGTGAAATTTTCTTTCATACTTTATAGTGATTTTATTTTCTGGAAGCGGATAATTTTTTATTTTATTTATTTTTATGTTTAGTAAGTTCTTTCGCTCACCGGTTATACTTCAGTCCAAGACATTACAAGCGTTTATAACCTTTAAGCAACAATATAACAAAATAATGAATACAGAACTTGAGAAAGGACACTGTTAGAACGATTAAAATCGGTAAACGAGAGGCTTGTTCGATTGAGCAATATTTATCTTAACAGTTTCTTCTAAATTAGGTACTTTCGGAACTAGTGGCGCCACGGACCACAGTACAAGCTGTGACCTTCTTATTATATAAAATTTATTGTTTAGATTTTTCTTTGATAAGTGCATTTATTTATAGCAAAGATTTAATGGTAAAGTCTGGAATTTAAAAACAATTAAGTGACGAAAATATGATAATTTTGGGTAAACAAGTTATTGCAAATTATTTTTAGTATACTTATCAAAATACTACGTGTACTTTATCAGGGCGATTGATTGATCTAGAAACTTACATAACGAAAGATCAGAAGTATCTAGACACTTTTAGCATGTAATAAGGATGTACACACTTAACTTAAAAAATTTGTTTTAAAATGTGTTTTGACCGCCTCCCATGTTACCTGAATGACCCTCTTAAGTCTACGTGATCTAGATTTGTCTGAGTAAAGGAGACGGGGCTCTACAGTTTGTAGTGGGATCCGAAACATTTCTTGATGAAAATTTACTATGAAAAATGTTTTCGCTATGAGGGGCTTGAATCCACTTCGCTAGGTACGGTTATCAACACAGAGTTAGGTTACTTTGCACCAGGGCTAAACGCTAACTTCAAGCTAAAGTGGTTATCGAGTCGGGTTAAAACTAACCCTGGGCTATAGTAAGGTAACTTAGCCCGAGCTTCAAAGTGGGGGTTATATCTGTTAGCCCGAGGTTAACCTGCCTTGCCTAGGCAAGGCTTACATTAAAGCAAAGGTTAGTATACAGGCTGCTCTTAAGGAGGAGTATTATCTCCACTGCTATAGGCAACCCTTGTTGACTAACTTCTCCGAAAAATTTCCACAGAAGGCTTTTACTGCCTAGGAAATGCTGACGATCTAGCCCAGTAACGCAGGAGTTTTAGTCAATATATCGCTTCTACCCGGAATTAATTATTGTAAAGCTGAAAATTTCCAGGATTGTAGTTTTGGTCCAGGACAACACGTAGCAAAAAGTCCCCTACTCTCCCCCGTCGGCTTCCCTGTTTTTTCGGAACAACAAGAGCCTAGGTCGGAAAAATTGCAGAGCTGGCTATAAAGTGCAACAGGAAGGTTGTTACTGGTCCGATTTTGGTCGAAATGATCATAAAAGATTAGGAGAAGCATATCCGTTCATATTTAAGATGTTTCATGCATATTTTTGTTCATAATTTTCCGTTCTAGTTGTGTCAACATTTCAAAAATTTTAAACAATTTTAAAAAAATTTTAGAAATTCCGAAATGGCGCCATTGCGGATAAATGAAGACTCGGAGGGGAAAACGTACCCCGATAAACATGTTTCTTCATACTTTGGGCTTTCCATTGGTATGTATACCTTCTCTGTAGCGTCACCCGTTACGGAGTTACGCCACTCTGAGTGTCGCGGCGGCGACACTCGGACGTTTAAGTGCGTTCATTGTTGCGTCTATCACGTCTAGTTTAAACAATCAAGAACGCGCAAGACGAGCTATACCCTTAGTTCTTTAACTTTGACAGTTCTCTAAGTGTATGCATTGGTTCATTGGTGCGGCAAAATTAAGTGATCTTAGTTAAGCCATGTAGCACAGGAATTTTAATTTCTGACCCGGAATTAATTATTGTAAAACTGAAAATTTGCAAGATTGTAGTTTTGGTCCAGGACAACATGTATCAAAAAGTCCCCGACTCTCCCCCGTCGGCTTCCGTTTTTGCGGAGCAACAAGGGCAGAAATTGCAGAGCTGGCTATAAAGTGCAACAAAAACTGTTACTGGTCCGATTTGAGTTGAAATGATCATAGAAGCTTCGGAGAAGCATATCCGTTCGTATTTCACGTGTTCCGTGCATATTTCGTTTATAATTTTCCGTTCTAGTGCTGTCAAAACTTTAAAATTGAAAAAAATGCGGATAAATGAAGACTCGGGGGGGAAAAGGTACCCGAATAAACATTTCTGTTCATACTTTGGGCTTGGAAAAAATAAAATATCAATATTACGGAAAATATATATGTTCAAACATAAATTCATTACTTGTATGCATTTTTTCGAAAATATGATAAATCCAGTCATGATCGGAAATAGCCACTTTCACGATCTTATCCTTATAACTCTCTAGTTTTGAATATAAATTTTGAAACTTTTCCAATACGTTAAAAAAAATTTTTATAAGGAATCCATTGGATATAGTTGGAAGGTGGATAAATAATAAATAATATAATAAATACACCACAGTAAAGGAAAAATAACTAATACTTTTTATACTATTATTATCGAACGTCTTTTTCTAAATTGTATAAAATAAACTTTTTCAAAATATATTCATAATTATATATTTTCCCTCTGTACTCACTATTTATCCCCCTATTCACTAAGAAAAATGTTAAAAATATGTAATCAAAAGAAGAAAAAAGCTTTGTTTTACTTGTTACTACATTTTGAAAAAAATGTAGTATACGTTTTGCATTTTTCCAGTGGACCCTCGAAACCCGAAAAAAACGTCAGATCGAAATGAAAGTCGTATCTATCGACTCGAGAGCGAATTTAGAAAATTCCGTTCGTCGGTCTGTCGGTCTGTCTGTCACGCTCAGCCCCCCCTAATCCGTTTTCGGATTTCGATGAAACTTGGGTGGTTGATAGGAGATCTTTAGAAAACCTTAACGCTGGAAGCTCGGCTCCGTTCGGAAACCGAAAGTACCCGATATAGACGTTTCAAATTTTTCGGGAAAAATTGAATAACTCGGTAACGGACAGTCGGATCGAGATGTTTCAAAAAGAGATGGTGCCGCTGGCAACGATCTACAGATAAGTATACCAGAGACTATGTCGGAAAACAAATGAAAATTTAATTTTTTTTTGCAAGAAACTGGTTTTCTCGAAATCGGGCTAGGAAGCACGATAACTGTCCAGGATATTGATCGATTTTGATGAGACTTGGTGGGATCAAAGGTACACAGCCACAAATGAAGCCTATTGCTGGCGGTCCGAATCCGTTGACCGCATGTATTTTTTCCAAGGCCGAGTATGATTTTCCAAAGAAATTGATAACCTCCGAACCGAAGGTCCAATTTTGATTTTCAAAAATGGTGATTGTAGGGCTCGATTAAATCTATGAGGTGACGTTTGTGAGAAATTTGACAAAACAAAAGCGAATCTACAAATCCTGGAAAACTTGAGTTTTTGATAAATTCTACAAATACCGAACAGTTTCCTAATAAAAATCGAAAATTAAGTATTCCGTCGATTAATCTCTATAACCAGTATAAGGGACGGACCTTTTTGGAAAAAAAATCGGAAATAGAGTTTTTTCGAAAAATTTAAAATAAGCGAGTTATTTACAAAGATGCATGACCACGTCCGGTACATCAGAGTGGCAGTCCGCCCGAAAATAAAATCGTAACTCTGAAATCACTCCGCTGATTTTTCACCCTTCTCGAAAAAGTCTCTATTTTGGTAATACACGAAATTATCTACAGGTGTCCAAAAATGAAGATCATACCGGTGAAAATTCTATCTCTATAAAAATTTGACCGATTTCCATTTACTAAATAACAATATAATAATAATAATAATAATAATAATTTATTTCGTCCATAGAGATCATACAATGATATTGGATAAGTCATAAAATTTATATAACAAACATATACACAATTGACTAACAAACATTTAGGTATATATATAATCGAATATAATCAGTAGTTTACACAAATATAAAATAAGGTGAAACAAAATTCTCACAAGTGGTAAATTAATTACTAAAATTATAAAATTCAGATACGCTATAAAAACATTTGCTAACTAAAAATTCCTTTACTTTAACTTTAAAGGCATTAAAATTTTTTTCTTCTTTAATATCAAGAGGCAGATAGTTCATAAATTTTATACCCATATATGAGGGTGATTTTTCATATAAGCTAGTGTTATGATGTGGTATTCTAAGAAGATTCCCATGTCTAGTGTCATAATTATGTGTGTCAGAATTGCTTTCAAAGGAACTAATATTTTTGGCGGTATGTAGTATACATTTGTATATATAAATACAAGGAAATGTCAATATTTTATGTTCTATAAAATATGGTTTGCAAGTGTTAGTTGGCGCAATTTCAAATAGTAGACGGATAACCTTTCTTTGACAAACTAAAATTCTATTGACATTGAAACTACATGCGTTACCCCAAATAATAACATTATATGCCAAGTGGGAATAAATTAGAGCGTAATATATATTAAGAAGTTGTTTAATATCAAATACTGTTTTTAACTGCAGTAAGGCATAATAGCCACTGTTAATTTTTTTGCATACATAGTCACAATTACTCTTCCAACTCATATCACAATCTATAAAAGTACCTAAAAATTTAGTAAAACATGACAACTGAATTGTTTTGTTATTCACGACAACATGAAGGGAAGTATTATTTTTTCGAGAATAAAATTGCATGGCAACAGTTTTCTCGGCATTTACTATTAAGGCGTTTTTATAACACCAGTTGGTAAAATCAGCAGATAAAGTGTTTAGACGTACTTGAAGCTCCTCAGCACTATCCGCAACTGCTGCAAGTGTGACAACATCAGCATATAATACTGTGCAGTCAGTACAAACATGGGATGGAAGATCGTTAATGTAAATAAGAAATATGAGCGGACCAAGTATTGAGCCCTGAGGAACTCCTAGGTCTGTATTTTGAACGTCGGATATATTATTATTTAATTTTACATAAATTTTTCTGTGCTGAAGATATGACATTAACCATGATAAGAAGTTGCCTCGAAAACCGACAGCGTACAATTTATCTCTAATGAAAACAAGGTCCAAGCAATCAAAGGCCTTGGAAAGGTCAAATAATATTGCTGCGACATATTTACCCTTATCGAGACCTTTATATATGTACTCAATAAAATCATAGGTGGCACTTTCCGTTGATTTACTTGGGCAAAACCCATTTTGGCATTTAGAAATTATATTGTATTTATTAAGATACGATAGCATTTTATCATATATTATCCTATCGACTACTTTACTTAAGATAGTTGGCACTGTAATGCCTCTATAATTGTTAATATCTAGCGGGTCATTTTTTTTAAATATTGGAGTTATTACACTAATTTTTAAATTGTCAGGAAAAGTTCCCGTCTCAACGGATAAATTTATGATATGAGATAGAGGTAGAGCAATTTGAGTACATATGTGTTTAATTATTTTTGTCGATATACAGTCAATGCCCATAGAATTAGTATTTTTTAGCCTCAGAATTACATTTACAACATCGTTACCTTCTACACTATGGAAGAAAAATGTATTATCGATATTTAAGTTGGTTAATGTACATTTAGTAGAAATATTATTCCCAAAATGACTTTGTATGGCTAACTTAGCAGTAGTGCTAAAGTAGTTTACAAAAGTATTAGCCAGGATATATGTTTCCTCGACGAGACAATCATTAACATGTAATTGAATGGGTTTTTGATTTTTAATTTTGCCTGTTTTTTCACCTACTAAATTCCAGACATATTTTTGTTTTTGATTTGCATTTTTATGTTCAAGTTGTTGTTGAAAAAAGAGTTTCTTAGTAATGTTAATTTTTGTTGTATATTCTCTCTTAAAATTTCTATAGTATTCGTCCAGTCCACTATTTTTCAAATTGCCTTTTAGCCAGAACAGGTTCTTTAGTTTATTACCCATATCAATAATGTCGTTAGTGATCCATGGTTTACTATTATGTTGAGAAAGTGTCTTTGATAGTGTTGGGCAGTGTATATCTAAAGCATAAAGTAAAATATTCAAGAATGCATTAAAGGCATCATTGACATTGTTGTATTCATATACTGCTTGAAAAGTTTCGATGTTCAAAAAATTTTGCAATTGTAATATATTATTGCTACTTGTATTCCTATATGTAATTGTATGTGTGGGATCACTACAGTAATTTTTATAATTAATTTTTAATGTAATGACGAGAGCAAAATGATCTGCAATATTTAAATTTGTTATGCACTCCTGATACATTTCTTGCGAGATATTTGTTAAAAAGTAATCTATTTTAGCTGTAGATGTAGAACCATTTTTGTTGCAATATATTCTCGTCGCTTCAATATTTTGACATTCTAGTCCATAGCTGTCCAATAGATCACGTAAGATATCTTTTTGTCTTGAATTTATTAAATAATTAATATTTAAGTCACCGCAGAGCATAATATTATCATATTGCCTTGTACATACATGTAAAATTTGAGACAATTTATCTATGAATATATCTATAACACCACCTGGAGGCCTATAGATAGTTATTATACAGTATCTTACTTGGTTTACACAAAATGAGGCTGCACAAAATTCTGCATGCATTTCGACGCTAAAATCATTGATATTTACTAGATTTTTGTAACTTATATCTTTTTTAATGAAAATAATAACTCCACCATGTATGTGGTTTTGTCTAATAAAGAAACCGGCCATATTATAATTCGGTATAGTTACACTGTCAATATTTAAATTATTACACCACGATTCAGAAATGCACAGAACCTGTGGATTCTCATTTTGTGTTAAAACTTCGATTTTATTTACTTTATTTACAATAGATTGACAGTTTAAATATATAATTTTAAAGTGATCTGAATCGGTAGGTCTATATTTTTTTGCGCTTAAGTCAAAAGGGCCGTTCGGTACTCGATTCAGTATATGTCTTGTTTTCGGGACGAAACTCAAACCTCTTTACAAATACACCTTTAGGCCAATGCGATGGTGAATACAAAATATCCTGGAGTTCTTTATCAGCTTCCACTCTGTAAGAAGAATTTCTACCTAGTGTTGGTAACTTAGTTACCTCAAAAGTGTGACCTGGGGATCGCCTTTGTAAATAAGATTTAATATCTTCGGGTGTAGATTTAGGTTTACAGCGTGCAACATATAACCACAGTCGACTAACTGAGGCACCGAATTCTTCCGTAGAATCGCTGCCAGTTCCCACTATTAAATTTCTTCTCCCACTATATGTCGTTTTGACGTGCGCCTTATTGTACTTATCCTTCTGTTTAATATTTATGTTTTGATGTTTTTTTGAGTTTACACTTTTTTGGGAACTACTTTGACCCTGGATTACTGTGTTTGTCGAAGATGTTGATTCAATAGAACTGTTCATGTCTGCCATGTTGTAATGGTTTTCACTATTGCTTACATGATTTAAACATTTTTCACCACTTGTAAGAAGCCTGACTAACTCAATGTTGGACTCTCTTAAGTCCGTCACTTCTTGTTTTAATGATTTTATCTCGTTTAGCAGAATATCACTATGCTCTTGTATAGATTGTTGGATAATTGTTTTCACTTCATCTAATGTGAAACTCACACAGTTTTGCGATTTACTGATATCTGTTTTAAGACCAGTGCTACGCGTCATGTTAATATAAATATTTATTTAATACTTTAATTTATTTAATACTTTAATACGGAGCGTTAAGAATCACGTCTACCACGTCGGACTATAAGTCGAATAACCGATGCCTTTTCTGTATTTCAAAATGTAGTTAGCTTTTACTTTAGTCAATGCAAAAATAAAAAAAAAAGAAAAATAAAACATGTCAACATGTACTGAGTCATCCTGAGTCATCCTCTGCTGAAAAGGTACTGAATCATCGCAACAGGGATAAAAAGCATATCAAAATGTAGGTTAGCTTGTTAGAACTGCTGACAGAGTGACAAAGTTACTTCACTGTTTTTTTCCAGTAATTCCGTGGATTTAGAGATATATTTTCTTATGACATTTTTTGTTCACAAACACGTGGTCTATCGACCTGTATTTTTTATTTTTCCTAGCCTGACTTAATTATAAAATTTTGAAAAAATGGATGAAAAGAAGGTTTTTTTTCACTTTTTCTTTATGTCCTGCATGCGAGCGAAATACAAACTTTTTAGGATATTATTCTATACACTTTCACTCATTATAAAAGTATATTCATTTTGCAAATTTTTGGACATTTCAATATAAAATTTTCTCTGCCGCCTCACAGTGGCCCCAAAGTGATTAAAAAAAAAATCAGTCTGCAGGTTTTTTTTTTAACTGCTTAACGTCGGCCTATTTCCGCTACCAGGGCCTATCACCGACGCCAGGAGACGAGCTACCCCCAACCTGGAATTTTTGCCGAACCTCTTCCCTTAAGAAGAGTAGGGATCTTTTACTTGCCTAACATTTAATAGATAAGGGACCGCCTGCTTTACATCCCCTCCGAAGGATGGTATATCCACTACGTAATCCTCGTCTGAAATTACGTAACTTCCGAGTATACACTGATATACAAGCCTCTAGAAGGTGGGACGAGAACGCTGTATTTCCCAAGAAGGGCTCCCTCCCTCCAAGTACTAACCGCGCTCGACGTTGCTTCAACGGAATATCGACTGATATTCATATTGAAGTCGCCTCTACGCTCGCCCCTTCGCAGGTTTTAATACTTAAGCAATCGGAAAGTTTTTTTTAAATCTTCGTTTTTCGATCTGTCAAGCCAGATTTTTGATTTTTGTCTCTGATTTTTCTAAACTTTGAAAAGAAGTTTGAAGTTTCATCAAAAATCTTGAAAAATCGAAAATCGGCTTGACAGGTCAATAGGCATTTAAAAAACGAATATTTCAAAAAAGAAACTTTCCGATTGCTTAAGTATTAATACCTGCAGACTGACTTGAAAAAAAGTAACTTTGGCACTTTTTCATCATCTAATCTAATTTAATCTAATTTAATGGTCGTCTTGATTTGACTTTTGGTATAAATTTAATATCATCGACTCTGGAAAACTCACGGGGTCCTACTGCGACCATCGAAGCATTGCATTAACATACACAACACAATGAACGAAATATGATTCATTAATTTTAAAACATGCACTATTTCCCAATTAAACCCATTCTGCTATCAAATATACGAATAACATGTAAATTTTGATATCTAATCTACATATGTATTATTTCAAGTTGCTGTTTAGTCATCAGTTTACACTATTTATGTCTTTAACAGGTTAATTAATTCTTTTGTGTTTGAAAATATGATAATTATGTGAGTAATACTCGTTATGATAATTACACACTAAATATATATTGTAAGTAGACACAGGTGAAGTCAATATTTATTAATTCGTGAAAAAATAAAAAAACTGATTTTACCTCTAAATAACAAATAATTTTTGTGCAGGTTTTAATGGCTTCGGCAAACAGAAACTCTAGGATATCCTTTGTTTGAGGTGCTATCCTTCAAAAATTTCGAGAGTTTTGTTTATACATTTCATAACGAGCTTTAAAAGTTATTTACACGGGCACAATAATGCCGGATGTTTCAATTATGCAACTGGATGCAATTCACGGATATGTTGCATGTGAAAAAACGCAAGGGGAGCTGGTCCCCTTATAAAAATGCAATTGATAAACTAATTATGAGCAAAAGGCGTTATTAATCTGTTTGTTGTCAATTGCATAATGTGGCGGTTTGGCACTTACTTTTCTACAACTAGTGGGGGAAAATTGTGATAATTTTCGTGAAAAAGGGAATGGGTTCAGAATAGCGCGATTTTTTTAAAACTTATTCTGGACATCATGTAGACAGGGCAATGTCGAATTATGAATTACATTTACGTTACATTTAAAAAGTTTAAAATTTATTTTTGCTCAAATAGGCTTAAAATGTCATGAAACGTTGGGATTTTAAGTTTGAGGGGAAAAAACTGTCTGTCTGTCTGTCTGCCTGCCTGTAACTTTTTTTTATGCGCACGATTACTCTAGAACGGTTCAGGTTATCGACATTAAAGGACACTACCGAGATCCCTAGAGGGAGTGGCCTGTAGGAGAATAAGCGCCACCTTGTGCTGGATTGAACTAGACTTTGAACTGATTAGTATGCTCTTGATTTGAGTTCCATAGAATAATGGGAACATGGTTGAAATTGGGTCCAAATTTCAATGAGAACCTATGTACTGATGACTTTTTCATTCGAAACAGATAAGATGAGTTAGATAAGTAGTAGTAGTAGTAGTAGTAGTAGTAGTAGTAGTAGTTTTTTTTTTGTTTTCCAGTAGGAAAAAATCTTCTAAAGACGTCGCTCTTTGCAGCGAGAGGGATTTCCATTCCCTAAAAACTCCTACCTCCCACGAGTCCATTTTGAAACCGCTTTAAAAAAGCATACCGTCAAAGTGGCTGTTTGCCTTTCTCTGCTTTCCTTTGATTTCACCATCTCTCTTCTTGCTCTTTAATGCTCAGGATTTTCTTTATCATCCTATGGATTACTTCCCATTTTCTTTTACTCTCCGTCATCTCCCTGATCATAGTCTCAGCGCTAATATCTAAGCCCAGTTCCCCGTAGGCCTCCTGCCTATATCTCTCCCATCTGTCGCATTCAAATAGTGTATGTTCGACTGTATCCTCCGCGCCACAATGTAGACAACCTCTCATCCTCAACTCTCCCTATCCTCGTTCTGTAGCTCCTGAAAGGATCATGCCCTGTCAGCGCTTGTATCAAGAAGTGTTCTGTTTTCCTGTGTTTACATCAAGCACATGTATCAATTTCTTTGTCCACTACGCAGTTACAGTGTTCTCATCCCAGTAGTAGTAGGAGTTAGATACTTAGATATTTGAAGATAAGTTACAATGTTCAAACCACTGATGGTTTAAGATGGATCATCCTGTGAGCTTTCAAGGGACATAAAGCGATCTTTGGGGAAACACTTAGTTGCGACGCAAGTGGGATTCAACGTGGGGCAGTAGCCCATTCCCTCCGAAGAATCGATGTGTCGAAGTACTGACTCAGCTCGAGGTTGCTTAACCTATGGATTCGCCGTAGTCACTTACTGACTAGGTTATGCTTCCTCTTGCCTCCCTAAGACATTCACTTTGTTGTTGTCATTCGTGCACTTCCTCTTTACAGGCCAAACTCAGTAGTCTCCTTTGGTATACCTATTGCCTATGTATTACAGCGAGATCTGGAACTAGATTATATTTTGGTCTTATTCAGATCTAGGGTTGGGGGTAAATGGGAGGTAAACAGGCCTGCAGCTAGAAAATGCTTTAAGGAGGGGCAAACAATTTTTCAGTGTGCAAAAAAATGCTATCGTTATAACCTCGTAAAAAATAGATATGTAAATTTTTGAACAGAAATACCTTTCTTAATATAAACTTAGTTTCTAGTACAACTGTAACCGTCCCTAATCGGATTGAACTTTTTTAATATAGTGTCTATGTCTATGCTTTCTGTGCGTCTCCTTTCAAATGCCAAGAAAACTAAATTTGCCATTTTTTGGTGGGTCATAGAGAGCCTTTGAGGATGATTAATGACCGTCAAAGTAGAGAAAGTTTGAAGTTTGAAAGATTCACAGGTGTCAGTGCTGCAGCTAAACGTATCTACAGCAGCCAAAAGCTCATAGGTGGCCTTAAAAGCTGCTCTGTATTTGTATAAAACCTCCATCTTGCTCTTTTTGTTTTTCCATTTAAGATAATTTATAATAAACAAGGCATACAAGGCATTTCTCTTTACAATAATTTCCATTCAGCTGTGGTCCAGGTGTACTGTGATAGTCGCGGGAACTCCCAATTTTATAATATTTTAAAAATTTGCGTCTAATCTAAATATTTTGTCGTATTCGAACAAATTGTTAATCAAACAGGTATTCGTAGTCGGAATTTCCCCTCATTATTTTCTGCGGTCGTCGTAGAACGGGCAAAAATTATTCCAGGACGGGCTATACCCGTCCTGGCCCACTCCTAGCTACAGGCCTACAGGGTAAATAGATAAAGCAAGCAAGTAAGTGTCCGTAAAATTGTGATTTAGTGTATGTATGTACGAGAAGTCAAGGTCTCAACATTTTTTTGGCATCAGCCACCCCCACTATCACTCCCATTACCACCATTATTAAACGTGATAAAAATAAAATTGGAAGTTAGTGCAAAAACCAAAGGCCTCAATTTGTTTTGACATTCGGACTACCATCCTCACCCATCATCACCACCCCTCACCCCGTTATAAAAGGGGGTAAAAAAATAAAATTATGATTTAGTGTGTGTACAAGAACCAAACGCCTCAACATTTCGTTATCAGCTACCCCCACTAACAACCCCCCCCCCCCCGGAAATTTAGATGTGGAAGTAGTGATTCCGTTTTTTTAATTTACTTTGAATAAAGTTTTCTACTTTATTTATGGTAATCATATGCCCACGAAAAAAAAGTCTTGTACATCAGACTAGACGTTTATAAAAAGTTTAAAAAAGTTTACTTCATGTTTTTGGGGTCCCTGAATTCGAATGCGATGTCAGATTCGCCCCATCAGGTTATCGTTTTTCCGTAACTAAGAAATATAGACAGAAAGACACCTCAAGTTACAATTTATTAGATTCCAAAATCGTATACTTTGAAACTGGACCTCCGATTTATTTTAATTTTTCCTATTTTAACGGTGCTAATTTATACCCCAATATTACACATCCATTTTTTATGGTATCGGATTCATTTATCCTCAAAATATCTATGGAGTGGCTTTCTCTTACGTTTCACATTTTCCAATCCAGAAAAAATCGGCCATCATTTAACACCTCATCTACCTTGATATCGACGCTCCGTTTCCTTATTGTTCTCATGAAATGTTTCTCCTTGCTCTCCACTACGTAATCTCTTAAATTCACTGGGAAGTAATTAATGATAATGGAGGAGGGGGCCATGGAACACTTCAGGCTCCAAACAAACCAAGTGGCAAATATGCAGCATTAGGAACCAGGTGGGAGTGGCGACATCTCAGATGAAAACGAACCATATGATCCCTAAAAACACCTTTAACAGAAACTTTGGAGTAAAAATAGATCATCGAAGTGAATGGACAGAAACCGACAACAGTACCAGACCACGGTACCTTGTATGGTATACAGACGGATCAAGGACCGAGGTTACTGGTGACGGCATATACAGTGATATGAGGAACTTAGTGATATCACTAGGAAAATACACCTCTGTGTACAATAGGAAAGTCTCTAAAAATAGGAGGATCAATATTCTAATGGACATCCAGACATTTCTAGCACACCAAGGACGTCCAACCTAGTATGGGAATACTAAGAAGAACTAAGAATCCTAGCGGACCACAACAATGTAACCCTTCAGTGGGTGCCGGGACGTTCAGGAATCGAGGGCAACGAGGAGAAAGCTGACAAGATAGCAAGAAAGAGATCGTCAGCTCCATATATTGGCCCGGAACTGGCCCTAGGAGTGCCTAAAACCACAGTATGCGGCCAAATAAGGAAATGTCAAAAATTAACACAAATAATACTGGGACAAAACAACTGGTCAACAACACGGAAAAACCTTCATCAAAGGACCATTTCGAAAGAAGACTGAAGAACTGTTATTACTAAACAGGAATCAGCTCCGCATAATCAATGGTCTCCTAGCAGAGTTAGTGCTCTCAAAGGACACCTACACAGAACGGGAATATTCAACGGAGACCTAAGGTGCAGATAATGCAATAGGGCAACGGAGGCACTCTAGCCCATCTTGTGCGACTGTGAGGCACTGGACCACAGAAGACAGCCAAAATATAGATAACCAAGACTGAGCCCAGATGACTATGAAACCACACCAGCGATGGGGCTATACAAGCTAGTGCAAGGGACTCGAGTACTGGAATGGGTATCATAAAGTAAATGGGAAAATATTACAAGCGGCTCTAGTGATTTCGGGCTCCCGCACAGAAAAAAAATCATCTTGTGAATGTAGAAGGTGCAACTTGATGTTCATCAAACATCCTAAGTGACCAAAATTTTTCACCATATCAGCTACTACTTCTCTATAATTTCCATCTTTCTTATTCCTTATAAAGTTGTGTACAACTTTCTTAAAACTGGTCCATGCAGCCTTTTCATTGTTATTCATTGTTGTAACGAAATTGTCATCCCTCATCATTGTTTGAATTTGTGGTCCATCGAAAATCCCTTTTAGTTTTGCATCAGACATATCTGAGAATTGTTTCTGTAAATACTGAAAGCTTGCTCCATTATCTAGAACTTTAACAAACTGTTTCATTAGACCAAGTTTGACATGAGGAAGTGGAAGCAATACTTTGTTTGGATCAGCCACAGGATTTTTAGTTCGTTGAACCCGGATTTAAACGATGTTCTCTTTGGCCATATTTTTCGTGTATGATGGTTATCACGATCTCCACTTTGTTAGTATTTAATAAATTGTGAATAAGTTACTTCCTACTTTTAATCTAACTGTATACAGACTGATAATTAGTAACTTAAGTAGTGTTTTATTCTTTTAGCCCTGTCAATGAACGTTCAATAAGGGAGAAATGCCGAGATCACAATTTTTGACTTGAGGGCTGTGTTTGGACTATTTAGGAGATACACATACCAAAAGTCCCTGAACGTAGGAGGTAGGATTTTTTTCGTATCTATTATGGTTCAGTAAAGGATTGTATATCTTTTAACTGTATTCTAACTTTATTATAAATCTATTATAAATTTAATAATCATCGTAGAAAAATTTTTTTTGTACAGATTCCGTTTCATAGCAGACTGAACTCAAATATCGAATAAAAAATGTCTTTATGTCTGTAAGTGTGTGTGAGCGCGTGTGCATGTATGTGTGTATACCGTTGTTTGTAAACACGATAACTTCTATTAGATTTAAAATATTTAATTACAATTTGGCACATATGTTAAACAGCATAGTGCAATAATCCCTATCGAAATTGGGCCATATCTGTAATACATGGTGGTAACCAGAGGCCCACAAACCTCACTCTTACGCAAAATAGGTTTTATTTTAATTTCAGAGCAAAATGTTACTAAGGTTTTTGATTAAGCAAAAATATGAAGATGTATAAGATTTATAAACCGCAATATACCGGGTGTATGTTACGTTCAAACCAACTTTATTTAAATTAAAATGTTATCCTAAAAGGAACGTGGTATTTCTATTAAGATTATTATGTTGTGAGAGTTTGTAGGCCTCTGGTTATCACCATGTATTACAGATATGGCCCAATTTCAATAGGGATTATTGAACTATGCTATTGTAATATGTTGCAACCCCTAGAATGTAGGCACAGAATTCAATTAGTTCAGATATCTTTCTGTAGATTTGCATCTACTAGAAAAAGAACCTACTAGAAGCTCTAGAGTGATCTGGAGAATGGTGACGTCATCACAGAAACATCGAGATCTGTCATCTTTAGGTATATAAAGTATGGAGTAAAGCAGAGTGAACAGTTTAAGTTTGGATAGCAAGTCAGTAAGATCAGAAGAGAGTAAAGTGATCAGGTAGTGAATTTAGTAGTATATCAGTGAAGTAATTATTTATTGTAATTAGTAAGTTAATAAATTGGTGTTTAGTGTTATCCTGGTGTTATAATTTCCGGATCTACGATACAGGTTGTTTGCAAAAAGGGTGTAAACACGTCACACTATTTTACATACATCTGTTCCAAATTGTAATTAAATATTTTAAGTCTCACAGAAGTTATCGTGTTTACAAGAAACGGTATACACACACATACATATATACATACATTTAGAGACAAAACGACATTTTTTATTTGATATTTAAGTTTAGTCTGCTATGAAACGGATATCTGTACAAAAATTCTTTTTCTACGATTATTATTAAAAAAATTTTTTCAATTTATAATAAAGTTAGAATACAGTTAGTTAAAAGATATACAATCCATTACTGAACCATAACAGATACGAAAAGAATTAATAGAACCATTATTGTATGCATTTTAGTCAGCTTTAATTTTGCATATAGCTTTTTGATTATGGCTTTTGACGTTTTCGAGATATGAGCGAAAAACCAAAATCCGGGACTTTCTTCGTGCCCCCCTGCACTCCCGCACCTCCTATGTTTGGGGACTTTTGGTATGTTTACCTCCTAAATAGTCCAAACACAGCCCTCAAGTCAAAAATTGAGATTTCGGCATTTGCCTCTAGAAACTATTCATTGACAGGACTATTTAGACTTTTCTAACGTTCATTAAGAGTGCGAATTTCTCACGTATTTTAATCACCAAGAATTTAGTCAAACTTGTACTTACAGAAAATAAATAATCTAGTATATTTTAATTTTTTGGAAAATCTATTTCTACAACTTTATATATTATGCAACTGTTAGTTTGGTATAACGTTTTATGGGAGTAGGATTTAAAATTAGATATATATTCAATAATAATCTTTACGGTCGTAATAAAATTTGATCATTAAGTTTCTTTTACAGCCCGTTCTAATATCTATTAGGCTAAAGTTGTGTAATGGACGACGTGGTTTTGGAACGTGAACGTTCTAGTAGATATTTCAGTTCTCTTTTTATGGTAATGGGTATTAAAAAATTTTAAACGTATTTTGATATACCATGTCGCACAACGGTCAGAGTTGGCAATCAGATTACTCAAAACTATATAAAATATCCAAAATGTTGAAGAAATGGAGAAGTATATAAACATTATTACACTGTATTGTGACACAGAATATATATTTCATATAAATACATAGTTTTTGAGATAAAACTAATTTACCGCTTATAAATGAAAAATTTACTTGTCAGGGATTCCCAACAGGTGGTCCGCGAAATGTCACTGAGATATTCAATTATTTTGTATTTTACTTGACTTGCAGTGGTAGATTCTACCATTTTAAGAATTTAAGCAGTATAGCGACCGATGAGGGGTCCTTGAAAAAATCTTGTTGGGAACCACTGCAATATGTTATATCTTTAGTACTATGATTATTTTCCAGTAAAAATGCTCTGTAAAAGTATTTGCACAAAACTTCTCTCTCTATTTGGCACTTTTCATTTATTAATTATTTTTTGGTCAGCCATCCTATAATTTCTTTTCACTAAAAGTATATCAGGTTTTCTTTTCTGGTAATAGTGTCAACTATATTAAAAACATTATTTTCTTCCGTCATCAATTATATTTTTAGGGTGACCAACACTCAACACTCAAAATATGGCTGGAAGTAATAATTCGAAAACATTTTTCTTTTTTTTTTTTCATGGTCATCAGAAGAAATTCCAGAAGCAGACTATTGGGGATCCTCGACGTTAGTCGGTTGCGGATTTTCTAGGGTAGATAGATTCTTTTCGGCCAATTTTGACTCTTCTTTGACATGCAACTTCTTAAGCTTAGCTTAATCTAATTAGATTTTTACAGTTTGATGCAAATTTTCATCTTGCACTTTAACTGAACACATTCTGTCTTAGATGCACTTAAAATGAGTTATTTTCGAAAATTTTCCACCCTGTGAAATAAGCTTAAAAAACTGCTGAAGAAATAATAGCTTAGTAGGTATGCTTTTAGATGGCAGAATATTTACTAGTGAAATATTTTGTCAAACTTCTCTATACGTTTCCTTAAATGTATAAGGAATAAAGAACCAGACTGCAACCAACAGCTATTCTCCGGACTAATGCCCCGCCGAGAGTTGAATTACGAATTAGAAGCATGGCCGTGTTAAGTGGAATAACTATGAATTAAAATATAAATAGCAAAATAATGTACGTGAAAGAAAGCGATATATTAACATTGATGCCAGGCACTTCAGCATGTTCAAAGTTCCGCCAACGACTAAAAGCAGCTAAAGAGAAAAGTGGCAACAGCGTAGGTTAAATCTGTTTCTTTTCAGCATATTATTTGACCATTTCGCTTCTCTTCTACCTTACATTGGCATCGACTCAATATTTTAAGATGCCACCACTCTATATATTTAAGAAAACGTATAGAAGATTTCGACAAAATATTTCACTAGTAAATATTCTGCCCTCTAAAAAAGCAATGTGCCCCTGTCAGGGCTTTAGTCTCTTGCCGTTGATGTTTATGGCCATGTCTTCAAAGTCGAATTCTTGAACATATATTCTAAAATCGCCGTGAAAAGATTTGGGGATATAACATCATCACCTCGTCTCAAGTCTTTTTCTATAGGAAAGTCTTCCGTATAGTCGTGAATTTTTTAGCAAGCCTTTGCTTTCCCATACAGGTTTCTAATTACGTTTATATATCTGTGGTTAACACGGCATTTTGTTAGAGCATAGAGCATGTTTTGTTGGTTTATCATATCGGAAGCTTTTTAGTAATCGACGAACATTAGAACCAGGAGTTTGTTATATTCTACACATTTCTCAATAAGAGTTTTTACCATTTGTTCCGAATCCGGATCTAAAACCTGCTTGTGCAATTGTGCATATGGTTGGTAATCATCTAATTTGTTGGTTATTCGTTTGGTAATTATTTCCAAAAACAGTTTGTAAATAATATGGGATAGCAGACTGATCGGGCGATAGTTTTTTTAGGTATGTTATATTTCCTTTTCTATGATAAATCATTATTTTTTGGTATATTAATAATAGTCCTCATACAATCAGCTATAGTCTTCTAACTACATTGTAAAACGCTTTATGTGAAAAATAAAAAATACTCCGGAATGATTTAAGAACTTCGAGTTGGTCTTTATATATCGAACAAAGGAAATGTAGAAGTGGCTTGTAACTGCGTATTTCACAGTACAGGTGTATTCTGTACAAAAGATTTATTTATTCAAAAGACCCAACTCCCGCTAACATCTTGAAGGTTAAATTACAGAAGGGGGCACTTCCCTTTCAGTAAATGCTGTTTAATAAAAATGTGGGTCAAATTTAATTGTCATTCTCAGCTCATTTAGATTTTATATAACTTAAAAACATCGTGCGAGAATAATTCTTTTCAAATACATACTATATGCATACCAATAGGAGAATTTGAATGCATCTTGTTCTACTAATCAGCTGTTCGGTGGCTGTATTGTAAGTTACTGCAATGGTCATCAGAAAGGGTTGCCAATATCTACATTGCTTTCTTGGTCTACCAAGTTTTGGGGTTCCATAAAGACTGAAAAGAAATTTTAACTATTATGAAGCTATCTCCTTTCTACATATCATTATCATTAATAAGTTGAAAAGGAGGTAATTTTGTACACAACTGTTTATTCTGTGTTATTTGCATTGTGTCATCTTTCTGTTCGCAATGTCTTGACAGATGTTTTATTATTCATGTACTACTTTAGGAGGTCTCCATTTACTGTACGCCATATTGCATTATGGTACACCATATTGCATGGTTGCCTATTAGGAGCATGGCTGCGACTAAGTTCTTTCTCGTTAGTCTTTGGTGACATCAGCTCAACATTTTGGAAGCCGCTCTTTGCGACTCTTGGATCTGATTTTCCCTGTCAAATAAGAAGAAAAAATGTTTCAAAAAAACAAAAAAAAAAAGAAATATTTAAATGTAAGGCAAAAAAAAATTAGGGGCAAATATATTTTTTTAATTTCGAAACAATTTATATAATTTTTAACATACAGTGTGACCCACTTAAGATCGCAACACCCCTGTATACCCGTTAATTGATGCTTGATTAATTTCAAATTTTGGTGGTAAGAAAAGATCGATAAGGTGATTCTTTGAACTTGGTAATATGTGATATATGTCAGTAGCGTGCGATTTTAAGGGGGTTTCAAAAGCCGATTTTTCAAAAAAAAGTAATAGGGATTTTTTTAGAAAAAAAATACTAAGGTATTCTTAATCAGCACCTTTAGAAACCCCTTTGTACAAGATTGCACCGTAGTGGGTACAAAGATGTTTGAGATAGTGGCTGTCAAAAATACAATTTTTTCAACCAAAACTAATTTTTATTTGTAAAACGGATTCTCAAATCAAAAATATCTATTCTTCATTTTTTGTTCAGAATAATGCATTATACTAGACTGAATTGATTTTATAACAAAATACGAAAAAAAAAGGGTATACAGGCATGCGATCTTAAGTGGGTCACACTGTATACTTTTTTTTCTTATTTTGTTATAAAATCAATTCAGTCTAGTACAATGCATTATTCTGAACAAAAAATGAAGAATAGATTTTTTTGATTTGGGAATCCGTTTTACAAATAAAAATTAGTTTTGGTTGAAAAAATTGTATTTTTGACAGCCACTATCTCAAACACCTTTGTACCCACTACGATGCAATCTTGTACAAAGACGTTTTTAAAGGTGCTGATTAAGAATACCTTAGTATTTTTTTCTAAAAAAATCCCTATTACTTTTTTTTGAAAAATCGGCTTTTGAAACCCCCTTAAAATCGCACGCTACTGAGATATATCACATATTATCAAGTTCAAAGGATCACCTTATCGATCCTTTCTTACCACCAACATTTAAAGTTAACCAAGCATCAATTAACGGGTATACAGAGGTGTTGCGATCTTAAGTGGGTCACACTGTATAAAAAATATAATTTTTTAAGACTACCCCGTATAGTAAATCGTAATCCTGAGAATGGCTACGAACTTTTAAGAATAAACAGAAGTTTCTATAAAGAATTGCTTTTTATCAAAAAATCAATAATAAAAAAGTTTACAAGTATAGTTAAGTCTATTCGTGAATATACAGTGTGTATATCGTGATTCTTAAAAGTTCGCACATATTAATTGTTTAATTAAAAAATATATCAAATTGTAACAAGAAAAATCAGAAATTTTTTATAAATAAACATTTTTCACGTGAAGCATAATTATGTAATAACAACAATGGTACTTTTTAGACAAATAGATAATCTTTGAAATACCTAATTCTGCTGAAGTTCCTGTGAAATTGAAAACAAATTTTTTGCGAAGCTACCACAATTCGAATTTGAGGTCCAAACTTTTATTTTCCTTACAAAAATTTCTGTACAATAATACTTAATAATTTTTGGGCTTTTTATATAAATTTTGCAAAAAATGTAGCTACCCGCAGTTTGTGTGATAAGATTTAGATATATTTTTAGAACTAATTATTTTTTATTTATTTGCTTTTATCATGATTAGAGAATAATATTCTCTAAGATTTAGATAGATTACGAGGGGTATATATCAAGATTACTTTCCAAATCAACAAATTCCTTACGTACTTTTATGTTCAAGTTTAGACACTTGGAAAACAATTACCACTGACACCATTGTTCTGGATTGGGTATCTGGATACAGGATACCTTTTACATCTCTTCCCGTCCAAGGTTTTATTCCAGATCAGAACTATAGTTCATCAGGGGCAACTCTCTTAAAAAAAAAGTATACACAAATTAGTAAAAATTGATGCTGTGTCTAAAACCACTGCTCGCTAGGTTCAGTTCATATCACCATTTTTTCTAGTCCCAAAACCAGATGGAACACAACGGTTCATTTTAAATCTAAAACACCTTAATGAGTTTTTAGAAGCTCCGCATTTTCAACTAGAAGATTATCGAACAGTTTTAAAATTGATATTTCCAAACTGTTTTACAAAACTTGATCTAAAAGATGTGTACCTTCTAATTCCCATTCATATTTTCCATAGGAAATTTCTTCGTTTTCACTTCATGGGCAATTATTGCTTACGCTTTGGACTTTCAACTGCTCCGTACGTTTCTACCAACATTTTAAAACCTGTTTTGAAAATTTTTAGAAAACAACACATTATCTGCATAGCTTACTTAGACGACATTCTTATTATTAGTAAAAATATACAAGCAGGTGAACGAGAGATCCAAATCGTAATTCAGACATTATTATCTTTAGGCTTTCTTATTAATTACCTCAAGAGTCAATTAACCCCAGCCAGACAATGCGGCTTTATTTTTGATTCATCAAAAATGTTAATTTCTCTTCCAGACAATAAAACGCAGAACATTATTTCTGACATCATCTCTTTACAGTCGAAATCAGTTTGTAAGATTCATGAATTCGCACAACTGATTGGCAAACTGGTGGCTGCTTGTCCTGCCATAAAATTCGGCTGGTTATACTTAAAGAATCTCGAGAGGGCAAAATGTTTGGCTTTACAAAAATCTGCACAAAATTATAGAGGAAAAATAACACTTTCGGATACTGAAATCTCAGACTTGAGATGGTGGCACCGTAACTTACTGTCTAATTCAGGAGTAGAGATCACTACCACTCCATTTCTCCTTACAATATACAGTGACGCGTCCAGATTAGCTTGGGGCGCGTCGTGTAAAGGAATTACAACACATGGATTCTGGAATTCAATAATTAAGTTATCTTGAATTGCTAGCTGCTTTCAATGCTTTGCAACCATTTGGAGAGTTCTTTTACGAATCGATAATACCACAGCAATTGCTTGTATTAATCGAATGGGGAGTGTAAGGTATTCACACCTTAACCGCATTTCACGATCTATTTGGCAGTGGTGAGAAGCAAATAACATTTTCATTGTCGTTCCTACATAAATAGCAAATGCAACGTGGAAGCGGACTTAGAATCAAGTTCAAGAGAGGTTCAAACTGAATATCAGCTAGCAAATTATGCTTTTCGTTCTATCCATACCATTTTCGGCAATCCTTCAATTGATTTGTTTGCAATGATGATGCGTTTACAATTGCATGGACAGAGGAATTTTTTATGTCTTTCCTCCTTTTTATCTGATCTCAAAGTGTATAAATAAAATGAAAAATGATGGTGCTAGCGGTATCCGCATCGTTCCAAGCTGGCCCACACAGTCGTGGTATCCTGTTTTTGTAAACCTACAAATATCCCAACCCTTACGATTCAAGCCAAATATGAAATTGTTATTATCTCCTTTCAGGTCGCCCCAACCCTTATGGAGAAGGCTCTCCCTGGAGGCTGGCGTTTTATCCGGAAGGCCTCCCTTCAGAGAGGTTTCCCCGCAACAGGACCACACGCCATTAAATCTCCTATAACTTCCAGCACACTACACTAATATACCTCCTATATTCACAAATTGTGGGATTTTTGCGCAAGTCGACGCTGTAATGCTTATACGTTTACTCTTTTCGACTATTTATCGATTTTCCTAATGAACAATTTGACAATGGTGCATCCTTTTCAACACTTAACTCTCAAAGTTCCGTAGTAGCTCTTATTTTTTCCATTAGTTCGGAACATAAACTTCTCCTCAAGCGGTATTTAAAAGGTATTTTTCATCAACGTCCATCTCGACCAAATTATCACTCCATTTGGGACCCTTCTCCTGTTTTATTACATTTAGCTACTTTACACCCTTTATAAATTTATCTCAAATTATATCAATTTATCTATTGGGTTATTAACTATTAGGATGGTAACATTGTTAGCTTTAACTACAGGTCACAGACTCCAAACTTTTTCCTCTATCCACATTAACAGTATCAAGTTCTTTACGGACAGGGTGGAAATTCGCATTCCTGATAGAATCAAAACCACTAGTCCCCGTAACTTTCAACCCCTATTGGTCATGCCTTTCTTTACAGAGAATTGTGCTCTCAGTTTAGCTTCAGTTATACAGACTTATCTAAAGACTTCGCCCAGAAGGCGTATCTCATTTAAGTTTAACAGTTAAAAATCCCATCCATCCAGCTGGAAGGATGGGATTTAGTCACTGGATCAAAATGGGCCTCCAAGCTGGAGGCATTGATATGACCCGTTTTACCAGTTACAGTATTCGCCATGCCGCTACATCAGCCGCTTCACGAGCAGGTGTATCTACAGAGCTTATTCGTAAAGTTGCTGGATGGACCGAGAATTCACAAATGTTCACAAAATTTTATAATAGACCGCTTGTTGCTGATGCTTCTTCGTTTGCTAGAAATGTAATCCTTGATTCTATAAATATTGTTCAGTGACTTTGTTATTGAACTTTAATGTCGTTCCTCAAGAAAATAAAGTTTTGTTCAAATCTAGTTCGTTCTCTTTAAACATCTACAAGTAGTATGTAATTTGAGAACGGCGACACGAAATATAATTAACAGATCAATCGACTTACCTGAAGGAAGGTTGACCCAAATTATATGAGTGTCGCCGTTCGAAGAATTACATTCCCATCTCTTTCTTTTCTTTACCCCACCCTATTTTATGGTGAGCGACCTAGAACAAAACCTCCTCAAGACTGCAGTGATAATATAAACCAGGAACCGATACAGGAAGATGAATGGAGCTAATGTTAAACCCAAGTTTTGCTAAACAAAACATTCTTACTTTGAAGTTCGTGGTCAGCGCTGCAATAAATTGCGACTACAAGTAGTATGTAATTCTTCGAACGGCGACACTCATATAATTTGGATCAACCTTCCTTCAGGTAAGTCGATTGATCTGTTAATTATATTTTCGCCATACCTCTCTCGTAAGTATACTCTAATTCCATTGTTTTGTCGATCGTAAGTGACGTTTTATGTACCAAATACTTGTTGCCATTGGCAACGGGTCGGTATTTTTCATAACGTTCCTGAGGAAATAAAGTAGATTTGGGAAAATTTTCTCTTTTATATAACAAGTATTAAATGTTTTAACTTTTTGGGAAGTAAATCTAGACAAGCCTTACTTATCATATCTTCTATATCCGACATTAGAAGTTTTGAAAATGAAAGGTCAAATTAATATTAAGAAAATGTAGTAGAAATATCTTCAAATTTTAATAATGTCAAATTTTAATTGAGTCAAATTTAGAATTTCTCATTTCTATTTCTGTACTTATAGGCGCAACATTTTATCTATTGCTTAATTGCGATATATTATATGAAAACACAATATGTTAATAGAGTTAAGAATCTAATGTTGTGTTATAATTACAGTAACTAGTCAAGCATGTAATCAAAAGCGTCCCCCGATTGAAGTAAAATACATAGAATGACATGAAAATTAGTCAAGTATCTTATTTTTCCTCTAATTTTAATTAAATGATAATAAGAACTTTTTATTATGTTGATTCGTATTCTTCAAATCTAGGAATTATTTTAACATTTTTGAAGAATGTTTTTTTGTCATAAATTTGAACACGTTTTCCAATGCAGTTGGGGTTTTTGAAAGATGTGTTAATTCTTTTTAATTCACGCGACGACTGCCTAAAATTTGCATTTCTGGCATATTCATGGTAATTTCATTCATATATATGATTGGCATACATTTTAAAAACGTTGCACCTGACTGGTCATGTACCGCCAGTCTAATATGAATTGTATACCCAACGAGATTTTGTAAAAAATTCTTTTAGAGAAGGCTCAGTTATTTTATTATAAGTAAATACAGAGTTCTTTTACTTCCACATCCAATGGAAGTATAGTAACGACAAAAAAAATTTTTAAAAACTTTTATTGTTCAAATAGGCTTAGACTGTCACGAAACGTCGAGATTTTAAATTTGAGAGAAAAAAAATTTCTGTCTGTCGGTCTGTCTGCAACTTTTTTTGTGCGCACGTTTACTAGATCCGTTCGAGATATTGACTTAAAATTTGGGACACATATGTAGTTTAACGAGATCTAGAGCTAAATTATATTTTCATCTTATACCGTCGAAGGGTTGGGGGGTAAATTGGGGTAAATTAAGCAGGTAAGAGTCCATAAAATTGGTATTTAGTATATACAAGAGAAACTAAGGTCTCAAAAAAAATTTTGGCATTAGCCACCCCCATTACCACCCTCAACCCATTATTAAAGGGGATGAAAAAAAATTGTGATTTAGTGTGTGTACAAGAACCAGAAACCTCAAAATATTTTTTTACTTAATCCACCTCCACTACCAGCCCCTATAACCACCCCCACCCCGCTACCGATGTGGGGTATCGTTTTATGGGTTTTTGGGGTAGAGGATTTCAAATATTATGTTATTAAAGTTCCATAAACAGTTATTTCCACATACAAAATTTTTTCATTGTGAGTGAGTTGGATAAAAAATCTGGATGTGGAAGTAGTGATTCCTTGGACAGCGGTTTTTTATAAATTTTTTTGCTATTACTGAATATTTTTATTATTTATTTATTTACTTTTTTTGGTGCTTGGGCAATTCCTTGTGACTGGGTGGGCATTTGTCCACACAACTATACCTAAAAAAATGGCCTGGAATATTTGCAACCTCGGCCCTACGTGCCTCGGCTTCGCTTGTATTCTCGACCAAAAAAGTGAACTTACGACCTTTGGTACATAAATAACTATAATTGACGGCGACGCTTTCTATAAACTACTTTTATCTCATAGCCATGGAAATGGAAGTGGTAGATGCTTATTTGAGATTTGTTAAATCTGACAGTTTGTGTCAGTTTGTTATTAAAAATACTTCTGTAAAATTGTATAGATACACCGTTGGTACATAGTAATTATAAATAAAATAATGAATCTTGAACTTGTAATATGTTTTAGTTTGTTTTTAGTCCAACTGAGAACAAATTAAATGAATTATATGCATTTAAAAGCTTGACGTAATTTATTCGCTGGTAAATTTTAAAAAAAGCTAGCTTGCGTTTATTCAGTGTAAAACTGTTGTCATTGGTTGAAATTTAAAAATTCGCAAAATGTCATTGGTCTATAATTTATGAGGGAAATAATCGACCATATATATTATTTCCATAGTGTGTTTTTATTTATATAGTATACACATTTATATTTTATCCTAACTATTGTTGTTACTATACAATACAATAATCAAATTATTATTATTATTATTATTATTACTCTTCCGAACATAAATATTACAAACTGCTTTTACGCAAAATTGATAAGTAATCATGATGTAAATAAATAAAATCTAAATGGAAGCAATAGAAATATGAGGAACGGTAATAAAACTAGCCGATAATTTAAACGTATCAGAACTAGTAAAAGTTATATGCAATTAAACAGATCTGCATAACATAAAATAGCAGAATCGGTTACGGTGTACAATCGTGTTTAATAATTAATTATTCAAATAAACGTTGATGCAAAACAAAGCAGAGGTTGACAACCAAGGATAAATAAATCAAAGCGAGCTACGGTAATACAAAGTAGAGTCGAAGTAGGTCTCGGAGCACGTTCAACAGTGTGTTGTTTTTCAATAAGACTATTTATTTTAACAACCAGTTATAAGTAATGGTCTGGAACCCAGCAACTAAAGACTCGGATGAAGAAACAAACAAAAACGAGTTTCTGAACCGGTTGGGGAGATGTTAATGCTGTAACTCAGCATCTCTCTACGTCGACTCGGCTCTTGTATTCTCAATTCATTGGTTTCTAGCTGGGATTTTAGTACCACGCTCAGCTGGGAACCTGTTGGCTCGCGGTTTGCTAAAACGGAACCACCTTGGAATCGGTCGCGAGGCAGGAAATCGCCAGAGGTACTTTCTATACGGTGGGTGCCATAAATGTTTGCAAGCAATAATTCATATTTCAAATCTCTAACCAGTTTTAACGAAATGAAATATGTGTAAAATTATGTTCCTCTGTTAACTGTTTCTACAGGCCGCTCATACTGAGCGCGTAACGCTTATCATTCATTTATTTCTATCAGCTCAGCTGCCAAAGTTGAAAAATCCAAATTCAAGGCAAATAATTATAATGAATAATTATAATGAATAATTATAATAATAATGTTTATTTGTCTTGTAAATCAGTTACAAACATTGAACATTAAAATGTGATACAAGCTTAAAATAACGGAAAAAAGAACAATGAAAAAATGTAGAAGAAAACGACAAATAAAAAGAGAAATAGACCCACAAAGGAAAGAAATCCTGTGCGTGGGTAGCCCTATAATTTATCAATAAACTGCATATTGTATGTAAGTCCTCATTTCCAGGAATGAAGAATAAGTAAATGGTACTGTCGTGGGACATGTCTTATAACTAGGGTGACCATATGTACTTATTTTAGTAGGACAGTACTCTTTTTTCGAGTAATGTCCTACTGTCCTTAAAAAGTTCATTAAGTACACATAAATGTACTTCTTTTACTTCCACGTCCAGTGGAAGTATAGTAACGACAAAAAAGTTTCTAAAAATTTGTATTGCCCAAATAGGCTTAAAATGTCATGAAACGTCGAGATTTTAAGTTTGAGCGAAAAAAAATTTCTGTCTGTCGGTCTGTCTGTCGGTCTGTCTGTCCGTCTGTCTGTCGGTCTGTCTGTCGGTCTGTCTGTCGGTCTGTCTGTAGGTCTGTCTGTCGGTCTGTCTGTCGGTCTGTCTGTCGGTCTGTCTGTCGGTCTGTCTGTCTGTCTGTAACTTTTTTTTGTGCGCACGTTTACTCTGGAACCGTTTGAGATATTGACTTGAAATTTGGTACACATATGTACTTTAACGAGATCTAGAACTAGATTATATTTTCATCTTGTTCCGTCGAAGGGTTGGGGGGTAAATTGGGGTAAATTTGGGGTAAATGGGTAAATCAAGCAGGTAAGAGTCCATGAAATTGGTATTTAGTACATACAAGAGAAGCTGAAGTCTCAAAAAAATTTTTGGCATTAGCCACCCCCATTACCACCCCCACCTCCTTATTAAAGGGGATGAAAAAAAAATGTGATTTAGTGCATGTACAGGAACCAGAAACCTCAAAATATTTTTTTACTTCATCCACCCCCCACTACCACCCCCCTATCACCAGCCCCACCCCACTACCGATGTGGGGTATCGTTTTATGGGTTTTTGGGGTAGAGGATTTCAAATATTATATTATTAAAGTTCCATAAACAATTATTTTGACATACAAAGTTTTTCGTTGTGAGTGACTTGGATAGAGAATCTGGATGTGAAAGTAGTGATTCCTTGGGCAGCGGTTTTTTCTTGAGGTGCACAAAAATTATAAATAAATATTTTCATTTATTTTTTATTTTTATAAGTACATATAAAATTAAACGTACCTAACGAAACGAAATCAAGTGTTTCTGGCTCACGTATATCAACCGATTGCGATGCCACGGTGACGCTACGTGAGTCTAGCAGCGACTGTCGAATGTGTCACTTATCTCGTTATCTCCCTCTTTCATTTTACTGCAGATCAAAAGCGCTTAGGTCGGCTGCAACGTAGTTCTAGCTTAGGATTTACCGCCGAATGTCAATACTAGTTTAGAGTAGATATTAGGGAGTTATCGCAAAAGATAACGTATTTGCGTTAAACGTTATTTTTGACATCTAAGCAAGAGCATATTGGTTTTCACGTACAAAATCAAACATGCGCAAGCGTAGATGTCAACGTTTAACGTACATACGTTATCATTCGCGATAACTCCCTAATGTGACTAAGTAGAGTACGATATTTTTTACCTGATATAAATATATTTGGCATTTTATATTTTTAACTCTTGCGCACACGAGACCTACATTTTGAAGGCAATATAATTTTTAATCAAATATCTAACTTTTAAGGCTGTTTGACCTTGAAAAATTCAAAATTTTCGTTTGCGGCGCATTTTTAGTAACCGTACCCTCACCTTTAAATAAGGGACCCCTTCTATCATTGTAGGTACTCTTTTTTCTAGAAAAAAATATGGTCACCCTACTTATAACGTATTTTTGCTAAAATCTAACTTTAATTTTAGTGAAATTGTCAATTATTTGTCAAAATTCATTGCAAGTGTGCAAAAACTAATATGCCCCATATAAGCGATTTAGTTAAAGCTGGAGTTTTTGCTAAAGAAGAAGATGAATGGCCAATGACACAAATTGCACTGCGTTATAATATTAACAAAAATTCGGTGTGTAACATTTTAAAAAAGTGGAGAATAAACGGTACGATTAGTAGAAATCCTGGATCAGGGCGACGAAGGATATCAACTCAACAACAAGATTTGCAGTTGGTAAATACATTGGTAGAAAATCCATTTTACTCAGTTTTTCAGGCTGCTGAAGAAACGAATTTTCCTGGATCGAGTAGTATTGGTCGCCGGCGAGAAAGAGAATCGGAGCTACGCTGTCATCCAGCAGCACAGAAATACTTACTTAAAGCTGAGCATAAAGAAGCTCGACTAGGATTTGCGCTTGAATTTTTAGTGCATGATGTAAATTTTTGGAACAATGTAATTTTTACAGGCGAAAAAACTTTCCAGACAACACACAGCGGTAGTATTCGTGTTTACCGACCTCCGAATACTCGATTGGGTGAGAAATATATATCTAACAATGACAAAAGTTGTAGATTTTCCGTTAATATGTAGGCTTGGATATCTGCACGTGGTCTTGGTGTTTTGTGGCATATCGAGGAACGATTTAATAGTGAAACGTATATTAGGATTTTAGACAATGCATGCTCCCTTCTGTGTCACAATTATTTCCTGATAATGAATTCATATTTCAACAAGATAATTGTTCTGTCCATACTGCTCATACTGGTTTCAAAATAACAACATGTTCCTAACTGGCCCAGTCATAGTGCAGATCTTATCCCTATCGAAGACGTATGGGGACTACTCGTAAGAAGAATCCAAAAACTAAATGTGAAACCACGGAATGCCCAAGAATTACTGGAAATAATAAATAATGCATGTGAAAATATTATTACTGATGATTATTGTATAACGTTATTTAATTCTATGCCAAAGAGACTTATAGAAGGTATAGATAGAAATGGTGCAATAACGAAATATTAATAGTTAGTTTCTTGTTAAGTTGGATATCCTTTGTCCCCTGATCCAGGATTTATACTTATTGTGCCGTTTAGTCTCCACTTTTTTAAAATGTTAAACACCAAATTTTTGTTAATGTTATAACGCAGTGCAACTTGTCTCATTGACCATTCATCATTGCTATAACAATAATTACAGCATTGCAATAAAAAATAAAAGTGCTAACTATTTTATTTCAGCTACTCATTACATATTCAAATAGAGACAGATTTATATTAGAAAAAAATAGTTGTCCCCAGGGGGGGGGCGGGGGCAATGGGTGCAATTGCCCCCCCCCCCTTGGGCCTTCCTTGTGCTGTGCAAAAATCATAAATGTCCGGTCCGGCGGCGCCGCTTTGTCGAAGTCACCCAGCATATGTTTTTTACACCGTTCCCAAGAAACAAAGTAATTTTATAAAAGTTGTATAAACTATTATAAAATAAATGATTTATTTTGCTACTTGGGTTTTTTTATCAGGTACTTTTCAATATTTGTCAATTTGTGCAAGTGCCCCCCCCCACTTAGGGAGCTCCTGGATCCGCCCATGCCTCGAACAAAAATATATAATGAAGCAGGTAGAGAAGCTGTAGAAAATATTGTTAGAGATATTGTAAGAGAAAATCCTAATATATCGTGCAGCGAAACACATGAAAATTTAGGAATCCCAAAAACAACTGCGTTGTGTTGCTTAAAAAAAAATGAATTCAAACCTTACAAAATTAGGATTAGTCACCATCTATAGCTAAACGACTTTCAAAGGCGTCTCGATTCTTACCAGTGCTTTTTGCGTCAGTGCAATGAAGTGTCAGGATTTGAAGGAACAATTATATGGACAGACGAGGCCCATATAAGCAGTTCCAGAATTTTTAATCGGCATAATAATCACCATTGGGCTCATGAAAATCCGCACGTAACCGCTATAGTTAATGGTCAAGGACTATTTGAATTTGGTGTATGGTGTCATTTTATTGGATACCAAATAATAGGTCCTCATTTTTTTCACGGTGATTTGAATACCGAAAATTTTATTAACATTCTACAATAAATAGAGCCATTTGTAGACAATATGCCTGTAAGACAATTTCAAAGATTAATTTACCAACACGATGGCGCCCCAGATCATACGTCAAGTGAATCACGAAATTATTTAAATGCTCAATTTGAGGAAGATTGGATAGTATCAGGACTAGTTTATCAATGTCTAGTTAGCTAAGTTAACTAAATTGATAACTAACAATTAACAGGGTGTTCCATTTAAAAGAACACTAGTTATGTCTATATCTCGAAAACTGAGGATTTCCTTCTTATAACTCAAAAAAGTCCGTAAGAATTTGTTACTCGATTTTCGAATAGACACTTGATAATTAGGATATAGAGGTCATCCAAAAATGGCAATTTTCCAAAAAAGCTCTGTAGCTCGATAGTCCAAAAAGATAGACGATCGCAGTTTGCGCCACTGTTTATTTCTCGAAAATCGAGCTGCTCAGGACACCCATATTGGTTTTTGTCTATCTGCCATAGTTTTAGAGAAAACCTCAAATCTCATCTAATTTGATCCACCCTATACATGATATGATTGGCGTTGAAAATGCGTTTGGATGTATTTAAGAGTCACTACACACAATTTCCAATATATTTTTCTCCGGCTCATTCAAATGAAATAATGAATTAAAAAATTATCATCGAAAAAGTAATTTTTAGAATCCCTCGCATAAATTAGAATATATTATATTTGCTTTCATTTGCCACTAGCTGTAGTTGGTATTAATTGCCCCTAGGATAAATGAATGGACACTGAGTGTGGGTGTTCGGCGCCTGTAGACAAACTGCCCGATGGAACCTGTTGGGTATCTATGCAAGCACAATGTCTATTCAAATATTGTTGTCTCTTAAAAAAAATGGCTTTTCCTTTTTTCTTCGTCTAAACCTAGGAACATTTTATATTTTTTTCATGTACTGTTGTGAGCAAAAAAAAATAGGAATCCGCGCCTGGCTCGAGGTTTTACAAATGATCCAAACTCTTTTAAATTTTGTTGTAGCCTTTTGAATATTTTTATGTCTGGCTGTCTCTTTTCTGGATATCTAAAGATATTGTTTAGGCGCCACTTTTGGCACAAAGTTTTGCTGTCTATAACTTACCAATTAAAATAAAGCTCGAAAGCTAAATTTGAATCTTCTCCGCATTCTATAAAACACCTAATCATGTTATAGTTTTCACCATTACTAATTTGAACCATTTTTAACAATGCAAACTCACAATTAACTCACAAATTTGTTTTTGACTTTTACGATTATTTCGATTTTCTTTCTTTTACCATGGCTTTCTAAATAAATATCAGAAATATGATAAATACGCATAGATGTCAATAGAAGACAATTCGAACATTTATTGTAATTTAGTTTTTCCCATTTTTGGCCAAATTATTTTATATTATAAGAAGTCTTGTTGTTGTTAACAGTTTTCCATGGCCTCCTCACAAATATATTAATTTTTTCGAAAATTAACCACTTTTTCTAGAGATAAATATGACATATGGTATATCGTTGGATAGCTAATTTAAGTTTTATCGCATAGTGAAATAATTTATATAAAAACACAATTTATGGCTATATCTCGAAAACTAAGGCATGTATAATTTTATTCTTATCAGCAACGGATTCTACTCAAAAAAGTGCCTTAAGAATGTGTTACTCGATATTCTATTCGAGATATAGAGGTTATCCAAAAATGCCAATTTTCCAAAAACGATCTGTAAATCGGTAGTCGAAAAAGATTGATCGCAGTTTGCACCATTGTTTGTTTCTCGAAAATTAAACTCAGGTCACCTGTGTTGGTTTTTGTCTAACTGCCATAGTTTTAGAGAAAACCCCAAATCCCATCTAATTTGGTCCACCCTGTATAATAGAATATAGAATATAATAACTTCTTATTAGAATGTCCGTAAAGCCATCAAAAAAATACACAGTAATAACTGCTAGCATCAAAAATCCAATCTCAAATTCGGCACAGAATTATAAATGACCAACATACAACTCCATTTCGTATGTAATTGATGTAGCGGAACAACTAATTCAAAGAACGTTTACATCATTAAATAGATATAACAAATCGAATGAATATAATGACTGGAAGAAAAATATAAATTTCTCCATGAGAAATAACACGGTATTAGCATCAGCCTTATAACCAGCGGGCATACATGGCGCCTATGATACTACCACTGTACCAAATACCAACTTTCGTTCAATTTCCTGCTGTTTACGTATGCAAACCCATTTCTCTTTAACTTTTATACAATTTACGGACCGATGCGGCGTACAGAATCATCAATCGGTTAGATTACTAGTTTAATATCACAATTAACTTGCTCTCAAATCAGGGACAGGAAAAGCAAAATAAATTAAAAATTGTATTTGCTAGCGTAGTGCATAGTGAACAATTGAAGGTAGTACAAATAATGGATAGGTATTTCGGTTGTGGCATATTGAAATAATTAGAAGAGAAATTTATTTAGAGATTATTATTTAGGTATCAAGCAAATCACTACTTACACACTTTTACTTCCACATCCAGTGAAAGTATAGTAACGACAAAAAAATTTAAAAAAATTTTTATTGTTCAAATAGGCTTAGAATGTCACGAAACGTCGAGATTTTAAATTTGAGCGAAAAAAAAATTCTGTCTGTCGGTCTGTCGGTCTGTCGGTCTGTCTGTCTGTCGGTCTGCCTGTCTGTCTGTCGGTCTGTCTGTAACTTTTTTGTGCGCACATTTACTCTGGAACCGTTTGAGATATTGACTTGAAATTTGGTACACATATGTAGTTTAACGAGATCTAGAACTAGATTATATTTTCATCTTGTTCCGTCGAAGGGTTGGGGGGTAAATTGGGGTAAATTTGGGGTAAATAGGTAAATCAAGCAGGTAAGAGTCCATAAAATTGGTATTTAATATATACAAGAGAAGCTAAGGTCTCAAAAATAAATTTGGCATTAGCCATTACCACGCCATTATTAAAGGGGATGAAAAAAATTGTGATTTAGTGTGTGTACAAGAACCAGAAACCTCAAAATATTTTTTTACTTCATCCACCCCCACTACTACCCCCTATAACCACCCCCACCCCGCTACCGATGTGGGGTATCGTTTTATGGGTTTTTGGGGTAGAGGATTTCAAATATTATATTATTAAAGTTCCATGAACAATTATTTCCACATACAAAATTTTTTCATTGTGAGTGACTTCGATAAAAAATCTGGATGTGGAAGTAGTGATTCCTTGGGCAGCGGTTTTTTATTTATTAATCTGGGCACGTCAATATACTAGTTAGGTATATACTTCAAAACACTCATTTTTGGAGAACTAATCAAAACAACTCCTCCTCTAGTTAATAATGACGACGTATTGAATTACGTGATAGAATTCCTAGCATTTTAAAGCAAAAGAATATATTCAAAATACTTAAATCATTTATTTAAATTCAGTCAATCAAACTTTTTATTTAATATGAAATTGTCTACTTTCTGCGTATTGATACCTTATAGTCCAATAATTATAAAAATTTCCATCACAAAAAATGCTATCTGAGATTTTCCTTCAGTAACTGTTAGTGGGAGGGGTTATACATCACAAAACCACAAAAAATCGTTCTGGGGGTGCCACGCAACCCGCCCAAAAAACCACCCCTTCGATGAAAAAAAGCCTTATTTTACTGATAACTCGTCAACCGTTGAAGATATAAAAAAATTGCTCATCATAAAAAAGAAAGCTTGACTAATCTCCTAAAAAAAGTCCTATTGTAATTTTGTTGTATATGCCATGGTTTTCGAGAAAATCGATATTGAAAAAAATTTCAAAATTTGTATTTTTAATGCGCACGAATTTTCGTTTATTTGAATTTTTGCGCGCGGCCTATAGAAAAAATTGAATTACTCGAAAACCATACAAGCCAGGAAGAAAAATCAAAATGTGTTTTAAAGGGGATATAAAATACTCTCTTGTGTTGCCATTTTTGATGGCTATTGATATTTATTAGTATATAAAAATATGTTATTTCCACAGTACGACTTCTCATTTTGGTATATATAATATAGTTATCTCTTAATGTTTTGCTTCTCTAACTATTCACAGGCACATAAAAAATAACTGACTTTAATATAAGTTATAAATGCATTATCTTTTAGTTCAAGGTAGTACTTCAATGCAGAAAAAGTTAGGTATAAAAATATTCACTTTTACAAATTTACCAGCATGTTGAAATTAGCCAAATTTTGGCCAATTTTTTATGCTTCCTAAAAATAAAAAAAGACCCAAACATCTTGAAAATTTAGCTCAAAAATTTTTTTTCAGTTTATATTATTTATATTTATTTACAAATACTCATGGAACCCTTATTCTAAAGAAATTTAGTGACGATGTAATCAATACAAAACACGGCATTTCCTTCATGAGTTTCAAAATCGGTTATTAATAAGCAAATAGGTCTACAACAATGGAATCATTACCATACAGAAATATTTATGGATTTATGAAAATCGTACGATCTCTAATTTGCATGCAGTGACTCACTGCGAATTTTAATGAAAAACTACATAATATCAGGTTCCAACATTACATTTGCAAATTACAAAGAATGCTTTATGTGCCAGCAAAATAGTTGTAAACAAAACCAATGCGAGTTAAAAGTTTATTAAATATTAATGTAATGTTTGCATATCTGTTGTGTAATGTTAATGTAGGAAGTGTAGATAAACACATTTGTAAGAATTTCAATTTGTTTCCATTTATTTGCCCTTTCGCGTGTCGAGTCACCCTAAAACAGGTATTTTTTTGATTTCAAATCAGTTTAAGCTGAAACGATTACATTTGCTCTAACCAGATCATGAAATATTATTTTCACAGTACGACTTCTCATTTTGGTTTTCGTCCATATTACACTTTTCAATCAGGTATGATAAGTATTTCAATTTTGGATGGCTTTTTTTAACCTTACAAAGTTCTTCACAATACGTGCATAATGTATATTTCTGTTCTTTTTCCAATCTTTAATATCTTATTACGCTGATTATACACTGGTTAAACTGTCAATGAAATAATGATAAATAGCTATTGACGTTTTATTTCCAAATTATAATGTGCTGAAACTTAGCTATACCATGTTAATATATTATGAAAATAAACTAAAAAGACAATGTTCCACCTATTTTAGTGAACAAAACTTATTTCATAACACACAAATAGAGTTGTCTTAAATAATTTTCAGTAATTTTTTTAAACTAAAAAGGGTGAAAAAGATATTATTTATCTATTATACAACATTAGAAAATATAAGAAAAGCAGAATTTTTTAGTGAGTGTGGGTGTGGACCCACACGGACTGTGGACCCAAGGCTTCGTGGGTGTAATTTAAACGCGGTGGCATTTTTTTGACATAAGAGAATGACTGACATTACTGATTGTTTCTAATCATGGCTAATTTGATAAAATGTTTACTAACAATTCTTGAATTTCTAATAAAATCGCAAATATTTCAAAAAGTTGTATCTTAAACCCCCACAATGCTTATATCAGAAAAAAAGGAATTATATTTTACATAACTTGATGTAAAAAATATAGGGTGTTCCATTTGACCTAAGCAAGTTTTCACGGTTTGAAGTTTACAAAATGTAACGTCAAAAATAGAACACTTGGTATACTATTATTGAATGTAATTCAGTTGTAGACTACAACTCTCCTTCTGTTCTTTCTACATGCCAAAAAGCAAATAAGTATCTTTTACACGAAGAAAGTTATAAAGGTTATTGTAAACCATTACACCCGTCAATTTTTTCTTTAATGTCAAATATCTCTGAAACGGCTGGGTTTAGGCACAGAGTATCTTATATGTTTTTGACTCAGAATGTTATGCTCTTTTCGAAAACCCTAAAATATATAAGGTATTCCATTTAACCCGTTGTGGACTAGTGGTTATCCTGTGAAACCACCTTATGTACGCATAAATGAACTTTGACAACAATGAATTAATGAAATAATAGATTTTATGACGAAAAAAGTAGGATATTTTTATTTTTCTCTTTTATTATCTGAGATAATATTGAGACTCGTTTGTCAAAAGTTGTTTCATTTCATGTATTTGATAGAACAATGATGCCTTAGTGTCCCATGTGTAGAGGTACGCAGCATTGAAGATCCACGAGTAAAACATATTTGAATTGCAAACTGTCCATTGGAAAACAAATTTGGATAACGATGTTAGTAAAACTGGTAGACAGTACCTTCACCACGAAAATATTTTCCAACACAGATAAGAACTCCCAAAGTGTCTAGGAGGAGACATTCTTACGTATATTAATGATAGTCATAAGATTCATAAGGGCTGTAATCGTATCTCTTATCGTTTTTTATCAGTCCACAAAGGGTTAAAATAAGCAAGTTGGTATCGACTTCCGATATAACCGGAAGTACCAGATGCTTGTAATTATTTTAGTTAGATTGGCCACACTGCCATTAGTAGCTCCCTTTTAAAAATTTTCTGATGCGTACTTTTCCCTATATCGATCGATGCAGTTCCTGGTGAGACACCCCGTATAGTTGTAAGAAAGATATCTACATATATGCAATGTTAAAAAAAAATATTTCCGTCCATTTTAGTGGCAAAAAACTACTACATGAGAGGTTAATATACAGTGTGTTCCAGGATAGATGTAACAAGAGGTGTAATGGACCAAAAATTTTGGAATTTTGGAATGGTATTTGGGGATTGAGTCCTGTTTGTTGTAAAACTAAAGTATACCAAAAATGACTTGATTTGGTGTTCTATAGGGTGTTTTATAAGCAAAGTTGTAAAAATCTCCATTAATAAAGTACCTTTATTTTTCAAAATATGAAAAAATTCCACTAAGAAAAGTTATTTAGAATGCAATTTTATACTTCTATACCAAGTTTCAGGACTAAAATTATTTTGTTGAAACTTCCCATTTTTTCAATAAATTAGTATTTTATTTTAAACCATTCGATTAAAACTGCATAGAAATAATTTTTTGTGAATTAATTATTAAAGTTATGTAGAAGCTAAAAGTACGCTATGAGAAAAGCAGTGGATGATTAACATTTGCTCCTACACAACTTTAAATATGAATTCAACTCTTAATTCGCAAAAAATGGCAAGTTTCAAAAAAATAATTTTATATTCCTGAAATTTGGTATGGAGGTATAAAGTTGCATTCTAAATAACTTTTCTTAGTGGAATTTTTTCATATTTTGAAAAATAAAGGTACTTTATTAGTGGTGATTTTTACAACTTTGCTTATAAAACACCCTGTAGAACACCAAATAAGTCATTTTTGGTATACTTTAGTTTTACAACAGGCAAGACTCAATCCCCAAATACCATTCCAAAATTCCAAAATTTTTGGTCCTTTACACCTCTTGTTACATCTATCCTGGGACACACTGTATATTCACTGAAATGTTTAATATTACGTTTTCTTCACTAAAATGGGTGGAATTCTGTTTTTCTTATATTTTCTAATGTTGCAACAGTTTGAGTGAACCGGAATACCTATATTCGTACAATAGATTAATAATATCTTTTTCACCCATTTTAGTTTCAAAAAATTACTGAAAATGATTTAAGACAACTCTGTTTGTGTGTTATGAAATAAGTTTTGTTTACTAAAATAGGTGGAACATTGTCTTTTTAGTTTATTTTCATAATATATGCACATGGTATAGTTATGTTTCAGCACATTATAACCTGGAAATAAAACGTCAATAGCATTTATCATTATTTCACTGACAGTTTAACCAGTGTATAATCAGTGTAATAAGATATTAAAGATTGGAAAAAGAACAGAAATATACATTATGCACGTATTGTGAAGAACTTTGTGAGGTTAAAAAAAGCCATCCAAAATTGAAATACTTATCATACCTGATTGAAAAGTGTAATATGGACGAAAACCAAAATGAGAAGTTGTTCAGTGTAGTACAGATAAAGCTACTGGAAGTTTCAACTAACTTTTCATGAACTAGAAAAGATAAGTTAAATAAAATTATTTCCAAATATTATATTTATGTAGTCAAGCATAGACAATTAATTGATAGAGATTCTTCACCGATGTATTCACCATTGAAACGCGAGGAGTTTTTAAAGGATTTTCAAACACATTTGAAATATTCAGTATCATAATTAAACATAAAATAAAATGTTGTTTCACGAGCTCAGTGATTTTTTTTATAATTATCTCGTTTAATATGACAAATAAAATTCCATTTTTATCTAAAAGCAAATATCAAATATGATTATATGTCAATAATTTGACAGAAAAATTTCCACTTATTAATTTCGTTCAGGACACCCTGGAGGGTGAAAATTTCCTGAAATTTTTTGGGTTGCTATGGTAACGAAATCAAGAACAAACTTCTAATTGGCTGAAAAAGTGACGCGTGAAAGTTTCTTTGATATTTACAACTTCTAATTGCACTAGTTATTATTATTTTTAAATTTACGGTGACTATCTATAATTCAAATTGACAACTATTATTAATAATTAGTGACAGCAGCAGAAAGAAACGCGTTTGACGTTTTAATAATTATTATATAATAAAATCTTGTCATAATTTCAACCAACGAAATTTTGTAAAACTGGAAACTACGTTCGGCAAAATCTCATCTTAACATGTAAACTATCCATCTTTATCTATTAAATCTCGCTGTAATACCAATTATAATTAAATGATTGGTTAAAATATAATAATAATAGTATATAATATACATGAAAAAAATAATACAAAACTCATTCTAAAAACACTAGATACAATTATATCCGAATTTAACTAACATCACTCTAAATTTTCTTACATTCAGTTAACTCGATAGCGAAAAGATATAGCAGCGTGCTTTTATAATCTCAATATGCTTCGCAGCAGGACATAAATCAGGACTTTATACGTCTTGAAGACCATCAGATAGGGTAGAAACGTGCTTTAATATCTCAACTAGCAATATTTGAGCTTGTAAGTACGTGAAAGCTTTGGAGTATGTTAATAAACGTGCCTATAACATTATACGCAGTTCATTACCACAAAATGGAAAGAGTACAAATTGGCCTATTTATACATATAGGCAGAGACAATACGTATTGCCTCTGATGTAGGGATCAGGCAGCAGGCATTGAGAAATAACAATAACGATACCAGTGCGTTTTATTTGTAATATGAATTGTACAGAACTAACAGATGATACAAATTATTGTTAAGTAATATCATAATGAGTATGAGCGTGTTCATTTTTATGGAATAGGGAAATAATGTAAGTAAATTATGTTGAATTGACAAACAAATATGATTTCACGGTTCTTATTCTTTTGGTTGAATACTAACAAAGGCAAAATATAATAATAATAGTAGTAATATTAATAGATTACATTTACAATAGATTATATTTATTTATAATAGTTTCTAAAACCTGCATCTTGTACCTAGACCACTGAATTGTAAATAATGAATGAATCAAAAAACGCTTGTTATATAGAATATTTAATTTGCACAATTTCTTTAGATAACCTATTAGACAATTTAACATTATAGTACAGTATCTAGAGATACAAAAATATGTATTCCGGAATAATTTCATATGTAATGATAATTTCTTTTATGGGTTATTATTGTAGCAAAAGGCATCGTCTTTAGTTTCTGTAAGGTCCGGATACTTGCTCTTACCCTAAAGGGGCGAAATTTAAATATTCAATATTTGAAAAAGTATTACCAATTTATTTTTGAAATGTAGTATAGTTATATTCGTGGGATCGCTGATTACGAATCTGAAGTCAGAATTAAAAAATCCAAAATGACGGCTCTAATATGGCGGATGGAATTTTTTTCTAAAGTAAGTGTTTAAAAAAAAATTGAGCATCTAGATGATGCTAAATGTTAACGAGAAACAGCATTTAAAAAAAAAATCAATTACTGAGCAATTACAATAGCAAAATGGCGACATTTTGTTTAAAAAAATGTGAAAGCGCACATTGTATCATCCAAAAGTTCTATATTTTTTGTGTTATAGAAACAAATAAAAAATCATATTAAAGATTGATTAATATTAATTGTCTTTAATTTTGTTTCTTAAAATTTTTGATAGAAGTGTCACAGTTTCTAAGACATTCAACATTTAAACTAAATACTTCATCCTAGACGCCATCTACAAAATTAAATATCTCCGAAGCTATCAACCCTACAGAAATAAATAAAAAAATAAATTCATTCCCAGTTTATAAACTTTATTTTTGATGTTCACGATTTTTTTGCTAAAACTAATATTTATTGAAATATTTGCAAAGAAACAAAAATATTACGTTTTTTCTAAAATCCCTTCAGAATTTAAAGTGCAATTTGTTTCTAGAGCAAGCACTGTAAACAGACCAAAATTTGAGCATCTAGGTAACGAAAAATAGTATATGGGAATATATTTTTTTAATTACTGACTACTTACATAAAATGGCGACGTTTATATTAAAAAAAATGTGAAAAATACATTGTATCTGTCATCACTTTTTTGATATTGTCTCCCTCTTTAATTGGTTAGAAGCGGCATTGGAATCAAGATAGAAAGTACACAATTATCGTATGTAATATCACTAGTGCTTAAAATTTTATCGAAAATTTTTTCGAAAGCGTTGTTGCCTGGTAATATAAAGAGTGCAAATTGGCAGTTTATTATCTGATTAAATCCCGACCGCTTTAGCGGGAGGGATTTAATCTTTGATAATAAACTGCCAATTTGCACGAGTTATATTAACAAGGGGCAACTTAGCTTGAGAAAAAATTTTTAGATAAAATTTAAAGCACGAGTGGTATTTGAGGAGAATATTTCACGAATAAATAATTCATTAAAAACATCTTCAATATTATGTTTTGTCATTAACTGCCTTCAGACGTTTTCTTGTCACTTTTTGGAGTTTACTGACCTTTATTTTCAATTTCATCATTAATTTGATATACAGAAATATTTCCAAATCGACTCATATTGTCAAAACAGCAAATCTGAAACAAATGCAGTAGAAACAACGGAGATTCGCTATATTTTAAAATAATCTAGTGACGTTTCCATGGCAACTAGTAAATAAAACGAGTTGATACCTTAGATATTATAATATATAGACTGGCTTAACACCTTTCAGGCGTTTCTGAGGTGCAATATGACGAGGAACGATAGAGAGAGCACTACTTTAGTACCGATGTTTCGCCCAAATAAAATATACACCCATGGTTCCAAGATTGACATAGAGAGCGCCATCTAGCGCTACAAGTTATATTCCATAATAAATGTTCATCGACTCACATTTACGTATTTAATCCTTACTTTTAACTTACGAAGTTTATGAATTATGTTGAGGTTTGTTTTGTTAAGCAAAGAGAATTTTAAATACAACAAATTATAATGTTTGATGCACAGCTTTGATTCAACGAGTTACTTTTTGGTAGATTACCATATGTAAGTACTATACATTTTTAGTTTGTTCCAGAGCGAATGTGTACTTGACATTTATAATAAATGATTTGCTTACCTTTGTAACTACGTTATTGAGCTATTGAAAGCTGTGCTTGACTTGTTCCTGTATTATGAACTATATTAAGTACAATTTTTGTATGTAATTGTTACCTGATTGAAAAGTAGGAAAACTGAAATAGTTACAGCCTATATATTTCAGACAAGATTCGCTTTGGAATTGAGGTGTGTTTTTGTTTGCTACTACATAATACAATATTACAATTTACAAGGTACGTTAACAATTAGTAATAAGCTAGAGAAGATATTTATAGATAAAACTTAAAAGCTCGAGTTGCCCTATTTGATTTGCAAAAAACATTTCACGACAAAAACGTCAAAAAATTTTCGCATATTTGCCTTGCCGCTGCAGCGACCTAAAAAATTAGAGCGATAAATTTTGCATGTTGGTCCTGTCAAAAGTCGATCTAGCTTGAATTACCACTAATAATGACGTTTGATTGGTGTAATATTGTGAAAAAACGGGCTCTCATTGGCTATAGCGTTAATGAGTGAAATAATCGTCTAAATAACACTAGAAAAACATTACATCCAAATATGAACAGTAATTCAATGACAATATTACTACTTACCTACATCAGATCCATTTAATCGAGTGAGACTAGTGAAAGAAGCACAATTACAAACATCGCTGCCTAAGGAATCACTTCTTCCACATCCAAATTTCCGGTTTAGGTGAGTGATGCCGAAAACATTTTTTAGGCCTGTGGTTCTTGTACATGTACTGAATCACAATTTTACTTTATCCCCTTTAATAATGGGGTGGGGGGTGTAGTAAGGGTGGCTTATTCAAAAAAAAAAATTGAGTACTTTGGTTCTTGTACATGTGCTAAATCACAATTTTATTTTTTACCCCCTTTAATAATAGGGTAAAGGTGGCTGATGTCTAGACAAATTTTGAGACCTTTTTGCTTGTACATGCAATGAATCACAATTTAATTTTTTTCACCCCCTTTAATAATAAATTTAATTTAAGTAATAAAAAAAATTATACCCTGGCTTCTTGTACATACATTATATCTCAATCATATGGACTCTGACTTGCTTGCTTTATCTATTTACTGCCCATTTACCCCCCAACCCTTCAACGGAATAAGATCAAAATATTAGTCGCCTATCTGTACGTGCACCCCCCGCCCGATCCTTGGGGACAGTGTTTTTCATAAAGATTAAAGCCTAAGGATCAATTTAAGACATGTCCTAAAAAAAAACTGTTACCAATGTTGTTTTGTCATTTAACACAAAAACTAAAAAAGATGGACAAAAACTTTTTCCACAAAAATCAACGTGCATAAAATTTTCTACAATTTTGTTCCTATACAATATTTTGATATGAGTTACCATTTTCCAGATAAATGAGTCCAAAATTAAGAAAACATGGAAATTCATATATCGGTAAATAATAATAATAATAATAATATGTCTTTATTGCGATTAAAGGTACATAAGAGAAAAATACAAATTAGAGAAGGATGGCAGTATTCATATGTTATATGCTCTTCCATACAGAAAATATTTCAAGATAATAACTTAAAATAAAATACAAATACAAAAATATTACATAAGAATCATCTAGGTCATGGAAAATAACTAAGCTATACAATAAATATATAACATTAATGTAAAAAATAATATTATCATAGATCATACCATGATAGGTTATACACAATTATTCTCTCATCGAAATTATCAGATCTTTTGTACGTTTTTTGAAAGAGTTGACAGAAGAGAGGGCCTTAACACTATTGGGTAACGAATTAAACATTTTTACAGCATTATAACTAAAAGAACGCTGAAACAGGGGCTGTCCTATGTTTAAGAACACTAAATTGATCACGTTGACGAGTGGAACAAGTATGTAAAACACTATTTTCTACTAATTTTGCTTCCAGATATTCAGGTTTGTGATCTTTCAAAATTTTATATATCATGCAAGATCAATGTAAAACTAAATCTTTCGCTAAGGTTGAGCCATTTGGATGCCAAGAAACTGGTAGAAATGTGATCAAATTTTCGCAAATTATAACTAAACCTCAAACACGCATTCTGAATCCTCTGCAAACTTTCTTTATCTTTACATAGTAAGGCAGGCCAATACACAATGTCACAATAGGTCAAGAATGATAATATGAGAGAATCGCATAACTTCAATTTTACATCGGTACTAAGGATTTCTTTATGAATACATAACAGTTTAAGCTTAGTATAAGATTTTTGAACAAGATAATTAGCATGCCTAGAGAATTTAAGGTTAACATCTATCCACAGTCCCAAGTTCTTACAATAGTCACTAGCTGATAAAATCTGGCCATTCAAATTAATCTTAAAATCAGAATCATTTAAAATACTTTCTTTTCTAACTCCAAATACCAACAATTCAGTTTTCGACTCATTTAATATAAGACTGTGAGCTGACGAAACTTCAGACATAACTCGTAAATCATCATTAATCTTAGATACAGCTGTTGGGAGATTTTGAAAATTCAAAGAAAGATATAACTGTGTATCATCAGCATATTGGTGGCACTGGCAGTACTGAAGAAACTTATTAAAATCCGCTGTCTAAATGGAAAACAATAAGGGCCCTAGAATACTACCCTGCGGGACACCTCTAGTAATGTTGATAAAATTTGAAATCTCATTTTCTAAAATAACTCGTTGACGTCGAGCAGAAAGATAATTTTCAAAAAAAGCAATTACTGTATTAGAAAAACCAAAATATTTCAATTTAATACACAAGGTGGAGTAATCTAAGGTATCAAAAGCCTTACTGTAATCTAGGAGAATTAAGCAAACGTGATTATTAACATCAATTTATTTAAAAATGTCGTCTGTTACTGTTAGAAGAGCAGTACTAGTACTATATGGAAATTAGAGATGGGCACGTGACGTGAATTTCACCGTGTCACGCCGTGACACGGCGTGACACGGTGAAATTGTGTACATTTAAGGTACCAAATCACGGAAGATTTCGTGAGTGTGTGTGAGTCAAAAGATCCCGTGCGTGAGCGTGCGTGAGAAAATATTCACGCCGTGACACGACGCCCCATCTCTGCTTTAAAACTTCATCCTGTCGTGTCGTGACAAGAATAAGAAGCCAAGCGATAGACGGAAGACGGAACACGAGCGCGAGACGGGAGGGAAAAGGACAGGAGACAGGATGAATGACGAAACATTCAAATCAAACTGCGTAATTGCAATCTTTCTCTACTGCATTCGCCAGTCGCCTAGCCCTCCTGGCCTGGTCTGGTCGCTCTGGTCCAGAGATGGGCACGTGACGTGAATTTCACCGTGTACATTTAAGGTACCAAATCACGGAAGATTTCGTAAGTGTGCGTGAGTCAAAAGATCCCGTGCGTGAGCGTGCGTGAGTTTGCCTTAACATATATCAGTCGTGCGTGAGTGTGCGTGAGTGTGCGTGAGCTAAAGGTTTAAAGTCGTGAGCGTGCGTGAGCGTGCGTGAACGTGAGTCAAAATCGACTCACGCGCCCATCTCTAATTGAAATCACTTAGAGGAAATAACTGTGACAATTATTGTAAGGGTATAATATAACCTTATATTATTAACATAACCAAAATAAAATAAACTGAAAAAAATGAATAATAATAATATTATAATTTGAAGACATTTATCTCGAAAACGGTAACAATGGTATCTGGAAAATGGTAACTCCTATCCAAATATTGTATAGGAACAAAATTGTAGAAAATTTTATGCACTTTGTTTTTTGTGCAGAAAGTTTTTCTCCATCTTTTTTAGTTTTTGTGTTAAATGACAAAAACAATATTTGCATTTTTTTTTTAAACGTACGATTTTGAAAGTACAGACATTTTCTTTTTAGGATATGTCTTAAATTGTCCCTTAGGCTTTAATCTTTATGAAAAACATTGTCCCCAAGGATCGGGGGTGCACGGACAGTTGGGTAGGCTCGCGTAGTATTACTTTTTATATTGAATTTTATATTTTATTTTAAGAGCAGAGAGAGATCCAGATTTATCTGGAAAATGGTAACTCCTATCCAAATATTCTATAGGAACAAAATTGTAGAAAATTTTATGCACTTTGTTTTTTGTGCAGAAAGTTTTTCTCCATCTTTTTTAGTTATTGTGTTAAATGACAAAAAGCATATTTGCAAATTTTTTTTAACTGACGCCATTTTGAAAGTGCAGTCATTTTTTTTTAGGATATGTCTTAAATTGTTCCTTAGGCTTTAATCTTTATGAAAAACATTGTCCCCAAGGATCGGGGGAGGGGGTAAGTATACCAAATTTCAAGTCAATATCATACACCGTTCCAGAGTAATCGTGAGCACAAAAAAGTTACAGACAGGTCGACAGACAGGATTCTTTTCTTTCTTAAGCCTAAAATCTCGACATTTTATGATATTCCAAGCCTTTTTTTACAATTATTATAAAAAACCGCTGCCCAAGGAATCACTACTTCCACATCCGAATTTTCTATCCAAGTCACACAACGAAATTATAATATAATATTTGAAATCCTCTACCCCAAAAACCCATAAAACGATACCCCACATCGGTAGTGGGGTGGGGGTGGTGACAGGGGGTGGGAGTGGGGGGTGGATAAAGTAAAAAAATATTTTAAGGTTTCTGGTTCTTGTACACATACTAAATCACATTTTTTTTCATCCCCTTTAATAATGGGGTGGGGGTGGTAATGGGGGTGGCTAATGCCAACATTTTTTTTGAGACCTTAGCTTCTCTTGTTTATACTAAATATCAATTTTATATACTCTTACCTGCTTGATTTACCTGTTTACTCCAAATTTACCCCAATTTACCCCCCAACCCTTCGACGGAACAAGATGAAAATATAATCTAGTTCTAGATCTCGTTAAAGTATATATATGTACCAAATTTCAAGTGAATATCTCAAACGGTTCCAGAGTAAACGTGCGCACAAAAAAGTTACATACCGACAGACCGACAGATCGACAGACCGACAGACAGAAATTTTTTTTTCGCTCAAACTTGAAATCTCGAGGTTTCATGACATTCTAAGCCTATTTGAACAATAAAAATTTTTTAAAATTTTTTTGTCGTTACTATACTTCCACTGGATGTGGAAGTAATTAAGTACGTGGACGCAGAGATAGAGTAGTTACGTTTGTGCCTCTTTCTCTCTTTCTATCTTTATGCAGGATTGGTTACCCTCATTTAACAGCACAAAAAAAACGCGTACCTGATTCTCGTCCTGGGAAGAATAAGTTTCTCAGTAAAAACAATTATGAATTTACTACGTGCCCTCTGTCCGTTTTAATGTTTTTGCCTAGTTAAATTAGTCATACTGATAAATTTAAAATTATTATTTCCAAATAAAATAAATAAATAAAACATATTATTTCTAATAGTAATAACAATAAGTATTAATTGTTTAGTAGATATTAACTGATTAATCTTTGTGTAAGCTTTGACGTCAATATATTGAAAATATTTACTAGTTTTTGATAATCAAAAGTAGTTGTATGCTATATATAAATGACCCGAAATACACAGGGCGACGTGACTTTTTACAAATATGTTCATAAACTTTAAATCATGTCTGTGTTAAATGTAATACCTAACTAAAAACAAGTAAAACTTGTCCATTAAAATACTACTCAGGTAAATAATAGTGATTAAAAAGTCAGAAATAGGCAGCAGACCTAGCAACTCGAAATTTGGTATACGGGTAGTGTTTAGATCATAATATTAAAGGGGAAAATTTCAGTATTTCCATAGACCCACATAACCCAGTTTGTACTTAGTATGTACTTGTACATACTAAGTACAAACTGTGTTGTGTGGGCAGAGAGAAAGGCGGAAAGGGGCTGCTAACTTTTGTTACAAATAAGTTATACATTAAAAAATAATTTTGCTAAAGGATGCTATCCTCTAGACTTTGTGGTATTAAAGAATACTTGGCCTGCGTTGTCACCACTAATCAAAGATCTGTTATAACCAGGGCTCGGGAATTTTATCTCGGCGCCAGAGTCGGCTCTTATATAGACATAATATTATATTGCAAACACTTTCTGAAATATTCAGAAAAACGACGAAATATATTTCTGGAATTTTAAACTAAAAACGGTAATGGTTCTTACAAAACATGTATACAATCTAGCAAATAAAAAAACAATTTTTTTCTGTTTAAAGGTGGTGGTGTCGTGTCGTGCTTAAAAAAATGATTTCGTAATTCGATAATTTCCCTGAACCGATTAAAAAAATATTTTGACAAGCTTTTAGAGAAAACTTGATAGAATGATATCAGACTATTGAAGTCAACAATTTTTTATTTTTATTTTCGGACAAGAAATTTTTTTTCTATCTTTAGTTTTCAATAGCCTTGTTACGATTCAATAAAGTTGTCTCTAAAAGAATATCAAAAGAATTTTTGAATCGGTTCAGGAATGTAGGATATATTGTCGAATTACGTTCACGGCACTACCCACCCTTAGTATGCGTGGGTGTTTATTATGTTCATTTCCATAATAATTACATATAGAAACCCAATAAGCTGCTGGCAACATAAAACATTTTTTTTTCAATAAAATAAATCATTTTTATATATTATTAAATCATACATAACAAACAAAATTAAGAATTAAAACTGCCATGTACCGTGTGCATTACAAATGTACAAGTGAATTTTATTTCATTTTAAAATGTTAATACGTAAACTACTTTTATCGGCAGCCTACTACATTTGTGAAACGTACTGATAATTACCTAAAGACGCAGTTTATTGTTTTACAATTGCACTGTTGAAGGAATTCGGCCCTGACCGAGTGTCAACATTAAATTCTAGTGCACGGCGGTACTTTTATATGTTTCTTACTAATCCGGTTTTATTATCGCCGCCAAAATTATGTAACATTGCTTTGACAAAAATCTCTATCGCTATACCTACACTGTGGCAATTCTAGGCACTTACGTCGACGTTTAATAAAGGGAAAGGGTAGACCACCCGAGGTCGCAGTTTTGCAATCCGTAGTACGAATCTAGCTATATGTATGCATGTATCTACAAACCTAACGTAAAATCATACAATGTTGACAGTATACAAAAATGTCTCGTGTTTCTCAGACCGCAGTATCCTTTTGGATTCGCAATTTTTCAAAGCTGCAATTGATGGAACAGATCTTTATTATAGTAGTTGCAACAAAACAATTTCATGGGCATCTAAAACAAATTTTAATAGACATATTTCCTCACAAAAGCATATGAGTGTTAGTGGCTCTACTGATAGTGAGGGTTTATAATAAACTGACCATATTTTGTAAAACTCTTAAAAAAAACCGCTGCCCAAGGAATCACTACTTCCACATCCAGATTCTCTATCCAAGTCACTCACAACGAAAAAACTTTGTATGTGAAAATAATTGTTTATGGAACTTTAATAATATAATATTTGAAATCCTCTACCCCAAAAACCCATAAAACGATACCCCACATCGGTAGTGGGGTGGAGGGTGGTAATAGGGGGGTGATAGTGGGGGGTGGATGAAGTAAAAGAATATTTTGAGGTTTCTGGTTCCTGTACATACATTAAATCACAATTTTTTTTCATCCCCTTTAATAAGGGGGTGGGGGTAGTAATGGGGGTGGCTAATGCCAAACATTTTTTTGAGACCTTAGCTTCTCTTGTATATACTAAATACCAATTTTATGGACTCCTACCTGCTTGATTGACCTATTTACCCCAAATTTACCCCAATTTACCCTACAACCCTTCGACGGAACAAGATGAAAATATAACCTAGTTCTAGATCTCGTTAAAGTAGATATGTGTACCAAATTTCAAGTCAATATCTTAAACGGTTCCAGAGTAAACGTGCGCACAAAAAAAAGTTACAGACAGACAGACAGACCGACAGGCAGACCGACAGACAGACAGAAATTTTTTTTTCGCTCAAACTTAAAATCTCGACGTTTCATGACATTTTAAGCCTATTTGGACAATAAAAATTTTTAAAAATTTTTTTGTCTTTACCATACTTCCACTGGACGTGGAAGTAAAAGATACAGTTTGGTTTCAGTAGACAGTGTTGGTTTTCCTATGATAATAAATAAAACAAAATGAATCGACACTTGGTTATTGAACGTTATTAGGCAGTGGTCCTGACTTCAATATTTCTATATATTGTTTATATTACTTCCACATCCAGTGGAAGTATAGTAACGACAAAAAAAATTTTAAAAATTTTTATTGTTCAAATAGGCTTAGAATGTCACGAAACGTCGAGATTTTAAGTTTGAACGAAAAAAAATTTCTGTCTGTCGGTCTGTCTGTCGGTCTGTCTGTCGGTCTGTCTGTCGGTCTGTCTGTCGGTCTGTCTGTCGGTCTGTCTGTCTTTAACTTTTTTTTGTGCGCACGTTTACTCTGGAACCGTTTGAAATATTGACTTGAAATTTGGTACACATATGTACTTTAACGAGATCTAGAACTAGATTATATTTTCATCTTGTTACGTCAAAGGGTTGGGGGGTAAATTGGGGTAAATTTGGGGAAAATAGGTAAATCAAGCATGTAAGAGTCCATAAAATTGGTATTTAGTTTATACAAGAGAAGCTAAGGTCTCAAAAAAAATTTTGGCATTAGCCACCCCCCTTACCACCCCCATCCCATTATTAAAGGGGATGAAAAAAAATTGTGATTTAGTGTGTGTACAAGAACCAGAAACCTCAAAATGTTTTTTTACTTCATCCACCCCCACCCCGCTACCGATATGGGGTATCGTTTTATGGGTTTCTGGGGTAGAGGATTTCAAATATTATATTATTAAAGTTCCATAAAGAATTATTTCCACATACAAAAATTTTTTCGTTGTGAGTAACTTGGAAAAGAATCTGGATGTGGAAGTAGTGATTCCTTGGGCAGCGGTTCATTTTCCTATAAAGTACAAAATGCTCTAAGTATTTATTAAATATAGCAGGAGTCTGTAGTACTTTTTAAAATATAAAATAGTTAGTTAAGAAACTGATTTAAAACAATCCAGTTCTGTTCAATTACAGTTTAAATAAATCGGTCTTATTTCACAAATATTGGATTTTCTGTTTACCCATTACAACAGACAGACGGCATAATACTAATATCTCTAATAATACCTAATACTAATACCTCGATTCTCCAGCATCGAATTACCACTGTTTGTCTGTCGGTCTGTCTGTAACTTTTTTTGTGCGCACGTTTACTCTGGAACCGTTTGAGATATTGACTTGAAATTTGGTACACATATAAACTTTAACGAGATCTAGAACTAGATTTTATTTTCATCTTGATTCGTGGAAGGGTTGGGGGGTAAATTGGGGTAAATTTGGGGTAAATAGGTAAATCAAGCAGGTAAGAGTCCATAAAATTGGTATTTAGTATATACAAGAGAAGCTAATGCCTCAAAAAAAATTTTGGCATTAGCCACCTTTATTACTACCCCCACCCCATTATTAGGGGATGAAAAAAAATTGTGATTTAGTGCATGTACAAGAACCAAAACCTCAAAATATTTTTTTACTTCATCCACCCACTACCACCCCCCCTGTCACCACCCCCATCCCACTACCGATGTGGGGTATCGTTTTATGGGTTTTTGGGGTAGAGGATTTAAAATATTATATTATTAAAGTTCCATAAACAATTATTTCCACATACAAAGTTTTTTCGATGTGAGTAACTTGGATAGAGAATCTGGATGTTGAAGTAGTGATTCCTTGGGCAGCGGTTTTTTCTGATAAAACAATGATGAGTTTCATGTGTCATTCACTAAACAGACATACTTTAGATGCTCCTAATTGTCCTGGACCTAAGACGTTTAAGAAGTCACCAGGAAATGTTAAATATAGTGAAAATTTTTGTATTTCTAAAAGAAATTTAAAAAAAAATAACTGACAACTGTTTGTAAGAAGAGTATGAATTTTTTGCAATAACTGACGAATCCCAAACAATGTAATTGTCTGAGTGGAAAATAATTATTTTTATTATTATTATTATTATTGGCGGTACATAATTTCCTACAAAAGTCTTTCCCGCAATAATTACAATATGATCTATTGTTGTTAAATGCTGTCAAAACTACAGTTCAAATTTTTATAAAATTATTATTTGCCTCCGGTGTATTTGAGATGGGAAATTTTGATTTGGACAGTGCACACTGTGCACTCCCATCACAATTTACTTTTGAAATAAATCTTCCACGTAGGTATAATGTCTTCTCACCGTCGACGCTTCCGTCGTTTCAAAAAAACCCACGTTAATAATAATAATATATTATTTTCTTTGGCATTCTTTATCTGTGATCCATATACGTTTCCATTAGTCCATCTTTTTTCTACATCCTGACGAAAATAGACAAGCTTTTAGATTGGTTTTCATGTTTCATTACATTCGGTGGCTTCTGTAAACATCGAGCAAGAATTTTGAGGATTTCAGGTGGCTGACAGGCGTAAAGAAACGCACTGCTTAGGGTAAGTTATTATTAAAACGTTATTTTTGGGTTAATTAGTTTTTGTGGATTTGTACCGTTACGCAGCTCGCCGGTTTAAATGAAATGGAAAGTCATTTTTCATGTTTCATCAGTGCGTTCAGGGCCGTTCCTAACCCATGTTTATTTTGTGTAAGAGTACGCCTGCTGGGCCTATCAAGTTATGATGTCGAACAATCTCTAAATGACTAAAGATTAAATCAAGTAACGTTGGAAGCCAATATTAGTACTCTAAACAGTGATCGCAAAATAATCCCGAAATTCGCCTCTTTTTGGGTAGTAAACTGCGAGCGAAGGAAAGGTGCAAAATTGATCCGTTGGTATGAAATTAATCTTTGAGAAATTCTAAGGAAAGCGTATTTTTATAATTTTGGAAGAAAACGCGAAAATACCCCCCTCCCACCGAGCTGAAATACAACAGGAGATAATACAGTAATATGGTATCAGAAAGTGTGTTTTTTAGTTTTTTAAACTAAAATTTCATCAGATAGTGTATTCACTCAGACGTTGCATTCTAAGAAATGGCAAAGGATCCGGTACTTTTAAGTAACGATAACACAATGAATGTAAAACTAATAATTAAGGCGTAACTAAAAATATAAAAATTAAATTATATGTAAAAAACTTTTTAAAAACAAGCTCTTTTATTATTTAGGTGTACTAAAACGAAATAAATAAAAATAATTGTCTTAAAAGCTTGTCGCATGGGCAGAAAAAAAAATACTTATGTAGGTACTTACTTCTACAAACTAAACTATTATGATTTATGAAGCATTATTACAAAAACTCTCCCTCTATGTTAGTGATGACTAGAGTGGATAAAATCATACCTAACAGATAGAATTCAACCTGTGAAAATAGAATAAAATAAATAAAAAAAATACGACGTGATTTTTGAAGTTTCACATTTCCACAGAAATTTCGTAGATCAAGAATTTTATTGGAAAAGTACCAAAATTTATGAACCAGCAACCCTGTAAATTGTTTGGGAATTAAGAATTACCGAATCTGAAAGTATCGATAATATTGGATAGTAGAAAAAGTAAATTTAAATAGAAAGTCAGGAATTACTTTTTTCGAAAAGAAAATAATTTTCAAGTTATCAATTACTTAATATTTAAAAAAAAGTAATTTCAAGGGGGGGTAATTTGAAAATTATGAATCAAAATATCGTTAAGTTTTAGATATAAGGCAAATTTGATCAATAATATTGCTTTAGTTTTTCAATAAAAAAACGTCTAATATGACTCTCAAAAAAGAACTTTTTTCTTAATAAAAATGCACGCCAGTGACTGAAATAAGTTTTATCTTACTTAAAGAACATATAAAAAGGTCCTTGATAGCGATCCAAATTTGATTGAAATTGGATGACTAATGACTGAGCTACGAAGGTGTTACCGTGCAAGTGGGACACACCGTATATATGAGGTAATGTATATGTTGTAAACTAATATCATTTTGGATTATATCCTGTAGTTATTCTGATAAATAAATAAATAACTTATGCTATTTTACACTCAAAGAAAATGATAGGTAAACCAAAAAGAGCATATGAAATCGCGCCTATCTAGTTTCATAGTTAAATCAATCAGTAAAGAATAGTCATACAACTTTATTTGTTTTCGAAAGCAAATAGTAGTTTAATAATCATATCTTCTTGTAACAAATTAAATAGTACAATGACATTTTTTTATGTTCACTAACCATTTTCAATTTGGTCTACAATTAAAGTAGTAAAACGACTTTGTTTTTTGTTCACCAACTAATTTTTAGGTTATTGTATGATGAAGTTTTTTTTTTGGTTAGCCAAAATCTCAGTATTGAGACATCAGACCACCCAAACCAAAGATTAGAGATCGTTTATTACGTTTATAAGATCCATCCAAATATATCGATGATCCCTGAGAGAATTTGAACACTGCAATCATGTTATTAATTTTCTATAAATTCATAAGAGTGCAAGATAATGCATGATGGATTATTGTTAGTGATTTTTATGTGGCGTCATCTGGGAATAATTTCTGTAATAGACTACGTGGTAAGCAAGTAAATTTTATGGTAATTCTTTTAGAACTTCTAGAAGACGACAATAATATTGGTTTGTCTACCAAGTACAATAGTACAGCGAACTAATACTGTGTTAGAATTACAATTCGATAATAGTAAAAAATAAAATATACTATTATCTAGTTTAATTTGACAGAATTCAACAAAATAATAGTCAGACGAACAAAATAATAGTCTTATTCATCTATTTTTTAAGTTAATGTTTGTTTTGTTGTACGACAACTTTTTATTAATTAAAATAGCAATCACCTCTTGTTTAAAAATACCATCAATATAGTTTGGTTTAACAAAATTAACGATATTAGTTAATCATTTTTTTTTGTTGAATTTACCCATACTATTTCTTTGAGTGTAAGAGAAGTTATGTCACCTATTTCGAAAGCATCCTGTATATTTTTTAATCTACGTGTAGTTTCCAAAATCATAAAATTTCATAAATATCGAAGACAACGCCTCATCAATAATGTTTTGATGTTTCTAGGAATATTTCTCTCAATTGCCAAAATATATTTATTTCGTTTCTCAATAAAATGCATTCTCTAATGCAAAAATTAAACATTTTAAAGTTACTTTCAGCTTTATTCGTTGAAATGTATTCTGGAAGAAAATCTTTATATTGAACAAACACGACTAAGATCCTGAGAACGGTTCTGGGTCTGTGCAGGATGTCCCAGCCCTTTGTTTATTAGATTTTATAAATGAGACGTCCAAATCGCCTTGGCAGATTCAACCATTTAGGGCTATTTTGAGAAAATGCTTATCAATAATGTTGTCACGAAGTACAAAAATACAATCTTGAGGAACACGAAATTATTTGAATTAAATGGACTGTATAATAACCAAAGTGCAGTAATATGCATTAAACAAAACGGAAAATAAAAATATAGTGGATATAAGGAGTGAATATGAATATTTCTTCAAGTTATAAGTTTTTTTTAAGATTATTCGGTACAGAAGCAACAGGAACTCAATGAACAGATATTAGCCGGTGATATTTTTATTTTCAAGATGAAGCCATCCAAGTTGGTAACGCTTTTAAGAAACATGTTGAAATATTTTTAGGACAAAAATATACCGGCTTTAGCGATAAATTTTTTTAGGGACATTTTTTGTTCAGAAACACGTGGTCTATCCACCTCTATTTTTTATTTATTCCTACCCTGATTTAATTTCAAAATTTTGAAAAAATGGATAAAAAAATTTTTTTTTCACTTTATTTTTATGTTCTGCATCCGAGCGAAATGTAAACTTCAGAATATTATTCTATACACTTTCACGAACTTATTAAAAAAAAAATTATTCAGTTTGCAAATTTTTGTGGGTTTCATTATAAAATGTTAGTTTTTCACTTCCCTAAAAGTAAGCAAGTGTGCAAATAAGTTCTGGAAGCGAACGCAAAACGCTACGAATAAGAAGTAAAATAAGTTAAGGTGTAAACGACGTTTGCCTGAATCATCGTTATACCAAAGCTCATTATTATATCGATAAGCTTATACACTCCATAAAAGAGCCAATGCCTATACTTGGGGCCTTGGCAACGCCATAAAGTACAAAAAAAATTCTTATTGTACCTTAACAAATAACACGTTTATTTAGCCAAGTCACCCTGCATAATGTATTTCCTTTGTTTAATTTCACCATTACGGCTATTGTGTGAACTTAATACAGATCATAATGAACGGGGTAAAATATATATGGAATTAATAAGTATTATTAAGGTTCTTAATGTTCGATTCAAAAAGGAGTAATCATGCGAATAGAACCTCTGTTCCGTAGAACATAGAATATAGAACAACCATGTCATATAGCTCTACCGCGTCGATAAAGGTGAGATTAAAGTCTACAGCAGCTAATACTCTAATAATAACACAGGCACATAAAAAAAGGTTTCACATATAGACTCTCATGTATTTTTGACCGCTGAACCCAATCCCGATGTCAGTATTACAAAATTAGGTCAAGATTTTTTGTTAATCATGAAAAAAAAAAGGTTTAAAATATAAATTAAAGATTTTAAATAAGTAGACCATGTATTCGATGTATTTTTTGCCGCTGAACACGATACCGATGTCAGTTTCAACCAATCAGGTCATGACCTTTTATTTATCCTGATTTATTCTTTTCTGTGGTGCCGTACTCTTTTGTCTTCAAATGGTTTTCTTTTTCGTTTTATTCCTTTCGTTTTCACATTCATTTTTAATGTCCAACAGTAGTCTGCCATCACATTAACATCCCATCGACCCTGATATCTACGCTCCATTTCTTTTGTCTTGGTGAAAACGTTCACCATGCTCTTCACTATAATCACCTAGATTTTCTGGAAACTGATTTATATGAGAATGCAGGAAATGTAGTTTCATATTCTTTAGACAACCTAATTTTCCGAATTTCTCTACCATGTTGGATACTATTTCTTTGTAGTCTTCGCTCTTATTATTTCCCAAAAATGTATCAACAATTTTTTAAAACTCTGCCCAGCTTTCTTTTTCGTGTCTGACATTGTACCCAAGCAGCATTCAAAGTGATGGGAACTGGCATCTGAGGCATCGGAACTTTAATATAGTAGGAATAACATAACTGTTACTAATTTTGCGACTTCAGGGTAATATTCACTTTGTGGTATGAATTTGTAGTGACAATTAAGTAGATTCTACTAAATTTAGGCACTGTATAGTTATGACACTTTCAAGTAACTGCTGGAGAATCTGCAACGTCGCGGATACTACTCTGCATTACTTTGAAGCATCCTCAACTGCAAAGTGAAAATTGGTAGTAATGCCGACTGCACAGCTTTACCAAAGGACCACTTGAAAGTAGTCTAACTTATTAGTAACAACTCGAGTAAAAATGAGGTTATTTCTACGAACAAGTTATCTTTACTACTCCCCACTAATTGAAAATGACTTAAAAGTTACATATACCTTGAAAATCTACTATAGAGTAATATTAACTTTTAAGACAATTTATATAATTATTGGCATTGAATAAAATGGCGGCATCTGAAATGCTCAGTGAAAGCGAAATAAAGTTTATCAGCACTCATCCACGTTTTATAGAAAATTGAAGAAACAGTTAAACAGTAGTAGAGAAATAGTGATTCTTCAGAATATGATGCAAACATGAAAGATTATTTCGCCACAGCAAAACCATCATCTTTGGCAACAAGTGCAAAAGTGATCCCATCAACACAAGAAGAGTAATCGAAAACTATAACAGTTGTAGTGATTAATGATACTGTGTACTGCTCGAAAATTACAACTTGTCTTTAACACACAGATTGACCCATAGTTCAGTTAGTGATCCACTGAGCATATTAAATGAATTTGCCGATTAAAAACTCCAAATTTAATAAATATTGTGTCGATGGGGAACGGACAATGTCGGTATAACGGCATAAGACATTATTTATGTACAATAAATTGAATTAAATGTAAACTGATCACTAAATAAATATGAAAACTGTTATGTATTTTTTCCATTATTACTCACCTTACGTTAATAAATATATTTATCCAACACTTTCATATAAAGTGATCTTTATTTATAAGACTTTGAAGGTATAAAGTGACCCATAAGTCACTAGTGAGATAAAGTAGTAAGCTAAAGTGAGGTAAAGTGATTTAGTCACTAAAGAGTAATTTTAATATAAAATAAAGTCCAAGGAATTTATTTATTGTCTCCATTATATGGAAAATTAACAAAACAAAGAATCCATGCACTAACACTTATTTATATTTATGTTAACATTTATTGTCATCATATTCGATTTTTCACAAAGAAAACTGCTCTTCTGTACACAATTTTTCTCTATACTAGTAACGACGTCTGTATTGCCTGACTCGTGCTGCTCTCCCTGAATTTTTTTGGCAATAACAATCTTGTTGAGACTGAATCTTCCAAATAACCCTCCACCACGCCACGGTGGATGATTTCCACACACCGTGACGTTTAAGGGTGGTAATGTCACCCCCAGCATTAGCCAAGAGTTGATGAGGAACGGCGCATGCTATGGCCAGTATACAAATCTGCATCAGGCAATTGCAAATAATCAGCTACAATTCTTGGAATTTTTGAGAGCTTATTTAATCCAACGCATTGGACAGTGCACTTTCCCTTTTGAAAATTTACGAAAAATCTTTTGTGAGACACATTTTGCGGTCTTAAAGACATATTTCCTAATCGAATCAAGTGGGTTCACCGAAAATCCTTCATTTAAAACTGTGAAACTTCTTGATTTATTCGTCTTGGTATCTGGTATGGATATATATAGATATTATTCTTTATCTCATATCTTCGACGCTTAAGAAGGTCAGTTCACCGCAACGGCAGGCACCACAAACTCCCAATATCAATGCAACCTAAAAAACCCAAACATTTAAATAGGTATATAAAAGCAAGATCATAAAAAACACCTACCTCTGACATAAGATGCTCACCGTCAGGGGCATCCATCAAATATTGTTCGATATGTGCTCTTTCCAAATAATATCAGATAATAAAAAGTACTTAAAAAGTATTATAATTGTTATTTTTAATAATCCACATATTACCATCGCACACAGTGACAGTGACACTTTAACAGTTATTACCGCGTTGCCAGTTAAAAAAAAAAAATTACCTATATCGATTCTGCCAATTCTACCAACATTAAAATAAAATGGTAGCAACAGTTACTAAGATCTTATAGCGTCATTGGTCCCATTTGCTACATCTAGGTAAATATAACTACACAGTGAAATTGTTGCAGTTGCCGTCTCCACTTTTAAAGTAACAACAACTATAACGTTGGTGGCATCTGCTACTTTATAGTAAATGTAACTTGTAGGGAAATAATTTTGGTTTTTTCAACCACTAAGTTACTGCAATTAAAATCGTCATTTTTCTGTTGTTGAATGAAGACGCCATATTGACACGGATAAAAATATAATTCAACAAAAAATTTCTTTTTATTATAGTCATTTACAAATATGTTTTCTAAATAGATTATTACTTTATAATATATAAAATTAAAAAAAAAACGTTTTCCATAAAAAAATTTGCAGTTTTGCTTGTACACATAATTTTTGCAAAAAATTTTTTTTCCGAAAAAACCATTTTCTCGAGGGGGCGTCTTTTTTTATCGAAGCATCATGATAACATTTTACAGAAAACAAGTGGTGGTTTTAATATCCACACCCAGGGTAAATGCAAAACATCATGATTTATAATATATGCTTATGCATGTTGTATATAATCACCTTAACTTGGACCTTGGCCATATCATGTGCTTAAACTCAGTATGTCATTAATTTGCTATTCGAATAACAGAGAGCCAAATATATAGTTTGCGCTCTCATTTCGGTCAGCTGAGCTGTTCCAAAAGTTAGTCATTTCTACTACTTGGTTACGTCCCGTTTACGTAATAACCTAGTCTTCAACACGGTAATGGTAGAAGTACCGGAATAGTAATTTGCTACGTAATTATTATTCCCCATTTTGGTGAATACTTGGTAGAAGGATGGTTCCCATTACGTAACAGTCCTTAGTTGCGGAAACCTTTAAAGTTCCCCTAATGGCAACTATTACGTAGAAACTACTAAAATTGCTGCTTGGGTAGTGATGAATTTGTTATCTCTTAACATTTTCCTTATTTGTGGACCATTTAAAATGCCTTCCTTCAATTTGGATTCACTTATCTGTGGAAATTGTATTCCCAAATAGTCAAAACATTTTCCTGATTGGTTGAAACTGACATCGGTATTGTGTTCAGTGGCAAAAAATACAACGGGTCTACTTATTTAATTTATATTTTAAACCCTCTTCTGGCCTGTTTTAACCGGTTTTCCGTGGTTAACAAAAATCCTGACCTGATGGAGCAAAACTAACATCGGGATCGTCTTCGGCGGTTAAAAATACATCAAATTTTTAGTATTTTAAAATAATCTTTGCATTCATTTCTGTAATACAACCCCGCAATACTTGTTCTAACTGCTTTTCTTCGCATAGCGAATGCTGCTGCAGCATGAGAAGAGTGACCGAAGACCAAAATTGCGTCATAGGCGATTGCAAACTGAATTAATCCATAAAACGCTGCTAATATGGTTGTCTGTGATACACAGTTCACAAGTCTTCTCAAAATAAATATGTTTTTTGTTACTTTATCCGTAAGAAATTGGCATATTTTTCTCATATTCATTTGTTGTCAACATAAACGATTAGAAATTCTACACAGGGGGTAGATACGATATTACTGTCATCTACTACTGCAAGATATTTTAAACTAAAACTCATTGTTTCCGTCTCATTCTCATCTGACATTAATTTATTTGACAAGAACCAGTCTTGAAGAGAGAATTAAGTTTCATGCACCCTGGACAACAATGCAACAGTATATATGTTCTTATATTTAGTAATGTTGTGTTGTCTCGTTTGCCTGGGTAGTATTATAGGGCAAGTCATTAATTAAAATGAGAGAGAGTTGGACCCAAATCGGAACCTTGAGGTAGTCCAAGTTTAATATTTATAACTTCAGAACTTATATTTTGATCATTTTCAATTTGAGACCTTTTCTCAATGTAAACAGTGAGTAGCTTTTGGCTGTAAAGAGAAAATATGCAAAAATGTATTTTTTGTTCCGGAAAATATCGTGAGATACGCAGTTAAAGGCTTTGGTTCAGATTAAAAAACTGGGTATACAAAATTTCATCTCGTTAAAAACCTTTGTTAATTACCCAAGGAACAATTTAAAAGTCATTTGGACTTGATGAGGTTTTAAGAAAGGTTTGTCGGGGTTAAGAAATAGTCTTGTGCTTTATTGATGTTGTAGTTAAGGCCTTTTAGGCTTCACGTATGCTTGCTCTTATATGGCAAGTTTTAAAGCATTCTGTAAGACCTAATTATAAAGCTAATTTGCTTCTAGGATAATATACATTTGTAATCTGTTTATCATAACCTACATAAAACTCTCCATAAAGCCAATTAGTTTTATGAACGTCTTAAATTCCATTTAGATTTAAAGAGGCTTTAAATTATTCTTTATGGTTTTAACATATTTGCAATAAATGCATTTTAAATTCTTTTTAAAACTAGACATTTTCAATGCCTATTAGTATTTATTAAAGGCCATTACAAAACTAGACTCTTAAAACATCCTTGATAAATGTTGTGATGAAAGCGTTATGAAGAAAAAAAAGGCCTCTATAAATATAAAAGGCAAATTTTAATTCCATAAAACACTTTCCAAAACCTCAATAAAACATTTATTATAAAAATAATAAACAATATGTCTGCCTGAAGTGTCGTTGATGCATGTGTGTGCGTGTGTTAATTAAAAGCATTTCACGACTTACTGATGTGTAATTAAGTCTTTTTTGGAAAGGTGGAAGAAAATAAAAAAGAGTGGCCATTTTAAAAGGACTGTTAAAAAACACACACATACAAATTATTTTGAGGTTAAGTTTTAAGTTTTTTTTATCAAATGTCAACGTCCCAAACGTTTTATTACAGCTTTTATCAAGTCCATGTGATCCTCGCCAAGTGCATTTGCATTTTTGTAAGGAAGGGATTATTTGTGATAGTATACAAAAAGACTAAAAGGACCTCATTTAGAGTAAATGTTCTAGGTCATTACCATTATTAGAATATATAGTTTAATGAGAGGACTGTAAAATGACAATTAGGTTTTTAGTTGGCCAGCCATGTTTTTCTTGTTATATAAAAAGATTCAAGGTCAATCTCACAATTATAATTATCAATAATTATTACTTTTTCTTTAGCAAATTAAGATAGAATTACAAGAAACGACTGAAAATTACCATGGGAACCAAGGAGCTGCCCACTTTTTTAAATTTGCTGATTACGTGTCTATGCAAATTTTGTATGGATATTAAAATCATTATTATTTCTGAGGGGCCCTTGTTTTTTGGGCCTTTCTTATGTAGTTTTAACGATAAACTGCCGTTGGTTTTAATTTTTTGTCATACCTGATGTCTTTCTATTACCTTTTAAGTTGGCCTTAGAGAGGTTATAGTTGCCACTCTACGCTTTATAAATTTCAAATTCCATTTTATCTTCAATAAGTCTGATGGTGTTTGCTTAAATCAGTTTAGAAAAAATAAATGCAATAATAAAATTATTTGGTTTCCTTTGTGGACATTGTTATAGTTTCTCAGTTCTAATATGGACTTATAAGAGTTTTAAAAACCAGTTTTAAGGTAGCCTTCTAGGTGTTTTCTAGAAATGCAGGAAGCTAATAGAAAAGCTTCTGACAGCTTTAAAATAGGTTGTAAGAAAGGTTTTAAAACGGCCCGAACAAGGTTTTCGAGAGCAGCACTATGCCTCACTAAGGAGTTTTATGATGGAATTTAAAAAGGCCTTAACAACCTTCATAAGGGTGGGCCCTTTTAGTCTACAAGTCGCTTTATGATGGTATTAAGGATATTGTTACAGCAAAATAGATTTTTCATTTTTCAAACTATAAATTGTTTTATAGCACCCTTTTATATATTTAAGAAACTAAAATTGTTCCTTGGGTAAATTTGTAGGTGAGTTGATGTGAACATTTTTGTTCTAATGCTCTAAATAAATTGTTATGTGTAATTTTAATCACATTTCAAAAATTTTTGAAAATAACGGTATAATAGAGATAGGTCAGTAATTAGTAGGGTCTTCAATATTACTTTGTTTCTGAATGGGAATGATTTTTAATACCTTAAGAATTCCAGGAAATACGCTACTTTAAATGAATTGATTTATGAGTTTTGTTGACGGAATAAAAGTTATGTGTTTAAAACTAGTATTTTTCAGGCTATTAATAATATCCAGAATTTGAATATAAGAAATTTCCAAAAATTTAAATTTACTGTTGAATCCAGTATTAATTGGATCATTCTCAAAGTTCTATTGAAAATTAATTTTTTGCCTCATTTTAAAATTATTTTTTACACTTCTGCGAAAATATTTTCGATCAAATATGCGTCATTTTAACTGTTAGCTGAATTAGCTAGTCTCATTAACGTCCTCGAGAAGTGACCGAAAGACCTGTTGCCGACCGGCTTCATCAAATAAACTTCCAGGCCACGTCTTTATCGATACGGTAGGCACACCGCAATCTCGGACAATGAACTTTCAAGAGATCAGCTGAGGTTTGAACGGATGCTGTTTAACTTGCACACTGCAACTTTTCTGTGGATGTGGGTAGGTGCAGGTCATGCCCGTATAGCGTACAGGTCTCGGTGTATCACGGTTTGAGGCTCAAAGAAGAAAACCAGTAGCAGCCGATGACATATTGTCGCTCATTTTTCACGCGCGAATAGGGACAGTAAATGCATAATTTGTTAATTAAATATAATATTGTCATTCGTTTTTCTCGCGCGAATGGGAACGATAAACGCATAATTTATTAATTAAATATGATATATTTATGTAGATTTTCATGAAAACATTGACAGAAATATAGTCGTGCTGGGTTATAATCGTGTGTCGATTTGTGTAAATAATTACAAGGTTATGTAAGTGTGCTTAATTCCAATTAATTTGGGTGATAATTATGCACATATACGGGGTGGCTTCGTTAAGGTTCTACGCATTAACTAGTGCAGGAAAAGTCCATTGCGATGCAAAAACGGGGGTGTAGAGAAATAGCTAACTTTCTAAAAACTATACAAAAATCGCGAGTCGGTCGTTTCTACTAAGTACATCTTAAGTAAAAAGTAGAAACGTTGATCCCATTCGTGCATAGGGGGAATATAAATGATCCAAAAACATTATTATGACATAATAAATTTCGTAAATTGTTTGAGATATTTTGAAAACTTATTTGATATTGATAAGCTCAAAAAATTCTATTACGATTTTTTCTTGGGTCATCTACTTTGGAAAATAGGGAATTAGCTAAAGGATGAGTGACCACAACATAAGAAAAATTTCCCTGAGTGCCAACACTTTGTTACTGATATATGTTATGTGTTATTAAGAGTAATAAAATGTAAATATAAAAGTGTATCAACGTTGTGCTCATGTTAAAACACAACGAGAATAACGAAAAATAACGAGAAACCATTCATTCTTTGAACTAAGAGGATGAAGAAAGCAAAATTGCCCTGAAAATCAATCAATCGTACCAACACTTTCTTACTGATATATGTTATGTGTTATTAATAGGTTAATAAAATATGTAAATATAAAAGTGTATCAACGTTGCACTCGTAGTTACGACATGACGTCGATTTCTGGTTATTTTTCGTTATTCTCAGAGCTGGCTCTAGGGGGGGGGGGGAAGCGGGCGGCTGCCCGGGGCGGCAAAATTCTAGGGGCGGCAAATTCTTCAAATCCACAGTTACCAAAAAATATAAAAAAGCTAGGAAACAATTGTTTGTTTCACTAATATAATAATAGTAATGTTAACTTTATATAAATAATTTTTTATTGTTAGTTTTTTTTGTATATAAAGTAGGTTACATAAATACATTCTGTTTCTTATATGTGATTTTATTTCTTGTCTAATTTCTGTGGTGTGGTATTTTTTTAAGTTTCAATATGGTTAATTTTTTCAATTATTTTATTTTACCCTTTTAAATACAATAAATATATTGCTGAAAATCCAAAAATTGCTGTAAACCTTACACTAATAAAACCATCAAGAATATTCAGTAGGTGACTCTTAAATGTTATAAAAAATAATGGACTGAAAAGATAAAGGCGGGGTAAAAATGAGACAGACAGGTAGCGGGGTAAATAAAAGACAAAGTGATATCCAACCCAGATTGAAATAAATTAAACTTAATTTTTTATTCAAGTTTGTTTTGTACATTCAGTAAACTCTTTAATTCACTTTTAAAAAATTTTTGAACGCACCATAGTACTTTTTTGGGGAGTTTCTCTATTTGCATTGTCCGTATTTGACAGACGTCAGCTAGAAGTGTCATACTACACATTTTGTGATCGAGTTTATCAATCTGCTAGTTTTAAATCATCAAAAATTTGATTTTAACGAAAAAATTAAAAGCGGGGTAAAAAAGAGACTAAAGAGACCAAATGGGCAGACTGAAGCAGGCACATTTCAGCTTCCTAATTTAGGAGAAGCTAGCCCTTCTGCAACCCCCTTCTTGTTTAGTAAAAAATCTGAATAAATTACATATAAAAGAAAAAACCCTCCTCTGTCTTATGTTTGCACTTCCATTTAGACGACGTTAATAAGAATGGGAATAAATCACATGTCTTTCATTTGCCCCCACTGTCTTTTTTTACCCCACTCGGAGGGTAAAAATGAGACACTGTTTATTTTTGTTTATCAATTAACGGTACTTTTTAGTTAAAAAATACATAAAAATATAGTCTTTCCTGTCATTTTCACATATAGTCTTTCATTAAATATGACTTGATTCTAAGCGACCTAAAAATTGAAAAATGTCATTTTGTCTCATTTTTACCCCGCCTGACCCTAATGTTATTTATATAAGAGAGGGCGGCAAAATGAAACTGTGCCCGGGGCGGCAAAATACCTGGAGCCAGCCCTGGTTATTCTCGTCATGTTTTAACTTTGAGCGCAACGTTGATATACTTTTATATTAAGATATTTTATTAATCTAATATATAAAAATCTCGTGTCACAGTGTTTGTTATCGAACTCCTCCGAAACGGCTTGACCGACCAGTGTAGATTTATAAAACATGAAAAGTTTACAAAAGGTTTGGAATATCCTGCTTCTCTCAATCAGAACTTCTCATAAATTTCGGCTTCGATTCACTTGAATATAGACGTATAAAAACATATTTTATTTTCTTACACGAAATTAATCATAACAATCATGACGGTATAAACTGATTCCAAATTTTAAATATATTAAATTTTGATACTCTAAGAGCTGAGACAGGACAGACAAATTTATTTTACCCACCAACTGTACGAACGAATATTAAAAAAACCGCTGCCCAAGAAATCACTACTTCCACATCCAGATTTTCTATCCAAGTCTCTCACAACGAAAAAATTTTGTATGTGAAAATAATTATTTATGGAACTTTAATAATATAATATTTGAAATCGTCTACCCTTAAAACGATATCCCGCATCGGTAGTGGGGTGGTGGTGGTGGTGATGGTGGAGGTGGGTGAAATAAAAAATTTTTTTGAAGTTTTTGGTTCTTGTACACACACTAAATCACATTTTTTTGCACCCTCATTTTTTAAAACTACCCACACCCTAATGGGGGTGGGTAGTTTTAAAAAATTTCTTGAGACCTCAGCTTCTCTTTTATATACTAAAAAGCCAATACCAAAATTATGGACTCTTACCTACTTGACTCTCCTATTCACCCCTATTTACCCCAATTTACCTCCCAATTCTTCAACGGGATGAAAATATAATCTAGTTCCAGATCTCGTTAAATACCTACGTGTACCAATATCTTAAACGGTTCCAGAGTAATCGTGCACACAAAAAAAAAGTTACATACAGACAGTCAGACAGGCAGGCAGAATTTCTTTTTTACCCAAACTTAAAATCTGGGCGTCTCATGATATTCTAAGCCAATTTGAACAATAAAAATTTTCAAATTTTTTTTTTGACGTTATACTTCCACTGGATGTGGAAGTAAATATTTTGCTGTGTACAATATGTGCAGCAATTATAACAATTCAATTTTTTCAATTGACATTTTCCTGCAGTATCCCGTCAATTAAAAAGTTGAATTTATAATTGACATATTTTTCGATTTTTTTTGTTAATTATTTTTTATTTTGTTCCGAGTTGTATACACTTCTGTGCAATAAAATCCCGTACACCTATTTTTCGCTATATTAAATCATTCTTTATTTATTTGTCAGTGTCAGTGTCATATTTTCGAAATGCCGAAATTAACTGAACATGAAAAAATTCTAATTCTCTCTAAAATTGAAGAGGGATGGTCTATCAGAGCAGTTTCTAACCATTATCACTTAAGTAAAAGTATCGTTATGAGTGTGAAGAAAAGGTGGAGGGAGGAAGGTATCATAAAGAGAAAAGACGGTTCAGGCCGACCGAGAAGTTCAAATCTCGCTCAAGATGAAGCGCTCTTGGCTATTTGAGGGAAAATCCGTTTCAAATAGCAGTAGACGCTGTGTCCATGACAAATTTTCCAGCATCGAGGTCAACAGCTAGCCGAAGAATAGGAAAATTAGTAGAGTAAAATCTGGAAGTAAAGTCGCTTAGTTTTCGAGAAAAAAAAAACCGGTGTAGTACCAAACCAGACTTAGTGGGATTCTTTAGTAAGACAATCGTGTACACGAAATCATTTTTTACGACATTTTTTAGTGGTCGAGAACTTTTTTATTTCGGAAAAACTCAAAAAAATAGATTTTTAATAAAATATGTTTTTTAACGTCTCCATCGCTATATCTCTGAAAATATTTGTGCTATCGAGCTATTTCTTTTTTTTAGATTAAAGTAGACACAATAGCGCTTCGAACAACGTCCCACGTGAACCCGATTTATTTTTTTTTAAGTTGGTAAAATAATAGGAGACTCAAACTTGTTATTTTCAGTAGCGTAATTTTAGGCAATCGAGAAAAAAAATTATTTATGAAAATTTGTATATACATGCTGCGTACAAATTGAAGCCAATAGTTGAAAAAAGTTTTTAGGATAAAAATTTTTCATGTCCCGTTCATAGTATTGAGTCAGCGATTTTTTTTAACGGGCCAAAGTCATATTCTTGCGCGCTCGGCTGTAGCAAGCCTGCCGATTGCAACGATCTGACGGTCCCGGTCGGGGTGTATGTAGTAGTTTAACTTATATCAATAGGTACAAAACCAGTAGTGATCAAAAGCATCTAGGGGATCATTATTATTGTTCAATATTTCATATATTGTACAGTAGTATTGATCATATGTTGTTAATATTAAGAAATTGTACAATAAATATTAAATAGTCTCTTTTAATAATAAAAAGACAGGTAGGTAGATATAAATACCTAATCTATAAATATCAATCAGTGTTACTAACTACCCACCTAATTAGTAAGTTTATTAGACATTTTTAAATGAATGAAAGTAAAAACGTACGCATAAAATGAGTTTTATTGTTGAAATATATTTTCTATTTGAATAGATAAATATTGTAGTACTATAGCTGACCCAGCAAACGTTGTTTTGCCATATAAATTATAAATTATTGTCCAAAAAATAAAAATAAAATTTCTGGATAGGGCCACCTTTATCACCTAGGGGTATAAAAAATAGCCTACGACATATTCTCAGACCTACCAAATGTACACCAAAAATTTCATAAAAATCGGTCAAGCCGTTTCGGAGGAGTTCGATAACAAACACTGTGACACAAGATTTTTATATATTAGATGTAGTTTATGTAGACCCTACAATAGCATTCTAATTCGTTCATATCTGCCTCGAAATCTTTAATGTTGTTACAGGAACGACATTTGCACTCGTTGCAACATTTTAGGCCTTCCTTAAAACAAGTACATTTTCGATTGTCACAATTTTTATCCGAACAATGAATACTTAATGATTTTCGACAACCGCCACTTCTACGCGACTAATCTGACCAACCCTGCATGCGAGGTATATTAATTGCGTCCCAATGGCGCATTTAGCGCTGATAAAAAAAATCGCTGTTGCCAAACGGTACACTTTAGGAAAAAATATATTGTTTCAAAAACTTTTGTGATTATTAGGCTTTATTTTCTTCGCTGCATGTATATAAATATTTTCAAAAATAAAAAAGTTTATCGATTGGTGAAGATTTCAATACATAAAATATATATTTTTAGTTTATCTGATTTTTAGAGAAATGAAAGTGCGAATTGTATCCAAACCCTTTATATTGGTAAAAGCGCTACAGTGTGTGCTTTAATTTGACACAAAACAAATTTCGGTACCTTTAATAGTTTTAAAGGTATGGCGGTGGAAACAAAAAAAAAACAATTTTCTTTAAAAATACATTTTTTTCACTTTTAAAAAGTTCGAGACCGCAAAAAAATGTCGTAAAATATGATTTCATATGTCCGGTGACATACTCAAAGGAACCTAACCTGGTTCTACGCCAAAAAAAAAACGACACGATAGACTTACGAAATCGCTGCTCTAAATCGGAATTAAAAAACTGCGTAAGTGCCGAGAAGACCATATTATCAGAAGAACATAAGCAAACCGGCATTCTGTTTTGTTTAAATTATGTCTATCGCCCGTTGAAGTTTTGGAACAATGTTGTGTTTACCGATGAAAAAGTTTTTCAGTCTTGTAATGACAATTTTTACATTTTTCCAAATACCTTACGACATTTCACAATCAATGTCACTTTTTTATAACCTATATGATAATAAAAAATCTAAATTCCAAAAAGACTGATTCCCATCACTAACTATTAGTAAAAACTGTATTACTTGATTTTCCAAATCGGGATTTTATTGCACAGAAGTGTACATCTGTATTTAATATTTATCCTGTCCGTTACATATTTTTTTATGTTTACACTTTTTTGGCATTTTTCCTATTCTGTAAATGGATCTATTCTGTAAGTGGATCTTGTCTAGTGGAATACTGTAAATAAATAAATAAATATGTAGCCGGAAGTCCATCAAAATAAGGTAGGTAACGTATATCTCTTGCATATTTCCGAACTGAAAAAATCTAAAACTCGACTCGATTTTAATACGTAAAAACTCATTTAATATTGAACTTATTCGATACCTAACACCGCATGTAACTGAAACCAAGTCAACATCAAACCTTTCAAAAAAGTCCGGCGCCTCAGCACAGCCTATACTATATATGTACTAATGGAAAATCATATTACGAGGGATCAAACTTCCACGGCGCGGCTCCACTCCAAATATATATGTAGGCAAATTTCATTGAAATGTGATAGATCCCTTTATAAACTTTTCATGAAAGCTTTGAAAAGAGGACCATGGTCAGGAACGGACTCTGCATTTTCCTATTTGAAAATATTTGAGGACGTTTTGACATAAAATGTATGTACATTTTTAAACTCTGTATACAGAGTAGACCACTAATAATGGGCCATAGTTCAAGGGTAGATTTTTTGGATCAAAATATGCTTTAGTAAATTGTTGCTGTGGAAAATGATACAGGGTGTAAAAAATGTAATTTTCTTTCTTTTTTATTGCAATATTTCAACTATCTTGACCGATCTTCTCAAATTTTATGGTAAGGAAACATTTTTGAAGCTAAGAAACAATAATTTATGTATCACATCACGCTAGCCCATGGAGGAGCCTCATGAGCTATACCTGATGAATATTTTTTCTCTTTTTTTTTTTACGAAAAGTTGTGGCACTTTTGACTGAAAATCTCATGCAGGAGTTATTTCTATGTAAAAAAGATACACTTGATAGAATTTAATAATTCCAACCGTTTTCGAGAAAACTGCCGCAAAGATTTCAAGAATTCTTTGAAAATAAACTCAATTTGAACAAGACAAATTGTATTTATTGAAAGTGTGCTTTGGTGACGTCTTAGTTCTGTCATTTACGTCCAATTTCATTAGTTTGACTCTCTAAATCCCTACAATCCTTTTTTTTTCAGATTATGTCATGCGATGTAAGTTTAGTCGTTTCTTTTTCAGATTTTGTGCAAAGTTTTAAATAATCGATCGGTTGAAAAATTATACGCGACTGAAAAAAAAAATACTACAGATGAACAAGGAGTATTTCCTGAAAAATTAAAGCTCTTAGTGGTTAGTCCTTTATATAAGAAAGGTGACGACAACTTGTAATTATCGAGCCATTACATTACTATCAAGCTTCTCCAAGTTATACGAGTCAGCCGTAAATGGTCAACTAGCAACCTTTTGCATACGTAATAATATAATCTCACCAGAACAACATGGTTTTGTAAAAACACTTCCTTAAGTACCTAGTGTTTATTTTTTTTTTTTTTTTTATTTTAAATGCCTTATTTATATTAACGTCCTGGCGAAGTTTAGCTAATGCTACTCTACCACTTAACCAGGACGGCGAGATGAGTTACGGTAACCCATCCAAGTGATGGACTCGCCTTATATAGAAATTGTAAATGGGCTTGACAAAAAAATGTGCCCACTTGGTCTATTCATTGATTTTTCCCGGGCTTTTAGAGCAGCGATTTCGTAAGTCTATCGTGTCGTTTTTTTTTTGGCGTAAAACCAGGTCAAACATGTTAGGTTCCTTTGAGTATGTCACCGGGCATATGAAATCATATTTTACGACATTTTTTTGTGGTCTCGAACTTTTTAAATCAATAAGAAGTGAAAAAAATGTATTTTTAAAGAAAATTGTTTTTTTTTGTTTCCACCGCCATATCTTTAAAACTATTAAAGGTACCGAAATTTGTTTTGTATCAAATTAAAGGTCACACTGTAGCGCTTTTACCAATATAAACGGTTTGGGTAAAATTCGCACTTTCATTTCTCTAAAAATCAGATAAACTAAAAATATATATTTTATGTATTGAAATCTTCACCAATTGATAAACTTTTTTATTTTTGAAAATATTTACATACATGCAGCGAGGAAAATAAAGCCTAATAATCACAAAAGTTTTTGAAATAATATATTTTTTCCTAAAGTGTACCGTTTGGCAACAGCGATTTTTTTTATCAGCGCTAAATGCGAAATTGGGACGCAATTTAATACACCTCGCATGCTAGTTACAGTAACTAGAGGTTTTAACTTCGGAATAATGTCATATTGAACGGATTTCGTTCATTTTTGGCAGTATAATAGTAAATGCTCCACAGAAAAGTTTCTATATTGTGCTAATTTATAGGGGGTGGATTCCACCTCCTCTCAGGGGGTGGCACTTAAAAAATATATATGTTTATTGGAGCTGAAACAGAATCAAATTTTAAGAAGAAAAGGTTCTATGCAATTTTTCACATAAATTGATAGTTTTCAAGTTATAACGACTTCAAAATTGCGATTTTAGCTTAGGTATTTCCAAACGGCTTTCGTCAAGTTTCTCGAAAAGTATTACTTTATCGAAAAAATGTTACAGACCAATTACAGAAAGTACAAACAGGGAATTAATTATATTTTTTGTTTATTGATGTAGGATTAATCATTTTGGAGATATTTAAGTTTATATTTGGTAGTGTTCCGAAATTAAATTTAAAGTTTAAAATGCACTTTTTTCTAAAGCAAGTGCTTTAAATGAGCAAAAAAAATTGAGCATCTAGGTAATGCTACATCTTAACGAAAAACTGTATTTGAGATAATTTTTCTAAATTACTGGCTAATTATATTAACAAAATGGCGACCTTTTTATATAAAAAAAGTATAAATACGCACATTTTTCCGTCATAACTTCTTTATTTCTTATGTTACAGGAAGGAGTAAAAAATAATTTGAAATCGCAATTAATTGTCTTTAATTTCATTTCTTAGCATGCATGACGTAGGTGTCACAATTTCTGAAATATTTAACATTTAAACTGCATTTTTCGTCTTATAAACGTTCGGATGCCATTTGTAAACTTTCTCCGAAACTATTAAATCTATGTAAATAAATTAACAAGCGAAATTCATTATCAGTTTATGAGCTTTATTTTTGGTATCTACCCATTTTTCGATAAAACTAATATTTATTGATATATTTGGAAGAGGAAAAAAAATACGTTTCATCGAAAATACCTTCATAGTTTAAACAGTATTTTTTTTCTGAAGCAAGTGCTGTATACAAACCAAAAAATTTGAGCATCTACGTCATGCTATATATTAATGAGGAACAGTGTTTGAAATTCCTTTTTTTAATTACTGGCTAATTACAGTAACAAAATGACGTTGTTAACAAAAAAAAATGTGTAGACGCACATTGCTTCGGTCATAACTTCTTTGTTTTTTATGCTACAGAAACAAATTAAAAAACAGTTGAAAGCTTAATTAATAACATATTATTCTACCTATTAGCACCCTTGACGTAGGTGTCACAGTTTCTGCGATATTTAACTCTCACTCTAAATAATTATCTTATGAACACTTGGATGCCAAATGTATACTTAAATATCTCCGAAATTATTAATCCTACATCAATAAAGAATATAATTAATTCCCAGTTTGTACTTTCTGTAATTGGTCTGCAACATTTTTTCGATAAAGTAATACTTTTCGAGATACTTGACGAAAGCCGTTTGGAAATACCTTTTTTTTTAGCTGAAATCGCAATTTTGAAGTCGTTATAACTTAAAAACTATCAATTTATGTGAAAAATTGCATAGAACCTTTTCTTCTTAAAATTTGATTCTACTTCAGCGCCAATAAATATGTATATTTTTTAAGTGCCACATCCTGAGGGGGTGGCATCCACCCCCTATAAATTAGCAAGCCTCCGCACAATATAGAAACTTTTCTGTGAAGCATTTACTATTATACTGCCAAAAATGAACGAAATCCGTTCAATATGACATTTTTCCGAAGTTTTGCATATTTTTTACCTCTAGGTACTGTAGTATGCAGGGTTGGTCAGATTAGTCGCGTAGAAGTGGCGGTTGTCAAAAATCATTAAGTATTCATTGTTCGGATAAAAATTGTAACAATCGAAAATGTGCTTCTTTTAAGGGAGGCCTAAAATGTTGCAAGGAGTGCAAATGTCGTTCCTGTAACAACATTATTAACGATTTCGAGGCAGATATGAACGAATTAGAATGCTATTAATGTAGGGCCTACATAAACTACATACTACATATTTATCTATCCAAATAGAAAATTTATTTCAACAATAAAACTCATTTTATGCGTACGTTTTTACTTTCATTCATTTAAAAATGTCTAATAAACTTATTAATTAGATGGGTAGTTAGTAACATTGTTTGATATTTATAGATTAGGTATTTATATCTACCTAGGTCTTTTTATTATTAAAAGGAGACTATTTAATATTTTTTGTACAATTTCTTAATATTAACAACATATGATCAATACTACTATACAATATATGAAATATTGAACAATAATATTGATCCCCTAGATCTTTTGATCACTACTGGTTTTGTACCTATTGATATAAGTTAAACTACCGGAACCGTCAGATCGTTGCAGTCGGCAGGCTTGCTACAGCCGAGCGCGCAAGAATATGACTTTGGCCCGTTAAAAAAAAATCGCTGACTCAATACTATCAACGGGACTCGAAAAATTTTTATCCTAAAAACTTTTTTCAACTATTGGCTTTAATTTGTACGCAGCATGTATATACAAATTTTCATAAATAAATTTTTTTCTCGATTGCCTAAAATTACGCCACCGAAAATAACAAGTTTGAGTTTCCTATTATTTTACCAACTTAAAAAAAAATAAATCGGGTTCACGTGGGACGTTGTTCGAAGCGCTATTGTGTCTACTTTAATCTAAAAAAAAAATAGCTTGATAGCACAAATATTTTCAGAGATATAGCGGTGGAGACGTTAAAAAACATATTTCATTAAAAATCTATTTTTTTGAGTTTTTCCGAAATAAAAAAGTTCTAGACCACCAAAAAATGTCGTAAAAAATGATTTCGTGTACACGATTATCTTACTAAAGAATCCCACTAAGTCTGGTTTGGTTCTACGCCGGTTTTTTTTTTCTCGAAAACTAAGCGACTTTACTTCCAGATTTTACTCTACTATTTCGATTGCGTAGATCATCAATTGTTTTTAGACAAACTATGCAGGTATGGAATTAGAGGGCCTCCATTAAAATTTATAAAATCATACCTAAGCAATCGAGATCAAGTTGTTCAAATCAATGATGTCAAAAGTGAACCCAGAAAGGTAACCCAGGGTGTTTATTTTTTAAAGCCAATTGAGGTTTTACAAATATTATGTTATGCCGACGATACAAATTTTCTAATCATGAAAAGCAACGGCACAGAAGCAATAAATTCGAAAAATATATACAAAAAATGCATTCTCTGGTCTGAAAAAAACATAATCGATTTAAATAAGCAAAAAACCACCTCAATACTTTTCAAGCAACAAATTTCGCAAGCTAATTTAAATACCCAAAATTCTAACCCGTTCAACATGCATAACTCAGGTAAAATTTTACAAGTTACTTTTGACTCTGGCTTAAAATGGGATATTTACATTGATGAATTGTGTAATAAACTACGCACTTGTTGCTATGCGTTGCGATCACTATCAACCACTGTAGTTAAAATATTGTAATTAGTCTTAATTATGCAAACTTTCACTCTCAGATGCGATATGGTATCATTGATTGGGGAATAAGTAGCTACTCTCAACGTCTTTACCCTACAGAAATATGCACTGCGAATATTAACTAAGGTGTCAAAAGGAGAATCCTGCAGAACAGCATTCAAAGAATTAAAAATTTTAACACTAATTTGTACATATATTTATGAACTGGGCTGCTTTGTTTATAGAAATTTGCAAAATATATTTCATTCGGAAGTGAAAAAGTGTGATTTTTGATTCCGCAATGCCGAATCGAATCACAATCTTTAAAACCGAATTCGACAGGTCATTTTACATGCGTTTGACTTCAGTACTTGAATGTTAGCGAGTTACCTAGGCTACTTCTGTTTTACATGTTTGGAGGGTTTCGTTTTCCGACTATACTGCTTAATAGACCCCCTCTGATAGTCCGTCCCTGGCCAAAAACACAAGATGAGGGCCAGTGCATCAATCATCTCTAGGTTGATTGAGAGGGTCCGTGGGGACGAGGGCTGTTCGGCAGGTTTAACAAGATTTAAAAAACTTTAAATAAACAAGCAGAGGCCGCATACAAAGAAGTTTATATCAACCCCGCTTTGTTCGACTTTGTACAATTATAATTCGAGTTAAAAGGAGTTACATGTCTATTATGAGGAACATTAGAAAGGGAAAGTTCAAATTGCTTTTAGAATGTTCGAACCCCGTTTGGCGGTGGGTAAATACCTAAATGAATGATAGATTTGAGATTTGTGTAGAAGGGAGTGATATCTCACGGCATATATTATTTGTTATGCATACAGAGTTGACGAATTTGTCGAAACATCTCGTTTATCGTTAAAATAAAGTGGACATTGAGGAAATAATTAACATACTCAATTTCTGACTCCTTTTGTGTAAAGGGCAATAACTTTGGCAGTTTTTAAAATATCAGGAAAACATTTTTATTAATAAACCAGTCGACACAGGTGAAATAAATTAAATTGAAGGCTGTTAACATTTCGGAAAATATTCGTTTTCCGCTATCAAAACTTTCACTTGTAAGCATGTCAAACACGGCAGTTTGTTGTTTAAGTATTTCCATAAGACATTAATTTATATTCATTTTGTTTTTACTTACTTTGTCTCTAAAGATCGACAATCAGCTGGTACAGAAATCTATAGAATAACTAGCTGACCCAGCAAACGTTGTTTTGCCATATAAATTATAAATTTTTGTCCAAAAAATAAAAATAAAATTTCTGGATAGGGCCACCCTTATCACCTAGGGGTATAAAAAATAGCCTACGACCTATTCTCAGACTTTCCAAATATACACTAAAAATTTCATAAAAATCGGTCAAGCCGTTTCGGAGTTCGATAACAAACAGTGTGACACGAGATTTTTATATATTAGATTGGAAACACATTTATCCCTATTTAACAAAATGATAGCGGATTCCTTAAGTTTTCTTTTACTTGCGGTGCTTTCTTTTTCCAAAATTTTCGCATAGTCCTACTGGAATCTTTGATTGTTATCCCACGCGTGTACACATTTTTTTTACTTCTGGAGTTCTCCCTTTCTAGCATAATCTTTGTGTTTATCAAGTCTTACGTTGAAAGGTCTAGATGGCACCTACATAGTTTTCCGCACACCATAAATACTGTTTTTCAAATTTTGAACAATATTTACCAGCTTAGTTTTTGACAAAACAGATCTCAATGTGGCACCCGTTTGAAAAACCGTTCATACAGAAAACCTATTTCCGATTCTTCGTAATTTATCCGATAAACCATGTATATATGGAATTACTGCCTATCAGCAAAACTATTGGAGTATTGATTATAGAAACTATAATGGAATTACTTACTCTTTCCATTAAAACGGCTTACTTTCTTTCGTCTTTATCTCCAATATTAAGTAATATTTTTATGGAAAATTTTGTGGAATAAAATATTAACAACCTAATTTATAAACCTATAGTATGGTGGAGATATGTAGATGATATTTTTGCGACATGGCTTTATAGCAAAGAACACTTAAGTCATTTCTTAAATCAGATTAACGAAAATGAACCTTCAATTAATTTTACAATAGAAGTAGACTTTAAGAGTAGATTGTCTTTCTTAGATGTTTTAATTAAAAAGTTAGATAATAAATATAAAACCAGTGTTCATCGAAAACAAGCACTCACAAATAGATATTTGAATATCAATTCAAATTGACATATTAGCGTTAAGAAATGTGTTGTAAAATGTTTGTGATAGGACTAAAGTAATTTTTTTAAATTATGAAATTTTAACGAACGAGAAACAATTTATAAAAACTGTTCTATTAAATAATCAATACCCCGACGTTAAAAGTAGAGTGTCTCAACATTTACAGACTGAATTTAGATCTTTAGCAGTAATATACATGGTTTATCAGATAAATTACGAAGAATTAAAAATAAGTTTTCTTATAAATACTCAAATTCCGTTAAAATGGCATGAAAATTGGTTGTTAGGTAATAACGAATCTGATGTCAAAAGTTAAGAATTCAAAATGGCGAATATAATATGGCGGCGAAAATTGCAACATTTTTACAGATTTACATGAAAGGGGGAGGGTCAATGAGGCCGGTTTTCGGCCCCCCTTAAATTTGGCAAAAAGAAAAAAGATAATGTTTTTTAATAGTCTAGGGTCAATTTAGAGTCGATTCGACCACAAACGGAACCAACCCCACCCCCCCTCTTAGGGCCATTTTTTCAATAAATTATTTTATTTTGAACCATTCAATTAAAACTGCATAGAAATTATTTTTTTCGAATTAATATTTAAAGTTATGTAGAAGCTAAAAGTAGGCTATGAGAAAAGCAGATGATTAACATTTGCTCCTACACAATTTTTTCTTATTTTGAAAAATAAAGGTACTTTATTAGTGGTGATTTTTACAACTTTGCTTATAAACATCCTGTAGAACACCAAATCAAGTCATTTTTGGTATACTTTAGTTTTACAACAAGCAGGACTCAATCCCCAAATACCATTCCAAAATTCCAAAATTTTTGGTCCATTACACCTCTTGTTACATCTTTCCTGGGACACACTGTAGACAAACTGACCTCGGATCCGGAATCAGCGACCCGAAAAACCTATATATATATATATATATATATATATATATATATATATATATATATATATATATATATATATATATATATATATATATATATATCATAATTTGACCTTGAAATGACCCTAAGAGGGGAGTGGGGTTGGTTCCGTTTGTGGTCGAATCGATTCTAAATTGACCCTAGACTGTTAAAATACATTTTCTTTTTGCCAAATTTGAGGGGGGGCGAAAACCGACCTTATTGACTCCCCCCCCCCCCTGGATACATAATGACTTCAGGATCTTCTGTTGTCTCTAATGTACAACCTAAAAAAAAAAAATAGTGAGGAAAACAGCGCCTTACACCTCAAAGAGGAAACACAAAGCAGCTACGGACACGTGTTTCGGAATTATTGTTCCTCATCAGCGTAGCGTAGCAACTAAAAGGATCTGGAAAGAACAGATAGGAACAATAATTGAAGGATGAAAGCACAGTACACAGTACTCTTATTTGTGCATTCATATCTAGATCGGCCTGTACTGTGCTTTCAACCTTCAATTATTGTTCCTATCTGTCCTTTCCAGATCCTTTTTGTTGCTGCGCTACGCTGATGAGGAACAATAATTCCGAAACACGTGTCCGTAGCTGCTTCGTGTTTCCTCTTCGCTATTTTCCTCACTATTTGTTTTTGGCCCTACTAATTCCTTCCTATCTTAAAAAAATCCCATCGACGGATATTTTACTATGTAGAAAGAAGCTAAATAAAGATGTCACCAAAAAAATTTTGAAAAAATTGAACCGCCTTCAAAAAAGGTAGCTAAAAATTATGAAATTATTTTTTTAGAGTTATATGGTCACTAAAATAAAGCTAAAGAACTGAAGATTATACCTAAAGTCTTTATAAGAGATAGATAGAGATAATATTACCATCTACATATTCATATTTTATCTCAATTATCTGTTTTCTTGCATTTCTGTTTATTAAAGTAATTTATTATCCGACACCAAGGTTGGACATGATCTAGTACATATTGCAACTTCCTACAGTCGTCAATGCAAATTATGTACTGAAAATATATTTAAATTTTCTACATAGGAGTGAATAACAAAAATATATAAAAGTAAAGATTTGCGATAGTTGTATATAAAACAGTTAATAATACAATCAAATCGAATTTTGTGCACCAACAAATAGTACAGTACCTAGAGGTAGAAAATATGGAAAACATCGGAATAATTTCATATTGAATGATAATTTTTTTATGGGTGATTCTTATAGTAAAAGGTTCTATATGGTCCCGGTGCTTGCTCCTACCACTGATTCGATTTAGAGGTGGTTTTCCACTCCTAAATCAAAAAAATTAATATATGGAAAAGTATTGATTATTCATTTTTGAAATGCAGTATATTTATGTTTTTGGGGTCGCTGATTACGAATCTGAAATCAAAGTAAAAAAATTGAAAATGGTGGCTCCAATATGGCACTATACCATTTTGTCATTTATTTACTTCCACGTCCAGTGGAAGTATAGTAACGACAAAAAAATTTTTAAAAATTTTTATTGTCCAAATAGGCTTAAAATGTCATGAAACGTCGAGATTTTAAGTTTGAGCGAAAAAAAATTTTCTGTCTGTCTGTCGGTCTGTCTGTCTGTCTGTCGGTCTGTCTGTCTGTAACTTTTTTTGTGCGCACGTTTACTCTGGAACCGTTTAAGATATTGACTTGAAATTTGGTACACATATGTACTTTAACAAGATCTAGAACTAGATTATATTTTCATCTTGTTCCGTCGAAGAGTTGGGGGGTAAATCGGGGTAAATTTGGGGTAAATGGGTAAATCAAGCAGGTAAGAGTCCATGAAATTGTTATTTAGTATATACAAGAGAAGCTAAGGTCTCAAAAAAATTTTTGACATTAGCCACCCCCATTACCACCCCCACCTCCTTATTAAAGGGGATGAAAAAAAAATGTGATTTAGTTTATGTACAGAAACCAGAAACCTCAAAATATTTTTTTACTTCATCCACCCCCACTACCACCCCCCCAATCACCACCCCCACCCCACTACCGATGTGGGGTATCGTTTTATGGGTTTTTGGGGGTAGAGGATTTCAAATATTATATTATTAAAGTTCCATAAACAATTATTTTCACATACAAAGTTTTTTCGTTGTGAGTGACTTGGATAGAAAATCTGGATGTGGAAGTAGTGATTCCTTGGGCAGCGGTTTTTTAAAATATATTCTGATCATCACAACTATAATACGAATTTATTGTTTACCCCTATAACTATATAATATTATTTAATGGTTTATCAAATGACATTAGAAATCTGATTAATTATAAAAAATTTAAAAACGGACCAAAACAGTTTTTAATTGATAGCATTTTCTGCAACATAGTAAATGTAACTTAACAAAGACTTGTACAGTTGGATTTTTATTTTAACATCTTAACATTTACATTTTAACGAAAAACTGTATTTGAGATCATTTTTTTAAATTAGTGGCTAATTAGAGTACCTAACAAAATGGTGACCTTTTTATTTGGTCGCCATTTTGTTAGGTACTCTAATTAGCCATATTTTTCCATCATAACTTCTTTATTTCTTATGCTACAGAAACGAGTAAAAAATAATTTGAAAACGTAATTAATTGTCTTTAATTTCATTTCTTAGCATGCTTGACGTAGGTGTCACAATTTCTGAGATATTTAACATTTAAACTAAATTTTTAGTCTTAGAAACGTTCGCATGCCATTTGTAAACTTTCATATCTTCGAAACTATTAAATCTATGTAAATAATTAAACAAGCGTAATTCATTATCAGTTTATCAGCTTTATTTTTGGTCTCTATCCATTTTTCACTAAAACTAATATTTATTGAGATATTTGGAAAAGGAAAAAAAATACGTTTTATCGAAAATATCTTTATAGTTTAAACTTCAATTTTTTCTAAAGCAAGTGCTCTATACAAACGGAAAAATTTGAGTATCTACGTCATGCTATATATTATTGAGAAATAGTGTTTGAAATTCCTTTTTTTTTTTAATTACTGGCTAATTATAGTAACAAAATGGCAACGTTGTTATTAAAAAATGTGAAGACGCACATTGCTTCGATCATAACTTCTTTGTTTTTTATGCTACAGAAACAAATAAAAAAGCTGAAAGCTTAATTAATAACTAATTTTTCTACCTATTAGCATTTTTGACGTAGGTGTCACAGTTTCTGAGATATTTAACTCTCACTCTAAATAATTATTTTATGAACACTTGGATCCCAAATATAAATTTAAATTACTCCGAAATTATTAATCCTACATCAATAAACAAAAAATATAATTAATTCCCAGTTTGTACTTTCTGTAATTGGTCTGTAATGCCTTTTCGATAAAGTAATACTTTTCGAGATACTTAACGAAAGCCATTTGGAAATACCTTTTTTAAGCTTAAATTGCAATTTTGAAGTTGTTATAACTTAAAAACTATCAATTCATGTGAAAAATTGCATAGAACCTTTTCTTCTTAAAGTTTGATTATTTTTCATCTCTAATATATATATTTTAAGTGCCTGAGGAGGGGTGGCATCTACCCCCTATAAATTAGCAAGCCCCCGCTCAATATAGAAACTTTTCTGTGAAGCATTTACTATTATACTGCCAAAAATGAACGAAATTCGTTCAATATGACATTATTCCGAAGTTACTGTACTAAAACGTGGATTTTTAAATGTAACATTTTTATTCTCTTAAACAGGTTACTCTTCGAATAAAGCTGTTAATACTTGCACACTTGTAATTATTTTTCTCGTCGTTAATATTTGAAGTGCTTTCCAATATTTTGTTAAGGATTAAGCGAGACGAAAACTAGTCGGCACTAAGTCTAATAGGCTAAGATGTGTGTATTAAACAAAACCTCAACTAAAGAAAGACAAATAAAAGAAGGAATCGGAAAATAAAGACAAAGGGCCATAGTGTGTATTGTTTTTAGTCGGCCTGATAAGTTGTTGCCAAGATCGGGCTTGAAATCTTGACTGCAATGCACACGTGCATCGAATAAAATAAAACGAGTGTAAAATGCAGGGGCGTACGTAGAGGTCGCGATAACCCAGTTAACACTGTTTAATCTTCGGCGTACGAAAATCAAATGAATATAGGGTGTACCATTTTAAAAAATTTGAGAAAATTCAATTTGAAAAGTTCTTAATTGAAAAATAATTTTTGGCCATTCTATTTCTCACATCGACTTCATTGCTACTGTACATAAGACTCTGGATAAAATTGAATTTGAAATTTCAGAAAATTTGAGAATATTTAACTATTAAAATATCATCCAAATGTTTCAACTTTAAAAGGTGCGCCTTTTTGTAATAGTAATTTTAAAGTCCTCTTGAAATTTTTTCAGAAATTAATTTCCATTGCGCACTGGTCTGATATGTATAATACATACGTCGAGTATATCTACATCTTTATATTTTTATTGGTTTTCCTGGTTGAAGTTTAAGGTTATATATAGTGTATTATTTCTTTTATAATTTTCAAGGATTTTTACAGTATTTAATGCACTTGTATTCCAAAATTTTCAATAGTGATATATTCTAACGATATCGTAAGTATATTTGTTATTAAAATTATAATAAAGAAATGTACCACAAAAGTAATTTTTAAACATGTATGCATCTATTCTTACTTATTTTTAACATTAAGGATTGCTCAAAAACACGTATTACGTGCGATTGCTCAATTTTTTAAAGATGAAGAAAAACTCATTGTCAAGGCAGAAAATCTTGAAGAATGATTTATGATCCTGAAGTACTGATTGTTAAGGGAGAAGCATGATAGATATAATCTATAAGTAGAGGTACTTTTAATGTAATTAATTGTTTTCAGATATTTTTGAATGACGATAAAATATAACAGATGCAGAATGTACTTGTCCAAGGAGATTATGGTTATGTCATCATATGGCTGCTCTGGCACTCTTTGTTTAAGCTTCGCCCTCGTGAATAATAGGCATCATTATATGCTCGTTGAATAATATACTATTATTTTTCTTATTTGTGTATTGTGATTCTTATTTATATAAATGTGTTCTTAATTTCTAAGTTTAGTTACTATCTATCTTGATTCAATTTTTTTTGTATTTACAATTTTTGTTTACATTTACTTCCTATCATATAGTTGGACCTAGTATATATTGGTCAGTGTATGAAATAAACAAAATGTATAAAATAAATTAACCTGCATGCTTTTACCGCACATTTCAAAAAGGTTTAAAAAAATATTCAAAAATTTGAAATAATTTCTATCATCCAGATGATACCTATATGGCTGGCGAAACACTAGTTTTAGAGAGAGTTTATCATTCTGCAGCACCCATTATAAGCCATTATATTTTGCTACATTTGGTGTGCCACAAAGAAGTAATTTGGGGCCGTTGCTTTTTGTGTCTTTTGTCAACGATATACCTAATTATTTAAAATATTCTAAATGTTTAATGTATGCAGACAACATTAAATTATACAAGAAGGTTGAAACTGAGAGGCCTGTGCAGTTATTGCTAGAGGATTTTAATAGTATTTTCTCATGGAGTAAAATCAATAAGCTATCTTTAAACGCTAAGAAATGTATGACCATGACTCGCTCACTAAAAGATAATCACTTATTATATAGTATAAACAATGTACAATTGACCCAATTGACAAAGCAAAGGGATCTAGTGGTGTTATTTAATAGAGAGAACATATAGAGAATATGGTAACAAAGGCATACAAAAACTTGGGTTCTATTGTACGAATTTCCAAGCAATTTTCGATAAAAATTACAAAATTGTTGTTTTTTCTTTTGTTAGGTCTAAGTTAGAATTTGAATCACAAATTTGGAACCCTGGGACTGTTGGGAGGCATTCTATACATATAGAGACCATGCAAAACAACTTTCTGTCATACCTATACTACAAAAAATATAAAATATATAAAAATTATAATGAGTATTACTTGATAAGAACAGAATTTAGTATTCTTAAACTACCAGTAAGAAGGAAGATACCATCTACTAGTATCTTATTTATTTCTAATATAGTAACTGTTCTCTCGAAATTTCATTACGACTAAACTATTATAATCCGCAGGGAGTAAGGTCCAAAAATATTTTATTCTGGTATACATATAGAACAAAACTTAGAAAATTCCCCCGTTGTAAGACTGTGCAATATTGTAAACTTAGTCCAACAATTAATATATTTGAAAACTCTCTCAAAAAATTAAAAAAACAATTAATATATATTTTTTTTAGAAATAATTAATTTTTTCTCCATTTCCTCATATAGGCGTCTGAATTTAAGATGCCAGCGCCAAAGTGAAGAACTCGTGAACTAATTATAGGCCCTTTGTTTGTTTATGTGGAGAATACTTACATTGATTTTTTTCTGTTTATTGTTATTTTTGGCGTTAAAAATAATAACATTAATAATATATGACTTAAAGGTTTGCAAGATTTTGTTGTAAGTGATTTGCAAGATGTTAATGGCATTATTCAGCAAAATTCATATTTTTTTAGGTTATCTAGTTTTTCCCTTGAAAAGTACAGTTTCTTCGACATAAACGGTGTTTGGCTAGTTAAATATTAATAAACTTAAATATTTCTTTAAATTTTTGTACAGTTGAAGTTAAATCACTTTTTTTTCAGGAAACATGAGTGACATTTAAGTTAAGTACATTGCAATGTATGGAACATTTGGGAAGCACTAAAAATGTAAAAATTCTAAGTGTGTGTATGAAGGGGAATATGTTTTAAATGTAGAACATATTATTTTGTATGGTACAATCCATATTCAAAACTTAATAAATGTGTATGCTCTATGCTTACAAACAAGTGTCAGATCAAATACCCATGAAATTAGTGGTACCTACATTGAATATAACTGAAACGATATTTATTAATTCTTTAAATAAGATAAATGAAACAGTATTTTGTAAAATATGAAATAGAAATATTCAGCGGTAAACCATAATAGTGCATGGTGCAATAGTTTTTTTTTTTTTTAACTGTTTAACGTCGGCCTATTTCCGCTACCAGGGCCTATCACCGACGTCAGGAGACGAGCTACCCCCAACCTGGAAATTTTGCCGAACCTCTTCCCTTAAGAAGAGTAGGGATCTTTTACTTGCCTAACATTTAATAGACAAGGGACCGCCTGCTTTACATCCCCTCCGAAGGATGGTATATCCACTACGTAATCCTCGTCTGAAATTACGTAACTTCCGAGTATACACTGATATACAAGCCTCTAGAAGGTGGGACGAGAACTGGTGCAATAGTATATATTACTTTTATAAATATACTGAAATTGCATATATTTACTTATTTCAAAAATTTCACTTACAATGTGTGATTGTTCAGGCCATTATTATTGCTACTCGAGACACGGTTATTTGCACCAGCTTTTTCCCTCTCAATGCCTGGTTAATATTCAAAGCATCAAAGAGGGTATGCTTTGAATATTATCGTGCCAACTCAACGTTCACGAGTTGTCCCTACAATCTACAAAGGATACCGACTAGGTTGGCTCCAGCAAATTGTATCTTTAAACGCTATCATATTTTTAATAACTTAGCATCTCAGTTTATCATTATTTACTTATTGTTGATATCATCGTACACTAAAGAGACAATGACAGAAAGGCCCATAATTAGTTTGACTATGACCACCAGGTGGCGTACTCCTTATTTTCAGACGCCTATATAATATTTGTCATCTTTATTCTCCTCTTTCGTTTCTGGTTTATTTATTTGCCTTTTTTCTTTACACTTTTTGCATTTTATATGCTGCCATATTTCACTTGAATTTAATTTGATGTCATAGTTTAGTAAATATATACTTACATTTATATATTTATATAGATTCATTAGGTTATGGACTATTCTGAATGTTATGTTTTAAATTAAGTGATGTAACTGTAAACTTAGGCAATTTGTCTTGTGTTACATAAATAAATAATAAATAAATAAGAAATAGACTTTTTAGCCAGATGAGTGTTTATACTTTAAATATAAGTAGTGATGTACGCCTCTGGTAACGTTTTCTTCTCTCTCCGAGAGGAGTGTCAGCACACCGAAGAGAGAATACTGCTCACTGCCGAGATGAGATCTGTTTCTTAACCGGTTCTGTCCTTGGCCACCGTATTACCCGAACTAAAGTGGGTTCTTTGTTCTTTTTAACACACTGCCAGGGGCGACTATTACAAGATAAGAGCGATCTCTACGTTTTTTTATTTTCTGGACCTAGAACCCGTTTCCCAAATTAACATAGCTATTGTCGATAAAAAATCAACCTACACAGTTAAAATAAGTCGAAATGCGTATAAAACTGCTGTATTATTTTTTGGATAAGGTTTTATGGTAGAGTTATCAGTACTGGAGTCTCGAATGCTAATGAATGTATAAATCACGTAGTACAGGGTCTTCCACAATTATTTTCCTTCCGGTGAGTGACATAACTATAAATAATAAGGGGAGTTTTGTAATTAAATCAGCTACTAAAGGAGCTATAACTGCTTAAAGGGGATAAGTTTATATACTACATAATATTGGATGGAACTTGACTCAAATTGAATTAATACAGATTTTTTTTTAATAATAATAATAATTTATTTACCAAAAATACATACACAGAAATATAAAAATTACTTATTTAAAAGAAATGAAAAAAAATATATACAAATACTATAAGGCAGAAAAATTAATTATCCTAATGTGATAAATAAATGGTGAGTAGCAGAGATGGTACGGCACAAAAGAAATCTTGTCTGTGTTTTCTTATACCATTTCTCCATCATCTATTTATTACATTTTTTTATATATTAGTCCAGCCGGGTGGTAAGTAATCGTGCACTTCAAGCAAAAAAAATGAAACTTGGCACACTTGTAGATAACAGCGTATACTTCAATTTTAAGATTAGAGCCCACTCAAAAATCCAAAATGGCGGCAGTGGCGGCGGTTTTTCAAAATGGCCGACGTAATTGCAAAAAGTTTGATATCTTCGTCAGTTTTAGCTGCATTCATGCAGGATTTTCACAGAATCCTACTAAATTAACATGATGAACGCCGACTTTGCAATAAAAGTGGAATTTTCTTTAAGGGAATATCACTTAGTCAGTATGTTGACTATTTATGGGGATAATTGCATTTTTAAATCAAATCACAATTCAGGTGTAAAATCACGCTATTTCAAATACTGCATTGCAGTTTTATACTTATTCTAATTAATTTATGAACTGTTCGGCTCGCATCCACCACAAAAGCAAGTTCACTGCAGGGCAAATTAGCCTTTCTACATCAGCAGCTTCTTGATGAGCAGCCTTTCTTGCACCCGCACTTCAACACTGCTCTGCATGCCTCTGATGCTGCAGGCAGTGTCATCCCTTTGATTTGATAAAAGACGAGACATAAGGTAAATTAAATGTCAAGGGAATAAATTTTAAAATTGCAATGTACATTAGATTGAAATTGGATGCGCCTATACGAATAACTTATACTCACTTCCCAGGTTCCGTCCGATGACTTTTCCCATCCAAAGTCCGGAGGTGAGGGTAAAACTGGACTTTGCAGTAAAGCTTGCCCCCATATATGCCCAGCTTGATATGCCACACGTAGGGTACGTTGGCGCAATGCGTCCTGAGTGGGCAGTATGTTTTCAATCTGCCGGTTTTTGCGCACGAACATGGTGTGCCGTGCGACGTTCACTGAATCTTCTGAAGTTGTTCTGTCATATATGAGTACCACAAATCGTTCTATAGTTGAGAAACAGGAACTTACTGTTGTCAATTCTGGGGTCTGGGAAAGTGCTTTCAAAGCCGTTGTTACTGCGGGAAAGCTAGACCACGTCATCCAGGCTGTTTGTTTTCCTTTGCGCAGAAAAGAGGACGTTGTGTCACAGCCTGATAGCGCATGAAATGCTATCAGGGCTTCACATTTCTCAACTTCTAAATTATCAGCAATAACTATTGCATCAATATACCTGGAGAATAAAAGTACCAAAATTATAAAGACATATTACTTCACAAGAAATAAAAACGACCGCACTCACCTGCATGATTTCCCTACAGAGAAAGCGATGTTAAGGTGATCGCCATTCAGTTTTTTCGCGAGACTGACTGCCAGTACCACAACATCTGAATCTACGGACCTGGTCAGCAAATTTCGGGCTCCGAGACTGACTTCATGATGGGCGTGCAGGAAGATGCGCGTATCAGCTTCCTCTTGGTTGCATGAGGATAGTCCTGAAGTGTCTACTTCATTGCAGTTACTTGTGATGCTTTGTCCATTTGTGACTATTACTATTCCGGGAAATCTAATTTTTGGGAGATGTGTAGCCAAGAGTTGAAACAGTTCTTCTTTGTTTTAATTCACCCTAAGAAAACCTTTCCAATCCTTCGGGACACGTTGTTGAGTTCCACACGCCAACGAGTTCCGTCCTCCCTCTTCTTCTATTAAACTGTCCGTGTAATATGAATCAAAAACGACATCAAGTCGTCGGACTGTAGGGCGGAACTGCTTGAAGACGTATTCTGAAAATTTTTTACGTAATTTTGGAATGTGTCGCCTCCGGTAGAGCTGATGAAAATCATCATCATTTTGCATTTCCTTCTCTTCTGTGGTGCGTTGTAATTTTGTAAAGCAATTCAGTATATCTGATTTTTGACCTAATCTGATTCGACCGTAATCCTAAAGTGACACTGGATATGAATGATTCTCATGCCTAAAGAAGTCTTGAAGATCGCCGCCACGGACTTGATATCCAATATATAGTCGTAAGAAGAGGCTTCTGTCTTCTTTAGGATAGTCGATTTCCAGTTTCTCCCGTTTCTTTGAGACGGAGGCGTTTTAATTGCAACATCCATATTCACAGATCGTGACATGATTCTTTCCTCCCAAAACGACATGCATTGACTTCTACCAATTTTCTCTAAATTACGAATGTCCACAACACTGGGATTGACAATCTCTCTCGTATCCAAAACAAAAAGATCGCTGCTGGGATCGCAGAATGGATTTCCCATTTCCCTCGTGGTGGCTACGAGAGATTTGATGTCACGCAAAAATTTTTCGGCAATCTTCATATCAATTTACTTAGATTATGTGAAAATCCTACATTAATACGGCGAAAACTGCCAGAGATACAGTTCTTTTGCATTTTCGGCGGCCATTTTGACAAATCGCCGCCACTGTCGCCGTTTTGGATTTTCGAGTGGGCTCTAATCTTTAAATTGAAGTATACATTATTATCCACAAATGTACCAGGTTTCATGATTTTTGCTTCAAGTGCAATATTTTGCAATATGCGGCCGGACTATATTAATATTTGAAACGTGGGTATATGAGTTGTAAGGTAAGTATAGTACGTACATCTAAATAAAAAAAGAACGATCTAGGTATTTATTTATTTGTTGTGTTTTTAGATATTATATGTAAGCGTGGGAGGTAAATTTCCCTGTGAAAAATGATATGCTATATAACACATTGCTGAAATTCATGATTCCCAGTAGCTTTGATTTAGGAATATTACGTAACCATTTTTTTAAGTTATATACTTCCACATCCAGTGGAAGTATAGTAACGACAAAAAAAATTTTTAAAATTTTTATTGTTCAAATAGGCTTAGAATGACATGAAACATCGAGATTTTAAGTTTGAGAAAAAAAATTTTTTTCTGTTGGTCTGTCTATAACTTTTTTTGTGCGTACGTTTACTCTGGAACCATTTAAGATATTGACTTGAAATTTGGTACACATATGTACTTTAACGAGATCTGGAACTAGATTATATTTTCATCTTGTTCCGTCGAAGGGTTGGGGGGTATATTGGGGTAAATTTGGGGTAAATAGGTAAATCAAGCAGGTAAGAGTCCATAAAATTCGTATTTAGTATATACAAGAACCAGAAACCTCAAAATATTTTTTTATTTCATCCACCCCCACTACCATCCCCCTATCACCACTACCGATGTGGGGTATCGTTTTATGGGTTTTTGGGGTAGAGGATTTCAAATATTATATTATTAAAGTACCTTAAACAATTATTTCCACATACAAAATTTTTTCGTTGTGAGTGACTTGGATAGAAAATCCGGATGTAAAAGTAGTGATTCCTTGAGCAGCGGTTTTTTTACTAGTCTAACGGGCGTAACATGTTTTTTACATGTTTTCAAACAATTTTCACCTTTTTTTTGAGGTGTTCGATGGGGTACCTTTTTGTGCCATGGGAGCTGAGACTATATTTAGTCTGTTGTAATCTTTAAAGAAGGCAGCAGTATAGCTTGATTAATTCCTGACTTGAATTTCAGCCAAAATAAATAATAAAGTAATAAATTATACATTTAAATCAGAACAAATAAATGTTGTCGAATAGTGTGCAACGCATTTATGCAAATATTGCAACTAATAGATTTTCACTTTATCAAAAATATTAATAATATTGTAACTACATAATATCCAGTTGTTTGTTAACGAAGGATAGTCGTCTAGAAGTACACACCTTTGAAGTAAACAAAACAATGACTTGATTAAGCAACTTTATTTAAGATGTCTTAAAATAATCCGAGTTATTTTAAGAATATGGCACATTTACTCGAAACAATAGCTTGTTTATTTGACTATCTTGAAAGATATATGGTTAGGTCAGCGAAACACTAAGCTCGTTATTAAATTAATTAATAATTTATATGTAAATACAAGTTTTAAATTGTAAACTATCTGTTACCTACATCTTTAATTTAATAAGAAAATAATATTTATTTAACAATAAGGCCTCATAATGATTTTTATTAATATCTAAGAAGGTCTGTTTGTAAACAAAACAATACACACACATACAACATACATACACAGACAGTTTTTATTAGGTATTTGAGTTTAGTGTGTACAGTTTTTTAGGATGATTATTTAGAAAAAATGTCCGTTTATAATACAGCCATATGCGCCACTTAAAACTCCCCAGGCTTGTAACTTTCTTATTATTTAAGCAAATACCATGTTGGGCACATCAAATTGTAGATATTTTTAAGGCATTTAAACATGTGTACAGAGGGATTTAAAAAGAAATCTAAAAAATTGTTAAGAATTTCCTTGAATATTTCTTTACCTCACCCTGTACATAAACTGCGTTAATGTTTTCTTATAAAGGTTTTAAGTACCTTCAATTTATGTCATTGCGTCATATTTGAAATTCTTTTTGGTTTTAAAGAAAGAAATTAAAAACACTCTTTCCGATTCCAAACTGATTTTTTTTTTTAAATAATTTTGAAGTAAATAATAATTTTGTGCTTTATTTAAACTTATATTAAAATGTGCTTAATGTACTAAATAGAAAATTTCAAAATTTTTGTTTTAAATTTTTTTAAATTTTAATAACATAAATTGAAGCTAATTAAAACCTTTATAAGAAAACAACACAATTCATGTACAGGGTGAGGTAAAAAAATATTCAAAGCAATTAAGTTTCCTTTCTTAACAACTTTTTCAAAAACATTTTTTTAATCACTCTGTATGCATGTTTAAAGATTTTAAAAATGACTACAATTTGATGTGCCCAACATGGTCATCGCTTCAAAAATAAAAATGTTACATGGGGAGTTTTAAGTGGCGTACCCTGTATATGTATGACATGTTTTTTTTTTTTTTGCTTTTTATTGAGTATTTTTCTATTTCTTTCTTTAATAAAGATAAAGTTAAATTAACACAGTTAGTGTTGAATTCTTATGCCAAAAACTTCTTTGTATAGGCACTCGTGATAAAATACCGATTTGGATCAAATCTTACGTGACTAATAGGAAAATGATATATAGTATAACAACACTCTTTCAGAAATGAACAATGTTGGTATTGGAGTTCCACAGGGTTCTGTATTGAGACCTCTTCTTTTCATTTTATACGTCAATGACATACCACAACATATTTCGATCGATAACGTTGCAATGTTTGCCGATAATAAAGTTTCTTGCTATGTACTATGTGAAGTCTTAGAAGGGATATGGATCTGAAGCATTTGAATAGACTCTATGAAACCATTCCAACGATAATGCCTGCTCAAAGTGTTAGTCGTAATGCGCTAAATTGTTGATTTTTTTGCCCAAATGGTTTGGGTGTGCCGTCAAAATGGAATCGCTATTCTGATAGCATTTTTTTCTGTACTTTCCGAATCCGCCAATAGTTTTTCAGAAATGCGATAGAAAAATGTACTTCTTTTGACAAAAACGCGGAGGGCAGATTTTTTCCGAGTTTGGTCTTGAATTTTTCAAAACCAAGTAGGTCATTCTGAAAAGTCCCTGTTGAGGAACGTTATCATTCGATTACATACAACCGTTGCAGATATATAGCTCTTTGAATTTTCAGACCAAAACACCCCGTATCTTATTAACCAGTGGCCAAATCATTTTTTTTGTTGGTGATCTAGACTCACCTTGAAGTTCTCTATCTGCCATTAGGCTATGGTACATTCCTCGCGAATCAGTCTGTATATTTACGTTATTTGACATCCATTTATTTGTATATTATTGCACCAACAGATGGCGAATGGAGTTCCGCAAGGTTTCATACTTGGCCCTCTATTTTTTGTACTTTTCATTAATGATATTATTGACAACTTTATCGTATGTTATCTACTTTACGCTGACGATCTCAAGTTATATATTTGCATTAAATCCGAAAACGACTGCTTAAGGCTCCAGCTTAGTCTAGACTCGCTTAACGCATGGCGTGTTCATAACCAACTCCCCTTAAACGCTGTCAAATGTCCTTTTCGCGCAAGTCTAACCCCATTTTTTTAATTATAATTTGGATAATTGCGTCTTAGATAGACCTGAGTTCGTGAAGGAGTTGTCTTCGACTCAAAACTTACTTTCTCCAGACATATTGAGGAATGCGCTGCTGGAGCTTATAGATCCCTAGTCCATAAGCTCCTGCGTAATAGTAAGAACCTTAAAAGTTTGTCTACTCTTGGTCTAGTATTTATAACATTTGTTAGATCCAAATTGGAATACGCCTCCATTGTTTGGAGTCCCAGTTATAATGTCTATATCACCTCACTTGAGAAAGTACAAAGACGTTTCTTCAAATCGGCAACATTTATCCTGGAAGGTAACTATCCAATTGGGGGTACACCTCAGGAGTTATTTTTGAACAGTGTGTAGTTTTCTTAGAAGACGGGTAATGTGTACTATAATTTTCTTATATAAAATCATCAACAACGAAATCAACTGTTCCTCTATTACCTCACTTATTAAATATCGAGTTCCTAGATTGTCCGCTAGAACAAGTAACATACTTATCACATCTACTCCTCGAAGTAACATCTTAAGCTCATCTCCGTTGCATCAAATCTGTTTAAACTACAATAATATAGAGCAAAGGTTGGATATTTTCAACTGCAATATCTCTGACACAAAACGAACTTACGCAAATGTTTAACAATTATTTCTTCCCTTCCTATCTTGCTTGTTTGGCTATGTATATTATGTGCAAACGTTGTATTGCATGTATTTTTATGTTGTATGAATTGTAATTTACACATTTAATTGTACTAGACGTCTTATATTGTTGCTCTTTGGTATTTAGTTTTATTCATTCATTATTTTGTTTTTAATCTTGTAATTGTGTTGTTATTTATCCTGTAACTTTGTTTTAAAATAAATAAATATGAAATGAAAATGTAGGGGTTTTTCTTGGCATTTTTGCATTTCTTTACCCAAACATTGAAACGCAATATCCTAAGCTGTATAAGGTATTTACTTAAAGTTATCTTTTTTTTTTCTTGGTTTTAATTTTTTTTCCAACATTCTAGTAAAAGTTGTGACGATATCCTCTATACCTATAAAACATGTGGAGGCCCAAACATTATTTCCGTGATGAAATAAATCTACTTCATTACATCATTATTTTGATACAAGATTTTTATTGCATTTAATTATTGAAAACATTCTCAACCGACACGCGTAAAAAATATCTACCGAAATACGCTCAGGGTCATTAATATAAATGAGCTATTTTTGTTTAACGCTGCTGGAATATATAATCATCACTTTGTGGATATGTATGCGCCCATGTATTGTTGTATATAAAATTTCATGTCACATTCGAGGAGTTTTTATATTCATCGTAAGTTTTGTAGGTAAACCGTATTCCCAGTTCGCGAATTGCCTTTTTAAATTTGATTCGTATTTTCGGTACATGGTTATAAATTCGATTTATATGTTTATGAGCGAGTGGATACTGAAGATATATGGGTTCGTGTTGTATCCAATAAAGGAAGCTGTACCAATGCGAATGGAAAAGAATATTGAAGATGGTGAAAAGCATCATCGAAATATGTTTTATCATCCATCATTTTGTAATTAATGTAGAGTTGTAAGGGTAATAGTATAGTAACTTCGGAATAATGTCATATTGAACGAATTTCGTTCATTTCTGGCAGTATAATAATAGTAAATGCTTCACAGGAAAGTCTCTATATTGTGCAGCGGCTTGCTAATTTATAGGGAGTGGATGTCACCCTTTCTCAGGGGGTGGCCCTAAAAAAATATATATTTATTGGAGATGAAAAATAATCCAATTTTAAGAAGAACATTTTTCACATGAATTCACAGTTTTTAAGTTATAACGACTTCAAAATTGCGATTTTAGCTTAAAAAAAAGCCTTTCCAAATGGTTTTCATCAAGTATCTCGAAAAGTATTACTTTATCGAAAAAATGTTACAGACCAATTATAGAAAGTACAAACTGGGAATTAATTATTTTTTTGTTTATTGATGTAGGATTAATAATTTCGGAGATATTTAAGTTTATAATTGGAATCCAAGTGTTCAAAAGATAATTATTTAGGGTGAGAGTTAAATATCTCAGAAACTGTGACATCTACGTTAAAAAAGCTAATAGGTAGAATAATAGGTTATTAATTAAGCTTTCAAATTTGTTTCTATTTGTTTCTGTAGCATAAAAAAACATAGAAGTTATGACCGATGCAATGTGCTTCTTCACATTTTTTTAATAACAACGTCGCCATTTATTTACTGTAATTAGCCAGTAATTAAAAAAAAGAATTTCAAACACTATGTCTCAATAATATATAGCACGACGTAGATGCACAAATTTTTTCGTTTGTATAGAGCACTTGCTTTAGAAAAAATTAAAGTTTAAACTATAAAGGTATTTTCGATGAAACGTAATTTTTTTTCCTTTTCCAAATATCTCAATAAACATTAGTTTTAGTGAAAAATGGATAGAAACCAAAAATAAAGCTGATAAACATAATGAATTTCGCTTTTTTACTTATTTACATAGATTTAATAGTTTCGGAGATATGAAAGTTTACAAATGGCATCCGAACGTTTATAAGACGAAAAATTTAGTTTAAATGTTAAATATTTTAGAAATTGTGACACCTACGTCAAGCATGGCTAAGAATTGAAATTAAAGACAATTCATTGCGCTTGCAACTTATTTTTTACTCGTTTCCTAGCATAAGAAATAAAGAAGTTATGACGAAAAAATGTGCGTATTTATATTTTTGTATATAAAAAGGTCGCCATTTTGTTACTCTAATTAGCCAGTAATTTAAAAAAAATATCTCAAATACAGTTTTTCGTTAAAATGTAGCATTACCTAGATGCTCAATTTTTTTGGCTTATTTAAAGCACTTACTTTAGAAAAAAATGCATTTTAAACTGTAAAGGTAATTTCGAAAAAACTTAAAATTTTTATTTTTTGCAAATATCTCAATAAATATTAGTTTTACCGAAAAAATAATAAAGACCAAAAATAAAGCTTATGAACTGCGGATATTACTAATGCCTCATAAATATATTTTTTAATTTTCTGTAATTAATCATATTTCTAATGTAATTTGATAAAGCATTAAATAATATTATATAGTTACTAGCTGACCCAGCAAACGTTGGTTTACAATTATAAATTTTTGTCCAAAAAATAAAAAGAAAATGTCTGGATAGGGCCACCCTTATCATATAGAGGTATAAAAAATAGCCTACGACCTATTCTCAGACCTACCAAATATGCACCAAAAATTTCATAAAAATCGGTCAAGCCGTTTCGGAGGAATTCGATAACAAACACTGTGACACGAGATTTTTATATATTAGATAGGGATTGACAATAAATTCGTATTGTAGTTGTGATGATCAGAACATATTTTAAAATATAAATGACAAAATGTTATAGTGAATTATCTATTTTATTCCTTTTTACATACCAAAATTAAAACGAGAAATTATTATTAACACCTTACTCCATTTGAATCCTATAATTTAATTTTTTAAACTTTGACTTCAGATTAATAATCAACGACACCAGAAACTTATATGCATAAATTAGAATGCGAAATCAAGCAATTTTTTACTTTTTGCCTCATTTCCGTCCGCCATGTTGAAGCAGCCATTTTGAATTTTTTTATTTTGGCTTCAGATTCGTAACCACCGACCCCAAAAACATAAATATACTGCATTTCAAAAATTAATAATCAATACTTTTCCATATATTAATTTTTTTGATTTAAAAACCACCAAATCGGGGGTAAGAGCAAGCGCCGGGACCATATAGAATGATAACCTTTTACCACAAGAATCACTCATAAAAAGAAATTATCATTCAATATGACATTATTCCGAAGTTTTGCATATTTTTTACCTCTGGATACTGTACTATAACGCGAGTCTTGCTTTACGAATTGGCAATCGGGGTTGAAGAAGGAAAGAAAAATTTAACAGAACTAAAGTCCCTATTACATAGTCGAATAATAGATTTACTAGTTTGAAATACAGACTACTAAATGAAATCCAACTAAAATTTTTTAGAAATATGCGAGGTAATGCCGTTCTAATCAGATATACTCGATGAATTAGTTTTTTCGATATTTTCCCAAAATATGGCTAAAAATAAACCATATATCACAAGGATACATACAGGGTGTCTCACCTGGAAATGCATCGATCGATACAGGGAAAAGTATGCACCGGAAAATTTTTAAAATTTAGGGAATTACTGATGTCAGTATGGCAAATCCAATTAAAATAATTAGAAGCATTTGGCACTTTAGCTTATACCGGAAGTCGATACCAACTTGCTAATTTTAAATGGAACACCCTATATATTTCGAAATTTTCGAAAAAAGAGAAAAATTCTGAGTCGAAAACATGTAGCATACTCTATCCCGAAATCCAGCTGTTTTAAAGATATTTGACATTTTATAAAAACATTGACAGGTGTAACGGTTTGCAATAACCTTTATAATTTTTTTCACGTAAAAGATACTCATTTGCTATTTGGCGTACACAAAGATCATAAGGTGAGCTACGCTCTACAGTTCAAAGTAAAATTTAATAATAATATACCAAGTGTACAGTTTTTTACGTTACATTTTGTCAACTTCAAACCGCGAAACTTGTTTAAGTCAAATATTTTTTTTGCATTAAATTATATAAAGTTAAATACCCCCTTTTCTCACGTAGTTATTGTAGTGGTTTAACTCACGACTTTTTGAGTTATTTGAGATTTTCTTAGAAATTCAAGAATTCTAAGTAAAAATTTTATCAAACTAGCCATGATTAGAAACAATCATTAATGTCACTCATTCTATTATGTTAAAAAATGCCACCGCGTTTAAATTACACCTACAAAGTCATTTTAAACTTGTTTGTTATAGTAAATTACATGTTCTTAAAATTACTTTATTACATTCTCCATTTTGGATTTTATAAATTTTCTAGGAGATGGAAAGGTACTTCCTACCTCCATGCCAAATTTCAAGTTCCTAGCTCATCAAAAAGTACCCAAGTAATTTACCGGACAGATAAATATAAGTAAAAACATAGTTAAAAGACAATACAGCGGCTATGTCTGTCTGTCCAAATGATTTGACCAACTCTAGCTTAATATTTTCAGAAATAAACATGGGGCATAGTAAAACAGAATATTTTTAATGAATTTGTTAAGAGAATTAAAGAAAGAAATAAATAATATATTTTTCGAATACTTACAGTTAGATCTTTCTAAGGATAAATTATAAATCAAAAAAACATATTTTTAAAAATTCTACATTTTGGTCCACAAAAGGATGTCATAAAATATTTTTCGTACTACTAGCTTTGCAAGTATCATTTTTTGACGTCTGTCAGTATTATAAAAGTGTTACTTGCAGTCCCTTGCAAAACAAAATTTACTTTTATGCCCTAGAGCAAAAAAGTAACTTTTTTGACCTGGGACAGAAAAGTAATGTAATAAAATAGTTAAACAATAAGGAAATTCCGACACCTACGAAGCATACTCATTTTTGGCTGCCTCCTGAATGTCGATACTTTCAACATAATCCATATATTTATTGCAAAAATCTCGTAAATATCTTGAATGTCAAAAATTATTATGAAGTTATGAATTTGACAACTTACTGGCAGTAACCATGGCAACTAGAAAGCGTTGATAGCAAACACACTCCAGTTAAAGTCTAAGCCAACTAATAAATGAGTTAGACAAATCATGAAATATAAATTTATAATTTTTAATGAATTTTCCTAAAAATTTTAATATTGCTAGTAGTACGAAAAACGTCGTTGCACATCTGCTTGTATCCTGTATTATTTATAGGTATATAAAATACACTTACAAGCCTTGGAACATAAATAACTATAATAACTAATACCTGCGAAACACCAAACTCTAACTACATATGAAATTTCATATTTCTTACGTCAATATTTTTGAAGACAAACCGCTGTGACAGACAGATGGACGGATGGACAGACGGGCGGACGGAACATATCATCCTACAAAGCTTCCGTTTTTCACTTTTGAAAAAAATTTAAAAGCAACTGGATTACCAACGACTCACTAGGTAGACAAGGACTAGTGCTTGCAACTTTTAGTCACAGATTTTCTTCAGAATTTTTAACAGTGTAACAATTATGAAGAAATCATATATCTATACATTATCATCTCTCACGTTCTTGATTTATTGCCAATTTAACGTTAAAGTGGGCGGGTCGCAGCTACATCGTTGCATTTTGATTAATTTCTCGAGACTTTACAGCCTTTATTTTGAAGAACAGCGTGCAAAGAAATAAAATTATAGTGGAAATTTATGATGCCTTATTCCGTGCCACTGAAATTACACTGTTAAACAAATTTAATTATACGGTTTACTTTCCTAGGCACTCTCGTAAAGTCTGTAATTTATTTTTTCTTGGCCCATATTAGGAGGGCAGCCTCATTATATGTAATAATGCCTCCTAAAAAGTAAATTTAAAACGTGATGGTAAATGATTTTTTACTGATTTCAACTGGATGGACGACATTGTGCCTATTTGACTTCCTGCATGACGTGGGTTCACCAGAATCGGGCATGTACTGCACAAAAATGTTCCTTTTAAAACTTGTGGCACGTGTTTACATGCCTAGATTAAATAGTATAATAATAGATTAAATAATATAATAATAAATAATAGTAATGATAATAAATAACAATTTTTTTCCATACCATCATTGTAACTAACTACTGCTATACTTTTACTTCCACGTCGTGGAAGTATAGTAACGACAAAAATTTTTTAAAAAATTTTTATTGTCCAAATAGGCTTAAAATGTCATGAAACGTCGAGATTTTATGTTTGAGCGAAAAAAAATTTTCTGTCTGTCTGTAACTTTTCTTTGTGCACACGTTTACTCTGGAACCGTTTAAGATATTGACTTGAAATTTAGTACACATATGTACTTTAACGAGATCTAGAACTAGATTATATTTTCATCTTGTTCCGTCGAATGGTTGGGGTGTAAATTGGGGTAAATTTGGGGTAAATGGGTAAATCAAGCAGGTAAGAGTCCACGAAATTGGTATTTAGTATATACAAGAGAAGCTAAGGTCTCAAAAAAAATGTTGGCATTACCAACCCCACTCCCTTATTAAAGGGGACGAAAAAAAATTGTGATTAAGTGTATGTACAGGAACCAGAAACCTCAATATATTTTTTTACTTCATCCACCCCCCACTACCACCCCCCTATCACCACCCCCACCCTACTACCGATGTGGGGTATCATTTTATGGGTTTTTGGGGTAGAGGATTCCAAATATTATATTATTATACTCTTCGCAAAAACGAAGAGTATATTGTATTTGATCGGCACATTTCTAAAATCGTAAATATCGCTCGTAGAGAAAAAATTTTCATATCATTGTGTTAGTGAACGAATTCTGAACAACTTTCAAAATGTCCGTCTGTCCGTCTGTCCGTCTGTCCGTCTGTCCGTCTGTCCGTCCGTCCGTCACGTTTCTTGTAAGCACGATAACTTAAGAAAGAAACATCCGATTGCACTGAAATTTGGACACTAAGTTAGTGTTAGCTAGGGGAAGAACCCTATTGTTTTTGAACAAAATCGATCAGTAAATAAAAATGTTATTCATGGTTTAAATTTGAGAATTTTTTTTTGATTTTTATGTTTTTATAACAATTTACATTTTTTACATTTTTTTACGTGTTAGGTGGTTCTTACGTTTTTGACTCGGAATTCAAGGGTCCTAGGTTCGAAAGCCACATGGGGTATGGCATGTTTTTTTTTTAATTTTTACTTTATTTTGCACCGAGTCTTTCACCAACTAAGTTTGTTCTATAAAATTAAAAATTTTTAAAACTAACATTATTTACAAAAAACTGCGAAGAGTATCCTATAGAATGTGTAACAATTATATAAAAAGTTTAGTAAACCGGCGAAGAGTACGTTTTTAGCTTGTTAAAGTTAAATAAACAATTATTTTCACATACAAAGTTTTTTCGTTGTGAGTGACTTGGATGTGGAAGTAGTGATTCCTTGGGCAGCGGTTTTTTAAAATATATTCTATTGATTAGTTTACCATAAGAAAACGAACTTAAAATGTTAAATATTTAGCTGCCTTCCAATCAATTTTTTTTTTGTCAGAACATTCATTTTTTATGAAGCCGCTCTCCTCCCACCGTCCGTCCACTTTGTCAAAATTCTAATTTATTTTAAATGCAAAGCTATTACTTTCCACATCCAGTGGAAGTATAGTAACAAAAAAAGTTTTAAAAATTTTTATTGTTCAAATAGGCTTAGAATGTCATGAAACGTCGAGATTCTAAGATTGAGCGAACAAAAAATTTCTGTCTGGCGGTAAGTCGGTCTGTCTGTCGGTCTGTCTGTCGGTCTGTCTGTCGGTCTGTCTGTCGGTCTGTCTGTCGGTCTGTCTGTCGGTCTGTCTGTCGGTCTGTCTGTCGGTCTGTCTGTCGGTCTGTCTGTCGGTCTGTCTGTCGGTCTGTCTGTCGGTCTGTCTGTCGGTCTGTATGTCTGTCTGTCGGTCTGTCTGTCTGTCGGTCTGTCTGTCTGTCTGTAACTTTTTTTGTGCGCACGTTTACTCTGGAACCATTTAAGATATTGACTTGAAATTTGGTACACATATGTACTTTAACGAGATCTGGAACTAGATTATATTTTCATCTTGTTCCGTCGAAGGGTTGGGGGGTAAATCGGGGTAAATTGTGGTAAATATGGGATGAATAGGTAAATCAAGCAGGTAAGAGTTCATAAAATTGGTATTTAGTATATACAAGAGAAGCTAAGGTTTCAAAAAGTTTTTTGCATTAGCCACCCCCATTACCACCGCCACTCCATTATTAAAGGAGATGAAAGAAAAATGTGATTTAGTGTGTGTACAAGGACCAGAAACCTCAAAATATTTTTTTACTTCATCCACTCGCACTACCATCCCCCTATCACCACTACCGATGTGGGGTATCGTTTTATGGGTTTTTTGGGTAGAGGATTTCAAATATTATATTATTAAAGTTCCATAAACAATTATTTCCACATACAAAGTTTTTTCGTTGTTAGTGACTTGGATAGAAAATCTGGATGTGGAAGTAGTGATTCCTTGAACAGCGATTTTTTTGTATACTTTCTTGGAAAAAGAAAATTAAATGTGCAGTTTCGCTGCTTTTCATCTGTTGATGTGTTAGAAATTCCACAGGGTTCCGTTTTCAGGCCACTATTATTTCTTCTACTTATGAAGGATATTCATAAGGATATCCAAGTAATATTCTTCTATTTGCTGATGATCTTATATTGTTTGAATCTATTAACTCTTATGTAGACTGTCCGTATTTATATCAACTCTCAAAACTTATTTTATGGTTTAAATATATCAAAATGTAATACCATGACGTTTGCAAAAAGAAATAATTAGATACATTTTTCATGTGGATGAAGTAAAAAAATACTTTGAGGTTTTTGGCTCTTGTACACACAATAAATCACATTTTTTTTCACCCCCTATTAATGGGATAGGGGTGGTAATGGGGATGGCTAATGCCAAAAAAAAAATTCGAGACCTTATAGCTTTTCTTGTATATACTAAATACCAATTTTATGGACGCTTAACTGCTTGATTTATCTATTTACCCCCATTTACCCCAATTAACCCCCCAACCCTTCAACGGAATAAGATAAAAATCTAGTTCCAGATCACGTTAAAATACATACGTGTACCAAATTTCAAGTCAATATTTTAAACGGTTCCAAAGTAATCGTGCGCACAAAAAAAAGTTACAGACAGACAGACCGATAGACAGACAGTAGAGTTGGGTGATTCGAGTCTTTTTAATGATTCGTACCAAACCAACCACGTTTCTTGTAAGCACGATAACTTAAGAAAGAAACATCCGATTGCACTGAAATTTGGACACTAAGTTAGTGTTAGCTAGGGGAAGAACCCTATTGTTTTTGAACAAAATCGATCAGTAAATAAAAATGTTATTCATGGTTTAAATTTGAGAATTTTTTTTTGATTTTTATGTTTTTATAACAATTTACATTTTTTACATTTTTTTACGTGTTAGGTGGTTCTTACGTTTTTGACTCGGAATTCAAGGGTCCTAGGTTCGAAAGCCACATGGGGTATGGCATGTTTTTTTTTTAATTTTTACTTTATTTTGCACCGAGTCTTTCACCAACTAAGTTTGTTCTATAAAATTAAAAATTTTTAAAACTAACATTATTTACAAAAAACTGCGAAGAGTATCCTATAGAATGTGTAACAATTATATAAAAAGTTTAGTAAACCGGCGAAGAGTACGTTTTTAGCTTGTTAAAGTTAAATAAACAATTATTTTCACATACAAAGTTTTTTCGTTGTGAGTGACTTGGATAGAGAATCTGGATGTGGAAGTAGTGATTCCTTGGGCAGCGGTTTTTTAAAATATATTCTATTGATTAGTTTACCATAAGAAAACGAACTTAAAATGTTAAATATTTAGCTGCCTTCCAATCAATTTTTTTTTTGTCAGAACATTCATTTTTTATGAAGCCGCTCTCCTCCCACCGTCCGTCCACTTTGTCAAAATTCTAATTTATTTTAAATGCAAAGCTATTACTTTCCACATCCAGTGGAAGTATAGTAACAAAAAAAGTTTTAAAAATTTTTATTGTTCAAATAGGCTTAGAATGTCATGAAACGTCGAGATTCTAAGATTGAGCGAACAAAAAATTTCTGTCTGGCGGTAAGTCGGTCTGTCTGTCGGTCTGTCTGTCGGTCTGTCTGTCGGTCTGTCTGTCGGTCTGTCTGTCGGTCTGTCTGTCGGTCTGTCTGTCGGTCTGTCTGTCGGTCTGTCTGTCGGTCTGTCTGTCGGTCTGTCTGTCGGTCTGTCTGTCGGTCTGTCTGTCGGTCTGTCTGTCGGTCTGTCTGTCGGTCTGTCTGTCGGTCTGTCTGTCGGTCTGTCTGTCGGTCTGTCTGTCGGTCTGTATGTCTGTCTGTCGGTCTGTCTGTCTGTCTGTCGGTCTGTCTGTCTGTCTGTAACTTTTTTTGTGCGCACGTTTACTCTGGAACCATTTAAGATATTGACTTGAAATTTGGTACACATATGTACTTTAACGAGATCTGGAACTAGATTATATTTTCATCTTGTTCCGTCGAAGGGTTGGGGGGTAAATCGGGGTAAATTGTGGTAAATATGGGATGAATAGGTAAATCAAGCAGGTAAGAGTTCATAAAATTGGTATTTAGTATATACAAGAGAAGCTAAGGTTTCAAAAAGTTTTTTGCATTAGCCACCCCCATTACCACCGCCACTCCATTATTAAAGGAGATGAAAGAAAAATGTGATTTAGTGTGTGTACAAGGACCAGAAACCTCAAAATATTTTTTTACTTCATCCACTCGCACTACCATCCCCCTATCACCACTACCGATGTGGGGTATCGTTTTATGGGTTTTTTGGGTAGAGGATTTCAAATATTATATTATTAAAGTTCCATAAACAATTATTTCCACATACAAAGTTTTTTCGTTGTTAGTGACTTGGATAGAAAATCTGGATGTGGAAGTAGTGATTCCTTGAACAGCGATTTTTTTGTATACTTTCTTGGAAAAAGAAAATTAAATGTGCAGTTTCGCTGCTTTTCATCTGTTGATGTGTTAGAAATTCCACAGGGTTCCGTTTTCAGGCCACTATTATTTCTTCTACTTATGAAGGATATTCATAAGGATATCCAAGTAATATTCTTCTATTTGCTGATGATCTTATATTGTTTGAATCTATTAACTCTTATGTAGACTGTCCGTATTTATATCAACTCTCAAAACTTATTTTATGGTTTAAATATATCAAAATGTAATACCATGACTTTTGCAAAAAGAAATAATTAGATACATTTTTCATGTGGATGAAGTAAAAAAATACTTTGAGGTTTTTGGCTCTTGTACACACAATAAATCACATTTTTTTTCACCCCCTATTAATGGGATAGGGGTGGTAATGGGGATGGCTAATGCCAAAAAAAAAAATTCGAGACCTTATAGCTTTTCTTGTATATACTAAATACCAATTTTATGGACGCTTAACTGCTTGATTTATCTATTTACCCCCATTTACCCCAATTAACCCCCCAACCCTTCAACGGAATAAGATAAAAATCTAGTTCCAGATCACGTTAAAATACATACGTGTACCAAATTTCAAGTCAATATTTTAAACGGTTCCAAAGTAATCGTGCGCACAAAAAAAAGTTACAGACAGACAGACCGATAGACAGACAGTAGAGTTGGGTGATTCGAGTCTTTTTAATGATTCGTACCAAACCAATCCGTATCAAGAAAAAATTCGTACTGAAAGATTCTTTCAAGAATCCGAACTGTCTCGATTGTTAAAACGAATTCGGTTACAACGTCGATACGAAATATACGAATCTTTTACTTTTGTGGGATTTGTACCACCATTCGTATCACTGCAAGGATTCGTACCAATGATACGAATGATACTAGTTAGTACAAATCTCTAACAGACAGACATAAATTGTTTTTCGCTCAAACTTAAAATCTCGACGTTTCATGACATTCTAAGCCTATTTGAACAATAAAAATTTTTTTGTTGTTACGATACTTCCTAGGCCAGTCGTTAGGTAAATTAACATCATTTTAAATTGTGCAAAAGATTTTACTGTTGGAAACAGTTCATGTCCATGTTCATGTTCATGTTCATGTTCATGTTCAGTTCATATATGTCTCTTTTGGAGATGCTAATTTTCCCGCCTTTCCTTGAAAGACATACTTCGTGAATACAATGGTTACATTTCTCCATACAGAACTGTCAGCAATAAACAGAAACCAAATATGGCGCTGATATTATAATTTCTAACAAGCATAGTAACGATACTATCATTAGTTTCTTGGATACCGGTTTTAAGATTTTAACAGCGAATTGGTACGAGAATCGCGAAAAATTCGTGGAAGAAAATTAGTATGTCTAAAAGAGGCATGTAAATGAACTGGTTCCAACAGTAAAATCTTTTGTACGATTTAAAATGGTATGTACGCATCCTGAACTCCCTGACGACTGGCCTATTCACTGGATGTGGAAGTAAAAACAAATGGAAGGCATCGCAGGCGATGTCCTTTTTTTTTTCAAGAAACAGCATGGCAGACAATTCTATGCAGCCATTTTAATGTTATTCGCATGAAAATTTCCAAAATGCCCAATTTCAAAATGGTCAAAAATAAATCAAAATTTCTAACTTCAATCTATTGGATGGGTTCCATAATATGTCTAATAACAATAAATACTGATTAAAGACATTTTATTTTTATTTATTCCTTCAAACCACCCCATAAAGGGGCAAAATCCTTTCTTGAAATGCAATAATTTCTATTTAGTTTTGTTATTTAAAAAAAATTTCTTCCATCAATATATATCTACAGTGTGTCCCAGGATAGATGTAACAAGAGGTGTAATGGACCAAAAATTTTGGAATTTTGGAATGGTATTTGGGGAATGAGTCCTGTTGTAAAACTAAAGTATACCAAAAATGACTTGATTTGGTGTTCTACAGGGTGTTTTATAAGCAAAGTTGTAAAAATCACCACTAATAAAGTACCTTTATTTTTCAAAAAATGAAAAAATTCCACTAAGAAAAGTTATTTAGAATGCAATTTTATACCTCTATACCAAATTTCAGGAATATAAAATTATTTTTTTGAAACTTCCCATTTTTTACGAATTAAGAGTTGAATTCATATTTAAAGTTGTGTAGGAACAAATGTTAATCATCTCAAAAAGTAGGCTATTGGTAAATAAAAAATTGAATATACGAGATGTAAGAAGGTATAATGTTAATCGAACTAATTGTAAAACAAGAAACAATTACTAACAGGAGATTAATGAGGTTTAAAAATTATAACAAGTAATAAATGTCAAAAACATAACAGATTCACAAACAAATTAATTATTGACCAATACAAAACAATGTTTACAATTTTTTTATTATTCGACGTAGCTACCACCCACATCCACACACATTTCGATCCTTCGCCTGAAGTCCTTAAAACTGTTGTATGGTATGGAGTTTACGGCATTTGTAATTCTCTGCTTCAATACTGCTACATGGTTAGGAAGTGGTTCAGCGTAAACCAACTGCTTGAGGCGACCCCATAAAAAGAAATCCAATATTGATAGGTCTGGGGATCGCGCCGGCCACTTGATCGGTCCATTCCTGGCAATCCAATTTTCTCCATAATTTAAATTCAACCACCGATTAACCATTTCTGGGGAGTGGCCAGGGCAACCATCATGTTGAAAATGAACTAAAGGCATAGCTCTTAAAATATTTAAATGTTCTTCAGAAAATCTTTCAAGAAGCTATAAATAAGTGTGCTGGTTTAACTTTCCCTCAATGAAATAAGGTCCAATAACTCTAACGTGATAAGAAATGGCACACCACACATTCACTTTTTTATAATATTGTCTTCTACAATGAATTCTAAAATTTGGATTTTCAGAAGCCCAAAACCGACAATTCTGAGATGAAACAACACCATTGGTTGTGAATGTGGATTCATCTGAAAAAATTATGAAATTATGAAAAAATCTCTCTTCCATGATTTTTTCTCCAATGGTCAAACAAAAATCCAACCTGCGGCCGTCATCTCCCCCTTCAAGCGTATGTTTATAATAATTTGCTTCATATGCTCTAATTTTCTTTGCCTTGTAAATTCTTTGGAGTTCAAACTTGCTAATATTAATAAGAGCTGATCTCTCTCTTAGTGACATCCTAGGATTTTCTATAACAGAGGCATGAGTATATCAGTGTATACTCGGAAGTTACGTAATTTCAGACGAGGATTACGTAGTGGATATACCATCCTTCGGAGGAGATGTAAAGCAGGCGGTCCCTTGTCTATTAAATGTTAGGCAAGTAAAAGATCCCTACTCTTCTTAAGGGAAGAGGTTCGGCAAAATTTCCAGGTTGGGGGTAGCTCGCCTCCTGGCGTCGGTGATAGGCCCTGGTAGCGGAAATGGGCCGACGTTAAACAGTTAAAAAAAAAAAAAAAAAAAACAGAGGCATGAGCTATAATAGCCCCAACATTGTCTTCATCATATGCTTTTATTTTTCTTTTCATGTTAAGAACACTAGCAGTAGCCAGAAACTTTTTAATTATTCTCATAGCCTGAGTACGTGACAAAGCAGTGTTTGGAAATTTCAAATTAAATTGGCTTACCACTTCTCTTAGCGAGTTTTCATCACCAATTCCGTAGCATTGCACAATATAAATTTTTTCACGCACTGTGAGTACCATTTTATATGCTTGGTTCGTCAATTTGAAACAGAAATTAAGGATAATATTGACAGATATGTCAATAATAAATGATCAATGTGTATCCACTGCTTTTCTAATAGCCTACTTTTAGCTTCTACATAACTTTAAATATTAATTCACAAAAAATAATTTCTATGCAGTTTTAATTGAATGGTTCAAAATAAAACACTAATTTATTGAAAAAATGGGAAGTTTCAAAAAAATTATTTGGTATAGAGGTATAAAATTGCATTCTAAATAACTTTTCTTAGTGGAATTTTTTTCATATTTTGAAAAATAAAGGTACTTTAATAGTGGTGATTTTTACAACCTTGCTTATAAAACACCCTGTAGAACACCAAATCAAGTCATTTTTGGTATACTTTAGTTTTACAACAAGCAGGACTCAAAAAAATTTTTGGTCCATTACACCTCTTGTTACATCTATCCTAGGACACACTGTATATTGTTATTAGACATATTAATGAACCCATCCAATAGATTGGAAGACAAAAATTATGTATTTAGATCTATTTTTGGCCATTTTAAATTTGAGCACTCAAATTTGGAAATTTTCATCCGAATAACATTAAAATGGCTGCAGAGAATTGTCTGCCATGTTGCTTTTGAAAAAAAGGACATCCAAATGAACAATTTCCGCCAAGTTTGGTTAAGGAGCTCGCTAATTTTTTTGGCCGAATTTATTTTATTTATAATTTTCTGTTGCTATTAAATTTTGGTTTATACTGGATGATATAGTTTTTACCTCACTAAAAAGTGGTGGGGGTTGAATGATTCAACCTTCAGTAATGTCGATCATCATGTACTTTTAACTTTACAAATTAAAAAAAATGTCTATTAACTGTCGACATTTAAAGAAAAATCTAATTTTTGCTGTGTTTAGGGAATAAAAGAGTAGAGGGAAACCGACATGATAGAAAATTTTTATGTATCTATAATTGGTTTCAGTGCGTCAAAATACTTCAGAAAAGTTAAATCAGACATGCCTCTTTTAGTAGACTTGTCTAATTTACCATTCATAAGTTGTTTTCATTATTTCTATGAAACATTTTGTGTTCTAATGGCAAGTTCTGAGTCACTAATGACTCGCCCTGTATATCTTACAATTAACATGTAAATACAAAAAGAGAAATTGGCCTTTGGTTGTGAGTTATTTGATTAATTGAAAATAATTTTTACGAGTTCACACATACAACACTGAGGTATAATATATGTACATAGTAAGAGCCTCTAATATATATGTAGGCGTTAGTGTAGAAAATTTATGCGTTTAAAGTATTCTCGTGTTATTTTTTTCACGCAACACCGATTTCATTTGTTTTGTAAGCACTACAATAAAATCGAGTGAATAAAAATACTGCTAATGTATTCCTGACAAGGAAATTGTTGTTGCTTTACATTACAATGTGTTTTATTGTCATATACAATGTATAAAGTTGGTTTTTGCATAAGGCTTTTAGTAATAAATTTTTAAGCAACGATTTGAAATCCAGTCAGATGCTTGGAACATTGTGGTTTTGAGGAATATAGCGTTGTGTGTATGTTTCAGAAAAGTAAATTGGAATATCACCAACAGTAAATTTCATCTAGCTTGTGTTTAAGAGTGCATATCCAGTTATAGCAGACCTAATTTTCAACACCTATGTGCTAAAATTAATTACATCTACTCCCTGATTCAGTTATTTTATAGTAAATGCTGCTATATAAAGAAAAATAGAAATCATCAAATTAATACATATTACTTCCACATCCAGTGGAAGTATAGTAACGACAAAAAAATTTAAAAAAAATTTTATTGTTCAAATAGGCTTAGAATGTCATGAAACGTCGAGATTTCAAGTTTGAGCGAAAAAAAATTTCTGTCTGTCTGTCGGTCTGTAACTTTTTTTGTGCGCACGTTTACTCTGGAACCGTTTGAGATATTGACTTGAAATTTGGTACACATATGTACTTTAACGAGATCTAGAACTAGATTATATTTTCATCTTGTTCCGTCGAAGGATTGGGGGATAAATGGGGTAAATTTGGAGTAAATAGGTAAATCAAGCAGGTAAGAGTTCATAAAATTCATATTTAGTATAGACAAGAGAAGCTAAGGTCTCAAAAAAAAATTTGGCATTAGCTACCCCCATTACCACCCCCACCCCGTTATTAAAGGGGATGAAAAAAAAAATGTGATTTAGTGTGTGTACAAGAACCAGAAACCTCAAAATATTTTTTTACTTTATCCGGGTTTTTAGGGTACACGATTTCAAATATTATATTATTAAAGTTCCATAAATAATTATTTCCACATAGTGGAGTGCAAATATAGTATTTTCCTTGTAAGAGACTTGTATAGGAAGAGTGGGAGTAGTGGTGTGGAAGTAGTGATTCCTTGGGCAGCAGTTTTGAAATTTACTAACGACTAAATATTTTGCTGTGTAAAGAGGGAGTACTTCAGTATAAGACACTCCTTAATTTAAAAATTACTGGTACCGAATACCTAAAAATGTCTTACAGTACATTCAAAATGCTCCAAGACAAAAATTACTTTTACATGTATTTAAAAAAATACTTGGAGTATTTTAAGGTACTCTAAGTATTTTCAGTACTTAGAGTACTTCACGGGGTAATTACTTTGTACTGGTTACTTAAATGTTAAATTGCAAGTAAATATACTTTAAGTACCTACTTTTTCAAAGTATATAGTATTGGGAGTACTTTTTAAAAGTGCTTGTCACAACTCTTCTAGGTACAGAGTATCTCTATTGATGATACTATTGAACTTTTCAATAATATATAATTACTAAACTTCTTTCAAAAAACTGTACAAAATTAAATAATTTTCTCATCCACGGTTATTGAATTTCTAATAGCTTGTTAAAAATTCGAAGTGTTTACACCAAATGACGCATATGCCTGACCGCATGTTTAAGATGTTGGACAATGAAAAATTCTTCTGAACCAGATGTGCCTGGCGCAATAGAATCTGTTTAAATAAAATAAACACAAACATGTTTTTTTTTTGTCACTACTTGAGTGAACGTATATGTATATATTATATATGCATTTATGTATATATGTACACTGTTTCTGTCAACACCATAACTTAGTGTTAGACTTAAAAATTTTCCCTTGCAACTACAGGATTCTTCATATTGAAAGTGGGCCATGTATGCATTATGCATCGGCTCTGCCAGATATTCATGTTTAGATAAATGTTTTATAAAAAATATAAACGTCGAATGTTTTTGTTAAGGTCGCTTAGTAAACAAAAATACAAGGCTAATACTATACTTACGTAGGTACTTATATATATAAAATATTACAAATGTTTTTCTAGAGTAGCTCAAATTTAACTTCCTAACTCTCATTAATAAGCTATCGCGAGTGAGAAATAATCTGGGAAATATCAGTTTTACATTAAACATGCAAATGTAAGAATGAAAAATTGATTAGTAGCTGTGCATTTAGGGGGCGATAGCCAACAGCTCGAAACTGAAGTCTGCAAGTGGTGTGGAGTGGCTGACTCGAGAGCTCCTTTGAGTAGGAATAAGTCTTTTGACTAGTGTTTGTTGCAATCGAAACTTTAGCATAAAAATGCACTGTAGTCAAATTGTATGGAGACACAAAACAGAGCTGCTTGTAAGTTGGAGATGATAGTTGAGAGTATTTTATAAATTTTCTGTAACACCATTATATAGCCTGCTCTTAAAGGAAAAGTAAATAAAAGTTCTTGTCTCCATAAAACCGTACTAGATAACTTTCTTTTTTACATATGGACTTGGGACTTTCTTTCAAGCAGAATCAAAGTTGTGAAGAGATTTTTCAATAATTACTTCCACATCCAGTGGAAGTATAGTAACGACAAAAAAATTTTTAAAAATTTTTATTGTTCAAATAGGCTTAGAATGTCATGAAACGTCGAGATTTTAAATTTGAGCGAAAAAAAATTTCTGTCTGTCGGTCTGTAACTTTTTTGTGCGCACGTTTGCTCTGGAACCGTTTGAGATATTGACTTGAAATTTGGTACACATATGTACTTTAACGAGATCTAGATCTAGATTATATTTTCATCTTGTTCTGAAGGGTTGGGGGGTAAATTGGGGTAAATTTGGGGTAAATAGGTAAATCAAGCAGGTAAGAGTTCATAAAATTCGTATTTAGCATATACAAGAGAAGCCAAGGTCCCAAGGCATTAGCCACCTCCCATTACCACCCCCATCCCTATTATTAAAGGGGATGAAAAAAATTGTGATTTAGTGTGGGTACAAGAACCAGAAACCTCAAAATATTTTTTTACTTCATCCACCTTCACTACCAACCCCCTATCACCCCCCACTCCACTACCGATGTGGGGTATCGTTTTATGGGTTTTTGGGGTAGAGGATTTCAAATATTATATTATTAAAGTTCCATAAACAATTATTTCCACATTTTCGTTGTGAGTGACTTGGATAGAAAATCTGGATGTTGAAGCAGTGATTCCTTGGGCAGCGGTTTTTTTTTATGTTTTCAGCTGTTCCCAGCGCTTCTTATTTTTAGAAGACAGCGAAGAAAAAAGTTTCGCGGACATCTTACATATCATTCACTATAGCAAATACAGAAGGCTAGAAAAATACATTGGAGAATCTCAATTTGGGTTTATAAAGAACTTTGTTTGAGATACAAGTATTAATGCAATGAGCATGCCTTGTGGATTGTTATATATTTGCCTGTTTTGTCAGTTTGTCAGTGAAAATAATTTTGTAGAAGTATATTTTCAATTGAAAATGTTCGGATCGGCTTATTTTTGTACAAAATTAGATTTTGCAAATATACTGTTTTATGTAAAGGAGGATGGTAGAAGTGTATTTATAATGTACAAAAATATTTGAAATAAACAGATATTTTCATGACAAATAATGGGCTCATAGTGTCACTATTCCTTATGTTTATTAGGCTCACAATATGGCAATCTATTTGATTCTTACGTTCACTGCGATTCAAGAGATATTGCGGGTAAAACAATAACATAGACACAAAAAATAAAAACCGCTGCCCAAGGAATCACTACTTCCACATCTAGATTTTCTATTCAAGTCACAACGAAAAAATTTTGTATGTGGAAATAATTGTTTAAGGAAGTTTAATAATATATTTGAAATCCTCTACCCCGAAAACCCATAAAACGATAGTCCACATGGGTAGTGGGGGTGGATAAAGTAAAAAAATATTTTGAGGTTTCTGATTCTTGTACACGCACTAAATCACAATTTTTTTTCATCCCCTTTAATAATGGGGTGGGGGTGGTAATGGGGGTGGCTAATGCTAAAATTTATTTTGAGACCTAAGCTTCTCCTGTATATACTAAATACCAATTTTATGAACTCTTACCTGCTTGATTTACCTATTTACCCCAAATTTACCCCTATATTTACCTTCCAACTCTTCGACGGAACAAGATGAAAATATAATCTAGTTCTAGATCTCGTTAAAGTACATATGTGTACCAAATTTCAAGTCAATATCTCAAACGGTTCCAGAGTAAACGTGCGCACAAAAAAATAAGTTACAGACAGACAGACCGACAGACAGACCAACATACAGACAGGAATTTTTTTTCGCTCAAACTTAAAATCTCGACATTTCATGACATTCTAAGCCTATTTGAACAATACAAATTTTTTTAAATTTTTTTGTCGTTACTATACTTCCACTGGATGTGGAAGTAAAAAGTGGTCTTTCTCTGGTACTCCATTGGATAACCCATATGTATTTCGACGTGCTGAACACGAATCGGGTGTCCGTTTAGCTCCGTTACCCACCAATTTTTAGTAAATCGTGAAAATAACCTAAATTATGAGTTTTTTTTTGGTTATTTTCACGATTTACAAAAAAATGTTTACCCAATGGAGTACCAGAAAAAGACCACGTTTTTCATTTTGTGTGCCTGCGTAATTAATATGACAGTTTTTGTTGAAGCTTCTTATTTGGTTTAGTCAAATATTAATACGAGATATGTTCTCAGTCTGGATGAACCTATCCTATTACAGTTATTACTACTCCAAAAAAAAATATTACAAATATGTAGGTCACGATTTTAATTGAAGTATTTACGTAATGTTTGTTTCTAAAAAGAATAACGTGTGCTGCACGTGTATCGTTATCAACTGTCACATTTCTGTCTTGTACTCGTAACTACTAAAAAAGTAATATGGTCGAAACCAAATCCAGAACAAAAAACAAAACATCTTATAAATAAAATTTATAACATGTTATTCTCAACTATGAATAAAACGCCAGTATGTTCAACTTCTAGCGGCTTCTTGGCACCGAGAGTTGTTATTTTTTGTGTGTAATTGCATTTGTTTTCAACAGTGGCGTGCATTTGGTTTTGTTTACGTTGACTGCAGATATTGTTCATTTTTTCTCTCAAGTTGTCGGCCTTACAAGCAAAATGTTTTGGCTGATGTCTTTAGTTGAAACCTTTACATTCACATTTATTTAATAATTATTATATTATTTAGAGAACTTTTCCTGACAACAACAATTTAAAAATTGGTGTAATAACTCTAATATTTAAAAAAAGTGACCCGCTGGATGTTAACGATTATAGAGGCATTACAGTTCCAACTATCTTAAGTAAAGTAGTTGAGAGGATAATATATGATAAAATGCTGTCGTATCTTAATAAATACAATATAATTTCTAAATGTCAAAACGGGTTTTGTCCAAGTAAATCAACGGAAAGTGTCACCTATGATTTTATTGAGTACATATATAAAGGTCTTGATGAGGGTAAATATGTCGGAGCAATATTCTTTGACCTCTCCAAGGCCTTTGATTGCTTAGACTGTTTTCATTAGAGATAAATTGTACGCTGTCGGTTTTCGAGGCAACTTCTTATCATGGTTAATGTCTTATGTTCAACACAGAAAAATTTATGTAAAATTAAATAATAATATCTCTGACGTTCAAAATAGAGACCTGGGAGTTCTCCAGGGCTCAATACTTAGTCCGCTCATATTTCTTATTTTTATTAACGATCTTCCATACCATGTTTGTACTGACTGCACAGTGTTATACGCTGATGATGTCACACTCGCAGCAGTTGTGGATAGTGCTGAGGTGCTTCAAGTTCGTCTAAACACTTTATCTGCTGATTTCACCAACTGGTGTTATAAAAACGCCTTAACAGTAAATGCCGAGAAAACTGTTGCCATGCAGTTTTTTTCTCGAAAAAATAATACTTCCTTTCATGTTGTCGTAAATAAAAAAGCAATTCAGTTGTCATGTTTTACTAAATTTTTAGGTACTTTTATATGAGTTGGAAGAGTAATTGTGACTATGTATGCAAAAAAATTAACAGTGGCTATTATGCATTACTGCAGTTGAAAACAATATTTGATATTAAACAGCTTCTTAATACAGTGCGTGTAATTGCGGACTGGGCATGTACGTCCACGTAGCGCGAGAGATATGACAACCCAGGTAACAGCAAACTCGCCAGTCGGCGACATAGATTAAAGAGTCGGCGCTAGACCACTAAAAGCATCCCCGTTCTCAGTTATTTCATTTCAGCCAGCTGGCACACGCGATGTTGCAATTCTTACTCCCTATGCCCAGCCCGCCACTACACACACTGTATACAGGGTGTCCCGAAACCCCCGCCTTCTCCTTTAGGTGCTAATTCTCCATGCAAAAATAGTAAGAAAAGTTCCTATAAACATGTGTCCGGAAATGCTTCCTAAGGGAGCTACGGCCCTCTAAAGATGGCGCAAAAATAGGTGTTTTTACTAATTATCTCGGAAATGATTTGGGACAACTTTATGAAACTTGGTTAACTTTTTTAGATTATTAAAGTTTATTGTTTTACAGTATTAGTCAAAATTAATTTTATCCGGGGGCGGAGAAACGAGGTGTTCTTTGTTTCTACATATTAATTTTTCCATTTGACATTTTTAGTATTTTAATCCCTGATTATGATTCCCTGGTTAATTCTGCATAAAAAAGGGCCTCTTTACAATTAGCCATATGGCAAGCCGTTTTCGAGTAAAAGCGGTTTAAACGAAATATTGCGAATTCGTTTGCTAAATGCGCATTATTTATTTTTCAAAGTAGGCGTAAAACAATAACCTTTATTAATCAAAAAAAGTTAACCAAGTTTCATAAAGTTGTCCCAAATCATTTCCGAGATAATTAGTAAAAACACCTATTTTTGCGCCATCCTTAGAGGGCCGTAGCTCCCTTAGGAAGCATTTTCGGACACATGTTTATATGAATTTTTCTTAATATTTTTGCATGGAGAATTAGCGCCTAAAGGGAAAGGCGAAAGTTTCGGGACACCCTGTATATTACGCTCTAATTTTTACTTTTTAGTCTACTTATTTTACAGACAAAACCCTTTCATTTGCCGCCGCCATCCACCCCTTCCCTCTCCCGTCTTCTCACCTATCTAACACTACTTCCCACTCCTTTCCCACCTCTTCCCACCCCTTCCCCTGCCTTCTCTCATCGCTCCCCACCTCTTTCCACCCCATTCCCACCTCTTTCCACCCCATTCCCACCTCTTTCCACCCTTTTCCCACCTCTCCCCACTCCTTCCCATTCCATTCCCACCTCTACCCACCCCTTCCCACCGCTTCCCATCCATTACCATCCCTTTTCCCACCCCTTCCCCACCTCTCCCCACATCTTCTCCACCTCTTCCCATTCGATTTCGCGCAGTTACGCCCAACGGAAAACGGCAGTTCGCATTTTTTTATCGTTTTATACACCCCACTTTATAAATAGAAAGGAGTTTTAGCCTCACTTCTTTGATAATTTTAGCCTCCAATTTGATACAACTTTGATTGATGTTATTGGAACTTAGGCCAATGAAAAATGGCAGTTCTCGATTAATTCATGTCTTGTTCATCATTTTACTTCCACATCCAGTGGAAGTATAGTAACGACAAAAAAATTAAAAAAAAAAATATTGTTCAAATAGGCTTAGAATGTCATGAAACGAGATTTTAAGTTTGAGCGAAAAAAATTTCTGTCTGTCGGTCTGTCTGTAACTTTTTTTGCGCGCACGTTTACTCTGGAACCGTTTAAGATATTGACTTGAAATTTGGTACACATATGTAGGTACTTTAACGAGATCTGGAACTAGATTATATTTTCATCTTGTTCCGTCGAAGAGTTGGGGGTAAATTTGGGGTAAATGGGTAAATCAAGCAGGTAAGAGTCCATAAAATTGGTATTTAGTATATACAAAAGAAGCTAAGGTCTCAAAAAAATTTTTGGCATTAGCAACCCCCATTACCACCCCCACCCCCCTATCACCACCCCCACCCCATTACCGATGTGGGGTATCGTTTTATGGGTTTTTGGTGTAGAGGATTTCAAAGATTATATTATTAAAGTTTCATGAACAATTATTTCCACATACAAAGTTTTTTCGTTGTGAGTGACTTGGATAGAGAATCTGGATGTGGAAGTAGTGATTCCTTGGGCAGCGGTTTTTAACGAGAATTAATCGAGAATTGCCTCGCCGCGGTATAAAAATTACGATATTTTTTCGACAGACGAAAGTCGTTTGCCAGCCGCCCATATCGTTTTTCGTCGTATGAAAAAGAATTTCACAGTCTATAGAGTTTCCCTGCGATAAAGCTCACTGTTTTGATAAGGGTTTTCGGTAACGGGCTGCCGTACTAATAATACGTCGATTTTAAGTCAATATGGTAATGAAGTGAACTAAATCGAAAAAAGTGCAAAAGTACATTTTGTGCGGGCTTGTCAAATATTCAAAGTGTAACAACACAGTAATAGTTCAGTGATGTTAGTGTTTTACCGATTGCCATATAGTTCGATATAAAAACGCGAGTTGGTACGCCTGTGGCAAAAACATGTAATTTACGCCACAAACCATAATAATTTAGAGCATTTCGAAATACATACAGACATAATACACTTTTGAGAGCAGCCTTCGAATGTTTTATGATTCGAAAATGATAAAAGTTCAATTGTTTTAAGTTGTTACATTTATTAAGTATGTTTCTATTAATACGTTATTCTCGCGGTAAACAAATTTATATATCATTTTCACCGCTGCTCGGCCTTGGTGCCAATTTTCATATTACTATAAATAGAATAAATGGACCAATAAAATTAATTATCGGCTTTATTATTTTTAAATCAATTGTTACAATGATTTTTAGATATTTTTGGTTCGCCGGTTTTGTTTATTGTATTAACTGGCACTTTTTTATGAATGCATGGTAAAATCTGCAGGCAGGCGGTATATAGTTAGATTTTAAAAATTATTGGATTTAAAAATACAATTTGGTTTGATTTCTTTGGACCTTATTGTTTATAATTTATTACTGGCAGCAAATAATATAATTGTTTGCAATAGATTTTTAAAAGGAAGAAATTTCACATATATGCCACCACTTAGTTCTTTATGTAAAATTTAGTCCTCTACAACTTTGTTCTTATAGTCTTTTCACAGCTCTTACCATTTTGGCAGCGACTTCATTTTAATATGAAAAGTACTCCCTCCTCAATGCTCAATGTCAAGTTGCTACCTTATCGGGTGTCCAAACAATTCTCCGGCAGATAAAGAGAGGTTAAAATGTAGTTAAAGGAAAATATAACGGCTATATCTGTTTCTCGCATGATTTGGTTGGACTAAGAACTTGAAGTAGAAGGGTTAACCTAGAGTCCTCAGAGAAACCTTCACATTTTTTTTATGGTGACCACCATATATATTTTTCATATATTTCTTCCTTGATAGTTGTGTTAACTACATGCCAAATATTACTGTCTTCTGTCAACTTTTTTCCATAATTAAATGTTTTGTGGGGTCCACTCTGTATATTCTTCAACGGAAGTATATCGCAGTTCTTCGTTGGCAGTAGCGCTAACTACCTACCAAATTCTACTATTCTCCGCCAAGTGGTTTTGTAGTTATAGCGCCAACAGACAGACACCAGGCCGACCGACAGACAGACAGACTAGCGGAACTAAATGGCTTTAATTTTCATAGTCTACATAGTCTAAAACGTGAAAATCCGGAGAAATCTCGGAGGGTGATTTTTTCATGATTAAAATACTTCCCTTCAGCATGAATTATAAAAAAAACTTTCTATCTACCTTTAACTTCTCAAAGCACTAATTGACAGAATGATAATTAAAGATCACCAAGAAAGCATTGGAATTAAAGCAGTAGAAAAATTTAAATCCTCAGGAATTTATATTCACTGTCGTTTGCAACGGCAATCACAAGTACAGTCTAAAATATGATTAACAAGGTCCACTTCGTCTATGTAATTTAATAGAATTGATTGTTTTCTTAAAATAAAAAATAAGTGTTTTACATTTGTCGGTATTAAACTTTATATTAACTTTTTCACACCTTTTCCTATCATTATGCAATTTGAGGAAATCATAACCTTAACAAATACCTTTAAGTTATCCACATATAATAGTGCTTTACATTATAATTCGACTAAATATGTCGCTGATAAAAATTATAAACAAAAGCGGACCTAGGTGGGGCCCTTAGGGGACATCGAATAATAACTAACATGGCGTGGACTCATAATTTCCTATTTTAACTGTAAAAATTCTATCACTAAAGGAACTACGAAGCCACTGAAGAAAGCACACAGTTAGAGCTACATTTTTACATTTTAATAAAATAGTATGATCTTCCCTTTTAAAAACGTTTGTAAAATCGACATACGCTGTGTCTAGTTGTATTCCTTCATCAATAATGATTACTGCGGTTAGCTATATTTACAAGTTGATTTTCCACTGTGGTAATTATGTTCTGGAATTTTCATTGTTTATATTTTGGGGCACAATCTACTTATTACTAGCGATTCTAGTACTTTTGTCATAGAACATAAACCATAAACGAGTGTGAGGTAGGCATTTTTCCATATAGGGAGAATTTTCATTTAATGACAGGTTACATATCCACAAAGGTAGCCATACAGTCGCTATAGATCTCCAGAAGGTATTTGATACCATCAGTCACGAAGCCGTAGTCCATATAACAAAGGAGTACAGCACTATTCAATAAACAAGATAATGAAGGCCTACCTTCACGAAAACACTGCCATACAATGGTTTGGACAAATGACGGAAACCAAACAAAAGAAAAGAACAAAAGGTTATTCACCAATGCTAGACCAAGTGATATAAAACACAATAAGGCAAACACCAAATTGTATCAAAGACAAAAAACACACATGTATCTCTTAATCGTTGCAGAAGAAGAGCTACACATTCTCAACTTCCTAGCAAAACATGAAACTGCATCTGAACATATCTGGACTGAAAATAATCTTCAAGAAAAGTCTAATAATGGAGCGAGACCCGTCAACAAAGGAGAGTCTGACCAGCGGAGAAGAATACAAAAGAGGTGACTACTCCCTAAGAACATTGAACAAACTGAAATATTTAGAAACATATCTGACGAACCAACTGAAAAGGAGAGAAACTGTAAAGGAGGGAATTAAAACAGCACACAGATTTATAAGGACAATTATACGGTTCATCGAGAAAATCAAACTATCACAGTGCCTGATCAAGAGAATATACACAACAGCCATCATACTGCCAACGATGACATATGGAGTGAAGAACGCGGAAAAAAAAGCCAACAGAAGAAGTTTGAGAAGAGTTGAAAAGGACATCATCCAACTACTCACAAAAATAACAAGACGAAAACAGTGACAAAAAATATCAACACTACTAGAAGGGAAGACAGTTACAAAAAGAGGAGAAATGCTAGCAATGAAGTACTGGGTACATGTCCAAACAAAAGTCTCAACCATCATGTACTGACGACACATCTACTGAAGAAAGCGCTAATACTGAAGAGCAACAAAATAAGGAGACAATGCTACACGTGAAGAACAACAACTGAGAGGATCATGAACAAACTAGGAAAGAACCAAGCATACTGGGAAAGCGAAACGAGGAAAAATAATGAATATCACAAATAAATCGCAACGATATATACTCTACCAGAATCAGAAACGGAGGAATCAGAAGACTAAGAAGAAGAAGATTTGTAGAAGCAGGAACACAAAAAGAGGAGCATAAACACTCCCTATGATGACACAGTGCGTCGACGCATTTCACAAACACCTACACTGTTCATCTCACGCTCCTGTACCATGCGTAGCCGGCCCAGCGGTATATCTTGAGAGTGGCAGCAATGCCTACCGCACATTGGTAAACCAATCAATCAATCAAGATTGCATATCCACAAAGGTAGCGCCAGTGATGGACTGTACATTTTTACAAAATATGGAGATATATTGTTTGGTCCTGCCCTCCTGTTACTGTCAAGATATAACTTCGTTAAAAACTTCATCAATAAAGAAATATATTATAGGAAGTTTTACATATATGCCTTCTAAATAATAATGGTGCAATCATTTTTTGGAGCAGCGCCTATTCAACAATTCGATTGAAAAACAACTAGAATAAAAAATGTTCTTGTTGGAAATTAAATCCCTTACAATGCCAACTTGTAATCTCGGCAATAAATTTCGTATAAAATTCATTGCATTTCATGGGGATAAATCAATCTTGTGTTTCAGTGTTTCCACAAACATATTAAGAGTAAATAATGAACTGGAAAATGTTCAGAAAATAATGTGGTTACTGTGCCAGAAGTTTATAAATTCAGCTGTATTTATAATATACGTTGAATAAAACATACTATAAACACTGTTTGAAGTAGTAAGAACTGGTTTAAAAAAATAAACGTGCTACAATAAATTGGAAAGTATAAAGAAATCTGTGAATTCTGATAAAGCGACAAAAAACCGCTGCCCAAGGAATCACTACTTCCACATCCAGATTTTCCATCCAAGTCTCTCACAACGAAAAAATTTTGTATATGGAAATAATTTTTTATGGAACTTTAAAATAATATAATATTTGAAATCGTCTACCCCAAAAACTCATAAAACGATATCCCACATCGGTATTGGGGTGAGGGCAATAATAAGGGGGTGGTAGTGGGGATGAATGAAGTAAAAAAATATTGTGAGGCCTTTGGTTCTTATACGCACACTAAATCATAATTTTTTTTTCACCCCCTTTTAAATTGGGTGGAAGTAGTAATGGGGGTGACTAAAGCCAAACATTTTTTTGCGACATTAGCTTTTCTTGTATATGCTAAATACCAATTTTATGGTCTCTTACCTGCTTGATTTACTTATTTACCCTCATTTACCCCAATTTACGGAATAATCTTCAGACCTCGTTGAAATACATACGTGTACCAAATTTCAAGTCAATATCTTAAACGGTTCCAGAGTGCGCACAAAAGGTTACAGACAGACCGACAGACAGACAAACAGAACGACAGAGAGAAAATTTTGTTTGCTCAAACTTAAAATCTCGACGTTTCATGATATTCTAAGCCTATTTGAACAATAAAAATTTTTTAATTTTTTTTCACTGGATGTAGAAGTAAAATAGAATTGGTGATACAAATTTAAAGATACAATCGGCATTTGAAGATGGATACATAGTTCACCATTATAAATAAATTTTCAAATATAATTTTCAAAAACATGTTGCTTGTATTATTTCCTACATTCATTTAGTACTATTTTCTATATTTGCTTGATACAAGGACAACTTCTTCATAATTAGATAAGTCGAGATTTGCAATTTGTTTAAAATAAACACAAAAAAATACGACAATGCAATTTTTTGAACCTAATTCGATAATACTGTTCTATTGTAATTCTAGTTAACCTTGATCAAATTAAATTTGGGAACACCAAATACGTCCAGATTAGTTAAAATTGAGTGATCGCAAAAAACGCAGTAGTTATTTCCTAGTTCCTTAAAATTTAAGTGACATTAACTTTCACTAAGCTCTTGAAGCTTTTGGCAGTTCTCGAGTCCATTTCGAGGTTATCAAGACTCCTACTCACACTATAAAGTGCATCGTTCTAGTACGGAAAATATTCGATACAAAATTAGTGGTTCGCTTGTAAGAAAAAAAGAGATATGAACTCTTGAAGTAAGATATAAAATTGCTATCTTTTGGCTATTTCGGTTATATTTCATTTTTTTCTTTATAAAAAAAATCGACCGAATGTACGTTAATATAAAAATTTGTACCACAGTGGAAGTACAGTAGGTAACGGTAAAGAAACATTTCATATTTTTTTTTTGTTCAAATAGGCTTAGAATGTCATGAAATATCGAGATTTTAAGTTTGAGCAAAGAAAATTTCTGTCTGAAGGTTTATTGGTGTGTCGGTCTGTCGATTTGTTTATAACTTTTTTTTGCACACGATTACTCTGGAATGGTTTACGATATGGACTTAAACAGGTAAAACAAGCAAGTAAGAGTCCATGAAATTAGGATTTATTGTATGTACGAGTGGCCTAGGTCTCAAAATTTTTAGCATCAGCGAATTTCACCCACTATCACCCATTACCACCATTATTAAAGAAAGAAAATTATGATATAGTGTTAATGGCAGCACTAAGTATGTTTATATTGTTTATACATGATGATGATTTTCAGCAGCATTACATATCATGCATGTACTGCTAGAAGTTTGTTTTAAAACATTTAGGTAAAGAGAGGCTTCATCGTGTTCCAAGGCCACAATTTCACCGTCAACAAGACGTTTACAAATCAAGTATATTCCAGAATTGTTATTGTATTCAGCCGGAGGAATGTTTATATTCTCCCTGAAACGAATTAGAATTTGGATTTTCTCTTCATGCTCATTAGGAATAGGCCTTAAACCTCGAGCCCAAAAACAACATCGACTAGGAGCATGCTGCCCTTTCCAGCTACATTTTTCAAATTTTATACTTAAATATCTTGGAAACTCTTAACTGTAGGGGGTTAGGCCATTTGAGACTTTTAATCAGCATGATTTGAAGTACAACATACTTCAGTTTTACGACGTTTGACCGATTTTTTTCGAATTCTCCCAATTTGAAGCTTGAATTTCCCAACTCGACCAAGATATTTGGGGGGAGCGCTACCCCAACCCCCCGCCCCCTCCTCCTATAGAGACACCACCGATTCTACATATACAAAATATTCTAAAACGGCTCAGACCCCAAAATTTTCAGACCCAATTGACCAGTAATGATGTCATCAAACTGGGGTTAAGAAGCAGATCCTATTCATGAACCCACTTACTAAAACTATAGTCCGGTGATTTTAGATTAAAAAATAACGATTTCTCGGAAAGTTTTAGGACAAACCAAAAATTAGTCTGCCCCCTACAGAAGTTCCTCAGGAATCCGAAAAAAATAGTGTTGACCACTCAAAATGGCGGCTTTAATGGTTATTTAACTTTTTGTAAACAAAATTAATTTTGCAACTTACTTGTTTGCTTATATCGTCGCTTCTAAAGGTCGTAGAAACACGTTCGACCCGTCAATTTCTTCGTCATGGGTTCCCCTATAAGGTAGGTATAAAGAACGAATTATTGATTGTTAATAACATTGTATGACCAGAAACTGAAAAAATCGTCGAACTTTGAAGTACTGTAGAAACAAATATAAAATCTGCATGTTAACGATATTATGAGGAATAGTACATATTTTTACTCTTAATGAAATGCACTTTGTCCCGTTGCAAAATATTAATTATTTTTTTTGCAATTAATTTATAAAAAAAAATTCAAACTTATATTAAAAGATCATATTAATATTTTAGAGTTATGTCTCGGTAAAAACATCGTATTTGACGTACATTTACATAATCAAAAAGAATATTGCAAAAAAAAATTAATTTGTGACTTTTTTACGCAAAAAATTAATTTTGCAACTTAAACAAATGTAAATATCTCAGTGGATTTTGCACAAAATTTATTGCTACAAACGGCATTTTAATTGTCATAAAAAAACACGAATTCAAAAAAAAAATTTTTTTGCTCCGATGCTTTGGAGCCGAGATATGAAGAATTAACGTTTCTTGCGATTGCGGCGAAATTTGAAAATATTTTTACTTGAAAATTTAACTGAATATACCTCAGAGTGTGTGTTATCACTTACACTGTCATGTCTATATATCCAGATGGGCCATGAAGAAAAAATTGAGAAAATTGCATCGCGCTCACCCTAGACGCCAGATTCCCCTCCCCCTTCACTGCTAGTAGGGTACTTGGACAGTTTTTCCGCGGCAGCAGCTTTATTTCTCTTTTTCTCGGCTTCAGGAGTGGCTAGATGGACGTTTTCTTTAATGCAACTTATTTTTTTCTCAGCTTTCCGATTCTTCGATTATTTTTCAATTATCCAATTACGTTGCTCCGCAAAAAGAATTTGTAATACAGCGGCTTTATTATTTTATTATTATAGATAAAATAATTTCAGTAGTTTATAATCAAACATCTTATAATTATTTCCACATCCAGTGGAAGTATAGTAACGCAAAAAAATTGTAAAAATTTTTATTGTTCAAATAGGCTTAGAATGTCATGAAATGTCGAGATTTTAAGTTTGGGCAAAAAAGTCTGTCGCTCTGTCAGTCGGTCCGTCTGTAACTTTTTTGTGCGCGCGATTAATTACTCTGGAACCTTTTAATATATTGACTTGAAATTTGCTACATGCATGTATTTTCACGAGATCTGGAAGTTTGATCTTATTCCGTTGAAGGGTTGGGGGAAATGGGTAAATGGGTAAATTAAGCAAGTAAGAGCCCATAAAACTGGTATTTAGTATAAATAAGAGAAAGTAAGGTCCCAAAAAATTTGTTGGCATTAGCCACCCCCATTACCACCCCCCACCCCATTATTAAAGGGGGTGATAAAAATAAAATTGTGATTTAATGTGTATACAAGAAGCAAAGGCCTCAATTTTGTTTTTTACTTCATCTACCCCCACTACCACCATTCCACCCCCACTACCGATGTGACATATCGTTTTATTGGTTTTTTTTTCGTTGTGAGAGACTTGGATCGAAAATCTGGATGTGGAAGTAGTGATGATCGACACATTTCTAAAACCGGAAATATCGCTCGTAGACAAAAAATTTTTATATCATTGTGTTAGTGAACGAATTCTGAACAACTTTCAAAATGTCCGACTGTCCGTCCGTCCGTCCGTCCGTCCGTCCGTCACGTTTCTTGTAAGCACGATAGCTCAAGAAAAAAAAATCCGATTGTACTGAAATTTGGACGGTAAGTTAACGTTAGCCAAAGGAAGAACAAAATCGATAAAAATGTTATTAATGATTTAAATTTGAAATTTTTTTTTTTTTGATTTTTATGTTTTTGTAATTGAAGAGAAATCTGGTGGAATGATATTTCATTTAAATATCTAAATATTTATGAATTTTACAAATATCCATTTCATAATGTAATATACCACCGTGAAAATTTGATTTTAGCTTGTGTCTTATAATGTAAAAATTTACATTTTTTTACGTGTTAAGTAGTTCTTACGCTTTTGACTCGGAATCTAAGGGTCCCGGGTTCGAAACCCAAATGGGGTTTGGTATGTTTTTTTTTATTTTTACTTTATTTTACACTGAGTCTTTTACCAACTAAGTTCGGACTATAAAATTAAAAATGTCTAAAACTAACATTATTTACAAAAAACCGCGAAGAGTATCCTCTAGAATGTGTAACAATTATATAAAAAGTTCAGTGAACAGGCGAAGAGTACGTTTTTAGCTTGTATTTGAGTATAAAAGAGTGGGGCTAAAATTGTAATCAAGAAAATTTGTAATTTTGGTGCAGTAATTGTGAAGCTAATGTTTTATGGATACAGAACAATAATAAAGTAATTATCCTCCTGGTTTGAAAAACTGTTGCTAAAGCTACTCATAACATAATTTCCTGTCTTTGACCCCAATCCTTTAAATGGAGTATTTACACTACCAGGATAATAAATATATTTTTGCAATTCAAGTTGTAACGAGCATATTAATAATAAATAAAATCGCTATGTGGGCTGATAATTACCTGCAAAACAAATATAATTATTTGTCGTACTGTTCGTTTACCTAGTAAACATATAAATTTATTCTATAGTTTGAAAACGTATATGCACTTATTTGTTTGAAAGACCTTGTTCGTAATTGCTGTAAACACATATGCAATTTGCGCTGAACGCTGGGCATTTTTTTAATCGAAAAATTAAGTAAGCGGGAATGTTCTGCAGTAAACATGTCTTTAAATTATTTATGCTAATTTGTTCTTACGACCGTTTTTCAAATAGTAAACATAATTTAAATAAACATTCCCTGCTAATCGAGGAGCATTGTAGTGTGCATTTTCAGTATAAATTATAATTATATGTTGCTATATAATCAAATGTGAAATATAACATTCAACACTCTCTCAATACTCCAGTCGGTAAAGTAAAAAATACACCAGAAGATCGCAAAAAATATTATCTGAGATTTTCCTTCAGTAACTGTTTGTGGAGGGATTATACATCATAAAACCACAAAAATCCATTCGAGGGGGGAAGGTGCAGCAGCCCCCCAAAAAACCACCCATTCGGTGAAAAGAGCCTTATTTTACTGATAACTTGTTAACCGTTGAAGATATAAAAAATTACTCATCATAAAAAAGAAAGCTTGGCAAATCCATATTGAAAATATAAGAAAAATTGAATTTTTAGAAAATGCGTTATATAATCGTTAATACCTTCGCCAATTGTCGACATGTCTAAGAAAATAGTGTAAGCAAATGAAAGATATTTTTATAACCTTCAATTTTTCACCATAGAAAGTTATAAAAGTAACTAGATTTCTAGGGGTTTTAAGGTCCCTATATGTTTTGTAATTTGGAGATTGTGTAAGTAAAAATTTTGTTTTTTCGAGGTGGTAGAGGGGTTGAAAAATATTATATAAAAAAATTGAGGTATTCTAGTATATACACCAAATCCCAAATTACTATACTCTTACCAGCTTGCTTTACTTATTTTCTCATATTTACCCCTATTTAACATCCAACACGTATTTAAATTTGTATGATTAAACAAAATTATTGTAAATCCAGTTATTTTTCACTTGAAATTTCACTAATTTTATTTGTTTAGCAGTTAATTTAATTTAATAAAATTTATTAGAATAATATTTCGAAAAAACACATGGCTGTAATGTTGAGAAATGAACGACTATACAGTGGGCTTCAACAAGCTCTCCTGACATTTTTTGATGTACATAGCAGAAGAATCTTTCTTTGTAACTGTTGTATTCGAGTTGTTTGTTGTAGGTTGTATTATACTATACATTGCACAGGGATGCGCGCGCTTTTTCCATTCATTCTAAACTGCATTAAAATTCTTTCCCTTTCAGTAGCATTTTTTTTTTCCTGAGAAATATAGTATAATTTTAAATGGTATGATCAATTAATATGAACTCTTACCTTTATTTTTAGTCTGGGTACATTCAAAAATATTAAAATACAAAGACGTTAGATTAATTTAAAAAAAAATCCAAAAATGAATATGCAGTCTGCATATTCAATTTTTTGATGATATTTTTTTTATGCAATTTTTTAAATATTAAATGATTAGAAACAATAGTTATATGATATATAAACTAAAAAAAAAAATGTTTGAGCTAAATTTCCAAGATGTTTGGGTCTTTTTTTATTTTTAGGAAGCAATAAAAACTTCAACATGCTGGTAAATTTGTAAATGTGAATATTTTTATTCCTAACTTTTTCTGCATTGAAGTACTACCTTGAACTAAAAGATAATGCATTTATAACTTATATTAAAGTCAGTTATTTTTTATGGGCCTGTAAATAGTTACAGACGCAAGAAATTAAGAGATAACTATATTGCATTGTTATTTTTATATACTAATAAATATCAATAGCCATCAAAAAATGGCAGCACAAGGGAGTATTTTATATCCCCTTTAAAACCCATTTTGATTTTTCTTCCTAGCTTGTATGGTTTTCGAGCAATTCAATTTTTTCTATAGGCCGCGCTTAATAAATTTCAAATAAAAGAAAATTCGCGCGCATTAAAAACACAAATTTTGGTTTTTTTTTAATATCGATTTTCTCGAAAACCATGGCATATACAACAAAATTACAACAGGACTTTTTTATCATGAGAAATTTTTTATATCTTCAACGGTTAACGAGTTATCAGTAAAATAAGGCTTATTTCACCGAAAGGGTGGTTTTTGGGGGGGGGGGGGGATGGGGGTTCCGCACACTCCCAAACGGATTTCTGTGGTTTTGTGATGTATAACCCCTCCACTAACAGTTAGTTACTGATGGAAAGTCTCAGGTAACGTTTTTTGTGATGGAAATTTTTATAATTATTGGACTACAAATAGATACATTTATTTTAACTACAGCGTCTTCTATGGCCATTTGGGTTTGGTAAAAATTATTGATTGATAGATAGATTGATTGATTTACGGGAAAAAAAACAAAATTTTATAATTTTAAGGCGCACAAAAAAAACCTTTCCAAAATAAATTTTCAAAATAAAACGTTGTTTTTTGAGGAAAAAATAGTGAAAAAAGTGGTAGAAAACAATTTATGATTATAGCAAGCCAATAAAATTTTTGCTTTAAAAAGACTACTCGAGGTATAACTAGTATCGAAACTGTAAAATGTTATTATTTTTTCAATATGGAATCTCATCTCAAGACACGGTGTACTTTTTTGGGGTAAATATACACCAACAAATATGTTTTTTTTTGCTGAAAAAGAGCAATAAACTGTATGTTCGGTTTAGGCTATAGGGATTCATGTAAATCTATTTACAAAAAATATTGCCCCTATGTCTATACATATTCGAAATTTTAAAATTTGTAAAGCAAATTTTATCACAATTTATTTTTCAAAATGCATATCATCGTTATCCAACTCGACATCCGTAGGCTTCAACTATATAAATCAAATCCATGTTACGTAGGAACTATCCATTTGTAATAGACAAGTAATGACATAAAAAATATAGCCAGCCAAAAATTTTCTACTGTAAAATCTATCTTGGTTGTGAATGCATTTTACTCTCTAGATGAGTTTCTGAATTCGTGGCTAATATAGGTAAACAAATGGTATTTTGTAAATATTTGTACATAATGTTGCCAAAATGCATTTGATTTGTCCTATATGATGTATTTGATTTATGGGAATTAATAAATTATTATTATATGTGATTAAAGAGATTCATTATGACAAGCTCGTGATTCTCTTTTCTGAGGTTATCAACGTTTCTGTGTATTCAGCTAGTTCAGGCAGGGTTCAAACGTATTTTACATTTATATAAAATCAAAATATCGAATATATATCGCACGTACATTGGATATATATACAGGTGTCCGGAAACAAAGTAGAAAAATTTTTTAAAAATATATTAGGGGTTGCCTATTTCACTCCTTGGTGAATCACTCAAGAGGATGGAAAAAATTCACAGGATGCCTTTCAATAAGTGTAGTAGATATGCTAAATATTTTGTTTTTTGGAATTTTATTTTTTGAAGAAAAAAATGAAAACTGTTTTTAACATACCTCTTTAAAGGGCTATAACTTGACAACGGAGGTGTATTTTGAAAAATGTTATATGAAGAACTCCAATTCATTTGGGCTCAGGAATCTACAGTTAATTATTTCTACTTTGTTTCCGGACACCCTGTATATGTCAATCTTTTGGTTTTTAAATAAGTTGTTTAAAAAACATTTAATGGTATTCAAAACGGAACAGAACAGAAGTAAAAATATTATAAAACACAACACGAATTTAACAAGCATTTTGAGAACTTAACGAAATATATAACAGCTTGAAATAATTTATTGATAGTCTACTAATAGTCTGGTTATGACCTCCATCTTTACCTTTACATTTACTTAAAATTGCCACTGGGTGGCAATTTGTCTAGGTGGGCCCCTTACTCTTATAATGGTTTTAAATCAGTTTTATAGTTTTTCCAGACCATTTCGTTTCCAAGTAGTCTTAGAAAGAAACTTTCAGAATATCTTATAGATTATTTCAAAACTACAATTATCAAGTTTCCATTTTTCTCATTTTCTCGTAATAAATAGTGGTAAAAATCTAAAAAATATCTGTAAATTTTTTTTAAGTGTCTATAAATAAAAAAGTTAGCGCTCATCTGGGCTGAGGCTCGATGACGTCACAGTACATGATTCCGTCAACAGAGAGCGGGCGCGGGCACCGGAAGTTTAGTTCATTCAGTGTTATTCTTACCGGACACAGCGTAAGATATTTTTGTAGTTGGGCTTGTTTAATGTTTTAATCGATTGAAGAGGTGAGTTATGCCTAAAACAACAGCGAGTTGTGTACTGTGACGTCACAGTCTAGCGCGAAATTAAGTGAAAGACTACTTACTAAATGAGGTTGAATGTACATGATATTTTTAAAATAGGAGACTTCCTAATTACACAGGTCTACAAAAAAAAATGTCTTATCCTAAGGTTCTAATCTAATTTTTCTGAAGTATTTTGACGCGCTGAAGCCAGCTCAGTTTCCCTCTACCCTTCATCCCCTAAAAAGGGCGGAAAAAAGTCTTGTCCTAAGGTTCTCATCTAACCTTTCTGATGTAATTTGACGCGCTGAAACTAATTTTGGAAAAAAAAAATCGGCAGCTACTGGAGGCGGCTGGAACCTCCTCACCCGGTGAATCTTTGGAGCCGAAAAGAGCACTAAACAATATGAACTATCTCATTTAATTATATTCATTAAGTTGAAATATTTTTTTCATATTAAATCAGAAAAAAAAGTCTTGCGTTCGGTGGGATTTGGACCTAAGAACTTGAGTGTTAAATTTTTAGTCTGCACAACATTAATATTTTATTCAATGTTTTAATACAAATATATGCTTCATCAGATCTTAGCCCGGGGCCAGCCAGACAACCAGGGTGAACACCGCCGAGGCGAGTGTGAGGCTGGACGGGGTAGGTCCGGTTTGGCTTGGAGAAAAATAGAAAATTAGCTCCTGTCTTCTGTAGGCAGGCTTAAAAACTAGGTTAAAATTATAATGTGTCTACATGGACCTAAAATTAATATAAAAATAAACACAATACTATAAAAACGTTCGTAGGCAAGATTATTGATACGGGAAACAACTAAACGAAAAAACCTGTTCGTTGGTAATGGGATAAAAAACCATATAACTCTTGGTGGACAGCTTCCCTGCCAGATGTAGCCAAGGTAGTGTTCATGGTGGCTCGTTTAAGTTGGTATATTTTGTTTTATCTTTTGGCCTCGACCGATTTTTCACTAAATCGGTATCTTCAACCGTTCCCGAGTTATCAGCCGAAATTACTGAACACCTCTGTCATTATTAGAATATTACCCTGTACATTGCACTGCTGTGAGGACAAAAAACTATAAATTTCACTTGGCGGAGATTTTAAAAATCAGTATCAAATATAATTTGGGCATATGGGAAAATCGAAATTTTGTTTTGAAACGTATATAGCAGCGAAACCATTAATCCTACAGACATTTTTTGACAAAGCAAATTCATCATCATTTTCATCAAAATCAATATTTATCTAGATATTAGCAAGAGAAGAGAAAAAAACACGTTTCCTTGGAAAATGTAAATTTCCACTTGTTTCGTTCCTAACGTCCTTATTTTTGTCTTATGTCAAAAAAATAAAAAATAATTTTTTGTAGCATTAAATTCTCTACACATTCGTTAGGGCGAAGTATTTTGGCCTAGGGACCGCCGTTTAATGGTTATGGAGATTTAAAGAGAAAAATTCCAGATTTTAGACGAATTTCAGAAAAGTCTCCACTTTGGCCGACCGTATCTCGGCAATTTTTGGAACAGCATAAAAATCCAAAAAAAGACTTTTAGGTAATTCAATTCTCTACAATTTCGTTAGGTCAAAGTTTTTTGCCGTAGGAGTCGCCGTTTAGAAGTTACGAACGATTTAATGAATAAAGTGCATGACACCGTCACCTTGAAAGGCCCTCCGGACCCAAACGAAAAGTCCTATTAAAATTTCGATGCGGCAAAACGTTCCAGACATTGTGTAGTTTTCCTTAGGGAGTTTTTATTTTTGAGCTATCTCTCATAGTTTCCGAGTTACAAATGAAAAACCGTTTTCTGAGTCGCGGCATCCGAGGGTAAATCTTGGTCGAAAACACGACATCTAAATTTACTCGTATTTTAAAAAATACGATACCGCGACGGCCGTACTATGTAGCGATGGAAAGAGAAAGACTTGTAGTTGATCCGCATCGTAAATTGCATGTCGAAATTCGAAAATTCAGCTCGGCACGAACGAATCAAAAGTGACATTTTTACAATTTTTCGTTTGACGTTTCTCGATCGCGAATTTGTGTTAGAAGAGTGTCCATCTTCCATCTCGTTCCGCCGCAAAAATAGAGATAGACAGTCTTTGCGCGTTAATAACTAATTAACCGTAGATAATTAGTCGTTCACTCAATTTCACTCTCGTCAGATCAGTACAGTCCAGATTCCGTCAATAGTCTCTAAAAAAAGCCTTTGCGGCTGCAAATTTGCAAAGAGTACAGCCCTGTATTATTTTGTGGTATACGTTCTCTGACACTAGTCTATCGAACGTTAGGTTAGACTGTAAAATTTATCTTACACAAGAAGAGTGTTATTTTGTTTTTTAATTTTTTTCACGGAAACCAAATCGAAAAAGCGCAAGTGTGATATATCGTTGAAATCGGAATTTTACTGCTTTTCAATGGTTCAATTACAAATTGTAAGTAATCATAAAATAAACAACTTGTTGTGCCAAAACGGCACTAAACGTAATCCGATCTCAACCAAAACCTTTTCAGATCTTCTGAGGCAGTAAAGAAACCCTCATGCAAAGTTTCATCCAAATTCGTTCAGTAGCTTCGCCGCTATCGTGCTAACATACATACATACACACATACATACACACAGACATTTTTCAAAAACAACTTTTTTGGGTTCCTGGAACCTCAAAACGTAAAGAAATCTCTGTTATCTCAATTTTCGATTTTGGACTAATTGTAGTAACCTCCCACAATTTTATTGTGGGGAGGTTAAAAATAGGGGATGAAGGGGGTGGTAGAGGGAAACTGAGCCGGTAGAAATTCTTTTTTGTCCAAATTTGGCTTCAGAAAAGTTAGGTCAGAACCTTCAGACAAGACCTTTTTTTTTGCCCTTTTTTGGGGGATAAAAGGGGTAGAGGGAAAGGGAAACTGACACGGTAGAAAAAATTTACTCCAGTGAGTTAAAATACTTTGAAAAAGTTAGATCAGAACCTTGGGACAAGCAAGACCTCATTTTTGCCTTTTTTAGGGAATAAAATGGAGTAGTAGAGGGAAACTGACACAATATAATTTTTTTTTGTCTAAAATTGGCTTCAGCGCATCAAGGAGAAGACCTTTTTTTTACCTTTTTAGGGGATAAAATGGGGTGGTAGAGAAAAAATGAGACGGTAGAAAAAAAATTTTTCCCCCAAAATTGGCTTCAAGGCGTCAAGATACTTCTAAAAAGTTAGATGAGAACCTTAAGAAAAGACATTTTTTTTTGTAGACCTGTGTTATTCTTCAAGATTTTTTTCAATATTTCCCTTAACATTGCCGCTACAAAATAGGGATATATCTAATTTGTTTGAATTTTTACAATCTAAATCTTCACTTTGCGTCAATCTGTTATTATCCTCCAATTCCAAGGCGTACGCTTAATCGCAAAAACCATTACAAATTCTAACAACTTGTTCGCGTCCCTATGAATTTAATTTACGTCCAGTACCTTCCTAAAACATTTACAGCCATGGATAAAGCACGTTTTGTGCTCCGTTAATATTTAAAACGATCTCATAAAAAATTAGATAACTTGACCTTTTTCAGCATGCAGATTACACAAAACGAGGCAACATAATGCACGTTTTATAGACTCTAACGCCACATTATCTCGATTCAATTACTGTTTTCATTAGTAAACATCAGAATGGCCCAATAAAAGCATCCATGAAAATATTTTATAATTTAGAGTAAAGGTAGTTTTCATGGAGATTCTCCCTTTTCACTTTATGCTTGTATGCGTTAAAAGTAAAGGGCTGTATAATAAAGATTTTACAACTGAAAATCTGCATGGCGTGGGAGTCAGGTGGCTCAAAACATTCTGTTGTAAGCTTCGGCGGTGAACGGTAAGTGTCTCTAAAAGCTAAAAGCTACTTATGTTGGACGATTTTTATGGCATGCTATTTTTTATTGTCGGTATATGTTGAAGGCTCTTCTCGCAAATCTACATTTTGACGGCTTTAATTTAATAAATTGTATTTTTAATGGATCTGAACTCAACGGTCGAAGTATACCGGGTGCCACAGGCTAGTGGCTCCCCCCTATATTTCCTTTATTTTTTAACTTATTCATTTGAAATTTAGAACTACCTGTAAAAATGGAAATGACTGCAACTTTCGATTTTTAAATGGAACACCCTGTATATTTTTAAATATTTGGATTTAAGACAACATTCTGAGTATACCATGAGATTTTCACGAATTTTTGAATCTATGCTCAGTTTTTTTAAGCATTTTAAGACATTCGTCTAGAGTGCTTTGGAATACCAAAATTTATTCTACCGCAGGTAAAGTCCAAGGTAAAAATATAATTTTTCGTTTAATTTCATTAAGAACTATTTACGAAGCCTCTAAAATAGAACAAATCACTTTTTTACTGAAAACTTTTTTTTTCAAATGGGAAGGTGGTGGCTCCTAGTGTTCAATAAATTATAGATTTTTTTTTGATTTCATTGATATCCATTTCAAATCTATGCTATTTGTCTTTCTGTTTTATTGAATTTATTTAAAAATAAAAAATCACTTTCAATATAATTTTTCTTGAACTTCAACGTAGTGGCCTTTGTAAAAATCATATGTCTATTGATGAAATGTGAATAACTACCTATTTTAATCCACTGCATTTAGGATTTTTCTTCAGACCAATTCATACAAAAGCAAATGTTGGTTTTCCAGGAAGGTTCGAGTGTCCTTAATAAGGTCTCAAAAGTCCCCGAAGTGGGAGTGTAAGGATAAAATTTGGCAACGCTGTAAAGAGCTAAAATCGTGCTCGGAAACGAATTTTTCGAGATATCTTGGTTTTCATTGCCTCTATAAAAAAGATAGAAGGTCTTTTTTTCGTATACGCAATAGTTTTGTTGAAAATCTTGCATTGAATTTGAATTTATGGGATATTATGGATAATTTAAGTACTCTATTCCACGCCACCCTTGAGGTTGAGTACTAGGCGAGTTTTTTTTATGTAGTTTCCCCGGTAGGCCTAATCCACGACTGTCATACTTATTGAAATGTTGTCAAATTAATAATCTCCTTCTTGTCCGTTTTCTCCTTCTATAAATTCATCGATTCGTTCGAGGAAATCCGAGTCAATCTGAGAACTTTCAGTCTCTGCTTCAGTGTCGGCATCTATTTCTGACGAGTTTTCAATCGGTTCAGCATTCAAGCAAGATTTTCCATGGCAGTTGCCTCAAACTGGTGAGCAATTAAGGCTGAGGATGGAACAAACTTGATGCTTCATACAATAATGCTTATTTATATAATGCACATATACCAAAATGTCAACTAAACGTTGTGACGCATATTGCCGGTGAAAATAAACAGCCAGTCCTAGCTGAAAAGGAGATCTAAAAGATCGAGGACGAAGTGCCGCCATAATTGTATGACAAACAGTAGTGCATATCCTCTTTAGAGACTCTGCTTTTCCTTTTTTATTTTTCAGCAAAAGCTCTTCCACAAAAAACATTAAAGAATCAGGAATACATTTATTTACGTCGTCGAACAAAGAGGTGCTGGACGGATAGAAATCAGTTTTGTAAATTTCAGTACGTATATCCTGGAGCAAAATTTCTGCAGACGTACCGATGATTCTACGTCGTTCTGCCTCAGGACCACTTTTTTTTTATTATACCACGCTTCATTTAGAATATTCAAATGAGTTTCTTGAAAGGAAATAAACGTATATCCTGTTTTTTTAGAGGTTATCACAATTTTGTCTCCATACCTTTCCTCCAATTTTTTTTTAATTGTTTTATCATCAGGTATATAATCTGTCAGTACTCCTTTCAATTCAGTCAATGTAAACTGAGAGTCATCGTTGTTTTCAATAAATGAAAAAATTTCTTCCATTGCTATCACATTTTCATAAACAGGATGACCTACCTTTTTTCTCAGACACTGGCAAGTTAAATTTGTTAAAACAAGTTTGATGATATTTAGCTTCAGCTGCAACCAGATCTGTGTCAAACATAACACGTTTTTTAACAGTTTTTCCCCAGTCATCTCCTCTTTTTTCGGCCAGTACCATAATGGTATCTTTAAAACTGATGATTGACACATGGCAGATTGTTTTACGTTGATCTTTCGCTTTTCTTTTCTCTTTTTCTTCGTCAGCCTCGTTTCCACAAATGAAACAATAGGTTTTAAAATAAAAAAGCGGTTGGCTCGATCTCATATTCGCTGTTTCAAGGGACCCGTCGAAGTAGCAGTCTCTTCACTTTCACGTTTTCTTTTAGCCGCTTTGATACTCGATGGACGAGTGTAGTCTTTACGGCACTGAACGTGCACTGTGGTTGAGGTTAGTTCGCCAAATGTTTTTCATCACCTCTCACAACACAAGCATCAATTAATTTGTTCAATCCACGATCAACCTTGACGGTGTATCGTGCAGCGGTTGATCATAGATGATACAAGTTTCACTCATTTTCCACACAATCACGTTTGTAAGCACTCATAAGCAAAAATACGTTCGTATGCCACACAGAACTAAACAATACTGTTATCCCAGGCCGCCAACAGAATAGCACCACCGTCGTATTCGCTTAGAGATGCACGCGTTGTTTTTGACGTGGATACGTCTATGTTTTCGTTTCGGGTGACATTTCGTGAACAGGAGCTTATGCAGTAACGCCATCTGTCGGTGCAATAAAAACTGCCACAAAAAATTTTTTTGACTTACTGGAATTTTTCAAGAAAACTATTGCGTATACGAAAAAAGACCCTCTATCTTTTTTATAGAGAATTTCCATAGCTTTCTTTTTGACCTAATGTATTTTTGTCGTAGAGGCAATACAAAAGCACGATTTTAGCCTTTTACAGCGTTGCCAAATTCTATCCTTACAGTCCCACTTCGGGGACTTTTGAGACCTTATTAAGGACACCCGAACCTACCTGGAAAACCAAAATTTGCTTTTGTATAAATTAGTCTGAAGATGCGGCTCATTTTTCACTAAATGCAGTGGACTATTTGTGAATAATAGCCTTTTAGTTTTCTCTTTTGTTTATTAATAGTTATAAGTACTAGTGCAAAGTATAAGGATCAATAAAAATTATTTTGAAAAAAAAAGTTTTGATAAAAAAGTGATTTGTTCAATTTTGGAGGCTTCGTAAATAGTTATTAATGAAATTAAACGAAAAATGATATTTTTCCCTTGGACTTTACCTGCCGTAGAACAAATTTTGGTATTCCAAAGCACTCTAGACGAATGTCTTAAAATGGTTAGAAAACTGAACATCGACTAAAAAATTCGCGAAAATCTCATGGTACACTCAGAATGTTGTCTTGAATCCAAATATGTAAAAATATACAGGATGTTCCATTTAAAAAATCGAAAGTTGCGGTCATTTCCAGGTAAACCGGAAATGGTCTCATACCGTTTTTTACAGGCAAGAAATTCATTTTTGCAGGTAGTTTATGCACCCCAAATTTCAAATGAATAAGTTAAAAAATTAAGGAAATATAAGGGGGAGCCACTAGCCTGTGGCACCCGGTATATCGAATGTTATATACCATGATATACAACGTGATCTACCATGACATGCGGAAAATTTAACAGTAGGTTGTCCCCCACCGAAAGGAGTTAAGAAAATGAAAATTTTTTAAAAAATGACCAAAAAAGTTATCTTGTTTTTTTTTTTTTGGTAGAAATGCACCGCCAATGACTTTAACTAATCTGACATAACGTGGTCAACCATATCACTTTATCAGACTTTATCAGGAAACGACACTATTGACAGCAAAGCTGGATAGGATAGAAGTGACTTTTTGGTTCTAATCAAATCACACTACAAAAATAGCGAAATAAATCGAAAAGACATTGACCCTATGGTAATGAACAAGCAGATATAAGAGATATTTAGTTAAACCCGACAATAACACGGCGGTGTCCTGATTGTTCGACCGGAAGCAAAAAACGCGGCTCTCTTTGATCTGTGCTTGCCGGCACATGCCGGCTTCAGTTTTTATGCCAATTAAGAAAATGTAAACAACTTCAATACGCTCTTTCACCAGTAAGGACGTCGACCTATTCCTGACCTATTCAAAATCAGTAGTGTATATTCGCAAATTTATTAATAATTTAATATACTAAATTACCTCAGAACCCTCTAAAATTTTGCACCATTTTATTTTCCGCATATCATGGTAGATCAGGCCGTATATCTTGATACAAGTTATACGTTATCACTTGTTTACTCGTTATTTTTATTTTGATAACGATACTAGTAAATGTCATAATAAATATAGTTATAAATAATATTGATAGTTTTACGCTATCACTTGTTTACCCATTATTTTATTTTGATTATTAAACGTCTAATAAATATAGTTATAAATATTATCAAATGGCCACAAGTTTGATAAACCGGACATATAAATATCCGTACCAATCTCGCAGCCATCAGAAAGTGTTGTAAGCTGTTCTAATAAAGAAGTTAGTCCAATATTGCAGTTTTCTTCTACCGAGAAATCCTCGTAAACTTAATTGGCGCAGTCGGTAGGATAGTGCCCTTTTGGCAAGTTGTTCAGTGCATCGAGTCACCCCCTGAGAAAAATCCTGCATCGAGCAAGAAGTCCCAGAGGTACGACGCCAGAAGTCAATCTTTATTGTTGAGGCCTATCCAAACAACCTACGTGGAGGAGAAGAAAAACGTAAGTCAATACTCAGCTCCTTAGAACGCTTCCCTTTCTCAAATTCAAATTGAAAGTCACTTAATTGTTTAATTTTCAAACTCTTGTGATCCTTTCGGTCTTGAAATTAAATTTTTTCTAAATTCACTTACTATCTCTTAATAGAATTTGTGTGATATTTGGAAAAAAACTATTAGTTGCTAAGTCAGTCTATCGTAGACAACTAAAGAATTAAGTTGCTGTTTATTACATTCTGTAATTTACAGACAGGGAAGAGTCAGATCCTCGACCCTATAATTAAGTAGACCACTCATATGTCATTCACTGATTTACTCGAAAGCCTAGAGGAAGCTATTGCATCTCCTAGCACAAGTAACGAACCAGAAAATAATACTTATACACCTATCCAAGCAAAATTAAGACCCAGTAAATTAAATCCTATTCTTTCTGTTAGTACTCAAAATACAGACATGGCTCAAGTTAATTATCAATTATTAAAAATGTATGTTGATGCCATAAGACCATTTGACGGCAATGTTTTCGCCCTCAATGACTTTGTCACAGCCTGTAACGCACTCGAAGTTAACTACGCGAAACCAAACGATACTCCTGATAACATCAATTTAAACAACTTTTTACTTCAATCAATTAAATCAAAATTACACGGGCAAGCTCTCACCATAGTCGGTTGCCGCTTTGACCTAAATTCCTGGACGGACATCCGCAAAACGTTAATAGACCATTTCTCAGACCCAAGATCAATTGCAAATCTTGAACACGACCTAAGACAAACGACCCGACACAATAATGAATCACTACATGACTTTGGGTTAAGATTGCAAAACTTACAAAGTTTACTATTAGCAAAACTTTCGCAATCAAACGACGGAGCTGCAGAAAAAACAGCTTATACCAAAATATACGAAAAACTAACGCTTGATACATACACCCATTCCTTACCACAAAACTACCAGGTTTTGATACGTTTAAGCCCCTTCTCAAAACTAGAGGAAGCTATAAATTTGATAGCCCGAGAAGAACAATTCAACAAAACATCAAGACAGACGTCGCAAAATTTCATAAAAAATAACTTCCATATGAACCAAAATCATAGCTTTAAACCTCAATTTCCATCTCAACCAATGAATTTACCCCCACGTCAAACTATTCAAACACATTTCCCTAATAACCAACAAGTATTCGGAAGACAGAATACAAATCAAAATCAAAACGTCTTTAAACCAAGACCACAAAACACTCAGTCATATAAGCCCACTCCAATGTCTGGTGTTTCTGTCCAACCTAGACAAAATTTTGCCAACCCATCAACAAGCAAACAGCATTTTTCGCCCCAATTTCGACCACACACGAACTCCCAAATTAAACGACAATTCCCATGGTTCAAACAGTCGAGTCCCCAAAACTTCATAGCCCAAGAATTACACACAGCTGAACTTGATCCAACAGTAGGCTACTACTATTATCCAGAAGAATATCCTGATATTCCTAACCCTCGATTTGCAGACTTAAATATTTCCGAAAACATCGATCTCACTCCAGAAGAGCCAGACGAGTTCCAAAATCAAAATGAAGAATACAATGAGGACGTAAATTTTCTCAAAGAGCCTCGGAACGATCAATCGTCGAATTGAATTCAGTAACCGCCCCTTGTAGTTTACCATATATACAAATCCGAAACCCCCCAATGAAACTTCTCATAGATACAGGTTGCTCCAAAACTATCATTAGACCCCACATAATTGAAAACTTTTATTCTGATTGTATGTACACTAACTCTACAAAAATTAAAACGTGTCACGGAGAGACAGACATACAATTTCATGCTGAAATCCCCGCCTTTGACGAATTTAACTCAGACGACACACTTGACGTATTAGTATACAACTTTCATGAATTTTACGACGGTCTAATAGGATTTGAAGACTTATCAAAATTTAAATTCCTATTAGATTTCAAAAATAACGCCCTCTTTAACCATGATGTTTGCATACCCCTATTATTGAGAACTCCTAACGACACATCACGCACCTATGATTTAAATTCACATGACGTGCTTGTAAAACAGATACCTGTAGATATTTACAGTAGAGAAATTCTAGTTCCATCATTCTCAAACGGCACAGTTACTATCCCTGAAACCCTAACCACTGCAAAAAATGCGACAGTAGAACTTCATAACATGAAGGAATTCTCTACACAAGCTACCTTCGACCAGCCTTTCGATGTTCCATCATATCCAGATCTCGAAACTTTCATACGTCCCCTAGAAAACTCTAAACAAAAAATCGATCTAAATAAAAACTATCCACACAGATCATTTAAATTTCGAAGAAAAATGCACTCGTTTCAGAAAAATCCCAACATATTTTACTTTCCTGACGACAAACCTTCTTTCGCTAACCAGGCAAAACTCAACGTAAACGCAGATTGTCTCTCACGACCCCCTATACAAGAACTTAATGCCATCAACAATGATGACACTAATTCGATGATTGTAAATTCTCCAGATCTACAATCAATTCTAGATGAATTACCCGAAGTAGACCCAGAAATCGCAGAAAATTTAATAAAAGACATTGACGAACGTACTTTCGACAACAACACTGTACATACAGCCCTTTCAAGTTCCACATTCACAATGCCTTACTCAAAATCAGCCATCAATATTTATAAAAACCAGATTTTTATAAAAGAAAGCGACAATGCAGTCACTAACACCCATATCTTAGAAACACCTTTCCCCGGATACAAGAGACACAGAATTGTACTAAAATCACGGACATCCGATGAGGAGGTATTTAAATTTGTAAAACAGTTCTTACGTTCCACTCAAAATACTCAAAATTGTTTTAATTTCAACGACGAATCTATCAAACACAAAATAATTAGAATATTTCAAAGGTTCTTAAACTCCAACGACTCAATGAGTTGTATAATTTCAAATAAAGTTCTTGAAGATATCTCTCAAGAAGATAAACAGAATCAAATAATAAAATATATGCACGAAGGAAAAACTGTACACCGCGGAACCAAAGTCACAACTAGTTTAATAATGAGAAAATACTATTGGCCTAATATCAACTATCAAGTTGCCCAATATATAAAAAATTGTCACACGTGTAACACTTGTAAATACGACAGGCACCCACAGAAAATTAAATTCCAAAATACACCAATACCCAAGAAACCTCTAGATGTTATTCACATAGACCTTTTTCACTTTTCAAATGAATGTTACCTTACTATCTTCGACCCTTTCTCGAAAATCGGACAAAGCTATCCCTTAAAGTCTAAAACAGGAATGGAAGTACAACAAAACCTCTTAACCTTTATCCAACACTACGGAAAACCTTACAAAATAATTTGTGACAAAGGAAAAGAATTCAATAACACCATGATCATCGACTACTGTGACCTGCATAAAATATCTTTACATTTTACCAGTACCGATAGTCATACATCCAACAGTCCTGTTGAACGCTTCCATAGTTCATTAATAGATAGCATGCGATGCCTAACCTCAGAAAATCCTAATTTCCCCAACTACTACCTAATGAAATTGGCTACTATCGGATACAACGAGTCGATACACTCCCTTACTAAACACACCCCTTTCGAAGTTCTTTTTGGACATTTAGACAAACCCTCTCCGTTTGAAATCTCAGACGAAATTATCACCTCAGACTATATACAGGAACACAAAAACCTTACTCAAGAGCTATACGAACAGCTCAGAATAAACCAAGTTCTAGACAAAGAAAACATAATAGCAAAAATCAATAAAAATCGCAAAGAACCAAAAATTTATAATCCGAACGATATAGTTTATATTAGAAATTCCCAAGCTACACGCGCAAAGAATCTCCCTAAATTTATATCAGCAACAGTAATAAAAGACGAAGGACCCGTTATCATTACTAATAGAGGACGATTTACAAAAAATCAAGTACGTGACAACACACTCGAACAAACCCCAGACAATGATTCTGACGATGAACCCTTGTTTCAGGTGAAACAGAGACTAATCCAGGACAAGATCAACAAACATGTCACCACTCCTATTAGTACTACTGTTGATTTTGAGGACATATTGCCTAAAAATCAAGTCCATTCATAACCCCATCTACCTAATGACTTACCAACCAACCCGACTTATTAATAACTATCACTCATTCTCCTACATCATCGACTTAAACATAGTCGAAAATCAAATCCAACAGACTACCGAAAATATGTTAGATTTCCCGAATATATGTACTAATTATTCAAACACGCGTTTAACCCAACTCTCGAAACTAGTATATTCAAAATTCCTAAACTTTCAACCCATGAATCGAAAAAAACGAGGACTAGTTAATGCTATTGGAAAAATTAATAAATTCTTATACGGTACTCCTGACGCAGATGACTTAGAAGACATAAATTCAAAGTTAAATACTCTTATGAGGAATCAACATTCTTTAACGGCTCAACTAAACCTAAGAACCTCTCTGTATACGCAACTAATGGATAGAATAAACAAAACTTTAGGGGTCATTGAAACAAATGAAAAATCAATCATGTTTCACTTGAACACGACAATAAACCAACTTAATAATTTAGGAAAAAACGTATATTGCCAAAGCTTAGCAAACCAAATATCACAGAACTTCCTACTCATTTTAAATCACTTAGAAACTTTAGAAAATGCACTAGTAAACTCCTATTCAGGAATTATACATCATTTCTTCATGTCTCACTCAGACTTAATACATATTTTGAAGACTTTAGTAACTCTTTATAACTCTAGAAACCTCTTAAAAATAGACACTGATGAATATTACAGATTATTTCACATTCAGACTAAAGTTAACAAGAATTTGATTTATGTTCAATTAACTATCCCACTCTTTGACATTAGAGACTTTCAATTAGTCCAGTTAATTCCCATTCCCTTAAATAACACTATCCTCATACCACCAAAACCCTACCTAGTACTGAGTATTGATCATTCTGCCCATTTATGGAAAGACACTGCCTGCCAAACGATCAACAAATACCATATTTGTGATGGAGAACCTCTACCTTGGACTTCCAATTGCTTCCTTAACTTGTTAGAAGGAAAACAACCTAACGACTGTGTCCTACAAAAGATCAAAGTAAATACCGATCTTCTATTAAGGATTTCCAAAGATAAAATTATTTGCTTCCCTCGAGAAGAAGTTGTTATTAAAAGCTCATGCCCAGAACAAGAAATAATCCAACTAAATACTCTCAGCGAAATTACACTCGAACACAACTGTAGCATTATTATAAAAAACACTACCTACTCGATAGATAGTACTAGACTTGAAGGACGTCCATTCTATCTACCGAAAATCGAAAGATATACTATGTCCCAACTACCAGACCTTCACTTAGAAGAATTTCCCGCAGACTTAAGCAAAATGTCTGAATCATTGAAGCAACTCCAACCACTAGAAATTGAAGACTTCAAGACTCCTACTCATCACACTTGGATTCTCTACTTTCTTATCTTTTTAATTATCTTTGTAATTTTAATTTACGTTTTCTTTAAATATTTCAAGACAAAGCCATTTAACATAAAAATTATAAATAAAGGCAAACCGCCCAATGAACCTATTGAACTCCAAGATTCAAACCTTCATGTAAAGGATATGAATCCATTTTAAGAAGGGAGGAGTTATACGTTATCACTTGTTTACTCGTTATTTTTATTTTGATAACGATACTAGTAAATGTCATAATAAATATAGTTATAAATAATATTGATAGTTTTACGCTATCACTTGTTTACCCATTATTTTATTTTGATTATTAAACGTCTAATAAATATAGTTATAAATATTATCAAATGGCCACAAGTTTGATAAACCGGACATATAAATATCCGTACCAATCTCGCAGCCATCAGAAAGTGTTGTAAGCTGTTCTAATAAAGAAGTTAGTCCAATATTGCAGTTTTCTTCTACCGAGAAATCCTCGTAAACTTAATTTACATATCATGATATTTTTTGACATTTATTAATTTCAGGAAAAACAGGCCAAATGAGACAGAAGTAACCCTTCTATTTGATATGCGATATCCAGTGGCAATTTTAAGTAAATGTAAAGGTAAAGGTAGAGGTCATAACCGAAAAAATTGTTTATGATCTCTGTGTATGAATCTTTCGAGATTATAATTTTAGTTAATCACTCATTATCACTCACTTACTCTTACTTAATTGATTTTTTTTATTAGCCTTATTTATATTAATGTCCTGGCGGAGTTCAGCCGCAGGCTGATCTTCCACTCTACCAGGACAGACACGTACACATAGACAACATCACAACACCCATTCCCTGCGACATTGCCATCTGCCGCAGCTGAGACTCGAACTCAGGAGAGGAGAGCGACTAGACCGTGTTGTCTCTCACACAACCGCAGTCTAGCCCACTGCTACCATCTCGGTAACACGTGAAAAACGCCACTACATATCCATACCCCAGCCAGGATTCGAACCCGGGACTCCGTGGTCGCAAGCCTAACATCCTAAGCACTGCGCCACCGCGCCGGTTCTCCTCGTTATACACTGTGACAGCTTTGAATGCCTTAAAATTTAGTTCTGGTTAAATCTCACTCAACATTATCGGAATAACTTCAACTAACAGTAAAAAAAACACGGTTGGTTAGGTATTGTGGTCTCTCTTTCAAATTGTATTTTCCATTCTTGTTTCAATCCCCAATTCAACGTATCAAGATTAAACAAAAAAATGCTGCCCAAGGACACTATTTCCGCATCCGGATTTTCTATTCCAGTCTCTCACTACGAAAAAATTTTTTTTATGTTCAAATAATTGTTTATGGAACTTTAATAATATATTTGAAAAACCCATAAAACTATATGCCACATCGGTAGTGGGGGTGGGGGTGGTAGTGGGTGGATAAAGTAAAATTGAGGCCTTTGGTTCTTGTACACTTACTAAATGACAATTTTATTTTTTTCATCCCCTTTAAATGCTAAAAAAATTTTTGAAATCTAAAATATAATCTAGTTCCACATCTCATTAAAATACATACGTGTACCAAATTTCAAGTCGAAGACAGACCGACTGACAGAAATTTTTTTAAAGTAAAATTAAACGAATTAAAAATTACAGTCCATTCCTCAGCATTAATACTCTTACCCTTACCGACTTAAAAACATATTTGGCGATTAAACATCAAAAATAATCATTGTGCTGTCAACTGTTCCTCAAATAAACGACCTAAAATTACCATATTTCACCTGTCTCTCAGGTAATGTTTGATGTAATAAAAAACTGTATTCCTAGAGAGTAAATATTATCAATAGAACATGTGTGTACACGTGAAGTAGAAGTGAATGGCTGAGATCATATCTTTCACCCAAAGGAAACATTCTATTTTTTCCAAGCTCTGCAAACATCATACTGTAAACCGAGGCTTATAAAATTAGAAGCGAAATAATCAGATAAAAATACATTTCGTGCCCGTGATATATTATGTGAATATCGATTGCCAAGTTTAAAGTGATATTAAACTTTTATTTTTGTTTCTAAATTTGCGATATTTCCGTTTTTCAAATGACATTCACTGTCAAGGTTGCTTTAATATTGTAAATATACAGTATTCTAGGGAAATTTTGTACAAATCTATTAGTCTAGGAGATAGCTATATATATGGGGACTGGGATATAACATGTTGGCATTGCTGTTATGTTTTAGCAAATATTTTTCTGAGTATTTTATCTTATGTGAGTCAGACCTGCCCCCCTGGCCATTTTGGCGCTAGTCGCTCCAGAAAATATTCAATTGTGGAACAGAGTATAACACTTTGGGACTTGGTGCTAATTGAAGAGGGTATCTTGGCGATCAACATTCGATATATGCCAACATTTTTTCTCTGTGCAATTGGCAGCACTGGCGACATCAATTTTGGCCGTAGTATAACACTTTCTGACCAGGCGGAAAAATATTTGCTAAAACGTAACAACTATGCCAACATGTTATATGTTATATCCCAGGCCCCATATATGTAGCTATATCCTAGACTATACACTATATATAAAATTGAATGCATGTATGTTTGTAGGCACTTCTAGATGACGTAGATACTTGAAACGCATAGTGATAAGTACTGAAATCCTAATAAAGGAAAAAATCAAAAATTGGTAAAAATGACATCCCTTAAGTGTGAAAAATTGTAGTAGTCATGTAGAAACTTAAAATTTGGCATACTTATAAATTCTAAGATTCGAATAAAGAAGAAAATCACAAAGTCATCCCCAAATAACTGCTGAAACATAGATCTTCTGTGGCTAATGGAAACATTCGAATCCAATCAACTTCACACACGCATTCCCAAACCCCTTAGGGGATGAAAGGACAAAAACGAACTCAGTAAAATCCTTAACATATATTTGCAAATATGTAAACAGAGAGGTTGAGTGATCGGGCAATATTTGCGTTGACAACAAACACTTATGAAATTCAACAGTATCAAAGTGGCACTTCGGAAGCAGTATGACAATTTCTTTCTTTTTCAATACATGAAAGATGTCCGATGGCAGTACATTCAGAAAATGGCCAACGAGTCTACTGTACTGAGGAAAATGACATTGCCTGTCAACCCCCTGAAACTACGCTAACGGCATTTTTTAAATTGTGTCATAAAACTTTGGTCCATTGTGATGTTCTTTTCTATTATACTTGATCTGGAAAAGCATTCAATCAGTGTAAACAAGGAACAGTAGAGCCTAGTTATTCCAGAATTTACAGAAGCTCTGATTGGTTGAGTATATATAGTACAGCCGAAAAATACACTCACACAAAATACCAGGATATATTTCAATTTTTAAAGAATGTTAATGAGTAAAATTATCCTGCATTTCAAGCCGCGTGCAAAGCTGTTGGTTTACTAGAAGTGATATATGAATAATGAAACACTCAATGAAGTACTGTTGTCAAAATCAACAACAATATTAAGAACTATTTATAATTATTTCGTCAAGTTTCTAACCAACAACTTATGTGGAGTGTCAAGTAGTATTAACCCCACTCTATATACTGATACACACTATTGATAATAAATCAGTCTACACCTAATCTTTGTATGATTCATATGACCTCTGACATGGTGCAGTCGGTATGATACGAACTTAAGCTCATCATAGAAAGAGCCTTCGAAGGATCTCTTACAAGACCAAGTTCAATTACCCGATCAGAATATAACGGTAATGTTATTTACAATGATGGTATTATTCTTATAGAGGACAAACTATTGGCCGTTGCAAATATGTGCCTTAAAGATTTTGATTTTACTCCCCCCCAATTGTGATTAAATAGGTTCATATGACATTGGGCATTTAAGTGAAACCATAACAATGAACTCTTAACCCAAATTAAACTTAACGAGTCTGACTTAAATAGGGAACAGGCTGCAGCTATCATCGATGTGGTCTTCATAGTTTTACTTCCACATCCAGTGGAAGCACAGTAAAGCAAAAAAAAAATTAAATTTTGTTCTTCAAATAGGCATCCAAAATTTTGTACATCAGATTTCCTCTTTGACAAAGATTACACAGATTTCCTCTTTGATAAAAAAATAATTGATGAGCGGGGGGGTGTAGAGAGATTTCCTTCGCAGTTTGCCCCTCGGTTTAGAATGTCATTATTTCAAGTTTGAGCACAAAAAAATCTGTCCGTCTGTCGGTCTGTCTGCAACTTGTTTTTGTACGCACGATTACTTTGGAACCGTTTAAGATATTAACGTGGAATTTGGTACACTTATGTATTTTAACGAAATCTGGAACTAGATTGTATTTTGATCTTATTCAGCTGAAGAGTGGGAGGTAAATATTTTGGGGTAGATGGAGATAAATAGTTAAATCAAGCAAGTAAGAGTCGATAAAATTGGTATTTAGTACATATAAGAGAAGCTAAGGTCTCAAAAAATTTTTTTGGCATTAGCCCATTAGCATTAGCCCATTACAACCCTATTACCACCCCTACCCCATTATTAAAGGTGAAAAAAAATAAAATTGTGATTTAATGTGTGTACAGAACCGTGGGCCTAAACATTTTTTTTACTTCACCCCCACAACCACTCCCCTACCACCACCCCACTACCAATGTGGTATATCGTTTTATGGGTTTTTGGGGTAGAGGATTTCAAATATTATATTATTAAAGTTCCGTAAACAATTATTTCAGTGTGCAAATATAGTATCAAACATTTTTTGCGTTTTGAGAGACTTGAGAGATATTCTTCTGGATGTGGAAGTAGTGATTCCTTAGGCAGCGGTTCTAATCTTTTAAATGTTTATTGAAACTGGAACCTACTACAAGCTGCGTACATAATAAAGGTGGTTAGTTTTAACAGTGTTAATATGCACATTACATTTTTAAACAGTTACACATAAACTTTTAAACTCATTTCTTCTTATTTGGGGAAATATTCAATTAAATACTTTTTTTGGATGTCGGCATTTAATTTCCATTAATAATACCTCGAATGAGATATATGTTAATATTTATATTCGAGATAATATACACGCGCTATATTTTAATCTATAATAATAAAAACGGGCAAACCACAACTGATGGATAATGTCTGTGTTGGTTTAGTAAAACAGTAAAAATGTATATGATATTTTGTGCGTAGTACCATATAGAGTATTGCAGATTCGGTGGGCAAGCGAACTTACAAAAAGTCAATTTTACTAAAATTTATTACAACAATTTGATTAATCAAATTACTCCAGGCATTAGAGACCATATAGGGCCCTTACCTGAAAAAAATCATGGTAGTTCTGGAAATAGGCTTACTTTACGATTTTTGGAGCGCTTAACTTCCCACCAATAATTCCCCCGCAACCTCCTCAAAAATTAGAAAATAAAACCAAAAAATCCCTTTCTTTTAATCTTTTTTTTCCTTCGTTTTAGGAAAAAGAAAACTAGGCCAGGCAACGAATGATTATAGAGGGAAATGTTAGGGACAGAACATTTGACTTCGGAACTTTGTTTGGACTAGTCTGGAGATGAACATATCAAAAAACTCCACTCCTAGGTGGTGAGCGGTGGGGAGGGGGACACTTTAAAGGCCCCATTTTTTGATTTTTCGCTTATATCTCGGAAACTATGCGTCGTAAAGAGTAAATAGGAACAAAAATATTTTTAGGCAAGCGGGAATAAAGATTTATTAGATCAACATATACCAAAACGAAATTATCTTTGTAGTACGATAAAATTCAAATTTATTTACTGAATTATTACATTATTGCAACATTAACCTGAAACAATAATTATTATTTAGAAACGGCAATAATAACAAAACTAAGTTCTTGCCTGTTTTCTCCACACCATATATTTTTCCCAAAGTATTTATCTGATAAACTACGACATATTTAGAGGTTAATATTTAAAAAATACTTTTTATTCCCATCATAATCAGTTTTTATATAAAAAAAATCCTGTGCCTACCTTTTTATAATGAAATTAATTCTTACAAATAACAATAACGCTTCAACTAGACTCGCTTTCTTTTTTTACTGGCACTTGAATCATCATCTAATGGTTCCATTATTACTGCACTATGCACTGTTAGGGACAGCAGCGGTGAAGATTCTGACAACGATTCATCTAACAAAACCACACGTTTCCATTTTCCTCTGGGTAAAGCAGTTAGAAAACGTGTATTAGGCATATCGGTTGATGTATCAACCGACGTAAGATGTTGTCCTCGTCGTTTTTGTGATCCTGATGAAGATGCAAAACAAGGATTGCATTTATTCTAAGGTGCGTTTGTGTGCTACCATTTCGAAATCCTCAGGTTTAAAATGGTCCGAACAGACAAATTTGGTACGAGTCTATATGACTAACAACTAACAAGATGAAAACATCTTGTTTGCCAAGTGTATGCAATCATGCACAAAAAAGTTTCCTCATAAGTTGGAAATCTAGAATAAATATTGTAATTTAAACACTTGAAAATAGGAAAAAGAAAAATATATTGAAACTTACCAATGAAAACTAATTTTTTATTAAAAACTAGTTAAAATCCCAATACTTTATAGTGTATAATAAACCAAGTCATTTTGCATATTTTAGACTTTCACAAGATGTGGTCTTTTACTTTCATTATTATATATTCACAATAAACAAAATATGAACAAACATGACAACTGTCAGTGATGTACCCCACCACTATTATAAATGACATTGATGTATCAAAATGGCGTCGTGCTCTATCTCCTTTTATTGCAAGCATAGTCGAATATTCGCAGTATATTCCTCTAGGTATGTGGGCGGGACCCACCTCGAGAAATCACACCTGCTCCCCTTGCCCCACCCCAAGGGGACCGCTTGTGTCTGCCTATATTTTTTTTCTCAAAAACGGTAGGGGATGGAAAAATGCTACTGGCGGCTTTATTTAAATGATATTATCAAATATATACTAATCGATAGAGTATAATAATGTAATAGTAGGTAATATTTTTATATATCTAATGTCTAATTTATTGGGTCGTTTGGGTGACAGCCAAAAACAGGTAGAATGCCCTCCCCATATTTTAATGATGAAGGGTTTCTGTAAGGAAAAATAATAAAAAACGTGAAAATACTTAAAAAAAAATTATGACTGATAAAAATAAGGAAAGTGAATGCCCCATCACGACACATAGGGCATTTGAATGCAATAAATACGTTTGTATTTGAGGAAAGGCGAGAATGTTGCCGAGCAACCGTAGTTGTCGATGGAAATACTGAAAATAATATAGTATGATCTGAATTGATAGTTAAATATTGCAGTTCTGTAATGTTACGTATTTAGATCTTTCTATAGAGCAAGAATAAAAGATTTCCAGCGGCTGCAACTTCGAAAGGAGAAGAAACACGTTTAAAATATCACTAGAGTACAGATTTCCACATATAAGTGATATGTGACCCTCAAGCCTGGTCAAAAGAGTTGGTTTCGTTTGTCCAATATCCCTTAAACTTTGCAGCTTTGCAACCTAATATTTCTATTTTTTGCTTTGAATTTTGGTTACATTTATTTAGTTTTTATTTATTTTTTGTCAAAATGTAAGTAGCCCTACACTTTCATGTCATTTGAGAATTTTCCTCTTCTACAATGCCTTGTACTAATTAAAGGTGAAAATTCTACTTTTAATAAATGTTTTCGTTCCACACACAACTTAATACACTTATCGATTTGACCTCGTCGAATAAGAATAATAATGAACCAAGTTGCATATAGAATAAAATACAGTAATATCAATTACGTCTCTAATTTATGACACCGATAATAATAATAATATGTTGCATGATACTTCCATTTGGAAAAGGAACGATTAGAGATGCAATAAAAATGTTATTTATAACTTTGTTTTTATTTCAGTACGAACGTTTTTTGCTATGTTTATATTTACTTTTAAGGCTGTTGGGTGTTTGCCAAATGTTGAGAATGAGAAAGGAAATGGTTGGCTTAAAAAATGTTTTATCCGGAAAAACTTTCAATTGACTAGAGTTGTCCAACAGCAAAGCTTCTTTTAGTACGTCGACTGATGAGTACTTTAATTTTATTGATAAATAATTAATACTATTAATAGAGATAAACTTTGTAAAAGAAGTAAGATTACTTATCTTACAGACCTAAATCACTTTAATTATTAATTGTTTGCTCCAGGACCGGACTGTTCCGTGGATGCCCACTGGAACAATTACTTATCGAATTCGTCGTTATAGCTGCTGGCACAAAAGTTTTGTTTCCTTACTTACGTCGTCTTATAGTAGAGTAGATAGGTACATTCTTAGTCCGAATAAATCCGGGAGTTTTAATTTAAAACTTTGTGAATTTGTAGATTTCGATACCCTGAATGAAATAAGAAAAAATGCAAAATGTTATCTCAGCCACCGGCGCCGCCATATTGAAAAAATACTGCACAAAAACAGTTTCTTTTAAATATCTCGCTTTGAGTGCCTCATGCAGCAAAAAGTGTTCTTATGAAAATAAAAGAGCATTAAATTTTTCGATGCAGCAGCCGATCGAAGTGAAGCATTCTTGACAAAAGTATTTTTGTGATGAGACAAAATTTGTTTTTATACCTGAAAATCCTCAAATATAGTTGATTTTACTTGTCTGCTACGCATAGCTCGATATTCAATACTCGTTTCTACACCATCTTGAGGTGGAGTATATGGGGCGTTTTTTTTTACTATAGGCCTAATCCATGACTAGCCTACTTCTTGAGGCGTGTTAGGTGCTCAAAGTCGAAGGTCCGGGTTCGTTGTAGTCTTCAACAATACTTTCTTCAGAAATTGCTTCCGTTGCGCTTTCCACTGATTCTACGTGTTGATTGTTCTCCATGCTTGAATGTTTGACTGGAGAGTCGACTTCCTCGTCGTCATGAAGCTCGTCGACTGTTGCTGGTGCATTGTCGCAGCTGTGTCACTTACAAAATTTGCAAATTACAGAACATTTTAACCCTGCCTTTCTACAACCACATGCTGCACTGCCCTCATTGTTGCATTTACAGGACAGAAATTTAAGTAGCTTTTCAGATGCAGGATCTTTCAGCATTGTTACTGGTGTAAGCCTAGCTTTGCTCTGTATCCAGCCCCATTCTTCAACATGTTTACAAAGCCCCTGCCACTCCTGGACTTGATAATATGTCCTGAATGAATGCTGCCATGCTGCTGCAGCGTAGGTGGTAGAAACGCGATGTTAAACTTGCTTTTTGTGAGCGATCTTACTGAACATTGGCAATGGTAAGCATCCAAAGAGATATTGTCCCCATGTTTGGCTCTATACAGTGCAATAATAAAGCCTTCTCCAGCATCAGCGATAGCGTCCGGTTCAGCATTACTATCTTGAAAAAGTTGAATTGAAGCAATTTCCGAAGCAAATATTGTTGAAGACTACAATGAACCTGCACCTTCGACATTAAGCACCTAAAACGCCTTAAGAAGCAGGCCTATAGGACACAACCACGTAAAACAAACCGCCATATACTCTGCCTTGAGGTGGTGTGGAAACGAGTATTGAACATTGAGCTATGCATAGCAGACAAGTAAACTCAACTATATTTGAGGATTTTCAGGTATGAAAACAAATTTTGTCTCAGCACAAAAATACTCCTTCATAAAAGTCGCACTAAATTGAGAATCTTGGTGCTAAGGCTTCTGGCTGCTGGTTTCCGGGTCTTCTTCCGCGTAGACTTGGTTGAGTGCTTGACGTTTAGACCATCTTGTCGTGGTCTTCTTCTGAAGCGAAGTGAGAAATTACAAAAAATCATAATTTTGTCAAGAATGCTCGACTTCGATCGGCTGCTGCACCGAAACTGTTTAGTTTAACGAAAAAATGTATAGGACATATTTTGTAGAAAATTTAATGCTATTCTATTCTCATAAGAACATTTTTTGGCGTGTGAGGCACCCGAAGCGAGATATTTAAAAGATACTATTTTTGAGCGCCATTTTTTCAATACGGCGGCGCCAGCGGCTGAGATCACATTTCGCATTTTTTCTTATTTCATTCAGGGTATCGAAATCTATAAATTTCCAAAGTTTCAAAACTCCCGCATTTATTCGGACTAAACCCTTATGGTTTATGCTCTCACCGCTATATTATTAGGAAACTTCATTTTCCGATAATCAAAAAAATTCTACTTATTATCATTGCTTCGAATAGGTGGTTGATCTTGACATCTGGATCTCAAGTTTTATCCTCCGTCTTTTTAACTGAGTTTAAAGAATTTTTAAAAAGGAAGAGGTCTCAATGCCTAATTCTTTTCTCTACCATACCCTATTTAATTTCCGAAAGCGATAATATTGCTAATATAATGTCACTATTTGAAAATCATGTCTACGTTTTAATAGTATATAAGTAAATGATAGGAAATAGCATTTAACAAAATTTCTGTTCAATTACAAATCTAAAAAAATTGGAAAACAATTTTTTAAATTTTAGATGATTAATAACTTTTTTATTTACCGATTCATTATGTTAAAAAACAAATTATGTTTGTCTTAAGCATTTTTAATGTTACAGCGCCAAGTTGTTAAAGTACTCGTCCGAATCTAAGGTTTGTGTAATGTGTTCGCTGTAGTAATAGCGCAACTTATTTATAAATTGCCTCTTCGGCAGTTTAATGTTTCATAAAGGGTAGATTGATAAAATATTTAGATGGAAAAAAAATTTATATTGCCGAGTATCAAGGTCCGAAGTTCCTATCTCTTTCCTCAACCATTTATTCCCGCAAATGCATTATTTCCCCTCCGTCCCTTCCTATTGCTTGGATTGCGACATATTTTTAATAAATTAGAAATAAAAAAATTCTCACTTATCTGTAAAAAAATTTCACCTCTGAACCCTTTCCTTCGTACTCAAAAACGCATTTGAAAAAAATGCAAAAGGTTTTTCTCCTCGCAAAAGATTGTTTATTTGAAAAAAAAAAATTAAAAAATAATCAGTCAAATTCTAGAGTAATAAGGAACAAATTCCATTTTGTTTTTTCAAAATCCCACTATAGGAAAAATGTTGGTTGAATGATTTTTGTTTCCCTACCTCTCTCCCTCCCCTAATTGTCCCACCACCCTCATTCTCCGGCTCCATTAGTTCTGATCTATTTCACCTACCTCAAAAAAAATCTCATCCCCCTAACTTCTTCTTTCGGGAAAGAAATAAGGAATTAGTTTTTTGTATATTAGTGTTGCGGCGAAAGAACGCGTATTTTCAAAAAAAAATTTCACGAAAAATTAAAAAAAGTTAAAAAAAATTAGATTAATGCTTCCACGAGATCTTGTTGGCCTGAACAACATAATAACTAAATAATAAAAATAAATATTATAGTGAAAGTGACGATTACAATTTTCACATATATCTCACTCGTCCATTTGGCATATTGAAGTAATTTTAGCAGCTCAGTTCATTTCTCCGGACTATATATTATTGGCACTGCGAAAACGAATGTTTGTGCAAAAGTATGTTTGTTGTGAAACAACAACACACCTGCGTATTATTGACCTTTCATTATAATAATAAATAATTGACACCATATAGTGAAATGAAAAATGATTGTGCTTTATGAACTTACTTTGAATTATTAGATAAGTATGAAAGAAGAAGTTTACGTTTTTATTCAGTCTATTAAAACTCTTTCAATTGATTAAACTCGTATCCAGTGCCGTCTCAGTAGATAGGATTTTTTTTCTAAATTTAATTTTATAAATAAAAAGGGACTAATAAATTTAAAATTTGACATATTTTACAATAGAAGTTTTATTTTGAATAGTTTTCTGTTAAAACTGCTTTTTTTATGAAGAATGTATATACTGCACTTTTGGGTAGAAACCGAAGGACATAAGACAAGATCCAACCAGAAAAGAAGAAGAAATGAAATACACGGAACAGCTTACCTACCATATATAGAAGGAGGTACGGATAGGACTGGAAGAGTTTTGGAGGAAAAAAAAACGTCAAAGTAATATATAATGCGAAACAGAAGGTGGCACAACGTTTTCCCAAATACCAAAGTCCAGATGAACTAGAAACACCAAAAGTATATAGCATTTCATTGTCCCTGCGGACTAGTTTACATCGGAGAGACCTAACGACATATAAACACCAGACTCATAGAACACATTATTAGCCACACAAGAAGGGAAATTCTACAAAATCAGCAGTTGACGAACACTCAGAAGAATCTGACCAATTGATAAAATTGGACAGGACAAAGAAATTAGTTAACACCAAGAATTACTGGCCAAGAAGATACAGAGAAGTCATTGACATAAACAAACATCCGTGGCCAAAACGCTAAGTTCATAAAGCCAAAAATTAGAGAAAAAAAAAAACATTCGAATAACTATAATCATGACACCGCACTACAATTACCAATAAAGTGGAAGTCAATGTTCCGCATGAGCAATGATCTACAACACGCCTCTTGATAACCTGTATAGAGGAGCTCAGTCCAGCAGAGCTCGCTTCATTTCAGAAGACCACGACAAGATGTTTGATAGGTCACCCGGAAACCAACAGCCAGATCACCAGCTCCGCGAAAGCTTTAGCGCCAAGATATCATAAAAATTCACTTTTAAGAGGTCTAAGTTTAAAAAAAACGATCTAAAGGACCGACAATAACATTTTGTGGAGGTGAATCCAAGCAAAATGGGACCCACTGTGTACAAAATAATAGTAATTATCATCATTTTCATTGTTTGTATATATAATTTATAAAACTATTCAGAGGTACGCCACTGAATAATCGCCGACAGTTTAGCCGGGTATTAAATTTTATAGCACAGCAGTCCAAGATACTATACGATATCAAAGCGATATTTTCATTACATAGTCACATTTGGTCGATTATAGGTCTACTATTAATTTCTGATAAGCGGCAAAACCGTTATAATCTTAATATAATATAATATAATATAATATATTATAATATAATATAATATAATATATTATAATATAATATAATATAATATAATATAATATAATATAATATAATATAATATAATATAATATAATATAATATAATATAATATAATATAATATAATATAATATAATATAATATAATATAAGTGTGCTATTTAGTTTGATAAAAATGCTGCTCATCTTTTGCTCCACTGTCAATATTTAGCCCAGACGACAGAGGAAATTTTATAGTAAAATCTCCAAATTTTTTTTTTTTTTTCAGTGAGTTCGTGAAAGCATATAGAATGATATCCTGAAAAGTTTACATTCCGCTCGGATGCAGAACATAAAAAAAAATTCTTCTCGTCTGTTTTTTCAAAATTTTGAAATTGAGTCAGGGTAGGAAAAAATACAGGTGGATAGACCACGTGTTTCTGAACAAAAAATATTCTAATAAAATTTATCGCTAAAGCCACGATATTCCTGTAAAAAAATAGTGAAGTAACTTTGTAACTCTGTTCGACCAAGCGCACGGTTAAATGCATACTATGGAAGCTCTAAAAATTCTTAGCTGTTCTAACTAGTAAAATAAAGCTTTTTTCTCTTTCTGATTACATATTTTTAACATTTTCCTTAGTGAATAGGAGGATAAATAGTGAGTATGGAGGGAAAATATATAATTATAAACGCATACACGGACACTACGCATAACCGCTGGATCGAAGCAGATCTTCCGCGCCGTCACTCGCATGAATTTTTACCTGCCTTTACTGTATTGTATTTATTACAGGTACACCTATCCACATTTCAATTATATCCAACGGATTCCTTATACATTTGTTAATATATTGGAAAAGTTCCAGAAATGCAAAACTATAGAAATCCTGTAAATCGCTAGTTCTGATCTTGATGTGATTGATCATATTTTCGAAAAAATGCATGCAAGTAAACGAATTTGTGTTTGAACATTCGAAAAGTATAATTTTTTTCCGAAGTAGTGATAGTCGGGGAGCCCTCCCTAGCTGTACGTGCACCTCCCGCCCGATCCTTGGGGACAATGTTTTTCATAAAGATTGAAGCCTAAGGAACAATTTAAGACATATTCTAAAAAAAAAACTGGCTGTACTTTCAAAATGACGGCCATATATTAAAAAAAAACTGTTGCCAATGTTGTTTTTGTCATTTAACACAAAAACTAAAAAATATTGACAAAAATTTTCTTCACAAAAAACAACGTGCATAAAATTTTCTACAATTTTGTACCTATACAATATTTTTATGGGAGTTACCATTTTCCAGATAAATGTGTCCAAATTTAAGAAAACATGGAAATTCATATATCGGTATCTTAGTGCTAAGGCTTTCGCGGAGCTGGTGATCTGGCTGCTGGTTTCCGGGTCTTCTTCCGCGTAGACTTGGTTGAGTGCTTGACGTTTCGACCATCTTGTCGTGGTCTTCTTCTGAAGCGAAGTGAGCTCTGCTGGACTGAGCTCCTCTATTTATACAGGTTATCAGGAGGCGTGTTGCGGATCATTGCTCATGCGGAACATTGACTTCCACGTTATTGGTAGTTGTAGTCCGTTGTCACGGTTATAGTTATTCGGATGTTTATTTATTTCAATGGCTTCTCTGTATCTTCTTGGCCAATAGTTCTTGGTGTTGGCTAATTTCTTTGTTTTGTCGAATTTTATCAAATGGCCAGTTTCTTCTGAATGTTCGGCAACTGCTGATTTTGTAGAATTTCCCTTCTTTGTACTTCTAATGTGTTCCCTCAGTCTGGTGTTTATACGTCGTTTGGTCTCTCCGATGTAGACTTGTCCGCAGGAACATGGGATACTATATACTCCTGGTGTTTCTAGTTCTTCTGGACCTTGGTATTTGGGAAAATGTTGTGCCACCTTCTGTTTTGCATTATATATTACTTTGACGTTCTTTTTCTCCAAAACTCTTCCGATTCTGTCCGTACATCCTTGTATATACGGTAGGTAAGCTGTTGTCGTGTATTTCTTTTCTTCTTTTCCTTCTTCTGTTCTGGTTGTATCTTGTCTCTTTATTGCGTTGTCTATGTCCTTCGGTTTGTATCCATTTTTCTGTAGTGATGTTTTTAAGGTCCGATATTCTTCTTGTAGATGTTCTGACTCGCAAATTTGCTTTGCTCTATGTACTAGTGTGTTGACGACGGCCTGTTTTTGTGCTGGGTGGTGGTGAGAATTGGCGTGCAGGTATCTGTCGGTGTGCGTCGGTTTTCTGTATACCTTGTGTCCTAATCCTCCATTATCCTTCTTGAACACGAGGACGTCTAAAAATGGAAGTTGGTTCTCTGTTTCTACCCAAGATCCACAAAGCAGGAGTTCCGTTACGACCCATTGTAAGTGCAGTGAATTCACCAACCCATGCGCTAGCAAGATATTTAGCAGACATTCTCAAAGCATTTATTGGACAAACAGAACACCATATCAGGAATTCACACCATTTCATACAAGAGCTAAAAAACATCACATTGGACCAAGAAGATATACTAGTCAGTTTTGACATAACATCACTCTTCACAAATATACCAGTTAATGAGGCGATAGAATTAGCTCGGGAAGAATTGCAGAACAACGGTTTGGACACCACCTTAGCAGACCTGATGGAGCTTTGTGTCAACTCGACCTATTTCAACTTCAATGGAAGTCTATATAAACAAAAAGATGGAGCAGCAATGGGTTCACCTTTATCACCAGTACTCGCTAACTTATTCATGGAAGCCTTCGAAATATATGCTTTGGACAACTACCAATTAAAACCAAAATGTTGGTTTAGATATGTGGACGACACTTTCATTATATGGCAACATGGCCGTAAGGAACTGGAGAATTTCAAAGACTACCTAAACAGCCTACATAATAAGATTAAATTTACCATGGAAATAGAAACAGAGAACCAACTTCCATTTTTAGACGTCCTCGTGTTCAAGAAGGATAATGGAGGATTAGGACACAAGGTATACAGAAAACCGACGCACACCGACAGATACCTGCACGCCAATTCTCACCACCACCCAGCACAAAAACAGGCCGTCGTCAACACACTAGTACATAGAGCAAAGCAAATTTGCGAGTCAGAACATCTACAAGAAGAATATCGGACCTTAAAAACATCACTACAGAAAAATGGATACAAACCGAAGGACATAGACAACGCAATAAAGAGACAAGATACAACCAGAACAGAAGAAGGAAAAGAAGAAAAGAAATACACGGCAACAGCTTACCTACCGTATATACAAGGATGTACGGACAGAATCGGAAGAGTTTTGGAGAAAAAGAACGTCAAAGTAATATATAATGCAAAACAGAAGGTGGCACAACATTTTCCCAAATACCAAGGTCCAGAAGAACTAGAAACACCAGGAGTATATAGTATCCCATGTTCCTGCGGACAAGTCTACATCGGAGAGACCAAACGACGTATAAACACCAGACTGAGGGAACACATTAGTAGTAGTACAAAGAAGGGAAATTCTACAAAATCAGCAGTTGCCGAACATTCAGAAGAAACTGGCCATTTGATAAAATTCGACAAAACAAAGAAATTAGCCAACACCAAGAACTATTGGCCAAGAAGATACAGAGAAGCCATTGAAATAAATAAACATCCGAATAACTATAACCGTGACAACGGACTACAACTACCAATAACGTGGAAGTCAATGTTCCGCATGAGCAATGATCCGCAACACGCCTCCTGATAACCTGTATAAATAGAGGAGCTCAGTCCAGCAGAGCTCACTTCGCTTCAGAAGAAGACCACGACAAGATGGTCGAAACGTCAAGCACTCAACCAAGTCTACGCGGAAGAAGACCCGGAAACCAGCAGCCAGATCATATATCGGTAAATCACTTAGAAAAAATAACTGTGACAATTATTGTAAGGCGTATAATAGAACTTTATATTATTAACATAAAAATTATATAAAATAAACTGAAAAAAATTAATAACAATAATAATATTATAAGTTGCAGACATTTATCTCGAAAACGGTAACAGTGGTATCTGGAAAACGGTAACTCCTATCCAAATATTGTATAGGGACAAAATTGTGGAAAATTTTATGCACTTTATTTTTTGTGCAGAAAGTTTTTCTCCATCTTTTTTAGTTTCTGTGTTAAATGACAAAAACAATATTTGCATTTTTTTAAACGGACGCCATTTTGAAAGTGCAGCTAGCTTTTTTTAGGACATGTCTTAAATTGTTCCTTAGGCTTTAATCTTTATGAAAAACATTGTCCCCAAGGATCGGAGGTGCACGGACAGTTAGGGTTGGCTTCCGTAGTGTTACGTTTTATAATGAATTTTATATTTTATCAAATCAAATCAAATCAAAATATACTTTATTGTTCAGAAGAAAGAGTTTCTCATTAACAAAGTAAATAAGCATAGGTACATAGCATATATAGTTTACACAGTGCACCCACATTACATAAATACAAAACGCAGATTACATATAAATTTTAATACAATAATAAAAATAGCTAATATAAAAAGTCAAAAAGGACGATATAATAAGGTAGTTAATGTCTAATTACAATGTGTCATTATAGTACTCGTCTAAGTTATAATAAGGTTTAACAATTAACAGGCTTTTAACCGCCTTTCTGAAGTTTGTATTTGAGCTTATTTCTTTAATATTATTTGGTAAGTGATTGAACATCTTATAGCCATTGTAAATAATTGAGTCTTTGACTAGGGTGGATCTGGGAATTGGCAGAGCAACATTATTGACTTGCCGAGTTACATGTATGGAGGGAGTACTTATGATATTACTTCTATGCTTATGAACTAAACAAACTGTTTCTAGAATGTAAATGGATATCACAGTGAGAATTCTATGTGTCAAGAACAGAGGCTTACATGATTCACGAATTCTAGTTTTGTAGGTAGCGAATAGCACGTTTTTGAATTACAAATATTGTTTGTATAAGATATTTACTGGATACTCCCCAGAAGGCAATGCCGTGTACCTTAGGTGTGATTCGATTAATTAAAAATAAGCAGTCTTAGCAGCTGCACCAGTTCATTTATGATCACTCTGATAGCGCAGGTTCCGGATGCTAGTTTATTACTAAGTATTTTAATGTGTTCGTTGAATTTTAACTTGCAGTCAATGTTTAGTCCAAGAAATTTTGAGCAGGGTTTATTTTCTAGAAAATGGTTACCTAGGGGAATGTTTGTTAAGTTGCAATGAAATGTAGTTATGTTTGTTTTGTTAACGTTGAAAGAAAGCAAATTGGAGTCACACCACTCTTTGACCTTATTTATATTGGCCGATACCATTTGCTGAAGGACATTAGCATCTTTATTGTGCCACAATATGGTGGTGTCGTCAGCAAATAAAGTAAATTTTCCTTCAATGTTAATTTTTGTCAGGTCGTTAATATATAATAAAAAAAGAATTGGGCCAAGAACGGAACCTTGGGGCACCCCATACTTTATATTTAGTTCATTAGAATAATTTGGATTTCTAACTATTTGGCTACGGTTTGATAGGTATGACTGAAACCACTTTAAGGTGGTGCCTCGAAAACCATAATGCTCGACCTTTCGTAACAATATTTCATGCTGGACACAGTCAAAGGCTTTCGATAAATCGCAGAAAATTGCCGCCGCTGCCTCCCCATTATTGATTTCGGCATAAATCTGACTTAAAAATGAGAACATTGCATCATTTGTACTTTTTTCCTTTTGAAATCGAAATTGTTGATCACTTAGTAGGTTGCAGGAGGACAAAAATTCTACAACCCTTTTTTAACTAATTTTTCGATAATTTTTGCTAATGTAGGGATTAGTGAGATGGGTCTGAAGTTAGATGGATTATCTACCTCTCCGCCCTTATAAAGTGGGATAACTACAGAAGTTTTTAAAAAAGATGGAAATATTCCGGATTCAAACGATTTGTTTATTAGAGATGTTAATATATAAAGAGCAGAGTCTGGTAGATTTTCGAATATATTTACAGAGATTTCATCGAGACCAGACGACTTTTTATTTTTAATGTCGCTTATAATTTCTTTAAGTTCATCGATGCTTGTGTTATATAGGTATAAGGTCTTCTGATTGTATGTTTCTCGAAGGTAGCTTAAGGGGTCATTTGTTGAAATTATGTTTTCCATTAGGTTGCCTGCGATTGAGCAGTAATAGTTATTTATAATATTGGGGTTTAAAGACGATGTTACACGCGGTTGGCTTTTACCTCTAAGGTCGTTTATAATAGCCCAGATCTCTTTTGCCCCATTAGTGGCTCGCTCTATTCTGGATTTGATATGATTTTCTTTAGCTTGTTTAATGACTTTTCTGTAGATATTACGGTATTTATTATAGTATTTAAAGAAAAATTCTTCGTTGGTGTATTTTCTTATATAGTGAAGAGATCTTAGATTTTTGGCAGATGTTTTTATACCCTATCCATGGTTTTTTATTTTTTAGTTTAATTTTTTGAACTGGAAAGGCTTCATTGAATGCATGTTTAAGATACCTGTAGAAGGCATCAAATGGCTCTGCCCTATTCAGCAGATCCTCCCAGTTATACCCAAGGCAGTTTTGATAAAACCTATTATAATTAGTCCTACTATATAAACGTCCATGTTTGAATTTTTGACAAATATTCCAAGAGGTCTGTAATGAACAATGTAGTGCTTCATGGTCTGATAGAGCAGCTGGGATGACCAAGCAGGAGATATTTTCTTTACTGAGATTACTACAGAAATAGTCGATTGTTGTAGCTGAGTGCTGGGAAATTCTAGCAGGTGAATTGACATGCATACTAAGATTAAAGGAAGTTAGCAGGGTTTTTAGCAATTGAGTATCATTTGATTCCAAGTCACTAAAATTTATATTAAGATCGCCAGCTAATATAATCGACGATTTTGTAGGTAACCGATATAATAATGCTTCGAGTTTTTCTAAGAATAACTTAACATTTGATAAGGGCGACCTATACATACATACAATATACATATCTATTTTACTGCAATAGATTATGGAAAATTCAAACTGCTTTTCTTCTAAGGCGTCATCATATTTGTCAAAATTAACGAAGGGAAATTTCTCACGTAGAGCATTATTTATAAGTATTAATGTTCCACCGTGAATTCTGCTATACTTTGATAAAACAGTGTAGTTTAAGAGATTAATGATTTATCTGGAAAATGCTGACTCCCGTGCAAATATTGTACAGGAACAAAATTGTAGAAAATTTTATGCACTTTATTTTTTGTACAGAAAGTTTTTCTCCATCTTTTTTAGTTTTTGTGTTAAATGACAAAAACCATATTTGCAAATTTTTTTTTGATGCATTTTGAAAGTGCAGCCATTTTTTTTTTAGGACATGTCTTAAATTGGTCCTTAGGCTCTTTATGAAAAACATTGTCCTAAAGGATCGGGGGACTTAATTTCAAAATTTTGAAAAAATGGAAGAGAAAAATTTTTTTTCACTTTTTTTTATATTCTGCACCCGAGTAAAATGTAAAATTTTCAGAATATTATTCTATACACTTTCACGAACTCGTTAAAAAATTATTCATTTTGCAAGTTTTTGGAGGTAAATACCTTGAACGACTGTGTCAATTTTACGTTCGTCCTGTATGACGCCTTCATTGTAACTGTAGAAATTGAACATGTACAAAGCATATGTGGATGACAAGATGTCATCTAGCAATGAAGCAATGTTACAAAAATATTGTAAAACATTATTAATAACATATTGCTAAGTCTGGATGGGCCTTTATAAAAGCTTTCTGTTATTAAAAGAGTAGAACGTAAAATACACGCGAATGACATCCGGCCTTAATAATTCATATTAAATAATAACCCGGCCCCGCCCCTAACACAAGTGTTATTACTCATAATTACATAAGAGAAGTTTATTTTCAGGTATAATTTATTTTCGTAAACTTTTTACATGTGTTTCGGCCGTGCAACCGACCTTAAATAACAAATCAATGTCAGAACTAATTTGTAAGAAAATTGAAAGAGATTCTATTATTGCCTCTGCACAGATCTTTTTTGTATATGTTTGTGGAGGCAAAAACATATCTCCCAAAAACAGCGTTCGCGCGTCACGTAAATCTTGAAAATTAAATTAGGTTAACCCATCGGCCTTCGCGTAGACTATCTTATTATTTCCATTTGGATACAGATCTCGAAAATAAACTATTTATTACACTAAATTATACGGTTCCGAATCGTAGTAATAATTGTTTCTTACATAATAGCCAGGGCCGGACGTGACAAGAGGGCTACCGGGTGGGCCAAAGTAAATAGTATAAATACAATATAGGTAATCTATTCAGTTTGAATGTTAATTGGGATAGGTCGAGAAAATTTTAATTTTGTTGATAAATATGACAACACTCTGTCAGATAGCAATGGCACATTTTTCTGTCTCATGTTTATATATCGTGTAAGTTCACTTTCCAATTCTGCTAAATAATTAGATAATGTTACGGGTTAAATTGAATTTATGAAACAAGAATTGAGAAGTTGACTAAAAATAGTGAAATGCTCTTAAATCTTAAGGTCGGCTAGCTCTAGTAAGGAAACCTCAGAGGTGAGGTCCGTTTATTTTTAACGATTTTGAAATTTTGCCAATAATTAAGTCGAGCGCCAGGTAATTTAGTTTAAAGTTCCAACCCCCTTAAGTTACGATAGACACACTGATTCCAAAAACTACCAAACACCGAGTTTGTTCAAATATTTTAAGTCAAAACAAAAAAAAAAAGGAATCAATTTAAAATATAAATATATATTTCAGTAAGTATCTGTACAACATTACAGTATGGGTCATTTTAATTGCCAAAATAAATAAATAGATTACCGTTAGAAATTTAACGCAAAACAAATTGTTTATTTGTCTTTCAAAAACAGTTGATTGACAGGAATATAATTACAAATCGTTTATTGTTTAAAAGAAAGTCAATCCATCGATTCACTGTCAAAACTCTCTACAAGTTCAAGTTAAAAGTAAAATGAATGAATTGGGTTGAATTAGGCAATCGTGTTGAATCAAACATAATATGAGATAAATTACCTTATATGCAAAAATATTCACAACAGATACCTGTAAATAAGCATATAACTGCGCAGTTATTCACACGCCTTATTTATAACAAAATGGCTCTAATTAAATAACAAGAAAAATTATTTATGTAGGTATATAAAATGTGAGTTTAAAAACATCATGAAAGAATTAAAAAAAAAAACATTAATCTTTAATGCAGCTAACACTGTAGCGTAAGCAGAGTGTAGTACTTATCCATTCTCCAACGTCTTGTAGAAGCTCTAGGCTTTACAGATGAAATATTATGCTATCATACCAACAGTCTCCTCATCTTCGCCCCAGTTCTAGTATTCCAATAACGTAAATTTCTGGCAACCTCGTGACTCCAACAAAAAACTGCAACTCCATGAAATGGCGGCACGTGGCCTCCCATCAAACTATTTACAACAGCCAAATAAAAGTTTTAGGACATTCACAACTCCTCTACATCTTGAAGACTTTATAACTTTACAACTTTACAACCTGCCTACATAAAAAGAATACAGTGATTTAGGATTCGGTTTTCCAAGAATGCACAAAAGAATTCTTACCCAACAAAATCGGCATGGGCACAAAAAACAGGATTCATTAAGTTCGTTTTCTTGCCTATTTAGAAGTTCCAATATTACAACCTTCGGCTTCAAACAGCTCACAGACCCATTAGGCACTTCTAAACTTAAGATTTTTTAAAGTATAATCCCCGGAATTAATATCGGGTTGCTTTTTCAAGCTATTATAAAAATCTCGCCTAAACGGCTAAACGACTCGTTAACGAATGACCTGACATGGAACCTCAGCGTTTTTTTTCGAACTACCGGTCTCCAACCAACCAATCACAGATTGACATTCAATTAGGAAACTTACCCATAATCCTATAGTACACCGAAAATTAGTCCCAACCATAGAATGATTAAAACAATTCTCAAAATAAATACTAATAAGCGCAAAACCCATTAATGAAACATATTTTCATTAAAAATAAATAAAACTAGGATTAATAATTTAAATGCCATAAATTCTCCTCCATAACCAATGTTGGTAACACTTTTCCTCAGACTAAAATATGACAGCTGACAAAAAGGAATAATAAAAAGGTCTACCAGGCTTATTTATTTAAATAAATAAATAAGAACCTAACTACAGGTAAGAGAGTATGGTTTTGTTGTAACTAATAGAAGTGTAACTAAATCCTTTCTTTTCCAGCCAGTACACCCTGAAATGTGTATATTTGCCTACACCTACAGACATTCCCAAAGTTATTTAAACACTTTGTTGGAACCGAAATCCAGAGAAAATAGCAAGGAGAATAATAGGATTAGCTCAAACCAACAGTAAGTCATGCAATATAAACTCTCCCTGGTAGCTATTACTAACTTGTGTTTTGTTTATCGTTTTAGGTTAGACAACTAAAATCCCTCCTGCCAGCACCAAAGGAAAATTACATAAAATAAAAACTATTTAACCCTCCAGACATGACAATTCCATGAACCTAAATTATAATGATTCTATGAAATAAAACCCATAGGTAACAAGAAAGTTTCCAGAGTATTTTTATTTAACCAACGATATACAAACAAGTTACCTTCTCTATCCACTTTGCTATCAACAAAAGTAAAGAAGCAATATAAATACCCTTTTCCTCAGGTATCAATTAAAACATTTAAAAAAACAAAAGTAGCCTTACTCATTTTTAAACTTACATCCGCATATACAACTATAAGATCGGAACCTAATTTAACGTTACAATAAGTACACATTTTCTAATGCTTTGATTGGTGTTGGACGTAGTCCTTTAGCCACAAAAATTTTCTATAAACTTTCGCTCGTTTTGTAGGCAAATTGGTAGCCTGTTTTTGATGAATTTTTGGTATGTTGAAGTTCGACTCATTCTGAACAATAAGGTACAAAACTACAAATTATGGACAGTTTCTCCGATAGATGGCTCCAAAGATGTCTCGATACTGTATCAACGATTTCTCAGAACGTACTGCAGGTATTGAAATGGTAGCTGCTGGAAATGAATAACCAGACAATTTACCATTATTATACTCTTCGCAAAAACGAAGAGTATATTGTATTTGATCGGCACATTTCTAAAATCGTAAATATCGCTCGTAGAGAAAAAATTTTCATATCATTGTGTTAGTGAACGAATTCTGAACAACTTTCAAAATGTCCGTCTGTCCGTCTGTCCGTCCGTCACGTTTCTTGTAAGCACGATAACTTAAGAAAGGAAAGTCCGATTGTATTGAAATTTAGAAAATAAGTTAATGTTAGCTAGAGGAAGAACCCTATTGTTTTTGAAGAAAATCGATCAGTAAATAAAAAAGTTATTAATTATTTAATTTAAAAAAAAAATTTTTTTGTTAATTTTTGTGGCTTGTACTAAAATGGAAATCGCGAGATATTATTTCCATAACAAATTTTTTTTTGTGTATGAAGTTTACTAATATTTCTTAGAAGTGAAATATGTATGAATGTCGACAGATATATATTACAGATAATCAATTTTCCTAGCAACAGGTGGTGGCGCAGCGGCTAAAGCTTTTCGTTGCAATCCAAGGGTCCCGTGTTCGAATCCCGCAGGTTGGATTTTTTTTTCATTTTTTTTTCATACAATTTTTTTCACAACAAAGTTTATATCACAAAATTTAGGATGTCCAAAAACTAACATTATTTACAAGAAAACTGCGAAGAGTATCCTATAGAATGTGTAACAATTATATATAAAAAACTCAGTAAATTGGCGAAGAGTACGTTTTTAGCTTGTTTGGTCTTAGATTGATAATGGTAAATAGTCTGGGTATTCATTTCCAGCAGTTCATTGCAACCAAGCCAACGGAGTTATATTGACAATGGTTTGAGGGTGTGGTATTTACGAGTCTTTTAGGTCAAAATTCGACTCCTTTGTGATTCAACAAAAATCAGTCTATTTAGGTTCAAAATTTTCCTAATACTGAACACTTTAATGAAGAACTGCGGCAAAAATTGCAATCCAGCTTATTTTTTAAACATGACAACTGTCAAAAGCCTGTAAAAATGTGAAAACCCTATAAAGGCAGTAATTTTGAATTTGTTTAACCATTCTATTTAAATGGAATAATAAAGTTTTAAAATATTACATATGTATTGGAACGGAATCCCTTTAAGTTACATTATTAACTTTCTCAGAAAGAAAATTTACCCTTTCGGACCTGACGGTAACATTTGTGCACATTCTATTTGGAAATATTTTAAAACAAATTCTTACTAAATTAATATCCTGTGACCCATAATACACATTTATTTACAATATTTATATAATCTTGTGGTGACATCTATACATATCTATTGAAACTGAAAAGAAATATCTGGTTTATGTGCAAATTTCAAGATGGACGACCAACAGCCTGGTAAGTGGTGAAATTTTGTTATTTTCTTTATTGAAATACTGCTAGAATAAAGCCATGTTTTTTCTTGCAAAAAATGTATGCCTTTGTTGACCTTTTGAATATATTTGTGATGTTGATGCATATAACTTCTAGAATTACACAAAAACTCGTTTTCCACATATGTGTACATCAGGTCTAAAGGGTTGCGAGTTCACATTTGTGCACAACAAGTCTCAAGAGGAAAAAAAATATAAATGTTATTTTCATTATAATGCAGCAATTATATCAATTGCAGGCCCTTCTCGTCGATACATTTTTGACAATAAACGACCTCTTATGGACGAAGAGCTTCTTGAACAGGTAGAAAAATTTCTAGATGGCTTCGGAGATATCTCTGATATCGATGATGTTGAAGACGTTGAAGAAAATGAAATTGATCTCTATAATAATTATTTGAACGAACAGGCTTCTGAACAAGATGACGATGTTACTAGTCAAGTTGATGACCAGGATCAGCAGGACTCAGAACAAACAATACATAAATGTTCGTCGGCCAGAAATTATAATGTCAGATAACACTAATATGGGAGGTGTAAACCCCAATTATGTAAAATGGATGCGTGCACATCCAGGTCTCGAGTAACATGTGAAAAGTGTAATGTTCACTTACGCATGACATCGAGTAGTAATTGTTTCAAATCATTTCATATTTGACAATAAAATTTAACCAAGTTTTCAAAAATTTCTATTTTACCCCCTTGAACCCAATGGTTATAAATGTGTACAATTTTGAATTGTCTAATTTATTTTGAAAAATTTCATATGATTTATTTTTATGACTTACTTAGACATCAAAGCATCAGAGAATAGCAACAGATATTTTTTTTGGCAAAAAGAAAAAGTCAGATCCGAAAGGGCTTTAAATAAACTTCTTAAGATTCGTTTATGGTTTTAATTTTTTGAGTTTCCTCCAATAGTCCCCCTATAGTATTTATTTATTTATTATTGGCTCTTTTCAACCTTGAAATTCAGATTCTGCAAGTCAAAAATCATGATAAAATATGGTATTGATGGGCTTCCAATGAGTTATACAGGAAATAACAGTATTTATATCTAGATTCTGCCTTTATACTGTTTTCATATTTTTTTACAGGCTTTTGACAGCCGTCATCAGGGAGGGCGAAAGGGGTCAGTCCAACCGGCCCTGGCAATTTTAGGGAATCGGCCCAATCAAGCGTTGAACTAGATCCTCAAATTTGAGTGGGCCGGGGAAAAATATAAATATATATTTTTGGTGAGTCAGGGCCTAAGGGGAAAAATGCGCCGCAGGCGAAAATTTTGTATTTTTCAAGGTCAAACGCTCTAAAATGAAAAGTTAGAAATAATTCGAGTAGCAAAAACATTTTCTTCGAAAAATAGGTTTCGTCAAACGAATTTTCCTTTTTTTCATGCAATTGCAAAAATTACTTAAAGATTTAAAGTACTAACACGTAATCTGACAACCAACCACGGTCTAAAGCAGACTGCTACCATCTTGGTAACATTTTTAAAAACGTCACTAAACATCCATACCCTTTATTAAAATTTATTGTCATTGAAAGACAAAGAACGAAATAAAAAATTTAAACATTTTAACAGTATAACAATGAATAATAAATCAATAATAATTCTGACTAATATTGCCTACATAAACATCGCGAACCATTAAAAAAAAACAAAAAAGTTTTAGAGGTCAAAAGAAAAGAACTTTCTTAAGCAAACTTGCAGAATTTGGAACGAACATGCAAAATTAGTTTATTAAGTTAATAACTTTCTATAAATGAAAAATGACATCTGGCATTTATGTCAGTGGCCGAGATAGCAGCCTGAAAATATTTCGTTCTAAGTAAGGATTAAGGAGAGAAAAGAGCTGCCGTTTAAATTTCTTTTGGCCGTCGGGTTTTTTATCCGCCGGTACAAATGGCTATTTCCCTCGGACCGGCCCTGCCCGGCCCCAGAGCCACCGGCCCGACGGGCATTTGCCCGTTTGCCCCCCCTTCCCATCCGTCCCTGGCCGTCATGTGTCAAAAATAAGCTGGATTGCAAAATTCTCCGTTCTTCATTAAAGTGCTCAGTATTACGAAAATGTTGAGCCTAAGTAGATTGATTTTGGTTGAACTACAAAGGAGGAGTCGAATTTTGACCTAAAAAACTCGTTAAATGCCACACTGTGCGTCATAACCACGTCCTTTATGTTTTTTTCAAAGTTTCATCATGCATGTAATTTTTTTTGGAATGATCAAAAAGGTTGGAGTAATTCCCATAATTATTTTTTAGTAATTTTGTCGTCAATATCGACATTGTGGTTAACCAACTTTTCTTATATTACACTCTTCTTGCAGAAAAACGAGGGCGGCTTGTCCATTTGCACAGAGTGATATGGTGCGACGTCTATACCTACCATACCTTTACCTTATTGACCAAATGTCAAGATACCTTACTTGTAGAGAATTCCCCTTTCCTCAAGATTACGCTCAAAGGAGTTTTGACTCCATGAGGGCGAAAAAATTTAAAAGGAAATATTTAATTGAATCTATTCTACGTAGGTACCTGTTTACAAAAAAGCAATGATGAATTATAAATTAGAATTGCTTTCTGAACCTATTAACAAGAACTGCAAAAATGTAGCAAATACATTAAATTTTTCAAAAATTAACCACTTTTTCTAAAGATAGATATGACATATGATATATCGTTTAGGGTTTGCAATACCGGTTAGCGGTTAACCGGTTAACCAGACAAAAAACACATGATGATAATCACCGATTATTTTAATTTTTTACCGGTTATTTCGGTAAATTCTGAACTTACGATATGTCGTATGTATTCAACGTTTCTATTTATGTCAGTGACTAGTATTTACTAAATACAGAGTGACTGTCCCACAGGAAATTGAATATTTCACTGCCGCAAATATCCGTGGAAAACATTTAGAAGTATGTTATTCTCAATTCTTATTAACTTATCGACCTACCAGTATCGGTTGAGGAAGGGCATCTTCAGCTGGTGGTATTCTATGCACAAATATCAGACGACTAACAGATGTAGCTTTTAACGGGCCTTTTTTAAAAATTATTATATTTTCAGATTAGGTATCCAGTAAATGCCCTAGTTGAGTTTATGTTTATAATATACAAAATATTTACTTATTTAATGTATTTCATTATTATTTTTCCCTTTTGAGAAAAAAGCTTTTGTTTGTTCATTATATTAAATACGTACATAAAAATGTTTTTTGTTAAATTTAGATAATTTTGTACATGAAAAAAAAAAAAAACAATTTCCATTTTCGCCACCGTAATCATTCATTCTAAAAATACCGGTTTACCGGTTATTTATATTTTTATTTACCGATTTACCGGTTATTAAAATTTCCGGTAAATTGCAATCCCTAATATCATTGGACAGCTAATTTAAGTTGTGATCGAATAATGATATAATTTATAGGGTGTTCCTTTAAAAAAAAAACACAAGTTATGTCTATATCTCGAAAACTGAGGCATGCATAATTTTCTTCTTAACAGCAACGGATTATACTCAAAAAGGTGCCTTAAGAATGTGTTACTTGATTTTCGATTCGACACTTAGTAACTGAGATACAGAGATCATCCAAAACTGCCAATTTTCCAAAACGCTCTGTAGCTCGCCATTATTTGTTTCTCGAAAATCGAGCTCAGGACACCTATATTGGTTTTTGTCTATCTGCCATAGTTTTAGAGAAAACTTCAAATCCTATCTAATTTGGTCCACCCTGTACAGTTCCTTGCTATTTTCCATTAATAGGTAAACAGATACCGTGCGTGTAATTTTCCATTAGGCATGTACATTCACGTAGCGCGAGAGATATGACAACACAGCTTACACAGCGCAGTAAATTTGCCCGTCGTCGACGAAGCATCCCAGCTCTCAGTTATTTCATTTCAGCCAGCTGGCACACGCGATGTTGTAATTCTTACTCCCTATGCCTAGCCTGCGACTACACGCACTGTATTAAAATCGCGAAAATTAAACCATTATATAAAAAAGGTGATAAAACATTATTATCCAATTACCGCCCAATTTCCCTATTAATAACGTTTTCGAAAATTTTTAAAAAGGTAGTTGAAGAACAACTGGTTAGTTACCTTACATCCAACAATATGCTTAGTGAGGCTCAATATGGCTTTAGGAAAAAAAGAAATACTAGCGACGCCACATATTCATTAATTAATCAAATCCATAAATCATTAGAAAGCCAAGAATATGTGATTGGCATATTTTGCGATTTGTCAAAAGCTTTTGATTGTGTTAATCATGAAATTTTACTAGAAAAATTACACTTTTACTTACTGGTTTGCGTCATATTTGACAGATCGCAAAATGTACGTCGAAATAACTGAACATACTAATAACATGCTTAGAAAGGAATGCTCAAATCACGAAATAATAAATTGTGGTGTCCCACAAGGATCAATATTGGGTCCGATTCTCTTCTTAATATATATAAACGACCTGGTCTCTAATTTTCCCGAATTGTACTTCTCACTGTTTGCTGATGACACAAGTATAATTGTTAATAACAAAAATTTTCCTTCGCTCATTACACAGACTGAACAAAAATTAAATAAAGCAGTAGACTGGTTTCATGCAAATAAGTTAGTGTTAAATATAGACAAAACAAATAATATATCATTTCAAAAATCATACATTACTATTCCAGATGTAAATCTTAATACCTCATTTGGTGAAATCAGTTCTACAAGAAATACTAAGTTTTGAAATGGAATTTTCACATAGAGGAACTACATAAAAAACTTTGTAAATCAATGTTTGCACTAGCAACAATAAGAAGAGAACTAGACCTAAAATCGACAGTGAGCGTTTATTATGCTTATTTTTATAGTCTGGTTCAATATGGGATCGAATTCTGGGGATCATCTACGCTGACCAATACTATACTTGTAACACAGAAACGAGCCATACGAATAATTTGTCGATTGCACCCAAGAGAATCATGTAGACCATATTTTTCAAAATTAAAAATATTTACTATTCCAAATCTCTACATATAGGTATAAAGTGAGCTTGTTAATATTTAAAAACAGGAATTCCATACAAACTGCATCTGATATACATAATTACGATACAAGAAATAATAAAGAGCTTCTATTACCAAACTACAAATATAACAAAATTAGACAAGGTCCGTTGTATTCTGGTATACAATTTTTTAATCACTTACCGTTCAATGTAAGAAATGTCAAAAGCATATCTTTATTCAAAAAACACTTAAAAGCGTTACTTCACGTGAACGTTTTCTATAGTATTTCTGAATTCCTAGAAACGCAGTTTTCATAGTCCTTTTCCACCATCTCTATTTCCATTTCATGCATTTTCACCTGCTATTCGATATTCGTTAATACATTTATATGTCAGCTTTGTTTAATTTGGCTGTTCAAGCGGTTGGAGCTGTATTGCACATGCGTAATATTATAACAATTCTAGCATTTTAAAAGTTACGCTGAGCTGTCAAATGGAACAAAGCCATTGCGTTTGTGTGCAATATGCATTTACGTATGTGCGTATATGCAGCACACTTACGCAGTTCCCTTTTCTCTACACCTTTTTATAGGTTCCATTGTACTTGTCGATATAATAAGGTAAAAATTGATATAAGATTTTATATAAAAAATCGGCAGCTACTGGAAGCGGCTGGAACCTCCCCACCCGGTGAATCTTTGAAGCCGAAAAGAGCACTAAACAACATGAACGATCTCATTTAATTATATTTATTAAGTTGAAATATTTTTTTCGTATTAAATCAGAAAAAAAGTCTTGCGTTCGGTGGGATTTGGACCTAAGAACTTGAGTGTTAAATTTATAGTCTGCACAACATTAATATTTTATTCAATGTTTTTAATACAAATATATGCTTCATCGGATCCTAGCCCGGGGCCAGCCAGACAACCACGGTGAACACCGCCGTGGCGAGTGTGAGGCTGGACGGGGTAGGTCCGGTTTGGCTTGGAGAAAAATAGAAAAGTAGCTCCTGTCTTCTGTAGGCAGGCTTAAAGACTAGGTTAAAATTATAATCTGTCCACATGGACCTAAAATTAATATAAAAATAAACACAATTCTATAAAAACGTTCGTAGGCAAGAGCACTTAATAATTTTGATTATTGATACGGGAAACAACTAAACGAAAAAACCTGTTCGTTGGTAATGGGATGGATGGCAGGGATGGTCATCTTTGGAAAAAACCATATAACTCTTGGTGGACAGCTTCCCTGCCAGATGTAGCCAGGGTAGTGTCCATGGTGGATCGTTTAAGTTTGAGTTGGTATATTTTGTTTTATCTTTTGGCCTCGACCAATTTTTCACTAAATCGGTCGGGGAAGTGATAGCTGTCAAATTTTTGGTTCCAATGTTTCTCTGGGGAATTTGGTTTTTGAAAAATGTTTAGGTTGGTACCAATGTCTTAAATTGTTTTTAGGTTACGTAGTACTATTTTTAGGTTATGTTGCCGGAAGTAGCGGAAATAGTTTTTAAAATATAATGTCACTGTCACTTTTAAAGTTTTATTGGAAAAAACTCGCCGAAAGCGTTCCGGTGGGGTTGCTTACACTTGTAGGGCTTGTAAGCGGTTCAGGATGGCCTCTCACACCATCCGTGGGCTTTATAAACGTCGAAAAAACTTGTAATCTCTCGATGCACCTGACACGTCAAAAATACTCAGTCTGCACGCTTTAACACACTAGCAGAGAACTTATACCACAAATGGACCCGTAGTATTTTTTGGGAATTTTCCTTTGAGTCCATTTAATAAAATTTGACATTTTTCTGAAAATTTGACATTTTTCTGAAAAGTGATATTTTTCCGAAAATTTGACATTTTTTGAAGTGACATTTCTCCGAAACTTTTTCAAACATTTGACATTTTTCTGAAAGGTGACATTTTTCTGAAAGGAGATATTTCTTCGAAAATTTGACGTTTTTTCGAAAATTTGACATTTTCCTGAATTTTTGACATTTTTCTGAAAAGTGACATTTCTCTGACAATTTGACATTTTTTCGAAAATTTGACATTTTTCTGAAGTGACATTACTCCGGAAATTTGACAATTTTCAAACATTTGGCATTTTTCTGAAAGGTGACATTTCTTCGAAAATTTGACGTTTTTTCGAAAATTTGACATTTTTCTGAAAAGTGACATTTTTCTGAAAATTTGACATATTTCTGAAAAGTGACATTTCCCTGAAAATTTAACATTTTTTCGAAAATTTGACATTTTTCTGAAAATTTGACATTTTTTAAAAATCTGACATTTTTCTGAAAAGTGACATTTCTCCGAAAATTTGATATTTATTGGAAATTAAAAAAAATTTCGTAACTCGTCTTGTAGAAATATTTTTTTGATATCATCATCAGTTCGCCTGTTATAAGAATTTTATGTTTTTACGACGTCATCAGAACGTAGGTGTATTTTTAATTCACTCGTATTCCATCCATCTACAATATTTCCATCTACGTTTCAAACTTTAATTGGATGTTTCCAATAGTTAAGTCGATATCTGCATCAGTTTCTAAGAATTTTTCTTATTTGTGACGTCATGTGACGTGGGTGTATTATTAATTCACAAGTAATCCGTCCGTCTACAATATTTATACCTACGTTTCAAATTTCAGTTCGATATCTTCAACCGTTCCCGAGTTATCAGCCGAAATCACTGAACACCCCTGTCATTATTAGAATATCACCCTGTACATTGCACTGCTTTGAGGACAAAACAAGTGAAATTTTTGTTTTTTAATTTTTTTCACGGAAACCAAATCGAAAAAGTGCAAGTGTGATATATCGTTGAAATCGGAATTTTTACTGCTTTTCAATGGTTCAATTACAAATTGTAAGTAATCATAAAATAAACAACTTGTTGTGCTAAAACGGCACTAAACGTAATCCGATCTTAACCAAAACCTTTTCAGATCTTCTGGAGCACTAAAGAAACCCTCATGCAAAGTTTCATCCAAATCCGTTTAGTAGCTTCGCCGCTATCGTGCTAACATACATACACACACACACACACACACACACACACACACACACACACACACACACACACACACACACACACACACACACACACACACACACACACACACACACACACACACACACACACACACACACACACACACACACACACACACACACACACACACACACACACACACACACACACACACACACACACACACACACACACACACACACACACACACACACACACACACACACACACACACACACACACACACACACACACACACACACACACACACACACACACACACACACACACACACACACACACACACACACACACACACACACACACACACACACACACACACACACACACACACACACACACACACACACACACACACACACACACACACACACACACACACACACACACACACACACACACACACACACACACACACACACACACACACACACACACACACACACACACACACACACACACACACACACACACACACACACACACACACACACACACACACACACACACACACACACACACACACACACACACACACACACACACACACACACACACACACACACACACACACACACACACACACACACACACACACACACACACACACACACACACACACACACACACACACACACACACACACACACACACACACACACACACACACACACACACACACACACACACACACACACACACACACACACACACACACACACACACACACACACACACACACACACACACACACACACACACACACACACACACACACACACACACACACACACACACACACACACACACACACACACACACACACACACACACACACACACACACACACACACACACACACACACACACACACACACACACACACACACACACACACACACACACACACACACACACACACACACACACACACACACACACACACACACACACACACACACACACACATACACACACACATACACACACACAGACATTTTTCAAAAACAACTTTTTTGGGTTCCTGGGACCTCAAAACGTAAAGATTTGATGTTATCTCAATTTTCGATTTTGGACTAATTGTAGTAACCTCCCACAATTTTATTGTGGGGAGGTTAAAATGCATCTATTTATACTCATGTATAGGAAACTATTGCGAAATTCTCTTTATGTTGGGCACCATGTGAATGTTACTAAAGTAGTATTACTATGAGAAGATGCCAGCAAAAAATATGCGCAGAAACGAGTTTGTGCGCTCCATCATTCTAAACCAATGAGAAAGAATTACGTGACATTCAATGTCAACCAGTGGCGGCGGTGCCCTGCAATAGAGCGGCGGCGACGGTAGTAATAATAATAAAACAACTTTATTAGGCAAAGTTTAGTAGAACTTACTATTCTTACACTTCTCCTGAACAAAGGTTACTCGTAACAGTTGTCAAGTTTTAATCTACTCCATTTTCACAGTTTCTTGACCGCGAAACTTTTATTGCAATTACACATTCCTATACCCCAGATAAAGCTATGCCACTGGTAAAAATATTCGCGCATTTTGGCTCCGCCCTGGCATCTTCTCATAGTAATACTAGTCTACAAAAAGTAATACCCCGTTTGTGAATTAATTCAGATCACCGGCGACTTCGGCAAATCTTCGAATATTCTCGTAATATGAAGGCAGTTAAAAAAAATTGTTCTCAATTTTTAAAAAAATCCTGACGCGATGGAGCAAAATAAGTTTCTGATTTGGTTTCAGCGACCCTAAAACCATATACTACACTGGGTCTGATCCGGCACACCTCGCAAAAATATTTTGTGGTCCTGTGTTATTTGTGGCATATTTCTGCCACTTTCTGTAAAAACATTTAAACATTTTGATGAAATAGACCTTCGCGTCAAATGGCCGGAGCCTGGTTTTTAATACTTCTAGTACGAAATTTCTATTTTTATAAAAAATTAACTTCCCGATAGTCCAGTCCTGGAATAGCAACGAAAATGATTCAAATCTACTAGATGGTATCTCTGCCTTGACTTCTATTCTCAAGGTTTTCGGTTCCACTCCCTTGAACTAGACATTGATAATGCACTTTTTCGGGCTATTAATTTTTATTACGGCTTGTTTTTGTGTTAATTTTTTATTGTACTCGCTATCATAAAAAGCAATAAAATGTTTTTTCACATTTTTTCGTGGCAACCTCCAACTTAAATGGTTCCATCGTTAGTAAAACTAATTAGAATAGTTTTTCATTGCGTTATTTACATTGCTTGATTTTGTTCCTTCGATGTTTTAAGGTTTCGGAGATTCTTTCGTCTAAATACCGGTAATTAGCCAAATGTAAAACAAGTTTTAAAGCTAGCGTTATCTATAGTAATAAATAAATTTGCTGAAACTAAGAATTAAGATTTACTCCAATTAAATAATTTTGAGGAGGATGAGCTCATCCGTAGCTAGAATTTTACAGAGTGAGAGAGAAATATGTGATTATTTTCTGTTTATTACAAATATATTTTAAAAAACTATAATCTTTAAAACAGTTTCAGGCACTTTTCATTGTTCTACAACTATATATTTTTTATCGTAAATTTTTGATATGGTTAAATGCTGTTCCCTAATAATGAAATAAGGAACTATTTTTTACAATTAATTATTTTTTATTTATTTGCTTTTATCATGATTAGAGAATATTATTTAGGTATTATGCAAATCACAACTTACACACTTTTTATTTATTATGAAAATACCTACTTTCTGTATATTGTTGCCCTAATCTGGGCACGCTAATATACCAGTTAGATAAATACTTTAAAACACTTATTATTGGAGAACCAATCAAAACAACTACTCTCCTAGCTAATACTGACGAAGTATTGAATTACATGATAGGATTCTTAGCATTTTAAAGAAAAAAAAATATATTGAAAATACTTTAATCATTTATTTACATTTAGTCATTCACACTTTTTTTTATTTAATATGAAATTATCTACTTTCTGTATATTGGTACCTTAACCGGGTCACTCTAATATACTACTTAGGAAAACACTTTAAAACACTCATTATTGGAAAACCAATCAAAACAACTACTCTTCTAGCTAATACTGACGAAGTATTGAATTACATGATAGGATTCCTGGCATTTTAAGGCAAAAAAAATATGTATTGAAAATATTTAAATTATTTATTGAAATTCAGTCATTCACAACAATTATTATTGAACCTTACATTCTATTTCAACTCTAGAAAAGTTGTACAAGTTTTTTCGAACTCGTTAGTTCTCATCAGTAGAGTATAGAAACATCCATTCATTATTTACAAGCCTATTCTTGATTTATTTTTTACAATTAATTATTTTTTATTTATTTGCTTTTATCATGATTAGAGAATATTATTTAGGTATTATGCAAATCACAACTTACACACTTTTTATTTATTATGAAAATACCTACTTTCTGTATATTGTTGCCCTAATCTGGGCACGGTAATATACCAGTTAGGTAAATACTTTAAAACACTTATTATTGCAGAATGAGTGCTTTAAAGTGTTTTCCTAAGTAGTATATTAGCGTGACCCGGTTAAGGTACCAATATACAGAAAGTAGATAATTTCATATTAAATTAAAAAAGTGTGAATGACTAAATGTAAATAAATGATTTAAGTATTTTCAATATTTTTTTTTTCTTTAAAATGCTAAGAATCCTATCATGTAATTCAATACTTCGTCAGTATTAGCTAGGAGAGTAGTTGTTTTGATTGGTTCTCCAATAATAAGTGTTTTAAAGTATTTACCTAACTGGTATATTAGCGTGCCCAGATTAGGGCAACAATATACAGAAAGTAGGTATTTTCATAATAAATAAAAAGTGTGTAAGTTGTGATTTGCACAATACCTAAATAATATTCTCTAAGGAACTATTTTCATTGAGAGAGCAAAATATTTGAAATTATCCGGACAGAAAGATTCGCAAGTTATCTGGAATACAGTCTTTCCTTAATCTCTACCAATATGGTTTCCGCTCTGGACGTTCAACCACGCAAGAGGTTGTAAAGATTGTGAGTGGCCTAGTCGAGGGTCTTGTAGAGGGCCATCATACAGCAATTACTTTGCGTGATCTTTCCAAGACTGTGTCTCTCACAACAAGGTAATGGAATAATGCAATTGTATGAATATGTCTCTCTCTTTCTCTTTTTAAATCCTATTTCCGCAGCCGTGAGTAAGTAGTCATAAGAAATTAAAAGTCAGGTTTCCCAAATATTAATAATGGTGTACCCCACGGCTCTGTCTTTGGGCTACTAGTACTTTTAGTCTATATGAATAACTCCTCAATTTATGTTGTCTATCACATCAACTCTGTTTGCTGATGATACCACTCTCTTACGTTTTGACAGCAACATTGCCAATCTTAGTCCAACTAAGCTCCAACAGAGAACGTACTGGTTCACCTTTGTACGTAATCAAAAGAAAATTCAGTTATGGATGAAGTAAAAGTAATTTTTGATTCTTGTACACACACTAAATCACAATTTATATTTTTTTTTCACCCCCTTCAATATTGGGTGGGGGTGGTAATGGGGTGACTAATTCCAAAAAAAATGGGCCTTAGAACCTCTTATATATACTAAATACCAATTTTATGGACTCGCTATTTACCACAATTTACCCCAGTTAAACCCCCAGCCCTTCAACGGAATAAGATCAAAATATAATCTAGTTCTTTCGTTAAAATACATATGTGTACCAAACAAGTCAATATCTTAAACGGTTCCAGAGTAATCGTGAGCACAAAAAAAGTTGCAGACAGAACGACAGACCGACAGACATAATTTTTTTTTTACTCAAACAAAATCTCATCTAAGCCCATTTGAGCAATAAAAATTTTCAAATTTTTTTTTGCATTACTGTTATACTTCAACTGGATGTGGAAATAATTGCATGTCCTGTGTAGACGAGTGAACCATAGAATGACGTTTTATTATTTATTAATATTACTTCCACGTCCAGTGGAAGTATAGTAACGACAAAAATTTTTTTAAAAATTTTTATTGTCCAAATAGGCTTAAAATGTCATGAAACGTCGAGATTTTAAGTTTGAGCGAAAAAAAAATTCTGTCTGTCTGTCGGTCTGTCTGTCGGTCTGTCTGTCTGTAACTTTTTTTTGTGCGCACGTTTACTCTGGAACCGTTTAAGATATTGACTTGAAATTTGGTACACATATGTACTTTAACGAGATCTAGAACTAGATTTTTTTTCATCTTGTTTCGTCGAAGGGTTGGGGGGTAAATTGGGGTAAATTTGGGGTAAATAGGTCAATCAAGCAGGTAATAGTCCATAAAATTGGTATTTAGTATTTACAAGAGAAACTAAGGTCTCAAAAAATGTTTGGCATTAGCCACCCCCATTACCACCCCCACCTCCTTATTAAAGGGGATGAAAAAAAATTGTGATTTAGTGTACCTATGTACAGGAACCAGAAACCTCAAAATATTTTTTTACTTCATCCACCCCCATTACCACCCCCCTATCACCATCCCCACCCCACTACCGATGTGGGGTATCGTTTTATGGGTTTTTGGGGTAGAGGATTTCAAATATTATATTATTAAAGTTCCATAAACAGTTATTTTCACATACAAAGTTTTTTTCGTTGTGAGTGACATGGATAGAGAATCTGGATGTGGAAGTAGTGATTCCTTGGGCAGCGGTTTATATGACTACAATAGGAATCAGTCTAACAATTAAAAATTTAGACACATCAACAGATTAATAATTCACACTAAAAGGAAGAAGAATGATAATAATATCGTCTGATACCAGTTTGGTAGACAATTCTCATTATGTAACTTAATGGAACTGTACACCCATTTACTGCTTTATGGCTGCTTTATATTTCGTTGACGCTGCTCTCATGCTGTGAATCTCATACGTCCCATAAACGAATTAAAATATATTTAAAAAATGTAATAAAACGTAATTATTTGTCTTTTTAATTCAAGCCAACAAATTAATAAACAACTCCTTTAAAATACACCGCACATGTCGTATACCTACCTGTTTACTTCCAGACTGGTTTCATTACGAATGCATCAGAGCAGCTTTTTAAAATTAAAAATTCCTACATAATACATTATTTACGTTAGATATCTATAAATATGTTTGATACTGTAAACACTTGCAGATCTTGTTTAGAAATTTTGATATAGTATGTGTCTCAGTCTGTCTCATTCTCAGTAAAAGTTTTAATATTAACACTTTTTTAAAGGATCTGTTTAAAATTAATTTTTTATTTTTTGTTATATATAGACTCACAAAATAGACTCCTGCAGGAACGCCTGACAGGCCTTTTTTTGCTCCTGCCAAAGCCATATTCTGTCAAATGATCGGCAGCATACCTTTTTTATTTTTGAACAATTTTGAGTAATAAACTACCAGCGACTTTATTTTAATTACATATTTATGTTAATGGCAGGTCTACAATCAAGGTGGCAGTGATGTCGATTAAAAACACAAAAATCTTAGCTTTAAACACGTGTAGCATTAACAATTTTTTAAGCATAATTAAAATGCTGCTGCCAAGCGTTGGTCCACTGACGTAGTGGTAGGAGTTTGTTTTGTAGATAAGTTACATTAATATGATCCAACAAAGTTAAGTTTAAACAAACATAGCAACTAAAAGTGTCGCTGGTTCCCGAGTACTTTTACCAACTCGAGCACACAATATTAAGGCTAAGCAAATAGTAGCAATTCTACTGCGCATGTTTTTCTATAAGCCACCATACTGTTTTTCTACCGCCATGTTTGTTTTTTCTATAAACGGCCATGTCTTATCTACGAACAACCATCTTTTTTTTTTCTGTCAGCAGGCATATTTTCTCTCTAAGCATCCATGATTTTTACTCCAAGTGGCCGTACTTTCTTCCTGTGAGCAGTCGCCTTTGTTTTTCCTATACGCAAGTGTCTTTTCTGTAATCAGATTCTGCAAATGGAAAAATCTCTTAACGAGGACATACGCAAATTAGTTAAAATATCAAAAAATCATTGCCTCAAAGTCATCTGCCATTTTATTTGAGTCCTAAAAACAGACAGAGGGCCATAAACAATGTGTCCATACTGGTAGATCGACAAAGGTTGTACTATCAGGATAAAATAAAATGCTTATATAATATATTTCCAGCTTAGGTTCATAGACCATGTTAACACACTTGTTAGAAAATCGTATTACTTACTAAATTTATATGCTAACCGTCATTGCCTTACGCGAAATATTTAAATTAGACTCTGTGGCACACTGATACTGTCAGTCTTTAATAATTTTGATATTGTTTATGGCCCGTGTTTAGACTCTTACACTTCCACGCGAATACAAAAAGTGCAAAATTCACGTATACGTTTTATTTTTGGGCTACAATGCAGAGAGTAACTTAATTCATCAATAATATTAAATGGCTTAAAATGTTCAATCGTAGAAATCTTCATTTGGTATGTTTTATTCACAAACTTCTGACAACACGCATTCCTAATTATTTATCATGTAAATTAATTCCGAGAACATATTGTAACGTGTTTCCACCCTTAGGAAACTACCCCTTGCAAAATCCGTGGGTTCCAAAAATTATAACAAGAGATTGTCCACTAACACACTTTATTAAATATTTACTGGATACTTCACAATACTATTATTTACACTTTACTGACTAAAAATCACAACGTTTATTACTTTGTTTATCTTTGAACTCTTAACCTCACTTTCTATATTTTCTGAACTTTCTGAACTTTTCTGAACTACTCGCTGAGAATGCGTCTTTTATACCTAAAATGACAGATCTCGATTTTTCTGTGATGACGCCACCATTCTCTAGATCATTCCAGATGTCACCAGAACTAACTTCTTCTGGTAGGTTTCTCGAGTAGGTGCAAATACACTACTTTTTAGTAACCAACATAACCTTAAATTTTAAGGGGTTGCAACATATTACACTGCCCCCTCCTTAAGCCTGAACGTCCCGGTCAGGCAATTCAGCCTCTTTCACATACTTCGCCAGTCTATCCAAGTGTACGATCTTCATCTTGGACTTTTTGTTTCGTTGAATACGATAGACGACATCATTAATCCGGGTAATAACAGTATATGGTCCATCCCAAGGAGGTTGAAGTTTCGGGGATCTCCATTCCTTCCGCTGTGGGTTGTACAGCCAAACCAGATCCCCCACCTTGAATCCCCCTGTACTGGCATTCTGATCATAACGAGCCTTCAAGCGGTTACTAGTTCTGTTCATCTGCTCTCGATCATTCTTTGGCTGTTCTCGGCTTCCATTTCTATAGTTGCTCATCGAAAATGGTTCTCCACGGGCAGCACAATTTTTACACTTGCGACACCAGGCCTCCACATCCTGGCGACTATTGACCCAATAGAACTGTTCCCGTGCTCTACTCAATGTCTTGTTTATGCCGAAGTGTCTGCTGGATGTTTCATTATGTGCTTCCTGGAGTACTTCTGGTACACGACACCTGGGAATCACTAGACGCATGGCAACCTGCTTCCCATCTGGGCTTTCCCATGCTCTCCTCAAAAGCCCATCTACGACCGTAAGTGAATCCCATTGTGACCATAAAGCCTTCAGCCCCACTTCTTTGTTGGAAACATCCTTCCATGCTGGACGCGTTCCCTCTTCTTTTGCTCTCAACATGGGTCCGATTTCTACATCGCGCAATTGCTCTTGCCTCAGAGTTTTCTTTGACCAACTCTCTGGAAGATCGACAGTGTTGACTTCAACCATGTTCGACAATCTTCCCACCTGAGGGTAGCGCTTGCAATCTTCCTTGCCTGGTTTTCTGGATAATGCAGGAGTTTTGCCTGCCTGCGTTGTCAACAGCCTGGTTTTCTCGCATTGGTCGTTTTCTTTTGACAGAATAAATTGTTCGTTTCCAATCCTTAGGACTCGCTTTCCTACGTCAACAATAAATCCATACTGTTCCATGATGTCTAGCCCCAAAATGAAGTCATCCGTGATGTCAGCCACGATGACCCTGTGGTCGAACCTCAAATGCCCAATCTGCAAACCCAGGTCTACTTCTCCATGAACCGTAGCCCTGTTCCCCGTAGCTGTCCGGACGATCACTTCTTCATTTTGCCTCTTGGTAATCTTTATGCCCGATATAAATCCTGGCCGTACTATTGATGACGTAGTACCTGTGTCGATGGTAAACAAACATTTTCTTCCGTTCACATATCCATGCAACAACAGACTGCTTGCGATCCTTCGAAGCTGGGAAATCTTAATTTCTCTGGGGGCACTGCATTCCCTAGCCAGAACAACCCCCCTGGTACTGTTTTCCTGCTTCTCTTCAACATTCACAGCATTTACTCGACTCTCCGAGTTCTGCTGTCGACAGTCTCGTTTCATATGTCCTACCTTGCCGCAGTTGAAACATTTAATACCTCCACTCGGCTTTCCTTTATTTTGTTGTTTCTCCTGCTTTCCAAGGCCATCCAATTTATCGCATAATTTGGTGAATATTTTCTGCATCTCAGTCAGCAAGGGGTTCTGGTTCATTTCTGGTTGCGATTCTTCGAGAGTCACAGCTCGAACTCTCGACCTTGGAGTATCCCTGTAAGCGGCTTCTACTTCGAGTGCACGCACCAAAGCTTCGCTACTACTTTGGTGTCTCGTCAGTCTCAGGACTCGCCTGACCTCTTCGTCCCTTATACCATCTAAAAAGGCCCCTACGGCTAATTGTTCCTGAAATTCTCTAGGTGCACTCGGATACGCCAGGTGTGCCAGTCTCTCTATCGCAGCTTCGAATTCCTGTAAACTCTCTCCAGCCTTTTGTGTTCGTGATTTTAGCTGGGCTTGGTATACTTGGGCGAGATGTTGGTCGCCATATCTCAAATCCAATGCAGCTTCCAAGACTTTGAAGTCCCTTTGTTTATCCACTGGGATAGTCTGAAGCAACTCTGAGGCCTGGCCCCTTAACGCCAGAACTAATGCCATGGCCTTTTCCTCGTTATCCCAGTTGTTCGCACATGCTGCTGCCTCAAACTGCCTCTTGTACGTCGTCCAGGAACTTTGGCCGTCAAAAGAAGGAGGTTTTAGTCGCTGACCTGATGATACCACTTGCTGGCTTCCTCTATCTCTCAACTGTCGTTTAAGCCGGTCTATTTCTCCTTTGACTTCTTCTTCGAACTTGTTTACTTTCTCTTTAACTTCAGTTACTTCTCCTTTTACTTGACTGACTTCTGTCTCGACTTCACCTACTTTTTCTTCTACCTTGTTTATCTCTTCTTTGACTTGACTCTTTAATTCTTCGTTGGCAGAAATGATCGCGTCCTGCTGTATTTTCATTTGTTCATTCAGAATTTTCTTTAATTCTTCTTGGCGTCTTTCTTGTTCCTCTTTTTCCTCTTGACGTCTTCTTTCTTGTTCCTCTTTTTCTTTCTGACGTCTTATTTCCTGATCTTCCATCATTTTCTTTAATTCGTTCCTTTCTTCTTTTTCTTCTTGACGTTTTTTCTCCTGTTCTTCTTTGTCTTCCTGGCGTTGCTGCGCCATCATTTTTTGGAATTGTTCGAATAAGTCCTGTATTTGTTTATCGGATGCCATACTTCTAGTTTTTATAGGCATAAGATAAAATAAATTTAACTGTCACGTCAATATCGGTAATGGAACTTTCCAGACAAATCTCGAAATAGCACGAAAAAGTCTTATCCAGAGTCTTTTGTCACTATCCAGTTCAGAGAATTTAATAATCTCCACTAATGTCCAAATAGAAAAGTTCTAGAAATTTTTCACGCACTAACACAAATAAATGAGTCTTTTTCAGTGTCTCTATCACTTCTCAGTTCAAAGGATTTAATTATCACACTAATGTCCTAATAAAATGTTCTACAATGTCTCAAAAATGCACTTAACACTATTTTCCTGTTCGAAAATAACCCTCGAACAATGTCCAGTAAATTAGTCATGTGTTAGCACTAACCCTCGAGATTCCTTCTCGAACACTCCAGCACAACTTCAGAGCTCCTCTTGTCATAAAATTCCGCTTCTGACACCAATTTGTCGCGTGTTTCCACCCCTAGGAAACTACCCCTTGCAAAATCCGTGGGTTCCAAAAATTATAACAAGAGATTGTCCACTAACACACTTTATTAAATATTTACTGGATACTTCACAATACTATTATTTACACTTTACTGACTAAAAATCACAACGTTTATTACTTTGTTTATCTTTGAACTCTTAACCTCACTTTCTATATTTTCTGAACTTTCTGAACTTTTCTGAACTACTCGCTGAGAATGCGTCTTTTATACCTAAAATGACAGATCTCGATTTTTCTGTGATGACGCCACCATTCTCTAGATCATTCCAGATGTCACCAGAACTAACTTCTTCTGGTAGGTTTCTCGAGTAGGTGCAAATACACTACTTTTTAGTAACCAACATAACCTTAAATTTTAAGGGGTTGCAACATATTACAATATATACATAATAGAAACTTGAGATTTACAAATCAACTTACCATCCCCCAACATACTTCTGTCTTATTCCAACGATCTTTCTCTTATCAAGCTGCAACCGCTTACAATTGTATGCCAGAGGAAGCGAGACCACTGTCCTTACTTTCTTTTAAAAGCAACGCAAAAAAGTTGTATCTAGGTAAACAATGTTCCAGTATTTTTGCTATTCTAAATATGAACCCTTCCCTGGGCGTGAAATGTGTCTAACATTTTTATTTCCTTCTCTTTCCCCCATCTGTGTAGCTGGTTGATAGAACCTATCCAAGGCCAAAAATTAGGGAAAACAAAAAATGAACAAATTTTTTTTCTTTTCTTATTTCTCTGCTCTGTATTTTTTATCTAGAAATGTTAATTATTTATTGTATGAATTGTCTCGGTTGATTGGTAAAGCAGCTAGTCTGAACTCCGCCAAGACAGAAAAATAAATAAAGACGATTTATTATTATTATTTAAAGCTCCCACCATGTGGTTGATATTTTGAATGTAGAAGGCTACTGTTCGGGTAAAAAATTACATAGATATAGCGCAATAAGAGAAAGTCATTGCTTTGTCGAAATGAAAACCATTAGGATACAAGGCAAAAATAAATCCAGAATTTTTAAGAGGAACTACATAGACTTTGTCAGCAAAGCGCCTGGTGAAGGTAATTGAATATTGAATATTTTATCAAAACTTTTTGTTCCAGGTTGCATTTTGGTGGTGGTCTGAAAAGTATGTCGTAGAGACGAATTGTTAAAAATTACCATTGATGATATCGAAGATGAGGAAAGTACCCCCACTGTAAAAGTACTAGACACAAAATCTACAGCCAGCAAATTTTCATCATCAATAACAAGGATTCTCTGACGTTTTACCGCAAATATGTGACACTAAGATCAACAGAAATAACTACTTGTCGCCAGTGGTGCAGCCAGAAAATTCATCTGGGGGGGGGCAATAGAACCGGCCTCTCCAGAGGTTGAGGAAAACTTTTCAGAAAATTGTTGTAACGGATGTGTATAGATTCTTCTACTATTATATTAATAAATATTTATTTCAAGGGATAGTTTGAATACTGCTTTGTATTGATATAGATTATGCGTCTTTATTTTTGGTTCATGGAGGACGGCTGGGGGGGGGGGGGGGGGGGGTTATGGCTCCCCCCCCTGGCTGCGCCCCTGCTTGTCGCTTAGTTTTGTACTTTGTACTGAAATCAAAAATGAACTTTGCAAGTAGTGAGGTATGAACACTATGGAAAAAATACCTACTAAAATTGCAGAATATTTAAAATTACCTGATCCAAAATCTTTTACTGGTCATTGTTTTTGGTGGTCTTCTGCCACTATTACGGCGGTGGAGCTTCTCTACTAGTATCAAATGTTACATTGAGAATTTAGTCAACAGCAAAATTGATATTGCAAAGAAGATATTTCCTGAATGAAGTAGCAGAAGTAATAAAATAGCAGAACCAGAGTTCGTTAATGGAGAAAAATCAGAACTTCTGGTTGCATTTGCGTCAAAAGTTGAAAACGTTGCTTTTACTAATTTCAGTAATTTAAAATCCCACTCAGAGATCACCATGAACTATCTGATAAATTGTACCTTAACGTTCAATGTTGTTAACAATTGAAATAAAAAAAATTAAAAGTTTTTTCTCTTTTTATTAAGAACAAATTGAGAAAAATATTCTGATTGTAGTCCATGGTAAAATGACAAATGTTCCCGATTGCTTGTTAAAAGAAATCACAAAATATCACTTTTCATAGATACTCTAGAAAAAGATTATCTTTAACAGTGTTTATAGAAAAATATTTTTTAAATTATATTATTTTCCATGTACATATGCAAATCCTGCATTTACAATTTTTAATTGACATATCCGTTAACGTTTACACATGTACGTCTGTACCAGAGTGTCAAAAGTGTTTTTCAATCCCGCCATTGATCAGAGGAAATCATTTTTCATCCTCTCAAAACATATCGTATTGTATGCGGGTAAATTTAGAAACAGACCCATTAAAAATCGTTCATGTCGGTGATATTTAACAAATATTGCCAAGTTTCAGGTGGCATTAAACTTTTTGTTTTCATTTCACCTCTATTAATAAGAATGACTTCAAATGCACTTGTGTTTGAAAATATTGTTGTTTATGTTGTACTGAAAAAATATTTTATTTTTTAAGTCGGTAATAGGCTGGCTGAAATACGTCATATGAGGCGGGGTAGAAGGGAACTCATTTTTAACATGCTTTTATTAGGTGGACCTGTATATATCTAACTATCTATGTAATAAGGTCTAAGGAACTGAATTTCATCCACTTCTAATTGTTGTATCATTATGAAGGCAACTGTGTGTAGCTCTGATGACAATATAATATAGTATACTCAGTATTATAATATGTTCAAAATGGACGCCACCCCAAGATAGCGGATTATCATTTTCTTTACAACCCCCTTGATATGGGTATCAAGAGAAAGGGCTTGATAAGTAGAAAACAAATATGTGATCAAAACTTAAAAATTCAAAATGACGGCGTCAACATGGCGGATAGATTTCAGCGTTTTTCCCGAATTGTGTGCCCCAATTAGACCCGAAGATAACCGCCTTTTACATCTGGCCGCCCAACCATTCGACTGATTTCTGACACGCCCGTATGATATTTAGTTCTGAGAGCAGCAGTTCTGATATTTAGTTCTGAAATCAGAACTGTAAAATAATATGTTTACAAAAATGTACACAAACTTCAACGATACCAGTGTTTCTTATTGCCCAGCAAGGACCACCGAGGAGGTATAAGCAGATCCCTTGCCTGGATAGGATGGTGACAGGATTGCTAATTAGGGAGTAAGAGGTTAAAAAAGTAATGGTATATTATTCAACGAGCGGTAATGTAGGTAATAACTCACGCAGATGAAAGTTTCATCAAGTGAGTTATTGCCATTACCGCAAGTTGAATACTATACTTTATCTACTATTATAACAATAAATATTAAATTGCGAAAATTTTGTTTAAATTACTCAGTTTGTTTATTAATAAAATTAACTATAAAATTTAATTTTTGTTCACCCTTTTATATTTGTTGTCTTCAAAGATTTAGCCAACTTTAAGCGGAGGTAGAATATGATTTTTAATCGAAATAATGCATAAACTGCTTGTAGACAAAAAATCAGCTTTGTAGATTAATATTACGAGGCGGAAAATGCAAAACTTCCCCGCGAACTGCAATAGCCCGGAGCGCATATTTGGTCAAAAGTCTTGTTTTTTATGTTAGAGAACAAATTAAAAAGGCGTCGGAAAGCTAAATCAATTCTCTTTACATAAGCTATCTACAAATTTTTCGAAAAAAACGATAATTATCGAGATATTCGAGGAAATGTAAGAAATTGCACGTTTTCCTATAGTGTATGTAAATCTTAAACAAATATTTTTTTCTCAGAAACCTTTGTTTCGAAGGGCCAAGATTAACGAAGCGTCAAAGTAGTACATGATATTAAGTGAACATTGTATATGAGATCGATTTCAGTTAATTACCGATTAATTACGGTGACAAAATGGAGAAATTTTACCGAAAAAAAAAAATCCCAAATCCCGCCCCCTTTAATTCCTTCATTTTTGTCGAAATTCAAAAAATAAAAAAAGGAGTTTTCAAATTTAATTCTATTTAAGATAACCAGAGTTGTCTTTTGGCGTAGGAGCCAAGATTAAAAAGTTGCCAACTGTAGAAGCTCAAAATTTGTGATTTCTTGCCGTACGTGACCAACGTTTCAGTAGTTATCTCCGAAACGAAAAAAACAAAATCAAAATTCTGATAGTAGCAAAAGATTCGTAATGGAAAATACTCGTTTGATCTTGTTCTTTACTTCGAGTTAACTCCCACCGTTTCGGAGATATCTGCGAAAAATAACAAAAAAAACAGCTTACATTTCGGAGTCGAAAAAATTGCAAAAACATGCAATCTTGACACGTTCATATTCATCATATACCTGATCGTAAATTGCACGGCGAAATTCGAAAATTCGGCTCGGCACGAACGAATCAAAAGTAGCATTTTGTGACATTTCAGAAAATCTTTATAGATATTAACGCGATATTCACCCTTCATTTTCATCTTATCTTATCACGGTCAGCTTTTTAGCAATTATTTATTTTTGTTAACTTTAGTTTTACTGTTATACAAGATAAAGAATTTATTTCAACAAAAAGATTTAATAAAACTTTTCATTAAACTTTTATGACATGACAAAGAAACAGTTAGTCCACCCCTGATAGTGCACGCTGACTAGACCAATCATAAATTCGCGGGAGCAAATTTCAGCCTATTATATTTAGTGGAATTGGCCTACATTCTTGTTAGGAAATATGTATGACCATTTTTTGTGACGATAATAAAAGAAGTCGAACACCTTTATGGCCTTTTTTGTAAATAAACTGAAATTGATATGCGGTCGGTACCTTTTACGGTTTTTTGCGAACTTTTTTATATCGCTGAATTATGTACGGTACCTACATACAGGTGTGTAAGCCCCACAACAAGGTTGCTGTGCATTGTATAGAGGGATTTCCTAATAATTTAAATTGAGCGCGTACGTAATGCCAAATCTGTGCGCCTAAGCATCAAAATGCCCCCCTCTCTTGTGTCGAAAGTGTCGGTCACTTATCTTGTGCGGTATATTCCTATAGGTATATGGTCTCGACAGTAAGAAAAAAAAAGTAGCTTCTAAAGCAAACATACATAATATTAGAATTTTATTCTTGCACTTGTCCATCAAAGTTAAGGTGTTTTTGCGTTTTAAGGGATGAAGGGTCGAGTTACCACGTTCCCTAGGGTAACTCGACCGTTATCTCATCCTGACGTATCAAATATGAAAACATTATAAATTATGACTTAGTTCCCTTAACATTTGATTAGATTATAAATGTTTTGGTATCAGTAGAATCCACTTCAACGTCGATTACAGTAAAATGTTACTCGAAAAATTATGTGCACTCGGAAACGCTTGCGTGCATTAATTATTACTAAGTACAGATTGTTGGTTTACTTTAATTTATCAACTTCTTGTCAACAAAAAACAAGACAGCTACCTTTTATATTTAATTAGGACAGTCTGCCGTGTGGGTAAATCATATGCATTATCTTAATTGTATGTTGTACAGGTTGGTATATAAAAACGAAAATTAAATTGTATATTTTCCATGCCGTTATAATAATATTAAAGGCTGTGCGAGCTTTTTGTTATTAAAATTGCTTTTAATTTTATGACATTAATTTTATAGCGTTTTAGCAAATACCGTTCTTATGGAACTCTAACAATGTTAGCAGTATATTAAGCATTTTTAAAACAATAAAAAGGGTATTTTATAAAAAATAATTGTTTCAGGTAGCACTTGTTATGGGCGCCTGTGGTGACGAGTTGTTAAAAATGACCATTGATGACATCGAAGATAAATAAAGTATCCTCATTGTAAACGTTCCAGATACAGAAACTTAGCAGACAGCAATGAAACTTTCCACCAAGGTTTGCATACCATTTTATTCACCATCATCTTCTTTAAAGAACAAAAAGCCAAAAAAATCGTTTACCAAATTTTTAAATAGCATTTTATATTTTTATTAAGCAGGCAATGAACAAAAAATTCTTATGTCAGACGACAAATGTCAAAGTAGCGTAGCGTCGTTTGTGTTTGCTTCTATTTACAGAAAATGCAGAATAATCGATAGTGAAATGGGAAGTTAAAATAAATAAATATACTCTCTATGTCTTTCTTATAATTGTATTTCCTACAACTAAAAATTAGTAAAAAACACAGGTTGGCAAATGCTCACTTTCCAACCCGAAAACTGGTAAGAAAGTGGCTACTTTTCAACCTGCAAATGCCACTTTCCAACCTGAAATGTCATATTTCAGTTCAATTGTCGAATGAAGTAGAAATGTCATATAGAATAGGATAGAATAGGATAGAATAGGGTAGAATAGGATAGAATAGGATAGAATAAGATAGAATAGGATAGAATAGGATAGAATAGGATAGAATAGGATAGAATAGGATAGGATAGGATAGGATAGGATAGGATAGGATAGGATAGGATAGGATAGGATAGGATAGGATAGGATAGAATAGAATATAATAGAATAGAATAGAATAGAATAGAATAGAATAGAATAGAATAGAATAGAATAGAATAGAATAGAATTTATTTACGAACAGATTACAAATTACAAATACAAATAAATATAACATGGTGTAAATAAACTTAATACTTCAAAGGAGTGCAATGCAGGCACTGTACATGAAGAATACAAACAAGTATAGGCATATTAACTTAATAACTATAATGTGAAAACTATAAATACCTAAATGTAAAAATAAAAATATAACACATCTACTCATATAATATGACAGCCACTATATAAATAAAAACATACAGTGCTGAGACTTTCACAGTAATGAATATACAAAATAAACATTGGAAGACCCATAATATTATTATTAATTTAAGATAATGTATTGAGGTACGGTTTGGGATTTACGACGTAATGAATTTCTTCCCTAGGGACTTCTAAAATGTATTTTTCTATTTCAGTTTTTGCTCTATTAAAAACAGTAGTATGCTTAATGTTACTAGGTATTTTATTATATGCCCGTGTACTAAGGTATGTGAAGCATCGTTGACCACATGTAGTGTTTGTTTTTGGGGCTCTGATGTGGTTTCTTCGATTTTCTCTTGCTTGTTGCTGGTGTTGCGCGTCTTCGTTTATTTGTGCATTAGATTGCCATTGATATATTGCACACTGTAAGAAGAATAATAAAATCTGAAATCCATTACATTGGCCTCTTTAAACAAGTCATTTGATTGATTTGTTCTTTATTGAGAATAATTTTCAAAATTCTCTTTTGCAAAGATGTTTCAAATGTAAGTCGAAAACTCCTCCCCAACCTAGAATCCCATATACTAGATGTGATTCAACAAGATAAAGGTACATAATCTTTAATTGTTCAATATCTAAAATTTGTTTCAAACTTTTAAATCTGCATATTAATTTTCTTATTTTGTTTGATATATAACCTATATGTAGATCCCATTTAACTTGTGAATCAATTACTATTCCTAAATATTTCATGTCTGGGGCAGAAGCTATTTGAAAGTGTTCATCAATTGTGAGTTCTTGAAAAGGTAGGGCAGAAGTTTGGGATAAAAGATGTGAGATAAAAAGGTACGTAATACGTAATTTATTATTGAAATATTTTTAACATTTTTTTAGATTTTGTTCTACTTTCATTTTTAAATCTTTCCAGTTAGAAGCTGTGTAGAAAAGGACAGTATCATTTGCATAACTTACTATTGATGCACTGGTATGTATATCAAATAACGATTTTATATATATAATATGAAAAGTATTGGCCCCAATACTGTCCCTTGCAGTACACCATACTCAACGGTTTCAGCCTCGCTTTTCACATAGTTAACTTCTGCGTACTGTATTCTATTAGTTAGGTATGACTTAAGAAGATTTAGGCTGTTATTCCTAAAACCTAAATTATTAAGTGTGGTCAAGAGTTCAGTATGGCATACCGTATCAAATGCTTTGGTTAAATCGATGAACACTGCTAAGCTTTTGTCTTTATTATCCAAAGTCTTGTAGACTTTACTTATAAGGTTGGTAATTGCATTCTGTGTACTCTTGCCTTTTCTGAATCCGTATTGATATTTTGATAATAATATATATTTTTCTAAATAGATTACAATTCTTGACTTATAGTCTAGGTGCCCGCGTACATAAATGCAATTTATACATATCCTCGTGTAACTTCTTGTAAGGCATAATTGCGCCTAGTCTATCACTTTTTTGCTCTGCAAAAATTGTCGTAAACGCGGCGTTCCTCGTCGGCATGAAAAAGACGATTTCCACGCGTCGGACTGGAAAATTGGCAAATTATTTTGTCGGACAATTTGAGAATTGGATTCTACATATATATTCTATATATTTCTACAAACTGTCCGACAAAAATTTTGGAACGTTAAGGGTGTCTACCACCCTAAACATAACATAACATAACTTTAAAACATTTATTGATAACCAGCTGATTTTTTCAAGATTGCTTAATAAAAATATGTAGAATCCAATTTTCGAATTGTCGGACAAAATATATTTGCCGATTTTCCAGTCCGACGTGTGGAAATCGTCTTTTTCATGCCGAGGAGGAACGCCGCGTTTACGGAAATTTTCGCAGAGGAAAAAAGTGATAGACTAGGCGTAATTATGCCTTACAAGAAATTATACGAGGATATGTATAAATTGCATTTATGTACGCGGGCACCTAGACTATTAATGATTTTCTCAAAAATTTTCGCTATATTATCTATAGTTTGTAACTTCTTCCTTGCACCCGTTTTTGTAAATTGGCTTTATGACAGCTACTTTAAAGGCTGATGGACATTCCCCTTCTACAATTGCTTTGTTTATTATATAGGCCATAGAAACAGCAATATATTCGGAAATTTCTTTTAGGGTAGCTGCCATAATTCCATCTAATCCCGGCGATTTGTTGTTTTTTAATTCATTAATAAATTTTTTCACTTCTGTTGGAGATGTGGGAGCAACAAATATTGAATTCATTTGTACTTTTGTTTCAGGTGAAATATTATTCGCCCTTTGAGTGATTTTATTTGCAAGAGTTTTTCCAATACTACTAAAAGAAGAATTAAAAATATTAGCCGTTTCATTGTCCTCTTCTATTTTTTTACCTGTAGCATTTTTAATAGTAGGTGTATTTATTTTCTTTTTGCGTATGCCACAAAATTCATTTGTGACCTTTTAGAGGAAGTTTTACTTTCCAACTTTTGACATGTAAACAATTTGATTATTTCTGTATGATTGTGAATCATAGTATATTACATACAGAGGTGGAAAGTGTTTCATTGTTGTCGAGAGATGAGATAGTTGACAGAGGCGCGAAGCGGTGAAGTCAACTAATTCTCGAGACAGCAATGAAAGTTTCTACCAAGGTTTGTATACTATTTTATTCACAATCGTCTCCCTTAAAGAACAAATCTTTTGTTTACTAAATTTTTAAATAGCATTTTATGTTTTTTTTTTCAGGTTGGCAAATGCTCACTTTCCAACCCGAAAACTGTATGATTGTGAATAATAGTATATTATACAACGATGCCTATATAATGAATACTGTTATTCCCGAGTATGATTACAAGTATGAGCGAGCGAGTGTTGTAATCATCCGAGGGAATACAGTATTCATTATAGCGAGTTGTATACTGTACTTTATCTACGACTAATTTTTGGAAATAAAAAATGATACAATGTTTTTACTTTGTAGCAAAATGTATATTAATGTTGCTACAATTGATAAATTGAACAGATGATGAAATATTAATGGATAGGCCGTTATGTGTCAAAATAACGGCTTGTCAAATTAAATTTCAACGTCAACGTTATTTACAATAAGTTTACATATTACTCAAAAAGAATAATATAATTAATTAATTAATTAATTTCTTCAATATACAATTTAATCAAAAATATTTAATAGTCATGGACAAAATATAGTATTCTACTCGCATATAATGGCTACTATTCAAAGACATTATGATTTAAGTACTGTTTTTTGACTGTTCTACGAAAGGGAATAATGATCCATTATTCCCTCATCATTAATCCCTGCGGGAATAATATATGGCATTATGTAGCAAAATTGACACATATAAAACATATTAAAGAAATTACACACGTTACTTTTCATAAACGTTGTAGAATTAATCCTTTTTCTTTTGTTATTTCAATAAGAATTGACTAACTTGAATAAAACTTTCATTTAGATCATAATTAGGCGTAACATGTTCATATTTGGAAGTCAGTGGTTGATTACTTATTTGGTTGGTTACAACGGACAGTGGTCCTATTTGGTGTGTATAATTTTTTGTTAACGTCGGAAAAAGTTGAATTAAAATTTGACGTCGCAATTTGCATTCTTTTAGTTGTCTTGTGGTTCACTAAAACAGAAAATTATACATATAAAAAACGATTAACTCTAAATATGGAAAAAAGTTAATTGAACTGGTCTAATTTAATTAAGGATATAGCGTTTCAAGACTATTAAATTATTATGGGACTGCTAACCTTGAAGATTTTGCTTTCATTGCAGTACAAAATGCCGTTAAAGTAAGTTTTACTTATAAAAAACTAAGAATATGCCCTATAATTGAATTAAATGATTTTTAATAAACTAATTAATATATAGGTTTGTTTTTGTATGTGTGAAAGAAAAAGAAAAAAACAATAAGGCAGTTCAAACCACTGGACCATATAGGCTACTAGATTTTTTTATTAAATAGTGTTTAAATTAGTCGCTGGTAGCTTGCTTTTATAATCAATTTATATTCTTATTGTTAGCAAAAAACTTTTCTTGCATGCGTAGAAACTGTTTAGAATTTATTAAATGTACAGATAAAAAGTCATGTAAAAAGTAGATTGTTTTAAGTAAAAAAACACATATTCTTTCAATCCTATCTGGCAAATCATACACAAGTACGAACTAATTTATGTATGTCCAATACACATGAGGTTACTTTTGGTGCCCCACAAGGCTCCGTTCTGGGTCCACTACATTTTATTATTTAAATATCAGATATTCATCGTTTTATTGTTAACTGCGATATGCAATCGTATGTCGATAATACTCAGTTCAATTAATTATTATATTACGGCAGCCCGCTACAAAAATTTTCGAGTTACTTTAGCGAAGATAATTCCAGCGTTTCTCATCAGTTCTGGGAGAGCTGAGAAGAAAAGTTCGGAACGTTTTATCTGTCCTAAAAGGTTCAAATCGAGCTTTGGACATGACTCCGTTAGTTTCTTTTTACATTCGCATGTTGCTTAATTTTGAGTTTTCCACTTCAGGCTATTCCAAATATCATTAAGAAGACGAAGAAAATATGAACTGAACTTTTTGCCAGTTCACATGTGAGAAAAATGATTTCCGCCGCGACGAAAAAAAAAGCAAATTAAGGCTGTTTGTAAGCACATGCGGTCAGAGATTTGTTTAAATGGAATTGGAATTGAATTTCAGGGTTCCGGACCTACAGTAATGATAGAAGAAGGATTAAAATTGTCAGGTTTATTATTATAGTTTCAAACATTTAATTCATCATCATCTCATATATATATATATATATATATATATATATATATATATATATATATATATATATATATATATATATATATATATATATATATATATATATATATATATATATATATATATATATATATATATATATATATATATATATATATATATATATATATATATATATATATATATATATATATATATATATATATATATATATATATATATATATATATATATATATATATATATATATATATATATATATATATATATATATATATATATATATATATATATATATATATATATATATATATATATATATATATATATATATATATATATATATATATATATATATATATATATATATATCATTGTCTGATTCGTCTCCGTAGTCCACGTCTTCTTCTTGTTCCTCTTCTTCATCTTCTTCTTCTTCTTCTCCTTCACCTTGGTCTAAAATAAATAAGAAAATCAACCTTAATGACATGGCGTCAAGAGATAGAGAGCATATAACTGAGCGACGCTCATCCGTGAAAAGTTCTGGTATAGAGTCATCTATTATTAGATCAGCGCAGAAGGGAAGTTGGTCACCCTCGAACCATTTTAATGCCAATCTTCCATCTTCCTCGGTCCAGCCAGCATTTGTCGGTGTCGGGTTGCTCGGTCGTCGCAGATGAGCTCCAGCCCATATCTGAGCAATGTATCTAGTGCACAATAGAGCTGTTGATTTACAAGGTGGCAATAAACATGCATCATAACTGGTCATGTCGACGTGGAGGCGGTCATTCATATCTTGGCTGTCGTATGTAGGCTGGAATATTCGCATTCTCGCTTCATTAACATCACCGATCTTTGGTTCTTTATAAAGATGGCATTCATAATTTTCGAGTACTGGAAAAGCTTCTTCGTTTGAGCTTCTCCGAGGGTAGCAAAGGCTCTTTGAAATTCTTCTGATTTCTCCAATATTTTGAATGGTCGGACTTTGCCTTTTCGATAGAAGCTGGACTTTGATCACAGCCTGTGAACGCATGAAATGCTGCTAGAGAGCGAGCTAAGAGAGGAGTCATAGTTTTATATAAAGCTGTTACCTCTATCCATGTTCTATCCATCTCTATGTCCCCCGCGCGCCGTTGCCCCAGCACAACGTATATGCGACTCCATTCGATTTTGCGCAGCTACGGCCAACGGAAAACGGAAGTTCGCATTTTTTTTCGTTTTAAATACCTCACTCTATAAATAGAAAAAAGTTTTAAACTCACTGCTTTGATAATTTTAGCCTCCAATTTGATACAACTTTGATATTATTGGCAAATGAAAAATGGCAGTTTTCGATTAATTCATGTCCTGTTCGTCATTTTTAACGAGAATTAATCGATAACTGCCTCGCCGTGGTATAAAAATTACGACATTTTTTTCGACAGATGGAGAGTCGCCAGCCGCCCGTATCGTTTTTTGAACTTTTGTCTTATGAGAGTGTCTTATAATGTCATAATCTATAGATCTTAGAATTTCATAATCTATAGATAAAGCTCACTGTTTTGATAGGGGTTTTTGATAACGAACTGCCGTACTATTATCAATATACTCCAGCTTCAGTAATAACACTATTCTACAGCCTATATGTATTGGAAGTAAAAATAGCAAATTCTTAGTAACTTCGTCATGCTAAATAAAAATATAAAAAGCAAAAGTTCAAGTTGGCTCTGGTTTTCCCAATACAGGTAATAAAGTGTAACGCAGGTATAGGTATATAGACGATCCAGCTGCTGGGACTCGACATTGTCGGTACGCTTTGAAGATAATTTGAATTCCAGCGGACCAGTTCACTTTTACGAATGAGTTCAAAGCATGCCTACAAGGCTGGCTCCCTGCCGCTGGATCGTGTGTAGACCCCTTATAAACCCTAGTTGGGTGGTCCTATCACAAATAATAGGTAGAATTAGAATTCTACAAAAAATAGACATACTAACTACCTACCTCTTTATTTGTCACTAAAACTAATATTCATTCTTAGGTAGTCGTATTTGTACCTTGTGCATGATAAGCGTTCATTTTCGAAAGTAAATAGTGCTATTTTGAAAATATGCCACGCCTACTCAGACAAATCTAGATCTACTATACTTAAGAGGGTCATTGAGGTGACATGGAAGGCGGTTAAAAACACATTTCAAAACACACACATTTCATTTCATTTCAGATTGTGTAAATACACCTAACAACTTTTGTTATATTTGTGGTGAAGTGACTTTTGCGCATCAAAAACGTAATTTTACTCCCAAAATTAAGAAGGCGTACCTGTATTTTGGTTGTACAATTGGAGATGAAGACAAAAAATGGGCACCTACCTCATATATGTTGCAGCAATCGTGCGAACAATCTTCGCAGTTAGCTAAGTGGAAGAGGACGTTCAATGGCTTTTGCTGTGCCCATGATCTGCCGAGAACCTGCAGATCATGTTACCGATTGTTATTTTTGCGTGATACCTCCTATTAGACGGTATTGACAAGAAAAAAAGGATGGTGATACAATACCCCAATTTACCATCTACAATTCGCCCGGTTCTCCATAGTGATTAACTACCTATTCCTAATCCACCTCAAGGATACAGCCTTGATTCTGACGAAGAATCGGATGATAATGTAGATGACGACTTAGTCCAGCCATCAACATCACAAGATCCCGATTTCTCTGCCGAAGTGTCCGGTGGTGAACCACTCAAAATTAATCAACACGAATTAAGTGATCTTATAAGAGACCTTGATCTGTCCAAGGCAAAAGCGGAGCTTTTGGCATCTCGATTATAACAATGGAATTTACTACAAGAAAATGTTAAAGTTTCCATGTATCGAAGTCGTCAAAAAGAACGTTTTCAAAGATGCTGAATTTGACAACATTCTAGAAGGTAATGAAAAGGCTGCTTGGAATTCCTTTAAAATGGTAGCAACATACTTTCTCGGTAACAAAAGAGCAGAAAACTATAGAGACCTTGTTGAGAATCTTCTTTCTTGCTACCAAAAATTAGGATGCAATATGTCATTAAAAGTCCACTTTCTACATTCACACCTAGATTACTACTTCCCAGAAAACTGTGGTGCAGTAAGTGATGAGCATGGAGAGAGATTCCACCAGGATATTCAAAATATGGAAAAAATATATCAAGGCAAATGGACTTCTGCGATGTTGGCAGACTACTGTTGGACATGTATAAGAGATGCTCCAGAAGTAACTTATAAGAGACGGGCTAAGAAGCGCAAGAAGGATAATTAATTTTCTGATTAAAGGACTTATATTCTAATTAAATATATAGTATATAACATGTATTTGAAATATATATCAAAATGGCAAATATTTTTTCGCATTATGTAATTAATTGTTTTTTTTAATTAAAATTATACCATATGTGAATTAGGTCAGTTATTACAATCATCCACTTTAAATTTAAAGAAAAAAACACACAAAAAAATAAACAAAAAAAATCGATTTGCACACCCTTCTGCACGCGACGACTGCCTAAAATTTGCGTTTCTGGCATATTCACGGTAATTTCATTCATATATATGATTGGTATGCATTTTAAAAACGTTGCACCTGACTGGTCATATACCGCCAGTCTATAAAGGGTATATAACTTTAAGCTTAGAAGAAAATATGTAAATACACAAAAATTAAATAATTTTTTCCATATTTTATTACTGCATTGTATTATATCTTTCCTGTTTGGATGTTAACACTACAAACAATCCATTACAAAAAATTCAAAATGGGTCGTCGCGCGTCGGTTCGTTTCGAAAATTTTATCATTTGATCATCAAGGACAAAAATATGCTTATTGATATTTGGGAATTTTTTGAAGTTACTAAAGTGCTAAACACATCTAAAGCAACTTTTTTACCACTATCCTGGATTATTAATAAAAACTTGATTTTTGTTTAGCGAGCTGAATAACTCTAGAAATTAAAATTTTATAGAGGTTAAAAATTATCTATTTTCCCCATTTGTCGGAAATGTTCTGAAAGTTGGGGTACATAACAGGCGGGCATTGCATTTTGTAGCTTTAGAATTACTTTGACATGCAAACGTTTAGAAAATAACTTTGGATTCATGTTTAACAATTCCGAAAACCCTAATTCCATCATACTGAAAGCAAGTTACATTGTAGTGTCAGCCATATCGAATTCTGAATTATTTTGAAAATAATTATGCTTAACAACTGCAAAAACTTGACCGCCATTTTGGAACCAATCTTTTAAAATATCAGTTTTTCGTAATTTTCCTGAAAGTTTGGACATATGACTTATCAGCATGAAAAATTTCGGTTTTCGAGCTTATCTAGAAAGGGTTTATAATTTTCTTTGAAACGAAACTATACTATGGCCACTATTTAGAGTTCTGTAAATTCTGAAACTTTCTAAGGCCATCCATATAAAATTTTATGTTCCTAGCTCAAATGTAGTTAATCCTGGAACGTCGGTGTGACGTTGTGACAATGTTGGCATCATTTAAAGACGATTAGAACAGTTTTAATGTAGGTAAAAAACAAAATATTGCGTACCGTCTCCCGCATAAGTTCGCTTTATGAATCGTATTTGTTCAGTGCTACGTAAAGTTAGTAACCCTTGCATTTAGTATGGGTACCTCTAATACATTATCGTTATTTGAAAATGATGTTATGTACATTGTACAGGCGTTATCCACAGCACATATCTGTTACTTTATCCAAAAAGAAAATATTATGCGAGTAGTTAATTGCTTATTACAACCACGATTAAAAACTATAAGGAAGTGGATATTTAACACTTCCGCTCTGCTAGATAGGACTTATCACAGGAACAACAAAATACAATAATGGAATGCTTTGTCAAAGTTAAGCGTTTACTTTTGCAATAAATTTGATAACACTAATTTGCCCATTATGCGAAAATTATTCAAAACAACTTGTAATCAGAAACATAAAGTGGTAAACAAAGTAAGAGCGTTTAAACAGCAGATATTTATTCCTTATTCATTAGTAATAGAAAATAAGTAAAATAATTGTGTCGTCTAGTTTCTCTTTAGAGAGACAGAGGGGAAATTTTGCCTCACAATTTTCAATTTCTTTTCTTCCTCCTTCTTTGTCTAATTTTCTTCCCTTCATGGCTTCTGCCTTTTCAAAATTTCAGGTTGTTCTTGGTCTTCCTTTCCCACTCGACGCTTTCTGGATATTTAAATCCATTTTATTCCTTATGATTATATAATAATAAATAATAGCGATAACAATAAACAATTTTATTAAACAATTATACTGCAAAATACAATTTCTTGTGAAAAATTGCCTGTAACTCGGAACATTAGCAAGTTACAAAAAAATTTCTAGAGACAAAAGATGTCTAGAAGGACTCAATGCATACGTCTGAATTTTTCCAAATTTTTAAATTACATTTTTTTAAAGCCCTACAATTTCAAAGAGGTAGTTTTTCATGTTTTTCCGGAGAAACTCGGTGAAAACGCACTTTACAGAAAAGTTGCTAGTAAAAGAAAGTCTTGTATTCACTTATTCACATTCACATGAATTTTTTCAGATTTTTTTTTCAACTTATACATTTCTCCTCCCCACTTTTAGGAATTTTAGAGTGACCATATCTCGAAAAATATGCATTTTTCGAAAAAATTCACAACAGTAAAACATCTTATTTTCGGCCAAAAAAGGTAAATACATTTTTTTTTTTCATTTTTGACCTAATTCTAAATATCCACGTAATGGATATTTCGAAATGCATTTTTCATGATGATACATTAAGAATTTTAGTAATGGTTACTGTTTTAGTAGTTCAATTACTTATTTCCCTTTTTTTTAATAAATTTTTTCTCATCGATATATTTTAGAAGGTCAACTATCCAAGTTGTATGAACGATTTTACCAGCAGTTATCGTAATTTTTATTGCTTATTTATGTTTTAGATGAAGTCACTAATACTTTAAATACAACTTGAAACTATTGTATGTCAATAGATATTGATCTTATGAATATTCGGATTTTGAAAATATTGAATTTGATGCTTATATAATCCCTACTGATGAATTAAAACAAATTAACTTTCGCCTATAATTGGCTAATTATTCCATATGAATCCCAAATTCACATACTTGTTACGCTGATGGATTATTTTCTCCAGAAAATAAAATAGTCCAGTCAACGAAGCGCTAAAATGACCAAAATCTCTAATTTGAATGCTAATGAATGGATTTTGATGAAATTTTGTGCAATGTGTTTGTAATGACGTTAATAAAAAAGGTGTAAAAAAAATACCCCTTTCCTGCTCTATTTTTTCTTCTAAAATATATCGATGAGAAAAAATGTATTAAAAAAAAGGGAAATAAGTAATTGAACTACTAAAACAGTAACCATTACTAAAATTCTTAATGTATCATCATGAAAAATGCATTTCGAAATATCCATTACGTGGATATTTAGAAAAAAGTAGAAGAGCAGAAGGTTACTTTTAACTTTTAGACCGGCGGTACATGACCAGTCAGGTGCAACGTTTTTAAAATGCATGCCAATCATATATATATATATATGAATGTAATTACTATGAATAGCCAGAAATGCAAATTTTAGGCAGTCGTCGCGAGCAGAAGGGTGTGCAAATCGATTTTTTTTGTTTTTTTTTTGTGTTTTTTTTTTAATTTTAAAATGGATGCCAATAGTGCCAAACGAAAAGCCGTGAAAAAAAATCCAAAATCAATATCATCCAAAATCAAAAATACCAAAAAAATTTACGATTTAATGTGCCCACTAAAATTTGTTTTGCGCGCGGAAACTGCATGCCAATGAATTTCCGCTGGATTTTTTTTCACGGCTGTTCGTTTGGCACTATTGGCATCTATTAAAAATAAAAACACAAAAAAAACAAAAAAAATCGATTTGCACACCCTTCTGCACGCGACGACTGCCTAAAATTTTCGTTTCTGGCATATTCATAGTAATTACATTCATATATATGATTGGCATGCATTTTAAAAACGTTGCACCTGACTGGTCATGTACTGCCAGTCTATATTTGTGAACTTCGCCATTTAGAAATTTTACAACTTATATGTTTATTATAAAGACATTTATTATTTTTATTATTATTATGTACGATTTTACTTCTAAAATCAGGAATAATCCGAAGAGAAATGTGATTAAATCTAATAACAAATTCAATCAGTATCCAATCCAATCCTCTTTTCGCCAATGTGTCTCCAACGAAAAGACCATATAAAAGTTTCCGTCAAAAAATTGTTGCATTGATAAGATTATTCACTTTTTTCTATCAGCCCGTAATATCTTTATTCACGCTTGAAGGAAATCTTATCAGTCACCATAGCAACATTTTTTTATATAAAGGGGACCTTGTGAGCGGATTCCTTTTTCATTTCCTCTCTTGTATCTACTTCCTTTTCGCAAATTGACTTAATTTAATTTCTTTTCAATGCAATAATCTCACTGTACCCGTTGACCTTTTGCAGTTCGTTATTTGAATGAATTTAATTTTATGTTTAATAATGGTCAGAGAGCAATCCCTCGAAACGTGCAAAACAAAAGTGGCCTATGCAACTAGCAAGCATACAAAAGCTGAAGCCTTATTCTTATGTAAAATGACCTGCGGAATTCGATTTTGGAGGTCGCGATTCGATTATGAATTGCGTAATTGGAAAAAATTGCACTTTTCCACTTTCTTATGAAATGTATTTACATTTCTCATCCTATAACTTTGTTTCTAACTATTGACACGTATTCTACGAAACATGATGAATAAATAAATAAATAAATAGTGCCTTTATTCAATGAAATTGATTGGTACAGCAATAGGCACATTTAACAATTTTTTATTATTACATATTCTGAAAGAGCTTGGTGAGTATAGTAAGTATACCAAAAATTAGAATTTATTGACGACGCCTTCATGTATAAAAAAATTATTAAAGTCGGCGCGCTTAAAAACGCTCGGGATAACCATGTAGTCGAGTTGTGACGTCAGATGGCTGAACCGCCCAGTGAACACGGCTGTGAATGCAAGTTAGTAGAATAAAATCTGGAAGTAGTCGCTTAGTTTTCGAGAAAAAAAAACCGGCGTAGAACCAAACCAGACTTAGTGGGATTCTTTAGTAAGATAATCGTGTACACGAAATCATTTTTTACATTTTTTGGTGGTCGAGAACTTTTTTATTTCGGAAAAACTCAAAAAAATAGATTTTTAATGAAATATGTTTTTTAACGTCTCCACCGTTATATCTCTGAAAACATTTGTGCTATCAAGCTAGTTTTTTTTTTTTTAGATTAAAGTAGACACAATAGCGCTTCGAACAACGTCCCACGTGAACCCGATTTATTTTTTTAAGTTGTAAAAATAATAGGAAACTCAAACTTGCTATTTTCAGTAGCATAATTTTAGACAATCGAGAAAAAAATTTATTTATGAAAATTTGTATATACATGCTACGTACAAATTGAAGCCAATGGTTGAAAAAAGTTTTTAGGATAAAAATTTTTCATGTTCCGTTCATAATATTGAGTCAGCGAATTTTTTTAACGGGCCAAAGTCATATTCTTGCGCGCTCGGCTGTAGCAAGCCTGCCGACTGCAACGATCTGACGGTCCCGGTCGGGGTGTATGTAGTAGTTTAACTTATATCAATAGATACAAAACCAGTAGTGATCAAAAGCATCTAGGGGATCAATATTATTGTTCAATATTTCATATATTGTACAGTAGTATTGATCATATGTTGTTAATATTAAGAAATTGTACAATAAATATAAAATAGTCTCCTTTTAATAATAAAAAGACAGGTAGGTAGATATAAATACCTAATCTATAAATATCAATTAGTGTTACTAACTACCCACCTAATTAGTAAGTTTATTAGACATTTTTAAATGAATGAAAGTAAAAACGTACGCATAAAATGAGTTTTATTGTTGAAATAAATTTTCTATTTGGATAGATAAATATGTAGTATGTAGTTTATGTAGGCCCTACATTAATAGCATACTAATTCGTTCATATCTGCCTCGAAATCTTTAATAATGTTGTTACAGGAACGACATTTGCACTCGTTGCAACATTTTAGGCCTTCCTTAAAAAAAGCACATTTTCGATTGCCACAATTTTTATTCGAACAATGAATACTTAATGATTTTCGACAACCGCCACTTCTACGCAACTAATCTGACCAACCCTGCATGCGAGGTGTATTAATTGCGTCCCAATGTCGCATTTAGCGCTGATAAAAAAATCGCTGTTGCCACACGGTACATTTTAGGAAAAAATATATTGTTTCAAAAACTTTTGTGATTATTAGGCTTTATTTTCTTCGCTGTATGTATGTAAATATTTTCAAAAATAAAAAAGTTTATCGATTGGTGAAGATTTCAATACATAAAATATATATTTTTAGTTTATCTGATTTTTAGAGAAATGAAAGTGCGAATTGTGCCCAAACCGTTTATATTGGTAAAAGCACTACAGTGTGTGCTTTAATTTGACACAAAACAAATTTCGGTACCTTTAGTTTTAAAGATATGGCGGTGGAAACAAGAAAAAACAATTTTATTTAAAAATACATTTTTTTCACTTTTTATTGATTTAAAAAGTTCGAGACCACAAAAAAATGTCGTAAAATATGATTTCATATGCCCGGTGACATACTCAAAGGAACCTAACATGTTTGACCTGGTTCTACGCCAAAAAAAAAAAACGACACGATAGACTTACGAAATCGCTGCTCTAATATAGGTATCGGCGCACGCCAAGTGACGTCACTCTACGGACTGTTGGCCGGCCGAGCGTGTTTCTATTCAAATGTGAATATCTCTGTGGCTATTGATTCAATTGATCTGAAATTTTTTTCTGAGGCTATTGGTTTGTTATACTTTAAAATGAGGAAGAAAAAGTAGGAAACTGCCATATCACTAAATGACCCTATTGTTCGATTATCCATCATCGCTCTTCCACGCAACCATTTTAGAACAAAAATAGTGTAAGTATAATAACTAGAATAATAAAAAAAAAAGAATAAACATTTCGTTTATAATATTGAACATCATTAAAATATGTAATGTAGCAACATGCTTTTATGGTAAGAAAACCGACAAAAAAGAAAAAAGATGAAAAACAGAGAAAATATAGAAAACTACAAAGCAACACAACAAAACCACAAAAAACAACAAGTACTTCTTCAAGCTCTCTTAGCGAGAATATGTTTTGGCATGCTTCCTGAAAGACGAAATGCTAGATTGAAGTTTGACATTCTGCGGTAAGTTGTTGAATATTTTCGCGGCATTATAACTAAAAGATCTCTGGAACTGTACACCTTTATGCTTGGGAACATTGTACAACTCACAATTGCGTGTAGGACAGCTATGAATATTTTGTCTCTTAACTAGTTTTTTGAACAGATAATCAGGTGTTTCTAATTTATTAATCTGATATGTTGAACAAGCAAAGTGACGTTCAAAACGTTCATTTAAGCTCAGCAATTTAGATTCGAGGAACTTTGATCATATATGGTCAAATTTTCTTAAATTATAGCAGTATCTTATTCAGGAATTCTGAATTTTTTGTAGCCTAACCTTATCCCCTTTGTATCAATGCAGGAAAAAAGTACATCACAATACCCTAACATAGATAGTACTAAAGAATCACACAGTTTAAGCTTAATGTTCGGACTCTTTGTGTATATAAAATATTTTTAGTTTACCATACGATTTTTGTACTATAGGTTCTATTTTACTTCCATGTCCAGTGGAAATATAGTAACGACAAAAATAATGTTTAAAATTTTTATTGTTCAAATAGGCTTAGAATGTCATGAAACGTCGAGATTTTAAGTTTGAGTGAAAAAAAATTATGTCTGTCTGTAACTTTTTTGTGCGCACGTTTACTCTGGAACCATTTAAGGTATTGACTTGAAATTTGGTCCACATATGTACTTTAATGAGATCTGGAACTAGATTATATTTTCATCTTGTTCCGTCGAAGGGTTGGGGGGTAAATTGGGGTAAATCGGGGTAAATAGGTAAATGAAGCAGGTAAGAGTCCATAAAATTGGTATTTAGTATATACAAGAAAAGCTAAGGTCAAAAAATTTTTTGGCATTAGCCACCCTCATTACCACCCACCCCTTATTAAAGGGGATAAGAAAAGATTATGATTTAGTGTGTGTACTGTGTACAAGAACCAAAAACCTCAAAATATTTTTTTACTTCATCCACCCCCCACTACCCCCCATCACCATCCCCACCCCACTACCGATGTGGGATATCGTTTTATGGGTTTTTGGGGTAGAGGATTTCAAATATTATATTATTAAAATTCCATAAACAATTATTTCCACATACAAAATTTTTTCGTTGTGAGAGACTTGGATAGAAAATCTGGATGTGGAAGTAGTGATTTTTTTATTATTACCTAATTTTAATTTCAAACTCGAGGTTTTCAATAATTACTTCTATCTTTACCGAATACGAGTAGCCCGTTTCCTTCATTTAATACCAAATTGTGCGCTTTAGAAATTAGTGACATGGTGTCCAAGTCAAAGTTAATCCTATTTGGTGAGTTGTGGAGTCGTCAAGTCTAAATGAACAATAGATTTGCGTATCATTTGCATACTGGTGGATGCTGCAATTATTCAAAATCAACTGTATAAATAGAGAATAGTAGTGGGCCTAATATACTTCCCTGTGGTACTCCTCTGTTAGTTATGACATAATTAGAAAATAGACCGTTAATAACAACCCTCTGTCGCCTGTTGGAGAATTAGTTTCTAAAAAATTCATGAGGATTTTCACCAAAGCCAAAAAAACTGAGTTTCTTAGAGGAGGGATGTTTTTAAGCATTAAATTTGACACATACCCATGTGCTATATTGTCAATTAAAATAGTTATTTTTTCGTTTTACTCGCTCAAATATAGAATAATGAATTGTTATCAAATTGCGATGTGCAGTGGGTTTCCTCGAGTGCAAAGGATGGGCAGTGGGTTTCCTTGAATGCAATGGATGTGCAGTCGATTTTCCCTTTTTCAAGGGATGCAAATGGGGGTGGTAGATGGTCTAAATCTGAAATCGCGTAAGTCAGAAATGCGATATTCCAGTGATGAGCTCTTCTGAGGAAATAAGGAGACACTGATTCGACGATTTTCAACGAACGGGTAATCAGAGGGAGGGATGTTTTTAAGTATTAAATTTGTCACATACTCATGTGTTATATTGTCAATTAAAATAGTTATTTTTTCGTTTTACTCGCTCTTACACAAATATAGAATAATGAATTGTTATCAAATTGCGATGTGCAGTAAGGTTCCTTGAGTACAATGGATGGGCAGTGGGTTTCCTTGAATGCAATGGATGTGCAGTGGGTTTTCCCGAGTACTATGGATGGGCAAAAGCTTTCCTTAAGTGCAGTAAATGCGCAGTGGTTTTCCTTGAGTGTACTTCCTGAGTACTATAGGAGTACTTAGTGAGTATGTAGTACTGCCTTATAGGCATAAGTTAATATGTCAGTGTTCTTGAACGAACGAACGAAGTCGCGGGCATCAGCTAGTTTAATATATATCAAGTACAATATTTTATGCTTCAGAAAAGTCCTGCAGGGCAATCGTATGGACTTTACAAATATTTATATAGCGGGGTGGGAACATGAAAAATGTGAAAATAGTATTTTTCGAAAAAAAAGAAAAAAAAAACAGTTTTTTACAATTTTGCAATTTCAAATCAAATTGCGACCTCAAAAATATGTTTTGTGGGGTGATTTTACATACAAATCAACTTTCTGTTTTTGTACGTTCGACAGTTGCATGGCATGTATTCAGGGGTCTAGCTCGCTCTTCGACTATGTTTAATAATGAAATGAACGAGGCCCAGGACTGTACAGTCTGTTTTTAATAAACTTAACGTGGGCGTGTTAAAACGGAATATAAGTGAAGTTTAAATTAAATTATTACTTAATTAATTAAATTTGAGGCGCTGGAAGCCGGCTGAAATAGTAAAATCTAATTTTATTTATGTGCCTGGTAGTGCTATAATTGGGTAAATCCGGACAGAGAACCAAGTACCTACAAAGATTAATTAAGTAATGCATTTATTTATTTAGTACACTATTTCAACAGGTAAAACCGAAATACAGAATAGGGAATATATACAACTAATTTATTTCACAGGCGGAGTATCTGCAATCTCATTGGGGGTGCCAAATCAGATTCCAGTATCTCCAATTTTTCTTTGAAAGGAACCATCGTAATTAGAATTTATTTTATTTTTTCGCTATTTTTATTCGAATATGGTGAATTATATGAATGCGGGAATGGCGACAATGCATTACGTATACGGTCTCGCAGATGGTAATTCAACAAAAACCAGAAGTATGTATCAGGAAAGATATCTTAATCGTGCCATCCCAGATAGCCGATTCTTTTCGACTATGCATCGCCATCTTTGTGAATCTAGTAGTTTCCAAAAAGGTACTTCGGAAGGTAGACCTCGAACTGTCAGAACACCCGAAATGGAGGAAGCGGTGCTGCAGGAAATCGACTAATATCCTGTGACGTGAGTCTTCTGATTCCTTGGTTTCTGATTGTGGTAGAGTATATATCGTTGCGATTTCTTTGTGGTGTTCATTTTTTGATTCTGATCCTCTCAGTTGTTGTTCTGCTCTGTGTCATGGTCTCCCTGTCTTTAGTTTGTTGATGTTCGGTGCTAGGGCTTTCTTCAGTAGATGTGTTGATAATTCTTGTAAATTTTAATTTAAAATAATTTAATTTTAAACATTAAGTTTTTGATTATTATATTTAATTATGTTTATAAATTAATTTTTTTATTATAAATAAATATTATCTTAAAAAAATATAGTTATAAAAAAAATAAATAAAAATCATTATTAAAAATTTAACCTCCCCACAATAAAATTGTGGGAGGTTACTACAATTAGTCCAAAATCGAAAATTGAGATAACATCAAATCTTTACGTTTTGAGGTCCCAGGAACCCAAAAAAGTTGTTTTTGAAAAATGTCTGTGTGTGTGTATGTATGTTAGCACGATAGCGGCGAAGCTACTAAACGGATTTGGATGAAACTTTGCATGAGGGTTTCTTTAGTGCTCCAGAAGATCTGAAAAGGTTTTGGTTGAGATCGGATTACGTTTAGTGCCGTTTTGGCACAATAAGTTGTTTATTTTATGATTACTTACAATTTGTAATTGAACCACTGAAAAGCAGTAAAAATTCCGATTTCAACGATATACCACACTTGCACTTTTTCGATTTGGTTTCCGTGAAAAAAATTAAAAAACAAAAATTTCACTTGTTTTGTCCTCAAAGCAGTGCAATGTACAGGGTGATATTCTAATAATGACAGAGGTGTTCAGTGATTTCGGCTGATAACTCGGGAACGGTTGAAATTTGAAACGTAGGTATAAATATTGTAGACGGACGGATTACGAGTGAATTAATAATACACCTACGTCACATGACGTCACAAATAAGAAAAATTCTTAGAAACCGGTGCAGATATCGACTTAACTATTGGAAACATCCAATTAAAGTTTGAAACGTAGATGGAAATATTGTAGATGGATGGAATACGAGTGAATTAAAAATACACCTACGTTCTGATTACACCGTAAAAGCATAAAATTCTTATAACAGGCGAACTGATGATGATATCAAAAAAATATTTCTACAAGACAAGTCACGAAATTTTTTTTTTTAGTTTCCAAGAAATGTCAAATTTTCGGAGAAATGTCACTTTTCAGAAAAATGTCAGATTTTCAAAAAATGTCAAATTTTCAGGAAAACGTCAAATTTTCGGAGAAATGTCACTTTTCAGAAAAATGTCAAATTTTCGAAAAAATGTTAAATTTTCAGGGAAATGTCACTTTTCAGAAATATGTCAAATTTTCAGAAAAATGTCACTTTTCAGAAAAATGTAAAATTTTCGAAAAAACGTCAAATTTTCGAAGAAATGTCACCTTTCAGAAAAATGCCAAATGTTTGAAAATTGTCAAATTTTCGGAGTAATGTCACTTCAGAAAAATGTCAAATTTTCGAAAAAATGTCAAATTTTCAGAGAAATGTCACTTTTCAGAAAAATGTCAAAAATTCAGGAAAATGTCAAATTTTCGAAAAAACGTCAAATTTTCGAAGAAATGTCACCTTTCAGAAAAATGTCACCTTTCAGAAAAATGTCAAATGTTTGAAAATTGTCAAATTTCGGAGTAATGTCACTTCAGAATAATGTCAAATTTTCGAAAAAATGTCAAAGTTTCGGAGAAATGTCACTTCAAAAAATGTCAAAATTTTCGGAAAAATATCACTTTTCAGAAAAATGTCAAATTTTATTAAATGGACTAAAAGGAAAATTCCTAAAAAAATACTACGGGTCCATTTTTGGTATAAGTTCTCTGCTAGTGTGTTAAAGCATGCAGACTCTATGCTGAGTATTTTTGACGTGTCAGGTGCATCGAGAGATTACAAGTTTTTTCGACATTTATAAAGCCCACGGATGGTGTGAGAGGCCATTCTGAACCGCTTACAAGCCCTACAAGTGTAAGCAACCCCACCGGAACGCTTTCGGTGAGTTTTTTCCAATAAAACTTTAAAAGTGACAGTGACATTATATTTTAAAAACTATTTCCGCTACTTCCGGCATCCCGCCGGAAATTCTTCCGGCAACATAACCTAAAAATAGTACTATATAACCTAAAAACAATTTAAGACATTGGTATCAACCTAAACATTTTTCAAAAACCAAATTCCCCAGAGAAACATTGGAACCAAAAATTTGACAGCTATCACTTCCCCGACCGATTTAGTGAAAAGTTGGTCGAGGCCAAAAGATAAATCAAAATATACCAACTCAAACTTAAACGATCCACCATGAACACTACCCTGGCTACATCTGGCAGGGAAGCTATCCACCAAGAGTTATATGGTTTTTTCCAAAGATGGCCATCCATCCCATTACCAACGAACAGGTTTTTTCGTTTAGTTGTTTCCCGTATCAATAATCAAAATTATTAAGTGCTCTTGCCTACGAACGTTTTTATAGAATTGTGTTTATTTTTATATTAATTTTAGGTCCATGTGGACACATTATCATTTTAACCTAGTCTTTAAGCCTGCCTACAGAAGACAGGAGCTACTTTTCTATTTTTCTTCAAGCCAAACCGGACCTACCCCGTCCAGCCTCATACTCGCCACGGCGGTGTTCACCGTGGTTATCTGGCTGGCCCCGGGCTAGGATCCGATGAAGCATATATTTGTATTAAAAACATTGAATAAAATATTAATGTTGCGCAGACTATAAATTTAACACTCAAGTTCTTAGGTCCAAATCCCACCGAACGCAAGACTTTTTTTCTGATTTAATACGAAAAAAATATTTCAACTTAATGAATATAATTAAATGAGATCGTTCATATTGTTTAGTGCTCTTTTCGGCTTCAAAGATTCACCGGGTGGGGAGGTTCCAGCCGCTTCCAGTAGCTGCCGATTTTTTTATTAGTAATTTTTTGACAAAGTAAAAAAAGTTAAAATTTTTTAGTATTAACAATATTTTCCTTTCCTTGGGTATGTCCCCAGTACTTCATTGCGTGCATTTCAATCCTTTTTTTTAATTGCCTTTCCTCCTAAAGTCTTCTGGCTTTTGTTGTTGCCTTGTCTTTTGACTCCATATGTCATCGTTAGCCATTTGACGGCTATGTACACATATTTGGTAAGTTCCCCTGATAGTTTATTTTTCTCAGTGAACGGTATGATTACCCTTGTGACTCTGTATGCCGTTTTGATTCTCTCCTTTATCGTTTCTCTCCATTCCAGTTGGTTCGTCAGGTCTGGCCTTAAGTACTTCAGTTTGTTCGTTGTTCTTAGAGAGTATTTTTCATCTATTTTGTGCTCCTCTCCGCTGGTCCAACTCTTTTTTATTGACGGGTCGCGCTCCATTATTAGGCTTTTTTTGAGGTTTGTGTTCACTCCAGATAAGTCCTGAGGCGTTTTTTTAGTTGTTTTTTTTCCTGTCAAGCTCATAGGTGACCTGTCCCTTTTTGTCGTTTTTCTTGTCGCAGTTTTGATTGTGGTGACCTATATTATTTAAATATTAGTTATATCACTTAATTGTTGTTATGTTAGTATGATAAAACAGATATATAACTTTGCGGGTCTAGACGGGAATATCATGGCGACATTTTAATAATTTACTGCCCACCACAAGTTCATGGTGAAAGCGGTCGACACTTTCAAGGGCTTGGATGTATAAACACTCCTCAGACTATCGTCTAAGGAAGCCGTTTGGTTTAAATTTTCAACACTATACTATAACACCAACAGCGCTAAAAACATGCAATACCACAGGACACACTCCTATTAAAACAGACACAAACAAAGAGTCAAAGATCAACAACGCCCTTTTTGACTTGTTCTGTTGCATTACATCAAAGGCACTGTACCTATTTCTGGATTATGTACGAAATCAATCACTACTCACAAAATTGCCAATCGCACGTCCCGAGATATGTGTTACCCTTCAAATACCCATCACTCATCTGACAGCTCAAAATTATATTTTTTCACCCTGTATCCAGCCCAAGTGATGTCACATAAAAAAAGCTGGTAAAAACGGGTTGTTATGTTTTCTCCTTCTAACTGATGGCTTAGTTCTCCATATATAGACAGTTCCAGTCGCCATCAATTTTTTGTACCAGTAGCTGATGTGTCTTCGTTCCTACGTTCTGTAGTGGGTACATTATTTTTGTGTTTTCTGGAGAGTTATTATTTCTTGCTTACTTCTTGCTTGTTACTATTATTACGGTTCTAAATTTTTTAATAAACTTGATGATTGACTGAAATTGCGTAGTACTCTAAAATAGAACAAGATTCAACTTGAAGAAAACTGCAGTGACCCTTGAAAAAGCTCGAAACTCCGTAGGTTTGTGAAGTGAGAAAAGTCTGCAGTAGTTTTGACTCAATTATTGAAAACTACCCTAACAGCGCTGCAAAAAATCACCCCTTATCTTAAATGACAGAAAAAACGAGAAAAAAACATTGATCTAACAGTATTTTATGGATGCTACGATTGGTAAAAATTGTGTAGTACTCAGAGTTAGACTTATAAAGTCACGTACCACTGTTGTTATTCAATTTCACTCCCCTAGGGGATGAAAACTACCTTTCTGGTGGTGTTACTTAATAACATTGATAGGACGTGAGTTTCAAACTCTAAGTGTACAACACGATTTTTGCCAATCATAGCATCCATAAAAATGTAATTCCGGTTAGTTTCTCTCTGTTTTTCCAGCATCCTGCGGATATAGGGTTAGGTCGCATTAGGGTTTTCAAGCACCACGTCGAACATAGTCTAGTTTCTTCTCACTTCCACACAACGCAGGTGTTTTGAATTTTTATAGAAGTCACTGTAACTTTTTATAGTTAAATCTTACATGGGGGGTAGTTTTCATAGGGTTGACACTGGAGGACGTTGATGGTACGTAAGTTTCTAATTCGATCTTAGAGTACTACGCAATTTCAGCCAATCATAGCATTCATGAAAATAGAAATCCTGTTGGATTGTACGTTTTTTCTTGTTTTTCTCGTGTCCTTTAAACTTGTGGGTGGTTGTTCTCAACCCTATAGGGGCAGTTTATAAAGATTACGTCGGACCTGATACAGTTTCTTGTCACTTTGACAAAACTTAGACATTTCGAGCTTTTCCAGAAGTCATTGCTGTTTTGGACAGATTTTTTTATATATGGAGGTAGTTTTCGCCCCTCCCTGGGGGTGTGTTTCATATCTATTGTATGTACGTTGCTGTTTGACCTTAATTTGTATAGTCCGATTAATTAAGATGTAATAACTATTCTCGTAGCTTAATGGTGTTTTTTGGCTCTAGCTAATGATTTTGGTACGATTTTTTTGTCCTCGGATTCGGATTCAGCGACCAAAAATACAAGATACATGGGTCTGGTTCGCAGGTCTGATTTTTTTTTGTGGGGCTGTTAATGTTAATAATAATTAGTTTCAATTTGAATCTAATTGTTTTAATCAAGAACTGTGCGTCTGACGAGAAAAACGCAAGAAACCGTTTTCATGTAGAATTAACCAGGCTAATCAGAAAAAATCCATACGGAAAAATGTCAGTGGCGTACCACTTTTTGGTAAAAAATATCAGAGGACATGTTTGCAGGGTCACCACTGGTGCCTAAAGTACTTTCTGAGATATTAAAAAATAACGATTTAAAAAAAAATCAATACCCTGTAGCAATTTTATATCAACTTTTCTTTAAAAAATGACCTAAGAAATCATACCCTGAAATATTAGCACATTAAGGAAAACCCTGTATATCAAAAACTAAGACGCCTACTCAAAATATCCTCTTATATATTTCAACCTGTACCTAAAACGAATAAAGAAAATCCTAATCACTCGTCACTGCTTAGTGGTGGGCCTTATATGGCTGACTTTACCTACTATACTTTACCTTGAAACGGTATCTCTAGAGTGATACAAGAAGACATATCGTCTAACAATATCTATTTAATCGTTCTAAAAATAACAACATATGTTTGTACTTAGATTAAACAGTTCAAGAATTTGCAGTAAAACGCGTGTGTTTCTGAATAGTCCATTAAAATGATAAAGATATGTTTTATCGCTAAAATATTTTTGTTGACAGTAATATACAGATTAAATGTACATATCTTATTTGTAAACCAGAAATACGGCAATGATTTATGACGAGCGATAAATTATTTAAGGAAGGATATAATAGTTTAAAAAAACATCGATATTGCAAAATAAGATGATATCTCAAAATATATTCTCAGCTGCTTCTGGTACTGTAATATTTTATCAATACAAACTTGGTATAGCCACCAATAGAGCTGTAATGCAGTTGAATAGAATGATACAGACATCACAAATTCACTAAATACTTATTATGTGGGCAGCATAGAGGATGTAATCGTTAGCATTGCATATTGGTGTAAATATTATTGAGGAGGAGAGTGTTTTAGAAACAATACCGAAACTGAACTGCAATATGTCTTCTTTTGAATTGATTTCATTGACAAACTTAAATAAAATAGTAGGTAACCAAGTAAAGAAATATAGCACAGACGAGAGGCGAGAGGAAAGAAAGTAATGAAAATACTTTTCATGTAATTGGTTATCCATTACTAAATGTCATCAACTTACCAACTTACCAGAGCACTTGAGACCCATAAATATGCTTCCTTTTTGCGAAAAGTTACTTGAATTAATAGTGTTCGATCAAGTAATCAAATATATAAATTCAAATAACATATTGTGTACTTATCAATCGGGATTTCGAGGAAAACATTCTTGTGAAACAGGTTTACAGTTCATAATATCTGAATAATAATAATAATAATAATAATAATAATCTTTATTCACACATCACTCATAAATACATTGAAACGTATACGTAATATATAACAGATGGTGCAACATAAATTACAATTTTATCTATTCA